>OU696696.1:269372415-270622415 GCA_916050605.2 Platycheirus albimanus | reverse complement strand
ATTTTCAACCAAATTTCAGATTTCTAGAACATAAGGTCCTCAGATATTTCTATGAAGCTAAATTAGGGCCTGCGTTTCTTTCAACTCAAGTTTCCCAGCCCCCGCTTGGAAATTTTTCGTTGAAAAAAATGTTGTGGGTTTCTTTATGCTCAATCTTATTTTCAACCAAATTTCAGACTTCTATAACAAAAGGTCCTCAGATATTTCTACGAGGCTATATTAGGGCCTGCGTTTCTTTCAACTCAAGTTTCCAAGCCCCCCCTTGGAAATTTTTCGTCGAAAAAAATGTTGTGGGTTTCTTGGTGCTCAATCTTATTTTCAACCAAATTTCAGATTTCTAGAACATAAGGTCCTGAGATATTTCTCTGATCCTAAATTAGGGCCTGCGTTTGTTTAAACTCAAGTTTAAAAGCCCCCCCTTGGAAATTTTTCGTGGAAAAAAATGTTGTGGGTTTCTTGGTGCTCAATCTTATTTTCAACCAAATTTCAGATTTCTAGAACATAAGGTCCTGAGATATTTCTATGAGGCTAAATTAGGGCCTGCGTTTCTTTCAACTCAAGTTTCCAAGCCCCCCCCTTGGAAATTTTTCGTCGAAAAAAATGTTGTGGGTTTCTTGGTGCTCAATCTTATTTTCAACCAAATTTCAGATTTCTAGAACATAAGGTCCTGAGATATTTCTAGGAGGCTAAATTAGTGCCTGCGTTTCTTTCAACTCAAGTTTCCAAGCCCCCCCTTGGAAATTTTTCGTCGAAAAAAATGTTGTGAGTTTTTTGGCGCTCAATCTTATTTTCAACCAAATTTCAGACTTCTATAACAAAAGGTCCTCAGATATTTCTACGAGGCTAGATTAGGGCCTGCGTTTCTTTCAACTCAAGTTTCCAAGCCCCCCTTGGAAATTTTTCGTCGAAAAAAATGTTGTGGGTTTCTTGGTGCTCAATCTTATTTTCAAACAAATTTCAGATTTCTAGAACATAAGGTCCTGAGATATTTCTTTGATCCTAAATTAGGGCCTGCGTTTCTTTAAACTCAAGTTTCCAAGCCCCCTCTTGGAAATTTTTCGTCGAAAAAAATGTTGTGGGTTTCTTGGTGCTCAATCTTATTTTCAACCAAATTTCAGATTTCTAGAACATAAGGTCCTGAGATATTTCTATGACGCTAAATTAGGGCCTGCGTTTCTTTCAACTCAAGCAAGTTTCCAAGCCCCCCCCCCCTTGGACATTTTTCGTCACAAAAAATGTTGTGGGTTTCTTGGTGCTCAATCTTATTTTCAACCAAATTTCAGATTTCTAGAACATAAGGTCCTAAGATATTTCTATGACCAAATTTCAGATTTCTAGAACATAAGGTCCTGAGATATTTCTCTCATCCTAAATTAGGGCCTGCGTTTCCACAGATTTCTAGAACATAAGGTCCTGAGATATTTCTATGAGGCTAAATTAGGGCCTGCGTTTCTTTCAACTCAAGTTTCCAAGCCCCCCCCCTTTTAAATTTTTCGTCGAAAAAAATGTTGTGGGTTTCTTGGTGCTCAATCTTATTTTCAACCAAATTTCAGATTTCTAGAACATAAGGTCCTCAGATATTTCTATGAGGCTAAATTAGTGCCTGCGTTTCTTTCAACTCAAGTTTCCAAGCCCCCCCTTGGAAATTTTTCGTCGAAAAAAATGTTGTGGGTTTTTTGGCGCTCAATCTTATTTTCAACCAAATTTCAGACTTCTAGAACATAAGGTCCTCAGATATTTCTATGAGGCTAAATTAGGGCCTGCGTTTCTTTCAACTCAAGTTTCCCAGCCCCCACTTGGAAATTTTTCGTTGAAAAAAGTGTTGTGGGTTTCTTTATGCTCAATCTTATTTTCAACCAAATTTCAGACTTCTATAACAAAAGGTCCTCAGATATTTCTACGAGGCTAGATTAGGGCCTGCGTTTCTTTCAACTCAAGTTTCAAAGCCCCCCTTGGAAATTTTTCGTCGAAAAAAATGTTGTGGGTTTCTTGGTGCTCAATCTTATTTTCAAACAAATTTCAGATTTCTAGAACATAAGGTCCTGAGATATTTCTTTGATCCTAAATTAGGGCCTGCGTTTCTTTAAACTCAAGTTTCCAAGCCAGCTCTTGGAATTTTTTCGTCGAAAAAAATGCTGTGGGTTTCTTGGTGCTCAATCTTATTTTCAACCAAATTTCAGATTTCTAGAACATAAGGTCCTCAGATATTTCTATGAGGCTAAATTAGGGCCTGCGTTTCTTTCAACTCAAATTTCCAAGCCCCCCCTTGGAAATTTTTCGTCGAAAAAAATGTTGTGGGTTTCTTGGTGCTCAATCTTATTTTCAACCAAATTTCAGATTTCTAGAACATAAGGTCCTCAGATATTTCTATGAAGCTAAATTAGGGCCTGCGTTTCTTTCAACTCAAGTTTCCCAGCCCCCGCTTGGAAATTTTTCGTTGAAAAAAATGTGGGTTTCTTTATGCTCAATCTTATTTTCAACCAAATTTCAGACTTCTATAACAAAAGGTCCTCAGATATTTCTACGAGGCTATATTAGGGCCTGCGTTTCTTTCAACTCAAGTTTCCAAGCCCCCCCTTGGAAATTTTTCGTCGAAAAAAATGTTGTGGGTTTCTTGGTGCTCAATCTTATTTTCAACCAAATTTCAGATTTCTAGAACATAAGGTCCTGAGATATTTCTCTGATCCTAAATTAGGGCCTGCGTTTGTTTAAACTCAAGTTTAAAAGCCCCCCCTTGGACATTTTTCGTCGAAAAAAATGTTGTGGGTTTCTTGGTGCTCAATCTTATTTTCAACCAAATTTCAGATTTCTAGAACATAAGGTCCTGAGATATTTCTATGAGGCTAAATTAGGGCCTGCGTTTCTTTCAACTCAAGTTTCCAAGCCCCCCCCTTGGAAATTTTTCGTCGAAAAAAATGTTGTGGGTTTCTTGGTGCTCAATCTTATTTTCAACCAAATTTCAGATTTCTAGAACATAAGGTCCTCAGATATTTCTATGAGGCTAAATTAGTGCCTGCGTTTCTTTCAACTCAAGTTTCCAAGCCCCCCCTTGGAAATTTTTCGTCGAAAAAAATGTTGTGGGTTTTTTGGCGCTCAATCTTATTTTCAACCAAATTTCAGACTTCTATAACAAAAGGTCCTCAGATATTTCTACGAGGCTAGATTAGGGCCTGCGTTTCTTTCAACTCAAGTTTCCAAGCCCCCCTTGGAAATTTTTCGTCGAAAAAAATGTTGTGGGTTTCTTGGTGCTCAATCTTATTTTCAACCAAATTTCAGATTTCTAGAACATAAGGTCCTGAGATATTTCTTTGATCCTAAATTAGGGCCTGCGTTTCTTTAAACTCAAGTTTCCAAGCCCCCTCTTGGAAATTTTTTGTCGAAAAAAATGTTGTGGGTTTCTTGGTGCTCAATCTTATTTTCAACCAAATTTCAGATTTCTAGAACATAAGGTCCTGAGATATTTCTATGACGCTAAATTAGGGCCTGCGTTTCTTTCAACTCAAGTTTCCAAGCCCCCCCCCCCCCCTTGGACATTTTTCGTCACAAAAAATGTTGTGGGTTTCTTGGTGCTCAATCTTATTTTCAACCAAATTTCAGATTTCTAGAACATAAGGTCCTGAGATATTTCTCTCATCCTAAATTAGGGCCTGCGTTTCCACAGATTTCTAGAACATAAGGTCCTGAGATATTTCTATGAGGCTAAATTAGGGCCTGCGTTTCTTTCAACTCAAGTTTCCAAGCCCCCCCCTTGGAAATTTTTCGTCGAAAAAAATGTTGTGGGTTTCTTGGTGCTCAATCTTATTTTCAACCAAATTTCAGATTTCTAGAACATAAGGTCCTCAGATATTTCTATGAGGCTAAATTAGTGCCTGCGTTTCTTTCAACTCAAGTTTCCAAGCCCCCCCTTGGAAATTTTTCGTCGAAAAAAATGTTGTGGGTTTTTTGGCGCTCAATCTTATTTTCAACCAAATTTCAGACTTCTAGAACATAAGGTCCTCAGATATTTCTATGAGGCTAAATTAGGGCCTGCGTTTCTTTCAACTCAAGTTTCCCAGCCCCCACTTGGAAATTTTTCGTTGAAAAAAATGTTGTGGGTTTCTTTATGCTCAATCTTATTTTCAACCAAATTTCAGACTTCTATAACAAAAGGTCCTCAGGTATTTCTACGAGGCTAGATTAGGGCCTGCGTTTCTTTCAACTCAAGTTTCCAAGCCCCCCTTGGAAATTTTTCGTCGAAAAAAATGTTGTGGGTTTCTTGGTGCTCAATCTTATTTTCAAACAAATTTCAGATTTCTAGAACATAAGGTCCTGAGATATTTCTTTGATCCTAAATTAGGGCCTGCGTTTCTTTAAACTCAAGTTTCCAAGCCCCCCCTTGGAAATTTTTCGTCGAAAAAAATGTTGTGGGTTTCTTGGTGCTCAATCTTATTTTCAACCAAATTTCAAACTTCTAGAACATAAGGTCCTCAGATATTTCTATGAGGCTAAATAGGGCCTGCGTTTCTTTCAACTCAAGTTTCCAAGCCCCCCCTTGGAAATTTTTCGTCGAAAAAAATGTTGTGGGTTTCTTGGTGCTCAATCTTATTTTCAACCAAATTTCAGATTTCTAGAACATAAGGTCCTCAGATATTTCTATGAAGCTAAATTAGGGCCTGCGTTTCTTTCAACTCAAGTTTCCCAGCCCCCCCTTGGAAATTTTTCGTTGAAAAAAATGTTGTGGGTTTCTTTATGCTCAATCTTATTTTCAACCAAATTTCAGACTTCTATAACAAAAGGTCCTCAGATATTTCTACGAGGCTATATTAGGGCCTGCGTTTCTTTCAACTCAAGTTTCCAAGCCCCCCCTTGGAAATTTTTCGTCGAAAAAAATGTTGTGGGTTTCTTGGTGCTCAATCTTATTTTCAACCAAATTTCAGATTTCTAGAACATAAGGTCCTGAGATATTTCTCTGATCCTAAATTAGGGCCTGCATTTGTTTAAACTCAAGTTTAAAAGCCCCCCCTTGGAAATTTTTCGTCGAAAAAAATGTTGTGGGTTTCTTGGTGCTCAATCTTATTTTCAACCAAATTTCAGATTTCTAGAACATAAGGTCCTGAGATATTTCTATGAGGCTAAATTAGGGCCTGCGTTTCTTTCAACTCAAGTTTCCAAGCCCCCCCTTGGAAATTTTTCGTCGAAAAAAATGTTGTGGGTTTTTTGGCGCTCAATCTTATTTTCAACCAAATTTCAGACTTCTATAACAAAAGGTCCTCAGATATTTCTACGAGGCTAGATTAGGGCCTGCGTTTCTTTCAACTCAAGTTTCCAAGCCCCCCTTGGAAATTTTTCGTCGAAAAAAATGTTGTGGGTTTCTTGGTGCTCAATCTTATTTTCAACCAAATTTCAGATTTCTAGAACATAAGGTCCTGAGATATTTCTTTGATCCTAAATTAGGGCCTGCGTTTCTTTAAACTCAAGTTTCCAAGCCCCCTCTTGGAAATTTTTCGTCGAAAAAAATGTTGTGGGTTTCTTGGTGCTCAATCTTATTTTCAACCAAATTTCAGATTTCTAGAACATAAGGTCCTGAGATATTTCTATGACGCTAAATTAGGGCCTGCGTTTCTTTCAACTCAAGTTTCCAAGCCCCCCCCCCCTTGGACATTTTTCGTCACAAAAAATGTTGTGGGTTTCTTGGTGCTCAATCTTATTTTCAACCAAATTTCAGATTTCTAGAACATAAGGTCCTAAGATATTTCTATGACCAAATTTCAGATTTCTAGAACATAAGGTCCTGAGATATTTCTCTGATCCTAAATTAGGGCCTGCGTTTCTTTCAACTCAAGTTTCCAAGCCCCCCCTTGGAAATTTTTCGTCGAAAAAAATGTTGTGGGTTTCTTGGTGCTCAATCTTATTTTCAACCAAATTTCAAACTTCTAGAACATAAGGTCCTCAGATATTTCTATGAGGCTAAATTAGGGCCTGCGTTTCTTTCAACTCAAGTTTCCAAGCCCCCCCTTGGAAATTTTTCGTCGAAAAAAATGTTGTGGGTTTCTTGGTGCTCAATCTTATTTTCAACCAAATTTCAGATTTCTAGAACATAAGGTCCTCAGATATTTCTATGAAGCTAAATTAGGGCCTGCGTTTCTTTCAACTCAAGTTTCCCAGCCCCCCCTTGGAAATTTTTCGTTGAAAAAAATGTTGTGGGTTTCTTTATGCTCAATCTTATTTTCAACCAAATTTCAGACTTCTATAACAAAAGGTCCTCAGATATTTCTACGAGGCTATATTAGGGCCTGCGTTTCTTTCAACTCAAGTTTCCAAGCCCCCCCTTGGAAATTTTTCGTCGAAAAAAATGTTGTGGGTTTCTTGGTGCTCAATCTTATTTTCAACCAAATTTCAGATTTCTAGAACATAAGGTCCTGAGATATTTCTCTGATCCTAAATTAGGGCCTGCGTTTGTTTAAACTCAAGTTTAAAAGCCCCCCCTTGGAAATTTTTCGTCGAAAAAAATGTTGTGGGTTTCTTGGTGCTCAATCTTATTTTCAACCAAATTTCAGATTTCTAGAACATAAGGTCCTGAGATATTTCTATGAGGCTAAATTAGTGCCTGCGTTTCTTTCAACTCAAGTTTCCAAGCCCCCCCTTGGAAATTTTTCGTCGAAAAAAATGTTGTGGGTTTTTTGGCGCTCAATCTTATTTTCAACCAAATTTCAGACTTCTATAACAAAAGGTCCTCAGATATTTCTACGAGGCTAGATTAGGGCCTGCGTTTCTTTCAACTCAAGTTTCCAAGCCCCCCTTGGAAATTTTTCGTCGAAAAAAATGTTGTGGGTTTCTTGGTGCTCAATCTTATTTTCAAACAAATTTCAGATTTCTAGAACACAAAGTCCTGAGATATTTCTTTGATCCTAAATTAGGGCCTGCGTTTCTTTAAACTCAAGTTTCCAAGCCCCCTCTTGGAAATTTTTCGTCGAAAAAAATGTTGTGGGTTTCTTGGTGCTCAATCTTATTTTCAACCAAATTTCAGATTTCTAGAACATAAGGTCCTGAGATATTTCTATGACGCTAAATTAGGGCCTGCGTTTCTTTCAACTCAAGTTTCCAAGCCCCCCCCCCCCTTGGACATTTTTCGTCACAAAAAATGTTGTGGGTTTCTTGGTGCTCAATCTTATTTTCAACCAAATTTCAGATTTCTAGAACATAAGGTCCTAAGATATTTCTATGACCAAATTTCAGATTTCTAGAACATAAGGTCCTGAGATATTTCTCTCATCCTAAATTAGGGCCTGCGTTTCCACAGATTTCTAGAACATAAGGTCCTGAGATATTTCTATGAGGCTAAATTAGGGCCTGCGTTTCTTTCAACTCAAGTTTCCAAGCCCCCCCCTTGGAAATTTTTCGTCGAAAAAAATGTTGTGGGTTTCTTGGTGCTCAATCTTATTTTCAACCAAATTTCAGATTTCTAGAACCTAAGGTCCTCAGATATTTCTATGAGGCTAAATTAGTGCCTGCGTTTCTTTCAACTCAAGTTTCCAAGCCCCCCCTTGGAAATTTTTCGTCGAAAAAAATGTTGTGGGTTTTTTGGCGCTCAATCTTATTTTCAACCAAATTTCAGACTTCTAGAACATAAGGTCCTCAGATATTTCTATGAGGCTAAATTAGGGCCTGCGTTTCTTTCAACTCAAGTTTCCCAGCCCCCACTTGGAAATTTTTCGTTGAAAAAAATGTTGTGGGTTTCTTTATGCTCAATCTTATTTTCAACCAAATTTCAGACTTCTATAACAAAAGGTCCTCAGATATTTCTACGAGGCTAGATTAGGGCCTGCGTTTCTTTCAACTCAAGTTTCCAAGCCCCCCTTGGAAATTTTTCGTCGAAAAAAATGTTGTGGGTTTCTTGGTGCTCAATCTTATTTTCAAACAAATTTCAGATTTCTAGAACATAAGGTCCTGAGATATTTCTTTGATCCTAAATTAGGGCCTGCGTTTCTTTCAACTCAAGTTTCCAAGCCCCCCTTGGAAATTTTTCGTCGAAAAAAATGTTGTGGGTTTCTTGGTGCTCAATCTTATTTTCAACCAAATTTCAGATTTCTAGAACATAAGGTCCTGAGATATTTCTCTGATCCTAAATTAGGGCCTGCATTTGTTTAAACTCAAGTTTAAAAGCCCCCCTTGGAAATTTTTCGTCGAAAAAAATGTTGTGGGTTTCTTGGTGCTCAATCTTATTTTCAACCAAATTTCAGATTTCTAGAACATAAGGTCCTGAGATATTTCTATGAGGCTAAATTAGGGCCTGCGTTTCTTTCAACTCAAGTTTCCAAGCCCCCCCTTGGAAATTTTTCGTCGAAAAAAATGTTGTGGGTTTTTTGGCGCTCAATCTTATTTTCAACCAAATTTCAGACTTCTAGAACATAAGGTCCTCAGATATTTCTATGAGGCTAAATTAGTGCCTGCGTTTCTTTCAACTCAAGTTTCCAAGCCCCCCCTTGGAAATTTTTCGTCGAAAAAAATGTTGTGGGTTTTTTGGCGCTCAATCTTATTTTCAACCAAATTTCAGACTTCTATAACAAAAGGTCCTCAGATATTTCTACGAGGCTAGATTAGGGCCTGCGTTTCTTTCAACTCAAGTTTCCAAGCCCCCCTTGGAAATTTTTCGTCGAAAAAAATGTTGTGGGTTTCTTGGTGCTCAATCTTATTTTCAAACAAATTTCAGATTTCTAGAACATAAGGTCCTGAGATATTTCTTTGATCCTAAATTAGGGCCTGCGTTTCTTTAAACTCAAGTTTCCAAGCCCCCTCTTGGAAATTTTTCGTCGAAAAAAATGTTGTGGGTTTCTTGGTGCTCAATCTTATTTTCAACCAAATTTCAGATTTCTAGAACATAAGGTCCTGAGATATTTCTATGACGCTAAATTAGGGCCTGCGTTTCTTTCAACTCAAGTTTCCAAGCCCCCCCCCCCCTTGGACATTTTTCGTCACAAAAAATGTTGTGGGTTTCTTGGTGCTCAATCTTATTTTCAACCAAATTTCAGATTTCTAGAACATAAGGTCCTAAGATATTTCTATGACCAAATTTCAGATTTCTAGAACATAAGGTCCTGAGATATTTCTCTGATCCTAAATTAGGGCCTGCGTTTCTTTCAACTCAAGTTTCCAAGCCCCCCCTTGGAAATTTTTCGTCGAAAAAAATGTTGTGGGTTTCTTGGTGCTCAATCTTATTTTCAACCAAATTTCAAACTTCTAGAACATAAGGTCCTCAGATATTTCTATGAGGCTAAATTAGTGCCTGCGTTTCTTTCAACTCAAGTTTCCAAGCCCCCCCTTGGAAATTTTTCGTCGAAAAAAATGTTGTGGGTTTTTTGGCGCTCAATCTTATTTTCAACCAAATTTCAGACTTCTAGAACATAAGGTCCTCAGATATTTCTATGAGGCTAAATTAGGGCCTGCGTTTCTTTCAACTCAAGTTTCCCAGCCCCCACTTGGAAATTTTTCGTTGAAAAAAATGTTGTGGGTTTCTTTATGCTCAATCTTATTTTCAACCAAATTTCAGACTTCTATAACAAAAGGTCCTCAGATATTTCTACGAGGCTAGATTAGGGCCTGCGTTTCTTTCAACTCAAGTTTCCAAGCCCCCCTTGGAAATTTTTCGTCGAAAAAAATGTTGTGGGTTTCTTGGTGCTCAATCTTATTTTCAAACAAATTTCAGATTTCTAGAACATAAGGTCCTGAGATATTTCTTTGATCCTAAATTAGGGCCTGCGTTTCTTTCAACTCAAGTTTCCAAGCCCCCCTTGGAAATTTTTCGTCGAAAAAAATGTTGTGGGTTTCTTGGTGCTCAATCTTATTTTCAACCAAATTTCAGATTTCTAGAACATAAGGTCCTGAGATATTTCTCTGATCCTAAATTAGGGCCTGCATTTGTTTAAACTCAAGTTTAAAAGCCCCCCTTGGAAATTTTTCGTCGAAAAAAATGTTGTGGGTTTCTTGGTGCTCAATCTTATTTTCAACCAAATTTCAGATTTCTAGAACATAAGGTCCTGAGATATTTCTATGAGGCTAAATTAGGGCCTGCGTTTCTTTCAACTCAAGTTTCCAAGCCCCCCCTTGGAAATTTTTCGTCGAAAAAAATGTTGTGGGTTTTTTGGCGCTCAATCTTATTTTCAACCAAATTTCAGACTTCTAGAACATAAGGTCCTCAGATATTTCTATGAGGCTAAATTAGTGCCTGCGTTTCTTTCAACTCAAGTTTCCAAGCCCCCCCTTGGAAATTTTTCGTCGAAAAAAATGTTGTGGGTTTTTTGGCGCTCAATCTTATTTTCAACCAAATTTCAGACTTCTATAACAAAAGGTCCTCAGATATTTCTACGAGGCTAGATTAGGGCCTGCGTTTCTTTCAACTCAAGTTTCCAAGCCCCCCTTGGAAATTTTTCGTCGAAAAAAATGTTGTGGGTTTCTTGGTGCTCAATCTTATTTTCAAACAAATTTCAGATTTCTAGAACATAAGGTCCTGAGATATTTCTTTGATCCTAAATTAGGGCCTGCGTTTCTTTAAACTCAAGTTTCCAAGCCCCCTCTTGGAAATTTTTCGTCGAAAAAAATGTTGTGGGTTTCTTGGTGCTCAATCTTATTTTCAACCAAATTTCAGATTTCTAGAACATAAGGTCCTGAGATATTTCTATGACGCTAAATTAGGGCCTGCGTTTCTTTCAACTCAAGTTTCCAAGCCCCCCCCCCCCTTGGACATTTTTCGTCACAAAAAATGTTGTGGGTTTCTTGGTGCTCAATCTTATTTTCAACCAAATTTCAGATTTCTAGAACATAAGGTCCTAAGATATTTCTATGACCAAATTTCAGATTTCTAGAACATAAGGTCCTGAGATATTTCTCTGATCCTAAATTAGGGCCTGCGTTTCTTTCAACTCAAGTTTCCAAGCCCCCCCTTGGAAATTTTTCGTCAAAAAAATGTTGTGGGTTTCTTGGTGCTCAATCTTATTTTCAACCAAATTTCAGATTTCTAGAACATAAGGTCCTGAGATATTTCTCTGATCCTAAATTAGGGCCTGCGTTTGTTTAAACTCAAGTTTCCAAGCCCCCCCTTGGAAATTTTTCGTCAAAAAAATGTTGTGGGTTTCTTGGTGCTCAATCTTATTTTCAACCAAATTTCAGATTTCTAGAGCATAAGGTCCTGAGATATTTCTAGGAGGCTAAATTAGGGCCTGCGTTTCTTTCAACTCAAGTTTCCAAGCCCCCCCTTGGAAATTTTTCGTCGAAAAAAATGTTGTGGGTTTCTTGGTGCTCAATCTTATTTTCAACCAAATTTCAGATTTCTAGAACATAAGGTGCTGAGATATTTCTCTGATCCTAAATTAGGGCCTGCGTTTGTTTAAACTCAAGTTTCCAAGCCCCCCCTTGGAAATTTTTCGTCAAAAAAATGTTGTGGGTTTCTTGGTGCTCAATCTTATTTTCAACCAAATTTCAGATTTCTAGAACATAAGGTCCTGAGATATTTCTCTGATCCTAAATTAGGGCCTGCGTTTCTTTAAACTCAAGTTTCCAAGCCCCGCCTTGGAAATTTTTCGTCGAAAAAAATGTTGTGGGATTCTTGGTGCTCAATCTTATTTTCAACCAAATTTCAGATTTCTAGAACATAAGGTCCTGAGATATTTCTATGAGGCTAAATTAGGGCCTGCGTTTCTTTCAACTCAAGTTTCCAAGCCCCCCCTTTGAAATTTTTCGTCGAAAAAAATGTTGTGGGTTTCTTGGTGCTCAATCTTATTTTCAACCAAATTTCAGATTTCTAGAACATAAGGTCCTGAGATATTTCTATGAGGCTAAATTAGGGCCTGCGTTTCTTTCAACTCAAGTTTCCAAGCCCCCCCCTTTTAAATTTTTCGTCGAAAAAAATGTGGGTTTCTTGGTGCTCAATCTTATTTTCAACCAAATTTCAGATTTCTAGAACATAAGGTCCTCAGATATTTCTATGAGGCTAAATTAGTGCCTGCGTTTCTTTCAACTCAAGTTTCCAAGCCCCCCCTTGGAAATTTTTCGTCGAAAAAAATGTTGTGGGTTTTTTGGCGCTCAATCTTATTTTCAACCAAATTTCAGACTTCTAGAACATAAGGTCCTCAGATATTTCTATGAGGCTAAATTAGGGCCTGCGTTTCTTTCAACTCAAGTTTCCCAGCCCCCACGTGGAAATTTTTCGTTGGAAAAAGTGTTGTGGGTTTCTTTATGCTCAACCTTATTTTCAACCAAATTTCAGACTTCTATAACAAAAGGTCCTCAGATATTTCTACGAGGCTAGATTAGGGCCTGCGTTTCTTTCAACTCAAGTTTCAAAGCCCCCCTTGGAAATTTTTCGTCGAAAAAAATGTTGTGGGTTTCTTGGTGCTCAATCTTATTTTCAAACAAATTTCAGATTTCTAGAACATAAGGTCCTGAGATATTTCTTTGATCCTAAATTAGGGCCTGCGTTTCTTTAAACTCAAGTTTCCAAGCCAGCTCTTGGAAATTTTTCGTCGAAAAAAATGCTGTGGGTTTCTTGGTGCTCAATCTTATTTTCAACCAAATTTCAGATTTCTAGAACATAAGGTCCTCAGATATTTCTATGAGGCTAAATTAGGGCCTGCGTTTCTTTCAACTCAAGTTTCCAAGCCCCCCCTTTGAAATTTTTCGTCGAAAAAAATGTTGTGGGTTTCTTGGTGCTCAATCTTATTTTCAACCAAATTTCAGATTTCTAGAACATAAGGTCCTGAGATATTTCTATGAGGCTAAATTAGGGCCTGCGTTTCTTTCAACTCAAGTTTCCAAGCCCCCCCCTTTAAAATTTTTCGTCGAAAAAAATGTTGTGGGTTTCTTGGTGCTCAATCTTATTTTCAACCAAATTTCAGATTTCTAGAACATAAGGTCCTCAGATATTTCTATGAGGCTAAATTAGTGCCTGCGTTTCTTTCAACTCAAGTTTCCAAGCCCCCCCTTGGAAATTTTTCGTCGAAAAAAATGTGGGTTTTTTGGCGCTCAATCTTATTTTCAACCAAATTTCAGACTTCTAGAACATAAGGTCCTCAGATATTTCTATGAGGCTAAATTAGGGCCTGCGTTTCTTTCAACTCAAGTTTCCCAGCCCCCACTTGGAAATTTTTCGTTGAAAAAAGTGTTGTGGGTTTCTTTATGCTCAATCTTATTTTCAACCAAATTTCAGACTTCTATAACAAAAGGTCCTCAGATATTTCTACGAGGCTAGATTAGGGCCTGCGTTTCTTTCAACTCAAGTTTCAAAGCCCCCCTTGGAAATTTTTCGTCGAAAAAAATGTTGTGGGTTTCTTGGTGCTCAATCTTATTTTCAAACAAATTTCAGATTTCTAGAACATAAGGTCCTGAGATATTTCTTTGATCCTAAATTAGGGCCTGCGTTTCTTTAAACTCAAGTTTCCAAGCCAGCTCTTGGAAATTTTTCGTCGAAAAAAATGCTGTGGGTTTCTTGGTGCTCAATCTTATTTTCAACCAAATTTCAGATTTCTAGAACATAAGGTCCTCAGATATTTCTATGAGGCTAAATTAGGGCCTGCGTTTCTTTCAACTCAAGTTTCCAAGCCCCCCCTTGGAAATTTTTCGTCGAAAAAAATGTTGTGGGTTTCTTGGTGCTCAATCTTATTTTCAACCAAATTTCAGATTTCTAGAACATAAGGTCCTCAGATATTTCTATGAAGCTAAATTAGGGCCTGCGTTTCTTTCAACTCAAGTTTCCCAGCCCCCGCTTGGAAATTTTTCGTTGAAAAAAATGTTGTGGGTTTCTTTATGCTCAATCTTATTTTCAACCAAATTTCAGACTTCTATAACAAAAGGTCCTCAGATATTTCTACGAGGCTATATTAGGGCCTGCGTTTCTTTCAACTCAAGTTTCCAAGCCCCCCCTTGGAAATTTTTCGTCGAAAAAAATGTTGTGGGTTTCTTGGTGCTCAATCTTATTTTCAACCAAATTTCAGATTTCTAGAACATAAGGTCCTGAGATATTTCTCTGATCCTAAATTAGGGCCTGCGTTTGTTTAAACTCAAGTTTAAAAGCCCCCCCTTGGAAATTTTTCGTCGAAAAAAATGTTGTGGGTTTCTTGGTGCTCAATCTTATTTTCAACCAAATTTCAGATTTCTAGAACATAAGGTCCTGAGATATTTCTATGAGGCTAAATTAGGGCCTGCGTTTCTTTCAACTCAAGTTTCCAAGCCCCCCCCTTGGAAATTTTTCGTCGAAAAAAATGTTGTGGGTTTCTTGGTGCTCAATCTTATTTTCAACCAAATTTCAGATTTCTAGAACATAAGGTCCTGAGATATTTCTAGGAGGCTAAATTAGTGCCTGCGTTTCTTTCAACTCAAGTTTCCAAGCCCCCCCTTGGAAATTTTTCGTCGAAAAAAATGTTGTGAGTTTTTTGGCGCTCAATCTTATTTTCAACCAAATTTCAGACTTCTATAACAAAAGGTCCTCAGATATTTCTACGAGGCTAGATTAGGGCCTGCGTTTCTTTCAACTCAAGTTTCCAAGCCCCCCTTGGAAATTTTTCGTCGAAAAAAATGTTGTGGGTTTCTTGGTGCTCAATCTTATTTTCAAACAAATTTCAGATTTCTAGAACATAAGGTCCTGAGATATTTCTTTGATCCTAAATTAGGGCCTGCGTTTCTTTAAACTCAAGTTTCCAAGCCCCCTCTTGGAAATTTTTCGTCGAAAAAAATGTTGTGGGTTTCTTGGTGCTCAATCTTATTTTCAACCAAATTTCAGATTTCTAGAACATAAGGTCCTGAGATATTTCTATGACGCTAAATTAGGGCCTGCGTTTCTTTCAACTCAAGCAAGTTTCCAAGCCCCCCCCCCCTTGGACATTTTTCGTCACAAAAAATGTTGTGGGTTTCTTGGTGCTCAATCTTATTTTCAACCAAATTTCAGATTTCTAGAACATAAGGTCCTAAGATATTTCTATGACCAAATTTCAGATTTCTAGAACATAAGGTCCTGAGATATTTCTCTCATCCTAAATTAGGGCCTGCGTTTCCACAGATTTCTAGAACATAAGGTCCTGAGATATTTCTATGAGGCTAAATTAGGGCCTGCGTTTCTTTCAACTCAAGTTTCCAAGCCCCCCCCCTTTTAAATTTTTCGTCGAAAAAAATGTTGTGGGTTTCTTGGTGCTCAATCTTATTTTCAACCAAATTTCAGATTTCTAGAACATAAGGTCCTCAGATATTTCTATGAGGCTAAATTAGTGCCTGCGTTTCTTTCAACTCAAGTTTCCAAGCCCCCCCTTGGAAATTTTTCGTCGAAAAAAATGTTGTGGGTTTTTTGGCGCTCAATCTTATTTTCAACCAAATTTCAGACTTCTAGAACATAAGGTCCTCAGATATTTCTATGAGGCTAAATTAGGGCCTGCGTTTCTTTCAACTCAAGTTTCCCAGCCCCCACTTGGAAATTTTTCGTTGAAAAAAGTGTTGTGGGTTTCTTTATGCTCAATCTTATTTTCAACCAAATTTCAGACTTCTATAACAAAAGGTCCTCAGATATTTCTACGAGGCTAGATTAGGGCCTGCGTTTCTTTCAACTCAAGTTTCAAAGCCCCCCTTGGAAATTTTTCGTCGAAAAAAATGTTGTGGGTTTCTTGGTGCTCAATCTTATTTTCAAACAAATTTCAGATTTCTAGAACATAAGGTCCTGAGATATTTCTTTGATCCTAAATTAGGGCCTGCGTTTCTTTAAACTCAAGTTTCCAAGCCAGCTCTTGGAAATTTTTCGTCGAAAAAAATGCTGTGGGTTTCTTGGTGCTCAATCTTATTTTCAACCAAATTTCAGATTTCTAGAACATAAGGTCCTCAGATATTTCTATGAGGCTAAATTAGGGCCTGCGTTTCTTTCAACTCAAGTTTCCAAGCCCCCCCTTGGAAATTTTTCGTCGAAAAAAATGTTGTGGGTTTCTTGGTGCTCAATCTTATTTTCAACCAAATTTCAGATTTCTAGAACATAAGGTCCTCAGATATTTCTATGAAGCTAAATTAGGGCCTGCGTTTCTTTCAACTCAAGTTTCCCAGCCCCCGCTTGGAAATTTTTCGTTGAAAAAAATGTTGTGGGTTTCTTTATGCTCAATCTTATTTTCAACCAAATTTCAGACTTCTATAACAAAAGGTCCTCAGATATTTCTACGAGGCTATATTAGGGCCTGCGTTTCTTTCAACTCAAGTTTCCAAGCCCCCCCTTGGAAATTTTTCGTCGAAAAAAATGTTGTGGGTTTCTTGGTGCTCAATCTTATTTTCAACCAAATTTCAGATTTCTAGAACATAAGGTCCTGAGATATTTCTCTGATCCTAAATTAGGGCCTGCGTTTGTTTAAACTCAAGTTTAAAAGCCCCCCCTTGGACATTTTTCGTCGAAAAAAATGTTGTGGGTTTCTTGGTGCTCAATCTTATTTTCAACCAAATTTCAGATTTCTAGAACATAAGGTCCTGAGATATTTCTATGAGGCTAAATTAGGGCCTGCGTTTCTTTCAACTCAAGTTTCCAAGCCCCCCCCTTGGAAATTTTTCGTCGAAAAAAATGTTGTGGGTTTCTTGGTGCTCAATCTTATTTTCAACCAAATTTCAGATTTCTAGAACATAAGGTCCTCAGATATTTCTATGAGGCTAAATTAGTGCCTGCGTTTCTTTCAACTCAAGTTTCCAAGCCCCCCCTTGGAAATTTTTCGTCGAAAAAAATGTTGTGGGTTTTTTGGCGCTCAATCTTATTTTCAACCAAATTTCAGACTTCTATAACAAAAGGTCCTCAGATATTTCTACGAGGCTAGATTAGGGCCTGCGTTTCTTTCAACTCAAGTTTCCAAGCCCCCCTTGGAAATTTTTCGTCGAAAAAAATGTTGTGGGTTTCTTGGTGCTCAATCTTATTTTCAAACAAATTTCAGATTTCTAGAACATAAGGTCCTGAGATATTTCTTTGATCCTAAATTAGGGCCTGCGTTTCTTTAAACTCAAGTTTCCAAGCCCCCTCTTGGAAATTTTTTGTCGAAAAAAATGTTGTGGGTTTCTTGGTGCTCAATCTTATTTTCAACCAAATTTCAGATTTCTAGAACATAAGGTCCTGAGATATTTCTATGACGCTAAATTAGGGCCTGCGTTTCTTTCAACTCAAGTTTCCAAGCCCCCCCCCCCTTGGACATTTTTCGTCACAAAAAATGTTGTGGGTTTCTTGGTGCTCAATCTTATTTTCAACCAAATTTCAGATTTCTAGAACATAAGGTCCTGAGATATTTCTCTCATCCTAAATTAGGGCCTGCGTTTCCACAGATTTCTAGAACATAAGGTCCTGAGATATTTCTATGAGGCTAAATTAGGGCCTGCGTTTCTTTCAACTCAAGTTTCCAAGCCCCCCCCTTGGAAATTTTTCGTCGAAAAAAATGTTGTGGGTTTCTTGGTGCTCAATCTTATTTTCAACCAAATTTCAGATTTCTAGAACATAAGGTCCTCAGATATTTCTATGAGGCTAAATTAGTGCCTGCGTTTCTTTCAACTCAAGTTTCCAAGCCCCCCCTTGGAAATTTTTCGTCGAAAAAAATGTTGTGGGTTTTTTGGCGCTCAATCTTATTTTCAACCAAATTTCAGACTTCTAGAACATAAGGTCCTCAGATATTTCTATGAGGCTAAATTAGGGCCTGCGTTTCTTTCAACTCAAGTTTCCCAGCCCCCACTTGGAAATTTTTCGTTGAAAAAAATGTTGTGGGTTTCTTTATGCTCAATCTTATTTTCAACCAAATTTCAGACTTCTATAACAAAAGGTCCTCAGATATTTCTACGAGGCTAGATTAGGGCCTGCGTTTCTTTCAACTCAAGTTTCCAAGCCCCCCTTGGAAATTTTTCGTCGAAAAAAATGTTGTGGGTTTCTTGGTGCTCAATCTTATTTTCAAACAAATTTCAGATTTCTAGAACATAAGGTCCTGAGATATTTCTTTGATCCTAAATTAGGGCCTGCGTTTCTTTAAACTCAAGTTTCCAAGCCCCCCCTTGGAAATTTTTCGTCGAAAAAAATGTTGTGGGTTTCTTGGTGCTCAATCTTATTTTCAACCAAATTTCAAACTTCTAGAACATAAGGTCCTCAGATATTTCTATGAGGCTAAATTAGGGCCTGCGTTTCTTTCAACTCAAGTTTCCAAGCCCCCCCTTGGAAATTTTTCGTCGAAAAAAATGTTGTGGGTTTCTTGGTGCTCAATCTTATTTTCAACCAAATTTCAGATTTCTAGAACATAAGGTCCTCAGATATTTCTATGAAGCTAAATTAGGGCCTGCGTTTCTTTCAACTCAAGTTTCCCAGCCCCCCCTTGGAAATTTTTCGTTGAAAAAAATGTTGTGGGTTTCTTTATGCTCAATCTTATTTTCAACCAAATTTCAGACTTCTATAACAAAAGGTCCTCAGATATTTCTACGAGGCTATATTAGGGCCTGCGTTTCTTTCAACTCAAGTTTCCAAGCCCCCCCTTGGAAATTTTTCGTCGAAAAAAATGTTGTGGGTTTCTTGGTGCTCAATCTTATTTTCAACCAAATTTCAGATTTCTAGAACATAAGGTCCTGAGATATTTCTCTGATCCTAAATTAGGGCCTGCATTTGTTTAAACTCAAGTTTAAAAGCCCCCCCTTGGAAATTTTTCGTCGAAAAAAATGTTGTGGGTTTCTTGGTGCTCAATCTTATTTTCAACCAAATTTCAGATTTCTAGAACATAAGGTCCTGAGATATTTCTATGAGGCTAAATTAGGGCCTGCGTTTCTTTCAACTCAAGTTTCCAAGCCCCCCCTTGGAAATTTTTCGTCGAAAAAAATGTTGTGGGTTTTTTGGCGCTCAATCTTATTTTCAACCAAATTTCAGACTTCTATAACAAAAGGTCCTCAGATATTTCTACGAGGCTAGATTAGGGCCTGCGTTTCTTTCAACTCAAGTTTCCAAGCCCCCCTTGGAAATTTTTCGTCGAAAAAAATGTTGTGGGTTTCTTGGTGCTCAATCTTATTTTCAACCAAATTTCAGATTTCTAGAACATAAGGTCCTGAGATATTTCTTTGATCCTAAATTAGGGCCTGCGTTTCTTTAAACTCAAGTTTCCAAGCCCCCTCTTGGAAATTTTTCGTCGAAAAAAATGTTGTGGGTTTCTTGGTGCTCAATCTTATTTTCAACCAAATTTCAGATTTCTAGAACATAAGGTCCTGAGATATTTCTATGACGCTAAATTAGGGCCTGCGTTTCTTTCAACTCAAGTTTCCAAGCCCCCCCCCCCTTGGACATTTTTCGTCACAAAAAATGTTGTGGGTTTCTTGGTGCTCAATCTTATTTTCAACCAAATTTCAGATTTCTAGAACATAAGGTCCTAAGATATTTCTATGACCAAATTTCAGATTTCTAGAACATAAGGTCCTGAGATATTTCTCTGATCCTAAATTAGGGCCTGCGTTTCTTTCAACTCAAGTTTCCAAGCCCCCCCTTGGAAATTTTTCGTCGAAAAAAATGTTGTGGGTTTCTTGGTGCTCAATCTTATTTTCAACCAAATTTCAAACTTCTAGAACATAAGGTCCTCAGATATTTCTATGAGGCTAAATTAGGGCCTGCGTTTCTTTCAACTCAAGTTTCCAAGCCCCCCCTTGGAAATTTTTCGTCGAAAAAAATGTTGTGGGTTTCTTGGTGCTCAATCTTATTTTCAACCAAATTTCAGATTTCTAGAACATAAGGTCCTCAGATATTTCTATGAAGCTAAATTAGGGCCTGCGTTTCTTTCAACTCAAGTTTCCCAGCCCCCCCTTGGAAATTTTTCGTTGAAAAAAATGTTGTGGGTTTCTTTATGCTCAATCTTATTTTCAACCAAATTTCAGACTTCTATAACAAAAGGTCCTCAGATATTTCTACGAGGCTATATTAGGGCCTGCGTTTCTTTCAACTCAAGTTTCCAAGCCCCCCCTTGGAAATTTTTCGTCGAAAAAAATGTTGTGGGTTTCTTGGTGCTCAATCTTATTTTCAACCAAATTTCAGATTTCTAGAACATAAGGTCCTGAGATATTTCTCTGATCCTAAATTAGGGCCTGCGTTTGTTTAAACTCAAGTTTAAAAGCCCCCCCTTGGAAATTTTTCGTCGAAAAAAATGTTGTGGGTTTCTTGGTGCTCAATCTTATTTTCAACCAAATTTCAGATTTCTAGAACATAAGGTCCTGAGATATTTGTATGAGGCTAAATTAGTGCCTGCGTTTCTTTCAACTCAAGTTTCCAAGCCCCCCCTTGGAAATTTTTCGTCGAAAAAAATGTTGTGGGTTTTTTGGCGCTCAATCTTATTTTCAACCAAATTTCAGACTTCTATAACAAAAGGTCCTCAGATATTTCTACGAGGCTAGATTAGGGCCTGCGTTTCTTTCAACTCAAGTTTCCAAGCCCCCCTTGGAAATTTTTCGTCGAAAAAAATGTTGTGGGTTTCTTGGTGCTCAATCTTATTTTCAAACAAATTTCAGATTTCTAGAACACAAAGTCCTGAGATATTTCTTTGATCCTAAATTAGGGCCTGCGTTTCTTTAAACTCAAGTTTCCAAGCCCCCTCTTGGAAATTTTTCGTCGAAAAAAATGTTGTGGGTTTCTTGGTGCTCAATCTTATTTTCAACCAAATTTCAGATTTCTAGAACATAAGGTCCTGAGATATTTCTATGACGCTAAATTAGGGCCTGCGTTTCTTTCAACTCAAGTTTCCAAGCCCCCCCCCCCCCTTGGACATTTTTCGTCACAAAAAATGTTGTGGGTTTCTTGGTGCTCAATCTTATTTTCAACCAAATTTCAGATTTCTAGAACATAAGGTCCTAAGATATTTCTATGACCAAATTTCAGATTTCTAGAACATAAGGTCCTGAGATATTTCTCTCATCCTAAATTAGGGCCTGCGTTTCCACAGATTTCTAGAACATAAGGTCCTGAGATATTTCTATGAGGCTAAATTAGGGCCTGCGTTTCTTTCAACTCAAGTTTCCAAGCCCCCCCCTTGGAAATTTTTCGTCGAAAAAAATGTTGTGGGTTTCTTGGTGCTCAATCTTATTTTCAACCAAATTTCAGATTTCTAGAACCTAAGGTCCTCAGATATTTCTATGAGGCTAAATTAGTGCCTGCGTTTCTTTCAACTCAAGTTTCCAAGCCCCCCCTTGGAAATTTTTCGTCGAAAAAAATGTTGTGGGTTTTTTGGCGCTCAATCTTATTTTCAACCAAATTTCAGACTTCTAGAACATAAGGTCCTCAGATATTTCTATGAGGCTAAATTAGGGCCTGCGTTTCTTTCAACTCAAGTTTCCCAGCCCCCACTTGGAAATTTTTCGTTGAAAAAAATGTTGTGGGTTTCTTTATGCTCAATCTTATTTTCAACCAAATTTCAGACTTCTATAACAAAAGGTCCTCAGATATTTCTACGAGGCTAGATTAGGGCCTGCGTTTCTTTCAACTCAAGTTTCCAAGCCCCCCTTGGAAATTTTTCGTCGAAAAAAATGTTGTGGGTTTCTTGGTGCTCAATCTTATTTTCAAACAAATTTCAGATTTCTAGAACATAAGGTCCTGAGATATTTCTTTGATCCTAAATTAGGGCCTGCGTTTCTTTCAACTCAAGTTTCCAAGCCCCCCTTGGAAATTTTTCGTCGAAAAAAATGTTGTGGGTTTCTTGGTGCTCAATCTTATTTTCAACCAAATTTCAGATTTCTAGAACATAAGGTCCTGAGATATTTCTCTGATCCTAAATTAGGGCCTGCATTTGTTTAAACTCAAGTTTAAAAGCCCCCCTTGGAAATTTTTCGTCGAAAAAAATGTTGTGGGTTTCTTGGTGCTCAATCTTATTTTCAACCAAATTTCAGATTTCTAGAACATAAGGTCCTGAGATATTTCTATGAGGCTAAATTAGGGCCTGCGTTTCTTTCAACTCAAGTTTCCAAGCCCCCCCTTGGAAATTTTTCGTCGAAAAAAATGTTGTGGGTTTTTTGGCGCTCAATCTTATTTTCAACCAAATTTCAGACTTCTAGAACATAAGGTCCTCAGATATTTCTATGAGGCTAAATTAGTGCCTGCGTTTCTTTCAACTCAAGTTTCCAAGCCCCCCCTTGGAAATTTTTCGTCGAAAAAAATGTTGTGGGTTTTTTGGCGCTCAATCTTATTTTCAACCAAATTTCAGACTTCTATAACAAAAGGTCCTCAGATATTTCTACGAGGCTAGATTAGGGCCTGCGTTTCTTTCAACTCAAGTTTCCAAGCCCCCCTTGGAAATTTTTCGTCGAAAAAAATGTTGTGGGTTTCTTGGTGCTCAATCTTATTTTCAAACAAATTTCAGATTTCTAGAACATAAGGTCCTGAGATATTTCTTTGATCCTAAATTAGGGCCTGCGTTTCTTTAAACTCAAGTTTCCAAGCCCCCTCTTGGAAATTTTTCGTCGAAAAAAATGTTGTGGGTTTCTTGGTGCTCAATCTTATTTTCAACCAAATTTCAGATTTCTAGAACATAAGGTCCTGAGATATTTCTATGACGCTAAATTAGGGCCTGCGTTTCTTTCAACTCAAGTTTCCAAGCCCCCCCCCCCTTGGACATTTTTCGTCACAAAAAATGTTGTGGGTTTCTTGGTGCTCAATCTTATTTTCAACCAAATTTCAGATTTCTAGAACATAAGGTCCTAAGATATTTCTATGACCAAATTTCAGATTTCTAGAACATAAGGTCCTGAGATATTTCTCTGATCCTAAATTAGGGCCTGCGTTTCTTTCAACTCAAGTTTCCAAGCCCCCCCTTGGAAATTTTTCGTCGAAAAAAATGTTGTGGGTTTCTTGGTGCTCAATCTTATTTTCAACCAAATTTCAAACTTCTAGAACATAAGGTCCTCAGATATTTCTATGAGGCTAAATTAGTGCCTGCGTTTCTTCCAACTCAAGTTTCCAAGCCCCCCCTTGGAAATTTTTCGTCGAAAAAAATGTTGTGGGTTTTTTGGCGCTCAATCTTATTTTCAACCAAATTTCAGACTTCTAGAACATAAGGTCCTCAGATATTTCTATGAGGCTAAATTAGGGCCTGCGTTTCTTTCAACTCAAGTTTCCCAGCCCCCACTTGGAAATTTTTCGTTGAAAAAAATGTTGTGGGTTTCTTTATGCTCAATCTTATTTTCAACCAAATTTCAGACTTCTATAACAAAAGGTCCTCAGATATTTCTACGAGGCTAGATTAGGGCCTGCGTTTCTTTCAACTCAAGTTTCCAAGCCCCCCTTGGAAATTTTTCGTCGAAAAAAATGTTGTGGGTTTCTTGGTGCTCAATCTTATTTTCAAACAAATTTCAGATTTCTAGAACATAAGGTCCTGAGATATTTCTTTGATCCTAAATTAGGGCCTGCGTTTCTTTCAACTCAAGTTTCCAAGCCCCCCTTGGAAATTTTTCGTCGAAAAAAATGTTGTGGGTTTCTTGGTGCTCAATCTTATTTTCAACCAAATTTCAGATTTCTAGAACATAAGGTCCTGAGATATTTCTCTGATCCTAAATTAGGGCCTGCATTTGTTTAAACTCAAGTTTAAAAGCCCCCCTTGGAAATTTTTCGTCGAAAAAAATGTTGTGGGTTTCTTGGTGCTCAATCTTATTTTCAACCAAATTTCAGATTTCTAGAACATAAGGTCCTGAGATATTTCTATGAGGCTAAATTAGGGCCTGCGTTTCTTTCAACTCAAGTTTCCAAGCCCCCCCTTGGAAATTTTTCGTCGAAAAAAATGTTGTGGGTTTTTTGGCGCTCAATCTTATTTTCAACCAAATTTCAGACTTCTAGAACATAAGGTCCTCAGATATTTCTATGAGGCTAAATTAGTGCCTGCGTTTCTTTCAACTCAAGTTTCCAAGCCCCCCCTTGGAAATTTTTCGTCGAAAAAAATGTTGTGGGTTTTTTGGCGCTCAATCTTATTTTCAACCAAATTTCAGACTTCTATAACAAAAGGTCCTCAGATATTTCTACGAGGCTAGATTAGGGCCTGCGTTTCTTTCAACTCAAGTTTCCAAGCCCCCCTTGGAAATTTTTCGTCGAAAAAAATGTTGTGGGTTTCTTGGTGCTCAATCTTATTTTCAAACAAATTTCAGATTTCTAGAACATAAGGTCCTGAGATATTTCTTTGATCCTAAATTAGGGCCTGCGTTTCTTTAAACTCAAGTTTCCAAGCCCCCTCTTGGAAATTTTTCGTCGAAAAAAATGTTGTGGGTTTCTTGGTGCTCAATCTTATTTTCAACCAAATTTCAGATTTCTAGAACATAAGGTCCTGAGATATTTCTATGACGCTAAATTAGGGCCTGCGTTTCTTTCAACTCAAGTTTCCAAGCCCCCCCCCCCCCTTGGACATTTTTCGTCACAAAAAATGTTGTGGGTTTCTTGGTGCTCAATCTTATTTTCAACCAAATTTCAGATTTCTAGAACATAAGGTCCTAAGATATTTCTATGACCAAATTTCAGATTTCTAGAACATAAGGTCCTGAGATATTTCTCTGATCCTAAATTAGGGCCTGCGTTTCTTTCAACTCAAGTTTCCAAGCCCC
The DNA here is from genome assembly GCA_916050605.2 of Platycheirus albimanus. Lineage (NCBI taxonomy): Eukaryota > Metazoa > Arthropoda > Insecta > Diptera > Syrphidae > Platycheirus > Platycheirus albimanus. The sequence continues at coordinate 270,597,872 of OU696696.1, read as the reverse complement.
CCCTTGGAAATTTTTCGTCGAAAAAAATGTTGTGGGTTTCTTGGTGCTCAATCTTATTTTCAACCAAATTTCAAACTTCTAGAACATAAGGTCCTCAGATATTTCTATGAGGCTAAATTAGGGCCTGCGTTTCTTTCAACTCAAGTTTCCAAGCCCCCCCTTGGAAATTTTTCGTCGAAAAAAATGTTGTGGGTTTCTTGGTGCTCAATCTTATTTTCAACCAAATTTCAGATTTCTAGAACATAAGGTCCTCAGATATTTCTATGAAGCTAAATTAGGGCCTGCGTTTCTTTCAACTCAAGTTTCCCAGCCCCCCCTTGGAAATTTTTCGTTGAAAAAAATGTTGTGGGTTTCTTTATGCTCAATCTTATTTTCAACCAAATTTCAGACTTCTATAACAAAAGGTCCTCAGATATTTCTACGAGGCTATATTAGGGCCTGCGTTTCTTTCAACTCAAGTTTCCAAGCCCCCCTTGGAAATTTTTCGTCGAAAAAAATGTTGTGGGTTTCTTGGTGCTCAATCTTATTTTCAACCAAATTTCAGATTTCTAGAACATAAGGTCCTCAGATATTTCTATGAGGCTAAATTAGGGCCTGCGTTTCTTTCAACTCAAGTTTCCAAGCCCCCCCTTGGAAATTTTTCGTCGAAAAAAATGTTGTGGGTTTTTTGGCGCTCAATCTTATTTTCAACCAAATTTCAGACTTCTAGAACATAAGGTCCTCAGATATTTCTATGAGGCTAAATTAGTGCCTGCGTTTCTTTCAACTCAAGTTTCCAAGCCCCCCTTGGAAATTTTTCGTCGAAAAAAATGTTGTGGGTTTCTTGGTGCTCAATCTTATTTTCAAACAAATTTCAGATTTCTAGAACATAAGGTCCTGAGATATTTCTTTGATCCTAAATTAGGGCCTGCGTTTCTTTAAACTCAAGTTTCCAAGCCCCCTCTTGGAAATTTTTCGTCGAAAAAAATGTTGTTGGTTTCTTGGTGCTCAATCTTATTTTCAACCAAATTTCAGATTTCTAGAACATAAGGTCCTGAGATATTTCTATGACGCTAAATTAGGGCCTGCGTTTCTTTCAACTCAAGTTTCCAAGCCCCCCCCCCCCTTGGACATTTTTCGTCACAAAAAATGTTGTGGGTTTCTTGGTGCTCAATCTTATTTTCAACCAAATTTCAGATTTCTAGAACATAAGGTCCTAAGATATTTCTATGACCAAATTTCAGATTTCTAGAACATAAGGTCCTGAGATATTTCTCTCATCCTAAATTAGGGCCTGCGTTTCCACAGATTTCTAGAACATAAGGTCCTGAGATATTTCTATGAGGCTAAATTAGGGCCTGCGTTTCTTTCAACTCAAGTTTCCAAGCCCCCCCCTTGGAAATTTTTCGTCGAAAAAAATGTTGTGGGTTTCTTGGTGCTCAATCTTATTTTCAACCAAATTTCAGATTTCTAGAACATAAGGTCCTCAGATATTTCTATGAGGCTAAATTAGTGCCTGCGTTTCTTTCAACTCAAGTTTCCAAGCCCCCCCTTGGAAATTTTTCGTCGAAAAAAATGTTGTGGGTTTTTTGGCGCTCAATCTTATTTTCAACCAAATTTCAGACTTCTAGAACATAAGGTCCTCAGATATTTCTATGAGGCTAAATTAGGGCCTGCGTTTCTTTCAACTCAAGTTTCCCAGCCCCCACTTGGAAATTTTTCGTTGAAAAAAATGTTGTGGGTTTCTTTATGCTCAATCTTATTTTCAACCAAATTTCAGACTTCTATAACAAAAGGTCCTCAGATATTTCTACGAGGCTAGATTAGGGCCTGCGTTTCTTTCAACTCAAGTTTCCAAGCCCCCCTTGGAAATTTTTCGTCGAAAAAAATGTTGTGGGTTTCTTGGTGCTCAATCTTATTTTCAAACAAATTTCAGATTTCTAGAACATAAGGTCCTGAGATATTTCTTTGATCCTAAATTAGGGCCTGCGTTTCTTTAAACTCAAGTTTCCAAGCCCCCCCTTGGAAATTTTTCGTCGAAAAAAATGTTGTGGGTTTCTTGGTGCTCAATCTTATTTTCAACCAAATTTCAAACTTCTAGAACATAAGGTCCTCAGATATTTCTATGAGGCTAAATTAGGGCCTGCGTTTCTTTCAACTCAAGTTTCCAAGCCCCCCCTTGGAAATTTTTCGTCGAAAAAAATGTTGTGGGTTTCTTGGTGCTCAATCTTATTTTCAACCAAATTTCAGATTTCTAGAACATAAGGTCCTCAGATATTTCTATGAAGCTAAATTAGGGCCTGCGTTTCTTTCAACTCAAGTTTCCCAGCCCCCCCTTGGAAATTTTTCGTTGAAAAAAATGTTGTGGGTTTCTTTATGCTCAATCTTATTTTCAACCAAATTTCAGACTTCTATAACAAAAGGTCCTCAGATATTTCTACGAGGCTATATTAGGGCCTGCGTTTCTTTCAACTCAAGTTTCCAAGCCCCCCCTTGGAAATTTTTCGTCGAAAAAAATGTTGTGGGTTTCTTGGTGCTCAATCTTATTTTCAACCAAATTTCAGATTTCTAGAACATAAGGTCCTGAGATATTTCTCTGATCCTAAATTAGGGCCTGCATTTGTTTAAACTCAAGTTTAAAAGCCCCCCTTGGAAATTTTTCGTCGAAAAAAATGTTGTGGGTTTCTTGGTGCTCAATCTTATTTTCAACCAAATTTCAGATTTCTAGAACATAAGGTCCTGAGATATTTCTATGAGGCTAAATTAGGGCCTGCGTTTCTTTCAACTCAAGTTTCCAAGCCCCCCCTTGGAAATTTTTCGTCGAAAAAAATGTTGTGGGTTTTTTGGCGCTCAATCTTATTTTCAACCAAATTTCAGACTTCTAGAACATAAGGTCCTCAGATATTTCTATGAGGCTAAATTAGTGCCTGCGTTTCTTTCAACTCAAGTTTCCAAGCCCCCCCTTGGAAATTTTTCGTCGAAAAAAATGTTGTGGGTTTTTTGGCGCTCAATCTTATTTTCAACCAAATTTCAGACTTCTATAACAAAAGGTCCTCAGATATTTCTACGAGGCTAGATTAGGGCCTGCGTTTCTTTCAACTCAAGTTTCCAAGCCCCCCTTGGAAATTTTTCGTCGAAAAAAATGTTGTGGGTTTCTTGGTGCTCAATCTTATTTTCAAACAAATTTCAGATTTCTAGAACATAAGGTCCTGAGATATTTCTTTGATCCTAAATTAGGGCCTGCGTTTCTTTAAACTCAAGTTTCCAAGCCCCCTCTTGGAAATTTTTCGTCGAAAAAAATGTTGTGGGTTTCTTGGTGCTCAATCTTATTTTCAACCAAATTTCAGATTTCTAGAACATAAGGTCCTGAGATATTTCTATGACGCTAAATTAGGGCCTGGGTTTCTTTCAACTCAAGTTTCCAAGCCCCCCCCCCCCCCTTGGACATTTTTCGTCACAAAAAATGTTGTGGGTTTCTTGGTGCTCAATCTTATTTTCAACCAAATTTCAGATTTCTAGAACATAAGGTCCTAAGATATTTCTATGACCAAATTTCAGATTTCTAGAACATAAGGTCCTGAGATATTTCTCTGATCCTAAATTAGGGCCTGCGTTTCTTTCAACTCAAGTTTCCAAGCCCCCCCTTGGAAATTTTTCGTCGAAAAAAATGTTGTGGGTTTCTTGGTGCTCAATCTTATTTTCAACCAAATTTCAAACTTCTAGAACATAAGGTCCTCAGATATTTCTATGAGGCTAAATTAGGGCCTGCGTTTCTTTCAACTCAAGTTTCCAAGCCCCCCCTTGGAAATTTTTCGTCGAAAAAAATGTTGTGGGTTTCTTGGTGCTCAATCTTATTTTCAACCAAATTTCAGATTTCTAGAACATAAGGTCCTCAGATATTTCTATGAAGCTAAATTAGGGCCTGCGTTTCTTTCAACTCAAGTTTCCCAGCCCCCCCTTGGAAATTTTTCGTTGAAAAAAATGTTGTGGGTTTCTTTATGCTCAATCTTATTTTCAACCAAATTTCAGACTTCTATAACAAAAGGTCCTCAGATATTTCTACGAGGCTATATTAGGGCCTGCGTTTCTTTCAACTCAAGTTTCCAAGCCCCCCCTTGGAAATTTTTCGTCGAAAAAAATGTTGTGGGTTTCTTGGTGCTCAATCTTATTTTCAACCAAATTTCAGATTTCTAGAACATAAGGTCCTGAGATATTTCTCTGATCCTAAATTAGGGCCTGCGTTTGTTTAAACTCAAGTTTAAAAGCCCCCCCTTGGAAATTTTTCGTCGAAAAAAATGTTGTGGGTTTCTTGGTGCTCAATCTTATTTTCAACCAAATTTCAGATTTCTAGAACATAAGGTCCTGAGATATTTCTATGAGGCTAAATTAGGGCCTGCGTTTCTTTCAACTCAAGTTTCCAAGCCCCCCCTTGGAAATTTTTCGTCGAAAAAAATGTTGTGGGTTTTTTGGCGCTCAATCTTATTTTCAACCAAATTTCAGACTTCTAGAACATAAGGTCCTCAGATATTTCTATGAGGCTAAATTAGTGCCTGCGTTTCTTTCAACTCAAGTTTCCAAGCCCCCCTTGGAAATTTTTCGTCGAAAAAAATGTTGTGGGTTTCTTGGTGCTCAATCTTATTTTCAACCAAATTTCAGATTTCTAGAACATAAGGTCCTGAGATATTTCTCTGATCCTAAATTAGGGCCTGCGTTTGTTTAAACTCAAGTTTCCAAGCCCCCCCTTGGAAATTTTTCGTCAAAAAAATGTTGTGGGTTTCTTGGTGCTCAATCTTATTTTCAACCAAATTTCAGATTTCTAGAGCATAAGGTCCTGAGATATTTCTAGGAGGCTAAATTAGGGCCTGCGTTTCTTTCAACTCAAGTTTCCAAGCCCCCCCTTGGAAATTTTTCGTCGAAAAAAATGTTGTGGGTTTCTTGGTGCTCAATCTTATTTTCAACCAAATTTCAGATTTCTAGAACATAAGGTGCTGAGATATTTCTCTGATCCTAAATTAGGGCCTGCGTTTGTTTAAACTCAAGTTTCCAAGCCCCCCCTTGGAAATTTTTCGTCAAAAAAATGTTGTGGGTTTCTTGGTGCTCAATCTTATTTTCAACCAAATTTCAGATTTCTAGAACATAAGGTCCTGAGATATTTCTCTGATCCTAAATTAGGGCCTGCGTTTCTTTAAACTCAAGTTTCCAAGCCCCGCCTTGGAAATTTTTCGTCGAAAAAAATGTTGTGGGATTCTTGGTGCTCAATCTTATTTTCAACCAAATTTCAGATTTCTAGAACATAAGGTCCTGAGATATTTCTATGAGGCTAAATTAGGGCCTGCGTTTCTTTCAACTCAAGTTTCCAAGCCCCCCCTTTGAAATTTTTCGTCGAAAAAAATGTTGTGGGTTTCTTGGTGCTCAATCTTATTTTCAACCAAATTTCAGATTTCTAGAACATAAGGTCCTGAGATATTTCTATGAGGCTAAATTAGGGCCTGCGTTTCTTTCAACTCAAGTTTCCAAGCCCCCCCCTTTTAAATTTTTCGTCGAAAAAAATGTGGGTTTCTTGGTGCTCAATCTTATTTTCAACCAAATTTCAGATTTCTAGAACATAAGGTCCTGAGATATTTCTATGAGGCTAAATTAGGGCCTGCGTTTCTTTCAACTCAAGTTTCCAAGCCCCCCCCTTGGAAATTTTTCGTCGAAAAAAATGTTGTGGGTTTCTTGGTGCTCAATCTTATTTTCAACCAAATTTCAGATTTCTAGAACATAAGGTCCTCAGATATTTCTATGAGGCTAAATTAGGGCCTGCGTTTCTTTCAACTCAAGTTTCCCAGCCCCCACTTGGAAATTTTTCGTTGAAAAAAATGTTGTGGGTTTCTTTATGCTCAATCTTATTTTCAACCAAATTTCAGACTTCTATAACAAAAGGTCCTCAGATATTTCTACGAGGCTAGATTAGGGCCTGCGTTTCTTTCAACTCAAGTTTCAAAGCCCCCCTTGGAAATTTTTCGTCGAAAAAAATGTTGTGGGTTTATTGGTGCTCAATCTTATTTTCAACCAAATTTCAGATTTTTAGAACATAAGGTCCTGAGATATTTCTATGACGCTAAATTAGGGCCTGCGTTTCTTTCAACTCAAGTTTCCAAGCCCCCCCTTGGAAATTTTTCGTCGAAAAAAATGTTGTGGGATTCTTGGTGCTCAATCTTATTTTCAACCAAATTTCAGATTTCTAGAACATAAGGTCCTGAGACATTCTCTGATCTTAAATTAGGGCCTGCATTTCTTTCAACTCAAGTTTCCAAGCCCCCCCTTGGAAATTTTTCGTCAAAAAAAATGTTGTGGGTTTCTTGGTGCTCAATCTTATTTTCAACCAAATTTCAGATTTCTAGAGCATAAGGTCCTGAGATATTTCTAGGAGGCTAAATTATGGCCTACGTTTCTTTCAACTCAAGTTTCCAAGCCCCCCCTTGGAAATTTTTCGTCGAAAAAAATGTTGTGGGTTTCTTGGTGCTCAATCTTATTTTCAACCAAATTTCAGATTTCTAGAACATAAGGTCCTGAGATATTTCTATGACGCTAAATTAGGGCCTGCGTTTCTTTCAACTAAAGTTTCCAAGCCCCCCCTTGGAAATTTTTCGTCGAAAAAAATGTTGTGGGTTTCTTGGTGCTCAATCTTATTTTCAACCAAATTTCAGATTTCTAGAACATAAGGTCCTGATCCTAAATTAGGGCCTGCGTTTCTTTAAACTCAAGTTTCCAAGCCCCCTTTGGAAATTTTTCGTCGAAAAAAATGTTTTGGGTTTCTTGGTGCTCAATCTTTTTTTCAACCAAATTTCAGATTTCTAGAACATAAGGTGCTGAGATATTTCTCTGATCCTAAATTAGGGCCTGCGTTTGTTTAAACTCAAGTTTCCAAGCCCCCCCTTGGAAATTTTTCGTCAAAAAAATGTTGTGGGTTTCTTGGTGCTCAATCTTATTTTCAACCAAATTTCAGATTTCTAGAACATAAGGTCCTGAGATATATCTCTGATCCTAAATTAGGGCCTGCGTTTCTTTAAACTCAAGTTTCCAAGCCCCCCCTTGGAAATTTTTCGTCGAAAAAAATGTTGTGGGTTTCTTGGTGCTCAATCTTATTTTCAACCAAATTTCAGACTTCTATAACAAAAGGTCCTCAGATATTTCTACGAGGCTAGATTAGGGCCTGCATTTCTTTCAACTCAAGTTTCAAAGCCCCCCTTGGAAATTTTTCGTCGAAAAAAATGTTGTGGGTTTATTGGTGCTCAATCTTATTTTCAACCAAATTTCAGATTTTTAGAACATAAGGTCCTGAGATATTTCTATGACGCTAAATTAGGGCCTGCGTTTCTTTCAACTCAAGTTTCCAAGCCCCCCCTTGGAAATTTTTCGTCGAAAAAAATGTTGTGGGATTCTTGGTGCTCAATCTTATTTTCAACCAAATTTCAGATTTCTAGAACATAAGGTTTGAGACATTCTCTGATCTTAAATTAGGGCCTGCATTTCTTTCAACTCAAGTTTCCAAGCCCCCCCTTGGAAATTTTTCGTCAAAAAAAATGTTGTGGGTTTCTTGGTGCTCAATCTTATTTTCAACCAAATTTCAGATTTCTAGAGCATAAGGTCCTGAGATATTTCTAGGAGGCTAAATTATGGCCTACGTTTCTTTCAACTCAAGTTTCCAAGCCCCCCCTTGGAAATTTTTCGTCGAAAAAAATGTTGTGGGTTTCTTGGTGCTCAATCTTATTTTCAACCAAATTTCAGATTTCTAGAACATAAGGTCCTGAGATATTTCTATGACGCTAAATTAGGGCCTGCGTTTCTTTCAACTAAAGTTTCCAAGCCCCCCCTTGTAAATTTTTCGTCGAAAAAAATGTGGGTTTCTTGATGCTCAATCTTATTTTCAACCAAATTTCAGATTTCTAGAACATAAGGTCCTGATCCTAAATTAGGGCCTGCGTTTCTTTAAACTCAAGTTTCCAAGCCCCCTTTGGAAATTTTTCGTCGAAAAAAATGTTGTGGGTTTCTTGGTGCTCAATCTTATTTTCAACCAAATTTCAGATTTCTAGAACATAAGGTGCTGAGATATTTCTCTGATCCTAAATTAGGGCCTGCGTTTGTTTAAACTCAAGTTTCCAAGCCCCCCCTTGGAAATTTTTCGTCAAAAAAATGTTGTGGGTTTCTTGGTGCTCAATCTTATTTTCAACCAAATTTCAGATTTCTAGAACATAAGGTCCTGAGATATTTCTCTGATCCTAAATTAGGGCCTGCGTTTCTTTAAACTCAAGTTTCCAAGCCCCGCCTTGGAAATTTTTCGTTGAAAAAAATGTTGTGGGATTCTTGGTGCTCAATCTTATTTTCAACCAAATTTCAGATTTCTAGAACATAAGGTCCTGAGATATTTCTCTGATCCTAAATTAGGGCCTGCGTTTGTTTAAACTCAAGTTTCCAAGCCCCCCCTTGGAAATTTTTCGTCAAAAAAATGTTGTGGGTTTCTTGGTGCTCAATCTTATTTTCAACCAAATTTCAGATTTCTAGAACATAAGGTCCTGAGATATTTCTCTGATCCTAAATTAGGGCCTGCGTTTGTTTAAACTCAAGTTTCCAAGCCCCCCCTTGGAAATTTTTCGTCAAAAAAATGTTGTGGGTTTCTTGGTGCTCAATCTTATTTTCAACCAAATTTCAGATTTCTAGAGCATAAGGTCCTGAGATATTTCTAGGAGGCTAAATTAGGGCCTGCGTTTCTTTCAACTCAAGTTTCCAAGCCCCCCCTTGGAAATTTTTCGTCGAAAAAAATGTTGTGGGTTTCTTGGTGCTCAATCTTATTTTCAACCAAATTTCAGATTTCTAGAACATAAGGTGCTGAGATATTTCTCTGATCCTAAATTAGGGCCTGCGTTTGTTTAAACTCAAGTTTCCAAGCCCCCCCTTGGAAATTTTTCGTCAAAAAAATGTTGTGGGTTTCTTGGTGCTCAATCTTATTTTCAACCAAATTTCAGATTTCTAGAACATAAGGTCCTGAGATATTTCTCTGATCCTAAATTAGGGCCTGCGTTTCTTTAAACTCAAGTTTCCAAGCCCCGCCTTGGAAATTTTTCGTCGAAAAAAATGTTGTGGGATTCTTGGTGCTCAATCTTATTTTCAACCAAATTTCAGATTTCTAGAACATAAGGTCCTGAGATATTTCTATGAGGCTAAATTAGGGCCTGCGTTTCTTTCAACTCAAGTTTCCAAGCCCCCCCTTTGAAATTTTTCGTCGAAAAAAATGTTGTGGGTTTCTTGGTGCTCAATCTTATTTTCAACCAAATTTCAGATTTCTAGAACATAAGGTCCTGAGATATTTCTATGAGGCTAAATTAGGGCCTGCGTTTCTTTCAACTCAAGTTTCCAAGCCCCCCCCTTTTAAATTTTTCGTCGAAAAAAATGTGGGTTTCTTGGTGCTCAATCTTATTTTCAACCAAATTTCAGATTTCTAGAACATAAGGTCCTCAGATATTTCTATGAGGCTAAATTAGTGCCTGCGTTTCTTTCAACTCAAGTTTCCAAGCCCCCCCTTGGAAATTTTTCGTCGAAAAAAATGTTGTGGGTTTTTTGGCGCTCAATCTTATTTTCAACCAAATTTCAGACTTCTAGAACATAAGGTCCTCAGATATTTCTATGAGGCTAAATTAGGGCCTGCGTTTCTTTCAACTCAAGTTTCCCAGCCCCCACGTGGAAATTTTTCGTTGAAAAAAGTGTTGTGGGTTTCTTTATGCTCAATCTTATTTTCAACCAAATTTCAGACTTCTATAACAAAAGGTCCTCAGATATTTCTACGAGGCTAGATTAGGGCCTGCGTTTCTTTCAACTCAAGTTTCAAAGCCCCCCTTGGAAATTTTTCGTCGAAAAAAATGTTGTGGGTTTCTTGGTGCTCAATCTTATTTTCAAACAAATTTCAGATTTCTAGAACATAAGGTCCTGAGATATTTCTTTGATCCTAAATTAGGGCCTGCGTTTCTTTAAACTCAAGTTTCCAAGCCAGCTCTTGGAAATTTTTCGTCGAAAAAAATGCTGTGGGTTTCTTGGTGCTCAATCTTATTTTCAACCAAATTTCAGATTTCTAGAACATAAGGTCCTCAGATATTTCTATGAGGCTAAATTAGGGCCTGCGTTTCTTTCAACTCAAGTTTCCAAGCCCCCCCTTTGAAATTTTTCGTCGAAAAAAATGTTGTGGGTTTCTTGGTGCTCAATCTTATTTTCAACCAAATTTCAGATTTCTAGAACATAAGGTCCTGAGATATTTCTATGAGGCTAAATTAGGGCCTGCGTTTCTTTCAACTCAAGTTTCCAAGCCCCCCCCCTTTTAAATTTTTCGTCGAAAAAAATGTTGTGGGTTTCTTGGTGCTCAATCTTATTTTCAACCAAATTTCAGATTTCTAGAACATAAGGTCCTCAGATATTTCTATGAGGCTAAATTAGTGCCTGCGTTTCTTTCAACTCAAGTTTCCAAGCCCCCCCTTGGAAATTTTTCGTCGAAAAAAATGTGGGTTTTTTGGCGCTCAATCTTATTTTCAACCAAATTTCAGACTTCTAGAACATAAGGTCCTCAGATATTTCTATGAGGCTAAATTAGGGCCTGCGTTTCTTTCAACTCAAGTTTCCCAGCCCCCACTTGGAAATTTTTCGTTGAAAAAAGTGTTGTGGGTTTCTTTATGCTCAATCTTATTTTCAACCAAATTTCAGACTTCTATAACAAAAGGTCCTCAGATATTTCTACGAGGCTAGATTAGGGCCTGCGTTTCTTTCAACTCAAGTTTCAAAGCCCCCCTTGGAAATTTTTCGTCGAAAAAAATGTTGTGGGTTTCTTGGTGCTCAATCTTATTTTCAAACAAATTTCAGATTTCTAGAACATAAGGTCCTGAGATATTTCTTTGATCCTAAATTAGGGCCTGCGTTTCTTTAAACTCAAGTTTCCAAGCCAGCTCTTGGAAATTTTTCGTCGAAAAAAATGCTGTGGGTTTCTTGGTGCTCAATCTTATTTTCAACCAAATTTCAGATTTCTAGAACATAAGGTCCTCAGATATTTCTATGAGGCTAAATTAGGGCCTGCGTTTCTTTCAACTCAAGTTTCCAAGCCCCCCCTTGGAAATTTTTCGTCGAAAAAAATGTTGTGGGTTTCTTGGTGCTCAATCTTATTTTCAACCAAATTTCAGATTTCTAGAACATAAGGTCCTCAGATATTTCTATGAAGCTAAATTAGGGCCTGCGTTTCTTTCAACTCAAGTTTCCCAGCCCCCGCTTGGAAATTTTTCGTTGAAAAAAATGTTGTGGGTTTCTTTATGCTCAATCTTATTTTCAACCAAATTTCAGACTTCTATAACAAAAGGTCCTCAGATATTTCTACGAGGCTATATTAGGGCCTGCGTTTCTTTCAACTCAAGTTTCCAAGCCCCCCCTTGGAAATTTTTCGTCGAAAAAAATGTTGTGGGTTTCTTGGTGCTCAATCTTATTTTCAACCAAATTTCAGATTTCTAGAACATAAGGTCCTGAGATATTTCTCTGATCCTAAATTAGGGCCTGCGTTTGTTTAAACTCAAGTTTAAAAGCCCCCCCTTGGAAATTTTTCGTCGAAAAAAATGTTGTGGGTTTCTTGGTGCTCAATCTTATTTTCAACCAAATTTCAGATTTCTAGAACATAAGGTCCTGAGATATTTCTATGAGGCTAAATTAGGGCCTGCGTTTCTTTCAACTCAAGTTTCCAAGCCCCCCCCTTGGAAATTTTTCGTCGAAAAAAATGTTGTGGGTTTCTTGGTGCTCAATCTTATTTTCAACCAAATTTCAGATTTCTAGAACATAAGGTCCTGAGATATTTCTAGGAGGCTAAATTAGTGCCTGCGTTTCTTTCAACTCAAGTTTCCAAGCCCCCCCTTGGAAATTTTTCGTCGAAAAAAATGTTGTGGGTTTTTTGGCGCTCAATCTTATTTTCAACCAAATTTCAGACTTCTATAACAAAAGGTCCTCAGATATTTCTACGAGGCTAGATTAGGGCCTGCGTTTCTTTCAACTCAAGTTTCCAAGCCCCCCTTGGAAATTTTTCGTCGAAAAAAATGTTGTGGGTTTCTTGGTGCTCAATCTTATTTTCAAACAAATTTCAGATTTCTAGAACATAAGGTCCTGAGATATTTCTTTGATCCTAAATTAGGGCCTGCGTTTCTTTAAACTCAAGTTTCCAAGCCCCCTCTTGGAAATTTTTCGTCGAAAAAAATGTTGTGGGTTTCTTGGTGCTCAATCTTATTTTCAACCAAATTTCAGATTTCTAGAACATAAGGTCCTGAGATATTTCTATGACGCTAAATTAGGGCCTGCGTTTCTTTCAACTCAAGCAAGTTTCCAAGCCCCCCCCCCCCCTTGGACATTTTTCGTCACAAAAAATGTTGTGGGTTTCTTGGTGCTCAATCTTATTTTCAACCAAATTTCAGATTTCTAGAACATAAGGTCCTAAGATATTTCTATGACCAAATTTCAGATTTCTAGAACATAAGGTCCTGAGATATTTCTCTCATCCTAAATTAGGGCCTGCGTTTCCACAGATTTCTAGAACATAAGGTCCTGAGATATTTCTATGAGGCTAAATTAGGGCCTGCGTTTCTTTCAACTCAAGTTTCCAAGCCCCCCCCCTTTTAAATTTTTCGTCGAAAAAAATGTTGTGGGTTTCTTGGTGCTCAATCTTATTTTCAACCAAATTTCAGATTTCTAGAACATAAGGTCCTCAGATATTTCTATGAGGCTAAATTAGTGCCTGCGTTTCTTTCAACTCAAGTTTCCAAGCCCCCCCTTGGAAATTTTTCGTCGAAAAAAATGTTGTGGGTTTTTTGGCGCTCAATCTTATTTTCAACCAAATTTCAGACTTCTAGAACATAAGGTCCTCAGATATTTCTATGAGGCTAAATTAGGGCCTGCGTTTCTTTCAACTCAAGTTTCCCAGCCCCCACTTGGAAATTTTTCGTTGAAAAAAGTGTTGTGGGTTTCTTTATGCTCAATCTTATTTTCAACCAAATTTCAGACTTCTATAACAAAAGGTCCTCAGATATTTCTACGAGGCTAGATTAGGGCCTGCGTTTCTTTCAACTCAAGTTTCAAAGCCCCCCTTGGAAATTTTTCGTCGAAAAAAATGTTGTGGGTTTCTTGGTGCTCAATCTTATTTTCAAACAAATTTCAGATTTCTAGAACATAAGGTCCTGAGATATTTCTTTGATCCTAAATTAGGGCCTGCGTTTCTTTAAACTCAAGTTTCCAAGCCAGCTCTTGGAAATTTTTCGTCGAAAAAAATGCTGTGGGTTTCTTGGTGCTCAATCTTATTTTCAACCAAATTTCAGATTTCTAGAACATAAGGTCCTCAGATATTTCTATGAGGCTAAATTAGGGCCTGCGTTTCTTTCAACTCAAGTTTCCAAGCCCCCCCTTGGAAATTTTTCGTCGAAAAAAATGTTGTGGGTTTCTTGGTGCTCAATCTTATTTTCAACCAAATTTCAGATTTCTAGAACATAAGGTCCTCAGATATTTCTATGAAGCTAAATTAGGGCCTGCGTTTCTTTCAACTCAAGTTTCCCAGCCCCCGCTTGGAAATTTTTCGTTGAAAAAAATGTTGTGGGTTTCTTTATGCTCAATCTTATTTTCAACCAAATTTCAGACTTCTATAACAAAAGGTCCTCAGATATTTCTACGAGGCTATATTAGGGCCTGCGTTTCTTTCAACTCAAGTTTCCAAGCCCACCCTTGGAAATTTTTCGTCGAAAAAAATGTTGTGGGTTTCTTGGTGCTCAATCTTATTTTCAACCAAATTTCAGATTTCTAGAACATAAGGTCCTGAGATATTTCTCTGATCCTAAATTAGGGCCTGCGTTTGTTTAAACTCAAGTTTAAAAGCCCCCCCTTGGACATTTTTCGTCGAAAAAAATGTTGTGGGTTTCTTGGTGCTCAATCTTATTTTCAACCAAATTTCAGATTTCTAGAACATAAGGTCCTGAGATATTTCTATGAGGCTAAATTAGGGCCTGCGTTTCTTTCAACTCAAGTTTCCAAGCCCCCCCCTTGGAAATTTTTCGTCGAAAAAAATGTTGTGTGTTTCTTGGTGCTCAATCTTATTTTCAACCAAATTTCAGATTTCTAGAACATAAGGTCCTCAGATATTTCTATGAGGCTAAATTAGTGCCTGCGTTTCTTTCAACTCAAGTTTCCAAGCCCCCCCTTGGAAATTTTTCGTCGAAAAAAATGTTGTGGGTTTTTTGGCGCTCAATCTTATTTTCAACCAAATTTCAGACTTCTATAACAAAAGGTCCTCAGATATTTCTACGAGGCTAGATTAGGGCCTGCGTTTCTTTCAACTCAAGTTTCCAAGCCCCCCTTGGAAATTTTTCGTCGAAAAAAATGTTGTGGGTTTCTTGGTGCTCAATCTTATTTTCAAACAAATTTCAGATTTCTAGAACATAAGGTCCTGAGATATTTCTCTCATCCTAAATTAGGGCCTGCGTTTCCACAGATTTCTAGAACATAAGGTCCTGAGATATTTCTATGAGGCTAAATTAGGGCCTGTGTTTCTTTCAACTCAAGTTTCCAAGCCCCCCCCTTGGAAATTTTTCGTCGAAAAAAATGTTGTGGGTTTCTTGGTGCTCAATCTTATTTTCAACCAAATTTCAGATTTCTAGAACATAAGGTCCTCAGATATTTCTATGAGGCTAAATTAGTGCCTGCGTTTCTTTCAACTCAAGTTTCCAAGCCCCCCCTTGGAAATTTTTCGTCGAAAAAAATGTTGTGGGTTTTTTGGCGCTCAATCTTATTTTCAACCAAATTTCAGACTTCTAGAACATAAGGTCCTCAGATATTTCTATGAGGCTAAATTAGGGCCTGCGTTTCTTTCAACTCAAGTTTCCCAGCCCCCACTTGGAAATTTTTCGTTGAAAAAAATGTTGTGGGTTTCTTTATGCTCAATCTTATTTTCAACCAAATTTCAGACTTCTATAACAAAAGGTCCTCAGATATTTCTACGAGGCTAGATTAGGGCCTGCGTTTCTTTCAACTCAAGTTTCCAAGCCCCCCTTGGAAATTTTTCGTCGAAAAAAATGTTGTGGGTTTCTTGGTGCTCAATCTTATTTTCAAACAAATTTCAGATTTCTAGAACATAAGGTCCTGAGATATTTCTTTGATCCTAAATTAGGGCCTGCGTTTCTTTAAACTCAAGTTTCCAAGCCCCCCCTTGGAAATTTTTCGTCGAAAAAAATGTTGTGGGTTTCTTGGTGCTCAATCTTATTTTCAACCAAATTTCAAACTTCTAGAACATAAGGTCCTCAGATATTTCTATGAGGCTAAATTAGGGCCTGCGTTTCTTTCAACTCAAGTTTCCAAGCCCCCCCTTGGAAATTTTTCGTCGAAAAAAATGTTGTGGGTTTCTTGGTGCTCAATCTTATTTTCAACCAAATTTCAGATTTGTAGAACATAAGGTCCTCAGATATTTCTATGAAGCTAAATTAGGGCCTGCGTTTCTTTCAACTCAAGTTTCCCAGCCCCCCCTTGGAAATTTTTCGTTGAAAAAAATGTTGTGGGTTTCTTTATGCTCAATCTTATTTTCAACCAAATTTCAGACTTCTATAACAAAAGGTCCTCAGATATTTCTACGAGGCTATATTAGGGCCTGCGTTTCTTTCAACTCAAGTTTCCAAGCCCCCCCTTGGAAATTTTTCGTCGAAAAAAATGTTGTGGGTTTCTTGGTGCTCAATCTTATTTTCAACCAAATTTCAGATTTCTAGAACATAAGGTCCTGAGATATTTCTCTGATCCTAAATTAGGGCCTGCATTTGTTTAAACTCAAGTTTAAAAGCCCCCCCTTGGAAATTTTTCGTCGAAAAAAATGTTGTGGGTTTCTTGGTGCTCAATCTTATTTTCAACCAAATTTCAGATTTCTAGAACATAAGGTCCTGAGATATTTCTATGAGGCTAAATTAGGGCCTGCGTTTCTTTCAACTCAAGTTTCCAAGCCCCCCCTTGGAAATTTTTCGTCGAAAAAAATGTTGTGGGTTTTTTGGCGCTCAATCTTATTTTCAACCAAATTTCAGACTTCTAGAACATAAGGTCCTCAGATATTTCTATGAGGCTAAATTAGTGCCTGCGTTTCTTTCAACTCAAGTTTCCAAGCCCCCCCTTGGAAATTTTTCGTCGAAAAAAATGTTGTGGGTTTTTTGGCGCTCAATCTTATTTTCAACCAAATTTCAGACTTCTATAACAAAAGGTCCTCAGATATTTCTACGAGGCTAGATTAGGGCCTGCGTTTCTTTCAACTCAAGTTTCCAAGCCCCCCTTGGAAATTTTTCGTCGAAAAAAATGTTGTGGGTTTCTTGGTGCTCAATCTTATTTTCAAACAAATTTCAGATTTCTAGAACATAAGGTCCTGAGATATTTCTTTGATCCTAAATTAGGGCCTGCGTTTCTTTAAACTCAAGTTTCCAAGCCCCCTCTTGGAAATTTTTCGTCGAAAAAAATGTTGTGGGTTTCTTGGTGCTCAATCTTATTTTCAACCAAATTTCAGATTTCTAGAACATAAGGTCCTGAGATATTTCTATGACGCTAAATTAGGGCCTGCGTTTCTTTCAACTCAAGTTTCCAAGCCCCCCCCCCCTTGGACATTTTTCGTCACAAAAAATGTTGTGGGTTTCTTGGTGCTCAATCTTATTTTCAACCAAATTTCAGATTTCTAGAACATAAGGTCCTAAGATATTTCTATGACCAAATTTCAGATTTCTAGAACATAAGGTCCTGAGATATTTCTCTGATCCTAAATTAGGGCCTGCGTTTCTTTCAACTCAAGTTTCCAAGCCCCCCCTTGGAAATTTTTCGTCGAAAAAAATGTTGTGGGTTTCTTGGTGCTCAATCTTATTTTCAACCAAATTTCAAACTTCTAGAACATAAGGTCCTCAGATATTTCTATGAGGCTAAATTAGGGCCTGCGTTTCTTTCAACTCAAGTTTCCAAGCCCCCCCTTGGAAATTTTTCGTCGAAAAAAATGTTGTGGGTTTCTTGGTGCTCAATCTTATTTTCAACCAAATTTCAGATTTCTAGAACATAAGGTCCTCAGATATTTCTATGAAGCTAAATTAGGGCCTGCGTTTCTTTCAACTCAAGTTTCCCAGCCCCCCCTTGGAAATTTTTCGTTGAAAAAAATGTTGTGGGTTTCTTTATGCTCAATCTTATTTTCAACCAAATTTCAGACTTCTATAACAAAAGGTCCTCAGATATTTCTACGAGGCTATATTAGGGCCTGCGTTTCTTTCAACTCAAGTTTCCAAGCCCCCCCTTGGAAATTTTTCGTCGAAAAAAATGTTGTGGGTTTCTTGGTGCTCAATCTTATTTTCAACCAAATTTCAGATTTCTAGAACATAAGGTCCTGAGATATTTCTCTGATCCTAAATTAGGGCCTGCGTTTGTTTAAACTCAAGTTTAAAAGCCCCCCCTTGGAAATTTTTCGTCGAAAAAAATGTTGTGGGTTTCTTGGTGCTCAATCTTATTTTCAACCAAATTTCAGATTTCTAGAACATAAGGTCCTGAGATATTTCTATGAGGCTAAATTAGTGCCTGCGTTTCTTTCAACTCAAGTTTCCAAGCCCCCCCTTGGAAATTTTTCGTCGAAAAAAATGTTGTGGGTTTTTTGGCGCTCAATCTTATTTTCAACCAAATTTCAGACTTCTATAACAAAAGGTCCTCAGATATTTCTACGAGGCTAGATTAGGGCCTGCGTTTCTTTCAACTCAAGTTTCCAAGCCCCCCTTGGAAATTTTTCGTCGAAAAAAATGTTGTGGGTTTCTTGGTGCTCAATCTTATTTTCAAACAAATTTCAGATTTCTAGAACACAAAGTCCTGAGATATTTCTTTGATCCTAAATTAGGGCCTGCGTTTCTTTAAACTCAAGTTTCCAAGCCCCCTCTTGGAAATTTTTCGTCGAAAAAAATGTTGTGGGTTTCTTGGTGCTCAATCTTATTTTCAACCAAATTTCAGATTTCTAGAACATAAGGTCCTGAGATATTTCTATGACGCTAAATTAGGGCCTGCGTTTCTTTCAACTCAAGTTTCCAAGCCCCCCCCCCCCCCCTTGGACATTTTTCGTCACAAAAAATGTTGTGGGTTTCTTGGTGCTCAATCTTATTTTCAACCAAATTTCAGATTTCTAGAACATAAGGTCCTAAGATATTTCTATGACCAAATTTCAGATTTCTAGAACATAAGGTCCTGAGATATTTCTCTCATCCTAAATTAGGGCCTGCGTTTCCACAGATTTCTAGAACATAAGGTCCTGAGATATTTCTATGAGGCTAAATTAGGGCCTGCGTTTCTTTCAACTCAAGTTTCCAAGCCCCCCCCTTGGAAATTTTTCGTCGAAAAAAATGTTGTGGGTTTCTTGGTGCTCAATCTTATTTTCAACCAAATTTCAGATTTCTAGAACCTAAGGTCCTCAGATATTTCTATGAGGCTAAATTAGTGCCTGCGTTTCTTTCAACTCAAGTTTCCAAGCCCCCCTTGGAAATTTTTCGTCGAAAAAAATGTTGTGGGTTTTTTGGCGCTCAATCTTATTTTCAACCAAATTTCAGACTTCTAGAACATAAGGTCCTCAGATATTTCTATGAGGCTAAATTAGGGCCTGCGTTTCTTTCAACTCAAGTTTCCCAGCCCCCACTTGGAAATTTTTCGTTGAAAAAAATGTTGTGGGTTTCTTTATGCTCAATCTTATTTTCAACCAAATTTCAGACTTCTATAACAAAAGGTCCTCAGATATTTCTACGAGGCTAGATTAGGGCCTGCGTTTCTTTCAACTCAAGTTTCCAAGCCCCCCTTGGAAATTTTTCGTCGAAAAAAATGTTGTGGGTTTCTTGGTGCTCAATCTTATTTTCAAACAAATTTCAGATTTCTAGAACATAAGGTCCTGAGATATTTCTTTGATCCTAAATTAGGGCCTGCGTTTCTTTCAACTCAAGTTTCCAAGCCCCCCTTGGAAATTTTTCGTCGAAAAAAATGTTGTGGGTTTCTTGGTGCTCAATCTTATTTTCAACCAAATTTCAGATTTCTAGAACATAAGGTCCTGAGATATTTCTCTCATCCTAAATTAGGGCCTGCGTTTCCACAGATTTCTAGAACATAAGGTCCTGAGATATTTCTATGAGGCTAAATTAGGGCCTGCGTTTCTTTCAACTCAAGTTTCCAAGCCCCCCCCTTGGAAATTTTTCGTCGAAAAAAATGTTGTGGGTTTCTTGGTGCTCAATCTTATTTTCAACCAAATTTCAGATTTCTAGAACCTAAGGTCCTCAGATATTTCTATGAGGCTAAATTAGTGCCTGCGTTTCTTTCAACTCAAGTTTCCAAGCCCCCCCTTGGAAATTTTTCGTCGAAAAAAATGTTGTGGGTTTTTTGGCGCTCAATCTTATTTTCAACCAAATTTCAGACTTCTAGAACATAAGGTCCTCAGATATTTCTATGAGGCTAAATTAGGGCCTGCGTTTCTTTCAACTCAAGTTTCCCAGCCCCCACTTGGAAATTTTTCGTTGAAAAAAATGTTGTGGGTTTCTTTATGCTCAATCTTATTTTCAACCAAATTTCAGACTTCTATAACAAAAGGTCCTCAGATATTTCTACGAGGCTAGATTAGGGCCTGCGTTTCTTTCAACTCAAGTTTCAAAGCCCCCCTTGGAAATTTTTCGTCGAAAAAAATGTTGTGGGTTTCTTGGTGCTCAATCTTATTTTCAAACAAATTTCAGATTTCTAGAACATAAGGTCCTGAGATATTTCTTTGATCCTAAATTAGGGCCTGCGTTTCTTTAAACTCAAGTTTCCAAGCCAGCTCTTGGAAATTTTTCGTCGAAAAAAATGCTGTGGGTTTCTTGGTGCTCAATCTTATTTTCAACCAAATTTCAGATTTCTAGAACATAAGGTCCTCAGATATTTCTATGAGGCTAAATTAGGGCCTGCGTTTCTTTCAACTCAAGTTTCCAAGCCCCCCCTTGGAAATTTTTCGTCGAAAAAAATGTTGTGGGTTTCTTGGTGCTCAATCTTATTTTCAACCAAATTTCAGATTTCTAGAACATAAGGTCCTCAGATATTTCTATGAAGCTAAATTAGGGCCTGCGTTTCTTTCAACTCAAGTTTCCCAGCCCCCGCTTGGAAATTTTTCGTTGAAAAAAATGTTGTGGGTTTCTTTATGCTCAATCTTATTTTCAACCAAATTTCAGACTTCTATAACAAAAGGTCCTCAGATATTTCTACGAGGCTATATTAGGGCCTGCGTTTCTTTCAACTCAAGTTTCCAAGCCCCCCCTTGGAAATTTTTCGTCGAAAAAAATGTTGTGGGTTTCTTGGTGCTCAATCTTATTTTCAACCAAATTTCAGATTTCTAGAACATAAGGTCCTGAGATATTTCTCTGATCCTAAATAAGGGCCTGCGTTTGTTTAAACTCAAGTTTAAAAGCCCCCCCTTGGACATTTTTCGTCGAAAAAAATGTTGTGGGTTTCTTGGTGCTCAATCTTATTTTCAACCAAATTTCAGATTTCTAGAACATAAGGTCCTGAGATATTTCTATGAGGCTAAATTAGGGCCTGCGTTTCTTTCAACTCAAGTTTCCAAGCCCCCCCCCTTGGAAATTTTTCGTCGAAAAAAATGTTGTGGGTTTCTTGGTGCTCAATCTTATTTTCAACCAAATTTCAGATTTCTAGAACATAAGGTCCTCAGATATTTCTATGAGGCTAAATTAGTGCCTGCGTTTCTTTCAACTCAAGTTTCCAAGCCCCCCCTTGGAAATTTTTCGTCGAAAAAAATGTTGTGGGTTTTTTGGCGCTCAATCTTATTTTCAACCAAATTTCAGACTTCTATAACAAAAGGTCCTCAGATATTTCTACGAGGCTAGATTAGGGCCTGCGTTTCTTTCAACTCAAGTTTCCAAGCCCCCCTTGGAAATTTTTCGTCGAAAAAAATGTTGTGGGTTTCTTGGTGCTCAATCTTATTTTCAAACAAATTTCAGATTTCTAGAGCATAAGGTCCTGAGATATTTCTTTGATCCTAAATTAGGGCCTGCGTTTCTTTAAACTCAAGTTTCCAAGCCCCCTCTTGGAAATTTTTTGTCGAAAAAAATGTTGTGGGTTTCTTGGTGCTCAATCTTATTTTCAACCAAATTTCAGATTTCTAGAACATAAGGTCCTGAGATATTTCTATGACGCTAAATTAGGGCCTGCGTTTCTTTCAACTCAAGTTTCCAAGCCCCCCCCCCCCCCCTTGGACATTTTTCGTCACAAAAAATGTTGTGGGTTTCTTGGTGCTCAATCTTATTTTCAACCAAATTTCAGATTTCTAGAACATAAGGTCCTGAGATATTTCTCTCATCCTAAATTAGGGCCTGCGTTTCCACAGATTTCTAGAACATAAGGTCCTGAGATATTTCTATGAGGCTAAATTAGGGCCTGCGTTTCTTTCAACTCAAGTTTCCAAGCCCCCCCCTTGGAAATTTTTCGTCGAAAAAAATGTTGTGGGTTTCTTGGTGCTCAATCTTATTTTCAACCAAATTTCAGATTTCTAGAACATAAGGTCCTCAGATATTTCTATGAGGCTAAATTAGTGCCTGCGTTTCTTTCAACTCAAGTTTCCAAGCCCCCCCTTGGAAATTTTTCGTCGAAAAAAATGTTGTGGGTTTTTTGGCGCTCAATCTTATTTTCAACCAAATTTCAGACTTCTAGAACATAAGGTCCTCAGATATTTCTATGAGGCTAAATTAGGGCCTGCGTTTCTTTCAACTCAAGTTTCCCAGCCCCCACTTGGAAATTTTTCGTTGAAAAAAATGTTGTGGGTTTCTTTATGCTCAATCTTATTTTCAACCAAATTTCAGACTTCTATAACAAAAGGTCCTCAGATATTTCTACGAGGCTAGATTAGGGCCTGCGTTTCTTTCAACTCAAGTTTCCAAGCCCCCCTTGGAAATTTTTCGTCGAAAAAAATGTTGTGGGTTTCTTGGTGCTCAATCTTATTTTCAAACAAATTTCAGATTTCTAGAACATAAGGTCCTGAGATATTTCTTTGATCCTAAATTAGGGCCTGCGTTTCTTTAAACTCAAGTTTCCAAGCCCCCCCTTGGAAATTTTTCGTCGAAAAAAATGTTGTGGGTTTCTTGGTGCTCAATCTTATTTTCAACCAAATTTCAAACTTCTAGAACATAAGGTCCTCAGATATTTCTATGAGGCTAAATTAGGGCCTGCGTTTCTTTCAACTCAAGTTTCCAAGCCCCCCCTTGGAAATTTTTCGTCGAAAAAAATGTTGTGGGTTTCTTGGTGCTCAATCTTATTTTCAACCAAATTTCAGATTTCTAGAACATAAGGTCCTCAGATATTTCTATGAAGCTAAATTAGGGCCTGCGTTTCTTTCAACTCAAGTTTCCCAGCCCCCCCTTGGAAATTTTTCGTTGAAAAAAATGTTGTGGGTTTCTTTATGCTCAATCTTATTTTCAACCAAATTTCAGACTTCTATAACAAAAGGTCCTCAGATATTTCTACGAGGCTATATTAGGGCCTGCGTTTCTTTCAACTCAAGTTTCCAAGCCCCCCCTTGGAAATTTTTCGTCGAAAAAAATGTTGTGGGTTTCTTGGTGCTCAATCTTATTTTCAACCAAATTTCAGATTTCTAGAACATAAGGTCCTGAGATATTTCTCTGATCCTAAATTAGGGCCTGCATTTGTTTAAACTCAAGTTTAAAAGCCCCCCCTTGGAAATTTTTCGTCGAAAAAAATGTTGTGGGTTTCTTGGTGCTCAATCTTATTTTCAACCAAATTTCAGATTTCTAGAACATAAGGTCCTGAGATATTTCTATGAGGCTAAATTAGGGCCTGCGTTTCTTTCAACTCAAGTTTCCAAGCCCCCCCTTGGAAATTTTTCGTCGAAAAAAATGTTGTGGGTTTTTTGGCGCTCAATCTTATTTTCAACCAAATTTCAGACTTCTAGAACATAAGGTCCTCAGATATTTCTATGAGGCTAAATTAGTGCCTGCGTTTCTTTCAACTCAAGTTTCCAAGCCCCCCCTTGGAAATTTTTCGTCGAAAAAAATGTTGTGGGTTTTTTGGCGCTCAATCTTATTTTCAACCAAATTTCAGACTTCTATAACAAAAGGTCCTCAGATATTTCTATGAGGCTAAATTAGGGCCTGCGTTTCTTTCAACTCAAGTTTCCAAGCCCCCCCTTGGAAATTTTTCGTCGAAAAAAATGTTGTGGGTTTCTTGGTGCTCAATCTTATTTTCAACCAAATTTCAGATTTCTAGAACATAAGGTCCTCAGATATTTCTATGAAGCTAAATTAGGGCCTGCGTTTCTTTCAACTCAAGTTTCCCAGCCCCCCCTTGGAAATTTTTCGTTGAAAAAAATGTTGTGGGTTTCTTTATGCTCAATCTTATTTTCAACCAAATTTCAGACTTCTATAACAAAAGGTCCTCAGATATTTCTACGAGGCTATATTAGGGCCTGCGTTTCTTTCAACTCAAGTTTCCAAGCCCCCCCTTGGAAATTTTTCGTCGAAAAAAATGTTGTGGGTTTCTTGGTGCTCAATCTTATTTTCAACCAAATTTCAGATTTCTAGAACATAAGGTCCTGAGATATTTCTCTGATCCTAAATTAGGGCCTGCATTTGTTTAAACTCAAGTTTAAAAGCCCCCCCTTGGAAATTTTTCGTCGAAAAAAATGTTGTGGGTTTCTTGGTGCTCAATCTTATTTTCAACCAAATTTCAGATTTCTAGAACATAAGGTCCTGAGATATTTCTATGAGGCTAAATTAGGGCCTGCGTTTCTTTCAACTCAAGTTTCCAAGCCCCCCCTTGGAAATTTTTCGTCGAAAAAAATGTTGTGGGTTTTTTGGCGCTCAATCTTATTTTCAACCAAATTTCAGACTTCTAGAACATAAGGTCCTCAGATATTTCTATGAGGCTAAATTAGTGCCTGCGTTTCTTTCAACTCAAGTTTCCAAGCCCCCCCTTGGAAATTTTTCGTCGAAAAAAATGTTGTGGGTTTTTTGGCGCTCAATCTTATTTTCAACCAAATTTCAGACTTCTATAACAAAAGGTCCTCAGATATTTCTACGAGGCTAGATTAGGGCCTGCGTTTCTTTCAACTCAAGTTTCCAAGCCCCCCTTGGAAATTTTTCGTCGAAAAAAATGTTGTGGGTTTCTTGGTGCTCAATCTTATTTTCAAACAAATTTCAGATTTCTAGAACATAAGGTCCTGAGATATTTCTTTGATCCTAAATTAGGGCCTGCGTTTCTTTAAACTCAAGTTTCCAAGCCCCCTCTTGGAAATTTTTCGTCGAAAAAAATGTTGTGGGTTTCTTGGTGCTCAATCTTATTTTCAACCAAATTTCAGATTTCTAGAACATAAGGTCCTGAGATATTTCTATGACGCTAAATTAGGGCCTGCGTTTCTTTCAACTCAAGTTTCCAAGCCCCCCCCCCCCCCCTTGGACATTTTTCGTCACAAAAAATGTTGTGGGTTTCTTGGTGCTCAATCTTATTTTCAACCAAATTTCAGATTTCTAGAACATAAGGTCCTAAGATATTTCTATGACCAAATTTCAGATTTCTAGAACATAAGGTCCTGAGATATTTCTCTGATCCTAAATTAGGGCCTGCGTTTCTTTCAACTCAAGTTTCCAAGCCCCCCCTTGGAAATTTTTCGTCGAAAAAAATGTTGTGGGTTTCTTGGTGCTCAATCTTATTTTCAACCAAATTTCAAACTTCTAGAACATAAGGTCCTCAGATATTTCTATGAGGCTAAATTAGGGCCTGCGTTTCTTTCAACTCAAGTTTCCAAGCCCCCCCTTGGAAATTTTTCGTCGAAAAAAATGTTGTGGGTTTCTTGGTGCTCAATCTTATTTTCAACCAAATTTCAGATTTCTAGAACATAAGGTCCTCAGATATTTCTATGAAGCTAAATTAGGGCCTGCGTTTCTTTCAACTCAAGTTTCCCAGCCCCCCCTTGGAAATTTTTCGTTGAAAAAAATGTTGTGGGTTTCTTTATGCTCAATCTTATTTTCAACCAAATTTCAGACTTCTATAACAAAAGGTCCTCAGATATTTCTACGAGGCTATATTAGGGCCTGCGTTTCTTTCAACTCAAGTTTCCAAGCCCCCCCTTGGAAATTTTTCGTCGAAAAAAATGTTGTGGGTTTCTTGGTGCTCAATCTTATTTTCAACCAAATTTCAGATTTCTAGAACATAAGGTCCTGAGATATTTCTCTGATCCTAAATTAGGGCCTGCATTTGTTTAAACTCAAGTTTAAAAGCCCCCCCTTGGAAATTTTTCGTCGAAAAAAATGTTGTGGGTTTCTTGGTGCTCAATCTTATTTTCAACCAAATTTCAGATTTCTAGAACATAAGGTCCTGAGATATTTCTATGAGGCTAAATTAGGGCCTGCGTTTCTTTCAACTCAAGTTTCCAAGCCCCCCCTTGGAAATTTTTCGTCGAAAAAAATGTTGTGGGTTTTTTGGCGCTCAATCTTATTTTCAACCAAATTTCAGACTTCTAGAACATAAGGTCCTCAGATATTTCTATGAGGCTAAATTAGTGCCTGCGTTTCTTTCAACTCAAGTTTCCAAGCCCCCCCTTGGAAATTTTTCGTCGAAAAAAATGTTGTGGGTTTTTTGGCGCTCAATCTTATTTTCAACCAAATTTCAGACTTCTATAACAAAAGGTCCTCAGATATTTCTATGAGGCTAAATTAGGGCCTGCGTTTCTTTCAACTCAAGTTTCCAAGCCCCCCCTTGGAAATTTTTCGTCGAAAAAAATGTTGTGGGTTTCTTGGTGCTCAATCTTATTTTCAACCAAATTTCAGATTTCTAGAACATAAGGTCCTCAGATATTTCTATGAAGCTAAATTAGGGCCTGCGTTTCTTTCAACTCAAGTTTCCCAGCCCCCCCTTGGAAATTTTTCGTTGAAAAAAATGTTGTGGGTTTCTTTATGCTCAATCTTATTTTCAACCAAATTTCAGACTTCTATAACAAAAGGTCCTCAGATATTTCTACGAGGCTATATTAGGGCCTGCGTTTCTTTCAACTCAAGTTTCCAAGCCCCCCCTTGGAAATTTTTCGTCGAAAAAAATGTTGTGGGTTTCTTGGTGCTCAATCTTATTTTCAACCAAATTTCAGATTTCTAGAACATAAGGTCCTGAGATATTTCTCTGATCCTAAATTAGGGCCTGCATTTGTTTAAACTCAAGTTTAAAAGCCCCCCCTTGGAAATTTTTCGTCGAAAAAAATGTTGTGGGTTTCTTGGTGCTCAATCTTATTTTCAACCAAATTTCAGATTTCTAGAACATAAGGTCCTGAGATATTTCTATGAGGCTAAATTAGGGCCTGCGTTTCTTTCAACTCAAGTTTCCAAGCCCCCCCTTGGAAATTTTTCGTCGAAAAAAATGTTGTGGGTTTTTTGGCGCTCAATCTTATTTTCAACCAAATTTCAGACTTCTAGAACATAAGGTCCTCAGATATTTCTATGAGGCTAAATTAGTGCCTGCGTTTCTTTCAACTCAAGTTTCCAAGCCCCCCCTTGGAAATTTTTCGTCGAAAAAAATGTTGTGGGTTTTTTGGCGCTCAATCTTATTTTCAACCAAATTTCAGACTTCTATAACAAAAGGTCCTCAGATATTTCTACGAGGCTAGATTAGGGCCTGCGTTTCTTTCAACTCAAGTTTCCAAGCCCCCCTTGGAAATTTTTCGTCGAAAAAAATGTTGTGGGTTTCTTGGTGCTCAATCTTATTTTCAAACAAATTTCAGATTTCTAGAACATAAGGTCCTGAGATATTTCTTTGATCCTAAATTAGGGCCTGCGTTTCTTTAAACTCAAGTTTCCAAGCCCCCTCTTGGAAATTTTTCGTCGAAAAAAATGTTGTGGGTTTCTTGGTGCTCAATCTTATTTTCAACCAAATTTCAGATTTCTAGAACATAAGGTCCTGAGATATTTCTATGACGCTAAATTAGGGCCTGCGTTTCTTTCAACTCAAGTTTCCAAGCCCCCCCCCCCCCCCCCCCCTTGGACATTTTTCGTCACAAAAAATGTTGTGGGTTTCTTGGTGCTCAATCTTATTTTCAACCAAATTTCAGATTTCTAGAACATAAGGTCCTAAGATATTTCTATGACCAAATTTCAGATTTCTAGAACATAAGGTCCTGAGATATTTCTCTGATCCTAAATTAGGGCCTGCGTTTCTTTCAACTCAAGTTTCCAAGCCCCCCCTTGGAAATTTTTCGTCGAAAAAAATGTTGTGGGTTTCTTGGTGCTCAATCTTATTTTCAACCAAATTTCAAACTTCTAGAACATAAGGTCCTCAGATATTTCTATGAGGCTAAATTAGGGCCTGCGTTTCTTTCAACTCAAGTTTCCAAGCCCCCCCTTGGAAATTTTTCGTCGAAAAAAATGTTGTGGGTTTCTTGGTGCTCAATCTTATTTTCAACCAAATTTCAGATTTCTAGAACATAAGGTCCTCAGATATTTCTATGAAGCTAAATTAGGGCCTGCGTTTCTTTCAACTCAAGTTTCCCAGCCCCCCCTTGGAAATTTTTCGTTGAAAAAAATGTTGTGGGTTTCTTTATGCTCAATCTTATTTTCAACCAAATTTCAGACTTCTATAACAAAAGGTCCTCAGATATTTCTACGAGGCTATATTAGGGCCTGCGTTTCTTTCAACTCAAGTTTCCAAGCCCCCCCTTGGAAATTTTTCGTCGAAAAAAATGTTGTGGGTTTCTTGGTGCTCAATCTTATTTTCAACCAAATTTCAGATTTCTAGAACATAAGGTCCTGAGATATTTCTCTGATCCTAAATTAGGGCCTGCGTTTGTTTAAACTCAAGTTTAAAAGCCCCCCCTTGGAAATTTTTCGTCGAAAAAAATGTTGTGGGTTTCTTGGTGCTCAATCTTATTTTCAACCAAATTTCAGATTTCTAGAACATAAGGTCCTGAGATATTTCTATGAGGCTAAATTAGTGCCTGCGTTTCTTTCAACTCAAGTTTCCAAGCCCCCCCTTGGAAATTTTTCGTCGAAAAAAATGTTGTGGGTTTTTTGGCGCTCAATCTTATTTTCAACCAAATTTCAGACTTCTATAACAAAAGGTCCTCAGATATTTCTACGAGGCTAGATTAGGGCCTGCGTTTCTTTCAACTCAAGTTTCCAAGCCCCCCTTGGAAATTTTTCGTCGAAAAAAATGTTGTGGGTTTCTTGGTGCTCAATCTTATTTTCAAACAAATTTCAGATTTCTAGAACACAAAGTCCTGAGATATTTCTTTGATCCTAAATTAGGGCCTGCGTTTCTTTAAACTCAAGTTTCCAAGCCCCCTCTTGGAAATTTTTCGTCGAAAAAAATGTTGTGGGTTTCTTGGTGCTCAATCTTATTTTCAACCAAATTTCAGATTTCTAGAACATAAGGTCCTGAGATATTTCTATGACGCTAAATTAGGGCCTGCGTTTCTTTCAACTCAAGTTTCCAAGCCCCCCCCCCCTTGGACATTTTTCGTCACAAAAAATGTTGTGGGTTTCTTGGTGCTCAATCTTATTTTTAACCAAATTTCAGATTTCTAGAACATAAGGTCCTAAGATATTTCTATGACCAAATTTCAGATTTCTAGAACATAAGGTCCTGAGATATTTCTCTCATCCTAAATTAGGGCCTGCGTTTCCACAGATTTCTAGAACATAAGGTACTGAGATATTTCTATGAGGCTAAATTAGGGCCTGCGTTTCTTTCAACTCAAGTTTCCAAGCCCCCCCCTTGGAAATTTTTCGTCGAAAAAAATGTTGTGGGTTTCTTGGTGCTCAATCTTATTTTCAACCAAATTTCAGATTTCTAGAACCTAAGGTCCTCAGATATTTCTATGAGGCTAAATTAGTGCCTGCGTTTCTTTCAACTCAAGTTTCCAAGCCCCCCCTTGGAAATTTTTCGTCGAAAAAAATGTTGTGGGTTTTTTGGCGCTCAATCTTATTTTCAACCAAATTTCAGACTTCTAGAACATAAGGTCCTCAGATATTTCTATGAGGCTAAATTAGGGCCTGCGTTTCTTTCAACTCAAGTTTCCCAGCCCCCACTTGGAAATTTTTCGTTGAAAAAAATGTTGTGGGTTTCTTTATGCTCAATCTTATTTTCAACCAAATTTCAGACTTCTATAACAAAAGGTCCTCAGATATTTCTACGAGGCTAGATTAGGGCCTGCGTTTCTTTCAACTCAAGTTTCCAAGCCCCCCTTGGAAATTTTTCGTCGAAAAAAATGTTGTGGGTTTCTTGGTGCTCAATCTTATTTTCAAACAAATTTCAGATTTCTAGAACATAAGGTCCTGAGATATTTCTTTGATCCTAAATTAGGGCCTGCGTTTCTTTCAACTCAAGTTTCCAAGCCCCCCTTGGAAATTTTTCGTCGAAAAAAATGTTGTGGGTTTCTTGGTGCTCAATCTTATTTTCAACCAAATTTCAGATTTCTAGAACATAAGGTCCTGAGATATTTCTCTGATCCTAAATTAGGGCCTGCATTTGTTTAAACTCAAGTTTAAAAGCCCCCCTTGGAAATTTTTCGTCGAAAAAAATGTTGTGGGTTTCTTGGTGCTCAATCTTATTTTCAACCAAATTTCAGATTTCTAGAACATAAGGTCCTGAGATATTTCTATGAGGCTAAATTAGGGCCTGCGTTTCTTTCAACTCAAGTTTCCAAGCCCCCCCTTGGAAATTTTTCGTCGAAAAAAATGTTGTGGGTTTTTTGGCGCTCAATCTTATTTTCAACCAAATTTCAGACTTCTAGAACATAAGGTCCTCAGATATTTCTATGAGGCTAAATTAGTGCCTGCGTTTCTTTCAACTCAAGTTTCCAAGCCCCCCCTTGGAAATTTTTCGTCGAAAAAAATGTTGTGGGTTTTTTGGCGCTCAATCTTATTTTCAACCAAATTTCAGACTTCTATAACAAAAGGTCCTCAGATATTTCTACGAGGCTAGATTAGGGCCTGCGTTTCTTTCAACTCAAGTTTCCAAGCCCCCCTTGGAAATTTTTCGTCGAAAAAAATGTTGTGGGTTTCTTGGTGCTCAATCTTATTTTCAAACAAATTTCAGATTTCTAGAACATAAGGTCCTGAGATATTTCTTTGATCCTAAATTAGGGCCTGCGTTTCTTTAAACTCAAGTTTCCAAGCCCCCTCTTGGAAATTTTTCGTCGAAAAAAATGTTGTGGGTTTCTTGGTGCTCAATCTTATTTTCAACCAAATTTCAGATTTCTAGAACATAAGGTCCTGAGATATTTCTATGACGCTAAATTAGGGCCTGCGTTTCTTTCAACTCAAGTTTCCAAGCCCCCCCCCCCTTGGACATTTTTCGTCACAAAAAATGTTGTGGGTTTCTTGGTGCTCAATCTTATTTTCAACCAAATTTCAGATTTCTAGAACATAAGGTCCTAAGATATTTCTATGACCAAATTTCAGATTTCTAGAACATAAGGTCCTGAGATATTTCTCTGATCCTAAATTAGGGCCTGCGTTTCTTTCAACTCAAGTTTCCAAGCCCCCCCTTGGAAATTTTTCGTCGAAAAAAATGTTGTGGGTTTCTTGGTGCTCAATCTTATTTTCAACCAAATTTCAAACTTCTAGAACATAAGGTCCTCAGATATTTCTATGAGGCTAAATTAGGGCCTGCGTTTCTTTCAACTCAAGTTTCCAAGCCCCCCCTTGGAAATTTTTCGTCGAAAAAAATGTTGTGGGTTTCTTGGTGCTCAATCTTATTTTCAACCAAATTTCAGATTTCTAGAACATAAGGTCCTCAGATATTTCTATGAAGCTAAATTAGGGCCTGCGTTTCTTTCAACTCAAGTTTCCCAGCCCCCCCTTGGAAATTTTTCGTTGAAAAAAATGTTGTGGGTTTCTTTATGCTCAATCTTATTTTCAACCAAATTTCAGACTTCTATAACAAAAGGTCCTCAGATATTTCTACGAGGCTATATTAGGGCCTGCGTTTCTTTCAACTCAAGTTTCCAAGCCCCCCCTTAGAAAAAAATGTTGTGGGTTTCTTGGTGCTCAATCTTATTTTCAACCAAATTTCAGATTTCTAGAACATAAGGTCCTCAGATATTTCTATGAGGCTAAATTAGGGCCTGCGTTTCTTTCAACTCAAGTTTCCAAGCCCCCCCTTGGAAATTTTTCGTCGAAAAAAATGTTGTGGGTTTTTTGGCGCTCAATCTTATTTTCAACCAAATTTCAGACTTCTAGAACATAAGGTCCTCAGATATTTCTATGAGGCTAAATTAGTGCCTGCGTTTCTTTCAACTCAAGTTTCCAAGCCCCCCTTGGAAATTTTTCGTCGAAAAAAATGTTGTGGGTTTCTTGGTGCTCAATCTTATTTTCAAACAAATTTCAGATTTCTAGAACATAAGGTCCTGAGATATTTCTTTGATCCTAAATTAGGGCCTGCGTTTCTTTAAACTCAAGTTTCCAAGCCCCCTCTTGGAAATTTTTCGTCGAAAAAAATGTTGTTGGTTTCTTGGTGCTCAATCTTATTTTCAACCAAATTTCAGATTTCTAGAACATAAGGTCCTGAGATATTTCTATGACGCTAAATTAGGGCCTGCGTTTCTTTCAACTCAAGTTTCCAAGCCCCCCCCCCCCTTGGACATTTTTCGTCACAAAAAATGTTGTGGGTTTCTTGGTGCTCAATCTTATTTTCAACCAAATTTCAGATTTCTAGAACATAAGGTCCTAAGATATTTCTATGACCAAATTTCAGATTTCTAGAACATAAGGTCCTGAGATATTTCTCTCATCCTAAATTAGGGCCTGCGTTTCCACAGATTTCTAGAACATAAGGTCCTGAGATATTTCTATGAGGCTAAATTAGGGCCTGCGTTTCTTTCAACTCAAGTTTCCAAGCCCCCCCCTTGGAAATTTTTCGTCGAAAAAAATGTTGTGGGTTTCTTGGTGCTCAATCTTATTTTCAACCAAATTTCAGATTTCTAGAACATAAGGTCCTCAGATATTTCTATGAGGCTAAATTAGTGCCTGCGTTTCTTTCAACTCAAGTTTCCAAGCCCCCCCTTGGAAATTTTTCGTCGAAAAAAATGTTGTGGGTTTTTTGGCGCTCAATCTTATTTTCAACCAAATTTCAGACTTCTAGAACATAAGGTCCTCAGATATTTCTATGAGGCTAAATTAGGGCCTGCGTTTCTTTCAACTCAAGTTTCCCAGCCCCCACTTGGAAATTTTTCGTTGAAAAAAATGTTGTGGGTTTCTTTATGCTCAATCTTATTTTCAACCAAATTTCAGACTTCTATAACAAAAGGTCCTCAGATATTTCTACGAGGCTAGATTAGGGCCTGCGTTTCTTTCAACTCAAGTTTCCAAGCCCCCCTTGGAAATTTTTCGTCGAAAAAAATGTTGTGGGTTTCTTGGTGCTCAATCTTATTTTCAAACAAATTTCAGATTTCTAGAACATAAGGTCCTGAGATATTTCTTTGATCCTAAATTAGGGCCTGCGTTTCTTTAAACTCAAGTTTCCAAGCCCCCCCTTGGAAATTTTTCGTCGAAAAAAATGTTGTGGGTTTCTTGGTGCTCAATCTTATTTTCAACCAAATTTCAAACTTCTAGAACATAAGGTCCTCAGATATTTCTATGAGGCTAAATTAGGGCCTGCGTTTCTTTCAACTCAAGTTTCCAAGCCCCCCCTTGGAAATTTTTCGTCGAAAAAAATGTTGTGGGTTTCTTGGTGCTCAATCTTATTTTCAACCAAATTTCAGATTTCTAGAACATAAGGTCCTCAGATATTTCTATGAAGCTAAATTAGGGCCTGCGTTTCTTTCAACTCAAGTTTCCCAGCCCCCCCTTGGAAATTTTTCGTTGAAAAAAATGTTGTGGGTTTCTTTATGCTCAATCTTATTTTCAACCAAATTTCAGACTTCTATAACAAAAGGTCCTCAGATATTTCTACGAGGCTATATTAGGGCCTGCGTTTCTTTCAACTCAAGTTTCCAAGCCCCCCCTTGGAAATTTTTCGTCGAAAAAAATGTTGTGGGTTTCTTGGTGCTCAATCTTATTTTCAACCAAATTTCAGATTTCTAGAACATAAGGTCCTGAGATATTTCTCTGATCCTAAATTAGGGCCTGCATTTGTTTAAACTCAAGTTTAAAAGCCCCCCTTGGAAATTTTTCGTCGAAAAAAATGTTGTGGGTTTCTTGGTGCTCAATCTTATTTTCAACCAAATTTCAGATTTCTAGAACATAAGGTCCTGAGATATTTCTATGAGGCTAAATTAGGGCCTGCGTTTCTTTCAACTCAAGTTTCCAAGCCCCCCCTTGGAAATTTTTCGTCGAAAAAAATGTTGTGGGTTTTTTGGCGCTCAATCTTATTTTCAACCAAATTTCAGACTTCTAGAACATAAGGTCCTCAGATATTTCTATGAGGCTAAATTAGTGCCTGCGTTTCTTTCAACTCAAGTTTCCAAGCCCCCCCTTGGAAATTTTTCGTCGAAAAAAATGTTGTGGGTTTTTTGGCGCTCAATCTTATTTTCAACCAAATTTCAGACTTCTATAACAAAAGGTCCTCAGATATTTCTACGAGGCTAGATTAGGGCCTGCGTTTCTTTCAACTCAAGTTTCCAAGCCCCCCTTGGAAATTTTTCGTCGAAAAAAATGTTGTGGGTTTCTTGGTGCTCAATCTTATTTTCAAACAAATTTCAGATTTCTAGAACATAAGGTCCTGAGATATTTCTTTGATCCTAAATTAGGGCCTGCGTTTCTTTAAACTCAAGTTTCCAAGCCCCCTCTTGGAAATTTTTCGTCGAAAAAAATGTTGTGGGTTTCTTGGTGCTCAATCTTATTTTCAACCAAATTTCAGATTTCTAGAACATAAGGTCCTGAGATATTTCTATGACGCTAAATTAGGGCCTGCGTTTCTTTCAACTCAAGTTTCCAAGCCCCCCCCCCCTTGGACATTTTTCGTCACAAAAAATGTTGTGGGTTTCTTGGTGCTCAATCTTATTTTCAACCAAATTTCAGATTTCTAGAACATAAGGTCCTAAGATATTTCTATGACCAAATTTCAGATTTCTAGAACATAAGGTCCTGAGATATTTCTCTGATCCTAAATTAGTGCCTGCGTTTCTTTCAACTCAAGTTTCCAAGCCCCCCTTGGAAATTTTTCGTCGAAAAAAATGTTGTGGGTTTCTTGGTGCTCAATCTTATTTTCAAACAAATTTCAGATTTCTAGAACATAAGGTCCTGAGATATTTCTTTGATCCTAAATTAGGGCCTGCGTTTCTTTAAACTCAAGTTTCCAAGCCCCCTCTTGGAAATTTTTCGTCGAAAAAAATGTTGTTGGTTTCTTGGTGCTCAATCTTATTTTCAACCAAATTTCAGATTTCTAGAACATAAGGTCCTGAGATATTTCTATGACGCTAAATTAGGGCCTGCGTTTCTTTCAACTCAAGTTTCCAAGCCCCCCCCCCCCCTTGGACATTTTTCGTCACAAAAAATGTTGTGGGTTTCTTGGTGCTCAATCTTATTTTCAACCAAATTTCAGATTTCTAGAACATAAGGTCCTAAGATATTTCTATGACCAAATTTCAGATTTCTAGAACATAAGGTCCTGAGATATTTCTCTCATCCTAAATTAGGGCCTGCGTTTCCACAGATTTCTAGAACATAAGGTCCTGAGATATTTCTATGAGGCTAAATTAGGGCATGCGTTTCTTTCAACTCAAGTTTCCAAGCCCCCCCCTTGGAAATTTTTCGTCGAAAAAAATGTTGTGGGTTTCTTGGTACTCAATCTTATTTTCAACCAAATTTCAGATTTCTAGAACATAAGGTCCTCAGATATTTCTATGAGGCTAAATTAGTGCCTGCGTTTCTTTCAACTCAAGTTTCCAAGCCCCCCCTTGGAAATTTTTCGTCGAAAAAAATGTTGTGGGTTTTTTGGCGCTCAATCTTATTTTCAACCAAATTTCAGACTTCTAGAACATAAGGTCCTCAGATATTTCTATGAGGCTAAATTAGGGCCTGCGTTTCTTTCAACTCAAGTTTCCCAGCCCCACTTGGAAATTTTTCGTTGAAAAAAATGTTGTGGGTTTCTTTATGCTCAATCTCATTTTCAACCAAATTTCAGACTTCTATAACAAAAGGTCCTCAGATATTTCTACGAGGCTAGATTAGGGCCTGCGTTTCTTTCAACTCAAGTTTCCAAGCCCCCCTTGGAAATTTTTCGTCGAAAAAAATGTTGTGGGTTTCTTGGTGCTCAATCTTATTTTCAAACAAATTTCAGATTTCTAGAACATAAGGTCCTGAGATATTTCTTTGATCCTAAATTAGGGCCTGCGTTTCTTTAAACTCAAGTTTCCAAGCCCCCCCTTGGAAATTTTTCGTCGAAAAAAATGTTGTGGGTTTCTTGGTGCTCAATCTTATTTTCAACCAAATTTCAAACTTCTAGAACATAAGGTCCTCAGATATTTCTATGAGGCTAAATTAGGGCCTGCGTTTCTTTCAACTCAAGTTTCCAAGCCCCCCCTTGGAAATTTTTCGTCGAAAAAAATGTTGTGGGTTTCTTGGTGCTCAATCTTATTTTCAACCAAATTTCAGATTTCTAGAACATAAGGTCCTCAGATATTTCTATGAAGCTAAATTAGGGCCTGCGTTTCTTTCAACTCAAGTTTCCCAGCCCCCCCTTGGAAATTTTTCGTTGAAAAAAATGTTGTGGGTTTCTTTATGCTCAATCTTATTTTCAACCAAATTTCAGACTTCTATAACAAAAGGTCCTCAGATATTTCTACGAGGCTATATTAGGGCCTGCGTTTCTTTCAACTCAAGTTTCCAAGCCCCCCCTTGGAAATTTTTCGTCGAAAAAAATGTTGTGGGTTTCTTGGTGCTCAATCTTATTTTCAACCAAATTTCAGATTTCTAGAACATAAGGTCCTGAGATATTTCTCTGATACTAAATTAGGGCCTGCATTTGTTTAAACTCAAGTTTAAAAGCCCCCCTTGGAAATTTTTCGTCGAAAAAAATGTTGTGGGTTTCTTGGTGCTCAATCTTATTTTCAACCAAATTTCAGATTTCTAGAACATAAGGTCCTGAGATATTTCTATGAGGCTAAATTAGGGCCTGCGTTTCTTTCAACTCAAGTTTCCAAGCCCCCCCTTGGAAATTTTTCGTCGAAAAAAATGTTGTGGGTTTTTTGGCGCTCAATCTTATTTTCAACCAAATTTCAGACTTCTAGAACATAAGGTCCTCAGATATTTCTATGAGGCTAAATTAGTGCCTGCGTTTCTTTCAACTCAAGTTTCCAAGCCCCCCTTGGAAATTTTTCGTCGAAAAAAATGTTGTGGGTTTTTTGGCGCTCAATCTTATTTTCAACCAAATTTCAGACTTCTATAACAAAAGGTCCTCAGATATTTCTACGAGGCTAGATTAGGGCCTGCGTTTCTTTCAACTCAAGTTTCCAAGCCCCCCTTGGAAATTTTTCGTCGAAAAAAATGTTGTGGGTTTCTTGGTGCTCAATCTTATTTTCAAACAAATTTCAGATTTCTAGAACATAAGGTCCTGAGATATTTCTTTGATCCTAAATTAGGGCCTGCGTTTCTTTAAACTCAAGTTTCCAAGCCCCCTCTTGGAAATTTTTCGTCGAAAAAAATGTTGTGGGTTTCTTGGTGCTCAATCTTATTTTCAACCAAATTTCAGATTTCTAGAACATAAGGTCCTGAGATATTTCTATGACGCTAAATTAGGGCCTGCGTTTCTTTCAACTCAAGTTTCCAAGCCCCCCCCCCCCCTTGGACATTTTTCGTCTCAAAAAATGTTGTGGGTTTCTTGGTGCTCAATCTTATTTTCAACCAAATTTCAGATTTCTAGAACATAAGGTCCTAAGATATTTCTATGACCAAATTTCAGATTTCTAGAACATAAGGTCCTGAGATATTTCTCTGATCCTAAATTAGGGCCTGCGTTTCTTTCAACTCAAGTTTCCAAGCCCCCCCTTGGAAATTTTTCGTCGAAAAAAATGTTGTGGGTTTCTTGGTGCTCAATCTTATTTTCAACCAAATTTCAAACTTCTAGAACATAAGGTCCTCAGATATTTCTATGAGGCTAAATTAGGGCCTGCGTTTCTTTCAACTCAAGTTTCCAAGCCCCCCCTTGGAAATTTTTCGTCGAAAAAAATGTTGTGGGTTTCTTGGTGCTCAATCTTATTTTCAACCAAATTTCAGATTTCTAGAACATAAGGTCCTCAGATATTTCTATGAAGCTATATTAGGGCCTGCGTTTCTTTCAACTCAAGTTTCCCAGCCCCCCCTTGGAAATTTTTCGTTGAAAAAAATGTTGTGGGTTTCTTTATGCTCAATCTTATTTTCAACCAAATTTCAGACTTCTATAACAAAAGGTCCTCAGATATTTCTACGAGGCTATATTAGGGCCTGCGTTTCTTTCAACTCAAGTTTCCAAGCCCCCCCTTGGAAATTTTTCGGTGAAAAAAATGTTGTGGGTTTCTTGGTGCTCAATCTTATTTTCAACCAAATTTCAGATTTCTAGAACATAAGGTCCTGAGATATTTCTCTGATCCTAAATTAGGGCCTGCGTTTGTTTAAACTCAAGTTTAAAAGCCCCCCCTTGGAAATTTTTCGTCGAAAAAAATGTTGTGGGTTTCTTGGTGCTCAATCTTATTTTCAACCAAATTTCAGATTTCTAGAACATAAGGTCCTGAGATATTTCTATGAGGCTAAATTAGGGCCTGCGTTTCTTTCAACTCAAGTTTCCAAGCCCCCCCTTGGAAATTTTTCGTCGAAAAAAATTTTGTGGGTTTTTTGGCGCTCAATCTTATTTTCAACCAAATTTCAGACTTCTAGAACATAAGGTCCTCAGATATTTCTATGAGGCTAAATTAGTGCCTGCGTTTCTTTCAACTCAAGTTTCCAAGCCCCCCTTGGAAATTTTTCGTCGAAAAAAATGTTGTGGGTTTCTTGGTGCTCAATCTTATTTTCAAACAAATTTCAGATTTCTAGAACATAAGGTCCTGAGATATTTCTTTGATCCTAAATTAGGGCCTGCGTTTCTTTAAACTCAAGTTTCCAAGCCCCCTCTTTAAAATTTTTCGTCGAAAAAAATGTTGTGGGTTTCTTGGTGCTCAATCTTATTTTCAACCAAATTTCAGATTTCTAGAACATAAGGTCCTGAGATATTTCTATGACGCTAAATTAGGGCCTGCGTTTCTTTCAACTCAAGTTTCCAAGCCCCCCCCCCCCCCCTTGGACATTTTTCGTCACAAAAAATGTTGTGGGTTTCTTGGTGCTCAATCTTATTTTCAACCAAATTTCAGATTTCTAGAACATAAGGTCCTAAGATATTTCTATGACCAAATTTCAGATTTCTAGAACATAAGGTCCTGAGATATTTCTCTGATCCTAAATTAGGGCCTGCGTTTCTTTCAACTCAAGTTTCCAAGCCCCCCCTTGGAAATTTTTCGTCGAAAAAAATGTTGTGGGTTTCTTGGTGCTCAATCTTATTTTCAACCAAATTTCAAACTTCTAGAACATAAGGTCCTCAGATATTTCTATGAGGCTAAATTAGGGCCTGCGTTTCTTTCAACTCAAGTTTCCAAGCCCCCCCTTGGAAATTTTTCGTCGAAAAAAATGTTGTGGGTTTCTTGGTGCTCAATCTTATTTTCAACCAAATTTCAGATTTCTAGAACATAAGGTCCTCAGATATTTCTATGAAGCTAAATTAGGGCCTGCGTTTCTTTCAACTCAAGTTTCCCAGCCCCCCCTTGGAAATTTTTCGTTGAAAAAAATTTTGTGGGTTTCTTTATGCTCAATCTTATTTTCAACCAAATTTCAGACTTCTATAACAAAAGGTCCTCAGATATTTCTACGAGGCTATATTAGGGCCTGCGTTTCTTTCAACTCAAGTTTCCAAGCCCCCCCTTGGAAATTTTTCGTCGAAAAAAATGTTGTGGGTTTCTTGGTGCTCAATCTTATTTTCAACCAAATTTCAGATTTCTAGAACATAAGGTCCTGAGATATTTCTCTGATCCTAAATTAGGGCCTGCGTTTGTTTAAACTCAAGTTCAAAAGCCCCCCCTTGGAAATTTTTCGTCGAAAAAAATGTTGTGGGTTTCTTGGTGCTCAATCTTATTTTCAACCAAATTTCAGATTTCTAGAACATAAGGTCCTGAGATATTTCTATGAGGCTAAATTAGGGCCTGCGTTTCTTTCAACTCAAGTTTCCAAGCCCCCCCTTGGAAATTTTTCGTCGAAAAAAATGTTGTGGGTTTTTTGGCGCTCAATCTTATTTTCAACCAAATTTCAGACTTCTAGAACATAAGGTCCTCAGATATTTCTATGAGGCTAAATTAGTGCCTGCGTTTCTTTCAACTCAAGTTTCCAAGCCCCCCTTGGAAATTTTTCGTCGAAAAAAATGTTGTGGGTTTCTTGGTGCTCAATCTTATTTTCAAACAAATTTCAGATTTCTAGAACATAAGGTCCTGAGATATTTCTTTGATCCTAAATTAGGGCTTGCGTTTCTTTAAACTCAAGTTTCCAAGCCCCCTCTTGGAAATTTTTCGTCGAAAAAAATGTTGTTGGTTTCTTGGTGCTCAATCTTATTTTCAACCAAATTTCAGATTTCTAGAACATAAGGTCCTGAGATATTTCTATGACGCTAAATTAGGGCCTGCGTTTCTTTCAACTCAAGTTTCCAAGCCCCCCCCCCCCTTGGACATTTTTCGTCACAAAAAATGTTGTGGGTTTCTTGGTGCTCAATCTTATTTTCAACCAAATTTCAGATTTCTAGAACATAAGGTCCTAAGATATTTCTATGACCAAATTTCAGATTTCTAGAACATAAGGTCCTGAGA
This sequence comes from Platycheirus albimanus, assembly GCA_916050605.2. NCBI lineage: Eukaryota > Metazoa > Arthropoda > Insecta > Diptera > Syrphidae > Platycheirus > Platycheirus albimanus. The sequence continues at coordinate 270,558,007 of OU696696.1, read as the reverse complement.
TATTTCTCTCATCCTAAATTAGGGCCTGCGTTTCCACAGATTTCTAGAACATAAGGTCCTGAGATATTTCTATGAGGCTAAATTAGGGCCTGCGTTTCTTTCAACTCAAGTTTCCAAGCCCCCCCCTTGGAAATTTTTCGTCGAAAAAAATGTTGTGGGTTTCTTGGTGCTCAATCTTATTTTCAACCAAATTTCAGATTTCTAGAACATAAGGTCCTCAGATATTTCTATGAGGCTAAATTAGTGCCTGCGTTTCTTTCAACTCAAGTTTCCAAGCCCCCCCTTGGAAATTTTTCGTCGAAAAAAATGTTGTAGGTTTTTTGGCGCTCAATCTTATTTTCAACCAAATTTCAGACTTCTAGAACATAAGGTCCTCAGATATTTCTATGAGGCTAAATTAGGGCCTGCGTTTCTTTCAACTCAAGTTTCCCAGCCCCCACTTGGAAATTTTTCGTTGAAAAAAATGTTGTGGGTTTCTTTATGCTCAATCTTATTTTCAACCAAATTTCAGACTTCTATAACAAAAGGTCCTCAGATATTTCTACGAGGCTAGATTAGGGCCTGCGTTTCTTTCAACTCAAGTTTCCAAGCCCCCCTTGGAAATTTTTCGTCGAAAAAAATGTTGTGGGTTTCTTGGTGCTCAATCTTATTTTCAAACAAATTTCAGATTTCTAGAACATAAGGTCCTGAGATATTTCTTTGATCCTAAATTAGGGCCTGCGTTTCTTTAAACTCAAGTTTCCAAGCCCCCCCTTGGAAATTTTTCGTCGAAAAAAATGTTGTGGGTTTCTTGGTGCTCAATCTTATTTTCAACCAAATTTCAAACTTCTAGAACATAAGGTCCTCAGATATTTCTATGAGGCTAAATTAGGGCCTGCGTTTCTTTCAACTCAAGTTTCCAAGCCCCCCCTTGGAAATTTTTCGTCGAAAAAAATGTGGGTTTCTTGGTGCTCAATCTTATTTTCAACCAAATTTCAGATTTCTAGAACATAAGGTCCTCAGATATTTCTATGAAGCTAAATTAGGGCCTGCGTTTCTTTCAACTCAAGTTTCCCAGCCCCCCCTTGGAAATTTTTCGTTGAAAAAAATGTTGTGGGTTTCTTTATGCTCAATCTTATTTTCAACCAAATTTCAGACTTCTATAACAAAAGGTCCTCAGATATTTCTACGAGGCTATATTAGAGCCTGCGTTTCTTTCAACTCAAGTTTCCAAGCCCCCCCTTGGAAATTTTTCGTCGAAAAAAATGTTGTGGGTTTCTTGGTGCTCAATCTTATTTTCAACCAAATTTCAGATTTCTAGAACATAAGGTCCTGAGATATTTCTATGAGGCTAAAATAGGGCCTGCGTTTCTTTCAACTCAAGTTTCCAAGCCCCCCCTTGGAAATTTTTCGTCGAAAAAAATGTTGTGGGTTTTTTGGCGCTCAATCTTATTTTCAACCAAATTTCAGACTTCTAGAACATAAGGTCCTCAGATATTTCTATGAGGCTAAATTAGTGCCTGCGTTTCTTTCAACTCAAGTTTCCAAGCCCCCCCTTGGAAATTTTTCGTCGAAAAAAATGTTGTGGGTTTTTTGGCGCTCAATCTTATTTTCAACCAAATTTCAGACTTCTATAACAAAAGGTCCTCAGATATTTCTACGAGGCTAGATTAGGGCCTGCGTTTCTTTCAACTCAAGTTTCCAAGCCCCCCTTGGAAATTTTTCGTCGAAAAAAATGTTGTGGGTTTCTTGGTGCTCAATCTTATTTTCAAACAAATTTCAGATTTCTAGAACATAAGGTCCTGAGATATTTCTTTGATCCTAAATTAGGGCCTGCGTTTCTTTAAACTCAAGTTTCCAAGCCCCCTCTTGGAAATTTTTCGTCGAAAAAAATGTTGTGGGTTTCTTGGTGCTCAATCTTATTTTCAACCAAATTTCAGATTTCTAGAACATAAGGTCCTGAGATATTTCTGTGACGCTAAATTAGGGCCTGCGTTTCTTTCAACTCAAGTTTCCAAGCCCCCCCCCCCTTGGACATTTTTCGTCACAAAAAATGTTGTGGGTTTCTTGGTGCTCAATCTTATTTTCAACCAAATTTCAGATTTCTAGAACATAAGGTCCTAAGATATTTCTATGACCAAATTTCAGATTTCTAGAACATAAGGTCCTGAGATATTTCTCTGATCCTAAATTAGGGCCTGCGTTTCTTTCAACTCAAGTTTCCAAGCCCCCCCTTGGAAATTTTTCGTCGAAAAAAATGTTGTGGGTTTCTTGGTGCTCAATCTTATTTTCAACCAAATTTCAAACTTCTAGAACATAAGGTCCTCAGATATTTCTATGAGGCTAAATTAGGGCCTGCGTTTCTTTCAACTCAAGTTTCCAAGCCCCCCCTTGGAAATTTTTCGTCGAAAAAAATGTTGTGGGTTTCTTGGTGCTCAATCTTATTTTCAACCAAATTTCAAACTTCTAGAACATAAGGTCCTCAGATATTTCTATGAGGCTAAATTAGGGCCTGCGTTTCTTTCAACTCAAGTTTCCAAGCCCCCCCTTGGAAATTTTTCGTCGAAAAAAATGTTGTGGGTTTTTTGGCGCTCAATCTTATTTTCAACCAAATTTCAGACTTCTAGAACATAAGGTCCTCAGATATTTCTATGAGGCTAAATTAGTGCCTGCGTTTCTTTCAACTCAAGTTTCCAAGCCCCCCCTTGGAAATTTTTCGTCGAAAAAAATGTTGTGGGTTTTTTGGCGCTCAATCTTATTTTCAACCAAATTTCAGACTTCTATAACAAAAGGTCCTCAGATATTTCTACGAGGCTAGATTAGGGCCTGCGTTTCTTTCAACTCAAGTTTCCAAGCCCCCCTTGGAAATTTTTCGTCGAAAAAAATGTTGTGGGTTTCTTGGTGCTCAATCTTATTTTCAAACAAATTTCAGATTTCTAGAACATAAGGTCCTGAGATATTTCTTTGATCCTAAATTAGGGCCTGCGTTTCTTTAAACTCAAGTTTCCAAGCCCCCCCTTGGAAATTTTTCGTCGAAAAAAATGTTGTGGGTTTCTTGGTGCTCAATCTTATTTTCAACCAAATTTCAGATTTCTAGAACATAAGGTCCTGAGATATTTCTGTGACGCTAAATTAGGGCCTGCGTTTCTTTCAACTCAAGTTTCCAAGCCCCCCCCCCCTTGGACATTTTTCGTCACAAAAAATGTTGTGGGTTTCTTGGTGCTCAATCTTATTTTCAACCAAATTTCAGATTTCTAGAACATAAGGTCCTAAGATATTTCTATGACCAAATTTCAGATTTCTAGAACATAAGGTCCTGAGATATTTCTCTGATCCTAAATTAGGGCCTGCGTTTCTTTCAACTCAAGTTTCCAAGCCCCCCCTTGGAAATTTTTCGTCGAAAAAAATGTTGTGGGTTTCTTGGTGCTCAATCTTATTTTCAACCAAATTTCAAACTTCTAGAACATAAGGTCCTCAGATATTTCTATGAGGCTAAATTAGGGCCTGCGTTTCTTTCAACTCAAGTTTCCAAGCCCCCCCTTGGAAATTTTTCGTCGAAAAAAATGTTGTGGGTTTCTTGGTGCTCAATCTTATTTTCAACCAAATTTCAGATTTCTAGAACATAAGGTCCTCAGATATTTCTATGAAGCTAAATTAGGGCCTGCGTTTCTTTCAACTCAAGTTTCCCAGCCCCCCCTTGGAAATTTTTCGTTGAAAAAAATGTTGTGGGTTTCTTTATGCTCAATCTTATTTTCAACCAAATTTCAGACTTCTATAACAAAAGGTCCTCAGATATTTCTACGAGGCTATATTAGGGCCTGCGTTTCTTTCAACTCAAGTTTCCAAGCCCCCCCTTGGAAATTTTTCGTCGAAAAAAATGTTGTGGGTTTCTTGGTGCTCAATCTTATTTTCAACCAAATTTCAGATTTCTAGAACATAAGGTCCTGAGATATTTCTCTGATCCTAAATTAGGGCCTGCATTTGTTTAAACTCAAGTTTAAAAGCCCCCCCTTGGAAATTTTTCGTCGAAAAAAATGTTGTGGGTTTCTTGGTGCTCAATCTTATTTTCAACCAAATTTCAGATTTCTAGAACATAAGGTCCTGAGATATTTCTATGAGGCTAAAATAGGGCCTGCGTTTCTTTCAACTCAAGTTTCCAAGCCCCCCCTTGGAAATTTTTCGTCGAAAAAAATGTTGTGGGTTTTTTGGCGCTCAATCTTATTTTCAACCAAATTTCAGACTTCTAGAACATAAGGTCCTCAGATATTTCTATGAGGCTAAATTAGTGCCTGCGTTTCTTTCAACTCAAGTTTCCAAGCCCCCCCTTGGAAATTTTTCGTCGAAAAAAATGTTGTGGGTTTTTTGGCGCTCAATCTTATTTTCAACCAAATTTCAGACTTCTATAACAAAAGGTCCTCAGATATTTCTACGAGGCTAGATTAGGGCCTGCGTTTCTTTCAACTCAAGTTTCCAAGCCCCCCTTGGAAATTTTTCGTCGAAAAAAATGTTGTGGGTTTCTTGGTGCTCAATCTTATTTTCAAACAAATTTCAGATTTCTAGAACATAAGGTCCTGAGATATTTCTTTGATCCTAAATTAGGGCCTGCGTTTCTTTAAACTCAAGTTTCCAAGCCTCCTCTTGGAAATTTTTCGTCGAAAAAAATGTTGTGGGTTTCTTGGTGCTCAATCTTATTTTCAACCAAATTTCAGATTTCTAGAACATAAGGTCCTGAGATATTTCTATGACGCTAAATTAGGGCCTGCGTTTCTTTCAACTCAAGTTTCCAAGCCCCCCCCCCTTGGACATTTTTCGTCACAAAAAATGTTGTGGGTTTCTTGGTGCTCAATCTTATTTTCAACCAAATTTCAGATTTCTAGAACATAAGGTCCTGAGATATTTCTCTGATCCTAAATTAGGGCCTGCGTTTCTTTCAACTCAAGTTTCCAAGCCCCCCCTTGGAAATTTTTCGTCGAAAAAAATGTTGTGGGTTTCTTGGTGCTCAATCTTATTTTCAACCAAATTTCAAACTTCTAGAACATAAGGTCCTCAGATATTTCTATGAGGCTAAATTAGGGCCTGCGTTTCTTTCAACTCAAGTTTCCAAGCCCCCCCTTGGAAATTTTTCGTCGAAAAAAATGTTGTGGGTTTCTTGGTGCTCAATCTTATTTTCAACCAAATTTCAGATTTCTAGAACATAAGGTCCTCAGATATTTCTATGAAGCTAAATTAGGGCCTGCGTTTCTTTCAACTCAAGTTTCCCAGCCCCCCCTTGGAAATTTTTCGTTGAAAAAAATGTTGTGGGTTTCTTTATGCTCAATCTTATTTTCAACCAAATTTCAGACTTCTATAACAAAAGGTCCTCAGATATTTCTACGAGGCTATATTAGGGCCTGCATTTCTTTCAACTCAAGTTTCCAAGCCCCCCCTTGGAAATTTTTCGTCGAAAAAAATGTTGTGGGTTTCTTGGTGCTCAATCTTATTTTCAACCAAATTTCAGATTTCTAGAACATAAGGTCCTGAGATATTTCTATGAGGCTAAATTAGGGCCTGCGTTTCTTTCAACACAAGTTTCCAAGCCCCCCCCTTGGAAATTTTTCGTCGAAAAAAATGTTGTGGGTTTCTTGGTGCTCAATCTTATTTTCAACCAAATTTCAGATTTCTAGAACATAAGGTCCTCAGATATTTCTATGAGACTAAATTAGTGCCTGCGTTTCTTTCAACTCAAGTTTCCAAGCCCCCCCCTTGGAAATTTTTCGTCGAAAAAAATGTTGTGGGTTTCTTGGTGCTCAATCTTATTTTCAACCAAATTTCAGATTTCTAGAACATAAGGTCCTCAGATATTTCTATGAGACTAAATTAGTGCCTGCGTTTCTTTCAACTCAAGTTTCCAAGCCCCCCCTTGGAAATTTTTCGTCGAAAAAAATGTTGTGGGTTTTTTGGCGCTCAGTCTTATTTTCAACCAAATTTCAGACTTCTAGAACATAAGGTCCTCAGATATTTCTATGAGGCTAAATTAGGGCCTGCGTTTCTTTCAACTCAAGTTTACCAGCCCCCACTTGGAAATTTTTCGTTGAAAAAAATGTTGTGGGTTTCTTTATGCTCAATCTTATTTTCAACCAAATTTCAGACTTCTATAACAAAAGGTCCTCAGATATTTCTACGAGGCTAGATTACTAGATTAGGGCCTGCGTTTCTTTCAACTCAAGTTTCCAAGCCCCCCTTGGAAATTTTTCGTCGAAAGAAATGTTGTGGGTTTCTTGGTGCTCAATCTTATTTTCAAAAAAATTTCAGATTTCTAGAACATAAGGTCCTGAGATATTTCTTTGATCCTAAATTAGGGCCTACGTTTCTTTAAACTCAAGTTTCCAAGCCCCCTCTTATAAATTTTTCGTCGAAAAAAATGTTGTGGGTTTCTTGGTGCTCAATCTTATTTTCAACCAAATTTCAGATTTCTAGAACATAAGGTCCTGAGATATTTCTATGACGCTAAATTAGGGCCTGCGTTTCTTTCAACTCAAGTTTCCAAGCCCCCCCCCCCCCCCTTGGACATTTTTCGTCACAAAAAATGTTGTGGGTTTCTTGGTGCTCAATCTTATTTTCAACCAAATTTCAGATTTCTAGAACATAAGGTCCTAAGATATTTCTATGACCAAATTTCAGATTTCTAGAACATAAGGTCCTGAGATATTTCTCTGATCCTAAATTAGGGCCTGCGTTTCTTTCAACTCAAGTTTCCAAGCCCCCCCTTGGAAATTTTTCGTCGAAAAAAATGTTGTGGGTTTCTTGGTGCTCAATCTTATTTTCAACCAAATTTCAAACTTCTAGAACATAAGGTCCTCAGATATTTCTATGAGGCTAAATTAGGGCCTGCGTTTCTTTCAACTCAATTTTCAAAGCCCCCCCTTGGAAATTTTTCGTCGAAAAAAATGTTGTGGGTTTCTTGGTGCTCAATCTTATTTTCAACCAAATTTCAGATTTCTAGAACATAAGGTCCTCAGATATTTCTATGAAGCTAAATTAGGGCCTGCGTTTCTTTCAACTCAAGTTTCCCAGCCCCCCCTTGGAAATTTTTCGTTGAAAAAAATGTTGTGGGTTTCTTTATGCTCAATCTTATTTTCAACCAAATTTCAGACTTCTATAACAAAAGGTCCTCAGATATTTCTACGAGGCTATATTAGGGCCTGCATTTCTTTCAACTCAAGTTTCCAAGCCCCCCCTTGGAAATTTTTCGTCGAAAAAAATGTTGTGGGTTTCTTGGTGCTCAATCTTATTTTCAACCAAATTTCAGATTTCTAGAACATAAGGTCCTGAGATATTTCTATGAGGCTAAATTAGGGCCTGCGTTTCTTTCAACACAAGTTTCCAAGCCCCCCCCTTGGAAATTTTTCGTCGAAAAAAATGTTGTGGGTTTCTTGGTGCTCAATCTTATTTTCAACCAAATTTCAGATTTCTAGAACATAAGGTCCTCAGATATTTCTATGAGACTAAATTAGTGCCTGCGTTTCTTTCAACTCAAGTTTCCAAGCCCCCCCTTGGAAATTTTTCGTCGAAAAAAATGTTGTGGGTTTTTTGGCGCTCAGTCTTATTTTCAACCAAATTTCAGACTTCTAGAACATAAGGTCCTCAGATATTTCTATGAGGCTAAATTAGGGCCTGCGTTTCTTTCAACTCAAGTTTACCAGCCCCCACTTGGAAATTTTTCGTTGAAAAAAATGTTGTGGGTTTCTTTATGCTCAATCTTATTTTCAACCAAATTTCAGACTTCTATAACAAAAGGTCCTCAGATATTTCTACGAGGCTAGATTACTAGATTAGGGCCTGCGTTTCTTTCAACTCAAGTTTCCAAGCCCCCCTTGGAAATTTTTCGTCGAAAGAAATGTTGTGGGTTTCTTGGTGCTCAATCTTATTTTCAAAAAAATTTCAGATTTCTAGAACATAAGGTCCTGAGATATTTCTTTGATCCTAAATTAGGGCCTGCGTTTCTTTAAACTCAAGTTTCCAAGCCCCCTCTTATAAATTTTTCGTCGAAAAAAATGTTGTGGGTTTCTTGGTGCTCAATCTTATTTTCAACCAAATTTCAGATTTCTAGAACATAAGGTCCTGAGATATTTCTATGACGCTAAATTAGGGCCTGCGTTTCTTTCAACTCAAGTTTCCAAGCCCCCCCCCCTTGGACATTTTTCGTCACAAAAAATGTTGTGGGTTTCTTGGTGCTCAATCTTATTTTCAACCAAATTTCAGATTTCTAGAACATAAGGTCCTAAGATATTTCTATGACCAAATTTCAAACTTCTAGAACATAAGGTCCTCAGATATTTCTATGAGGCTAAATTAGGGCCTTCGTTTCTTTCAACTCAAGTTTCCAAGCCCCCCCTTGGAAATTTTTCGTCGAAAAAAATGTTGTGGGTTTCTTGGTGCTCAATCTTATTTTCAACCAAATTTCAGATTTCTAGAACATAAGGTCCTCAGATATTTCTATGAAGCTAAATTAGGGCCTGCGTTTCTTTCAACTCAAGTTTCCAAGCCCCCGCTTGGAAATTTTTCGTCGAAAAAAATGGTTGTGGGTTTCTTGGTGCTAAATCTTATTTTCAACCAAATTTCAGATTTCTAGAACATAAGGTCCTCAGATATTTCTATGAGGCTAAATTAGTGCCTGCGTTTCTTTCAACTCAAGTTTCCAAGCCCCCCCTTGGAAATTTTTCGTCGAAAAAAATGTTGTGGGTTTTTTGGCGCTCAATCTTATTTTCAACCAAATTTCAGACTTCTATAACAAAAGGTCCTCAGATATTTCTACGAGGCTAGATTAGGGCCTGCGTTTCTTTCAACTCAAGTTTCCAAGCCCCCCTTGGAAATTTTTCGTCGAAAAAAATGTTGTGGGTTTCTTGGTGCTCAATCTTATTTTCAAACAAATTTCAGATTTCTAGAACCTAAGGTCCTGAGATATTTCTTTGATCCTAAATTAGGGCCTGCGTTTCTTTAAACTCAAGTTTCCAAGCCCCCTCTTGGAAATTTTTCGTCGAAAAAAATGTTGTGGGTTTCTTGGTGCTCAATCTTATTTTCAACCAAATTTCAGATTTCTAGAACATAAGGTCCTGAGATATTTCTATGACGCTAAATTAGGGCCTGCGTTTCTTTCAACTCAAGTTTCCAAGCCCCCCCCCCTTGGACATTTTTCGTCACAAAAAATGTTGTGGGTTTCTTGGTGCTCAATCTTATTTTCAACCAAATTTCAGATTTCTAGAACATAAGGTCCTAAGATATTTCTATGACCAAATTTCAGATTTCTAGAACATAAGGTCCTGAGATATTTCTCTCATCCTAAATTAGGGCCTGCGTTTCTTTCAACTCAAGTTTCCAAGCCCCCCCTTGGAAATTTTTCGTCGAAAAAAATGGTTGTGGGTTTCTTGGTGCTAAATCTTATTTTCAACCAAATTTCAGATTTCTAGAACATAAGGTCCTCAGATATTTCTATGAGGCTAAATTAGTGCCTGCGTTTCTTTCAACTCAAGTTTCCAAGCCCCCCCTTGGAAATTTTTCGTCGAAAAAAATGTTGTGGGTTTTTTGGCGCTCAATCTTATTTTCAACCAAATTTCAGACTTCTATAACAAAAGGTCCTCAGATATTTCTACGAGGCTAGATTAGGGCCTGCGTTTCTTTCAACTCAAGTTTCCAAGCCCCCCTTGGAAATTTTTCGTCGAAAAAAATGTTGTGGGTTTCTTGGTGCTCAATCTTATTTTCAAACAAATTTCAGATTTCTAGAACCTAAGGTCCTGAGATATTTCTTTGATCCTAAATTAGGGCCTGCGTTTCTTTAAACTCAAGTTTCCAAGCCCCCTCTTGGAAATTTTTCGTCGAAAAAAATGTTGTGGGTTTCTTGGTGCTCAATCTTATTTTCAACCAAATTTCAGATTTCTAGAACATAAGGTCCTGAGATATTTCTATGACGCTAAATTAGGGCCTGCGTTTCTTTCAACTCAAGTTTCCAAGCCCCCCCCCTTGGACATTTTTCGTCACAAAAAATGTTGTGGGTTTTTTGGTGCTCAATCTTATTTTCAACCAAATTTCAGATTTCTAGAACATAAGGTCCTAAGATATTTCTATGACCAAATTTCAGATTTCTAGAACATAAGGTCCTGAGATATTTCTCTCATCCTAAATTAGGGCCTGCGTTTCTTTCAACTCAAGTTTCCAAGCCCCCCCTTGGAAATTTTTCGTCGAAAAAAATGTTGTGGGTTTCTTGGTGCTCAATCTTATTTTCAACCAAATTTAAAACTTCTAGAACATAAGGTCCTCAGATATTTCTATGAGGCTAAATTAGGGCCTGCGTTTCTTTCAACTCAAGTTTCCAAGCCCCCCCTTGGAAATTTTTCGTCGAAAAAAATGTTGTGGGTTTCTTGGTGCTCAATCTTATTTTCAATTAAATTTCAGATTTCTAGAACATAAGGTCCTCAGATATTTCTATGAAGCTAAATTAGGGCCTGCGTTTCTTTCAACTCAAGTTTCCCAGCCCCCCCTTGGAAATTTTTCGTTGAAAAAAATGTTGTGGGTTTCTTTATGCTCAATCTTATTTTCAACCAAATTTCAGACTTCTATAACAAAAGGTCCTCAGATATTTCTACGAGGCTATATTAGGGCCTGCGTTTCTTTCAACTCAAGTTTCCAAGCCCCCCCTTGGAAATTTTTCGTCGAAAAAAATGTTGTGGGTTTCTTGGTGCTCAATCTTATTTTCAACCAAATTTCAGATTTCTAGAACATAAGGTCCTCAGATATTTCTATGAAGCTAAATTAGGGCCTGCGTTTCTTTCAACTCAAGTTTCCCAGCCCCCCCTTGGAAATTTTTCGTTGAAAAAAATGTGGGTTTCTTTATGCTCAATCTTATTTTCAACCAAATTTCAGACTTCTATAACAAAAGGTCCTCAGATATTTCTACGAGGCTAGATTAGGGCCTGCGTTTCTTTAAACTCAAGTTTCCAAGCCCCCCCTTGGAAATTTTTCGTCGAAAAAAATGTTGTGGGTTTCTTGGTGCTCAATCTTATTTTCAACCAAATTTCAGACTTCTAGAACATAAGGTCCTCAGATATTTCTATGAGGCTAAATTAGGGCCTGCGTTTCTTTCAACTCAAGTTTCCAAGCCCCCCCTTGGAAATTTTTCGTCGAAAAAAATGTTGTGGGTTTCTTGGTGCTCAATCTTATTTTCAACCAAATTTCAGATTTCTAGAACATAAGGTCCTGAGATATTTCTATGAGGCTAAATTAGGGCCTGCGTTTCTTTCAACACAAGTTTCCAAGCCCCCCCCTTGGAAATTTTTCGTCGAAAAAAATGTTGTGGGTTTCTTGGTGCTCAATCTTATTTTCAACCAAATTTCAGATTTCTAGAACATAAGGTCCTCAGATATTTCTATGAGACTAAATTAGTGCCTGCGTTTCTTTCAACTCAAGTTTCCAAGCCCCCCCTTGGAAATTTTTCGTCGAAAAAAATGTTGTGGGTTTTTTGGCGCTCAATCTTATTTTCAACCAAATTTCAGACTTCTAGAACATAAGGTCCTCAGATATTTCTATGAGGCTAAATTAGGGCCTGCGTTTCTTTCAACTCAAGTTTCCCAGCCCCCACTTGGAAATTTTTCGTCGAAAAAAATGTTGTGGGTTTCTTGGTGCTCAATCTTATTTTCAACCAAATTTCAAACTTCTAGAACATAAGGTCCTCAGATATTTCTATGAGGCTAAATTAGGGCCTGCGTTTCTTTCAACTCAAGTTTCCAAGCCCCCCCTTGGAAATTTTTCGTCGAAAAAAATGTTGTGGGTTTCTTGGTGCTCAATCTTATTTTCAACCAAATTTCAGATTTCTAGAACATAAGGTCCTGAGATATTTCTATGAGGCTAAATTAGGGCCTGCGTTTCTTTCAACACAAGTTTCCAAGCCCCCCCCCTTGGAAATTTTTCGTCGAAAAAAATGTTGTGGGTTTCTTGGTGCTCAATCTTATTTTCAACCAAATTTCAGATTTCTAGAACATAAGGTCCTCAGATATTTCTATGAGACTAAATTAGTGCCTGCGTTTCTTTCAACTCAAGTTTCCAAGCCCCCCCTTGGAAATTTTTCGTCGAAAAAAATGTTGTGGGTTTTTTGGCGCTCAATCTTATTTTCAACCAAATTTCAGACTTCTAGAACATAAGGTCCTGAGATATTTCTATGACGCTAAATTAGGGCCTGCGTTTCTTTCAACTCAAGTTTCCAAGCCCCCCCCCCTTGGACATTTTTCGTCACAAAAAATGTTGTGGGTTTCTTGGTGCTCAATCTTATTTTCAACCAAATTTCAGATTTCTAGAACATAAGGTCCTAAGATATTTCTATGACCAAATTTCAAACTTCTAGAACATAAGGTCCTCAGATATTTCTATGAGGCTAAATTAGGGCCTTCGTTTCTTTCAACTCAAGTTTCCAAGCCCCCCCTTGGAAATTTTTCGTCGAAAAAAATGTTGTGGGTTTCTTGGTGCTCAATCTTATTTTCAACCAAATTTCAGATTTCTAGAACATAAGGTCCTCAGATATTTCTATGAAGCTAAATTAGGGCCTGCGTTTCTTTCAACTCAAGTTTCCAAGCCCCCGCTTGGAAATTTTTCGTCGAAAAAAATGGTTGTGGGTTTCTTGGTGCTAAATCTTATTTTCAACCAAATTTCAGATTTCTAGAACATAAGGTCCTCAGATATTTCTATGAGGCTAAATTAGTGCCTGCGTTTCTTTCAACTCAAGTTTCCAAGCCCCCCCTTGGAAATTTTTCGTCGAAAAAAATGTTGTGGGTTTTTTGGCGCTCAATCTTATTTTCAACCAAATTTCAGACTTCTATAACAAAAGGTCCTCAGATATTTCTACGAGGCTAGATTAGGGCCTGCGTTTCTTTCAACTCAAGTTTCCAAGCCCCCCTTGGAAATTTTTCGTCGAAAAAAATGTTGTGGGTTTCTTGGTGCTCAATCTTATTTTCAAACAAATTTCAGATTTCTAGAACCTAAGGTCCTGAGATATTTCTTTGATCCTAAATTAGGGCCTGCGTTTCTTTAAACTCAAGTTTCCAAGCCCCCTCTTGGAAATTTTTCGTCGAAAAAAATGTTGTGGGTTTCTTGGTGCTCAATCTTATTTTCAACCAAATTTCAGATTTCTAGAACATAAGGTCCTGAGATATTTCTATGACGCTAAATTAGGGCCTGCGTTTCTTTCAACTCAAGTTTCCAAGCCCCCCCCCCCTTGGACATTTTTCGTCACAAAAAATGTTGTGGGTTTCTTGGTGCTCAATCTTATTTTCAACCAAATTTCAGATTTCTAGAACATAAGGTCCTAAGATATTTCTACGAGGCTAGATTAGGGCCTGCGTTTCTTTAAACTCAAGTTTCCAAGCCCCCCCTTGGAAATTTTTCGTCGAAAAAAATGTTGTGGGTTTCTTGGTGCTCAATCTTATTTTCAACCAAATTTCAAACTTCTAGAACATAAGGTCCTCAGATATTTCTATGAGGCTACATTAGGGCCTGCGTTTCTTTCAACTCAAGTTTCCAAGCCCCCCCTTGGAAATTTTTCGTCGAAAAAAATGTTGTGGGTTTCTTGGTGCTCAATCTTATTTTCAACCAAATTTCAGATTTCTAGAACATAAGGTCCTGAGATATTTCTATGAGGCTAAATTAGGGCCTGCGTTTCTTTCAACACAAGTTTCCAAGCCCCCCCCTTGGAAATTTTTCGTCGAAAAAAATGTGGGTTTCTTGGTGCTCAATCTTATTTTCAACCAAATTTCAGATTTCTAGAACATAAGGTCCTCAGATATTTCTATGAGACTAAATTAGTGCCTGCGTTTCTTTCAACTCAAGTTTCCAAGCCCCCCCTTGGAAATTTTTCGTCGAAAAAAATGTTGTGGGTTTTTTGGCGCTCAATCTTATTTTCAACCAAATTTCAGACTTCTAGAACATAAGGTCCTGAGATATTTCTATGACGCTAAATTAGGGCCTGCGTTTCTTTCAACTCAAGTTTCCAAGCCCCCCCCCCTTGGACATTTTTCGTCACAAAAAATGTTGTGGGTTTCTTGGTGCTCAATCTTATTTTCAACCAAATTTCAGATTTCTAGAACATAAGGTCCTAAGATATTTCTATGACCAAATTTCAAACTTCTAGAACATAAGGTCCTCAGATATTTCTATGAGGCTAAATTAGGGCCTGCGTTTCTTTCAACACAAGTTTCCAAGCCCCCCCCTTGGAAATTTTTCGTCGAAAAAAATGTTGTGGGTTTCTTGGTGCTCAATCTTATTTTCAACCAAATTTCAGATTTCTAGAACATAAGGTCCTCAGATATTTCTATGAGACTAAATTAGTGCCTGCGTTTCTTTCAACTCAAGTTTCCAAGCCCCCCCTTGGAAATTTTTCGTCGAAAAAAATGTTGTGGGTTTTTTGGCGCTCAATCTTATTTTCAACCAAATTTCAGACTTCTAGAACATAAGGTCCTGAGATATTTCTATGACGCTAAATTAGGGCCTGCGTTTCTTTCAACTCAAGTTTCCAAGCCCCCCCCCCTTGGACATTTTTCGTCACAAAAAATGTTGTGGGTTTCTTGGTGCTCAATCTTATTTTCAACCAAATTTCAGATTTCTAGAACATAAGGTCCTAAGATATTTCTATGACCAAATTTCAAACTTCTAGAACATAAGGTCCTCAGATATTTCTATGAGGCTAAATTAGGGCCTTCGTTTCTTTCAACTCAAGTTTCCAAGCCCCCCCTTGGAAATTTTTCGTCGAAAAAAATGTTGTGGGTTTCTTGGTGCTCAATCTTATTTTCAACTAAATTTCAGATTTCTAGAACATAAGGTCCTCAGATATTTCTATGAAGCTAAATTAGGGCCTGCGTTTCTTTCAACTCAAGTTTCCAAGCCCCCGCTTGGAAATTTTTCGTCGAAAAAAATGGTTGTGGGTTTCTTGGTGCTAAATCTTATTTTCAACCAAATTTCAGATTTCTAGAACATAAGGTCCTCAGATATTTCTATGAGGCTAAATTAGTGCCTGCGTTTCTTTCAACTCAAGTTTCCAAGCCCCCCCTTGGAAATTTTTCGTCGAAAAAAATGTTGTGGGTTTTTTGGCGCTCAATCTTATTTTCAACCAAATTTCAGACTTCTATAACAAAAGGTCCTCAGATATTTCTACGAGGCTAGATTAGGGCCTGCGTTTCTTTCAACTCAAGTTTCCAAGCCCCCCTTGGAAATTTTTCGTCGAAAAAAATGTTGTGGCTTGTGGGTTTCTTGGTGCTCAATCTTATTTTCAAACAAATTTCAGATTTCTAGAACCTAAGGTCCTGAGATATTTCTTTGATCCTAAATTAGGGCCTGCGTTTCTTTAAACTCAAGTTTCCAAGCCCCCTCTTGGAAATTTTTCGTCGAAAAAAATGTTGTGGGTTTCTTGGTGCTCAATCTTATTTTCAACCAAATTTCAGATTTCTAGAACATAAGGTCCTGAGATATTTCTATGACGCTAAATTAGGGCCTGCGTTTCTTTCAACTCAAGTTTCCCAGCCCCCCCTTGGAAATTTTTCGTTGAAAAAAATGTGGGTTTCTTTATGCTCAATCTTATTTTCAACCAAATTTCAGACTTCTATAACAAAAGGTCCTCAGATATTTCTACGAGGCTAGATTAGGGCCTGCGTTTCTTTAAACTCAAGTTTCCAAGCCCCCCCTTGGAAATTTTTCGTCGAAAAAAATGTTGTGGGTTTCTTGGTGCTCAATCTTATTTTCAACCAAATTTCAAACTTCTAGAACATAAGGTCCTCAGATATTTCTATGAGGCTAAATTAGGGCCTGCGTTTCTTTCAACTCAAGTTTCCAAGCCCCCCCTTGGAAATTTTTCGTCGAAAAAAATGTTGTGGGTTTCTTGGTGCTCAATCTTATTTTCAACCAAATTTCAGATTTCTAGAACATAAGGTCCTGAGATATTTCTATGAGGCTAAATTAGGGCCTGCGTTTCTTTCAACACAAGTTTCCAAGCCCCCCCCTTGGAAATTTTTCGTCGAAAAAAATGTTGTGGGTTTCTTGGTGCTCAATCTTATTTTCAACCAAATTTCAGATTTCTAGAACATAAGGTCCTCAGATATTTCTATGAGACTAAATTAGTGCCTGCGTTTCTTTCAACTCAAGTTTCCAAGCCCCCCCTTGGAAATTTTTCGTCGAAAAAAATGTTGTGGGTTTTTTGGCGCTCAATCTTATTTTCAACCAAATTTCAGACTTCTAGAACATAAGGTCCTCAGATATTTCTATGAGGCTAAATTAGGGCCTGCGTTTCTTTCAACTCAAGTTTCCCAGCCCCCACTTGGAAATTTTTCGTTGAAAAAAATGTTGTGGGTTTCTTTATGCTCAATCTTATTTTCAACCAAATTTCAGACTTCTATAACAAAAGGTCCTCAGATATTTCTACGAGGCTAGATTACTAGATTAAGGCCTGCGTTTCTTTCAACTCAAGTTTCCAAGCCCCCCTTGGAAATTTTTCGTCGAAAAAAATGTTGTGGGTTTCTTGGTGCTCAATCTTATTTTCAAACAAATTTCAGATTTCTAGAACATAAGGTCCTGAGATATTTCTTTGATCCTAAATTAGGGCCTGCGTTTCTTTAAACTCAAGTTTCCAAGCCCCCTCTTATAAATTTTTCGTCGAAAAAAATGTTGTGGGTTTCTTGGTGCTCAATCTTATTTTCAACCCAAATTTCAGATTTCTAGAACATAAGGTCCTGACATATTTCTATGACGCTAAATTAGGGCCTGCGTTTCTTTCAACTCAAGTTTCCAAGCCCCCCCCCCCCTTGGACATTTTTCGTCACAAAAAATGTTGTGGGTTTCTTGGTGCTCAATCTTATTTTCAACCAAATTTCAGATTTCTAGAACATAAGGTCCTAAGATATTTCTATGACCAAATTTCAAACTTCTAGAACATAAGGTCCTCAGATATTTCTATGAGGCTAAATTAGGGCCTTCGTTTCTTTCAACTCAAGTTTCCAAGCCCCCCCTTGGAAATTTTTCGTCGAAAAAAATGTTGTGGGTTTCTTGGTGCTCAATCTTATTTTCAACCAAATTTCAGATTTCTAGAACATAAGGTCCTGAGATATTTCTATGACGCTAAATTAGGGCCTGCGTTTCTTTCAACTCAAGTTTCCAAGCCCCCCCCCCCCTTGGACATTTTTCGTCACAAAAAATGTTGTGGGTTTCTTGGTGCTCAATCTTATTTTCAACCAAATTTCAGATTTCTAGAACATAAGGTCCTAAGATATTTCTATGACCAAATTTCAGATTTCTAGAACATAAGGTCCTGAGATATTTCTCTCATCCTAAATTAGGGCCTGCGTTTCTTTCAACTCAAGTTTCCAAGCCCGCCCTTGGAAATTTTTCGTCGAAAAAAATGTTGTGGGTTTCTTGGTGCTCAATCTTATTTTCAACCAAATTTCAAACTTCTAGAACATAAGGTCCTCAGATATTTCTATGAGGCTAAATTAGGGCCTGCGTTTCTTTCAACTCAAGTTTCCAAGCCCCCCCTTGGAAATTTTTCGTCGAAAAAAATGTTGTGGGTTTCTTGGTGCTCAATCTTATTTTCAATTAAATTTCAGATTTCTAGAACATAAGGTCCTCAGATATTTCTATGAAGCTAAATTAGGGCCTGCGTTTCTTTCAACTCAAGTTTCCCAGCCCCCCCTTGGAAATTTTTCGTTGAAAAAAATGTTGTGGGTTTCTTTATGCTCAATCTTATTTTCAACCAAATTTCAGACTTCTATAACAAAAGGTCCTCAGATATTTCTACGAGGCTATATTAGGGCCTGCGTTTCTTTCAACTCAAGTTTCCAAGCCCCCCCTTGGAAATTTTTCGTCGAAAAAAATGTTGTGGGTTTCTTGGTGCTCAATCTTATTTTCAACCAAATTTCAGATTTCTAGAACATAAGGTCCTCAGATATTTCTATGAAGCTAAATTAGGGCCTGCGTTTCTTTCAACTCAAGTTTCCCAGCCCCCCCTTGGAAATTTTTCGTTGAAAAAAATGTTGTGGGTTTCTTTATGCTCAATCTTATTTTCAACCAAATTTCAGACTTCTATAACAAAAGGTCCTCAGATATTTCTACGAGGCTAGATTAGGGCCTGCGTTTCTTTAAACTCAAGTTTCCAAGCCCCCTCTTGGAAATTTTTCGTAGAAAAAAATGTTGTGGGTTTCTTGGTGCTTAATCTTATTTTCAACCAAATTTCAGATTTCTAGAACATAAGGTCCTCAGATATTTCTATGAGGCTAAATTAGTGCCTGCGTTTCTTTCAACTCAAGTTTCCAAGCCCCCCCTTGGAAATTTTTCGTCGAAAAAAATGTTGTGGGTTTTTTGGCGCTCAATCTTATTTTCAACCAAATTTCAGACTTCTAGAACATAAGGTCCTCAGATATTTCTATGAGGCTAAATTAGGGCCTGCGTTTCTTTCAACTCAAGTTTCCCAGCCCCCACTTGGAAATTTTTCGTTGAAAAAAATGTTGTGGGTTTCTTTATGCTCAATCTTATTTTCAACCAAATTTCAGACTTCTATAACAAAAGGTCCTCAGATATTTCTACGAGGCTAGATTAGGGCCTGCGTTTCTTTCAACTCAAGTTTCCAAGCCCCCCTTGGAAATTTTTCGTCGAAAAAAATGTTGTGGGTTTCTTGGTGCTCAATCTTATTTTCAAACAAATTTCAGATTTCTAGAACATAAGGTCCTGAGATATTTCTTTGATCCTAAATTAGGGCCTGCGTTTCTTTAAACTCAAGTTTCCAAGCCCCCTCTTGGAAATTTTTCGTCGAAAAAAATGTTGTGGGTTTCTTGGTGCTCAATCTTATTTTCAACCAAATTTCAGATTTCTAGAACATAAGGTCCTGAGATATTTCTATGACGCTAAATTAGGGCCTGCGTTTCTTTCAACTCAAGTTTCCAAGCCCCCCCCCCCTTGGACATTTTTCGTCACAAAAAATGTTGTGGGTTTCTTGGTTTACTTACTTATGTTGGCGCCACTGGAGCGTGGTACTCCAAGGCCTTGCTGAGAATGCCCCTCCAGCCGGCTCGATCTCTAGCCTGCTGTCTCCAATTTCGTACTCCAAGTTGACGGATGTCTCCCTCTACCTGGTCACTCCATCGAAGATGAGGTCTACCTTGGCTTCTGACTCCCTCGGGTTTGGCGTTGAAGACTTTACGAGCTGGAGCGTCGATGTCCATTCGCTCTACATGGCCCAGCCATCTTAGTCTTTGGATTCGAATTTTTCTGGCTAGGCTTATGTCGCTGTACAGCTCGTACAGTTCATTGTTATATCTTCTTCTCCAAACGTTGTTTTCGCGATTTACGCAGACAGGACCATAGATCGTACGCAGAACTTTTCTCTCGAAGACTCCAAGTGAATTTTCATCCGATTGGGATAGGGTCCATGCTTCTGCACCATATAGCAGGACCGGGATGATGAGTGTTTTGTACAGTGTCACCTTGGTTCTTCTCGATAGGGCTTTACTTCTCAATTGCTTACTCAGCCCAAAGAAACAGCGATTAGCAAGAGTTAGTCTGCGTTTGATTTCAGCGCTGATGTTGTTGCCTGTGTTTACAGCAGTGCCCAGGTAGACAAATTCACTGACTACCTCGAAGTTATACCTATCAATGGTTACGTTCTGACCAAGTCGGTGGTGGGATTGGACTTTTGTTGATGAAAGCATATACTTCGTCTTGTCCTCGTTTATTTTCAGCCCCATTCTGCTTGCTGCTGATTCCATAGTAGTGAAAGCACCGGTTACTGCTCGCTTTGTTCTTCCTATCACGTCTATGTCGTCAGCAAACCCAAGTAATTGTGTCGATCTATTGAAAATGGTGCCTGATGTACTGGCATGGGTGCTCCGTATTACATTTTCAAGCACAATATTAAAACAGCTGCACGACAGTGCGTCACCTTGTCTTAGCCCTCTGGTGGTTTCGAAGGTTTCAGTAGAGTCTCTACCAACTTGGACGGAACAGCGAGCATTCTCCAACGTCATCCTGATAAGGCGTATCAGTTTAGCAGGGATTCTAAAGTTAGACATGGCACGATACAGTTCAACTCTATTAACACTGTCGTAGGCGGCTTTAAAATCGACGAACAGGTGGTGGGTGTCGATGTTATACTCTTGGGTTTTCTCCAGGATCTGGCGTAATGTGAATATTTGGTCGGTGGTAGATTTTCCAGGTCTGAAGCCGCATTAGTAAGGACCTATCAGGTCGTCAGCAAACGGCTTGAGACGTTCACATAAAACGCTGGACAGGATCTTGTAGGCGATGTTTAAAAGGCTTATGCCTCTATAGTTGGCGCAGAGGAGGCGGTCTCCTTTTTTGTGAATCGGGCAGATGGTACTGAGATTCCACTCATCGGGCATACTTTCCTCCGACCATATTTTGCAGATGAGTTGGTGTATGCTCCTGACCAGGTCATCTCCAGCGTGTTTAAAAAGCTCCGCTTGAAGGCCATCACATCCAGCTGCCTTATTCATCTTTAGTCTGGTGATGGCTACTTTGATTTCATTTTGGTCGGGCGGGTGTAGTTCGTGGTCGTCATCTAGATTAACTGGAACAAGTTGATCTTGGGCGGGATCTTGGCTGTCATCGCCATTTAGCAACCGGTTAAAGTAGTCTCTCCAGATGGCTTACATCGCCTGCGTTTCCACTATGGTATTTCCATCCTGATCTTTGCAGGGCCCAGGGTGGCTTGTGAAACCGGATGTAGACTGTTTCACCTTTTTATAGAAGTTTCGTACCTCTTTTCTGCAAAAACATCTCTGCATCTCTTCGACTTCGCGTTGCGAAGTCTTGGTGCTCAATCTTATTTTCAACCAAATTTCAGATTTCTAGAACATAAGGTCCTAAGATATTTCTATGACCAAATTTCAGATTTCTAGAACATAAGGTCCTGAGATATTTCTCTGATCCTAAATTAGGGCCTGCGTTTCTTTCAACTCAAGTTTCCAAGCCCCCCCTTGGAAATTTTTCGTCGAAAAAAATGTTGTGGGTTTCTTGGTGCTCAATCTTATTTTCAACCAAATTTCAAACTTCTAGAACATAAGGTCCTCAGATATTTCTATGAGGCTAAATTAGGGCCTTCGTTTCTTTCAACTCAAGTTTCCAAGCCCCCCCTTGGAAATTTTTCGTCGAAAAAAATGTTGTGGGTTTCTTGGTGCTCAATCTTATTTTCAACCAAATTTCAGATTTCTAGAACGTAAGGTCCTGAGATATTTCTATGAGGCTAAATTAGGGCCTGCGTTTCTTTCAAATCAAGTTTCCAAGCCCCCCCCTTGGAAATTTTTCGTCGAAAAAAATGTTGTGGGTTTCTTGGTGCTCAATCTTATTTTCAACCAAATTTCAGATTTCTAGAACATAAGGTCCTCAGATATTTCTATGAGGCTAAATTAGTGCCTGCGTTTCTTTCAACTCAAGTTTCCAAGCCCCCCCTTGGAAATTTTTCGTCGAAAAAAATGTTGTGGGTTTTTTGGCGCTCAATCTTATTTTCAACCAAATTTCAGACTCCTAGAACATAAGGTCCTCAGATATTTCTATGAGGCTAAATTAGGGCCTGCGTTTCTTTCAACTCAAGTTTCCCAGCCCCCACTTGGAAATTTTTCGTTGAAAAAAATGTTGTGGGTTTCTTTATGCTCAATCTTATTTTCAACCAAATTTCAGACTTCTATAACAAAAGGTCCTCAGATATTTCTACGAGGCTAGATTAGGGCCTGCGTTTCTTTCAACTCAAGTTTCCAAGCCCCCCTTGTAAATTTTTCGTCGAAAAAAATGTTGTGGGTTTCTTGGTGCTCAATCTTATTTTCAAACAAATTTCAGATTTCTAGAACATAAGGTCCTGAGATATTTCTCTGATCCTAAATTAGGGCCTGCGTTTCTTTAAACTCAAGTTTCCAAGCCCCCTCTTGGAAATTTTTCGTCGAAAAAAATGTTGTGGGTTTCTTGGTGCTCAATCTTATTTTCAACCAAATTTCAGATTTCTAGAACATAAGGTCCTGAGATATTTCTATGACGCTAAATTATGGCCTGTGTTTCTTTCAACTCAAGTTTCCAAGCCCCCCCCCTGGAAATTTTTCGTCGAAAAAAATGTTGTGGGATTCTTGGTGCTCAATCTTATTTTCAACCAAATTTCAGATTTCTAGAACATAAGGTCCTGAGACATTCTCTGATCCTAAATTAGGGCCTGCGTGTCTTTAAACTCAAGTTTCCAAGCCCCCCCTTGGAAATTTTTCGTCGAAAAAATGTGGGTTTCTTGGTGCTCAATCTTATTTTCAACCAAATTTCAGATTTCTAGAACATAAGGTCCTGAGATATTTCTATGACGCTAAATTAGGGCCTGCGTTTCTTTCAACTCAAGTTTCCAAGCCCCCCCTGGAAATTTTTCGTCGAAAAAAATGTTGTGGGATTCTTGGTGCTCAATCTTATTTTCAACCAAATTTCAGATTTCTAGAACATAAGGTCCTAAGACATTCTCTGATCCTAAATTAGGGCCTGCGTTTCTTTAAACTCAAGTTTCCAAGCCCCCCCTTGGAAATTTTTCGTCGAAAAAAATGTTGTGGGTTTCTTGGTGCTCAATTTTATTTTCAACCAAATTTCAGATTTCTAGAACATAAGGTCCTGAGATATTTCTCTGATCCTAAATTAGGGCCTGGGTTTGTTTAAACTCAAGTTTCCAAGCCCCCCCTTGGAAATTTTTCGTCAAAAAAAATGTGGGATTCTTGGTGCTCAATCTTATTTTCAACCAAATTTCAGATTTCTAGAACATAAGGTCCTGAGATATTTCTATGAGGCTAAATTAGGGCCTGCGTTTCTTTCAACTCAAGTTTCCAAGCCCCCCCTTGGAAATTTTTCGTCGAAAAAAATGTTGTGGGTTTCTTGGTGCTCAATCTTATTTTCAACAAAATTTCAGACTTCTATAACAAAAGGTCCTAAGATATTCCTATGAGGCTAAATTAGGGCCTCCGTTTCTTTCAACTCAAGTTTCCAAGCCCCCCCTTGGAAATTTTTCGTCGAAAAAAATGTTGTGGGTTTCTTGGTGCTCAATCTTATTTTCAACAAAATTTCAGACTTCTATAACAAAAGGTCCTCAGATATTTCTATGAGGCTAAATTAGTGCCTCAGTTTCCAAGCCCCCCCTTGGAAATTTTTCGTCGAAAAAATGTTGTGGGTTTCTTGGTGCTCAATCTTATTTTCAACCAAATTTCAGATTTCTAGAGCATAAGGTCCTGAGATATTTCTAGGAGGCTAAATTAGGGCCTGCGTTTCTTTCAACTCAAGTTTCCAAGCCCCCCCCCCCTTGGACATTTTTCGTCAAAAAAAAATGTTGTGGGTTTCTTGGTGCTTAATCTTATTTTCAACCAAATTTCAGATTTCTAGAACATAAGGTCCTAAGATATTTCTGACCAAATTTCAGATTTCTAGAACATAAGGTCCTGAGATATTTCTCTGATCCTAAATTAGGGCCTGCGTTTCTTTCAACTCAAGTTTCCAAGCCCCCCCTTGGAAATCTTTCGTCGAAAAAAATGTGGGTTTCTTTATTTTCAACAAAATTTCAGACTTCTATAACAAAAGGTCCTCAGATATTTCTATGAGGCTAAATTAGGGCCTGCGTTTCTTTCAACTCAAGTTTCCCAGCCCCCACTTGGAAATTTTTCGTTGAAAAAAATGTTGTGGGTTTCTTTATGCTCAATCTTATTTTCAACCAAATTTCAGACTTCTATAACAAAAGGTCCTCAGATATTTCTACGAGGCTAGATTAGGGCCTGCGTTTCTTTCAACTCAAGTTTCCAAGCCCCCCTTGGAAATTTTTCGTCGAAAAAAATGTTGTGGGTTTCTTGGTGCTCAATCTTATTTTTCAACCAAATTTCAGATTTCTAGAACATAAGGTCCTGAGATATTTCTATGACGCTAAATTATGGCCTGTGTTTCTTTCAACTCAAGTTTCCAAGCCCCCCCCCTGGAAATTTTTCGTCGAAAAAAATGTTGTGGGATTCTTGGTGCTCAATCTTATTTTCAACCAAATTTCAGATTTCTAGAACATAAGGTCCTGAGACATTCTCTGATCCTAAATTAGGGCCTGCGTGTCTTTAAACTCAAGTTTCCAAGCCCCCCCTTGGAAATTTTTCGTCGAAAAAATGTTGTGGGTTTCTTGGTGCTCAATCTTATTTTCAACCAAATTTCAGATTTCTAGAACATAAGGTCCTCAGATATTTCTATGAAGCTAAATTAGGGCCTGCGTTTCTTTCAACTCAAGTTTCCAAGCCCCCCCTGGAAATTTTTCGTCGAAAAAAATGTTGTGGGATTCTTGGTGCTCAATCTTATTTTCAACCAAATTTCAGATTTCTAGAACATAAGGTCCTGAGATATTTCTCTGATCCTAAATTAGTGCCTGGGTTTGTTTAAACTCAAGTTTCCAAGCCCCCCCTTGGAAATTTTTCGTCGAAAAAAATGTGGGTTTCTTGGTGCTCAATCTTATTTTCAACCAAATTTCAGATTTCTAGAACATAAGGTCCTGAGATATTTCTCTGATCCTAAATTAGGGCCTGCGTTTCTTTCAACTCAAGTTTCCAAGCCCCCCCTTGGAAATTTTTCGTCAAAAAAAATGTGGGATTCTTGGTGCTCAATCTTATTTTCAACCAAATTTCAGATTTCTAGAACATAAGGTCCTGAGATATTTCTATGAGGCTAAATTAGGGCCTGCGTTTCTTTCAACTCAAGTTTCCAAGCCCCCCCTTGGAAATTTTTCGTCGAAAAAAATGTTGTGGGTTTCTTGGTGCTCAATCTTATTTTCAACAAAATTTCAGACTTCTATAACAAAAGGTCCTAAGATATTCCAATGAGGCTAAATTAGGGCCTCCGTTTCTTTCAACTCAAGTTTCCAAGCCCCCCCTTGGAAATTTTTCGTCGAAAAAAATGTTGTGGGTTTCTTGGTGCTCAATCTTATTTTCAACAAAATTTCAGACTTCTATAACAAAAGGTCCTCAGATATTTCTATGAGGCTAAATTAGTGCCTCAGTTTCCAAGCCCCCCCTTGGAAATTTTTCGTCGAAAAAATGTTGTGGGTTTCTTGGTGCTCAATCTTATTTTCAACCAAATTTCAGATTTCTAGAGCATAAGGTCCTGAGATATTTCTAGGAGGCTAAATTAGGGCCTGCGTTTCTTTCAACTCAAGTTTCCAAGCCCCCCCCCCCTTGGACATTTTTCGTCAAAAAAAATGTTGTGGGTTTCTTGGTGCTCAATCTTATTTTCAACCAAATTTCAGATTTCTAGAACATAAGGTCCTAATATATTTCTATGACCAAATTTCAGATTTCTAGAACATAAGGTCCTGAGATATTTCTCTGATCCTAAATTAGGGCCTGCGTTTCTTTCAACTCAAGTTTCCAAGCCCCCCCTTGGAAATCTTTCGTCGAAAAAAATGTGGGTTTCTTTATTTTCAACAAAATTTCAGACTTCTATAACAAAAGGTCCTCAGATATTTCTATGAGGCTAAATTAGGGCCTGCGTTTCTTTAAACTCAAGTTTCCAAGCCCCCTCTTGGAAATTTTTCGTCGAAAAAAATGTTGTGGGTTTCTTGGTGCTCAATCTTATTTTTCAACCAAATTTCAGATTTCTAGAACATAAGGTCCTGAGATATTTCTATGACGCTAAATTATGGCCTGTGTTTCTTTCAACTCAAGTTTCCAAGCCCCCCCCCCTGGAAATTTTTCGTCGAAAAAAATGTTGTGGGATTCTTGGTGCTCAATCTTATTTTCAACCAAATTTCAGATTTCTAGAACATAAGGTCCTGAGACATTCTCTGATCCTAAATTAGGGCCTGCGTGTCTTTAAACTCAAGTTTCCAAGCCCCCCCTTGGAAATTTTTCGTCGAAAAAATGTTGTGGGTTTCTTGGTGCTCAATCTTATTTTCAACCAAATTTCAGATTTCTAGAACATAAGGTCCTGAGATATTTCTATGACGCTAAATTAGGGCCTGCGTTTCTTTCAACTCAAGTTTCCAAGCCCCCCCTGGAAATTTTTCGTCGAAAAAAATGTTGTGGGATTCTTGGTGCTCAATCTTATTTTCAACCAAATTTCAGATTTCTAGAACATAAGGTCCTGAGATATTTCTCTGATCCTAAATTAGTGCCTGGGTTTGTTTAAACTCAAGTTTCCAAGCCCCCCCTTGGAAATTTTTCGTCGAAAAAAATGTGGGTTTCTTGGTGCTCAATCTTATTTTCAACCAAATTTCAGATTTCTAGAACATAAGGTCCTGAGATATTTCTCTGATCCTAAATTAGGGCCTGCGTTTCTTTCAACTCAAGTTTCCAAGCCCCCCCTTGGAAATTTTTCGTCAAAAAAAATGTGGGATTCTTGGTGCTCAATCTTATTTTCAACCAAATTTCAGATTTCTAGAACATAAGGACCTGAGATATTTCTATGAGGCTAAATTAGGGCCTGCGTTTCTTTCAACTCAAGTTTCCAAGCCCCCCCTTGGAAATTTTTCGTCGAAAAAAATGTTGTGGGTTTCTTGGTGCTCAATCTTATTTTCAACAAAATTTCAGACTTCTATAACAAAAGGTCCTAAGATATTCCAATGAGGCTAAATTAGGGCCTCCGTTTCTTTCAACTCAAGTTTCCAAGCCCCCCCTTGGAAATTTTTCTTCGAAAAAAATGTTGTGGGTTTCTTGGTGCTCAATCTTATTTTCAACAAAATTTCAGACTTCTATAACAAAAGGTCCTCAGATATTTCTATGAGGCTAAATTAGTGCCTCAGTTTCCAAGCCCCCCCTTGGAAATTTTTCGTCGAAAAAATGTTGTGGGTTTCTTGGTGCTCAATCTTATTTTCAACCAAATTTCAGATTTCTAGAGCATAAGGTCCTGAGATATTTCTAGGAGGCTAAATTAGGGCCTGCGTTTCTTTCAACTCAAGTTTCCAAGCCCCCCCCCCTTGGACATTTTTCGTCAAAAAAAATGTTGTGGGTTTCTTGGTGCTCAATCTTATTTTCAACCAAATTTCAGATTTCTAGAACATAAGGTCCTAATATATTTCTATGACCAAATTTCAGATTTCTAGAACATAAGGTCCTGAGATATTTCTCTGATCCTAAATTAGGGCCTGCGTTTCTTTCAACTCAAGTTTCCAAGCCCCCCCTTGGAAATCTTTCGTCGAAAAAAATGTGGGTTTCTTTATTTTCAACAAAATTTCAGACTTCTATAACAAAAGGTCCTCAGATATTTCTATGAGGCTAAATTAGGGCCTCCGTTTCTTTCAACTCAAGTTTCCAAGCCCCCCCCCTTGGAAATTTTTCGTCGAAAAAAATGTTGTGGGTTTCTTGGTGCTTAATCTTATTTTCAACCAAATTTCAGATTTCTAGAACATAAGGTCCTGAGATATTTCTCTGATCCTAAATTAGGGCCTGGGTTTGTTTAAACTCAAGTTTCCAAGCCCCCTCTTGGAAATTTTTCGTCGAAAAAAATGTTGTGGGTTTCTTGGTGCTCAATCTTATTTTCAACCAAATTTCAGATTTCTAGAACATAAGGTCATGAGATATTTCTCTGATCCTAAATTAGGGCCTGCGTTTCTTTAAACTCAAGTTTCCAAGCCCCCCCTTGGAAATTTTTCGTCGAAAAAAATGTGGGTTTCTTGGTGCTCAATCTTATTTTCAACAAAATTTCAGACTTCTATAACAAAAGGTCCTCAGATATTCCTATGAGGCTAAATTAGGGCCTCCGTTTCTATCAACTCAAGTTTCCAAGCCCCCCCTTGGAAATTTTTCGTCGAAAAAAATGTTGTGGGATTCTTGGTGCTCAATCTTATTTTCAACCAAATTTCAGATTTCTAGAACATAAGGTCCTGAGACATTCTCTGATCCTAAATTAGGGCCTGCGTTTCTTTCAACTCGTTTCCAAGCCCCCCCCTTGGAAATTTTTCGTCAAAAAAAATGTGGGATTCTTGGTGCTCAATCTTATTTTCAACCAAATTTCAGATTTCTAGAACATAAGGTCCTGAGATATTTCTATGAGGCTAAATTAGGGCCTGCGTTTCTTTCAACTCAAGTTTCCAAGCCCCCCTTGGCAATTTTTCGTCGAAAAAAATGTTGTGGGTTTCTTGGTGCTCAATCTTATTTTCAACCAAATTTCAGATTTCTAGAGCATAAGGTCCTGAGATATTTCTATGACGCTAAATTATGCGTTTCTTTAAACTCAAGTTTCCAAGCCCAACCTTAGAAATTTTTCGTCGAAAAAAATGTTGTGGGTTTCTTGGTGCTCAATCTTATTTTTAACCAAATTTCAGATTTCTAGACCATAAGGTCCTGAGATATTTCTATGACGCTAAATTAGGGCCTGCGTTTCTTTCAACTCAAGTATCCAAGCCCCCCCTTGGAAATTTTTCGTCGAAAAAAATGTTGGGGATTCTTGGTGCTCAATCTTATTTTCAACCAAATTTCAGATTTCTAGAACATAAGGTCCTGAGACATTCTCTCAAATTTCAGATTTCTAGAACATAAGGTCCTGAGACATTTTCTGATCCTAAATTAGGGCCTGCGTTTCTTTCAACTCGTTTCCAAGCCCCCCCCCCTTGGAAATTTTTCGTCAAAAAAAATGTTGTGGGTTTCTTGGTGCTCAATCTTATTTTCAACCAAAT
Source organism: Platycheirus albimanus (assembly GCA_916050605.2). NCBI lineage: Eukaryota > Metazoa > Arthropoda > Insecta > Diptera > Syrphidae > Platycheirus > Platycheirus albimanus. Next base: position 270,529,374 of record OU696696.1, on the reverse strand, counting down.
TTCAGATTTCTAGAGCATAAGGTCCTGAGATATTTCTAGGAGGCTAAATTAGGGCCTACGTTTCTTTCAACTCAAGTTTCCAAGCCCCCCCTTGGAAATTTTTCGTCGAAAAAAATGTTGTGGGTTTCTTGGTGCTCAATCTTATTTTCAACCAAATTTCAGATTTCTAGAACATAAAGGTCCTGAGATATTTCTATGACGCTAAATTAGGGTCTGCGTTTCTTTCAACTCAAGTTTCCAAGCCCCCCCCTTGGAAATTTTTCGTCGAAAAAAATGTTGTGGGTTTCTTGGTGCTCAATTTTATTTTCAACCAAATTTCAGATTTCTAGAACATAAGGTCCTGAGATATTTCTCTGATCCTAAATTAGGGCCTGGGTTTGTTTAAACTCAAGTTTCCAAGCCCCCCCTTGGAAATTTTTCGTCCAAAAAAAAGGTTGTGGGTTTCTTGGTGCTCAATCTTATTTTCAACCAAATTTCAGATTTCTAGAACATAAGGTCCTGAGATATTTCTCTGATCCTAAATTAGGGCCTGCGTTTGTTTAAATTCAAGTTTCCAAGCCCCCCCTTGGAAATTTTTCGTCGAAAAAAATGTTGTATGTTTCTTGGAGCTCAATCTTATTTTCAACCAAATTTCAGATTTCTAGAACATAAGGTCCTGAGACATTCTCTGATCCTAAATTAGGGCCTTCGTTTCTTTCAACTCAAGTTTCCAAGCCCCCCCTTGGAAATTTTTCGTCGAAAAAAATGTTGTGGGTTTCTTGGTGCTCAATCTTATTTTCAACCAAATTTCAGATTTCTAGACCATAAGGTCCTGAGATATTTCTATGACGCTAAATTAGGGCCTGCGTTTATTTCAACTCAAGTTTCCAAGCCCCCCCTTGGAAGTTTCTCGTCGAAAAAAATGTTGTGGGATTCTTGGTGCTCAATCTTATTTTCAACCAAATTTCAGATTTCTAGAACATAAGGTCCTGAGACATTCTCTGATCCTAAATTTGGGCCTGCGTTTCTTTCAACTCGTTTCCAAGCCCCCCCTTGGAAATTTTTCGTCAAAAAAAATGTTGTGGGTTTCTTGGTGCTCATTCTTATTTTCAACCAAATTTCAGATTTCTAGAGCATAAGGTCCTGAGATATTTCTAGGAGGCTAAATTAGGGCCTACGTTTCTTTCAACTCAAGTTTCCAAGCCCCCCTTGGAAATTTTTCGTCGAAAAAAATGTTGTGGGATTCTTGGTGCTCAATCTTATTTTCAACCAAATTTCAGATTTCTAGAACATAAGGTCCTGAGACATTCTCTGATCCTAAATTAGGGCCTGCGTTTCTTTCAACTCAAGTTTCCAAGCCCCCCTTGGAAATTTTTCGTCGAAAAAAATGTGGGTTTCTTGGTGCTCAATCTTATTTTCAACCAAATTTCAGATTTCTAGAACATAAGGTCCTGAGATATTTCTATGACGCTAAATTAGGGCCTGCGTTTCTTTCAACTCAAGTTTCCAAGCCCCCCCTTGGAAATTTTTCGTCGAAAAAAATGTTGTGGGTTTCTTGGTGCTCAATCTTATTTTCAACCAAATTTCAGATTTCTAGAACATAAGGTCCTGAGATAATTTCTCTGATCCTAAATTAGGGCCTGCGTTTCTTTAAACTCAAGTTTCCAAGCCCCCCCTTGGAAATTTTTCGTCGAAAAAAATGTTGTGGGTTTCTTGGTGCTCAATCTTATTTTCAACCAAATTTCAGATTTCTAGAACATAAGGTCCTGAGATATTTCTATGACGCTAAATTAGGGCCTGCGTTTCTTTCAACTCAAGTTTCCAAGCCCCCCCTTGGAAATTTTTCGTCGAAAAAAATGCTGTGGGTTTCTTGGTGCTCAATCTTATTTTCAACCAAATTTCAGATTTCTAGAACATAAGGTCCTGAGATATTTCTCTGATCCTAAATTAGGGCCTGCGTTTCTTTAAACTCAAGTTTCCATGCCCCCCTTTGGAAATTTTTCGTCGAAAAAAATGTTGTGGGTTTCTTGGTGCTCAATCTTATTTTCAACCAAATTTCATATTTCTAGAACATAAGGTCCTGAGATATTTCTCTGATCCTAAATTAGGGCCTGCGTTTCTTTAAACTCAAGTTTCCAAGCCCCCCCTTGGAAATTTTTCGTCGAAAAAAATGTTGTGGGTTTCTTTATGCTCAATCTTATTTTCAACCAAATTTCAGATTTCTAGAACATAAGGTCCTGAGACATTCTCTGATCCTAAATTAGGGCCTGCGTTTCTTTCAACTCGTTTCCAAGCCCCCTTGGAAATTTTTCGTCAAAAAAAATGTTGTGGGTTTCTTGGTGCTCAATCTTATTTTCAACCAAATTTCAGATTTCTAGAACATAAGGTCCTGAGATATTTCTCTGATCCTAAATTAGGGCCTGCGTTTCTTTAAACTCAAGTTTCCAAGCCCCCCCTTGGAAATTTTTCGTCGAAAAAAATGTTGTGGGATTCTTGGTGCTCAATCTTATTTTCAACCAAATTTCAGATTTCTAGAACATAAGGTCCTGAGACATTCTCTGATCCTAAATTAGGGCCTGCGTTTCTTTCAACTCGTTTCCAAGCCCCCCCCCTTGGAAATTTTTCGTCAACAAAAATGTGGGATTCTTGGTGCTCAATCTTATTTTCAACCAAATTTCAGATTTCTAGAACATAAGGTCCTGAGATATTTCTATGAGGCTAAATTAGGGCCTGCGTTTCTTTCAACTCAAGTTTCCAAGCCTCCCCTTGGAAATTTTTCGTTGAAAAAAAATGTTGTGGGTTTCTTTGTGCTTAATCTTAATTTCAACCAAATTTCAGACTTCTAGAACAAAAGGTCCTCAGATATTTCTATGAGGCAAAATTAGGGCCTGCGTTTCTTTCAACTCAAGTTTCCAAGCCCCCCCTTGGAAATTTTTCGTCGAAAAAAATGTTGTGGGATTCTTGGTGCTCAATCTTATTTTCAACCAAATTTCAGATTTCTAGAACATAAGGTCCTGAGACATTCTCTGATCCTAAATTAGGGCCTGCGTTTCTTTCAACTCGTTTCCAAGCCCCCCCCCCCTTGGAAATTTTTCGTCAACAAAAATGTGGGATTCTTGGTGCTCAATCTTATTTTCAACCAAATTTCAGATTTCTAGAACATAAGGTCCTGAGATATTTCTATGAGGCTAAATTAGGGCCTGCGTTTCTTTCAACTCAAGTTTCCAAGCCTCCCCTTGGAAATTTTTCGTTGAAAAAAAATGTTGTGGGTTTCTTTGTGCTTAATCTTAATTTCAACCAAATTTCAGACTTCTAGAACAAAAGGTCCTCAGATATTTCTATGAGGCAAAATTAGGGCCTGCGTTTCTTTCAACTCAAGTTTCCAAGCCCCCCCTTGGAAATTTTCCGTCGAAAAAAATGTTGTGGGTTTTTTGGTGCTCAATCTTATTTTCAACCAAATTTCAGATTTCTAGAACATAAGGTCCTCAGATATTTCTATGATCCTAAATTAGGGCCTGCGTTTGTTTAAACTCAAGTTTCCCAGCCCCCCTTGAAAATTTTTCGTCGAAAAAAATGTTGGTTTCTTTATTTTCAACAAAATTTCAGACTTCTATAACAAAAGGTCCTCAGATATTTCTATGAGGCTAAATTAGGGCCTCCGTTTCTTTCAACTCTCAACTCAAGTTTCCAAGCCCCCCCTTGGAAATTTTTCGTCGAAAAAAATGTTGTGGGTTTCTTGGTGCTCAATCTTATTTTCAACAAAATTTCAGACTTCTATAACAAAAGGTCCTCAGATATTCCTATGAGGCTAAATTAGGGCCTCCGTTTCTTTAAACTCAAGTTTCCAAGCCCAACCTTGGAAATTTTTCGTCGAAAAACATGTGGGTTTCTTGGTGCTCAATCTTATTTTCAACCAAATTTCAAACTTCTATAACGAAAGGTCCTCAGATATTTCTATGAGGCTAAATTAGTGCCTGCGTTTCTTTCAACTCAAGTTTCCAAGCCCCCCCTTGGAATTTTTTCGTCGAAAAAAATGTTGTGAGTTTTTTGGTGCTCAACCTTATTTTCAACCAAATTTCAGATTTCTAGGACATAAGGTCCTCAGATATTTCTATGAGGCTAAATTAGGGCCTGCGTTTCTTTCAACTCAAGTTTCCCAGCCCCCCTTGAAAATTTTTCGTCGAAAAAAATGTTGTGGGTTTCTTTATTTTCAACAAAATTTCAGACTTCTATAACAAAAGGTCCTCAGATATTTCTATGAGGCTAAATTAAGGCCTCCGTTTCTTTCAACTCAAGTTTCCAAGCCTCCCCTTGGAAATTTTTCGTTGAAAAAAAATGTTGTGGGTTTCTTTGTGCTTAATCTTAATTTCAACCAAATTTCAGACTTCTAGAACAAAAGGTCCTGAGATATTTCTCTGATCCTAAATTAGGGCCTGCGTTTCTTTAAACTCAAGTTTCCAAGCCCCCCCTTGGAAATTTTTCGTCGAAAAAAATGTTGTGGGATTCTTGGTGCTCAATCTTATTTTCAACCAAATTTCAGATTTCTAGAACATAAGGTCCTGAGACATTCTCTGATCCTAAATTAGGGCCTGCGTTTCTTTCAACTCGTTTCCAAGCCCCCCCCCTTGGAAATTTTTCGTCAACAAAAATGTGGGATTCTTGGTGCTCAATCTTATTTTCAACCAAATTTCAGATTTCTAGAACATAAGGTCCTGAGATATTTCTATGAGGCTAAATTAGGGCCTGCGTTTCTTTCAACTCAAGTTTCCAAGCCTCCCCTTGGAAATTTTTCGTTGAAAAAAAATGTTGTGGGTTTCTTTGTGCTTAATCTTAATTTCAACCAAATTTCAGACTTCTAGAACAAAAGGTCCTCAGATATTTCTATGAGGCAAAATTAGGGCCTGCGTTTCTTTCAACTCAAGTTTCCAAGCCCCCCCTTGGAAATTTTCCGTCGAAAAAAATGTTGTGGGTTTTTTGGTGCTCAATCTTATTTTCAACCAAATTTCAGATTTCTAGAACATAAGGTCCTCAGATATTTCTATGATCCTAAATTAGGGCCTGCGTTTGTTTAAACTCAAGTTTCCCAGCCCCCCTTGAAAATTTTTCGTCGAAAAAAATGTTGGTTTCTTTATTTTCAACAAAATTTCAGACTTCTATAACAAAAGGTCCTCAGATATTTCTATGAGGCTAAATTAGGGCCTCCGTTTCTTTCAACTCTCAACTCAAGTTTCCAAGCCCCCCCTTGGAAATTTTTCGTCGAAAAAAATGTTGTGGGTTTCTTGGTGCTCAATCTTATTTTCAACAAAATTTCAGACTTCTATAACAAAAGGTCCTCAGATATTCCTATGAGGCTAAATTAGGGCCTCCGTTTCTTTAAACTCAAGTTTCCAAGCCCAACCTTGGAAATTTTTCGTCGAAAAACATGTGGGTTTCTTGGTGCTCAATCTTATTTTCAACCAAATTTCAAACTTCTATAACGAAAGGTCCTCAGATATTTCTATGAGGCTAAATTAGTGCCTGCGTTTCTTTCAACTCAAGTTTCCAAGCCCCCCCCTTGGAATTTTTTCGTCGAAAAAAATGTTGTGAGTTTTTTGGTGCTCAACCTTATTTTCAACCAAATTTCAGATTTCTAGGACATAAGGTCCTCAGATATTTCTATGAGGCTAAATTAGGGCCTGCGTTTCTTTCAACTCAAGTTTCCCAGCCCCCCTTGAAAATTTTTCGTCGAAAAAAATGTTGTGGGTTTCTTTATTTTCAACAAAATTTCAGACTTCTATAACAAAAGGTCCTCAGATATTTCTATGAGGCTAAATTAAGGCCTCCGTTTCTTTCAACTCAAGTTTCCAAGCCCCCCCCTTGGAAATTTTTCGTCGAAAAAAATGTTGTGGGTTTCTTGGTGCTCAATCTTATTTTCAACCAAATTTCAGATTTCTAGAACATAAGGTCCTGAGATATTTCTCTGGTCCTAAATTAGGGCCTGGGTTTGTTTAAACTCAAGTTTCCAAGCCCCCCCTTTAAAATTTTTCGTCGAAAAAAATGTTGTGGGTTTCTTGGTGCTCAATCTTATTTTCAACCAAATTTCAGATTTCTAGAACATAAGGTCCTGAGATATTTCTCTGATCCTAAATTAGGGCCTTCGTTTGTTTAAACTCAAGTTTCCAAGCCCCCCCCCCCTTGGAAATTTTTCGTCGAAAAAAATGTTGTGGGTTTCTTGGTGCTCAATCTTATTTTCAACCAAATTTCAGATTTCTAGAACATAAGATCTTGAGATATTTCTCTGATCCAAAATTAGGGCCTGCGTTTCTTTAAACTCAAGTTTCCAAGCCCCCCCTTTAAAATTTTTCGTCGAAAAAAATGTTGTGGGTTTCTTGGTGCTCAATCTTATTTTCAACCAAATTTCAGATTTCTAGAACATAAGGTCCTGAGACATTCTCTGATCCTAAATTAGGGCCTGCGTTTCTTTCAACTCAAGTTTCGAAGCCCCCCTTGGAAATTTTTCGTCAAAAAAATGTGGGATTCTTGGTGCTCAATCTTATTTTCAACCAAATTTCAGATTTCTAGAACATAAGGTCCTGAGATATTTCTATGAGGCTAAATTAGGGCCTGCGTTTCTTTCAACTCAAGTTTCCAAGCCCCCCCTTGGAAATTTTTCGTCGAAAAAAATGTTGTGGGTTTCTTGGTGCTCAATCTTATTTTCAACAAAATTTCAGACTTCTATAACAAAAGGTCCTCAGATATTCCTATGAGGCTAAATTAGGGCCTCCGTTTCTTTCAACTCAAGTTTCCAAGCCCCCCCTTGGAAATTTTTCGTCGAAAAAAATGTTTGTTTCTTGGTGCTCAATCTTATTTTCAACCAAATTTCAGATTTCTAGAGCATAAGGTCCTGAGATATTTCTAGGAGGCTCAATTAGGGCCCGGGCCCGCGTTTCTTTCAACTCAAGTTTCGAAGCCCCCCCTTGGAAATTTTTCGTCGAAAAAAATGTTGTGGGTTTCTTGGTGCTCAATCTTATTTTCAACCAAATTTCAGATTTCTAGAAAATAAGGTCCTGAGATATTTCTCTGATCCTAAATTAGGGCCTGCGTTTCTTTCAACTCAAGTTTCCAAGCCTCCCCTTGGAAATTTTTCGTTGAAAAAAATGTTGTGGGTTTCTTTGTGCTCAATCTTAATTTCAACCAAATTTCAGACTTCTAGAACAAAAGGTCCTCAGATATTTCTATGAGGCTAAATTAGGGCCTTTCTTTCAACTCAAGTTTCCAAGCCCCCCCTTGGAAATCTTTCGTCGAAAAAAATTTTGTGGGTTTCTTGGTGCTCAATCTTATTTTCAACAAAATTTCAGACTTCTATAACAAAAGGTCCTCAGATATTTCTATGAGGCTAAATTAGCGCCTGCGTTTCTTTCAACTCAAGTTTCCAAGCCCCCCCTTGGAAATTTTTCGTCGAAAAAAATGTTGTGGGTTTCTTGGTGCTCAATCTTATTTTCAACCAAATTTCAGATTTCTAGAACATAAGGTCCTGAGATATTTCTCTGATCCTAAATTAGGGCCTGCGTTTGTTTAAACTCAAGTTTCCAAGCCCCCCCTTGGAAATTTTTCGTCGAAAAAAATGTTGTGGGATTCTTGGTGCTCAATCTTATTTTCAACCAAATTTCAGATTTCTAGAACATAAGGTCCTGAGACATTCTCTGATCCTAAATTAGGGCCTGCGTTTCTTTCAACTCAAGTTTCCAAGCCCCCCCCCCCCCCCCTTGGAAATTTTTCGTCAAAAAAAATGTTGTGGGTTTCTTGGTGCTCAATCTTATTTTCAACCATATTTCAAATTTCTAGAGCATAAGGTCCTGAGATATTTCTTGGAGGCTAAATTAGGGCCTACGTTTCTTTCAACTCAAGTTTCCAAGCCCCCCCTTGGAAATTTTTCGTCGAAAAAAATGTTGTGGGTTTCTTGGTGCTCAATCTTTTTATTTTTGAGTAAAAACTAAACAAATAAGTAGAATTCACTCTCCTTTTGTAACATATGATTGAAGGGGTCTTAGTGGCATTTTTTAAGTTTTGAGTTATAAGCGTTTAAGATTTTACGTTATAATACCTATCTACTTAATTTTTCTAAAAGCGGGAGAATCTTATAGAAAGGCCATAAAGAAAGGCAAATAATAATTCAAAATGTTTGGTAGATATACCTATCACCAACTCTTATTAAAAAAAAAATACACTTGACACCTTTATTCAAAAATGAGTTTACATTTTTTTTAATGAAAAAGGGTTTATCTAACTGAAAGTTCGGTTTTTTACTTGAGATTATAGGTATACTATGTGGCAAGTTATGGACTTGTGCAAACATTTTTTTTTAAGTTAAAGTATTTATTTCAAATTTTTTTTACTTAACCGCAAAACTCAAATATTTAGCAAAATAATAAAAAAAAAATGTCTTAATATATAATTTTTTATTAATACAATTGCATTCTCGGAATCTGTTTAATGAAAGAAAAATTTTACCAAGTGGTATAGTAGATTTAAAACGTGTTTAACTTTTTAACTTGGCTAGTTTTTGATATTAACAATGCTTAATTGTATATTAAATGTTTGAAACGCAAATTAAACTACATTTTGAAAACCAAACCTAGATTTTTAACATCTTTAAGGGGCGAATACCAAATAATTACATAATAATTATTGACCTACTTTCGTTGCTACCTCAACAACCTTTTAAATGAAAAGAAAGTCAATAAGTCATATTATGTAACTCATTACTGTGTACATACCCGTAAACTTAAACGTTTTAAAAACGTCCTTAACAAAACTGCGTTTTCACTCTTTGGCTAAAGATGCACATGACGGAAATTTGGTTCTAATGGTTTTCAAAAAAATTATCATAAATCAATAATTGGGCAATGAATTTTGTTTAAACTTTCTACAGGGTTCTTTTTGAGGATTTAAAAGCGGCTACGATAAAGTTTTTGTTTTAGCCCGGCTTCGTTCCATATAACGGTTTTAATTTTTGCAAATTTTCTACAAAATTAGTAAAATTGGCTTTTATAAGAACTGAAATATTTAATGTACGGGTTTTAATAAATAACAGTTCCAAGTTGAACTATCAGCACACAAAGAACAATTACGTGTGACCCAGTCGTGCATTTTATTTAAATGTTGTTTTAATCTTTTATTTGTTGACAGGAATTTCAAATATGGCCTTTTCATCGAACTAACGTTGTTTTTGGCTATGATTTTTATCTGGTTATCGAGATTTTAAATAAAATGTTTGATATTTTATCTTTTGTTTTTTATTGCATAAAGTGGTTAAGTGAATAATGTGCACTTGCCACCTTCATGCGAAAACAATATCAATTCATGAAGGTGTTAAGTGATCTTATACCCTTCTTGTCTTAAAAATTTCAAAAAAAAGTGAGTAAACCCATTTATCTAAAGCTAATTTTGCACTCGTAAGTTATGATAATAGAGACACCATAAAAAAGTAGTGGGCTTTATGAAACCAGGATGCAGGGCTCGAATACCGCACTTCTGGGTCATGACGTTTTATGTAGTTCAATTTTATCACCAGGATTACGTCCATAAGTAGAACGAATTTGTATTGATGCACATCAAAAATAAACCACACTACTACTACTGTCCACTGAGTATGGCAAGGAAGTTCTTGAACTTAACACTACAGTAGGTATGTAGATGTCTTTGCTTAAGATTTTGAGTTTTACTAGAAAAGAACTTATACTAAAAAGATGTTCCTTATAGCGCCAGACTCCCATGCAAAAACTAGACAACCCAAAAAATTTTAGGCGATAGAATAAGATTGACTTTAAAATAGACCAAAATTTAAGTTTTCGCTTAACAATATAGTGTTAAGCTGTGGCTAAACGTTATTTTAAACTTGCTGTGAACTCATTTCCACACCACCCTGAGGTAGAGTTCCAGGCGCATTTTTTTTAACGTGGTTTCCCCAAGAGGTCTAATCCACGGCCAACAACTTAAAATTGGGGGGTGCTTTATTTCAGTGAGTTCCCCGTGCCTCTCACTCTTAGGGTGCTTTATTATAGTGAGTTCCCCGTGCCTCTCACTCTTAGGGTGCTTTATTATAGTGAGTTCCCCGTGCCTCTCACTCTTAGGGTGCTTTTTTAAAGCAAATTCCCTAAAAAGTTTGTGCATGATTGCAGGTACTCCTGAGGAGTCTTCTGCTCATACTCTGAACTTACGGTCAGGAGTCTATCATTGGCCTGCCTGTACTCGTTCCTCGAGTAAAGAGGCAAAGTTTCTCCAGCATTCAGCCTTTGAAATATTGCATTTACCCGAACCTGTTCGGACAGCAGGCCGTCAACCAATTTAAAGATGTTGGGATGTTGACACCCGATAGACTCCCGAAACGCCTTGTGCCATGCCTCTACGGAGTTGTTTGTCCTCGGTAGGTTTAGTGTCGTTGCGCTTTTGCAATTCCACATTTCGTGTCGGAATCGAGGATCACGACGAGGGCGCCCTACCCAAGTATTTTCGAAGTACTGGAGAAAGTCTTGGTGTTGTTCGGTATTACCAAATGACTCAAAGAGCTCCCTCGCCATCATCTCGTACCTTTCCGAAATATCGCGGGTCTCGCAAAAGCACAACGCCACAAATTTTCGGATGCAGAGGTGGTACTCCCGGTCCATTCCATACCTAGCTTGCATCCCTAAATCTTGAAGCTTCCTACGAACGGCTTGAGCAAAATGGAAAAAGCAGCCATGAACAGTAGCTTCAGGAAATAGAGAACGGAGAGCGTTCTCCTCCCCCTTCTCGAAATCCATGAAGATATGTTGAGGCCGCATGTTTTCCATCCCGCTGGCTTGTTGTATCAAGCCCATAGCACGAACGTAGGTTGCTTCCAATTTGTTAGGGAGCAAGCAGAAGATAAATGGAAGGACCTTGTTATGGAACATTCCATGAATAACCCAGAGTTGGTAGAACATCTCTGGGGTCTGGGCATACCTTGAATGTTCCATCTACCAACCAGGTGTCACATTGCAGGAGCCTTGCCCGATCCGATGGCGCACCGAATATAATAATTCGGTCAACATCCCCGCTGCCCGTGTCGGCAAGCAAGAAGTCTTCAGGGACTGAAGTTCTTGTCACCAACAGTTCAGCGGGAATGTTTATACCGGATCGGGTATGAGGGAGCGGCATCGTCTGATGTAGACGCTTTCGCTCCCTCGACACTGTTCTCTGCAGGGCATTAATGCTTGGGCCGCAGATTATGGCCTCATCCGAAGCACCTTCTAGTGACCGCGCAACAAGTGCTCTAGGGCTTAAGGCTGAAGTTGTCGCTTCTGCCTTAACCCTCTGCACGACCGTAGCACTCTCACATAATATGGGAGACGGGCCATGGTTATGTTGCGCTGTCAAAATAACATTATCCCCTGCCATTATTGCCCTGCCTTGACACCCCTCTGCACCCAACTTCTCACACCTCCAAAAAGATTTTTCGTTGGTTTGTCTATACTTCGTATAAATAAAACCATTGAAATGAAGCTTTGGAAATCCTCGCTTCGAATTTACAAAAGTTGCCATTTCCAACAATTGAATACAAATCCGCCGCTAAAAAAAAATCAAGAAGAAACACGTCTTAACTTTTTGAACGCAGGCGAGATAGTGACGATTGAAGAATAAAAAAGTTTTAATTTAATATTAAATTATTTTTTGGAAAATGTGGCCATTTCCTTGGCCTTTAATATCTCAGTAACCTTAAGCTCCAGAAAGTTTAAATTTTCCCAAAAAATTTATAGGGGGTCGAGGAAACCCTCAAAATTTTTTCATTAAAATATTTGAAGGGGGTGGGCTGGGAATTAAAGATCAAAATTAAGTAGGCCCATTTTTCGTCTTTCAATATCTCAGCAACCTCAAGTGTTGGAAAGTCAAGATTTGACGAAAAGTTTTCTTAGGGGCCTCGGAAACCCCCAAATTTTTTTTGTCAAAATTTTTTTTTTATCCAAATTTTTTTCACATAAGGCACCTACCTACCTTAGAAAAAAAATTGAAAAAAAAAAATGGATAAAAATGGATGGTGTGGAAATGAGTTCACAGCAAGTTTAAAATAACGTTTAGCCACAGCTTAACACTATATTGTTAAGCGAAAACTTAAATTTTGGTCTATTTTAAAGTCAATCTTATTCTATCGCCTAAAATTTTTTGGGTTGTCTAGTTTTTGCATGGGAGTCTGGCGCTATAAGGAACATCTTTTTAGTATAAGTTCTTTTCTAGTAAAACTCAAAATCTTAAGCAAAGACATCTACATACCTACTGTAGTGTTAAGTTCAAGAACTTCCTTGCCATACCCAGTGGACAGTAGTAGTAGTGTGGTTTATTTTTGATGTGCATCAATACAAATTCGTTTTACTTATGGACGTAATCCTGGTGATAAAATTGAACTACATAAAACGTCATGACCCAGAAGTGCGGTATTCGAGACCTGCATCCTGGTTTCATAAAGCCCACTACTTTTTTATGGTGTCTCTATTATCATAACTTACGAGTGCAAAATTAGCTTTAGATAAATGGGTTTACTCACTTTTTTTTGAAATTTTTAAGACAAGAAGGGTATAAGATCACTTAACACCTTCATGAATTGATATTGTTTTCGCATGAAGGTGGCAAGTGCACATTACTCACTTAACCACTTTATGCAATAAAAAACAAAAGATAAAATATCAAACATTTTATTAAAAATCTCGATAAACAGATAAAAATCATAGCCAAAAACAACGTTAGTTCGATGAAAAGGCCATATTTGAAATTCCTGTCAACAAATAAAAGATTAAAACAACATTTAAATAAAATGCACGACTGGGTCACACGTAATTGTTCTTTGTGTGCTGATAGTTCAACTTGGAACTGTTATTTATTAAAACCCGTACATTAAATATTTCAGTTCTTATAGAAGCCAATTTTACTAATTTTGTAGAAAATTTGCAAAAATTAAAACCGTTATATGGAACGAAGCCGGGCTAAAACAAAAACTTTATCGTAGCCGCTTTTAAATCCTCAAAAAGAACCCTGTAGAAAGTTTAAACAAAATTCATTGCCCAATTATTGATTTATGATAATTTTTTTGAAAACCATTAGAACCAAATTTCCGTCATGTGCATCTTTAGCCAAAGAGTGAAAACGCAGTTTTGTTAAGGACGTTTTTAAAACGTTTAAGTTTACGGGTATGTACACAGTAATGAGTTACATAATATGACTTATTGACTTTCTTTTCATTTAAAAGGTTGTTGAGGTAGCAACGAAAGTAGGTCAATAATTATTATGTAATTATTTGGTATTCGCCCCTTAAAGATGTTAAAAATCTAGGTTTGGTTTTCAAAATGTAGTTTAATTTGCGTTTCAAACATTTAATATACAATTAAGCATTGTTAATATCAAAAACTAGCCAAGTTAAAAAGTTAAACACGTTTTAAATCTACTATACCACTTGGTAAAATTTTTCTTTCATTAAACAGATTCCGAGAATGCAATTGTATTAATAAAAAATTATATATTAAGACATTTTTTTTTTATTATTTTGCTAAATATTTGAGTTTTGCGGTTAAGTAAAAAAAATTTGAAATAAATACTTTAACTTAAAAAAAAATGTTTGCACAAGTCCATAACTTGCCACATAGTATACCTATAATCTCAAGTAAAAAACCGAACTTTCAGTTAGATAAACCCTTTTTCATTAAAAAAAATGTAAACTCATTTTTGAATAAAGGTGTCAAGTGTATTTTTTTTTTAATAAGAGTTGGTGATAGGTATATCTACCAAAAATTTTGAATTATTATTTGCCTTTCTTTATGGCCTTTCTATAAGATTCTCCCGCTTTTAGAAAAATTAAGTAGATAGGTATTATAAAGTAAAATCTTAAACGCTTATAACTCAAAACTTAAAAAATGCCACTAAGACCCCTTCAATCATATGTTACAAAAGGAGAGTGAATTCTACTTATGTGTTTAGTTTTTACTCAAAACCTAAATAAATTAACAATTCTAATATTAAAAGTTAATACCTACCATTTATAAGGTACAAATTGATGCCACACCCATTAGACCCTCCTAAATCTATCTAACCAAGTTACAGTCTTTCTAGCCAATTGTTTCCATTTATAAGTCAATATAAAATTAAAACAGCAAATCTTATCCCACTCACTATTAAAAAGCGTCTGTCTGTCATTTTTAAATTTACTTAACGAAACGTTGATATTGATTCCTAGCCATGTATTTTTACTATTTTTTTAAAATTAATGTTGCAAGAACAAAATTCCTTTTGACTCTTCTTCTTTCCTGCTTTTACACAGGCAATATAGATAACATACAATTATTTGATCTACTGTTGCTTTTCCCCATAACCCCCAGTCATTCTAAGCAATCCACAGTCTTCCTAGCCAATCATTTTCATATATTACTACATAAGTCAATAAATTAAACAAATGCTTATGTTCTCCCTCTCATTATTAAAGAGCGGGTCAATTTCCTCTCAGTGAAAAATGAGCCGTCGCGTCGTTTACTGAAATTTATGAGTACTTATCAATACTTAAGTTAAACTAGGATAGCAGTCAAAAGACATTATGGTTGCATAATGTAAAAACACGCATATCCTCGCACTTATCTGATTGGTCACCTTTGTTTTGTTTTTGGTTTTCACAATTATTATTCACAGACACAAAATTAAAAAAAGATGCCAAGAAGTACGAAGCATTTGTTATTCTTCTACGCACCTGCCTATCTTGACCTTCCAAAACTTATAAAAGCTAAGCGCGCACTCTCTCTTCCATCAGCCTATACCTACTATAACAAATTTTATGAAGTAAGCCCCCATTATAATGTTGTCTTTCTCATAATTTTTTTTGTATTCAAAATAAATCTCAACTCCCATCCCATTCCATTTGCCAAACTAATAAAAGTTCCTCTAACTCTCTCTGTCCTTCATTCTTCTATTCACAAAAAAATTCAAAATAATAAAGAATATGCCTCCCCATAATTCACAGTATATGAGTAAAAAATGGTGACTCCAATCTCCAATATGTATTCTTTATATAGCCAGTCGAGTGAACTTTCCCGGTTCATTGTACGAACGTTCCCGTGACGAAACGACTGAAAACGAAAGTGAATAGTAGTGATTTTGTACCAACATGAAAATATCAACGTGAAATAAATCAATGTGAATTGTATCAACAAATACCAACCCCTTCAAAACTAATGCAATATAATAATATACACACAATTACCAAATACCATGAAAAATAAGTTTTTTTTTTTTTTTTTTTTTTTTTTTTTAGGTAGGTAATAAAAAACATTTTTTTATTCATTCCTATTTCTTGGACGGCAGGTTGGGAATATTATTTCGTGGCAATGCAAACTATTGGCCGAAACTGCCATAAAATGGCTTTGGTAATGCCTTCTTATAACATCCAAAGCAAGCTATTAAAATTTAGGTGACAGAAATTGGTCCGTTCAGCCAAGCTAATTGCATTTCATGAAAAGCTATTTGCTGCTATAGCACCTGCCAACAAAATTCTTATAACAGGTAAAAAGCTTGTGAAATTTGCGCCAAAATGATTTGTATAAGGCCTTCTTCTGTTTCTATGGCAGTCAAAAAATATCTTGTTTAGAATCTTATCCAAGTTAAATTGTTACTTGGAATAAATAGTATACTTTGAATTTCATGTCGGATAATTTAATTTGGGTATATTATTTTGTTGGGATTGAAAGCTTTGTCATTCTATTATTCCATGCGATTTCTTTTACAAGTTTATTCTCTTTCGAATCCATAACCCTCTTTCCGTAAAAGATCTCCAACAACTCCCCTAGAATCTAATGCTTCGATAACGTAGCTTTTAGCTTAGTTTTCCTCATTCATGAACTTGGAATCATACCCAAATGGACCTTAAAATAAATAAGCCCAATTCTTCTCTAGGTTCCATTAAATGTTATTCCAATGAGTTCTTAAACCCTAACGTTACCGAAACCGTCATCTACGTTGTTTACCAACCATAGTCGTATAATTAAAACCGTGCAACGTTGATACTTTATGTTACTTTTAACAATAATTTCAAAATTGGATAAAGAAATAAATGTGAAGGGTCTTTCAGTAGCGCCTTCCGAATTTCGACAGTTGATAGCGGCCATATTGTTTAAGCTACAATGTACATCTGTCAAATTGGCTGTCATTTGTTCAGTCTGTTTTGCCAAACCACCATGAATGGAAATAGCGTTCAACAACACGTGCAAATCACAGACATGTTATTCAGACTGCCAACTGTTTTGTTTTTCTCTTTGCCTACAAGCTTGTTATTGTTATGCATTTTATTATGCGTGTATTCACGCTCTCCCGTGCATTTCAAATAGGAACCAGTTAAACAAATAAAATAAAAATAAAATGCACGACTGGGTCGCACGAACTCGCTCTAATGTGTTAAAATGGTCTTGGGTGCTTGAGATTTTGGGAAAAAAGCGTTGAAAAAATCATATGAAATTAAATAAATCACTTAAAAATCAATACCTACACCGTTTTTTGGAGAAAATGAAGTAAGCCATCAGGTTTCTTTTACGTTTTTGAATTTTTACGAAAATTTTTTTCAAAATCGTTGGACCAGTTTTTTCAAAAAACAGTTTTTTTGAAAAACTTTTCGAAAATATATTCCAAATTTTTTTTGAGTATGCCAACTTCTAGCACTTTGTTGTTTTTATCAGAAAAATAAAATTAAAAAAATATAGATTAAACCGTTTTTGGAAAAAAACTAAAATTAAAAAAAAAATTTGAAACTTTTTTAAAAAACTCAACAAAACTTTTTTTGAAAAATTTACGAACTTATATTATTTCTTTTATAAGAGGGCTTCTACATTAAAAAATTTATTGAAATCCGTCAAGTGGCTTACGAGAAAATCGGATTTAAAAAAAACGGTCCTATGGGAGGTACCGTTATGACTTTTCGCGAAAAATCTATTCCAACCAAAACATAAAGTTTGCACAGAAAACACAATTCAGAAAGTTTTATCAAAATCGTAGGAGCCGTTTTTGAGAAAAATTAATTTTTCACAAAAAATCGTATGGCAGGTACCGTTAGTTTTGGAGCTAGAATGCTAATTCCAAAAACCCCTCTGTAGGACGTCATAATAATACTATGTACCAAGTTCGAAGCAAATCGGTCCAGCCGTTTAGGCTGTAGGTAACTATACAGACAGACAGTCACACGGACAGACAGACAGACAGACAGAATTGTCGGACCCACTTTTTTCGACTTCTCTATCGTCGTAATATAATGTTTGATTGTTAGAATTTTTTTTTTTTACGAATGCAAGTTACCTTATATGTAGTACATATAATCGCAAGTAAAAATGCACAAGCAGAGATATATTATATGCATACCTATACCGTTGTGAATGCAATATTTTAAAGATGTTTTAGGCAAGCGGGGTACGAGTTGGCTGTCTGTATTGTTTGTCTGTACTGCAAATGATGAAATTGTTTTATCAAAATGTGGGTTGTCTTCGATTCGAGCAACGTTTTGCAGGCTTCGCCATTGTATATATAAACTATAGTACTACCACCTGAGGTGCGCCATCTATCGACGAAAAACTAAGCTCGAGAATACCATGGGAAGCAACAACAACAATTAAAATGGTGGAAATTGTTGTTGTTGCTTCCCATGGTATTCTAGAGCTTAGTTTTTCGTCGATTGATGGCGCACCGCAAGTGGGAATACTATAGTTTATATATGCAATGGCTTCGCCCAGTTAACGTTGGCCATAATCTTCCTAACGGGAAAACTATTCGCAGTATGTTTGATACATTTTTTTAAAAATAATTATTTAAAAATGTATGCGTGCAAGACCCAAGGTCTTTTGAAAATCCGATGCGGTAGGTTTTGCGTCGTTCGCAAGAACTCGGCCTCTCGGCTTTCGCAGATCACAACAACGGCCTGCACGCATACAAAATTCTATTGAACCAGAAGCTAAAGGTAAACGACCATAGAAAACAACATAGCTATGTTCGCTGAGTGTGCTTTGAAGCTGTTGGACACTGACCCTTATTTTCATCGAAAAATCTTCCACAAACAAAATGGTCGAATTTTGTTTCTATACCAATCTAAATAAGAAATAAGATGCAAGAGTGTCGAATGCATCACGAAAAAGGTACATTTTGGTGCGGGTTTTTGGTTGGCGGCAGAATCGGTCCTAACCTTGGACGGCGAGTGCGTAAGGAAGATGATTGCCAACTTCTTTTTTCCTGAATTTAATGATATGGACACCAACGGCATGTGATTTTAGCAAGACCGCACTACTACAACACAGCTCACCCCACATTGGAAATTCTGCACGAACTATTTGAGGGCATGGTCATCTCAAGTGATGGCCAAATAGATCGTGCGATTTGACCCCGTTATACTTTTACATGTGAGGTTCGCTGCAGTCGATATACCTTTCAAAGGAATACAAAATCTCAATGATATCACTTTGTTTAAGTTTAAAGAAAGGAACGCGTTAAGCAACCCCGTATAAAGCGATATTAGGAAATATGTCACGTCTTACGTGTACAAAATTTCAACCTGACTGTTCCAATGACGCTTTCGAATCATTGAGCTTTTGACACCATATTAAGATTTGGCTGAACCACAACCAAAAAATATATACGTGGATGAAAAAAAGCAGTAGAATAATTTCTAACACCATTTCAAAAAATGTAGGTAAGGCGCCCAAATGTATACCGTATAGACAACCCTTTTATCTCAGTCAAGAAATCTCGGTCTCTATGATTAACATCTCCAAGCCCAAGAAGACACTTTATGTATAGGTACACCAGATGATTTAATCAACAGAATGCCAACACAGTTATCACACTCTCCACATCTCTATCTCACCCAAAACTATCTGCTAATCCACATCATCATGCAAAGGACTTACTTCAATTTGTAAATAATCATAATTAAAGGATTAGCATTAGCACATTACGCAACTAGTTATCTGCCTATATCTGCAGTCATTAATTACAAATAATCTTGCGACTAATTTACAAAAGCAAATACATACATTATATCAAAACATACACACGTATATACGAGTATGTATAGATGTACGGTATACTACCTACACAACATACCTTGTTATCCCAAGGACGACACAAAACCCGCACGAATCTCATCTTTCTCTTTGAATAACGATACAACATGTAGTTCATCAAGATTTATTATAACCGGAAAATCCTTCGCATGAGATCCTTTTTTATTATTTGTAAACATAGAAAACAAATCTAGGTATATCCTTTAGATGAGAAGTAACACGCATCATATTCATTTGAGACAACAACAACAACAGCAGCAAAAAAAAACCTTTTATCATTGAAAAAACTTAGGCCATTCATTCATCCGCTTATATCCTGTTCAAAGAATAATTTTGCAGCTTTTCTCAAGGATCAAAAAATGATATGGGTACATAACCTATGTGTGTGGGTGAATTTGACACAAATTGTGTGTCCTTCATGGGTGAATTATAAAATCATTTCAAAAAAAAAAACCTTTTCGTGTTCGTGTTTTGAGGACCAAAAGGAGTTTATTTAATACTTTTTTTTTTGCAAAGGAGTTTGTCACATTTTTCATAAAAAAAAAGAAGATTTTCCAGTTAAAAGGACGAGATTCAACTTTCTGTTTGAAAATATAACTTAATGCGTGGGTTTAGTGAAATGAAACACGACTTTTCCATTTAAAACCACCACAAACGATAAAATTTACCATGATCATGGCTTCCGAAATCCAAGAAAAAATTATGGCTCAAAATGAATAAAGGCAATGCCAAGGATTAAAGTCTTAGAGGAATGTTTGCTGAGAAGAGTCAAACGGAGTTGATTTTCATGATGACAATTCCAAAGCCTTTTGTTTCTTGAGTTGGTAGAACACTGAGAAACAAGGTGGCGGTGGTAGAATGTTTGAATTCGAACCCTTTGAAATATTAACGTACAGTATCGAAATTCTCAGCAATCATGGTATATGGTATCCAGTATCCAGGTGTTTTTATATGCGAGAAAATTTATACTGTCTTAAACGGTAGATAGTTCTTGCATGGAAGCTCTCGTAAAAGTAACCAAATATCTTCGGGTTTCAGGGTAAAATGAGGACTAAAGCTTCTTCGGAACCTCAAAAGACACTCAGGTATTGTTCTTTTGATATATTTTGTGATGCTTTTTGTTTCCCAGCTGGGGTAGCTACAGTGGGGTCCGGGGTGGTAATAGAGAAAGCAAAAGAAAAACTTTATTTTGGATTAATTTTCGACACTGTTTATTTACTTTTTTTTTTTCTTCTTAGTTCTAATGTACAAATTTAATAAATATATATATTAAGCAAAATTTTAACGAACTCGTATGCACCCGTGGGATCCGTCCCTGTCCTGGTGGCGACAAACCAGGAAATATGTGGGTTACTCCCGAGTAACCCTATGTCCAATCGCTTGTCTAGAGGAGAAAGCGAGAGGAAAGTTTTGGTGGGAATCGTCCCTGTCCTAATGCTGTCAAAATTAGGAAGTTTGGTTGGATTACCCGAATAACCCTGTGTCCAATCGCTTGTCTAGAGGAGAAAGCGAGAGGAAAGTGTTTTTCTTTTAACGCGGCGAATGGGTTTAACCCTGTCCCATCTACACCCTGAAGGGGAGGAGAGAGGATAAAAATATAAAAGGAAGACGCTTCTGACTCGAGGGGGACTTCTTGCCAGTAACACTGGTAGCTTGACCCTTTTCTATCAGTTTTACTCTGATTCAACTCGAGACAGAAGACGAAAATACTACGAAAATATGCTTTTACTTATAAAATATCTTACGTTAACATAGTGTTAATAATATTTAAAAAAAAAATAATTGCTAATGTAAGCCATAAATACAAATAATAAATGTGGTGTGGTGATGGTGCGGCATGTGTAATCGGGTGTTGAGTGAAGAATGCAGTGCGGCGGGTGTGAGGGTATGTGTCTGGTCGTTGCATACTTGCAGGGGCTGGCTTAAATATTATTGTAACGAAGTTTGTTGTGGAACGCTTCGTTACAATTTGACGCTGTCACTCGGAACCCAGTTTTGCATAAGAATTTTTCTTTTCCATGATCAGAATATGTTCAGAACAGGCTCTTCAAGGCTCTTCTTGATTACTTCCGGGCACGGCCAAAAAAAAACCTAAATATATGGAAAAATGTGACATCGAAGTGTTCAAGTGCACATTGGTCTTACGCTAGAAAAATAATCCGGAATACTGTGGGAGATTTTATTTTCATAGGTGTCATCAAAACTCTGTTCAATATAAATTGTCAGTACAGGGCTTATGGCAGGCTTTTTTGAAAATAGTAGGGCCTTGAAAAAGATACTTACCCACTGATTGTCATACTGAAGCTGTTGTCTTAATTCTGTTAAGGATTTTGAAGGCTCCAAGTTAATTGTCCTTCTTCCTTTCTTCTTTCGCTTTGATAAATAAAGAAAAACCTCACATTTCAACAGAGTTGCCATTCAGTAGCAATGAAATAGAGCATTTTCAGTAGTTTTTAATTTTTGTGACTAAAAATAGGAACCGGACTGAGAGGTAAACTTCTTTTATTCCCTGTACCTACTGACAATTTTAGTTGAACAGCCTAGTGACATAAATAAAAAAAATATGATTCAAAAATACCAGAAGCTGCGGTCGCAGTACATGGAATGATATAACTAGAATTCAAGTAGAACCTGTTGTTCTCCCACGTCTTAAGACAATAGCAACGAAGTAAGAAATTGAGACCACCGTTCGTCGCTGGCTTGGATTTTGGATTTAATAAAGAAAAATTTTTTTCGGTGGTCGGAATATTAACGCATACATAGCAATTGTTGATTTTTTATTTCCCAGAAAGACCCAAGAATTTGGCATCTTCCTTTCATATAGTGGACACTGACAAAATCGGATGAGTACAGGCTGGGGTGCTTTGAGAGAAATATTCTTTGGGTGATATTCGGTACTGTCTGTATCAATGGAGTATTGACGAGAAGATTCAATGACGAACTGTACGGGCTATACAGGGTCATTGACCTGGTTAAGAAGCTGGAAATACAGTGGCTTAGATGGCTTGGTCAAGTGGAGCGTATGGACTAAAACGTACCAGCCCGACGAGTCTTCAATTCCAACCTGGAGGGCCGACGCAGTTCTGGAAGACCCCATCTAAGGTGGAGCGATCAAGTGGAGAACGACCTCAACCAACTTGGTATGCGCAACTGGAGCCCACTGGCTAGGGACCGGCCTAGCTGGCGAGGATTGTTGGTTGAGGTCGTGGTCCACAATGGACTGTCTGCGCCACCTTGAGTTTCATATCAGTTCATAGATTTCAAAACCCTTCCACACTCCATCTTGCTATGATCATCTTCGGAATCCCTGCTTCACGCAAATTTGTCTAGTCGCAGCTACATTGAAAAATAATCGTGACTCCCTAAATATGGGAGGAGATTTTTCCGAAAGCCTTCAAAATAAATAGAGTTAGACCAAGGAGACGCAATGTTATGTATGTGCTTCCATTCCAACTGGGTCAAAACATCAGCCATTGCCATTGCGCCCGGAAACGATGACCTAATAGCGGAACTTTTTAAACGCGCTGGAGATGACCTGGTCAGGAGTATACACCAGCTTATCTCCAAATCGCATTAAAGTATGCTCATGCTCAATGATTGGAATCTTCCGATCCACAAAAAAAGAGACTGCGAGAACTATTTAGAATCATAAGCCTTTTAACCGTCGCATATATACGTCGACGTCTTAAAGTGGTCACTGATGTTGAAATAGGTACCGATAATACCAACCACCGGTTTGTCGGCTTGAAAGCAGGCTATGACAGTGTTAACGTAGTCAAACAATATCACGCCATGGGTTTGCGGACGACATTGACGATTTCTGTGTTAGGAAGACCAAAGCGAGCAGTAAACGGTGCCTTCACTACCATGGAGTCAGCAGCAAGCAGAATGGAACTGAAAATTAACGAGGGCAAGACGAAGAAGGATGCTTCATCAACAAAAGCCCAGTCCCATCACTGACTTGACAAGAACGTCACGTTTAACTTCGAGGTAGTCAGTGAATTTGTCTAACTGGACACTGTTGTCAACTGTCAACTCAGACTTAGATAAATTCTTGCTAGTCGCTGTTTCTTTGGGCTTAATAAGCAATTATTAAGGAATAAAGCCCTGTCGAGAAGAATTAAAGAGATGCTCTACACAACACTTATCGTCACGGTCCTGCTGTGCATATGCATGGAGCCTCTCCCAATCAGTTCAGAAGTCACTTCGAGTCTTCGAGGGAAAAGTTCTGCGTACGATTTATAGCCCTTTCTGCGTAATCAGAGAATGAAACATTTGGTGAAGAAGATGAAACGATGAACTACACGTGCTGTACAGGTGTACAGTGACATAAGTCAGACAAATTCGAACTCAACGACCAAGATGGCTGGGCCATGTAGAGCGAATGGAAATCAACGCACCAGATCAGTCTTCAACGCCAAACCAGAGAGATTCAGAAGTCAAAGTCGACCTCATCTTCGTTGGAGCTACCAGGTGAGGGGAGATCTCCAACTACTTGGATTGCGAGATTGAAGCCGGCTGGAGAGAGGCGTATTAAACAGGGCCATGGAGCACCACGTTCTATTGAAGACATCATTTATGTAAGTAAGTAATTATTGCAAACGACAGGCTTGCAAAATTATTATTCTGCATGTGTAGAAGTCCATGGCAAAGTCGTTAGCATATGTCGGACTGCCACGCCGAAGGTTCTGGGTTCGATCCCTAATTCTACCTTAGTTCATTTCCCTGGTACTGCCTCTTGCGATCAAGAGTAATTAATGTCATGGAAAGTACTTCTCTGTTAGCTGTTCGGAATCGGTGGTTAATTGTAGGTCCCTCAAATTCCTGCAGAATATAAACGCACACACATGAATGGTTGAGAGTGTAAGGCACAGTCCCCGGCCCCGCTTGGAGTTGTTGTGCAAAATATTTTTAATTATTTATTTACTACTGCACCTTATCCATATTCGTATTTCCATATGAATTGGATTCCAATGAATAAAAGAATTCATTTAAATCAAAGTCCACTCTAATCAACTGACAGCTCGTATAGGTCCTTGTTCTACTAATCCCTTTTACTTATATTTCATTCATACACAAAGAAAAAAAAAAAAGAAAAAAAATCAAACTCCTGTTTTCACTGACGATGACATGGTTCTGTTAAATTAAACGATAAATCGGAATGTGATTTCTTAACAGCGATAGCAATCCTTGCCTTGTGTTGCCTGGTGTTGTGCGGGTGAAAACTCATGTTAACCTTCTCAGTTCTCACATTATATAGCTTATATCCTGAACAATCAAGGAAGCAAGCAAGGGAAAATCGTAGATCCTAAGTAAATACGAAGAATTTACTGCAGCGCAGCATGTAGTAGCGAATAGGTGCCCCTCTATCCGGACTCTTATCGCTCCACTATAAGTTTTTATATCAAAACACACACGATGTATATATATTCGTACGTTCAGGTTTTCTTCACCAAGGAAAACATTTCCTGTTAGCTTGGTGAAGGAACCTATTGAGTGGTGTATTGTAAGAAGGACATAGCTACGTCTTTAATAATAATGCGTGATACAAGGACAAGGAGTTTTCTTTAAGATATAGGGTGTTCTTGTTGCTAAGCTGATTTTAATCTAGTAAGCATGTAACGAGCGCCATTTTTTGTTGTTGCTTGCGATCTTTCTCATGGCCAAAAAACAGTGTCAACAGCGAAGAACTTGTGATAGAAGCATTATGCGGAACTAGTTTTGGTCCACAAAAATCTATTTCTTCAGGTGGTTTACAAAATGTTGGAATTATTTTGTGTTTCGTCCGCATTAAGCGTTAATTTGACGTTTGCTTTTTTTTTTATCTGATTTATATCTTTCATTTTCTGTTCGCCACTTTAAAATATAATACATTCAGCCCTACACTTATTTGTCTATCCCCAAGGAAAGGTTTTAAAAGATAGCCTATGTCCTTTTCTTTACCCCTGACCATGTGTATACAAAATTTCATTTTTATCGGTTTATTAGTTAAAGCGTGAAAACACAACCCAGAAACAATAAGCAAACCCTCATACGTATGAAAATGTTGTAAGCTTTTGCAGAAACACCCTGTTTATTTGCAATTTGGCTCCTACAACGGCACAAGGTGCATATTTTTAATATTCTCATTCAGGAAATTGCCAGTCACGAAGGATTTAAAGTGTGGATTTTGCGGTTTTGTTAAATTTTACTTCTGTCGTCGTTACGTCGCATAGCGTCGTGTGTTCGTTACATATTTATATGGTCTGCAATCTAAAATATGGCACTTTTAATGTAACGCCACATTGAATAGGCAATGGATTGATGGCGTTGAAAAGTCATGGTTTTTTATATGTTTTTTTTTGTTTGTAATAAAAAATTATGCCGCAAAGTGACACAATAAAAAATGGAGAGTCCACGTTAAATTTATAACATTAGAAACCTCGTGGTTACGCTGCATGGCAATGTTTAAAAAACATTTTTCATGGGATAACAGTAAAAGTTAATTATAAGTTAGATATCCTTATTTTACCCATGATATCCCGTAGCGTAATTGTAAGTGTGCCGGACTGCCACGCTGAAGGTTCCGGGTTCGAACCCTAACGCCAAAAAATTGTTTTTTCGTCGCTTGGACTCGGCGGTATATTGTAGGTCCCATCCATTTCTGCAGGATATCAACCCACACACATGAAAGGTGTTCTGATGTCACAACTAGAGCGTGTTGCTACTAAGCTTTATTTAATATGCCTCTCCAGTTGGCCCGATCGCTAGCCTGCCGCCTCCGATTTGGTACTCTAGGTAATCGGAGATATCCCCATCGAAGATAAGGTCAACATTGGATTCTGACACCCTCTACAGTGATGTCCACTGTCCAGTCGCTCTACATGGCCCAGCCATCTTGTTCGTTGAATTCGAATTTTCCCGACTAGGCTTATGTCGCTGTAGGGGAAGTGTGGGGCAAAACCATTTTTGGACTATTTTGTATAAATACAAAATTCAATGTCAATACTTTTAATGTTAAAACGTGGCATATTTAATAAAGCATCATGTCTGTGAAGAAGATAATGTAGGTTGTCGAAGACGTCAAAAATTAAGAGTTATTTTTGAGGTTTTGAGCAGTGCCCTAAACATGACATTAAAATCCTCTTGGGAGACTTTAATGCCAAAATTGGGAGTGAAGACGTATTTGGTATGACGATCGGAAACCACAGCCTGCACGACACCACTTCCGATAACGGACTCAGGCTCATCGATTTTGCAGCAGGAAAGAACATGGTGCTAAGCAGCACACGAATCCCACGTCCCAACATCCACAAGGGCACATGGCGATCCCCAGATGGTTGAACATGCAACCAAATCGACCAAGTTGCGATTCACGGAAGGCATTTCTCAAGCATCCTGAATGTCCGTACATTCCGAGGAGCAAACATCGACTCGGACCACTACCTAGTCGGTGCAAAACTTAGAATACGGATTTCCATGGAAGCTCGAACACCAACAACGCCGAGGAAATTCAATGTTGCACAACTTCAATCGGTAGAGACCGCCACTGCCTATGCTGGCCCATTATCTCATGAGCTTCCGAGAAATCTTTCGACCGATGATATGAACCCGGAAAACCAATGGCAGCTATGTCAACAAGCCATAAGAAGTGCGTCAGAGGTATTGGGTTTCTCACAGCCTCCCCCAGAAACCCCTGGTTCGACTCCGAATGTACTCAGGCAAACAAAGCTAAAACGGAGACTTACAAGTCGTCGCTCCAGAGAGATACTACAGCGTCCAGGAATCTCTATGTTGAAGGAAAGGATGAGAAACCAACAACGCAAAGTCGAGGAGATGCAAGATTTGTTTGCAGAAAAGAGGTGTGAAACTTCTACAGAAGAGTGGAACAGTCTACATCAGGTTTCACAAGCCGCCCTGGGCGGCTAGCAGGCGATGCTAGCCATCTGGAGAGACTACTTTAACCGGTTACTTAATGGTGATGACATTCAAGATCCCGCCCAAGATCAACTTGTTCCAATTAATCTAGATGACGACCATGAGCTGCATCCGCCCGACCAAAATGAAATCAAAGTATCCATCGCCAGACTAAAGATAAACAAAGCAGCTGGATGCGATGGTCTACAAGCGGAACTTTTGTATACATGATGGAGATGACCTGGTCAGGAGCATACACCTACTCATCTGCAAAATATGATCGGCGGAAAATATGCCCGATGAGTGGAGTTTCAGTACCAAATGCCCGATTCACAAAAAAGGAGACCGCCTACTCTGCGCCAACTATAGAGGCATAAGTCTTTTAAACATCGCCTATAAGATCCTGTCCAGCGTTTTATGTGAACGTCTCAAGCCGTTTGCTGACGACCTGATAGGTCCTTACCAATGCGGCTTCAGACCTGGAAAATCTACCACCGACCAAATATTCACATTACGCCAGATCCTGCAGAAAACCCAAGAGTATATCATCGACATCCACCACCTGTTCGTCGATTTTAAAGCCGCCTACGACAGTGTTAATAGAGTTGAACTGTATCGTGCCATGTCTAACTTTAGAATCCCTGCTAAACTGATCCGCCTTATCAGGATGACGTTGGAGAATGCTCGCTGTTCCGTCCAAGTTGGTAGAGACTCTACTGAAACCTTCGAAACCACCAGAGGGCTAAGACAAGGTGTCGCACTGTCATATTGTGCTTGAAAATGTAATACGGAGCACCCATGCCAGTACATCAGGCACCATTTTCAATAAATCGACACAATTACTTTGGTTTGCTGACGACATTGACGTGATAGGAAGAACAAACCGAGCAGTAACCGGTGCTTTCACTACTATGGAGTCAGCACCAAGCAGAATGGGCCTGCAAATACACGAGGACAAGACGAAGTATATGCTTGCATCAACCAAAGTCCAATCCCACCACCGACTTGGTCAGAACGTAACCATTGATAGGTATAACTTCGAGGTAGTCAGTGAATTTGTCTACCTGGGCACTGCTGTAAACACAGGCAACAACATCAGCGCTGAAATCAAACGAAGACTAACTCTTGCTAATCGCTGTTTCTTTGGGCTGAGTAAGCAATTGAGGAGTAAAGCCCTATCGAGAAGAACCAAGGTGACACTGTATAAAACACTCATCATCCCGGTCCTGCTATATGGTGCGGAAGCATGGACCCTCTCCCAATCGGATGAAAATTCACTTGGAGTCTTCGAGAAAAAAGTTCTGCGTACGATCTATGGTCCTGTCTGCGTAAATCGGGAAAACAACATTTGGAGAAGAAGATACAACCACGAACTATACGAACTGTACAGCGACATAAACCTAGCCAGAAAAATTCGAATTCAAGGACTAAGATGGATGGGTCATGTAGAGCGAATGGACATCGACGCTCCAGCTCGTAGATCTTCAACGCCAAACCAGAGGGAGTCAGAAGCCAATGTAGACCTCATCTTCGATGGAGCGACCAGGTAGAGGAAGACCTCCGACAACTTGGAGTTCAAAATTGGAACGGCAGGCTAAAGACCGAGCCGGCTGGACGGCCATACTAAGCAAAGCCTAGGAGCTATAGGAGAACAACACTTTAGTGGCACCATCATAAGTTAAGTAAGTAAAGGTGAAGACGTTATCACTCAAGTGAAAAAATGTGTTCTAACAAGTACAAATAATGAAATGTTTTCTTTCTTATTATAATAGCAAGTTAGACATTAGAAAGTAGTTTAAATTATGCAAAATTGACAAGAACCTACATTTTAGGGGAAAACATTCTTTAAGTCAGGTAATATTCCTATGGGGCAAAACCGCATAGGGGAAATCACCCACTGAATCAACAGACTTGCAAATTCCTTAAAAAAACTTATTTTAATAGATTTTAAAGCTGGCAAACACTTAACATGGCGTTTTGCCCCCACTTCCCCTACAGCACGTATGGTTAATTTCAAATTCGTTGAGTGGATGTAGCTCATGCTTGTCATCTAGATAATAACTTATATACAGATCGGTCATGTGCGGAATCTTGATTGTCATTGTCATTCAACGACTGGTGGAAGTAATCTCTTCAGTTGGTTAACAGGGCTGCATTATATACTATAGGGTTTCCATCCCCATGTTTGCGGGACCCAGGCGGTTTGTGAGTCCTAATTATCATTTTTTCATTTTCCATAGAAGTTTTGTACCTCTTTTCAGCTAAAGCATTATTATTTGAAAAACTAGCTCAACTTTCTAAAACAAGTTCATCGCTTTTCGTATGGAATGACCTGGACAGCAGCGAGCTCATCTCAGCCTTGTAACCAAAAATCATTCAACCTTGTTTGTTCAAAAAAGCAGAACAAAATATTTTATTGCTTTGTGTGCGTATTTTTAAGCTTATCATTTCTATCGAAGCCACAAAATTAAATGGCTAATACTTTTTCAATACGTGAACACTCATCATAATGTTACGCACGAAAAAATAATTTATTTCTTCATCCTATCGGCAGCTTAAGTCGTACGTTCACCTGTCTCATTATAAGCTTGTTAATAATTTTGCTTCTTACAGTGCCATCTATTAAATCCAAAAACTTTGTGATTTTATATGTAGGTATGTTGGCCCTAACTGATTGACTTAAATGTTCCCATAGTAGTCCACTAAAATTGGCAACAATATCTAAAAAACAAAGGTGAGGAGAATTTGATTGTTTTATTTTAAAGAGTAGGTACTCTTGTTGGATTTACATTTACACACTTTGTGTTTCAACACTTTAAGTTTTTAGTAAAATAGTATATGTAGTTTTTTGTTTCAGAAGTTTATAGAAAATAAGTTTTTCTTCAATCTAAAAACTGCTGTTCATTAAATAAGTTTCTTATAATAAATATATTAGATTTCTATAATTGGTTCTTTTGATTTTACGTAGAACCACACTTTAATCATAACGAATTACAACAGGTTATGGGCCCAGTGTGAATCAAAGGACAAAGTTAAGAAAAGAAATTTTTAAAGAAACTAATTTTAATGGCTGAAGTTGGAAAATTCAATATAATAAGATTGAATAACAAAAACTATTCTGTGTGGAAGTTCAAGACCGAACTGCTTCTAATAAAGGATGGTTTATTAGATAAAATAACCGAAGCTAATCCAGCAACTCCGGACGCAGAATGGAAGAAAAAGGATGATCAAGCTAGAGCAACAATTGGACTTCTGGTTGATGATGATCAGTTCATACATATAAGGCGAGCTAAAACAGCAAAAGAAGCTTGGGAAGCGTTGAAGAGCTATCATGAAAAGAGCACGCTGAGCAACAAGGTACATCTGATGCGAAGGATTTGCAGTATGCAGTTAGAAGAATGCGGAAATGTGGAGGCTCATATTAATGACATGATTAATTTGTTCGAGAAATTAAGGGATATGGGTGAAACAGAGCTTTCTGACAACTGGCGTGTTGCTATGCTTTTAAGTAGCTTACCAAGAAGCTACGATACGTTAATAACAGCCCTGGAAACGCGCCCCGAAAAGGACCTTATAATTTAGTTTGGTTCAATCTAAGATTTTGGGAGAATCTACTCGAAGAACAGAAGCAAACATTACGAGTAAAGAGACAGTGTTAAAAGTTGCTACAAAAAGGGAAAAGACTTGTTTCTTCTGCAAAGGAAAAGGTCATTACAAGCAGGACTGCAAGAAATATAAGGAGTGGAAAACAAATGTCAACAAGATGAAGCCAAATGCTGCCAATAAAGTGGAAAATCAGGCTGGATTTTTATTTATGGTAGGAAACAAGCAAGATGGATGGATAGTTGATTCTGGTGCCACATGCCACATTGCCAGTGACAGAAATTTCTTCGTTGAACTTGATACTAATCATCACGAGAACATCAGTGTGGCAAATGGTAATCAGGTAACATCTGAAGGACGTGGCAGTGGATTCCTCAAATTCCTGAACCAGAATAACGATGAATTTTCCGCAAAATTAACGAACGTGTTATTCGTTCCCGATATTGGTGGAAATCTCCTATCAGTTCCTAAGCTGATTGAAAACGGATTTACTGTTGATTTCAAGAATAAAATGTGTGAAATCAAAAATGGAAAGAGACAGATTGCTGTGGCGGATCTTCAATCAAATCTTTTTAAATTACGGCAACCAAATAAGGCTTATTCAGCACTCAATCACAAAGGCAATTGTGTTCACTACTGGCATAGAGTCTGTGGCCATCGGGATCCTAAAGTAGTTGCTGATTTGTGTGCAAAAGGTTTAGTGGAAGGGATCGAGATTTCTGATTGCGGATTGAAATGTTGTGAAGTTTGTATGGAAGGCAAAACAACAAGGCTGCCATTTCCTAAACAAAGTTTGAGCAAATCACTATCTCCTCTTGATTTGGTTCATACGGATGTGTGCGGACCAATGCAGACGACATCACCTAGTGGCAAAAGATATATTGTCACTTTTATCGATGATTTCACGAGGTATACTGTCATTTACTTGCTAAAGCACAAGTCTGAAGTCTTAAGTAAAATGAAAGAGTATATAGCAATGGTGAAAACAATTTTTGACAGAAAGCCAAAGGTGATAAGATCAGATCGAGGAGGAGAGTATATTGGTAAGGAAATGGTGGCATTTTCGAAAACTGAAGGGATCCAGATCCAATATACTGCAGCGTATTCACCTCAACAAAACGGAGTTGCAGAACGGAAAAATCGAACTTTAATCGAAATGGCTCGATGTATGCTAATAGATGCGAGACTACAGAATATGTTTTGGGCAGAAGCAGTAACAACAGCAAACTATATTCAAAACAGGCTTCCGACTAGAGCAACAGTGATGACTCCGTATGAAGGATGGCATGGTTCCAAACCAAACATTAAGCATTTTCGGATTTTTGGTTTGAAATGTTTCGTTCATGTACCAACTGAAAAAAGGAGAAAACTGGATCGTACTGCAACGCAAATGATTTTTGTTGGATATGATGAGAATTCGAAAGCTTATAGGTGCTATGATCCATTTTCAAAGCGAGTTATAGTGAGTCGTGATGTTCGATTTGCAGATTATGATTGTGTGAAGACAACTGAAGTTCATGATACACCAAAAACAGAGGAGTCTTCAGATTCAGCTTGGTTTGATTTGCAATCGGATGATTCCTGTCAAGAAACGAACCAATTTATAGAACAGGAACCAGAAGGACAAACAGATGCTATGCAGAATCAAGAAAACAGTATTGAATTTCCAGAAGAATCAGGCTCAGATTTAGTTGTATTAAGGCAATCTGAAAGAAATAACAAGGGAGTTCCACCAGTGAGATTAATTGAGGTCTTGAACGTAACTCAAGAAGAAATGGAGCCTAAGAACTTGAAGGATGTGATGTCAAGCCAATTTAAACATGAATGGCTCTCTGCAATGAAAGAAGAGATGGAGTCCTTGAAGAAAAATGGAACCTGGGAGTTATGTGAACTACCAAAAGATAAAAATGTGGTCGGTAGTAAATGGGTGTTCAAGATGAAGACTGGTTCAAATGAAAAATTAAAAAGATTTAAGGCCCGTCTTGTTGCTCAAGGATTCTCTCAAAAATATGGAACAGACTATGATCAGGTATTTGCCCCGGTGGTCAAGCAAACAACATTAAGAATATTACTATCGATTGCTGGAAAAAATAATTTGATGGTACAACACCTGGATGCAAAGACTGCGTTTCTGAACGGTGAGTTAAAAGAAACTATTTATATGAGACAACCACCAGGTTTTGAACAAGAAGGAAAAGAAAATTTAGTTTGCTTATTAAAAAGAAGCCTCTACGGGCTCAAACAAGCAGCAAGGGCGTGGAATGATGCAATTCATTCTGTGTTAAGCGATGCAAAATTCACACAGAGCAAAGTTGATCCATGTCTTTATACAAAAGAAGAAAATAGTAATTGGTGTTATATTTTAATATATGTGGATGATATAATTGTGGCTAGCAAATTTAAAGAAGTGATTGAATCAGTTTATGAAATTTTATCGTCAAAATTTGAAATGAAAAACTTGGGTGATGTCCAAAACTATTTAGGATTACAAATTGAAAAGGATCGTAAAGGCAATTTTTGTATAAGTCAAAGAAATTACATTGAACAGATAGCTAGAGACTTTGGATTGGCTGATTCAAAATTATCAAATGTACCCATTGATCCAAATTATGGAAAGAAATTGGATGAAACTGAAGTTTTATTAGACAACTCTAAATATCAAAAACTAATTGGATGTTTACTATATATATCAGTTAACACGCGTCCAGACATATCAGCAAGTATTTCAATCTTGGCACAAAAAGTAAGTCAACCGACGCAAAAGGACTGGACTGAGTTGAAACGTCTGGTCAAATATTTGAAGGGGACCTCAGAACTCAAGCTTGTCTTAAGTAAAAATGATGAGCAAGAACTACTATACGGCTACGCTGATGCCAATTGGGCTGAAGATAAGCAAACAAGAAAATCAAATAGTGGCTACGTGTTCAAGGTGAATGGTGGAGTTGTCAGCTGGTCATGTCGAAAACAAACTTGTGTGGCTCTTTCTTCGACTGAAGCAGAGTTCATTGCTTTATCGGAAGCATGCAAGGAAGCTTCTTGGATTCGTCGTATATTGAGCGATATGCAAGAACGAATAGAAGGACCGACTAAAATATACGAAGACAATCAAAGCTGCTTGAAATTGATTGAAGAAGAAAATTTTTCAAACAGAACAAAGCATTATGACACAAGGTATCATTTCGTAAAGGACTTTGTAAGTAATATGGTGGTCATTTGCAAATATTGCCCAACTGAAAACATGTTGGCAGATTCACTTACCAAACCATTGATGCCAACAAGACATAAACTCTTACGTGATCGATGTGGGATCTCTTTGTGTAAATGAGGAGGAGTGTTGGATTTACATTTACACACTTTGTGTTTCAACACTTTAAGTTTTTAGTAAAATAGTATATGTAGTTTTTTGTTTCAGAAGTTTATAGAAAATAAGTTTTTCTTCAATCTAAAAACTGCTGTTCATTAAATAAGTTTCTTATAATAAATATATTAGATTTCTATAATTGGTTCTTTTGATTTTACGTAGAACCACACTTTAATCATAACGATATACATCAACTCTTGGGGGTACTAAAACCGAAAAACTCGAAAAAAAACCCTCTGCGTTGTCCGCCATTAAAAAAAAAAAAAATTAAAAACTTTAACTCTCTAAAATATAAGGAATCTTAGTACAACGAGTCTAAAAGTCCTTTTATTTTTTAAGCCTTGAGTCTTAGCTCCTCCAGATATTTGTGTGAAATCCCAAAACCTAAAAAATATTCCAAAATTCAATAAAAGATGTTTCTAAATAAATGTTTATTGTTTTATAAACAACATGATGCCTGACGCACCAACCACGATAACGTTACATGCAGTTGAAGCAAAGTTTTATAGTAAAACTGACAAACTTTTCTTCCATCCTGTCGGCCAATATAAACTCACACAACACAAATTATATCGACTCAATTAGTCTTACAAAATATACCACCCCTTTCCGCATGACTTCCGGGTTAAAGTGCTGACTTTAATTGAATTCGCAAGGAGCTGTCGGTGAAATAACATGTCCGTACAGGTTTATCCTTATACGAATAACCATACATGCACACATACCTTCCCTCCAAAAGGTAGCTCAGGCATGTTCATATTTGATGGGATGGCCTTGGTTTGATGGTCTGGTCATAAAATATTGTCCCTTCAATGTGTCCTCACGATGCTGTTCTTATTGCACTTTATATACTTACATAGATACATGTACATATATACCTACATGCGCTTATCTTCGATTTTCAAAACCATAGAATTAAAATCCTTACTCCTTGCTGGTGGTCCTTGGGTTTAAAATCGAAGCATTCTTCTATGCAAGCATTTAAGTTACATATTATATTGTTGTAAAAAAATAGAAATCAGGAGAATGAGAAGGATAATTGTGTAGCTAGTACGATGTCCTTAAATGGATCGTTGCTAATATCCACCCACAATGGGAGCCTGTAATAACCTGTGAACACAAGGCGTCATGTACACGAAGCTTGCTTCTGAAAAGGGAGCTAATGAAATGGAAAACGAAATCAATCGCTAACCCCCAGGAGTGTATGTGTCTGCATGTGTGTGTGTGTGAATGAGTTTTCCCAAAGACATTTTTGTGGGTCACAGATTTTCCAGTTTATTCTCAGTCAACGTGCATGACCAGAATCCTGGAGCGAAATAACAAACCCTAACTATCCAGAATACAAAAAGGATTGAAAATCGATTAGACGAACTTCACTTCCTCTCTCTCAAACCTCTCAACCCTCCTCATTTTGTAAAACCGAACTCATGCGAACAACGATTACTGGAGCGGCAAGCGGCAATGTTCTATATACGATGGGTTAGGACGAGGTGTGTGTTGAGTTGAGGCAGTGGGTGGGAATTTGGAACAAGGAATTTCATGAAAAATTCCTTTCTAATAGTTGAAGGGAGGGCAATTATTATTTTTTCAGCTGGCAGCTTTTGGTTTATACTCGCTTATTATTATTTCGTGTGCTTGGCTTATTTCAAGTATTTTTGACATATTGTGTTCTTTCATTTCGCATTGACATGATATAACAGTTATTTCAAGACAGATACCTATAAATAAAGATTATTGAGCAGGTTGACTTATTAATTAGCCACGTGTAAGTCAAAACATTGTTTATAATGACAATTAAAAACGAACATTGTAAAGGGTGTTTTTTAAAGCTGCATTAGAAGTTTCGATGGTTGTTGTCTATGGTTTGACAGTTGAGAATGTCAAACGGTGTTGACATTTCTGTTCACTAAGGTTTGACTATTCATCATGAATCTTTCAACGCCAGAACAACGCTTCCAAATTGTGGAAATTTACTTTGAAAAAAAATATATCTGTTCGCGAAGTTCATAGAGCAAGTCGTTCATTTTATGACATAGGTACCTTAATATAGTCGGCCTAGTAACCAAGCAATTTGTGAAGTTATTGATCGTTTTCGCGATCATTGGAGTAAAGACTATCCTCAAGCGATTAACCAATCACCATTACCACCATTTATATTGACTTTTTAGTGCGGTTTACATGCTGGCGGCATCATCGGTCCTTATGTAAATACATATTTCGAAATGAGGACAGAGCTGCCGTTACGGTCAATGTGGAGCACTGCTGACTGGTTTTTTTCCAAAAATTAATCAACTAAACATCCACGACATTTGGTTCCAACAAGACGGCAAGTTCTTGAGCTCCTAAAAAAACACCTGTTAGGTATTATAATAATGCGAAGCTTTGTTTCCAATCTCAAAAATATGCAACACTCTTGTCTCAGCTCAAACAAGTGTTGCCGTTTAAGCGACTTTGTCACCATATCTAGCGGAATTTTCAAAAGTTTAGCGACAAAAAATAATTTTTTGTCGCTAGATATTTCTAGCTACTTTTCTAGCGACTTTTTGCAAAAACATATTTTTTTTAGATATTACGTCCCTGCCATTCGAGTTTGGCACTTATGAAATGATTATGATACGAATACCAGGTATGCTTACTTGACACATAAAAATCTCCATCTTGGTATTTTTAGACGTCACTATGATTTTTTATAATTATTTTATTTCTCAAGTGAAGACCATATTTTTGAATTGAGTATTTAAACAAATTGTCGTATGATTATAAGAATTATAAAAATATTGACTGTAAAAAACGTCTCACTCTTAATTTGACGTCAGAGGGTCTCCCATTGAACGTGAAGTTCGTATGATTCATGACAGGGACCAGCCAGCACATACGTAAAGCGGCATATACACTGGTCAAAATTTCATCAAGCATGTGAGAGTGTGTGCAATACGTATACGTTGAATGCTTGAAGAAAAATCAAAAAAATTTGGTTTTTCATCAATCACGGTGCACACATTCTCACATGATGAGATTTTGACCCGTGTATATGTCGCTTAACAGAGAGCGGCAGCAGCTTTAGCATTCTTCTCTGAATATTATCAATGGTCAACCCAGGTTCTCTTGACAAACAAAAGATTTGTCATTGTATATATAAACTATAGTACTACCACTTGAGGTGCCCCATCTATCGACGAAAAACTAAGCTCTAGAATACCATGGGAAGCAACAACAACAATTAAAATGTTGGAATTTGTTGTTGTTGCTTCCCATGATATTTTAGAGCTTAGTTTTTCGTCGATAGATGGCGCACCTCAAGTGGGAATACTATAGTTTATATATGCAATGTATTTGCTAAAAAAAAATCAAAATTGAAATGAGAAATTCAAATACAGCGCCTGAGCCGAAAAGAAGTGCTCGAAAAGGATCGTTGATCGCTTCAACAGCTGATTCGTTACCTTTGCCTGCCCCAGCAAAATACCAAGACGGACTTCAGGGTGACCATAGGTTTAAGAAATAGAGAATTTCATATTTAAAAGGTGGGTTAAGTTTTTCAAAAAACAATTTGAGGTGATCCCAGAGCAACTTCAGAATTCAACAAACAAACCTATAGGTGAAGTTCGTCTCACTCGTGAAAAAATATCGAAACAGAAGAGAGCCAAGAAATTCCCAGAACGCAGTCTCATCAGGAAAGTGTTGATTATTTTGTGAGCTTTATGTTATCTACCAAAAAATTTAGTTGTGAGGATCCTTAACTTTGACTGTGAGTTGGAACCATCAACACATTGATCTGTTCGATTTCGAATACAATGCGGTCAAACCAGTACATTTATTGAGCAATCACTATGAAGACTTCAAAGGAGTTCTTATCGAGTTTAGACAAAGTATCATTCTTATAAAGGAAAAGACTGCAATGTCCAATATTTCATCCCTCTGTATCAAGATTTCTGTTAGGACCTCCAATTCTTTGTTCACGATCACATCAACGAAAAAAAAGTGTCAATTTTTTGGCAGCAGCACTTTAACTCCTCTTGTAGGATGGCCAACAACTTTCTCCAACATTATCAATAGCAAGTTTAAAAAAATCAGTGACAGTACCTACATCCTACATAAACCTGTCTAAATTCTTAATGCAGGTAAAATGGCGCCGGTAGATATTGGTGGCCTGCGGCGCCGGCGGCCATATTATTTTGTAAACAACAAACTGTCAAATTTGTTGTTGTCAAATTACTTCATTGCAAGTTACACAACTCAAAACCTCGTCTAAATGATAAAACTTAATTATTAAAATGAGTATTCATTAGAGCAAACGTTCCTCCCATTTTACGGTAGACGTGGTTCATAGTCGACTCTTAAACATGTGGTTGCTGAATTTGAAACGGCGGCAGCGCCGAATTGATAATAAATCAGATAATATTCATACGTCAACGTCGAAGGAAATTGAAGATCGTCGGTGAAAATCGCCGCGGTCTGTGAAAGAAGAATTGGCGTCGGCCTTTACCGTACAAGATCTTACTGAGCTCAAAGTTCATATGACCATGGACCACGCAAGCCGTTTATTCGCTTACTGGGCTTCGGAGCGTTTGGAAGAGCACTCCAAATTTTGTTAACAAGTGAAATTGCTGAATATGGGACGACACCAACCCACACGAGGCTTATCAGGTAATAATGCATCCTCTAAAACTTGCCGTTGGGTGTGGATCACGGACCAAGAAGATACAGACCGCCAACTCACCATATGGTCTCTCTTTTTGCCACCAAGCTAAAAATCAGCTGATATGCCATTTATTTTGAG
Source organism: Platycheirus albimanus (assembly GCA_916050605.2). Classification (NCBI taxonomy): domain Eukaryota; kingdom Metazoa; phylum Arthropoda; class Insecta; order Diptera; family Syrphidae; genus Platycheirus; species Platycheirus albimanus. The sequence goes on along the minus strand of OU696696.1, from coordinate 270,490,694 downwards.
AGTGTGACGCTCTCCCTTGCTTTAAAACCCATTTAGCAAACACACCTAAAAAATAAATGGCATACGCAGGTATAGTTGCCATTACAAAATGCACAGAGAGAGATGTACACGTATTCACAGACTGAAAAAAATATTTCGAGGGTGTTTCAGGCAAGAGGAGTACGAGTTGGCGGTCTGTATATGGTCTGTGGTGTGGATGTTGGGCCAGGTTTCATTTTTGGTACGTACTTTTCCGAAAACGACTTTGGTGAGCGCTATAGAACTAAATTCACAATAACACAATGGGGTAGCTGCAGCAGTAGCACGTAGCAATGTCAATGTTAAATGTACGTAAATCGTATTCCACACGGCTACAATGTGAAGTAGCAGCTGCAGCATATAGAGTAGCTAAAGTACAAGTCGACTCGACTCCAACTTCACGAAAGTGCTGCGCTGAAAAACAGTAACAAACCAAAATGGCAGACATGACTTTTGTTTGAGTTCAGTGCTGCACATTGTATTCGTGTATGCGGCTTAGTGCGCTACTTTTTTTGACATTGCTATACGTGCTAATGCTGCAGCTACACCATTGTTCGCAGCCAGTAAAGCTCAAATTGAAACATATGGACGTGGCACACAGCGAATGATATTTTGCAGGAAAGCCTTGAGAGTTGGATTTTCTCTCACAGAGGTGGCGTGAATGGGTTACCTAGGTCATGTGTTTTGACTGCACTACGCTTTTTCTTGTGAAGTTTCCTGAAGTCGCAGGTCTATCTGAATAAACCTAATTCAACCGAGGACCTTAACGTGAACGTAATACAGGCAATCGCTCAAACTCAGCTAAATCTAAGCGGAAGAGTCATTCACTCGAATCGGGCCGTGCCACTGTTCACGCCTATCATCGGTAGCTTGACGATAACTCTGTCGTTCCATTCCCTGAGAAAGGTTTCGTTTTTCAAAACAGCTTTAAGGAGGAACAACCATAAACTGGCTTTCAAAGGTTTGACAGGTATTGTGCTTAAAAAAATAAGATCGCGGTTCAAATTTCTGCACTTTTCAGGGGGTCAACCTCAACATGTAAGATTGCGTTTGGTCCTTAAGTTGTCTTGAAACGTCCGTTTCGAAGTTATTTGATTTGTTTTGAGATTATGAATCTACAGCTTTGCTTAAAGAGATTTGGAAACAAAGTTTATATTGTAGTGGCTTATACAATACAAAGCCCCACTTATTATCATCACTTAGTTTCATGTTCCCATTTCATTAGTTGTGGATATGGAACTTAGGCTTTCTTGAGTAGGTAATCACATAAAAGTCCCATCAGATGTCCACATATAAATGAAGTCTAAAAACTCCAATTCAAATGTAATACCCTTAAGCCCGGAAGTAGAATTCGTTAGCGCATCAAAGCCAATACTGATTGTCAAGAAAGTCTATCCAAATTCCTTTGATATTCATATATCCCTTTGGAAACATGACAACGGATTAGTATTCACAGCCCAGAGACTGCACCAAGTATACTCCTGGTATGGAACATGATATTTCCAAAGTGACGATAATCACGTTCTCTTACATATAAATATTATGCGGAATCAATAATGTTGATTTAGTGCAACATCATCGCATGCATTTTATGAAATTCCTGGGCTAACCAAAGAAAGTAGGAAGTTGGGTAGAGGTGGAGTACCAGTAGGTTCTGGGAGAGTCTCCTTGTCTCTCACCAAATTCATCTATTCCATTTTTTTCTCTGAAGTTTTATCAAACCATCACTGGCTTATCCATTACAATGAAGCCTGCTGCCTGTCTAGTATGTCTATGTGCTCCTTTCTGTTGTATAGAGAGGAACAACCAAAGAGTGGCTACAAGGACTGCAATGGTTTATTGCATTCCTCTTGCCAACGTGGTGGAGACTCCTCGGCTGAACAGTGAACAATGTACATAATCCATGATCTGATCTGGGAAAATCCTTATGGAGTTCCTTTTCCTTTTATTACATTTGGATTTCTCTCTCTCTCTCTTTTGGAAATAAGACAATCTACCTATGAACGAGTATGTTATTTCAAAAATATTGTTTCACAGGATTATAAGAATTTTGAAGGCATCCACGAATAGAATGACTTGACTATGCACAGGCACACATCATTTTATCAAACAAGTATGTGTGCAAGGAATTTTAATAAAAGATGAAAGGATAAAGATTTTCGAAGAAAAGAGAAATGGTATTATAATTGGTTCGTAAAAATTTACATTCAGAACAATCAGAAATAGATTAAGTCCGATTTGAAATAATGGAACTGTTGCGAAACGTTTCATTGATGGCTATTCGAGAACAAAGATGAGAAAGATATTCTAAATATTTCGATTAAGTGTTCTACTTCAGCTGAGATGCATCATTTGGAGATCGCACTATTCTACTATAGTGAAGAATGAGCCAACAACATAACGACGCGTCTTTGGCAAGGAACGAACGTAGAAAAAATTGTAAAGACTCAGGACAGGACTCACTGCAGCGAGACTGGAGCAGCGTACTCACTTCGCAGTACATAAATTGAATCCTTCGAAATGTAAGTCGGAAACATGTTTAAAAGAAGTGGATGATGGGAATGATGACTCCCTGAATCATGATGATTGACGAGTATTTTAATGGTCATTTGTTTCGCCTTTTTACATTATACACTTCATCAAGGTAGAACTAAGATAGGGCTGCTTTTTGACCCTTGGTAGGTGCCGTGACATAGACGAAGTTACAGAGGCATTATTAAAGTTTGGCTATACAGCAAAAACTGGCTACCAACGTGTGGTCGTGTGGACGGTTGATTCGACTGAGTTGATGTGAGAAAGAACGGCCATTTTGACATGTGAGTGGATGATAAAGTGGATGGGCTAGTGGACGGGCTAGTAGATGAGCGAGTGGATGGACGAGTTGACCTTTGATTCGATTGAGTCGATGGGAGAAGCAACGAGTTTGCTGACGAGCGAGTGGATGGGAAAGTGGTTGCGCTAGTGGACAGGCAAGTAGATGGGCGATTGGATTTGTGAATAGACGCTCTAGTGGATGGCGATTAAAAGGGCTAGTAGATGAGCGAGTGGATGGGTGAAGGGCCATTGGATTTGTAAGTCTATTGCCGATTGGACGAATAGGTGAATAAACGGTCAAGTTGTGAGTTATTGGATAGGTCAGTGGATGTATGGTTTGAGGGGCTAGGGATGGGCGAGGGAATGGCATCTCACTCGACTGCCGTATAGACGGGTGACTCAAAGCCGATTTCATGGATGAGTGGATGAGCAAGTGGGTAGGTTATAGCACTGGCTAGTCGATGGCCAAGCAGAAAAGAAGACCCTTAATGAATTATTCTGGACGAGCGAAACGGAGAGGTGACTTAAAGAGTAACGACTACACTACTTCTCAACTTGCAACAGCATACCAAGGTGAACTTTATTTGTTTGGTTCTAAATTGTTTCTTGAAATAGGGACTTACTTGCTACACCGGCACCATCATAAACTTCTGAATGACTTGTCGCTGGAATTTTGTAACGAAGAACCAAAATTTTAACTGTGACGACTGTTGAGACCGAACCCTAGCCTTTTCAAAACAGAAAAAACGTCGATAAACAAGAAGGTTACTTTAAACTATGCACCGGAGCTTGTTCTGAAAAACGTAGAGGCAGATTCGGTGGTGCTAATTGCCTCTCAATTAAAAACAGAACAATTCTGTAGGAACAGGATGCCAAACGCAGGAGATCCTTAGCTTAACTGCCTGTTTAACAATAGAATAATATACACCCCAAGAATTCTTACTGGTCACTAACTCCTAAGAGAATATGCTGTAACCAGAGCTGAGAGCTCTTATTAAGGAACAAAATCTCGCAAAATTGTTTTGGATGGGCTTTAAACTGTTCAAAATAGAAACAATCAGACTTACTTGGCAGTCCCGTTGGCGTGCCTTTTATGCTCCTCTTAGCTCTTAGGGTAAGATCAAATATCGGGCAACAGTTTTAAAACCAGTCAGTTCTTCAGTGAATTTGAACTCTTTCTACGTAACCAACACTTGCTCACCGAACATCATTGGTCTACATGGGGTATGACTATCTGCCCGACAGGCGTCTGTGTCAGAAGAGCCTGGGTGACGCAGCTTAAAGAGCTATATTTACTCCTACCTGTTCTTTTACAGATTAAAAGATTTTGTTCGGTTTCAATATACTTGCCAGGATTTTATTTAAGTATCAACTTTCTGCCTTCTTAGTCCGCCCCTCACCAGGCCATCTCCCGCTGCTTTCAAGAGTTTGTCCGAATGTACCATTCAGCCTGACAGCAACAATTGGTTGCCTGCACCGCTAGTTCGCAGAAGTATTCTTTCCAAATTATCAGCACCGACAGCGCATCTACTACGACGGACGTTCCCACCCTCGTCTCTACAGGCTTCAAGTCAGCACATCTACTACGACGGACGTTCCCACCCTCGTCTCTACAGGCTTCAACTCGGGCAAATGCTTTACACTTTCGTAGAACTTCCAAAAATTGCATCTGTCGTAGCACCAATCTGCTCGCTTTTCCAGCTAAACACTCAAATTAACTTTGCAGCAGTTTTAACTGCGAACAACAGCTCAAGTGAAATTTTGAACCCATAAGTCACACGTGACAAATCTCTCGTGTTATCAAGGACAACACCATACACAAGATGTTCTCCTTCGAAAAGTAATTATTATTTTCATAATTATTATCTTTGAAACACAAAAATAATCCTTCGTCTTAAGAGAATGATCAATCTTAAAACACACTGTCAGCACAAATAAGACCAACTGATTCAGCCGAAACATTTCTTATTCATAATTGATAGGAAACAGTTTGCTTGTGTGTTTCTCTCAGTCTCAATCTGCAGAATTATCATGTGTGTGGGACCATCAGTTGTTCTAAAATTCATAAGAATATTTCATCATCGGAATATCCTTTTACATCTCAAGGTTTTGAGAGAAGAACAAAAACAAAAAAGCAACCCGATAGGCTGAAGACACATCATCATCATCATAATCAACTCATCATATAGTGTCATGTGGAAAACAAAAGAAATCCTTCATGATGCCTTTGCCGTTTGCTCATCCAACTCGAATTAAAGTTCGGGAAAACATGTCGTGTCCTTAATGAACACAACAGCACACACGACACACCAACCTACAGACATTTTACTGACACGCAGAAATTATTTCATCGGATTACGAATTTGATGGATATATTAATTTCGCATCACACGCATTCACCTTTGCGTATCTCACCTGGGACCATGATGATGTATCTTTTTTGAGAGATGGAAGAGGAGATGCGTTTGTTAATGCTGGTGCTGTGGAAGAGATGTTTGTTCTCTTACTTTTAAGCACACGTTCTGATAATGATGAATAAGGAATAAAGCCTGGTAATGAACCACAAAGGACGAAATCTGACAGTAAACATTACAAGGTGACCCAGATCGCGGGGTCGGTCGTATGGTCACTTTTCAATTGCTTGACTTCCATCCTGCTCCTGTTAAAAATATTGAAATTTCTTTTACACAACTCACTCAGTTCCTGATTCCTGAAGGATCCATATTGAGCAACAATACGTACCTACGACAAACGTTCGGGATGTAGTCGAACGGTTGGAGATCCGTTCGCAGAAATGTTCCTTTATTGTGGTGGGGCATATGTTTCCAGTTCCAAGAGGTATGTACCTACCTATGGAGGATTCTTAGGGCCAGTGATGAATCAGCAGGAGTGTTCTCATACTTTAATCAGTTAATTAAGTCTTGATGTATGCTTTCAATGATAGCTTGAATATTGCCTTCTAAATGCTTCAAAAGTTGCTGGTTTGTCAGCGAGCTGTATGGCAACTTGCGCCGTCATTGTTGGAACAAAATTTCATAGATATACGTGATTAATTTTTGGGAACAAAAAATCAGTCAGCATGGCTCGATCGCACTCGCCATTCACCGTAACGGCAGCTCCTTCTTCATTTCGAAAGAAATAAGGACCGATGATGCCGCCATCGTGTAAACCGCAACAATCAGTACATTTTTTTTCAAAGTGAATTTTTACAATTTGGAAGCATTGAACCGGCGTTAAACGATTCATGGTGAACAGTCAAACCTGAAGCCTGAAACCTGGTAAGAAATTTCAACACAGTTTGACATTCTCAACTGTCAAACCATAGACAACAACCATTGAAACTTCTAACAAACAAAAACACAGTACATTGCAGTAGATAAAGATAGCGCTGGAAGTGATGCAAACGACTTCAAGATAACCTCATCCAACCGGGATTTCAAAGCTGGAGACAGATATGGACCAAACTGACTGGAAAATGTTTGGTGGAGGCCCTGACATTCCTAGAAACTTTAGCTGTAGCGCCCTCATAAGTAAGACTTAAGAAATAAGAAAAAGTCTCCACTTAACTTTTGAACTGCATTATCAGCGTTGAAAAATTCAACACTCTAAACCAGGTGATACAAATATTTGTTTGCAAATAAGTATGAACCCTCCTAATGAAAATCTATTACGAGAAACTTAATATTTTAAAAATTCCTCAAGAGCTGATGGGGTTCCTGAAACATTGAAAAAATCACTTCACATCAAATCACAGGGCTGTCAACTGTACTTCAATGATGCTTTTGAACTTAATTCACTTGTCCTGATCTTAGATTATAAATGAGGGATTTTCTTCTATTTTTTAACAATATTTTGGATTGAGTTGTCAAACATGCTAACAAAACCAAATCGTCCTTGTTGGTAACATATGTTCTTCTCATCTGTCGATAAAGATCCAAAAATCCAAAAATACAATCGAAATCAGATGCATTTTGATGTAAGAACGGTGGTATAGTTGCGTCGGTGGCGGTTAAAATATTTCCATCTAAAGAAGCACATCCGAACACTCCCTAACAACATTGTTTTGCATTTTAATTAAAAGTTCCTTGCCTGAATATTTATTTTGATGCATCTAACCAGAGTCTACACCTGCGTGTCACTTTGCGGTCAAAGCAATCTGTCATTTATTGGAGAGTCGAAAGGAGCAAGAAGTCACACAAATCTATCCTTTGCATTACAAACTTTAGGGCTGCAAACTGAAATACTCAAGGTTAGCAAATTCTGCATATCAATCCGTACCTCATGCCATCCACCACACCATACCTCACCTCGAGTTGAATTTAATTAAATTTATTTATGCAACTCCATGAGTGGTTTTTGTGTTTTAGATAAGCAAGCTGTCAATTCAGGACTCTTGGTTGGAATATCACATATAAAATACATAAATTGAAGAATAAAAATAAAAAATCGCCCCCTAACGTCTACGAGTTGAGTTGGTATACACATCCTCATTCAGGAGTACACGGACGCGGACGGGACGACCGATGCCAAAGACCAACCCAACCACCAGTACCGACGCCGACGGCGACGGGGCTATGGAAACAGGATGCGATAATGCAATTGAGGTTTTGTTTGTAAAATAATATAAAATATTTTTTAATGAATATTCAAGGTTTGATTTACATTTTTGTAAGGGTTTAAACATTTTTTATTTTTTATTTTTAATCTTTTTTTGTGCAGGATGAGTAAAGACAGAGTAAAAAGTCCATTTGAGTTTTAAAATGCAATTTGAGAAAGTTACCTGCGGCGAGGGTAGAATGCCTTTCGTCAATGAAAACATTTTTAACTCTTTTTTTTTGTCACAAACTTGCATACATTTAACAGGTTTGGTATTTTTAAAAATAAAATATTGAAATATTTAAGACTTAAACGTCTCTTGGAGGAAGTACCTTAAATGAATATTGAGTATAACAGTTAAGCAAAGCATGTTTTTTTTTCCTCTCACTTTGTATTTAATCGTATACGATCTGAAGATCCACTTAGGAATCTTCTCTTTCATAAGGACGCTAGAGCAGGAGTTCCTAGAGGAACCCCTGGCTCCAGTTAGGTTAAATTGTATTCACCTCTCCGTGATATTATGACATTCAACCGAGTTCTACCTCCACCCTGGTCGCCGGAGATGGAATAGTCATCGGGTCCTCCAAGATTCGGTGATGTGCGTAGGGCAAACTTCCCGGCCATTAAAAAACCTACAGTTCAGAGACATACAAAAGAAAAGTGTAAATCTATGATATTTGTTACCGTATGTGCTTAACGAACAATTTAACTTGCATAAGGTCTTACGCAAGCTTAAAAATTATTAAAAGGCCTTATGCAAGATAAAGATTGAAAGGCAAATACTTTTCGAAGAAATCACTTTAAAGAGGCGTTTCTGTTAAAAGTTTTAATACATATGCATAAATGTTTTAATGTTTTCAAAATATCAGTCACAGTTTTGAAGTAAGAATGTATCGAATGGCATTACCCTTCCGGCATTGCCTTCCGATGATTTATTTATATTTATATTATTTTTATGCTAAGTACTAAGTATCTTTATGAGTTTGGCAACTCCGTTGCAAGAAAGCTTTTTTTTATGTTCTAAAATAAGTAGGTTTTCTTAAAAAAGCTATAAGCTTTTTTAGTATTGGTTAAGAAGCGAAACGAGACAGATCGTCCGAATGTGAAGCGTCTTTTTTACTTAAATAAAATGTGATAGAAGTGGGTTTTTAAACTATTTTCCCCACTATAAAAAGTGTCTTTCATTTAAAAGATCGGAATTTTATTTTATACGATTGAGCTGGGCATCGAAACAAAGAATATGAACATTTCGGTTTGTATTCCTTGGTTACGTAGCAGGTTGTGGTACACATATAAAAATAGGGAATAGGGTATCCAACAGTTCGTTACAAATGTTCTGTAGCTCTCGGGGTTATTTATACCCTTATTATGAATTAACACGTGCGAGCGGTAAGAAGAGAGGGAAATTGAAAGATAGGAAAGAATTTTTTGTAGTATAATAGATTCAGATTTAGGTGATATTTATCTCACGAAAATCCCACGGCTTGCATACCTACAGCTGAAATTGGGGGAATACAGAAAAATTGCTGCCTCGTCTGGGTTCGAATTCGCAGTTCTTGGTTAACAAACAATACTTTACCCACTGTACATACCATTGCTTTGGATGTTTTATAAAAAGGTATAACCCAAACATTTTAATATCAGCTACTACTTCAAGCTTGCTTAGGATATTATATAAAGGCCTTACCCAAGTGTTTAAATGGCTGTTTGTGCTTATAGCTTGTAGTAACTTTTTATATAAAGGCCTTAAAAAGACAATTTGTAAAGCCTCGAAATACTTGTTAGCCTGCCATGATTTAAGGTCAAGGCTATAAAAGTATGCAAAATATAGAAAACGGTGATGACCCATTGTCCCCTGTTCCAAATCAATAGGAAATCAATGATCACAATATATCGGCAAGCAAATGTATGGAATAGCCTTGGTATTGGTATCCGCCAGGCTTTCTATTAAATGAAGGAAAGACTCAGCCTAATTGCGTCCTGAAACGGAACTACATTAAAACTTCAACACTGATGTCCAAGGATACACTATTGAAGAATCCCCTCGGTAGATGGGGGAGACAAATTTTCTTCCAACATCAGATTGATCTGCGCACACGCTCAAAACTGACACTACCATGAAGTCGGTGTAGTTGGGTTTGCTGAAATCTATGAGAGCCTAAGCATGAACGAATTAAATTAACATCCCAAGGCCTTGGAAGCTGCAAGGACGAAAATAGAAACATACTGGTAGGCATAGAAAATCTTTTTCACATTGCTTACTCAAGACTTATCGAATCTTTCAAAATGTAAGGACGAAGACCAAACCCGCAATACTTTGAAGAACGCGAAACCTAAGGCTGCTTGCCAGCTGTGCTCCTTAAGGCCGCCGCGCCGTAGGTGATCTGGTCGCAGTGTAATATGCCCGATGAATGTAACTTGCATCGTTTTACGACTCCAAAAGAAGCTCTCTTTGCTGAAACTCGACCTCAGCGGAGTTAGTCTCCCTAACGAGTTTGATATAGGTAAAGGTGGTTGTCGGCTACAAAGAAATATGACACACTTATCCATTGAAGAAGAATACTGCTAGAAAGAATTTTCGTCTATAAAACAGTACAGGGTTTTACTTTTAAATAATCCAAAGAGGTCAGAGATACTAGAGCATCCAGAAATCTCTATGTTGAGCGAAGGAAAGTTGAGAAACGTCTACTCAGGAGAAAGAAAAAAGAACACCAGCAACGCGAAGTCGAAGAGATGCAGAGATGTTTTTGCAGAAAAGAGGTACGAAACTTCTATAAAAAGGTGAAACAGTCTACATCCGGTTTCACAAGCCGCCCTGGGCCCTGCAAAGATCAGGATGGAAATACCATAGTGGAAACGCAGGCGATGTTAGCCATCTGGAGAGACTACTTTAACCGGTTGCTAAATGGCGATGACAGCCAAGATCCCGCCCAATATCAACTTGTTCCAGTTAATCTAGATGACGACCACGAACTACACCCGCCCGACCAAAATGAAATCAAAGTAGCCATCACCAGACTAAAGATGAATAAGGCAGCTGGATGTGATGGCCTTCAAGCGGAGCTTTTTAAACACGCTGGAGATGACCTGGTCAGGAGCATACACCAACTCATCTGCAAAATATGGTCGGAGGAAAGTATGCCCGATGAGTGGAATCTCAGTACCATCTGCCCGATTCACAAAAAAGGAGACCGCCTCCTCTGCGCCAACTATAGAGGCATAAGCCTTTTAAACATCGCCTATAAGATCCTGTCCAGCGTTTTATGTGAACGTCTCAAGCCGTTTGCTGACGACCTGATAGGTTCTTACCAATGCGGCTTCAGACCTGGAAAATCTACCACCGACCAAATATTCACATTACGCCAGATCCTGGAGAAAACCCAAGAGTATAACATCGACACCCACCACCTGTTCGTCGATTTTAAAGCCGCCTACGACAGTGTTAATAGAGTCGAACTGTATCGTGCCATGTCTAACTTTAGAATCCCTGCTAAACTGATACGCCTTATCAGGATGACGTTGGAGAATGCTCGCTGTTCCGTCCAAGTTGGTAGAGACTCTACTGAAACCTTCGAAACCACCAGAGGGCTAAGACAAGGTGACGCACTGTCATGCAGCTGTTTTAATATTGTGCTTGAAAATGTAATACGGAGCACCCATGCCAGTACATCAGGCACCATTTTCAATAGATCGACACAATTACTTGGGTTTGCTGACGACATAGACGTGATAGGAAGAACAAAGCGAGCAGTAACCGGTGCTTTCACTACTATGGAGTCAGCAGCAAGCAGAATGGGGCTGAAAATAAACGAGGACAAGACGAAGTATATGCTTTCATCAACAAAAGTCCAATCCCACCACCGACTTGGTCAGAACGTAACAATTGATAGGTATAACTTCGAGGTAGTCAGTGAATTTGTCTACTTGGGCACTGCTGTAAACACAGGCAACAACATCAGCGCTGAAATCAAACGCAGACTAACTCTTGCTAATCGCTGTTTCTTTGGGCTGAGTAAGCAATTGAGGAGTAAAGCCCTATCGAGAAGAACCAAGGTGACACTGTATAAAACACTCATCATCCCGGTCCTGCTATATGGTGCAGAAGCATGGACCCTATCCCAATCGGATGAAAATTCACTTGGAGTCTTCGAGAGAAAAGTTCTGCGTACGATCTATGGTCCTGTCTGCGTAAATCGCGAAAACAACGTTTGGAGAAGAAGATATAACAATGAACTGTACGAGCTGTACAGCGACATAAGCCTAGCCAGAAAAATTCGAATCCAAAGACTAAGATGGCTGGGCCATGTAGAGCGAATGGACATCGACGCTCCAGCTCGTAAAGTCTTCAACGCCAAACCCGAGGGAGTCAGAAGCCAAGGTAGACCTCATCTTCGATGGAGTGACCAGGTAGAGGGAGACATCCGTCAACTTGGAATACGAAATTGGAGACAGCAGGCTAGAGATCGAGCCGGCTGGAGGGGCATTCTCAGCAAGGCCTTGGAGTACCACGCTCCAGTGGCGCCAACATAAGTAAGTAAGTAAGTAAAGAGGTCAGAATATAACGCCACCTGGTGGCGCATTTGAATGTACTAACATATTGTCTTTCCGATGTTAGTCCCAGTTTTTAAAGTCCCAACAATTTGCACAAATTCATCATGTAACCCTTTGAAAGCTTTACAAATGGTAGATTTATATGACATACTGTGAGGCAAATATCCTATCTTCCCCATGCTGACAATTTTTTTTGGACAGATAAAACAACATTTTCACACCTTTTTTGCAAATCTAATTCTGAATTTTGTCTTGATTTTAAAATGCACTTGCAAGGTTAAACCTCAGTTTTGCTCATTCCCCTTTTTATATAAATCTGATGTATCCTTGCAAAGTATATATGTATACAACTTTCTTTCAAACAAAAGCATCCCCAAGCCAACAGACTTTCTCTTCAGTCTTAAATTGAAGTTTTCTGGCGCTGCCAATGGCTCGAGGATAAGAGAAAATATCCGCTTGATGTATCCTTAATTTATTTTGTAGCGGACTGTAATTAAAGTGCAATCGAAAGCATAAAACAAAAGTCCTCCTCTTGCTCCAAGCTTGTGTTGATTTTAGAAATTTTACTCTTCTTTGCTTGTAAATATCCCAATGGCATTTTCCATTATACGGCATATCCTTTTGATTTGTTTTTGTATATACATAGCTACCAACTACCAACAACTATTTATCAAAGTGTAGGTATATAAGTATTTGTTTGGATTGTGCATAAGAAAATACTATTTTGGGGGTATCAAAAAGACCTTTACACACACACACACACACACACACACACACAAAACAGTACAAATATACTTAATTGTGTTTGTGTTTGAAGTTTATATATATTTTTTTTTATTTTTGAGACTGCACAGCTTATCTGGGAAGATGAATTGCCGTAGGTATACAAATTGGTTTAGTTTTTCGACTTGCAATGTTGCCCTTATAAACACCAGCAGGATCTCTTGCCCCATTTTTTTTTCGTCTCAAGTAAATGGAAAGCAAGGATGTTGTATGTAAATCAAAGATTACATTGGCTTCTACGCATTAAAGTTTACACATCGAGGGTCTGGGTTGAGCCCCCAATAAAGCAAAATAAAACGAAAAGTGCAAATTGAGGATTTGTGTTGTTTTCGTATTCAAAACAATCCAAATTATCATTGTGTGTGTGTGTGTGTGTTTGTTTGAGAGTAAGAAATAGCTTTTCAATCGGAAAAAGTCAAACGAGCATCAGCAATTATTTACAGAAGAGCCCAGATAATTGATTGAAATAGTACCTACAACCATTTCAATTGACTCTAAGATGCGAGATTGCAGGATGTGCGGAACATCTCTATTTGAAAACAATACTCGTAGTCGAAGGAGGATGAAGGATATTTCAGACAAGGAGATTTTATTTTTCTTTGTTTTCAAAGTAGCTTCGATTGCAAAATAATAAATACATACGTACTTACAGGGTTAACATTTATTTTTTTGTTTAAGGATGCTTTTGAGACTTTTGACTGTAAGATGCTAAGACTTCTGATTATTTTAGATAAGGTGTGTAAACATCACTGTTGTTCTATTAAAAAGGAGTAATAACTTTGACTTCAACTTATGCAGTGACTGCCAATTGATGCAGGTACTTCAAGCTACTCTCAAGCTTAAAATGAATGCTAAGAAAAACAAAATAATTGAAATTTCAAATCATTTTATTTTAAATGGTGTTTTTTAACAGGATTTATACTCTGTCCAACATAAATTGGCAGTACACATTATGTGTTGAAGCGTTTGCAAAATCAGTAGCATATTTTTGCACCATACTAAATTGATAAAAACTACCCAGAAAAATGTTTGCCAGTGACTTTAAAATTGCAGATCCAACAGGTCTTATTCAACGTACATCTGACTGTGCTCGGATTGGCTGCTGCTATTCAACCACCATTAAATTTGGGTTTCTGTTTGGGAGCTTTTAATTTTAGAGCTTTGAAAAAATTAAGAATGTTATCGTGGACATCTTGTGAAGTTTTTTCATACTTAGCCTGAGGTTAGCTCGTCGATATCCAGGGTTGTTCCCAAAAGAAAGCGAAAACTCTAAGTTGAAGTATGTTGAACTTCGAAACAACAATATTATTTATTTACCAAAATTTTTCGAACAAACTATTTCATGTACTTAAGGACGAACTTTAAATAACAATTAAATTCATGTAGTATCTTAAATACTAGGTCTTTGGAGTTTCCTCCATGACAATAAACGGTGGTCTGTAGAGGTTTCCAAAGGAAGTGCTCCACGGCAATAAACGGTCTAGCAAATTTTATTTAAAAAACTTGGTGAGACTTTTGCTGGTATTCCCCGCAGCGTACCTTCGTGAGATCTCTATTCGCAGTACTCTATTTGTAATAGCTTCCAATGGTAGGGCGGTCGAGTCTGATTTCCCATACAAATTGTAGTTATATTTATCGAATATTTCTGATAGAAGAAAATGTGAATTATAACACAAAAAGTTAAAAATACTTGTAACTATATAGGTATTAATAATTCTTCATGCATGATAGATTTTTTCGCCTATAACTCTGGTATAGGTATTTGAAGGTGGATGGCAGTCCAAATCAGCGGTGTGGGGCACCGGGGTAATAGTTAAAAAATAGTAAACGTTTTCCTGAAAGAAAAAAGTCCAACGGAATATCCATACCCAATTTTTTCGACTTCTCCATCTCCATCATCGTAATGTATTGTGTGATATCAATTTTTTTCACGAATCCATAACTTGCCTTAGTACCTTCAATCGCAAGTAAAAATGGCGACATTTCCTTCCTAATTTCTAGAAAATTTTAGAAAGTTATTTGTTTTTTTTTCTTCTTGCAAAGCAAAAGACACAATATTTATACTAAAAATTAGAAATAAAAAAATGGACTGCTATGCAGGGTGATTCCAAAAAGTCGAGAAATACCTTTGGCTTGTAGGTAGGTCGAGACAAAAAAATATCGTTTCTTAGCTGTGTCTTATCCTTTTTTAAGCAGGAAGTGCAATTTTCTAATAAATTGATTTTAAATTAAAAAATTTGTTTTAAATTAAGAAAAGCCAAAAAACTTTTATTGTGCTTTTCATTAATTATTATGTAGTTGCTTTTACAGTGAAAAGATTTTGAAACATAAATTTCCACACACAAAAATTTCATCTTATACAAAAATTCTCTAAAATTTTTTTTGTGTGGAAAAATTACTTTAGACAGTAAACAATTTGTATGACAAAATTTTTTCCTACTGTGTGCTTTCCTGAGTATCATAAAATAATAAAAACAACGGCTTTTTTCCCGAACATTTTGTCACTGGTTTTATTTGTATGTTCATTCACAGGAAAAATAGTAAAACAACAACCAACCAACAGCCCACCATTTTTGACAATTTTTTCCTCCAACCCCCACACAATAAATCCCCCTTCCTTACCACCAATAACACAAATTCCCGGCAATCCGAATTCGCTTCACCCCCACCCCCCATACCAAATCTTCCAACACCAACCACCCATCCCACCTACACACCTAATCACCCTCCCTCCTCCCCCTTCAACACCACCGCCAACCGCCCACACCACCTACAACAGCCAATCAACCACACACCATTTGTGACATTTTTTGTTCACCCCTTAACCCAAAGACCAACCAACCACATACCCACATACAAACATCAGCCAACAGCCCACCATTCCTAACCACCACCAATCACCCAACCACTATTTTTGACAATTCCCCCCATGCACCAAATTCAACCACCTACTCTACCTACAACCACCTGCTATACTCACCCACCATTCTTGACAATTTTTTCCTCCCCTCCCCAGCACAGCTATCTTTCCCTCCCCCATTCCCATTCCCTCCCCCAAATCCAACCACCCATTACACCTACAACTTGCCACTCACCCAACAGCACCAAATACCCATCACACCTACAGCCACCAACCAACCACCAACCATTTTTGAAAATTTTTTCCTCACCCCCTCCCAACACCAAATCCCCCAAATCCAATCACCTACCCCACCTGCCACCACCTTCCACTCACCCACCATTTTTGACAACTTTTTCATCGCACCCCATCAAATCAACTATCCCCACCACCAAAACTGCTAGCCAATCAACCCACCTACAACCGCCAACCAACCACCCACCATATTTGACAATTAACCCCCCCCCTCCCTCCAATCATACCAAATCCCTTCAACACCAAACTACCATCCCACCTACAGCCACCAAGGAACCACCCATTAGTTTTGACAATTTTTGTCTCACCACCCAAACTACCCTCCCCCCCACCTGCCCCACACACATTCCCACCACAACCAACCAACCACCCAACACCCTCCCCCCCCACTTTATCGACTTTCTAGGCTATCAAAGCAGATAGGTAACGTGACTGACTGTGACTGTGACATTTTTTTGTACGTGCTGCCCATATATTCCAAACCGATTTATTAGACGTTATCACGTCAAAAAAAAAAAAATGATTACAAACACTTATATTTTACCGAAAATTAAAACCTTTAATAGAGGTTATTGCTGTTATTAACAAAGATTTTTGCGTAAACATGGGTCAAGATATGCCAAAGTTAGTTATTCTTAAGACCTATGTACGAGTAAGTGATACCAAAATCGGAGATGTACATATCCTTGCAGAACAATTTTTTTTCTTAAACGTCGATAAATCATTTTCCAAATTATTGTCTACAAATAAGGAAACACCCTGTACCATAGCACTAAATATAAATGCTGCCATTTTTTGTTGGTACTAAAATATAGAGGAAGTAATGTTTTCCGAAAATTGACTGCTATCTTCTTTTTGACAAAGATCCGGTTCTTTTCATAATTTCATTATTTTTAAAGCCATCGACAGGTGAAGTTGAAAAAATAATATAAAGTGCAAAAAGTAAATTTAAAAAAAAACGATAGTGTTGATACTAAACAAAAAACAGTTGAAAAACAGTGACATATAATAATAAAGTGAAATATAATATAAATAGTGTTTCGAATTTACATAACATAAATCAAAATAAAAAAAAATAATAATAACGAGGTAAGTAATATACAAATTTTTTACCCAAGCACTTTGCTTACAATTTATTTCTTTATTTATATAGCATTTCATTCGCTAGTTTCTCCATTTTTATGTAGCTATAATTTTTTTCAAATGTATTTTGCTTAAAAACAAATGTGATTTTTCACCTTATCATTATTTGATAAAGCTGAAAATTGTTTAATAAATTCAGTGTAATGGCGCAAATTGTAAGCTAAATAAATCATTTCATTAACTTTCATCTTCACATGTTTTGAAATATGCAAACTGCTTTGTATCATTTCTTTATCGTTCCAACATTTTTGATTTCTCTATTCCTCTCATGCTCTTTTAAGTTTTATGTAATATGGGTTTACAGTTTACACTCAAAGTTGAGTGTTTTGACTTTTCATAAAGTTATTCAATTCCAATCAGCGATACCACTTTTCTTCAATTGGAGTAGATCTACTTCGCTTTTTCTAAAATTCTCAAAATCTGCTTCCTACTTCGCACCTTTGCTTTATTCTTCAAATCTGCTTCATTTTTAAAACACCCACTTCAATTATTTTGAAAACTCTCTAAATCTACTACAATTATAAAAAAATAATTTTGACACTCTTGTTTGTAAGCCCAGATCAGTCATCATTCATGCACTCTCATCACTCACATAGTGCATAAACCAGTCAAAATTTCCTAACGGTTCGTCTGTGTCGTTCGTCTGTTTTCAATTTGACATGATTGTCTACACTTCAAGTGAAACTGTGTTTTTAATTTGGCTACAAAAATTATTATCGTGCAACTTGAATCCTATTTAAAAAGACAAATCAAATCGAAGTAAAAGTATTTGCAATGAAAATATATTTTGATGTAGTAAACAAAGATAGGTATGCTGAAAGAATTTGTTTTATACAAACCTACGTACAACTGTAGGTACTACATATATATAATTTTTTTAAAGCCCTGGTGCTGCCGCACAAACAAATGCGGTTAAAACTCCCAGGAATGATGTGGCGAACTTTTTTGAAATCCAAGAACTACAAATAAGATGTAGTTG
This sequence comes from Platycheirus albimanus, assembly GCA_916050605.2. Taxonomy (NCBI): domain Eukaryota; kingdom Metazoa; phylum Arthropoda; class Insecta; order Diptera; family Syrphidae; genus Platycheirus; species Platycheirus albimanus. The sequence continues at coordinate 270,472,656 of OU696696.1, read as the reverse complement.
TTTCGGAAAGGTAATCAACTTCATTATTCTCTAAAATGTTCTATGGCTAGCAAAGTGATAAATGCATTTTTTCTACATGATAGTGATGAACATAACTCTTTGACTTACTCTGATTGTTTCTTTGATTTAAGCAGTGAATCTGAATCTTCTGACTTCCGTGCCGACCTCCAAGTTGACTCAAAGGGAAATACATTAAGACGTTTGAAGAAAAATTACGATCAAAAATATAAACCGGAGTGGGAGGTAAAACTAGATTGGCTAAGCCAAATAGAAGGCAGAGCTTACTGTAAGGCTTGCTATGATTCACTATCAAATGACATAACTAATTTAACTCGTCATGCTAAGACGCGGTTGCATATTCAAAAGATAAAAGAAGCCCTGAATCAACCTTTAATAAAAAATGCAATAGAAAGTTCTGAATTAAAAGCGCCTTCATGGCAAAAGATGCGTATGGAAATACTTTGCGTTATGTACTGTGTGCAACACACATTGCCTTTCACTTTAATGGATTCACTTTCATAACTTTTTGCACATATTTTTGGAAATGCAAAGGTTCCAATAAAGTGTGGGAAAACAAAGTATGCAGCAATGATTAACGATGTGATTGGACCATTTTCCAGAGAAGTCGTTGCTTCACAGCTCCGGTTGAAAGTATTTTCTCTTATAATTGATGAGTCAACCGATGTGAGTTCATCTAAGTGCTTAGTTTTAGTTGTGAGAGATTTTTCTGATGCAAATGGTAAAATGTGTGTTCGGGAACAATTTTTAGGGCTACGCAAACTTAATGATTCCACAGCCAATGGAATAACTAGCTCTATCTTGTCGTATTTGCAGGAACTGAGGATTCCTATAAATAATATGATAGGTATAACGCATCGGTGATGCAAAGTGACATAAACGGTGTAAGAGCAAAATTGCGTTAGTTAAACCCAATAATGTTTTATCTTGGTTGTACGAGTTACTCGCTGCATCTTTGTGCTTCTTACGCCAACAAATCTCTTCCAAATAATTTGGAAAAGCTTTTGAGAGACATTTATAATCATTTTTCACACAGCCCAAAACGGCAAGATAGTTTTAAAGAATTTCAGGAAAATTTCAATGTCGAGGTTCAAAAAATTTTACGAGTGAGTTCAACTCGCTGGCTATCTTTGCAAAGCGTAATCGATCTAGTTTTAGAGCAATGGTCTGCCCTGTGGAATTACTTTAACCTTTTAACTTTCGATGGGCTTAACGAATCAATTTTTTTCTTTCTCATTCATTTTGAAACAAATCAACACTATTAATAAAATATTTCAGTATGAACAATCCGAAGCACATAACATTTTTTCATTAATTGAAGAGTTTTTCATCAACATACAATCAAATTTCGTAATGCCCCAACATGTTGGGGTTCAATCAGATTTTTCGAACCCTAATTTTCATCTTCCTTTGCAACAAATGTTTTTCGGAATAAATTTCGAACCATTTCAAAATGAAGTTGGAAATTCGGATTTAGAGGAAGTAAAGAAGAACTGCTTAAAATTTTACATAGTTTTGTGCAGCCAATTATTAAAGCGATTTGAATTCGAAAATAGCGATCATAAATTGTTGCAATATTTAAACCCAAAATATATTCAAAGTATGCCCACAATTTTACCACTCGTTCAAGCTTTTCCCTTTCACGGTGATACAGATTTAGAAATTTTAAGTTCACAATGGCGATTGCTTATGAGAGAAAATAATACTTTCGTTCAAAACTTAAATCTCGCTCTCGACTCTGATATTGTCCAATTTTGGGTTAACATTGGCAAAACAAAAAATCTCTTAGAAAAACCTTTGTTCAAAGAAATTTCGGAACATATGTTAAATTTAGGGATTTTACCTCATAGTTCAGCAGCAGCAGAGCGAAAGTTTTCAGAAATGAATTCTATAAAATCTGATACTACTAACAAATTGCTAAGCGAAACAGTGGAAAACTTGATGCTTTGCAAAGAACTTATAAGGGAATTTAATGTATAAATAAAAATGAAATTTTTGAGCCTTTTACAGATTTATTGAATTTTTTTCAAAAATTTAAATTCACGGATGGACATTACAATGTTTAATCTTTTCTAGTCCAACTTTATCTTCGATTACAGTCAGGTATTTGTGGTGCTTTTCGTATACCTACACCAGCGTCTGTTCTTAATGGAGGGTCTATTTCAGGGAATATCATCATGTTCGCAGTATTAAAGTATTCCCCTTAAGTTACACATTTCAGACATGAGTTATAACTATTATGAACCGTAACACCTAGAAGCTTAAGAGCAAGTATATATGTAAGTCATTCCGTTAACAAATTCATAAGAACTGGCCTCTTAATAGGTCATATGTATTTTAAAATAGCAAATTCTTCCGTTTTCTAAAGGCCCAACCATAATACGCGAAAGATAAAGGAAGCAAGAAGTATCAAAACCGATCGAAAAGCTTCCTTCCGATTTGTGAAGTACACCAGTTGCCCATAATAGCCTTTAGAATTAACCCTTCAGTGCACACGTGGGGCCTGACAGGCCCAAGTGAAAATTAAAATACGTATAAAATTGGAACCGTCTTTGGAAATAAAATAATCTTTCATCTACCTTCCTACAACGTCGATATTTATCTTCGAACACAAAAATAACTGTAATAAGTTCAGTAGATTTTCACTAAATTGAGCTTCGGGCCTAATAGGCCCAAGGTATACATTCATCATTTGCCACTTGAAACTCGTTCAAATGCGAGAAAATTTGCTGGATTGCTGCCTGTTGAAGAAATAGCGTTTTCCAATAATATAAGTACCAGAAGAGATTGTGCATTCTGTACAAAACGAAGGAAGAGTCGATACTTCTGCGACAAATGCGGCAAATGCATTTGCCTCCAACATGCGCACTTTTGTTGCCCAACTTGCTCTATTTGATATTACTGTACAAAATATTTATGTTTTATTATCTGTTTCTATTAGTTTTAAGATTGATTTTGAATAAATATTATAAACGAATGTATAAAATTTCAGTTTCCTCAATTATTTCTACATTTGCTCATAAAATTGTGTTTACGGGCCTCTTAGACCCCACGTGTGCAATGGTGTGATTTTTTTTTGACGTGTGCACTGAAGGGTTAAGAAGAAAGAAAGAAGAAGAATACCCTTTAGTTTAGAAAAAAGGAATGTCAGATTTTCGTACGTAATGTACAACTCAAAGAGTGCATTACGTTGTGAGAAGCTTTTTGTCTAAAGCTGAGGTAGGCTCAGCGGTTCTTGGGATTACTAAAGAAGCAAGAACATTAGTTTCTTAAGGTTGTTTTATTCACTTATTCTTAATAATACAATTCTAAATAAAGTAATTTTATAATTCATAAATTCTTGTTAAATATTATTACAATATTACAATTTATAAATATTTTTCCAATTTTTAATATACTTCACTATTATAGTCTTAGTCTACTTTGAACCTGAGGCCTAAGATAGCAGGGTCTGCTGAGGTAGCAGCAAACACTAAATTCTCGGCTCAGATAGCAGCGAACACTAAATTCTCGGCTGAGATAGCAGCGGACACTAAATTCTCAGCTTAGATAGCAGCGGACACTAAATTCTGGGCTGAGATAGCAGCGGACACTAAATTCTCGGCTGAGTTAACAGCTCACACTTAATTTAAAAAAACCTGGAAGCCCACGTCAACTTCGGGTTCTAAGCTTACAAAATATTGGAGTTCGGCACTGTACTCAAGATTGGTACACGACTCGATTTGCACTGAATCAAACTGGCTGTCTTATGCATATTTTCGCATGCAAGACAGTGGTAATTATAACATAAACAACAAAAATGTATTATGTTAAATCTCTTCCAATGCAAATCTCAAGTAAATTATAGCATTGGTTGTTGTTTGTGTTAAATGGTGGCGAAACTGGTTTGGCTGGTATTGTTGGTATGCAATCGAGTGTTGGCTTGTGCAATATAATTTGGCACGGTCGGGGAGGAGTGAAATTCCCAATTAATGTGCGGTGATCGGTCGGAATTGCATATTTTGCAATTTAATAATGCGGCGGTACGGGCGTTTCATTACATTCCCCTCCTTCTTTCGGGACGACAATTTTCTAGACCATTTGGTTACGGAAAAATACTATAAATATATAATTAGAATCTACTTATTCTACCTTGGTTGTTATATATAAGAATACAAATAAACAATTTGTGATGTCTCACTCTGAAAAACTTCGTTTAAAATATTTATTTTTGGAAGAACATATTTTAGAAACTTTATAAACTAAATTTTCGTTACTCAAATTTTGAATTTGTACTTTGGGGCCGCTCTCTAAATTTGGCCCTAATAAAAAAATGTTGCAAGAGCCGCTCTCTGAATTTGGTCCTTATACAAAAATGTTGCAAGATAGGCCATTGCTCCACGCTACGGCACGTTACATTTTCCAACGATAGCCACCTAGTGACACTCAATTTTAGGAGTTTATGTTCTGGAACATAAGTCCGCAATTCATTTGGCACTCAATTTGAAAAAATTGTAAACGTTTCGACATAGTTCTTCTAGATTACTTGGCAAATTAGACTCACGCAGCTTGTTTGCCCAATATTTGGTATTATTATTTATTTAAAAATGAGATGACCCCGTTACTTTTGCCAACCATTGTTAAAGCGTTGTCAGAACAAAAACCAATAAAATTAGCGAACGGAATGTTAAATCCTTCTAACGCCTCCATAAGTTTTTCAAAAATAGCTTTTCCTGTTCCATAAGCTGGCTCAACGAGTCGAAAAAAAAATTATCTGATGTCTTACCCTTGAACGTGGATATATCCGTGGTTTCATCAATTATAAGACTGAATGCGCCCGATTTCATTTTCTCGGCCACTAACTTTTTGCAACCATTGCAAGATGTGTAGAAGCTGTTTTGCGAAGATAATTGATTGAAAATTGTTCTGAAAACTAAGTGAAACATTATAATTTTAAAAACTTAGTGAGGAAATTCTCTAAGCTTATTTAAAAAAATTTATTCGGTTTGACATAAGTCCCTAGTCCTATTTTTTCCCAAACCCTAATTTGGGACTTATGTCTCACTTAAGTGGGTAAAATTGTTGACTTATGTCCCTTCGCCGTTTAAGACATCTGCATTTATTTGACTGCCGACAACAAAAAACAATAATGGAACTTTTTTTTACTCTATTCTTTCACAATGTAAACATAGTTGCAGTTGCAGGCCTTCAGGTTGCAAGAGAATAAGCTAGGCTTTAATATTTTAGCTTGAGAGGGGAAGTTATATACTTTAAAGGTTAATAAACTAAAGGAATAATAACCCCTAAAGCTTTCTTTTAATTAGGCTTTGAAAATAGAGCAGGGCATAGGATTTTTCAAAGTCAAGTCAAAGTTAAATTTGTACTGCCGAAGCAGAGAGTGCGAATTTTGATTTTTGCGGAAAAAAAAAGTTTAAGTGCGCGAATTTAAAAAGTAGTATACAAATAAAGAATTATTTAAAAGGAATTATTTAATTGAATTAAAATACCTAGAACAAATATACATACATATAAGTAAAACTTTTTTTTATCATTAAGATACAATCTTTAAAAAAGGCAGATTATTTGCGAACCGTGTTAAGGAAAATATTAGCTTAAATTCATCGGGTGTGTTATTTTACGCTTATATACCTACATATAGATTAAAAGAAAAAGTGTAGATAACAATTTTTAAAGCTTCTCATCGCTCCGGGTGCTGTGGCCCCATCATCGTTGGATATAGAAGGGTGAGTGTTTTTGATAAGATAAAATTTTTGTCTGTGCCAAAAAGGGTGCAAGTAATCTATATATATATATATACGTACAATAATTATAATAATTATACGCGCGATCGGATTGGGTTGGGAGTCAAAGGGGACCATTGCTTAAGTGAATTAAAGTTAATACAATACAAAAAGAGGAAGTTAAATCCCAAAATATTATTATAAATCGAGTTTTTGCCTTTAGTGGACTTTATTGAATTGAAATTCAAGTCCACTAAAAACAAAAACTACTTCGTTAACTTCGGCTAGACCACGGGTGTATTCATATATATATTTATATATGTATAGTTTTAGGTGCATGAATTCAAACGAATTCCCCTAAAAATAGAATTCACAGTGTATTCATGCTGTAATTTTATCAAATGTCGGTAACCATCGACCAAAATTTTGCGTCTTAGAAGGGTACAACAGCATCTAACTGATGAGCCCAACTGTTGTACCTGGGCGAAACGCATTTGGACTAAAGCAAAGGTCACTAAACTTTTATTTTGAATTTCAATTGAAATTCAAGTCCACTAAAAACAAAAACTACTTCGTTAACAAAGTAGGTATTACTTTTTGATTGTAAAACAAACTTGAAACAAAAAAACAACTCCTCGCTTGGCTCAGAAAAACACACACGCCAAACGCCGACAAAAATACCGTTTTAAATTTAGATATCAAAAAACAAAACAATATTACTACTAAATAAAAATTTCATTGGAGTCGAGACAAAGGCATGATACAACTAAACCAGATAGCGCCTTCCCGTTTGACATGTTTAGTATCATCGTAAGGAGATATTCCGAGAAATGTCAGTGTCAAACACATAACAGAACTAAAAAAACTGTCAGCGCTTCTTGGTGGGAAAATAAAAGGTACTTTCAAAAACGAGAATGCGAAACCTGAATGCTGAAGTTGAACATAGAAAAAAATTAAAGCTGGAAAGTTTGATGGTAAATGATAATGCATAAGAAAAAGATGCATTTTTAAAAAGATCGTCGCATAGTCGAATAGCAAAAAATGCATAAATTCGACTAAAGTCGCATAAGGGTAACGCTTACTAGGGGTGCTATGAGTCTTTGCATGATGATTTGCCAAACAATACTGAACAAAAAAGACAAAGCAGCTGGTTAATAGTCACACGTGATCTGTAAAATAAAGCCACTTGAAAATCAAACCTCACGATGTTGGTCAGGTAACGGTGACGGTGATCAACCTGCCAAACGATCTCCTCGACGATCAATGTGACCAGACTCCAGACTTTATGTCACCTAGGCCGGTTGCTTGTTGGTCAGGGTGCATTTGATTTTTGATGCATCAGAGATAACGTTGTGATGCTTTTTGCTACTCAGGCTGATGTTAGCTCATGGATGTCCAGGGTTGTTCCCAAAAGAAAGCGAAAACTCAGGGTTGGAGAGTGTCGAACTCCGAAGCAACAATATTTTTATTTTTCTTAACAGATTATTTCATATTATTAATGATAATCTTAGAATAAAAGATTGCAATTTAATTCTTATGATACCTTATAAACTAGGTCTGTGGAGTTCCGAGAAACTGTCCTAGACAAAAAAACGGTCTGCAGAGATTCCTCTAAAAAGGAAGAGCTCCACGACAATAAACGAGTGGCCTAATGCCGGTCAGCGATCCACTGCGACCAACAGCGAAGTAGAAAGCTGACAAAAAACTTTTGCTTCAAAACTTGGTGAGGCTTCTGCTGGTATTCCCCGCAGCGTACCTTCGGCTGAGAACTCTAATCGCGGTTTTCTATTTGCCGTGCAAATTTTACTCCTACTTATGGAATTTCACTGAAAGGAGAAACTGTGAATTCTAAGGTCAAAAGTTAAGAATACTTGCAAATGTGTAAATCTTTTTGAGTGATGAATTTTTTTGACTGCTTTTCTGGTTTAGGTACTCGGAAGTGGTCGGCAGTCCACCCCAGCGGTGCGGGGTGGAGGGGTAGTCGGAATTACCTCAATAGAATGCAGTCTTGGCGTTACGTCACGTGATGGTGATTCTATTATTCATTATATGAAAAATTATATGGAATGCAATCCTCGTCTCGTCCGGTGGCGGTGGAGGAATGTGTAACTTCGTTACAACGTTCGGTTCACAGGACGCTTAAGTAAGCGTACACAAATTCTAAGCCCGCTACCTATGCAAAGTGTTTGTTTTCTAAAATTTACTTCACCTTTAAATAGTATTGTTAAGGACAAAATCGGGTATTATTTGAATATTTAAAGACGAACCGCACCCGTACCCTTATATTTAGCTACAGCAATACAGTGATACAGTGATACAGTAAATGGACAACAGTAGCCTTCTCTACTGTCTCATCTCTACAAGATCGGCTGTAGTCGTTCTAGAGAATACTTAGCCTTGCGGCTTGTACACCTTTACCAGTTGCCACCACCTTGTCTACATCAGATCGGTTTTCGCAGTGGTTCGTTTGTTTGAGACTTGTTGTAAGAGCGGAAGACCAAAAATCTTTAATATGGAAATTGCATGTATTACTCTGGAGGAATGAAAGATAGGACAGATTTTTTGATGGTACGATGGATTGAGATCTTAAAGGCGGTATTTATCGCACATCACAGAAAGGCACGGGTGGTATGGTATCCAGTTTAGACTGGGGGATTATAGAAAAATTGCTTACCGGGCTGGGGCTAAGACCCTAAACTCTAGGTTAGCACCCAAGCACTACATCCAACCATTACCATCCGCAAAAATTAACCGAGCAGAAGACAGGCTTTTTTTTGGGCTTTATGAAAAATCATGAAATGAGGCAAACGGAGGGAATGGGATCTTTGGGAATGGTGAAATGTGGAGGAATGAGGAAAGGTAAGGTATGGGATCGGTTATCCGGACAGAATAGGAGAAGGGACTAGGGAGGGAGAGGGGAAGGGAAAGAATGTCCGCTACGGAGGAGATGGCATGCTCGCACCGCTCGACTCAGCTCGCCGGTTGTAGGGGGGATCTTACCCCCGTAGCTAGACATAAAACATGCCAAAAACATTACCACCACCGGTTAAACCCACACTTTGAGTAGAGGGCTGCAGATGTTCGTGCAGCTTGGCCTTTCCCACCCTGCCTGGAATCCGGTGGCCTTGGTTGATCGAATTCCCCTGATCCGACCTATACTTGGGTATTGGGTTATACCCGTTGACGATCCATTCGCTAGTCACCGAAAGGACCTAGCCTCACTAACCGCACCCCCTGAAAAAAAAGTAGATTAACCCTTATCCTCTCGGTTTTTACTCTGGAAAACTCTGAAAATGAAATCAGCAAAGCACTCTTTCTCTTTCAACAAAAGTCCTATCACGTGCCAAAAAAAAAGGACAATCAAAATAAGAATTATAACCTAGTAAGGAAGATTTAACAATAAAAAAGACACTTAACACTATATCACGCCAATATATATAATTAATAGAATAAGCTAATATAAAATAAAAACGAAGATCTTTGATGTATTCAGATACTCGCGATCTTGGTTCGATTGAGTCAGCAAATTAACGGTCCCCTGGGGGATACGTTGGGATTTTCTTTAAAAGGGGTTCCTATCGTCGAAATTCTACGGCTTTGGTTTTTGGTTGTTTTAAAACATATGTATATGTCGACTAACAACTGAATCGAGTAACAAGAAAAAACGTTTCACTTGAACTTCCGGGTTACTGGACGGACTTTTCCTCCCTTTCGGGTGCTGCAGCTCAGCGGCACAACGAAGCTCCTCTATTTCGTGTTACCTCGGCTGCTTAGCTCTTAACAGATGTATTCGATTATTTACAGCGCCTCACGGAACTGCTACCACCCTTGTCCTCTATCGTTGCCGCCAAATTCCACGGGAACCCTTTTTTGATAAAAACTACCTATCTTACTATTAAGTTACTCTAGTTTCTCTTTCTTCACTCACCCTTATTGTAGTTTTTCTTTTTATAATAATGTCTTTCTAAAATGAATTCAATTATATATGTATGTACTTATATTTCTTTATACACTTTGATACTTTCAACGTTTCAGAACTTGCACAAAGTACACTGCCTCTCAGTAATGAGGTCTTTTGAATTGTTTTTTTTTTTAAACTCAGCCGTACGAGCAGTTAAAATTTGAATTGTCCTCTTTCGAGGTTGAAACAGAAATAATCATATTCGCTGTTAGAATTTTGTTTGTGTCTCCTCATTTTCTAACAGATTCGGAAACGGATTCAAAAAAAAGTTCAATGCCCTAATATGCATTTTGAACCCTTCTTCAATGTGTTAGTAGCCCCCACATTTTTTTTTTCAACGCACCATAAGCTATCTTTTTGTAGTTTTCGAAAGCTTAAAGATAGATTATATCTCATCTCACAACCTTTCCAAGAAAGTTTTGTAAGCCAGTGTTTTGTCGGAAGTTGTAGGCTTCCATCATTCCTTGATCTATCTGTCAAAAATTGACAGCAAAAACATTATTTATTTTCCTCCTGTCTTCTGAATCGCGTGTGTGAATAGTTTATTTTTGTAATTGAGTATATTCTAAATAAAATAAAAATAAAAAAAATAATCCCCAAAATTCACGAGGAATAGATACCAGTAGTTTTATTCTTATATGTCGGGTTCCGCGTTGACGGTGATCGATAGCCACCGCGCGGCGGCGACAGCGAAAACCTCATCCAGAAATCGCTGCCCTTTAGAAGGAAGTAGTGTTCCTTAAACATCGATAGTCTATCGATAGTTATCGATAGTTTATATTTATCAAATACATCGATGTTTTCAAAACTATCGCAAGTGCGAAAAAATGAATTGCAGCAGCAAATACATCACATTCTTTGAATCTGAACTCTCAAGGTTTGAACACTAAGACCTTGTGTGCATGTGCAGCCGCAGACAAATAGGTTAAGGGTTAACCATAATTGAAGAAGTACATTTTGACCGAAAATCTGACATTTCTTTTTTTCTTAAGGTTAGATGTTCTTGTTCTTTCTTTCTTCTTATTTTTAAAAGCTATTATGGCCAACCAAGAGTATATTTTCTTAAGCTGGTCAAGTGTTGACTGAACGCCGGAACAAACAAACTTCTTTTTTTAAGCAAAATTATGTTTGCTTTTGAACCAAATATTTTTTTTTTATATTTTCATCAATAAAAAGTTGTTTTTATTTTTTGATGAAAACTATCGACAGACTATCGATACTATCGAGTGTTTTTTCAAAACAATCGCGAACTATCGCAAGTGCCGACTATCGATGTTTAATGAACACTAGAAGGAAGCATTTCTTTCAGGATTACTTACATACCGTGGTGGACACAGAATTAGCACATATTCTATTTTGTTTATTGAAATGCATACAAATACCATTAACTGTCGGAATGTAACGGAATTTTCGGTTTGGTTTAACACTTGAGATTTGGAGAAAATAAATCCGTTACATTGACTAGATTTTTTAATAATGAGAATAAAAGAGAATAGTCGTTAATTATCATTAATGAGGCTTGGTCACATAATTAGCACAGTGCAAGTAAAGTAAATGTATATAAATATTTTGTTTCATTTGAACTTTGAACTAACAAGGTAAGTTTGTATTTGCTTACAAATTAAATTGTTTTTATCAAAATTATACCGTAGACATGGGAAAAAGACCGCATTGTACAGAAGTTGAGAGAAATTTAATTATTAAAATGAGATCTCAAGGACAAAGAGTGTCAGATATAGCAAAACTAATTTCTTGCTCTAGAAAGATGGTTTACAATGCGATTTCACATTTTGAAGAATTTGGAACCGCAAGAAACGTTGCGAGAGCTCCCCGCGCAAGGAAAACCACCATAAGAGAAGATCAATTGATACGCAGATCCTCGACAGTAGACCCTTTTAAGACTTCAAAACAAATTAAATATGAAGTTGAGTCCCAATATGGCATCTCTGTGTCTTCAAGAACAATAAGACGAAGGCTTAATGAAAGCCAACTAAGGGGCTGCATATCGCAAAAGAAACCGTTTGTTTCCAAAAAAAATTTGAAGTGCAGAATGGAATTCGCTAAAGAACATCTTCGAAAACCTATGAGCTTTTGGAAAAATGTGCTCTGGAGTGATGAGTCGAAGTTCTGTAGATTTGGGTCCGATGGGAAAAAATATGTGTGGCGTCCTCCGAACCAACAGTACAACCCAAAGTACACCATCAAAACTATTAAACACGGAGGCGGAAATGTTATGGTGTGGGGAGCCTTTTCTTGGCACGGCGTCGGACCAATTGTTAAAATATGTACAAAAATGGACCAGCATGTGTACAAGGGCATCTTAGAAGACCACATGATTCCTTACGCTGATGAGAATTTGCCACTAAGATGGTGTTTTATGCACGACAACGATCCGAAACATACTTCGCGATTGGTAAAAACGTGCCTTGGAAGCAATTTTGTCGACGTAATGAAATGGCCAGCTCAGTCTCCCGATCTCAACCCGATTGAGAATTTGTGGAACGACATTGAGCGCCAAATTGAAGGACGAAATCCTAAAAACCTGGACGAATTGTGGCAAAACATTAAAATTGCTTGGTATGGCACAACAATTGAACGCTGCAGAAAATTAGTCGAAAGTTTACCAAGACGATGTCAAGCCGTGATAGCAAATAAAGGATTTCCGACCAAATATTAACTTTACCGTCAAAATTTATAGGTAAAATTGCATTTGTCTTGCTGTGTGCTAATTATATGACCAAAGTGAATATAAGGCAATTTTTAATCATTATTATTTTATTGTTGTTTTTTTACAGAAATGGCTGATTTTCAATAAATTATGGATTCCCAAAAGACAAAAAAAGTGATTTTTTTAAAAATAAAATAAATTAAAATTTAAGTATTTTTAGTTATACTGTTTTTCTTACTTGAATTAAATGAGTTTCAGTTAAGTTAAAAACGTGCTATTTCAATGTCCACCACTGTATATTGAAGAAGCGATACCGCCAGAAGGTAGCCGTAACAATCATTGATTTAAATTGACAGGATGGGCAAAAATGTATGGAAGCCAGCCTACGAACCAATAACAACATGCTATATATCAATGAATTTTTTGTGTACTTTAATTTTTTGTATGGCAAGAAATCCCCAATCGCTGTGTGGAAAAAGTTATTCACAAAAAAGTAAGACTTCATTCACAAATAATAAGACTTTATTTTAATGTTTATCATACATATATTTTTTATTAGTTAAAACAAAAGAAAACTTTTTTCCTTTTTAATTTTCATCAACTATAATGCTTATTAAATCTCCTGCTGAAGAATGAAATGACTCATGCCTTCCGACACCAAGATACCAGACAATGGAGGTTATATGGGCACAGCTCTCTATTGTCCAGCGCCCTGTTAAGCAAGTACAATAGTATTGTGATATCGCACTAATGTCAATTGCGTCTATATTTATCAAAATGTAACATTGGTATGTTTTTGCCCTTACATGGCGCGACTGTATACGACCTCTTAACAGCCATACATTTTGAGGCATGTTGTAACCCTGCAAATCTCCAATTAAAGCATCCCTTTTCACTTCAATTGTGTATAGGCCATTGTGCAAATACTCTGCACAGTACGATTTGGCTAGCTTTACATAGCTGGTAAGACCCCAGTGTGAAAAGCTTTATATCACTTTCCGTTAAATGGGAAAAGTTATGCAAATGTTGACTTGCATCTATCGCTGAAAAAGCGATTCTTTGTCTATTTAGATTATTGTCATTTACGTAACTGTACAAATTATTTGGTATGTTGATCCTTTACTTAACCGAATCTAATATCATCGGTGCGTCAACATTATCACTCACAGGTTCTCGAAACGTCTTAATAAGAGCACCTGCGATCTTAAAATCGCGAAACAGATTCCGTAATATTGTATTGAAATAGTGTTGGCGCAACAACTTGAAGTCGCGTTTAAAACGACCGTTTATGACTTCAACAACCCATCGACACAAAGTAACAAGCCTCGATTTGTTGGCCTGTTCGGTAGATAGTTGTGTATCATTTCTGTCCTTTGTTGGTGGTAAATGTACTTCATAACCGCATAATTCTCAGTCCAAAACACAATCACGAAAACCTCTATGGAGGATTAAAATATGATTTTGCTCAAAAAACCAATGAAAAACACTGTTTTCATCATTTAAGAAATCGGACATGATGGATGCATCGGACTTTGTAGCAGCAAGGGTCCTAAGATGTCAAGGATATAGCCGTCTGAACAAACAATTTGGAAGGGTTTTAACAAGTTTTGAAACTTTTGCAAGCTGTAAGTTAAACGTTGAAATAGAAAATTGGAACTTTTCTGAATGTAGGCATACGTTCCGTCGCAAATAATTATAGCTTTTGTGTTTTCTTCATTACCAAATATTACCTTATGTATTAATAAATTACGTTCTAAAACATCATTTCTTTGCATGTGGTCAAAGCCCAAATGCTGTGGCACAAATTCTGTGATTAAGCAATGTCTTACTATTTTCAGTATTCGTTGTTCATTTTGTCGAGTCATATTGAAATGTCTAGCTATTCGCTGATTTGACTCTCCGGTTCGTAGTTTGTATAGGAAAGTAACTAATGCCAACCGGGGTTTTTTGTGGCTTTCTAGCAAGGATGGAGTTTCTTGTAAGATCAAATCAAACTGTCTATTTGTTAGCCCGGTCCAAAAATGCATCTCACCATCACTGATGGCACAAACAGTTTAAAAATCTATTTGTTTACCATGACGAACAGCTTTGGTCAATGTTCTGCAATTTCAGGTTGATCTTGTGGAATATTTTCGGACAAAATATGCCGCTGGTACCTTCCGTTGTGCAACCCACGTTGGCAAATAACACAATTATAATCATCCATAATCCGTATTTAAGAGCTTAATTCTTACAATAAATCCGAAAAGCAAAGCCAGTGGTAAAACGTTTAGCAAATCACAGAATCGAATTAACAAAGCAAAATGTTGTAGTCGAACGATAATCATGTAACGGTTATTCAGTTCAATCATTATTAACTCCTTCATCTTTGAACTGACACAATTTATGTGCAGCGGTTTATTTTTATGTGGACTGAGTTCCATTACAAGCCTGCTTTACTGGGTTGGTTCCTAATAGGGTTTTCACACTGGACCAAAAACTCAAAAAGCTTACGAAACCTAGTTGGAGCATTTACACTGAACAAAAACTAGGTTTTGTTTGACGTTTCATGAATATGTGAGTGTTTGAAGGTACTTTTTCCAAAAAATCCCTTGACATTTAGTGAAAATCCCACTCAAATAAGAAATACACCACGCCTTTTCTCTCTTTTGTCGGTAAAATCCCCATACTCTGAGAACACTACACTGTTTTATCGACGAGTTGATGGTGCCAAAAGATCAGTTTGTTTTCACATACTTGCGATTGCAAGTAGGTTTTGAGGAGTTTTATCAAAAACTACTAGTTTATGAAAGAGAAAAATGTAAGGGAAACCTTGTGGTTTTGGTGTAGGTTTTGGGGTTTTAGACAAAAACCGAGTTTTTGATCAAATGTGAAAAGCCTATTATAGGCGTTTTTCTTTATAACATTAGTTCAGAGCCTGGAGCTAAAAATTGTATTCCTAGCTCGGAATAATTGGATTAAGGTAGATCAAGTTGTTTCCTCTTATTAAATTGTATTTCAAAGGGGAATAGGAGTGAGAGGAGGATTTTTTCAGGGGCACAGAATTCAGATTTCTGAATAAAAATGATTGCGTTTGTTACTTCAAATTGGTCGCCGTCATGCGTGCATTGTTATTGGTACTTGAAAAATGCTATTTTTTTTTAATTTTTATTTTAGGGTCTAAGTCAGCAATAAAATAAAATCCATTCAATGTGTTCAAGTTCTATCATTTTTCCCATCAATTATTGTGCCTAAGTTTGAATTGTATAACGGTATAAGTTAAATGTAATATGTTAATATAGCCAATAATTTTAATATATATGTGCATTTGTAAATTTTTTTGTAGTATCTACATACACATAATAACTTGCTTGTTGTAATATCATATTATGCAAAAATGCGAAAAAAAATTGTTACTCATGCTTGGCTTTTTTGTGAATAACTTTTTCCACACAGCGATTTGGGATTTCTTGCCATACAAAAAATTGAAGTACACAAAAAAACCTTTCCATTGATATATAACATGTTGTTATTGGTTCGTAGGCCAGAATGCCTACGCTTTCGCAACTAAAGAATTTGGCATCTCAATCTAGAACTCCACTTTTATTTGCTTCCTGCAGCACGTTGGCATAGTAAACGCTAACTCTCCACATAGAACTAAAGCTCAAGCACCCCGGTATTTCACTATACAAACAAAAAATTCGGGTAGATCTTCGCAGAACCCTATAAAAACACCCTAATATATCCTACATTTCTGACAGGTAAATTAGTAACGGAACTTTTCTTCAGTTCCATTTTTTTTTTTCAGAAAATTTAATGCACATCCTGAAAAGTGTTCCTGGAAACAGTCATCACTATTTATCATCCAATGTCCAACCAAAAAAAAGCAACCTGACATTTAGGATAGACTCTGCAAACCAAACTGTAAAAACTAACAATTTCTGCAATTGTTGCCGACTCATCCTTTTATAAAGTAGGTAGGTCCTGTATCCTCGGTAGACGAGGTCGACACGGGGCGGGCGGTTCTCACAAAAAATAATATAGAAGAAAAATAAAACACAAAGATAACACGATGAGAAATTCCTTCCGTCCCGTCGTCAGTTGTTGAAAGAATCCTTAGAGAATTTTTCTTTAAATCTCATATCACAATCAGGAATAGGGGTTGGAATTCCATCTTCCTCCTATGTATACTGATATTCTATATTATCCAACATGCGTTTCGCAAGTGAATAGCAAGGTCGTTCAAGTGTGATACTCCCCCAAGGCACAAAGTTGCTGCAACAGTCCATACAGCCACAGAGGAAATCCTGCTAGCATTTCCTTGGGGCACTTGTGCAAAAATTAAATTTCCAGAAACTTTCAGTCACATCACATCATGGATATGGGGGGACTTTAGAAGGCATCGGAGTCGCCGCCGCCTCAGTCCTACCCATGCAAGCAGGGTTGCCACAGGCCTTTTAAAAATGTTAAAAAAAATATTGTAAAAAATGAACCTTATCAATATTTTAGAATGAAATGACATTTTTGAACTGACACAGGGCAACCAACCCCAGGGAACTCCTTTGACATTGCGTAAAAAAATGTGTTCCATTGTTGTATATGCGGTCTGGTGTTTGGGGAGAGATTTCATGCTTTTTTGTTCAAAGATGATTTGAGAACAACAACAATCCTTTAAACAAACCACAATGGAAGACAACTACTGTGTTTTGAAAATGTCGACACTAACTAGATGTATTAGCACCTATTTTCTTAAAATTATTCAGCTGTAGCCTCGCCTTTGGGCACTTGCCTGATAGTTTGCGAAAGGTTATAGTAATTTATCTACCAAGAGCGGGAAGGGATCTGGAACCAAGTCCTAAATTTTTTCGCCCAATCAGCTTCATGTGGTTTCTCATTTAAATTCGGGATTACTACCAATTCACATTTTTATAAGAATGGAAGCAGGACTGAGCTTACATCGTCTCTTCAAGAATATTTAACCCCTACCCAAACTCAAGGGGCCACCTTTCGCTCCTCAGCAGCTTGGAAAACCATAGTGAATTTAGTATGTGCCTGGGTGTCACAATCGCCACATATAACTTCACACAGAATTTCTGCATGGTCACCCCCCCTGGGAAGACTGGGAAAACTTTAAACCACACCCTTCTAGCGAAGATGCTGGTTCCGGTATTTTTGGAAAATCACCTTGCGTGAACCTCTCGGTCAGCCTTGGTCTTCATTCGTTAACGAATGCGCTATGATAATATGTCATTTCAACGCCAAAAATAAAACAACATTCATCTTCTCAGACAGCCAGGCTGCCAAGATAGTCCAAGAGACTTAAGCTAGTATTACACGGTCATCGAAATCTGTCATTGCAATGACGTTCTGACGTCACAAGAAAATATTTCATTGTAACGTCAGTTCACTGTCATTTATCACAGTGTCATTGCTAGCTACAGTGACGATCACTCGAATGGCGCAAGTCTGTCATTGGTGTCCCAAAATGCAATGACGGGCAGACCTTGTCATTGTTATTTTTGACGTTTGATGTCATTGCCATGACATGCAAAAGAATGACGATTACACGACTTGACCACTTTCAAAACTTTGAAAGTTGATGGCGACCTGAAACCGCAATGACGATCACACGACATTCATAAATTGAGTGAATTTGTGAAGTTCCTCAAATTATAAACAATAAATAATATAATTCCAATAATATAAAACCAAAAATGTCGAGAAAAAATATTGTGGAGATGGCGATCCTAACAACATATTTATTGGAGGATAGTTCAGAGGAAGAAGACGACGACAACCAAAGACCACGACGAAGGGTTCGTTCTGTGTGGTCAAAAAAATGGTTGCCTCGCCGTGATACAGAAGGCTTCTGTTCAAAGTTGCTGCGGGAATTGCGAGTTTAGGAACCGGAGCTATATCGCAATTTCCTGCGGATGTCAGCCACTCAATTTGACTTTTTGTTAAATTTAGTGGCTCCTATAATACCAAGACAAGACACCAGTATGCGAACTAGCATTTCCGCGGAGGTGCGATTAGTACACACACTGCGTTACCTGGCAAGTGGTGACAATTTTAGGTCATTGCAGTACCTTTTCCGAATTTCACAGCCAACCATTTCTACCATTATTCCGGAAGTTTTTGATGCTATATTCAAAATTCTGGTTACTGATTTCATCAAGGTAGAAAGTTGTTTATTTTGTAGTGAAACAAATATTGAAATTGACTGACATTTTAATTAATATTCTAGATTCCGAAGAATGAAAGGGAATGGCTAAGTGCCTCATGCTGGAGGTGCGTGATGTTGCTGGGGATGGTGTGGTAGAGGATGTTGGTGTTGTTGTCTTTGATTTCTTCCGTGGACCAGTGGGCACCTCTGCGGGAATTGTTGCCAAAGTTGTCTGCTGGCTCAAGTCCTGGAGTATAGACTGGTCAGTGTATGAATTTTCCTGAAAAAATTAAATCAATGATTGAATTTAAAATAGTATAAATACAATAACCTACCAATTCCATAGTTGAAGTTGATGCGGACGACTGACTAACTTCAGCTGACTCCAGGAACATCATTTCAGAGAAAAGAGCCCACGACACTTTGGCAACTTCGGATGCAGCTTGTCCAGACTTTCTAGCATGCAATTTGACGAGGTTGGACTTGAATAGGCTGCGCACTATGTTCCACTTGTTGCGGACTTCACTCACATCCACTCGTGGGATGGCAAGTTCGTCAACAACCTGCTGCCAACAATCAGCCTTTACGTTCGTCAGTCTGTACTGACTGCATCCTCCATCCCACAGAGGTGGCTGTTTTTGCACAGCCGCAATCAAAGCAGACGTTTCAGCCTGGCTGGCCGACGCATATTTCAGCTTCCTCTATTTTTTGCTGTCAACTGTAGTTGGTGTTTTATTTTCCCTGGATAATATAGAAATAATTATTCATTTTATTCACACTAAAAAAAACACAAGAAAACTTAAATTTTTGGTCTGCTTTTTTTTGTTACTGTCACAACTTCAATGTTCAACCAACAATTAAAATCAAATTAATGTCCATTTGACGTTTCATTGTGACGTTTCATTGTGACGTCTACCTTGAGAACAATGGCATGGCAGAAATTCCTGAAATGTCATTGTTGGGACACTGCCATTGCAATGACAAATTAATCAAACAATCTGTCATGTTGTCCTATCAACAATGACAGGGTGATTACACGTCACGAAAATTGACATTTCGATGTCGTGCAATGACAGCATTTTACAATGGCGATCACACGACATGACGACTTTAGGGCTGATAGTTACGTCATTATGACGTCAGAATGTCATTGCAATGATAGATTTCGATGACCGTGTAATACTAGCTTTAGTACTCACTGAACTTGCAAGGAACAATCTTGTGATTCTCCATTGGATCCTGGGACATAAGGGGTACGATGGTAAAGAAATTTCTGACATCCTGGGCAAAGAGGCCGCTTCATTGCCATTTGTCGGCCCTGGGAATCCAATGCAGCTTGGCAAACAACTCCTTGTCCTTGTCAAATCTGCTCCAAACTATTTTTATTAGAAAATTCAAACAAAACCACCAAATTCCTACTCAATCTAGATAGGAAAACTTTCAAAACAATGACTGAAGTCATAACCGGACACTTTTCTCTGAAAAAACACCTTCACTACATGAGACTATCGTTGACCCCGTCTGCCGAAAAACGCATAACGCCCCAACCCACAGAATATCTTAAAGTTCTGGCTTCTGGTTTCAGTCTGGAGCATTAGAATTACCCTAGAATCACACACGGGTTGGCACAATAAGCATCATCGATTTACCGCAGTGCCTGAGCTGTATAAGCTCTCCCTACCCATGAATCTTACTAGTGAGGTGACATCTTTTTCAATACAGTAATTGAGCCTTCATTTTTGTAACTGACAGATACATTATGTCTGTAAATCTAACTTCAGCAAACATCTCATCCGGTTGACACTATATGAAAGCAAGAATGGATGGCTCTAAAAAAGAGGAGTTCCGTAACCCAGTATGTGTAAATGGCCCTGGAAAGCTCGAGTACACCAGGGAAGTGTCATTAGACCTTTTCTCTTAATTGCAGTTTTTTTCCTATAAATCTATTTGCATACTGGTTACTGGTTAGCTGACCCAAAAGCATAACGTCCATCTCAAGTAAACCGGTGAATCCCTCTAACATGAAGGATTAACAAAGGGTGTTTCTTTTAGCTGCATGAGATGTTTCGATGGTTGCTCTCTATGGTTTGACAGTTGAGAATATCAAACTGTGTTGACATTTCTCTTCATAAAGGTTTGACTATTCATCATGAATCATTTAACGCCGGAAAAACGCTTCCAAATTGTGGAAATTTTTCTTTGAAAAATATAAATCGAAGTTTATAGAGCACGTCGTCCATTTTACGGCGTAGTGACCAAGCAATTTGTGCAGTTATTGATCGTTTTCGCGATCATTAGAGCCACCATTACATCCGTTAACATTGACTGTTTGGTGCAGTTTACATGCTGGCGGCATCATTGGTCCTTATTTCTTTCGAAAAGAGGAAGGAGCTGCCGTTATGGTGAATGGCGGCGAGCGCTATGGAGCCATGCTGACAGATTTTTCGTTCCCAAAAGTTAATTAGCCAAACATCCACGGTTCCAACACGACCGACGCACGCGACGGCGCAACTTGCCATATAGCACGCTCAACCATCAATTTATTGCAAAATTAATTTGGTGACCACTATTTCGAGAAGTGGTCCTCTGTCTTAACTGGTCCCCCCGTTCGTGCGTCTTAACGCCTCTCGATTACTTTTTATGGGTCTATTTTAAGTCATTGGTTTATGACGACAAAATTCCGCAAGAGTTCCAGAACTATGGCAACACTACTCATAAGCTTCTTCAGAGTATATGTTTGAACCTACACCTCCACCTCCATCAGCCTTTCCCTCTTAAGGATCGTGCTTTTGTTCTTCATACACAGAACACAGATACGCATATCACGGACGCAAGTGCATGCATGCATAGCTGTTGGACTTTTAAACTATTCCAACATTATTAACATTAAGTGCACACTCGAAGAAATTGCAGATTTTTTACTTTTTTTTATTCCTTCAGTAGGAGAAGGACTCTCTAGAGGAAACTCAAGTGGTTTCACGAAATATTTGAGAAAAAAGAAAGTGTGGGGACGGGGCACAAATGGTGGTTTTGAAATGTGGTTTGAAATTATTACATATCTGTGAAGACTTCATTATGGAGTTAGGGGTGCTATAACGATGGGGATGGCAAAATGTTTAAGTTTGATGCATCGGGTAGATTCTTGTTTTAATGAACCTGTCGACATTCTTGGTTTATGTGAGAGTTGAAGGAGACTTTATAAAATTTTTGTTTTGCAGATGCATTCAAAATGTTAACCAAAACATGGAACACGGAATTCGAAATGTAAATTTTATGAAGAAAGCAAGTTGGTAGAATTTTTTGGAAAGCATTTTCGATGGTATAATTTATAAACAACATTGTTGGAGTAGGGAAGTCAGAACATACAACATACTGACCGAATTTCGAGAGAAGCTAGGAATTTAAATTATGGTTACACTCAGAACAGAAATAATGCGACCGCCGAGACGTAGAAATACATATTAAACTTAAATAAAAGATGTAAGGTTTGTTGGCTTTCAAGAGCTGGGTAAATGTTTTCAATTTGGCTTAGTTCACAATTTTCATAAAGCATCTAGACTCTAGAGGGAATAAAAACTCCTATGGTTTCGTTGTATCCTGCCTTGGTAAATTGTCATTCCACTTTACGGGATAAAATTAGTTTGAAGGTTTGTATTTCATCGCTAAATTTTTGAATTTTCCCATTAAAAACTGAAGTTTGTAACGAACCCTGATACCGTTGATTCAGTGCCGATAAAAGTTTGGACCCTAAACTCAGTGCTGGGATGGTTATTGATCCAATTATTTTGGAAGTGCTTGCATCTCGTATTAAGATGCTTGTAATGTGGTTACATACTCGGAAAAGCAACTCTCTTGACAAGGTTAATATCCATGGCATGTGATCAGGTAGTCTCAATGCACACATTAGTTCTTCAACAGATACTACAGGGTATCGTATCCATCTGCAAGAAAGAAAAATCGTTGGAACTCAATCTATATTTTTTTTTTTGTTCAACAAAGAATTATTTTTCACTCTAACAAAAAAACTAACTCTAAAAAACAAATTTCAATACATTTTAGAGAGTCAGGTTTCTATTGATTGAAGTGTAGATACCCGGTTTTATGAAAGGTATTATATTGCAAAGCACTAGTTCCCCAAAAAACGGAAAGTGAGATGAACTAAGGCCTTTTCCCGGTTAGCCTTTAGATAAGGTTTGGTGTAATGCTTTTTATTTTTAAAACAGTAAATCAGAACAAAATTTATTCGAAATTTCATTTTTTCATCTGGTGCGGCAAAATTAACTTTGTCTTACCTGATTTGCTAACTAATTAAAGACAACCAGTGCAAGTTGGAAACAGCCTGTATTATTTTTCGAATAGTAATGGTGTCACTCAGGGTTCCATTTGTTGGGCCTATTGTGTCTAGTGTTTAATGAATTTACATATTTGGTTACCAACTTGTTGTCCAATATGTACGCAGTACACACAGAAAAATATTGCGATGTAAAATCAACGTGACGAATTGTTGATTTCAATAAAAAACATGAATTTTTAAATCATTGGATTTCATTTCGATTTAACATGTTTTAGTTCTTTTTTAATATTTCAAAACATTAATTTGAGTCTAAGTCCTGTTGATTTAAGATTAAAATCAAGTATTTAGATTTTCATTTCAAATTAAAACGTTTGCGCATAGTTTTAACTTTGAAAAATGTTGAAATAAAATGATTCATGTTTAAAATTCAATCTAAAAATATTTAATGCAAAAACACATGTAAACAACAGGATATTCACTCGATACGTTAATTCAATTTTAATTCAACGTGCAAATTTTCCCGAAGGAAATATTTTTAAATCATCAATGTTTCGTTTAAAAAAATTTCACAAATATGATCATGACGAAATAACACGATTGAAGTAATTTCAACATTAAAATAGTGTTGAAATAAAATGATTCTCATATTAATTCCAAGTAAAACGAACATAACATTGAAACAAACATTTTTCATGTAAAACTAACAGGTTATACACCTAAACAACTACTTTCGTTTTGAATCAACATGGTATTTTTCCCACAGGAAATATTTTTAAATCATCAATGTTTCATTTAAAAAAATTTCACAACTATGATCATGACGAAATGACACGATTGAAGTAATTTCAACATTAAAATAGTGTTGAAATAAAATGATTCTGATATTAATTCCAAGTAAAACGAACATAACATTGAAACAAACATTTTTCATGTAAAATTAACAGGTTATACACCTAAACAACTACTTTCGTTTTGAATCAACATGGTATTTTTCCCACAGGAAATATTTTTAAAACATCAATGTTTCATTTAAAAAAATTTCACAACTATGATCATGACGAAATAACACGATTGAAGTAATTTCAACATTAAAATAGTGTTGAAATAAAATGATTCTCATATTAATTCCAAGTAAAACGAACATAACATTGAAACAATCATTTTTCATGTAAAAATAACAGGTTATTTTCGGTTGTTTCTTTCTTCTTCTTTTGGAAAGACAGCTCCATACAACAAAATCAAAAATTTAAAAGGTCAATGAAAAAGGAGTGATTTCAAAAATAACTTTTGGAAAAAAGTATGTCTGCTATTACACGATGAGTCCAGGTGCATTAAACTTCTTCAAATAAAGAAAATGTCAAATAGCTAGATTCCAGGAAATTCTTAGCCACGGAAATAACTTTCATTTAATACTAAATTGTATTAAATTTTAGTATTTTGCAGATAGAAAATATACATTCGGCACAAACACAAAACAAAAGGAAGCATTGTTATTTTTAAATGAAATAATTTAGATATAATCCTACATACTTTTGATTTCTACAAAATTTTCAATAAGTGCCGTTATTAAAAAAAAGAAAAAACTAAACTAAACGAAATATTTTTATTTTTAAATGAAATCGTTTAATTATAATCCTACATACTTTTGATTTCTACAAAATTTTCAATAAGCTCCGTTATTTTACGTCGCGACCTTAAGGAATCTCTAAGTAACTACTATTAAACTACAGGGTGATACCTACAAATACAAATTACCTTGTTTTTTCCTAGTCCTAGTTCACATGCAAACTAATAATTTATGAGTATTGTCAATGTGTGGCGGGACATTTGCTAGATAAAGCGAAGAAGTAACAATAAATTTTAAATTGGTAAAAAGAAAATGAAGCTTTGATTAATTTAATAAGCAATTAGAAATATTAAGGGTATTCATGGACGTTTCATGAACGCCCTTTTCTGTAAATGTTATTAACTTCGCCTTAACTCAAACAGCAGTTTGTTAAACGTCATTAAAGTAATTTAACAAATTTGTTGAGTTGAGAGAGAAAATGATATTTGATGTTGGAAATATTGGCAGCAAAAAATAAATTGTACATTTCTCAATTCGAATTCCTAATCTTAATTCAAATAAATTGCACGATTGGTAAGCTCTTACTTGCTTTTATTTCCGGTCACAGTTTTGAATAAAATTTGAAAAACATTAAGATAACTCCAAAGTTTTTTTCGATTTAGGTAAATTTACATTGTTTAAAAAAACACTTTAATACTTTTCAGTGGAATAATTTAAATTAAATTAATTAATAAGGTAAAAATAATTAAAAATAAAATTTAAAAATACAAAAAAAAAGTTTTCGAAAACACTTGAATTTCAAATTATTTTGGCTACTTAAATTTTCTTGAATATCAATTTTGATTGATATCGGTTGATCTGTTGAGTAAAACTGGTCCTTTGGAGATACAATTTTCAGTACATCATCTTTATATATTTTTTCGCCAAAATATAATACTTACATAATAACAATACACAGTTATTTTTTCATAAAATTTTTTGGAGACGTCTTCGAGAAAAATAAACTTTTAAAAAACAGTTAGGTATTATGAAAGGTACTGCGAATTTTTGAGCTAAAGAAAAATTAAAAAAAGTTTTCATGTTTCAAACTTAAGGAAGTTTGGCCCAACCGACAGACTGACAGAAACCGGCCATTTATTCAAATATGTTTCTCTATCACCGTAATAAAATGTTTGATTATTATCTCAAGTTTCTTAATATGCACGAACATGCATAATTTGCATTATAGTACCTATAATCTCAATTAAAAACTGAGGAACGTGAACAAAGTAGATGGGATTATAGCAGAGATCAGAAATAACTCTCAACCTTTATTTTCATTTGGTTTGTCACTAAGAGTTACTACATTCAGATTGTGACATTTTGGTTTTGGTCTGAGATTTATTTTTATGTGCTGACTTTTTAGGTCTTTGCTTGAGATTTATTTTTTACTTTAAAATATATCTCTCAATGGTTGACTCTTTTCATATTTCATTACTGGAGATGATCGACCTAAAACCAGTTTCGTCGAAAATAAATAATAAATGGTTAATGTTTGGAATTCAAAGTTTTGATATTTATTTACTAACATTAATAAAATAAATTTAAAAATATACATATATATGTGGCTACGTGGCTGCTATATATATATATATATTTATTTAAGTGTTCAAAGCTCTTCTTATTATAACTATTATCGTTTGAAATGATTTTAAGAAATTATTGTTTGTATGTACACATGTATACATTTCATTCAAGTATTTAGTTTTACTAAAAGTAATCTCTGAAGAGTTTTTGAACTTAAGTTATATCTTTTTTCGCTTAAAATAAAATTTGAAAATGCTCTTTCCACTGTTACTTGTGTCGCTGGTACGCCAAGCACAACCATAGCAGTTCAAAAATATCAGGAGATTCAAGTTTAAGTTTGTCAAAAAAACATGGTTGTCTGTAAAGTCGGTTTACGGACGATAATTTTACGTGATAACCAGTACACAAAGCACTTCATGTGTATAGGTATCTTTCCAACCACCAACCCACCTACAAGCATCCACCATTTTAAAATTTGTTTCACCCTTTGAACACCAACCTCCCACCTCCACATACAACCACTAACCAACAGTCCACCATTTTTGAATATTGCTTCCTCCTCCCCCACACATTAAATCCCCCCTTCCTAACCACTACCAATCACCCACCCCACCTACAACCAACAACCCACTATTTTTGTGAAATTTTTTGTTCTCCCCTTAAACCAAACAGCAACCTACCACTCCCACATTCAACCACCAACAAACAGCCCACCATTTTTGACAATTTTTTCCTCCCGCCCCCACACACTAAATCCTATTTCCTTACCACCAACAAAACAAATTCCAGGCAATCCGAATTCGCTTCACCCCCCCCCCCCTCTCCTTACCAAATCTTCCAACACCAACCACCCATCCCACCTACAGCCACCAACGAAGCACCCAACATTTTTCAAAATTCCCCCTACACCTAATCACCCTCCCTCCGCCCCCTTCACCACCACCGCCAACCGCCCACACCACCTACAACAGCCAATCAACCACACACCATTTGTGACATTTTTTGTTCACCCCTTAACCCAAACACCAACCAACCACATACCCACATACAATCACCAACCAACAGCCCACCATTCCTAACCCCCACCAATCACTCACCCACTATTTTTGACAATTCTCCCCATGCACCAAATTCAACCACCTACTCTACCTACAACCACCTGCTATACTCACCCACCATTCTTGACAATTTTTTCCTCCCCTCCCCAGCACAACTATCTTTGACCATTCCGTCCCCCCAAATCCAACCAACCCTTACAACGCCTACAACAACTTGCCACTCACCCAACACCACCAACCACCCACCACACCTACAGCCACCAACCAACCAATAACCATTTTTGACAATTTTTTCCTCGCTCCCTCCCAACACCAAATCCAATTACCTACCCCTCCTGCCACCATCTTCCACTCACCCACCATTTTTGACAACTTTTTCATCGCACCCCATCAAATCAACCATCCCCACGACCAAAACTGCCAACCAATCAAACCACCTACAACCGCCAACCAACCACCCACCATATTTGCCAATTCACCCCCCCCCCCCCTCCCCAATCATACCAAATCCCCCCAACACCAAACACCCATCCCACCTACAGCCACCAAGGAAACACCCATTAGTTTTGACAATTTTTGTCTCACCACCCAAACCAGCTACAACGACCCACCATTTTTGACAATTGTTCCCCTTCCCGACACTACCCCCCTCCCCGCTCCTGCCCCACACACACTCCTACCACAACCAACCACCCAACACCCTCCACTCCCACTTTAATGACTTTCTAGGCTATCAAAGCAGCTAGGTAACGTCAGTGTGACTGTGACTGTGACTGTGACTGTGACATTTTTCTGTGCGTGCTGCCCATATATTCCAAACCGATTTATTAGACGTTATCACGTCAAAAATGAAAGAATATTGGAATCCAACGGCAAACGAGGGTATATAAATTAAAAATTTTCAATATCTGCGTATATTATTGATGCATTATTTCTGGCATCACACCTTTGTTGTGTATTCTGTTCTCGTTTTTCAATATTATTTAAATACATACATAGAAGCGAGTCATCGGCATCGTAAGATGGACGTCTTGAACCTGTTGAAATGTCGTGGCTTAGCGTTGCATTTTCTTCTCGAGGAATTGACGAATTGTTGTTCTATTTGAAAAATAGTGTTGAGTTCAAAATTGGCCAACAACTAATCAAACATATTAAAATGTAATTCCACATGTTTTATACTTACCAACTTTCTAACGGAAAAACAATTAATAACGGACTGTAGGTACTAATTGAAAATATCAAGATGAGTTTTATTTTTTTCTCTCAGCAATAAATGGTCACTGGTTGACCATAACCTAAAAACCACAAAAATAAAAGTTTATCTCTGACCGAAACCGAAAAAAGTATTATGATAGAAAACCGGTTTTTAAGTGATCGCTGTTGAAAATATCAACAAGTGAGAGATATTTAAGAACCTTTCAAAAGGTTGAGATTTATTTCAGACCTCTGGATTATAGAAGACTTTGTTCATTATTATGACGTTAGCTGAGGGTTCTCGATTTACTGAACTGATACATTTTTCCATAATTGGGTTCAGCAGCACCGAAATTTTGTTTTTGTAAACATATACGCCAAGACGTAGTTGCGCAGAACGAAATAAAAATGAATACGGGAAGGAGCTATCTTAATAGTTGTAGCATGAAACAGCTATATTTCACTCCCTTTGTACGTTTTATTACAAATACATAGTATGTATTACATCGACACACAACGTCAAACAGAAACCAAAAAGAATATCATCTGTTTAATTTTTGTAATCAAAACAAAAACGATGACGACAAACAACTTATCAATTACAAACAAAAATAATAATACATTCGGCCCAAGATAGGCGCACCCTGTATCATGGTTTTTGTATCAATATTGAATCGCGTTGAATCAATCAACGGAAGTCCACACGAATCAAAATGAATTCTCTTTGATTCATGGCGAATTCGTATAAGAATATCATTGTTTGTAGTTGATTTCTACAAAAATTGAAGGATCCCGTTATTTCTTCCAAGCCAAGCCAAAAAATATTTCAGAAATTTCCATCAGTTACCTTTTAGTCGCTGTGCATGAGACATGTGTCATATCGTTTTAAGTTTCGGGAAGTGATAAATATACTTAAAAATATGGATTCAAATAAAAGTTTTAATTTTCATGCGCAAATTGTGAATATTAGTGAAGTGCAACCTATTGACTGACAGATGACGAGGGGTGTTGAGCAGGATATCGAAGCGGAAAATTGTATGCATTTTTACAAAAAAAAAAAAAACAACATTAATAAAGCAAAAAAAATACCTAATTGGTGAGTTTTAAAAATTACACATATATTTTAATTAGGTATCTTTGATAATTTTAATAAAAATGTTTTAAACAAAAACTTCATATATTTTTGTGTTAGGTTGAAATAGTTTTGAAGAACGCTTAGTGGGCTTTTTTACGCATTCAAAACCATCCAATTATCCCTACAGGACAAGTAGTTTAGAAATTACAGCGCATTGTGTCTAACAAATTCAAGAATTTTTACACACAAAAATCGAATTGGTAGACAAACCGTGCTGTTATTGCTTAACTACTTGTTGTGTCGGGGTGATTGGAACAGTTTTGAATCCTCAAAAAAGCTATGAAACTACTTTTGCGTGACCCTATACAATTATCAAAATCGATCGTTCAAAAGATGACAGGCAACAGTCATTTAAAACACACTATTCCACCGCAAAAATAACAATTTATCTAATTTCTTTTTTAGGAGCTGAAATAGGTTATGAAAGCTTAAGATTTCTGTCGAAGGAGGATATACAAGAAGCAATAAAACCAATTGGCTTGCGGGAGCGTTTTTGGGAGATGCTTTTTTATGGAAAAGAGCTGAAGTATGTTTGCGTTTTTTAATTAACTTTAGTGGTTATTAACAGATTATTTTTGTTTTGTTTTAAGGTTCCGAGATGATGACGATACTTTGTCCCAATCAATTGCCAGCAAGGTAGTTTCTTGGTTAGGTAGCGAATCCAGTATAGTTTCTACAACATCAACGCTTAAATCAATTCCAAAAGTCTTGAGCTCGCAGCTCTCTAAAAAAAGCAAGTAGGTAAGCTATTCTAATATTTTAACTTTACACAAAGTCTAACCACACATTTCTATTTAGATTCACTGGACTTTACTGACAAGGCAAACAAGCTAACGAAAAAATCAGCGTTCCCGATGCCAATGAAAGTTTCATCGTTCATCTAACAACGATCAACGATTATGAATGAACCATAAATCAGCTGGGAAATAAATACTTCACCCAAGGTTTGACCATCCAACTATTTTTAATTGTTGTAGGTTTGATTCTTTATGAATTAAAAGGGTTATACGTTTATTTTGTTAAGACTCTTTTAAAATTTAACAATATTTTAACTAGCCTTGATGTTTGTTTTAAATTGATATAATTATTTTTTATCACTGGAATATTCAAAATGTTATAGAGGTCCGTGGTTCTTTATTCAAGAACAGCAAAAAAAAAGCAAATTACTACGTATTTATTCATCTCCAAATAATTGTAATGTTTTATTTAATTGAATATTATTTCAATAAATTATTAAACTTCTAAATGATTTCTATAAACATATGTTATTTTTTTTAATTTGGCCAATGGAATAAGTTTTCTTACAGGTTTTGGCTCAATAAAAGTGTTGTAAGTATGTTTCAATGGGACTTAAGTTATTTAATTTACAAAACATATATTTGTTTCAACAGGATTTTAATCTTATTACAATATGATGATCATGCTGATTCATCTTGTAATTTAAATCCGAATGCAATTTCATTTTGCAGGATTAATCATATAATCATATAATTATTCTACATGATGATCATGGTAATTTAATACAATTATCACGGTGATTCAATATGATGATAATGAAGATTTAATATGATGACCATGGTGATTCAAAGCGATGATCATCATGATTCTATATGATGATCATTGTAATTTAATATGATTATCATGGTGTTTCAACACGATTATCATCATGATTTTGCATGATGATCATGGTAATTTAATATGATTATCATGGTGATTCAATATGATGATAACGAAGATTTTATATGATGACCATGTTGATTCAAAGCGATGATCATCATGATTCTATATGATGATCATTGTAATTTAATATGATTATCATGGTGTTTCAACACGATTATCATCATGATTTTGCATGAAGATCCTTGTAATTTAATATGATTGTCAAGTTGATTCAATATGATGATAATTAAGATTTAATATGATCATCATGGTAATACAACATGTTGATCGTGGTTATTTAAAATGAAATCCATGCTGATTCAACACTATGATCATCATGATTCTAAATGACGATAATTGTTATTATCATGATGTTAATCGTGAATCAACATGATAATCGCGGTGTTTTAACATGACCAAGCCTTGGTTTTTATGAAGAAGAAATCATTTCAAAATGACACGAATGCTCTATGAAGCAAAAACATTGGTAAAACATGTTGAATCATTATCATTTTTATTGATTTTACCTTGTTTTTTTTCTGTGTGTAGATGTTCAGCTGTAGACTTCAGCATGTATCGTTATATCAGCTAAGACTGTACGAAAAGTGGTAGATTACAAAATAAGGCTCTGACATTGTGTCCAGAAGAAAGGGTCTAATTCAACGGAAGAAGTGCACCTCCGCTTAAGTCATATTGCAATATATTTTTGAAACTTTTTAAACTTTTCTTGTGCATCGACATCAACCAACCTGAACATTAATTTTTTTGATATTCAACCCTGTTATTGGCCGATAGCGCGCCGCTTCATAAATTAACCCTCTATATCACAGACCTCCTGTTACATTCCCATCGACTTTTTTAAACCAACCGAATAGCACGGTATATGCAAATTTTCAGACAGCAGTCACTTGCAATAAAATGGACAGCAGAATTGATATTTAGTGTACGAATGATATTTTCGGTGTCATACTTCGGACATTCATCACAGAGACAGACGCCTTCTCGAGAAGATTGTAGAACACTTCTTTGACATCCTCGTGACAGTAATGCGTTTGCTTAATCCACGAAACCCTAAGACTTCAGTTTTTCATACTTCTTTTGCGTTCAACAACCCATCTCACTTATTAGATCTTTTATTCTCTTTAAGGCATCCACATATTGTTCGGATACTCTGAGTGCCGAACAGTTTATTGCCCTTGGTGCGTTTCATTGGGTCGTTATCAGTGTTAAATCATCAGAAAGAGTTAGTGGTTTCGTTAACAGTTTTTTAACATGGTTGGAAAGTTACCCCGAAGGACAACCCCTAATCTGGGGGACGAGGCCCTATTACGTTCTCCTGGGTTAAAAAGAGCTGCATAGTTCAGAGTCAGAAATCCACAACGAGGATGTTAAAGCTATTGTTGACCACTTTAAAACTCATCCGCCAATTTCACTGTTTTACTACCATAAGCTTATTGGTGTGCCTTCCATTATAACTGTTGGCAATCCAACCATGGCAGGTACCGTTAGTTTTAAAGCTAGAATGCTTATTCCAAAAACCCCTCTGAAGGACGTCATGATGATACTATGTGCCAAGTTTGAAGCAAATCGGTTCAACCTTTTAGGCTGTAGGTGCCGATACAGACAGACGGACAGACAGACAGACAGACAGACAGACAGACAGACAGACAGACAGACAGACAGACAGACAGACAGACAGACAGACGACAGACAGAATTGTCGGACCTACTTTTTTCGACTTCTCTATCATCGTAATGTTATCTTTGATTGTCAAAAAAAATTTTCTTTTACGAATGCATAACTTGCCTTATAGTAGATACCTATAATCGCAAGTAAAAATTGACGTCACTTTGACTTAATGCAGCTGTTTCCATAGGGTGAATAATTAGAGTGTTTTTTTTAGAGATATACGAGGGGCGTTCCATATATTCTCGGTATCGATATGAAGGAAAATGCGAATTCAATTTAAATTGTTTTTATTTTTCAATATAATCTCCCCTAACATCAATGCATTTGTTACACCTTGAGATAAGCTTTTTTAAACCCTCAAAAAATAAATTTCCTCTTTCCCTGCAAAATACCCATTTATTGCCGACTTAAGTTCTTCATCATCCGAAAATTTTTTAGATAGATAGATAGATTGATTCTTTATTTCATCAAAAGGTTTTACAAAAAGTTCACTTTAGAATAATGACATGGCAATCGTGCCGTCTGCCTGATTTGACATTTCTGATAAATTAAAAAAAGAATAAAAGTAAAAAAGATATAACTAACACATATGGTGCAAAATAATAAAAACTAATTCAATATAGCTAAATTGCTTTATTTGAAATTTAGCTCAAATAAAAACTAAACGTGAATTTGAAGGAGATAACATATTTAAAATAATACATTATTAATTTCGAAGCTTCGATAAATAACAATTTTCAATGATTTGCAACATAAAATGAGATAAGATTAATTTGCAATAACTGGATGCGAGCAATCGCCACATTAAAAGAAACTGTTACGGAACGAGAGAGCGTGTTTGCAATATTTATATAAACTAAGCCATCCTGCTCCTCCATTTAAAATTTCAATTAGCTGTTGTAATGACAAAAAGCTTTCTTGGAAATACAGCCGACGAATTTTCTAAAGTATTGGACAAATTGCAATGAAGTGAAAGATGTCTTCAATTTCTCTTCTAATACACAAACTACATTGTTGAGGAAGATCGATTCGATACGGAATGAAGTTGAGATTCAATATTTCAACTCTGGCTCTAAATATAGTACTAATGACTTCGGACGAATACTTATTACTAAAATATGTAGTTGGCGTTTGATAGCAGCTGGTGGTTTAAATTTTTATATAATATTTCTAGAGCTGGACAAAGTTGCTCTCGCTTTATACTGGATATATACAATTTTTCGTCAACTTTGGCGATCACCTCTGCAAACTTTTCTTGCCAATTATCAACATTAGACTCTTCTAAGGAAAGAATAATGTCATGGGATGCAGCAAGTTGATTCCATTCTTTAAATGGTGTGGCGTTTGTACGGAGAAGACTAGTTAGTATCATTTTATGAAGGCAACTATTATTTCTTTTCACTATTCTGGTGATAAAATCCGCGTTAGCCTTCAGGTTTTTAATATAAATAGGAGTTATGCCTGACTCCACGTAAATAGCATAGTTCGGCGTCGAAGTTGGCAACCGAAACAAACGTTTTAAGAAGTGCCGATGGACTGCTTCAAAGTTTTCTATGGGTGTAATTCCGAAAACTTGCACTCCATAGCACATGCAAGCATTAACTGTAGCATTAAAGACTCTGTACTTAGAAGCCAAATCGATGTTTGGGTTTGTAAAAAAAGTAGGCCAGATCATGTTTAGGGCTAGTTTGGCTTCATTGCTTTTGGCCTTCGTGTGTTTATCAAAATTCAAATTGTAAGTTATTAATATCCCTAAATATTTAAAGTCTTGTACAACCTCTATAGGAGCACTCCCTAAACACCAACTTTCTTCTGGCAATCTTCTTCTCTGATGGGCTTCAAATATAAGTATTTTTGTTTTCTGAGTGTTAACATGGAGGCCCTAGGTTTCACAAAAGGTTTGAAGTCTGTTTATTTGTAGCTGCAGAGAAGAGAGAAAGGGTTGTCAGCTAATAGTACCAAATCATCAGCATACAGTAGGACTTTGACTAAAACGTTCGCTATTTGTACTCCCCCGGGAAGAAGGTAAGAGACATCGTCAACGAAAAGGGCTAAGAATGCAGCCTTGTGGAACACCCGCAGTCGTTTCAAACGAATCTGAGAACTCCGCTCCATCCCACACAACTGCATTAGATTTAGTTAGGAAATTGCAATAGATCAATAAAAACTTTTGCAATAGACCTAAACAAGAAAGTTTGTAAATTAAAGCCTGTCTATTCACTTTATCAAAAGCAGCTTTAAAGTCTACGAAACAGGAATACAGGAATCTTTTTCCACGAAGACATTTTTTCTGGACTATAGGGTGGATGTTGGATTTCTTCGAAACCACAATCTTGCGCTGCCTTGGAAACTCGCGCCGTGTGAATAGGAGCGTTGTCATGAAGAAGCAACACACCTGCTGCGAGTTTACCCCGTCTTTTCTTTTTAATTTCCTCCCGCAAATTATGCAAAGTGGAAGCGTAGGATGTGGCGTTGATGGTTTCAACTTTTTTTTGTACTCAATGAGCAAGATTCCCTTTGAGCCCCAAAAAACTGTGGCCATGAGCTTCCCGGCAGACGGAGTGACTTTGAACTTCTTCGGGGGGTCTGTTCCTTTTTTATGCCACTGCATAGACTCTTGTTTGCTTTCAGGGTCATAGTGGTGAACCCATGTTTCGTCCCCAGTAACAATTCGATCCATAACACCGTCCGCGTTCTCACTACACATCTCCAAAAGCTCTCTACAGCATGCGATTCTCACTTTTTTCTGAGGCGCTGTGAGCATTCGTGGCACCCACCTTGCACTGACCTTTGAAAGGTTAAGATGGTCATGAAGAATGGTGTGAATGCTACCAGTAGAAAGCTTGGTGATCTCTGCCATCATTTTCACCTTTATTCGGGCATCCTCAAGAACAAGTTTTTCGACTTCTTTGATGCTTTCTCCCGTACAAGCAGTAACCGGGGCGCTGGAGCGGGGGTCGTCTTCAATGCTCTCTCTGCCTCTCTTGAACTCACTTGACCACTTTTGCACAGTTGATAATGAAGGTGCGGAACCCTGGTAAACAGCCACCATCTCTTCATGAATAGTTTTTTGACTTTTTCCTTGCTTAGTGAGAAATTTAATTACAGCGCGATGCTCAATTTTCACCATCATCTTCTCAGTTGCCATTATGATTCTGTTTAACTAGAGATGAAACGCGAAATAATAATCACATTTATATGAAATTTTTCATGAATGCAATAAAATAATAGTATTACTTGATAAATAAGTCACTTTGTATATATAACCACAGCTTCACCTCGATACCGAGAATATATTGAACGTCCCTCGTATATCCCATTTAAACGGCAGCACTTATTTCATTGACAGCAATTTTGTCATCTTCCCTGTGATTGATCTTTATTTTGGTTTACAATTTCATCATAAATCGACTGATGCCTGAACAAAGCATGCAAATTGTGCTGATTTATTTCGGAAAACATGGTTCTGTTGGATCTCGATTTTCACGAGAACATTTTTTTTTCAGCGAAGAAAATTATTTTTGGTTGAATGGCTAATTTGATATGCAAGATCGCCGTATTTGGATTGTAGATAATCCTGAAGCTTTTGCTTGACGCCGCTTCATCCAGAAAACCTGACAGTGTGGTGGTTTGCTTTATTAGCTGGTGGAATCAGTATGGTCATTACTTCTTTAAACGATCATGCTGGCCAGATGACTCGGTGTGGCGTCACTTGTCACATAGCGCGTGCTCCAATTGATTTGTTGTAGGAAACGTTTGGTGAACGTTGGACCTCTGGTTTGGCATTCATTACGAGTATCCTGCGATTTAACATCGCTAGACTTTTTTCTGTGGACTTATGTGAAGTCGCTAGTCTACAGTGATAAGACAGCGATGATTGGCATTCACCGCGTTGTTGGCGATATACGACCCCAAATGCTGCAAAAAGTGATGGAAATTTGGATATCAAGATTGTACTATCCGATATCCGAACCAGCCGCGGTGGCTTTACTCCAGAAACATATTCAAACAAATATGACAAAGGATTATCTTTCAAATAAAGTCAATTTTATTTCAATTAAAAAACACACTTTACATAATTATGTGCACTTACATATTGCCTTACTGGCTGCGCAGAATGATATAGCTGCAGCAGTAGCACGTAGCAAAGTCAAAGTTAAACTTACGTAAATCGTATTGCACGGCTAAAATGTGAAGTAGCAGCTGCAGCATAGAGAGTAGCTGAAGTACAAGTTGACTCGACTCCAACTTCACGAACGTGCTGCGCTGCAAAACCACAACAAACCAAAATGGCAGACATGATTTTTGTTTGAGTTCAGTGCTACACATTGTATTTATGTATAGTATAAGCTGCTGTCAACTTCGTTGACATTAACTTTGACATTGCTACGTGCTACTGCTGCAGCTATACACTAGCGTAGCCAGTTATCCAAGCCTTACTACACAAAAGATTTTGTATATTCTCGCTACGTCCAATTTTTAAAAGTTTTTAAAATCTTTTTCAGATTTATTATGCTTTTCGGCAACGCAAGATTAATCTTTATTAATACTTCTTTATCAAATCAATGTTCCATCTCACACAAGAGATCTTTTTGTGACACACTTAAACAGCATGCAGTTTACTCAAAATCAGGTCCTTCTTAATGATGTCAAAGAAAAAATGGAAGCTATTAAGTTCTGTTTATAAAATTAAAAATATAAAAATGACTACATTAATCATAGTAATGCACTTCGGAAATATTTCCCAACAATAAAACCAAGACGACATGACAGTCAGTGTGCTTGTCCCCAATGAACCTTTAGCCCTCCCTCAAGTCGCTTAACGAAACCAAACCAAAAACCCTGCTAGCGGAAGAAAAAACGCAATTAGTGAAAAATGCTTGCCACAGTGTGCGTCAATTTAGAAAAAAAATGCTTCCACCTTTTCTTTTTCCTTTTCCAGACCTCACATTAAAAAATTAAATTTTCCTTCACTGAAACTGAAATATTCCGACATTATCGTTCGTCATTTTGGTGGGTAGCGTAATTTCAGAAGCAACCACCTTTAGCTCAGGCATAGCTGAGAATTTACATGATAGCTGTCTCAACGCTGCTGCACAGGTATAAAGTGGTTTTGAACATGGTTGTTGCTGTTGCTCTTGGAGGAGAATATGGTTTCCAAATTCCAGGAATGGGGTTTAGTGATGTGCACAAGCCACGAAACGCCCGCCGCGCCACGCCAACGATATGATGAGGATGATGATGGCAAAAATAAGAGAAGATAAAAGACGAACACTCTGCGGTGCATAAATAATTACTTAAGGCGACTGTACAGTTGTTCTTGTGAACCATGCTGTCGCAGCGCAGCGCAGCTTCAAGCATCATTCAGAGGTGACTTGAAACTATGAAAATGAAATTTTCAAGAAAATTGAGAAACGAAATTCCACAAAGGAATAATAATATTTCCGTTTGTATAAAAACGCTCCTGCCACATCGACCTCTGGGCTTTGAAGCTGGAATGGCATGGATGGCTTTTCCTTAGACTTAATATGCGCACGTACGAGTATCTTCATCCTATACCAATGCCAACCTTTGTCCTTAATATTTCATTCTGCAAAGCTGCGGCAACGTTGCGCGTGTTGCTGTAGGACACATCTTATTATTTCTTTAGGACGAAATTATCGTTTTTGAAAACCCTAGGGATTTAATAAAATAATTGAATTTGGTTTTCGCAAAAAAAGGCTGAAAATATGTTCTAGTATTGATTGGGTGCATTATGTTAACTGTTTGCTGGGAGATTTTTTTTTTTTTTAAAGTGAGACCGCGTTTAGAAAATTAAAATAAAAGCAATAGTTATTTCTAAGTACTATTGATGAAACGACCATTTTCCGATCAACAACACACGCTGATCCTTCGAAGAACTTGCAGAATAATAAAACACCTTGGATTTTACAACCTGAAATACCACAAGAAAAGAAATTTCTGACGCCTTAAAGAAGGAAGAAATGAAAAAAAGCGATTGGCAAAAGTGATACTTCGACAGATCTCTTCACTGATATTGTTCGGAGAGGTTATAGTGGAACCCAAATAGACAAATTCCTTGACTATACTTAAAGTTATATCTGTCCATCGTAAAGTTTTGCCCGCGCCTAGGATAATGATGTTCTGCATCCGAGGACATCATAATGCTTTGCTTTATCTTCACTTACAGCCAGACCCATTCTCGTCGTCCCACTTCAATACTTTCGAATGCTCCCCTGACAGAGCGCATCGAATGGTTCTATAAAAAATAGTACCGCTGTGCTGGCACTCATGCGAGTTGGGTATGATCGTTTCAAGACGAATGTTGAAGAGGTGCGTAATTTGTCTTAACCCGCCATTGGTGACGTCAATTTGACTTTGATCATTGGTGACGCCGCCGGCCGGTCTCACGCACCGGGGTTTTCAACTGATGTTTTTTCAAATCGAGGAATTAATAAATAATAATTTTTATTTTAATATTTATACTCTTTGACAGTAAAACAGAAATATTTTATCAACATAAGCTCTTGTATTTCAAGGCTCCGTGAAATAACTCCCCAAGAAATAACTAAAAAAAAAAGAAATGAAATAACCTCCCAAATTGGGGACTTATTTCATAATGAAATAAGTCCCCAAAAAACATGAAATAAGTCCCCAAAAAATAATGAAATAAGTCCCCAAAAAAATTGTGAAACAAGTTCCAAATTTAAAGAATTGTGTTGCCACTTTATATATTTTCCAATGAAAAAGTATTAATTAATAAGGCAAAATAAGATTTTAATATACATTTTTAATGCAGGTAACTTCCTTTATTAACAATTGTTTTAAATATTAAAAAAGTTATGTATATACATGAATAAGTGTCTTCAACGTTGCTTCTACAGTAGGGACATATAATAAATTGAAGACCTTCAGCAATTGACTGGGCTTGCATTTTCAAATTACATTCTGCACAGACTTTAAGATGTCTGCATGGCATGATATTTGGCTGTGAATCTTGACAAACAATGCATAAACTGATATGTTCTACGTCTTCTGATGAATTTTGTTCCATTTCATCTAGAGAAAGGTCATCCTCGTTCTCCTTCTCCTAAAAAATATCGTCATCAGGCTCCATTTCAATACAAACACCTTGGCTTGGAAACGTCATCCTATTTAGAAATACCATTGGAGTAATTTTTCCTTTTTCCAATAGTCTATTGGCCTCTGAAATTTTGGTATTTGTATCTTCATTTTTCTTTTTTCTCCACTTGTCCCTCCACTATCAGCAAGTAATTGCAGCTCCCTACTTTTGACAAATTCTTCATCTCGTATAGCTTTAACGAATTTGAAAAAGTTGCCGGTTTTCTGAATGATTCGTCCTTAAACTCCGTTATAAGCTTCTACAGCGGACGTAGTGCGAATTTCTTCTTCAAACACAGACATTTTATCGGGTCCAACCTATAATTCAAGAAAATGTCTATTTAAATATGACCTCATTCAAAAATACAGATATAGATACATACTTTATTAAGCCACTGATTTTCAAAATATTTCAAAAATTTAGCGAATTTTTCCGGATTTTCTAATGTATTTATCTGCACTTTTAGTTCCTCAAAAGCTACCATAATACATGCTTTTGGAAGCAGAGGAAGTGCCATAATTTTGTGGTAAATCAACGATGCACTCTTCGAAGCTCTTGACGTAGCTGCTCTTAGATTTATGTGTCTTTAACACAAAAAACAATGGAAAAATCTGGAATAAGGAATACAAGAGGATGAAGTTCAACGAAGCGATTTTCTGTCTGAGAAAAAGAAAAAAAAGCAGAATAAAATTTTGTTTCTGAGATCTAAGAAACAAAATCTTTTCTCAACAGAAAAACACTGCATAAAATTTGAGAAAAAAGAAAAGAAAGCAGAACAAGATTTTGTTTCTGAGAGCTAAGAAAAATAAAAGTGAAAATTCTTCTTCTTCTTTTATTTTTTTCTTTCGAAAAACAGCACGTACTCCGCTCATAGCATTCACGTCACTTAAAACAGTCGAATTATTCAAACAATCTAATTTCATTTTATTGAGAACTTATATTTCTTTGTACAGACGTTCATTATTACCGCGATGATTATGTGCAATCCAATTTTTCGGTTTTTCAATATCATTAGTGGAAATAATATTTAAACGCGCTTTGCAGTTTTTTTCGTAGCACTCATATTTAATAATATTTTTATAAACAGATTTTTTTTGATATAATTGTTTTTCCATAAAAACGTACAAAAGCTTACTGGTTCTTCTTTTTCCGCACAAAATCTCAAATTTACTTAAATTTTCCATATTCCTAAACAACTTCTGGTAGCTTCTTAATGATGATAATTTTACTCTTTTCAAAATAGAACTGATTTTTATTTATTATTCCAACATTATTTATACTAAAAATTTGTTTACATTCGATAAACAAACTTAATAAATTATTTTTTTTTAATAAATTAATGTGATTGAAAATTGTTCTTAAAACAAAGTTAAATGTAAAAATTTTTTTTTACCAAATTATCAGAAAATAAAACCGATAAAATTTTGAGGATTTATTTTCACTACTTTTTTGGAGGACTTATTTCATTTTTCAATTTGGGGAGTTATTTTATTATGCAATAACTCCCCAAACTAAAAATGAAATAAGTCCCCAAAAAACAGGTAATAAGTCCCCAAAATTGGGGAGTTATTTCATAATGAAATAACTCCCCAATCTCATACAAATTTTTGGGGGGTTATTTCATTTTTTTTGGGGAGTTATTTCTTGGGGAGTTATTTCACGGAGCCGTATTTCAATATTAATAATTTAAAAAAAAAATTAACAGACATACATTTAAACTTAGAAAAAAAACAAAAAATCACATATTCATATTAAAAAATTACATCTATAAGTCTTTTGACATTAGGAACTTTCATAAAACAACAAAAACTGGTATCCTTCCAAATAAAAAATAAAAAAAAAAATTACATCTCAAAAAATACTATTCTTCAGCCAAGACACAAATATTTTCGACATTTATGACAAGAGTACTTGGTCTTCCTATTTGTCTTCCATCCACACTCAAAGCACCGGCCATTTCTTGAAGACCCAGGTACATCGTCCAACTTTAAAATCTCTGACAGTCTTTGTCTCATAGATCGTGGTAAATTCAACTGCATTTGTAGTTCTCTAATGTGAGGATCACTGAGTTTCTTGGCCAAACTCTGAATAAAGTTGCGACGTTGAAGTTTTGTGTTCTGGTTGTTAGCTGTGTATATCACCTGACTGTTGATTGTTCAAACATTGCGCAAATCGTAGAACACTACCATAGGCCAGCGCCTTGTTGCTTGGCCACAATTATAATCCGCACATAAACGATCGACGACATCGACGCCACCCTTTGTGTCATTGTAGCTATTATTTCGGGTTTTTGAGTTTCGGTATCGACTGTAAGTTCATTGTGCATTATGCTAATCGGGAGAACGTTTTTTCCTTTCTTTGGAACATGTGAAACCAAAACCATGTTTTCGCGATAACCATAACCAAACATATTTGACTTTACGCAATGTATTGAAGTCAGAAGGAATTTCCTTTTTGTTTTTCCTAACTGTTCCGACTGTTGTTAGACCTTTCTGGAGCAACGCTTCAGCTAAGGGTATACTGGTCTGGTATACCAATTGTCAGTTGTGACTTTGCGACCAGTGTTGATAATCGGTTTGCATAATCTTTGAACAACTGCGAACCCAGAATTGTCAAAATTGTATGGGCCTATTTGTGGCTGTTTTCCAGGAGAAATTTTCATATTAAATGTGTAAGACATTTAAGCGTCACAAAGGGCTCGAATACCTTTATTGCCTAAGTGAGCACCTTTCGCGAAAAGCTTCCAACTTTTCATCAGTAGTCACAAAAGCAGATAAATTGTAATTATCCTTACAATTTTTGACAAATCGCTCTAATATTTCTTGAATATGGCAAATTTTGTCAAAAGCTTTGCTAATTTCACTCGTAGTACCATCATCAAACCTCAAAGCTCTCAGTAGAAATTCAAACCTCTGAGCAGACATAGAAAACCGAAATATTTCAACTGAGCCACCATCCGTTCGAAACAATAACTCGTCAAAATTCAGATGATTATAGATTTTTTCATTTCAGCTTATAGCAGCAAACCTATGAATCAATATATCTCGTTGAAATAAGTCTCCTTGGCATATGTTTCTCTGCCAAATTTATCTTTCACGGAAGCAATGTATTATTTGGTGTACTTGACAATGATCTCAATTATAGTGTCTTCAAAGAAGTGTCTCCAAATTTCTAGAGGGTCTGTCACAATTGAGATAGCCCGTTTAGGTCTTGGTGACTGTGTTATTATATTGACACACCTCTAGTACGAACAGATTGGCAAGGGAATTTCTTACCCCATTTCGTACATTTATCTTTTCCTATATAAAATAAGGAGTTGTTGTTACCTGAAGATTCTCGTTCACTCAACTCTTCTTCGCTTTCCGAATTTTGTATTTCCCCTGGTTCTGGTTCCCAGTCACTTCCTGCTTAACTATCTGATGATGTTTTTGGTGTAGTCGTATAAGTAACCTTATAACTTTCTGTATATACTTTAATATTAATAAAAGTCAGTTCTATACGAAATATTATTCAATTAATACTTACTTTATTTAGTAGTCGATGTCGATACTACAGTGAGTATTCCGTCACGTGATGGGGATTCCATTACCCATAGATCATTGTTGGAAATCATCGTGACGATCGGTGACCATATGCTTATTGCGTCACTTGATAGTTAATCAATTCGAAGGGTGTTGTAGGATATATAAGGCCGTCGTGGCGGTGGGAGAAAATGTGCAACTTCGTTACAGTTTTAGTCCTATATACATCGCCCTGCCAACAAGCTGTTGAGCACTTGAAGAAAACTTTTCCGATCATATCGTCTTCCTCATGTGCCTTATACGATAAAAGGACCGGTATGATGAGTGCTCTGTACAACATGAACTTGATCCTTAAGTTTACTAAGCCTAATTCCGCTTGCTGCTGTAACATATCGAAGCCAACGGTTACGGGTCGCTTTGTTTTTCTATTATAATTTAAAGTTGTCAGCTGAGGGTTTTTTGTTTAATTGAACTAGCATTCTAGCTTTAAAACTAACGGTACCCCCCCCCATACGATATTTAACAAATAACTCTTAAAATGTTGATCAATTTTTCCGAATGGTTTAACAGTCTAACTAAATCTCAGTGAATTGGTAAATTTCGTGGAGTGAAGAATTAAAATAATAAAATGGCGATCTTTTTTGTGTGCGGGGGAAAAGTTGAGTGAAAAAGCAATATTTAATCGGTAAAATGCGAGGTGTTTAGTCGCTTTTATCAGCAAGTATTTCTCGAGGTAAAAAAGAAAATGACAAATGAGGCAATGCTGCGAACGGTGGAAAGCATTATCATGCACCCCGCGTGCTATAAGACCTACAGTAATCAAAGGCTTTTCCTATGCCCCAATCGTCAACGTCACCTATTGATTAATTTTTCGAGGTATTGTTATAATCTGTTCTGAAAACGTGGACCCAACGCCAGATATATGGCTTCCAGAAAACCTTACGAGGTGAGAGTGTAAAGGTTTAGCAGTAACCAGGAGATGCAGATTCTATAATCATTGGAACCGCTATTCAAGAAGCTGCGAACTATGGAGAAGTCACCATCATCGGCGAGGATATCGACCTTCTT
The DNA here is from genome assembly GCA_916050605.2 of Platycheirus albimanus. NCBI lineage: Eukaryota > Metazoa > Arthropoda > Insecta > Diptera > Syrphidae > Platycheirus > Platycheirus albimanus. The sequence goes on along the minus strand of OU696696.1, from coordinate 270,428,270 downwards.
GTCCTGCTTACTGGGTTGAGCCGTCGTTTGACCAACGTATTCTTTAAGAAACCTAGCAGAGGGCAGAATCCAGAGCAATTAGGTATATCTTTCATCAGAAAGCTTTAAATATGGGGAAGAAATAGCGGAACATATTTTGTTCCTTCATGCGTTTAGTGGATGCGACACCACGTCTTCTATATTCAATGTCAGCAAAATTAAATTTTTCAATAATATACGAGTACAAAACAACCATAGGATTTGCTTGAGGATCTGAACTTAATTAAAAAACAATGTGACGAAAAGAACAGTCTAGTAGCTACTAGAGAACGCTTTTTGATAGCTTTGTTTGTTGGTGGTCTCGATGTGAAATCTCTCAACCTACTTCGTTTGAAATGCTTCACCAAATCAGTATCGAAAACCAAATTTAATCTAGCGACACGTCCTTCTACTTCGGCAGCAGCAGAACAACAAAAGTGCAAATGTGGCTGGAAAATGACAGCACAAATGTAATGGAGTGCCGGGGAATGAAAAAAACTGTTTGCGCGCTGCAACCGATTACAACAACGGCAGATCCCGCTCCAGAATCTTTACTCAAGACAATTTCTTGCAAATGCAAAAAAAATTGTGGAAAAAGTGTGGCTGTATATGCGGACTGATATGTTCGAACCAAATGTTCACACTTCGGTAGATTTTGGAAAGACCCAAGAATTCCAGATCGATACTCAACACCGCTTTATCGATTTTAAAGTCGCCTATGACAGCGTGAACATGAACGAGCTATCAGAGCCATGTCACTTCTTGGCATCCCTCTGCCAAACTCGTTCGATTGTGCAGGATGGCTATGGAGAACCCGCGCTGCTCCGTCATGGTTGGTAATAACACCACCGACTCATTTAATGTCGAAAAAGGCTAACGACAGGGTAACGCGCTGTCATGTTACCTCTTCAACATCATTCTTGAGGCAATCGTACGCAACTCGCATGTCAACACCAGCGGTACGATTTTTTTTAGATCCGTTCAATTACTTGGCTATGCTGATGATATTGACATTATTATGGAAGAACGATGCGCGCTGTCAGTGGAGCATTAGCAAGTATTGAAGTGAAGGCGGCACAAATGGGTCTGACTGTAAAGGAAGATACAACAAAGTATATGCTGTCCTCGGGTGAAGTAGATCATCACCGTAGGCTCGGACAAAACGTCACAATGGACAGATATAACTTTGAGGTTGTCAAGGACTTTGTCTATTTGGGTTCCACTATAACCTCTCAGAACAACATCAGTGAAAAACTCAGTTGAAGAATCACTCTTGGCAATCGCTGTTTCTTCGGGCCAAGAAGGCATCTTAATAGTAAAGCCCGCTTTCAAAGGACCAAGGAGACATTATACAAGACCCTTATCATCCCAGTCCTGCTGTATGGGGCAGAAGCATGGACACTGACACAATCGGATGAATACAGGCTGGGGTGCTTTGAGAGAAAGATTCTTCGGGTGATATTCGGTCCTGTATTTATCAATGGAGTATGGAGGAGAAGATTCAATGACGAACTGTACGGGCTATACAGCGACATTGACTTGGTTAAGAAGCTAAAAATTCAGCGGCTTAGATGGCTGGCTCATGTGGAGCATATGGACGAAAACGCTCCTGCCCGACGAGTCTTCAATTCCAACCCGGAGGGCCGACGCAGTTCTGGAAGACCCCATCTGTAAAGATGTCCGATCGTTTGAATAATAAATCTGGAAGTTAGAGAACTTCACTGACTCGCTTGGCGTGTTGCCTTCAATGCGTTGACCCAAAAGCAATAAATGCTCTGTCGGGCGTCAGTTCCCAAAGTTCAACTTCCCACAATATTTTAAGCGAGTTGCTGAATAAAAACAAAGTGGTTGGTTGGGCTTCAGAATAAGAAGTGAAGTATTATAATTTTATTTGCTCTATTTATACAAGATTCGTTTGCCTTGTTTGGTATCCAACCATACTTCGATAATCGACAAAGTTCCATCGATATTCCCAAAATGCAGTATCAGCGCTTGACCATTTGTATACACTTTAAGTGGTTTTTGGGCTAGCTTGCTTATGATGCATAATTTCATTCATAAGCCAGCGACCCTACAAAATAAACAAAAATACCCATGCACTATGAAGTGTCAAATGTATTTTTGTTTACTGTGTATTTCTCTCGCAGCTCGTGCCCAGCAAGTGCCGGTCGAACCATATGATATGATATATGTACATGCATAATGAATATAGATACTTATTGTGACTCGAAGTGAGCTCGGTGCATGCGATGGGAAATCGAGTATCAAGTATCGAAGCAAGGTTGAAAACCATATTAATTGTTTTTGCGGCAATTAGCAAAGTGATTGCTGGTGCGATCCCTTCACACATCTAAGGTGGCGCGATCAAGTGGTAAATGACCTCAACCAACTTGGTGTGCGCAACTGGAGGCCAGTGGCTAGGGACCGGCCTAGCTGGCGAGGATTGTTGGTCCACAATGGACTGTCTGCGCCACCTTAAGTAAGTAAGTATGTTCTGTTTTATGCCAAACATGTAGTGGAGAAACCTGTGAGAAAATAGTGGAAATTTGGGAGCTGCTGGTCTTCGATAACGAAGACAATAAAACCCCTACAACTGACACTTTCGCTGGCGAAAATTTTGAAGATAATGTCGGTCTTGTCCTGCAAGACTTAAAAAAAACTAAAAATTATCAAAACAAAAAAAAATCCGAAAAAAATAAGAAAAATCTGTTCTTCTGTTGAGTGAATTTTTAGTAAAAAATGTAAAACTACCAACTTAACGAAACAGTATTTGATATACATTATTAATTTTTGTTTTCTTATTTTCAGGATTAAGTCGAAACATTTTAGTCGTAGGGAAAATGTTGTAATACACAAACATGTAATGAAAATTAAATTTTGCACAACTTTTGTTACAATCATTTTTGGTAAAAAAAATTATAATAGACGAGTTATTTAACAAAAACATATTTTCCTTAAATTCAAGATGGCGGCCAACGCAATAGAGTTAAGAGGTCGAAAACCGTTACATTGGTTCCTAATGGACTCCTCTAACGATTGGGCTAATTATCATTAGCAATGCATCCCCAGGCTCCCAGGCAGAACTGAGTTGTTCATCATTGTTCGAATAATGCATGCCATCTTAAAAACTGCATACATAAGACTTGCATACGAAAAAAAACTAACTATAGACACGTTCTTAATTTAAATAAAGTCTTAAAAAAAACTTCTCGAACAATAATTCTACATTGGACGCAAAACTTACACCACTTTATTATGTTCTAATTGCTAATTTATTACACCTCTACCGTTGACTGTAAAGAAGAAAGTAATTATTCTTCTCCGTACACTTGCTCACGTATTTTCGAAGCCCTCTCCTCTATACTCCTTTTGCGGGACTTCTTACTTTGCAAAAATAAGAAGAAAAAAAAGGAAAAAAATTCACACTCCCATCTATTTTGATAACTTCACCCACACATTTGTCTTATTCTTACCAAGCAACTACTTCCCATTCAGAGGATACAACGAGTACAAAGGGAACAAAAAAAAAATTCTCTCCCCAGGATATACATCTAAAGGCATTAAATGAATTACAAGCAACTAAGTTGCTAGGATTAGCAAAAATACTCTCAAAACTTTAGTTTTTTACAAAACATTCATGGAATTTTAAGTAGAGAGATCCTCCCTAGCTGATTAAGGATCTCGATTTGTTTAAGCAGAACATTACCTTGTCTCTTACTTCGTGACATATTCTCACGAACTTCTTCTTCTTCTTCTTCTTGCACAAGTTAACAGTAGATACAATTTCACAGTTCAGCTAAGATGGTTGTAGGTTGTGTTGTGTATAGCCTTATCTTATACGCACCTCCATTTTACCTTATACTCCCGAACTTGTGTAACGTCCGTCGGCTTCGGCGTTGGCGTTGGCGTCGTCATCGGTGTCGTTTCGTCTTTTCTTACAACTTTTAATGTGGTTCTTGGCCTTTTGTTTAACAAATCCCACTTTACAAGAAAAATGTCCTTTCTTTTTCATCCTCTGTCTATCCCATAAACAAAGGAAGACAACAACAAAAAAAATTGTCTTCGAAAAACTTTTTGCGAATGACTCTCTCATTGAGAGAAAGAACAAAACTAACGACAGGAATAAAAATGTCCTTTGAGTGCCATGAAAAAGTGTGGGTGTGAGGGTGGACCAAAAATTACCCAAGCAGAGTCCTAGCAATGCAACAGCTTTACAGGCACGACACAAACAGGACATGGAATTGCACTTTCAAGACGAAAACTTTCTCCATTTCGAGCATCATTTTATTCGTATCTATACAGAACTAACCCAGAATCTAACCCAGCATCAAGTCAGTAGATGAAAAAGAGGATATAAGTTTCAGTATAGGTAGGGTTTAGGTCTAGGTATATAAAAACATCCTTTTGAATCTTAAGCATTCATTATCCTTGACTGTTCAAGGAGAAAAATGCGGTGAGCCCGTTGAGAAGCAAGCTGCAAAAAGTGGAGAATGAGAGTGCAATAATGAAAACCTGCGGACAACCATCAACGATTTGGCGCACATAAAAGGGAACAGGACCTGTTTACCCCTTTCCTCTCCGTCCATCGTCGCGTCATCCACCCGCCCGCCATGCCACGCAGAGCCGTCTCAACAAAAACAACTATAAAACGAAGGAGTATACACAACACAACACAACAACACTTTATTTAGCTCATTTAAGCACAATGGCCATGCAAAATACTTAGATGAGGTTTTGGGGCGGTAGGCGGATGGCGGCTGGGCATGAGAGAGAAGGGGCAACAAAAGTTTTTGAAGACCTTGTAGCGGGTGGGGCCAGGACGAAGTGGAAATGTGTGGGTATATGTGGCATTGTTTCAACGCGGATATGCTATTGTTTTATAGAACGCGGATAGTAAATTGACTTTTTACGTTGCTTTGTATTGCGGGTTAGGGCTGAGGGGTATAAAAGAAGAGATAACAATTGCAGTCAATTTTACAAGAGATTAAAACGGGTACAAAAAGGGGGTCGTTTCGTAGCGAAATAAAAGTTGGTAAATTGCGAAAGCAGGTGCAAGACCAACCAATTTGATGCGACTTTTTGGTGTAATTAGAATTCGAATAAAAAGATATAAGGATGTTAAATTGTGCGCTCCTGGAAAGAATTTTGAGGTTAAAAACGTGTAAGACGATAGCAAGCTCATGTGCAGAAGTAATATTTTGTATTGGGTATATTTTTGGTCTCAGTGAATGTCCTCAGTACCCACTCTTGTCATTATTGCCTTGTCAGCATGTGAGTTAAGCTTTAAAAAGTAGGAGGCCTGACTCAGGAAATGGCACTCTTCTCAGATGCGCTGCACATTTTACTGGACGAGACTGAAGGAGACAATATAGGAGAGTCACCAAATTTGGTCTTAATTTTGAATATAAATGATGATGTACTTACATGCATAGGGAGGGGGTGGTCAAATTTGGCGCCCCTACCCTTCCATTATTTCGTTGCCATTTTAGAATAGAATTTTGAAGACCCTTTTTTTGCTCTTTACTCTTTTTCTGAATTCTGGGGCAAGTACCCCCTTGCCCCCTTTGCACTTTTTTTTCAAAAAACTTAAATAAGACCCTGAAAAGATGGAGATATTGTAAGGCTGCCAAGAAAGAAAACCTACAAATCTGCAATAATTGGCGTGGTATGACCGTCCTCACCGTTTTTCCAAAGTCATTGGGAACCATTATTATCCAGACTATTGAGTCCACGATCAAATCTACGCTCAGCAGGTGCAGTGATCAACACGTTTTGAATCATCATTGAACAATTATCTGAGTATCAATCACCCCTGTACCTCATGTTTATAGATTTTAAAGGCGTTCAATCATGAATGCATCTGGGGATCGACGTAATCTTCTGAGGAAACCTGACGACAATTTACCAAAAAAATGGTGGCACCCATCATTTTCCAAAAAGCGATACCCTTAAGGAGACCAGATCCTTGGGAATTATTCCTAGGAGAAATGTACTGTCACGTAAAAACAATGTATTCTCCGAAATAGTAAAAATACAAAATTGTGAGCTTGCAAACTTGACATGCATATTATACTAAACAAGCTTTGCATTGTACTTAAGAAAATCTTCAACCTTCAGAGTTGACAGCATAAAGTACAAAACTCACTAAAAATGGTGCTTCTCTTGCTCCAGGACTTTCCCATTGCTTTCAAGATCCAAATGTGTGAGCATCTACAGCAATATTGACTATCTTGTCGTTACCCATCAGAGGCTTTTTTTGATTATACCCTGTCCAACATAGATTGGCAGTACAGCGAAGAAAGGAATGTTTGTTTGGCATTCGCTCTTTTGTTTTACATAATATGCGATTCAAACAAAAGTGTACATGTCCCAATTTATTTTTGCCTTTAAAAATAGGAATCGCCGTGGTATTAGATAAAAACTATAAAATAGAAATAAAAAGACCGACCATTTTGTTTGGGAAAACCGAATACGGGAAAAACCCAATTTATTACTCGCTTAGTCGCTGGCTTAATGATGACTAAATATAATATTACATTTTATACCGCTCACAGGCTGGCATGGAAAAATATATTAGTACATAGGTTGATATATACTTGTTGATTGCTGTATTGGTGTAGTGTTGCTGGCTTCTCAGGGCTGTCGTTTCTAGATGATAGGAATCTTTACTTAATCTTATGGTCCCCATCCGGAACAAAATGCTCTCAAGGGGTTTCCGTATCAAGCAATTCAAATTAGCACAAATCTGAAAAATGGTATGTAGGGCCATCCTTTTTTTTTTAGATAGAATTTTCATTTAATTTGTTTTTTGAAGGGTATACACTTTTTTAAAATACAATTTACATACAACACTTAACTAAACATTATTACCACAATCAAAGTTTAGAAAAATAAGGGTAACATCAAGAAACGCACCACAAAAACCTACGCAAATAAACTTTTCCTTAAACCGAAACCTTACGATATTGTAATTGCATTTTAACGTATTTTCCACATTAAAAATAATGAAAACACTATCTCTACGAAACTTTATTCAAAGCTTTAAGACCAAAAGCTTTACCCAAAGAATCAAACTGAACGGGTAAACAAACGGACGCTGGTAACTCTGAATGAACTTCAATTTAAAGGGCGTTGGAAGTTGAATAGAAGCAGCTACATACTACAGCCAATCAGAGCACATTCAGATTTACGTTGAAAAAGACGTTTAGTTCTACGTCAGATGCAATTGGAAATTCACTTGTGGGTAAACACTTAAATGCGGGTTTCTGTCAATTTAGTATGGTATACAAATATGGCACGCTAATGGTTTGAAAAAAGCTTCCCCACAAGACGTGTACTGCCAATTTATTTTGGACAGAGTATAGTTAAATCTAATGTAAACAAAAAGGACAAACAAATAATATGTATATACATTGCCTTCTCTTCGTCGTCTTCAGGGCTGCTTATTAAAGCTTCTGAAGATAAAAATGATCTCCTATTGTGACACGCTCTTTGTGACATGTTGCATTCCCACATCAAGAACATCATTTAGGAACGAAAAAGTCATTGATCATGGCTCTTTAACAGTCTATATTGACGGTAACCCACTGACCGGCACCGTTTTTAAAGAAATATATGATCCAATGATTTCGGCAGCCCATAAACCACACAAAACTTAAAGATTACCTTACTCCAATAAATGCAGTTTTGCTTATCAATGTAGCCATTCAACCAAAAATGAGCTTCATCGCTGAGCAAAAATTGTTCAGGCGTCAGTTAATTCATGATGAAATGGCAAATCGAAATAAAGATAAACATGTCAGATGACAAAAAATGTCAATGTGCTGCCAATTTAAAATTATATACCTCTAAAAAAATACCCTTTATATATGGCACACATGCCACATGCTTCCTACACCAGTTTATGTTATTTACTCCTGCTCATACTCCTCTTCATCATGCACGTTTTTTTTTTGTGACATACCACAACGCAATTGAATCACAAACTTACACAGTAATATTCACTTGCACGGAGGACTCTCTTCATAACTTTTATCAAAAAGTAAGCAGTGCATGGGTGTTTTGATATTTTCAAGAAAAGAAAAGCACACAAAATGTTATGTGAGCATTTTTGTCTTCCTCTAGGTTGTGCGTATTTTTGCAAATGGTGGTTTAAAAATCGTAGTTTGTTGCAAGAAAATGTAAATTTCCCAAAAGACACATTAGTAAGACACATCCTGTCACGTGGAAAAGCGAGTTTTCGCTTCAGTGGTGTAGTCAAGAGTAGGTGTGTTCAAAAGATTACAAATTGGGAAAGAGACTATACTGGCAGCCAAGAAAGATTCATACTTCCCACCTGGAAACCCTCATTAATGTTATTTTGTTCAAAAAAATATGCGTGGGGTTACATACCACAATGACATTTATCCGCAATCACAAGTGATGTATTCTTAGGTGTGAGGGTATGGTATCCTATCCCCACACTTTTGGAACTGCAAAGATGGTGAACTTCCCAATCAAGGAACAACATTACCCATTTTAACTAAACACAGATTTCTGGGTTAATTTTTGCTAAAGCAAGATACTACTGAGAGGACGAACCTCAGGTGGATAGTTGGTAACACAAAGCGACAAAACGGATTTGACCAAAGCTGGATCCGAAACACTCTAGGGCTTTGATCTCTCTAAGCAATGATCCACTTTAGGACTTAATTTGTCAGCTTATTCCTATCATGCTGACAATACCACCTTTACCTAACGCTACAATTACCAAAAATAAAGAGGATTGATACCTGCTGCTTAATTTGACGATTTGCTACTCCGAATGTTTCTGGGTTCAATCCCCGATTTTTTTGTTCTGGGGAAGAAATATGAAGAAGTATTAATTAATCCGAAAGTAGAACTTGTTGAGAAATTGCATCTATACAACACACCAGAATGGTTGAACGTGTACGATTGAAGCCTAGCTTACACGGAGCTTTTCGTGCCATTATATAACTCTCTGGAACATAAGTCCGTAAATGGGTAAAAGAGTTATGTAGGCAATGGAATAATTATTTGGGAACAAATGTAGACTCTGACAACGTTCCACCTTCCACAGATCTCGTCTAAATCCACTTTCATTAATGGATTAAAAATGGACATCCGAACGGGAGCTGGATTCTACTCGGAACTCGGAAGCTTTAGAAATTAGAAATTCTAGCAGCATAAGGAAAGCAACCACAAAGGCATTCATGCTGGCAATACCGCGTTACGATTTTACCATTTTCATCGATAGCCAGGCAGCAAAAAAAAAACGATTTTGACTGTTGAAATAAAATAAAAGCTTGCGTAAAGCTGTCGCGAAGAGCTTTAGGTTCTTGCCTCGCAGCACAATTTTGCACTTTACTGGGTCCACGGTCACAGGGTAATTGAGGAAAATAAAAAGCTGACGAAATGGCAAGATCAAAACTGGGCATAATATACTTAAAAAACTAACGTCTAACTGATGAAGAGCACTGCAGAAGCTGCAGTGGCGAGGGTGAACATAAAGATATAAACATACTTCCTCTGTCACTGCCCAAAAGTCTCTGCAATTTAAGAAATAACATCGAAAAGTTGTCGTAGAGTGCAATATCAGATCTTTACAGGGACCGGATGGCTCAGAGCGACATAGAACGCAACGATTATGGTAAGGCGAGGAAATGGTAAGCGCTCAATATTGGTATCACAATTGGTCTATAAAGACCTGAGTGTGGTGGAGTGGAACTTGTTTCCCTCTGCAAGCCATCAAACCTTACCAAACTTGTGGGCAATGGAAATGGATTTTGGACTCATGGCCCACTTTCGCGGGGCATTACTCCCTTATCCTTAACAGATCTCGCCATGCTTTTCGAAGCACTGAAGAGTGTGTCTTCAAGTGGTATTCTATCTTCGTGTACAAGTTAATTTGTTGGGAAAAGTATATATATATATATATAGGGGAGAACGGGGCTAGTTGACTCCAAGGGCATGTAAACTAACTGATGCCAATAACTTTAAACCAACACAATTTTAATTTTATGCATGTTTGTCCCTGTCAACGCAGCTTCCTGCTTAGTCTAACTTTGTCTTTCGCCACAAGCAGACATATTTCCGGAGATATTAGGAAAAAAACCTTTTTTTTTCATCCGTAAGTTCTCTTTTATTTTGCTTTTTTCGGTGCGTTTTACGTATCTAGCCGAGAATAATTTCATTGCATTCCTCGTTACCGAAAAGCTGCCGTTTAGTGCCAGATGGTTTGTCGAGGTAGTAGACTCATTTTTTTAGGGTTAAGTTGACTCATGATTTTTGTTGTTGGGATTTACAGAAAATGAAAACTTATAAGAGGAAAACATCGAGAGGCACTACGGAGCCTTATTGAGCGTGCGTGCAAGTTAATTCTCCTACTAATAAACACGAAGTGTTTTGTTTTGTTATACCACAAAAGTGGCTTGATATTATTTTTTTTTCTTTCAACCTTGGATTAATATGTAAAAATAAATGTTCCTATAATGCATTATAATGCAAAGAATTTATTATTTAGTACGATATAAAAAGTTAGTGAAAAATACGTCTTGTTTGATGTAACTTTAACAAATCAGTTTTAATAATTTTTTTAATTCAGTTTCTCATATACCAAACGCTCAAAAATGGCATAGTCAACTTGTCCCACAGTGTTGGTCAACTTACCCCGGTACCATGGATAGTTGACCCACTAGAGGTCATTAAGGAAAATTGAAAAAAAAACCTACCTAACATGTGTATATATTTTAATGGTAGCATTTTATTTAGAAAGACAAAACGATGCTTTATTTATGGAAGTTAAAATTTTATTGATACCTATCTTAGTTTTTTTTTTATAAAAAAAGATATGTAAATTTTGAGTCTACTAACCCCGGTCTCCCCCACTGTACATTTCATGTCTGCGACTCTATCGTGTTTCAATTGATTTTTATTGATGCATAAGCCGATGGTCTCATTTACCAGTGTTTATAAGCGTTTCTTATTAGTAGATTATATTGTAATGTAAACAAAAACTGGTGGAAGGATTCGCAAATCTTTTTCATTGAGAAACGCTAAAAGAAATCCGATTTAATTTTTTTTTTTAATCCTTGTAAAAATTATCCTAAGTGATAGTTAATTATTTTTTAATTTTAACATCAAAGATCAATTTTCGCTTCTTCTACTCTGTCCAACATAAATTGGCAGTACAGGGAAGCTGGGGATGTTTGTCTCTTATTCGCACTCTTTTGTTTTCCATTAGGTGCTATTCTAACCAAAGCTCTTACAGGGTTCCCGTAATTTATAAGAAATAAAACAAATTCATATTTTTCCAGACCACTAAGAAGAAAGATAAAAGGCGCCATTTTGAAGGGTATTTGTACACCTTTTAGTAATATAAATTACATTTTAATATTTTTTAACTTGACATTAATTTTACAATTCAAATTTAGAAAAATATAGGTTAGGTATATCAAAAAAACTGACAGCACAATTAATTTATTATCTCCAGAGGAAACGGCTTACCATTTTGTACATTTTAAGGTTTTTTTTCACACATTAAAAGATTAAAAGATCAAAACAATATCTGTACGATAACACTCATCAAATCTTTTTTCCAAAGCTCTATAAACAAAAAAACTTAAAAAAGAAACAAACTGTAACCAAACGGAGATTGGTAACTCTGAATGAACTTCAATTTAAAGAGGGTTGGAAGTTGAATAGCAGCAGCCACAGATCACAGCCAATCAGTATGTACGTAGATACCTATGGTTCAAAAATATATAACGCTACTGATTTTGAAAAAGCTCCCACACAAGACATGTACTGCCAATTTATGTTGGACAGAGAATTATAGTCCTTTATATAGATCAAATTTGAAGACATTGGTACAAAATGAAGACTGCCTTACACTTTCTTTTATTTTAAACCCTGTTGGCTGGAATATTTTTGTATCCTAGTTGAAGTTCAGAATATACTTCTGAGGCATCTGAAACAATAATTATTTTGATGTTTAAGTTATTTCTATATATAATATCTCCTTGACCCCGCACCCGCACTACACAGACAACCACACACTCCGGAAAACATTATCAAAAAATGTTTTATTTTAATTTTAGTTCTCTTCTTACGTCATCTCTAGAATGAGTTCTTATAAATGTCTTGCTCCAAATTTCCAAGGGAAAACATTATTTTCATTTGCATCCGCAAAATCTATTCTAACCCAAATGCTTAGAATATAAGAAGGTACACATTTGTATTTGTATTTAAATGTTTTTGTGACGACTTACGCGTACAGCATATAACCTTCGAATCAGTTATGCAGAGAAGCCAAATGACGTGAAGATCCTGGGCGTATATTCAATTGTAGATTGCATGACGTTAATCCGCGTCTATATGTATATATTTTGTGCCTTTTTGCCATCTGCGTTGAGCAGGAGCAAGGAATGCGCTAATGTACCGATGTTTGTTGTCATGGAGCTTGTTACGTTTAAGTTTTCCTCAGAATATACCTACATATATACATTTTCATACTACACAATGCGACTGCGACGACGACGACGTTGCGAAACAACAAGGACGAAGACGTCAAGGATGTCGAGAGTGGATATGCACTGCTGTTGCAATGTTTTCCTCAAATGCAAATTGGGTGGAAGTGCTAAGTTTTGTATAATTTCCAAGTCAAATGGTGGGTAAAGGATATGCGGTATAGCTGCTATGGTGGCTCCACAGCAGCAGCAGCGGTAGGTATATGGCTAGGCTTTGTGGAAGCAAGACAAGTAGCGAGAATAGATAATAATTGAAACTTGTTTTCAGGTTTAAGCTTTAGCGCACGTACATACATATACTCGTAAATACTCTCATACCTACAACCCATACATGGCGGTGTATACACACAAAATTAATTTGCAGCTTGATGCCTTTTTAATGAATGCCATGTAGCACAGTGTTTTATGTCGGATTTTTTTGTATCCTTATTTTTTTTGCGCTTTTTCGTCGTGATGAGGATATTTAAGAAGAACTTTGTGTCATATTTTGTTATTCCTTGCGGATGTGTAAGGAATAAAAAAGGTCTAATTCGCTATAAGAAGGTTTTTTCGTGAAAATCCCTTAATCGTGTTAAAAGCTAGGTTTTGAGCAGGTAGGTATACAGGGCAGGTGACGGGTGGATTAGCCCAAGGCCCGTAGTTTTCCAATGGGGCCCCATTCTAAGTTTCTACGTGGGAACTCACAGGGAACTCAATGAATGCGTCAAAAAACATGGCAATTTTGAATGTGTCTTAAGGCCATCTAGCTCGTATGGTTCAAAATTCTCAACGCCATCAATGATTGAAATCTCGTATTACAGGCCAAAGGTTACACGATTGACATTGAAGTACGAAATTTAGCAAGCAATCTCGAGAATTTTCAGATATTGCGAATCAATAGAAGGTTAGGTATTTAGCAAGGTTGTAAATGAAATGGAAGATACTTCGATAACATAACCTAACATAAACAAATACTTGGTACAGCAGCTCCAAACGGGCCCTTCCTGTGACTTACACTCTCAACCAATCCTGTGTGTGTGTTGATATTCTGCAGTAATGGAAATTACCAACAGTTCACTGCCGAGTTAAAACGGTTAACACAGAAACACTTTGCATGACATGATTTACTCACGGAGGATTTGTCACTTTCTCCTAAGAATCAGTACCATGGAAAAGAACTTAGGTGGAGTCAGGGATCGAACCCAAAACCTTCGGCGTGGCACTACGCCACGGGGTACCGACAACATTACCTGCTCTTCGGGAAAAAGAACTCCTGGGTGCTGTACCTGAAATCGAAAACGAAGACGATTCTGAAGAAGCAATCGGATTTAAGAAAGATACTTTCAGTAGTTCAGATTCAGTAGTATCTGGAATCAGGCGTAGATTTTCCGTTGTTCACTTTTGTGGAGGTGTTCAAAGATGAAAGAAGGTTATATCCATGAATGAAGCAGACAGTTTTGTGTAAAAATATGCTGTGTGTGAAGAAAATTTATGGAGCAAAGTTCATGCCTCGTCTCCTTCCATTTGAATCTTTCAAGAAATTGGATACACTTTTTACAAACCTTTGTATAGCTTCGCGCATATTCTGTTAGTGTGTTACCAATCTCAGTGGCTAGCGCTGAGCTATCTTTAAGCTCACTTACAAGGATCCAAAAATATCTTCGTTCCTGTTCTGCCCAAACAAGAATATAAAGATTAGGAACACTTTGCATGAAAAAGGAGAACCATGAACTATCCGCCCAACCGAATTGAAAACAATGAAGCTGGATCCAAGGAAGCGGGACTTTTTAAACAGGAAAGCATGCCTGATGATTGGAATCTCAAAGCCATCTGCCCGATTCACAAAACAAAAGAGAACGCCTACTCTTAAAGAGGCATACTACTGTCCAACGTTTTATGTGATCGTGTCTTAAGCGGCTTTCTGATGATCAAATAGGTTTTTACATCTGCACATTACATACACAGATCTGGGGAAAAAACCTAACATCGATACCCATTGTATTATGTTCGTTGATTTTAAAGCAGTCTACGGTAAAGCAAATAGAGTTCAACTTAAGTATTTCTGCTTAACTGATACGCCTTATCAGGATGACGTTGAAAAATGAGCGCTCTTCCGTCAAAGTTGGTAGCGACTCTACTGAAACCTTCGAAACCACCAGTGGGCTAAACAAGGTGACGCACTGTCATGCAGCTGTTTTAACATTGTGCTGGAAAATTTCATACGGAACAACCATGCCAGCACATAGGGCACAGACGACATTGACGTGATAGGGAAGAACAAAGCAAGCAGTGAACGATGTCCTCACTTTCATGGATCAGCAGTAAGCAGAATGGGACTGAAAATAAACGAGGACAAGAAGAAGTAGATACATGCTTTCATCAACAAAAGTCCAATCTCACCACCGACTTGGTCAGAATGTGACCATTGATAGGTATAGCTTCGAGGTAGTCAGTGAATTTGTCTACCTGGGCACTGCTGTAAACACAGGCAACAACATTAGCGCTGAAATCAATCGCAGAACAACTCTTGCTAATTGGTGTTTCTTTGGGCTGAATTAGCAATTCAGGAATACATTGAGAAGAACCAAGGAGATACTGTACAGAACACTCATCATCCCGGTCCTGCTGTATGGTGCAGAAGCATGGACCCTCCCCAGATGAATCAGATGAAAAGTCACTAATAGTCTTCGAGAGAAAAGTGCTGCGAACGATTTATGGTCCTGTCTGCGTAAACCGAGAGAACATCATTTGGCGAAGAGGATACGACGCCAAACTATACGTGCTGTACAGCGATATAGGCCTAGCCAGAAAAAAATTCGAATTCAAGTACTAAGATGGCTGGGCCATGTAGCGCAAATGGACATCAACGCTCCATCTCGTAAGGTCTACAACGACAAACCAGAGGGAGTCAGAAGCAAAGGTATACCTAATCTTCAATTGAGCGACCAGACCAGGGAGACCTCCGACAACTTAGAGTGGAAGATTTAAAGCGGCAGGCTTGAGATCAAGCCGGCTGGAGTGGCATTTTAAGCAAGGCCTATAGGAGCACCACGCTCTCAGTGAGCCATTTTAATATGTAAAATAAGTTGGGCCCCAACCTCGAAGGCCCTGTTTCTTACTTACAAGATTTTGTATTACAAGATTTTCCTACTACGATTTGTGATGCTTAATAGTTTCTCAAAAATGTCGTATGAAAATCTCGTAATACAAAAATCTCGCAGTAGTTTTCTTCTATAAGAAGAAATAAGCTGAATTTTTTGGAATTTTTTTTAACAAATTCTGAAAAATTACCTGTTTTTCGAAGAGCTATATCTCGGTAAAGAATAAACATACAAAACTTTTGGTACCAACAAAATTGTAGGAAATTTAACGTTCTACTATAAAATGGAAATGTTTTCGCTATATAACGTAAGGAAAAAAATTAACTGAGGAAAAACCGTTGCAAGGTCGAAAATTTTGCAGTGACTCCTTCCCCTCCAACCACCTCTTTTTCCATAGGGCCCTCGAGGTCCAAAACTTCGTAAAACATTTACTAACTATCCTTGAACAATATCTGATAGTTTCATTAGCTTCCGACTTTTTTCCACCTTCCACCCACTTTTTCCAACCTGTCGACTGGACTAAATGTATATGCATGTGGCATATATGAGCATATCATAAAGAACGTGACTCCTTCAAGTTTTAAAATCACGATATCTCCGAAATTGTTATTCTTACAATAAAATGATATTAACAAGTTTTGTAGATAATGTCATGGTCTACAACTTTGTCCCATGTATTTTTATGATTAAACCTACCGTTTACCAGACAAATTGTAAAAACCGTTTATTTGACCTTTTGACCTTGAATAACTTCTAACGCACAAGTCGGATCGATGGGGATGTTGCTTAGATTATTTGAAATGGTGTTCGCAACGTCTGTATCAATTTTCAGCCTTATGCGAATTTTTGCAAACCGAAATGTCTATTTTGACCGGACTAACAAGACGTAAATCACAATTTTCAGGGTGACTTGAAATAACGCCGAGAAAATATGGCGAAATCGCCTGTGGAACACAAATTCCGAAATTCGATTGTGGACTAATGTGTTGTGGAGTTATGTCCCTGTGCCGTTAAGAACATTTTCATGGTGTCACATTTGAGATATAACATGCTTGAAAGGCACTAAAGGTCCTGGCATCTGCTTAAATTTAAAGCCTACAACTCAATTTTAGACGGCATACAAGGCAACACAGTTTGAACAATCGTGGTTGTTCTTTCGATTTACAACTCTATATTCTGCAATAGAATATCTGCGGTCAATGTTGTCACTAAAAATATCCCATCAACCACATGTACCCATGTGAGGTTCTATCATATAGCTGGTTTTCTCAATTCTTTTCTACTTCTCCTTCTCGTCAGGGTATGATCCGAGAAACTAATTGATGAAGACTCTTCGCGATCGATTCGTATCAACTAGCGGCTCTTGGCAGTTTTAATAACATTCTGGAAGTTTGCAGCTGCATGGTGAAAAATTATATTTACTCAAATCTGCCATAATTTTTTTAACCAATCCCCAAAATATTTATAAACCTTTTTATTTCAATTGCAGGAATCTGCCAGTAAAAGTTTCTTCACTTTCTAAGCGGTAGACGGGTAGACAAGGTATTCAGACCGATCCTGGAAGGCAAACATTTTCACAACTACCCGAGAACCAATGTCGTGATCCTTGATAGAAGAATTTAGCTCTCAGCCCGCCTACCATGCATTTTTTCGCATTCCAAGACTATGCCATTATTTTCAAACCTCCTAAATATCACCAAAAACTTCAGACTTTTGAATCGTTTTTCGACATAAATCCTTTCATTCAACGGTAATGGGAATGGTACCTACAGTTTGTCATCGTCGTGATGCTTTTGAGCATATAACTACGTGCTCCCGAAATTCATTCAGAGAACATGTCACTGCCATAATTGTCTTTATACGAACATTAAGGATAACAAATTGTCCTGCACTTGAAACAATTGGATATCTCGATCAAACTACCTATGTCCTTCATGTATTTTTGCTATCAGTCTGCTACATGCTATACTCTTTCTCTGCTAAGTGCTTGACATAGGAGAGATGGTTTATGGTTACATGAACCATCATGTCGGTGCCAAGTGTGTGCGCTACGCTCCGTAATCTTCCCAAAGTGAGTCCCAGCACCGGCACCAAATGCTTGTATTTTCTGTCCGAAAGTGTTTATGGGTAATACTTGTGGTTCTGTGATACTGATAGACATCAAAATCTGACATTCACTTCCTCAAAAGGGCACAATGAAAAAGGACGCTTGGAATTCCAAAAACAATGCGTCCTTACGAGCAATTATTATGGAAACTTCATTACCCTTTCAACGTTTTATACCTACATACATCCTACACACGTACTTAAGTATGATATGAAAACTGAATTGAGTATTGTGTTTTGTTTTCTTCTCTAGTATATATGTACGCCAAAAAGGATCATCGCATGAGCGAGGGTGTGGCGTGTGGGTGGTGTAAGGAAATGGACCAACATCGCAATGAGCCTGAGCTCTATAAAAACGAAGCTTCAAAGTGAATTCCCATACATACTCTGAGTGACAAATGTTTCCTATCCATGTCTGGAATATTGTTTGAATGCCTCAGTCTATTTTTGAGGATTAACCTCAATCAAGATGCAGCTGCAAAAAGGATGCCTTTTATGATGCGCCGCTGCATGCTGTTGAAAAGCATAGGTATAGTGTTATTGGTGATTGTTTTATTCAGGAGAGCAAGAGCTCCTCCAAACCTACATAAACTCTCCTTGTTTTCATGTTTCATTTTTGTTTCTTTTGTCTTTTCATTGTTGCTGTGAGCAAAAAGGATGAGGATGAGGAGATTCATAGGTATTTGCAAGCGATATTCTCTAAAGTGGACTTTTTATTGGTTTCATCCTGTATATTCAGATGCAACAGCCAACAGAAGCAGAAAGGATTTCATCCTTCCGGAACTCGACAGATGAAAGCAGTTTCAGATTAGACGAATGCTTCTGCGTTTCAAGGAAAGGAGATTGGACTCTGTGCTGTTGGAGGTGACGATGGGCCCAGCGGGAGCGTGTGGGTTGATGGTTGAAATCCGATTCGAATTCGGTCGACGAGGAAGCAATTGCAAAATAAGGCAATATGGAGTAGTTTTCATTGGTTCAATGGACGAGAGTGCGCGAAGCCTTGGAAATGATCGGATTAGAATGGAATTAAAATCATTTTAAATGCATTCAAGTTGTGAAATTAATTTGACGTGGGTTTCAACTTCTATCTCTTGTTTTTTTTTAATGTTGTGCTGGCAAGAATCCCGATTGCGACTTCAACTCATTAAAAATGCAATTAACCAGATTGATGTACTACTTTCTGTACTCACTTAAGTCCACTCTTCGGATTCATCCCACTTCCAACTCAATGGAGTAAATTTCACACAGCAATTCGTACAATATACCATCTATATAAACAACATATAAAGGAGTGCTGCAGTAGTGTGGAGATAATAAACAGCCATCAGGACGAAACAACCAGGAGCCAATGAAAACAATAAACAATTAAAATCGGTAGTACGAAGTGGAAAAACATTTCATTATTTTTTATGTATATTCAAGACATATAATAGCTGATGACAATTCATGTGGAAAATGAGCGAAAAAAAAGTTATTGAAAGACTTACAAAAAGGACGTCGTTGTTGGCGGTGCGGCGGTGCGCTGTAGTAGCTGGAGATGGTTTGTATTTCAAGTGAATGAAGCACTCAAATTTAACCATAAAACACAACATTTTTTTTAATGGCGCCCAACGCAAGGCCCGGATATGAAGTAATATTGGAAGAATTACTGGCTTGAAACTTTTGTTCTTGCAAACAAACAAAAAGGATTGAAGTGAAATTAATTGTGTGTACCTTACATACGCGAGTGCTTCAACTTTGTAGCTCCTTTACTTTTAACAGATCCAAGTTTTAATGCCTCCAGTATATTGGAAGGTATAGTATTTTTGTTTGGAATCGGTGCTTTTAATGTTTTTATGGAAGCATGATGCATCATTTGAATTAATTGGAACAGTATTCCAACGTAACGGATATACATATACGTAAGAACAATAAAGCTGTTAATAAATTGTTTATGGTCATAATTGCAACGAATGCACGCACCATAACAACCTGAATCTGGATCATCCATCATGGATAATGGCCAAATTGGACTCATTTCATGAATATATTTTTATTAACTGCAACGTATGCACCCGTTTTTAACAACTCTCGGTTTGTGATTCTCACATTTTTGTATTGGTATCTGAGATTCCTTATCTTAAACAAGAAGTGTAAACATCAAAAAACTTTGTGAAAGCATTCCTGGTGGGGGAAGAAGTCTGACCGTGCGTCAATTAATTTGGTGGAAAAAATGCTTGCACAGTTTCATTTAATTCTTGTCGGAGCTTCAACAAAAAAAAGTTGAAGTAAACCACGTACAATCCTGCTTAAGGAGTCCAAAAAACGATGATAATAGCAATTTAACTTCAACCTTTAAGTGCATTATACGCAGCTCGAGCAGAATTTTAGTTCACATTTTCTCTCCAAACGTCGTGAGCTTAAACTCCAGCTAAATTTTGACAGAAGAGCGCCGAGTAGAAAGAACCACTGAAACACCTGTTCTCTAAAGACTAATCAAACATTTTTTCAAAGATTTAAAGTGAATTTTAGAAAAAAAATATGTATAATTTCGAAATAGAATGTAATGAAACGCCCTAACGCCGCATTATATAATTGCAAAATAAGCAAGTCCGTCCGACCACCGCACATTAATTGCGGATTTTACTCCATCCGTATATACTGGTATATAGCAATTCTCACCGCTGCACAATAAATTCTATTGCACACAAGCAATCATAACCACAACCACGGAGCATTTTGCTTCTCACCGACCGACCGTAGCATATTATGCCCACACCTGTCAAACCAGTTTTACACCATAGTTAAGTAATACAAACAACATTTAACTTCAGCAACAGTTACTTGCGAATGGAATTTTGCATACATTTTTGTTGTTTGTTTTATAAATACAACTATCTTGCATCCAAAACATGCATAAGACAGCCAGTTTGATTCAGTCTTCAGTGCAAATTGAATCGGTTACCGCCCATGACCGTGTACCAATCTAGTGTACAGTGCCGACTGCCGAGCTCCAATATTTTGTTAAGCTTAGAAGTTAGAACCCAGAGTTGACGTGGGCTTCACTGTTTTGAAATTAGTGTCCGCTGCTTTTTCAGCCAAGAATTAAGTGTCCGCTGCTATTTCAGCCCAGAATTTATTAGACCCTGTTATCTCAGGGTCAAAGAAGATGAAGATTATTATATACTGAAAATTGTAATAATATACTTGTCAATTGTTGAATTAGATTTATAAAAACAACCTAAACTAAAGTTTCTTGCTTCTTTAGTAGATAGGCTTGCCTCAGCCTAAGATAAAACAAATAGGCATCTCACAAGAAGAATATATTATTATCTTTGCGGCTGTGCAAATTGCTGCTATAGCTGCTACTTCAAACAAAATCTTCCCTCTAAGTAGTAGTCCGTACCTACAGAAAGACAAACTAATTGGCATTTTGCAACAGACGTAAGTAAAAGCCTTTTGATATTTTTAAAAATTTCTGATCTATATTAACCTATATGATTTCACAAAACTTTAGTTCTTTGGCATGGTTTCAGACGTAAAATTTTTCAAGGAAAATTTCTTCATGAAAAAACAGACGTTTTTAACTTTGCTCCAACGTTTTAACTGTTTTAATTGTCATTGGCCCGCTAGAAAAAATCGCTGTTATTATTGAGTACACTACACATACAGAATATATACATATATATACCTTCTTTGCGGTTTTATAATATACTCAATGTTATGAATTTCAGGTTCCTCACCATTGGAACAATTATGGCACATCAGTTTTGAAGGATGTCTGCTCTTGTAAAGCTGGGGTTTTCAGAAATCCCTGCTCTTGACGAAACTGATATGGTCAAAATTCCTAACGAATTTAATGTTCAATGGAATCAACCGAACTGCGTAGGAGCAATCGATGGGAAACATGTGGCAATCAAGTGTCCACCGAATGCAGGAAGCATGTTTTACAATTATAAAGTAAGTCCGCTTAATTAATCGTCGTGATGGCATGCAAAGCTGTTTACTATTCTTATTTTTAAGGGATTTCATAGCATTGTTCTTATGGTAATTTCGGACGCGAACTACAAATTTGAATACATTGATGTGGGAGCGTATGGGAGTGAAGGGGATGCTAACGTATTTGGAACAACTCAACTAGGTCAAAAAATAATACAGGCTAAGTCGCCAATCTCACCTTACATAATGCCAGTTGGATCTTAAAAGTTGCCGTATTATTTGGTGTGCTGACGATGCCTTCCCCTTTAAGAAACGCATAATTAAACCCTTTGTGCCAAGAAAACCAAAGAAGTTTTCAGACGAAGAAAGAATAGCAAACTACAGAATAAGCAGAGAACGGCGGGCGCTACGCTGCTAGAGAACTGTTTTGAAATATTGTCTTCGAACTGGATCTGCCTTTTGACAACGATGTTTTGTGGTGCAGACAAGTCTCAAAATGTTGTGAGTGCATGCTGTAACTTGCACAACTATCTTCTTCGGACATGTATGGCAACTTGCTGCCCACCAAAATTCGAAGATTGTTGCGATGAGTCTGGAATACTTATTGAACGCGAATGAAGGAAACAGACTTCATAGAATATCGAATTGTGCCCCTTCCAACCTGTCGCTGGGTGCCTAGTGAGTGTGGAAAGCTTTTAAGGAACAAATTAAAAGACTTTCAATTGGAGCTCTTCCATGGCAACAAAAAGCTGCATTCGTTGAATGAAAATAAAAATTATTTTAAAACGTAAACACTAAATGCACTATTTTTTTTTATTTTCAATCAATTCCTACAAAAAAATCAATTACCTACCGCAGGTTCTCGGGTTTTGCCTGAAATGTGCTCATGATGTTGGAGTTGGACTATTTTTGGAAAAAAATGCAATTTAAAAAAATATGTGTTTGAATTTATTTTAGGTGAAGAATTATTTTGTATATTACCATCAGCCATCACTACTCGAAATTAGCTCTTTTATGCCTTAAAACAAATTTTGAGGATAGATTCAACTCCGACGATACCTCTTTTTAGCTACGACCTGCAAAAAACCGCTTGAAAGAACAAATATGCCGGGGATACAATCAGTGGGCTTAATTTTGACAGCTGAATAATGTACACTGCAAAACAAAAATTTAAAATGTCACGTGCTTTGCTAAAAATGTTGTTCACTGTATTGAGATTCTCAAAGTTCACTATTTAGAGTAAGTAAGTAGTCTATGTTGAATGTTGGTGGTTCACTATATTGGATAGTTCTCTAAACAGAGGTTCACTATATGGTGCGTCTACTGTATTTAGAAAACCAAAACTAGCTATACATCTCTGTTAAAAGGCAAAATTTCTTCCCGCTGAAAAAAAGTTAAGTAAAGTTGAAATGTAAATGTGATAATGCTGTAATTATTAAATTATAACCACCAAAGGCTTCCATTCAAGTTCCTTACCTAATTTAAATTTGCGTCGCTTGTGAGAGTACCCAGTTATTAAATATTTGATTTCTTACACACCAGGATTCCCTCAGAAGACCACACCATCATATATTCAATATTGATTTGATTTAAATATTTAATATCAATAAAACGCCCTGTCAACGGCTTTATATATAACCAAACCTATCCATTTATCAACTCCACAGCATGCCTGCAGTTATTTCAATAAGATGTCAATGATATCATCATGTTTTGACAGTTAAAAGCTCCGATCCTAACCTCA
The DNA here is from genome assembly GCA_916050605.2 of Platycheirus albimanus. Lineage (NCBI taxonomy): Eukaryota > Metazoa > Arthropoda > Insecta > Diptera > Syrphidae > Platycheirus > Platycheirus albimanus. Next base: position 270,404,877 of record OU696696.1, on the reverse strand, counting down.
GACCAAAATATAACAACAAATAAACTTCAATACCCATGTCATTTCAGCATGGGGCCCATGATGAAGCCACACATTGCCTCGTCCGCCGTTCGCGCGCACCGGCCGCCTGTGTTCTGCACGAAAATTTAATGGACTCTTGAAAAAGATCCAGATTAACGTCAGTTAATTGCCCCTAATCCCTAACGGCCACCAAGCGAACAAACTGAAGTGAACTGAATACAAACAATCTTTGGTCGTCCATCCATCAATCAGAATCAAAGCCCAAAGGTAATTTCTTAATCGCATTCGCCTCTTATTTCATTTTCCTAACATCCTCTCTTCCTTGCTCAACCAACATAGCAACGACCAACCTCCCGCGATTCGATGGCGATTTTATTCTTTTGTTTGTCAAAAAAAAAAACGCCATCCATTGTTTGTCTGTCACATATGTATCCAATATCGAACATAATAGAAATCACGGAACCGCAAAATAAATTCATAACGTCCGTTCGTCACTCTCGTGTTTCGTCTTTCATCAGTCAAAATCACCCATCGACCAAACGTCCGTCCGTCAGTCGTGTAGTGAGTCGTCACTATCACCATATTATTCTACTTCTCCTTGTGCTACCACCCAAACGCCCGCCATACCCATCGGAATCGGAATGTCATCAATCACATTTGACACAAGGTCGAATGGAGAAAATGACACTAGGAATGAGTGTGTTCAACAACCCGCAAGGAATGTCAACTGATAATTTTTTGTTTCTCTTCTCTTGGTTTATGATGTTGATGTTGGGTATTTGAAGTTGTTGTACGAGTATCTGTATCTGTTGACATTGTCATTCTAATCAGCCAACGCAACGGCCGGCAGTAAAAGCCATACCGCATTAGAGTATTAGATTTTGATTCCGTTGACATTTGATTTTTTTGCCATTACTATCTTTGGTTGTATTTAGCTGTCAGAAATTTGATTGGTCATGTTCGTTCAGCGCCAGCTAGCGGTTATCTATTCAGGATGATGTGGCATATATACACATTTACACATGTATTATACAGTTTTGAGCAAAATCTTTAGGCAAGGCTATATGATATTAATATTTTCTTGTTCAAAGAAATAGACACTCATCTCCTACATCTACGCTCTGTTGTCCGCTTCAGTTCAAACGTCAAGAAAACAATTTGACAAAAGATAGAAATAAAGTCAGGGACTTTTATATTTTTGTCTGTCTGATGCTGGGCGTTGGTGTTTCGATGGACGATAACTTTGGTGTTGGTAGAGTGATAGCGGTGGTGGTGGTGGTGGAGATTCTGTCAAAGTCAAGTTCATAATTTTATCAACTTTGTGGTTGCGTGTCCTTTCGAAATGGCGGCCATGGGGTTGGGTAATGGTAATGGCTCATTTCCAACTGACTGGAGACTAAGACGATTTTAACATTTTGTCTTTTTCTCTCTCTTTCTTGTCTTGCTGTCATTGCGTTGCGGTGAAAAATTTCACTTTTAGCAATGAAGAGGCATGGGCAACGGCAATAGAAGTGAGAAAAGTTGTCAAATTCCAAAAAGAGGAAACTCATTGAAATGATAATGGCGTTTGGCATTGTTCAGTTTTTTTTTTTGTTTGTTGTTGCTTTTGATTACATTGGAAATAATTTGTGAGTTTCGTAAACTTCATTTCGTATAAAGGTTATGGTTGTCAGTTGGTTGTTTGGCTGTTTCGTTGTATACTTATAGGGGAGAGAAGGCTTTTCATTTTGAGTACAAAAAATGTTGTCTATTTTTGGGAGATATGGAAGGAAATAAAGATAAACGGCAAAGTTTTGCTGCGCGATGTTGATATAAAATATTTATTATTGTCATTTTTGTATAGTCTTACTCTGCTATAGTCATAGTCACCCCTCGCATTTGTGGGTGAAGAGTAGACAAGATATTAAATTCTTGTTTGTTTGGTTCTAAGTGAAAGTTAATGATTGTGATGGATTTCGAGAAAAAGTTATTTTTTTTTAATTCATTAAAGTAGAGAGATAGGGAAGGTTGATGGCCATCAGAGAGGCTTTATTTTTGTAGTGAAATTTTTGCGTTGTCGTTCCCCAGGACAAGCAAATTTTTCTACATATCTACATATTTTGGGAATATGCCTTGGGGATTGTTTTTATAATGTAAGAGTTCAAATGGAAATGTTGGACTATGAACAAATATCAGTTTTAAATTTGGAAGCAGGACAGGTGTTCTCTTAGAAATAAGAACAATATAATGTAAAGCATGAATATATTTTCAAAATTACAAAACAAATTACCAGGAAGTTCAAGTCGTCTTTCTACCGAATACAATTTTTTGTAACAATTTGACGCACTAACTTAAGGATTTGAAATGTTTGACTTTAGTTCAAGGGGTGCACTCTTAAGTCAATATATCTACTCAGTGCTAGTACTTACTTATGATGGCTCCACTAGAGCGTGGTGCTCCTAAGACTTGCTTGGTATGCCCATCCAGCTGGCTCGATCTCCAGCCTGACGTGTCCAATTTTGCACTCCAAGTTGTCGAATGTCTCTCTCCACCTGGTCGCTCCATCGCAGATGATTTCTACATTGGCTTTTGACTCCTTCTGGTTTGGCGTTGAAGACTTTACGAGCTGAAGCGTCAATGTCCATTCGCCCAGGCATCTTAGTCGCTTTGAGTTCGAATTTTTCTGGCTGGGCTTATGTCGCTGTACGTCGTTGTATCTTCTTCGCCAAATGTTGTGTCAGTGCTTGAATTTCAAAATATCATATTTTGGTATATTGGTGCCGAACCTGCCTGTAGGCAAAACAGGCAATTGCCTAGGGCGGCACTCCTAGGAGGGCGGCATTTTGACTTGAGCGGAAAAATCAGTACAACCATTTCAAAAGTAAAGAAGAGTTAACACATACTCAAATTCCAGTTTGTTTTGTCAACGGTAATCTGGAACGAGTTTTTATGCATCAAAACTACTTCAATCAAAATCAATAGACTTGGTTACCTGGTTGGAGCATTTAGATAAACTCCAGCAGTACTCTCAAACAAACCGTTCCCATAGGAATTTTCGTTGGTGTACTGTTTTGGCCCTCAGGGTTGGAATTGAAGACTCGACGGGTTGGTGATAGCTTTTCACTTTAAATCAACTAGTGGCCGGTGAATTCAATATTAAATGATGACTTGCAGAAAACTGAAGTTCTGAAGGCGAGTAAATGAGACCGCATGATGTCGAGTGAAAGGTGGTGTAAATACTTCAGCTTATAAGTTGCAAGTAGCTGACAAAATCCCGTCATCGAAATCCATTGATTGGCCGAAAGTAAAAAGGCAAAGAGACCAAGGAGCTGCTCTCCAGATATGGTGAAATTCTGGAAGGCCACTTTTTGATTGTCGAGAAAAGGTAACAGATGTTTTAAAAAAAAGCTTACAAAAATTGTCAAGGAAAAAGAAATCAATTTTGTAGTGTAGATTATAGTAAAATTAAATACTTGAACTTGATTGTCTTGAAGATTTGAGCAATTTTATCTTGTGTTTGGTGTGCGAGAATTTCAAGGCAGAATAGCGGACTTGTAGTTAACAATTTAACTTCCGGAGGAAGGACCTATAGATAAAAAATATATGTCGATATAAATATACATATACATAGATACATTTGTATCCTCGTTCATTGTGTGCATAAGTTTTGTTTGAGATTGTTCTGATTGAATTTCCAAATTATTCTTTTGATTTCTGTCGTGAAAATTCTCGAAATGGTGCGGTTCACGTGACTCAAATCCCTTACTCTTTTGTTCCGAAAACGGTCGATTTTAGGTAGTTTGTCCTAAAAAATTTTATTTTTGTAATTTTTTTTTGAAAAGATCTTGAGACTTAGCCCTACTTTTGCAAATAAAATTCTTTTTGGGAGTATACATACATAAATCAATATTGTTTTGTTTAATAAATATTTTTTCACACTCAGTTTCTCTCTATAGAGGTTTGTAATTTCCTATAAACAAAATTACTGGCGCCCTTTTTTCTACTTCATGTAAGTACGGCCTTGCGGCAAACCAAAATAACATTCGCGATTGTTTAAAAATTTAATTACAAGTCATATCATTATTCCTCTGATTAATGGAACGCAAACAGCTCATCAGGTCATGCCTTTCCCGAACCCACCTTTTAATGAGATAACGGGTGAGCAGGATCGAAAAGTGTTAAATTGTATTTTTTTTGTAGAGTTACTATCAAAACACAACGCCTCAATTTTGCTCACGAAAGCTATAGGTAAATCTTCTCTAAATTGAATAAAAAAAATTATCCGTCATGGAACGCCCGGCAGATGTGAAACATTCACGTATCACGTTTACATAAGAAATTCATAATTTTTAAAAACCATCAAAGAAAATATGGAGTGAAATAATTTTTAATAATTTAGTGTTTCCTTAAAAAAATCAATTTTCATTTATAAATAGGAACAACATTTTCCTCAAAACAACCATCAAATCCCCAGACCATCGCCGTACACATAGCCTGCACCTACAACTAACAACCAACCATTTTTGACAAATTTTTCTTCAACCCCCTTCACACCAAATTCCCACCACCAGTTACCACCATATGCACCTGCAACGACCAACCAAACACCTTCCGTTTTTGTCGATTCCCCCCCCCCCCCCAAACCAAATCCCCCCACCACGACCACACACCCAGCCCATCTACAACCATACCTACATAAACATACCATTTTTGACAATTTTTCATCACCCCCAACCTCCCTCACACCAAAAGCTCCTAAGCAGCAACCACTCTACCAACCCTCAACCCCAACTGGCAACTCCCCACCATGTTTGTAAATTTCGTCTCCCCCTAACACCCTCTTCAAAAACCTCCCCTACCCATAAACACAACCTTCAACCACCCGCCATTTTTGACAATTTTTTCCTCAACCTCCCCCCACCTATACGAAATCCCTCACCAGTAACCACCCACCTTCCTAGAACCACCAACCAGCATCCAACCATTTTTGTCAACCACCCACCATTTTAGTCAATTTTTCCCTCCAACCAACTACCCACCATTTTTGACAATTTTTTCCACAACCCCTCCCCCTCACCAACCATGCAGCCCACCTACAGCCACCAACCAACAATCCACAATTTTTGACAATTTTTCAATAGCCCCCGTAGCTACCCCCCCCCCCCCGCAATACCCACTCCTCCACTACCACCCCTACCCAACCAACGACCAAACAACCTACAACCACCAACCACCCAACACGCCATTTTTCGTGACGATTAAGATGGATTTTACTGCCTAAATGCCCCAAAAATTCAGTTTGACGTCCACTTTGCATTAAAAACTGTAAAAAACTTATTGCTGAAAATGACCGTACTTATAATAAATTCACATGCCCAAATTTGTGAGGTGTTTAGTCAAAACTAAATAGCTTGTTTATGAAAAGAAAATTTTGAGTTTCGGGCGTGGCTTACACCTATTTTTCTTGAAAGAACTAAAAATATAGTTTTAAAAAATTAACGTGCCACTTCCAATATATTCATTTTTAACCATTTTTTTTAATACGCCCACTTTTAAGGCGTGTTTTTTTTTTTATAAAAGAACGTTTATTCGGGTAAGATCGTTAAAAACTATACGATTCAGCTGTAGTTCTTCACCTATGAATAAAAATTGACCAACGGTCGAGCTCAGTAAGTATGCTTTAAATTTTTTTGCTTTCTAACTACCGGGCACAGTTTTGAAGCAAAAAAGTGAACATTTCGGGTTGCATGCGTTGGTTACGTAGCCTGTTGTGTTTCAAGAATTGTAAAACGCACCCATAATCGCTATTGCCATTCAAATTCTAATTTGTAAAAACATAAGTTTTGTCCTGTTTTGTTCAAATCGATCTGCAAGCTTGAAATTGAATGCCACACGCCTTTTTTATTGCGCCACCGGTTATCCTTTTAAGATTCACCCTAACTTAACTTTATTATTAATTTATTAATCGAATAATCAAGAGAATCGTTTCGCAATTTAATTTTGTAGTGTTATTAATTAATCGGCTTTGCACTTATAAAATTATCACAACACAAGACAGTAAGGTATTTATATCAATAGCAATCAATTAATTTAATTACATCAGGATGGTGTTCCTTTGCATCCTGACTGGTTTGCATCATTCCTATCTGTCAGCTTTCATCCTTGTATAGGTAGGTATAGCTTGATTTAAACAACTAAAATGCCTCACACCCCTTGTCTCGAATTAATTGCAAAAGAGAACCCCAACCCCCGCCCCGTGTCGGCGTCGTCGTCCCCTTCAATTCCTCTGGTTTATGGTCTCCTTGAGTCTACTCATTAATTTACTTTACAAATTGCACTTACTTACAACTGTAGTAGAATACAAACACACTTTTTTTTTTAAATATATTTTTTTTAAGTGCAAGCCAGCAGTGCAACTGAACGTTGTGCTCCCTCATGGTTATCATCGTCAAGGTATATGGCTGATGCTTGCTTTTAATTCCTTCCGTCAAGCCATTCATCATACGGTACAGCTGTTCTTTTGGGCAAAATCCTTCATATAGGTATGGTTTGTTGGTTTGGCTTAATCACCGCGTTCTCATTATCGTATATACTTCATTATCGTCTTAATCGTCATCCAGTAAGTATATACGACGAGTGTATTACAAAGTTGTCGCTTTTCTTGTTGCTGTTCGTCATAATCATCTTCCTTTATGATGATGATGATGATGATGGCAAACCCTATACCTACTCATAGTTGGAGCTGGAGGAGGAGTGTGAGGATTCTAATTAATTGTTACCATAATCATCCGGCAAAGTGTCAAACTCTTCTGGCTGGAAGTATTTCTCTATATTCACCTGGCTCTCAGGATCCTTTATGTTTTTGAACTCATCTTATCATCATCCACCAACGAAACACCAAAAGTGCGCTTTGTGGGGCGAATGCACTTTTGTTGGTTTTCCACCCCTTTCAGACGTAACGTGTAAGTACTTGAGATACTTACGTATTTTACAGGCGACATTTTCAACGATATGAGTTTATGCAAGCCGGGAAATGCCATTTAATGATTTTTTTTCTTCGTTTAACAGGGTTGCCATACTCTCTTATTATAAGTAATTTAGCACCACAAGGATGTTTTTTTAAACTTTTCAGTAAGGGCGGGTAGATGATGAAATGGAATAAAAAAGCCTTGAAGTTGTTTAGGTATTAACAAAATAAATTTTGTTTGAAAGGTTTCTTATGGTGGCACGAAGCTGGGTCAAATTGGATGACCCTGGTGGCCAAGAGTAAGATTTCCTTACTTTTAAATCGTTTGTGCAGAATGTCATTCGTGGCTTCCGCTGTGTGCCACGCAGCGCTGGCGCCGTCTTTCTGGAACCAAGACATGTGGTCGAGGTCAATATAGTTTAAATTGGGTCTCACAAATATTGGTTATCATCAATGTGAAGCGCTCGCCATTATGGATGAATTTTCGAAAAATTCGGACAAATGACGCCCTTGGAAAAAAAAAAACAAACTTTCTGATGATGCATTGCCATTTGGCGGCGACCTTCATGGAGGTTAGTGTCATCTGGCAAAATCTTCTCGCGTTAAAACAAAATTTGTTGGTTTTGGGAAACGTTAAAGCATATTTTAAAGTAAATAGAACGAGGAAGGATCTAAGGATGGGGCAGTATGATTGTAAGCTTTACGTCTACATCTAGCAATTAAGCCTTTAATTCCACGGCGAGCCTACTTGCATACAGAGTCAAATTAGGCATAGACCGGAGCCCTAAGGTCTACCCTAAGGTAGCTTATAGTACCAATTTAATGGAACATGTTGAGGCATGTCCACACTAGTCCCTGGCTACAAAGCCCAGTGTCATGAAACACCAGAACTTCATCATTCAGGAGGGCATATCTCCCGTGGTACCAGAATATAGCTTTCGGTGAAGCTTCGCAACCTTGAGGTCACTTTCATATGAGCACCATCAATACTCAAGGCCTGGAAACATTAAGACATGCGCATTCGCAACCATATGCCAAGGTAGAAGCAAATGGCCAAATGCGCACACCAAACCTTCTTCTCTTTGCCAAATACAAAGTTTTACCCTTCTTACGTTACCGGTAAGAAATAAACAATCAATACTGCGAGGAAAAGAAATACAGCTGCAGATACTCACTCCTATTTCACTTACAACGATTTCCCTGCCATTCATATTGTTCCCGGGTTGCCACGCGGAGGATAGGCACGTCTGTACCCTCTCAAGTTCCAACTTCCATCTTAATCACATTCATGGTTAGATAGAAGTCAGCTTACAAAATATCGTCAATGCTAAGCCCGGCAGGTCCCCTTAAGAAGAAGGGCTGCCACAGCCTCTACGCTCCAAGGATCTGCACGAAACGATCTATATTTGCAGCCTTGGTTAAGCGTTCAAAACACTTAAGAGGGTCATAGTTCAACCCCCAACTAATAATGGGACAGTCTAATTTATTTATTTTTTTGAAGCACTTATTTGCTTGGTTAGTAATCGGAATCAATACTGGGTTTCCTCTTTAAAAAGTTGTTAATCGCCAAATTATTTAAAAGATTTTAAAACTAACTGTCGATGCTATTCCGAGCGTAGCGAATTTTTCACGTATTAAATGCATTTTCGATCGGCTTTGACCAAGGCTTGAAGAAAACCTTGCAAACTCGAAAATCTGCAGTATCGCTTTTTATGAATCAAAGGGTTCACTCAAACTATAGTGAATTTTGTGCCGATACCGCTCCACTTTCTGTACGCTCTCGCTCCGATCCGCAATCTTATACAAGCAATCATAACTGGAAGAAGCCACAAGTCTCTCAATAGTTTATTTAGATCATACTCAGGGCATTTTTCAAAAGTCTTGCAGTTGCAGAGGTTCTCGTAGAAACTTGATCCCTTAACCTTCGAATCGTTAGCTAGCAGAAATGATGATAAGGTGATGCAGGCCGAATAGTAAAAGTAAAAAGCGCCATATTTTAAGTGACGGACAGTATTTATGACGTTCCTAAAACAGCTACCAAGTGCTTAACGATAACCGATTGGTTTTGAACTTGATACTTCGCCTTCATTTTGTTGTCACCCGACTAGGGCTGAAGTACTAAGTATTAAAATATTTTTTCTCCAAAACTGCTTATAATTATAATATTTTAGTACAACCACCTAACTGATAATGATGCCAGATGAAATATATGACATTCCACCGGATTCGAAATGAAATCCCACTTAATTTGTACTGTGGGGGAAAAAAGGCACCATATTTTGTTTAATAGAAAGTTTAACGCTAAAAGCCTACTCAATGCATTTTTCAAAAAAAAAAAAACCTTAGACCCGCACGTCCGCACTTGCGTCAAAAATTTGATATCCCAGTTTCAAACCGTAGTCAATTTGATCGCATTGCAGTCCACTCGTTAAACTTGCGCGTGTAATTAAATAATTAAGTATTGAAAGCACACTATTCAGCTTAAATTCAATCGATTTAACACCAGATTGAAACTGAAATTGTCATAATTCGGTTTTCGGGGAAAAAAAAAATCGTACTTTTTTGTGTAAGAAATAATCAATTTCAATTTTGTTTGTTAAATCAAGCGTGATAAAATAGTTTTTTTTAATATTTATGTATTTTTAATATTATGTATTTATGTATGTCGTACTGAATTATCTTTAAAATAATATCACCCCATAAAATAACAATCCAATCGAAAATTTTCCAACCACAAAAACCACAAAACAAATTTTCCCACTACTTTACCCACCAAATAGTTTTTTTCCAACCATTTTGGTGAGAAAAACAACCCATGTGGGAACACTGACTGACTACAGTGGATATACATAACAAATTTGTCTGCTAAGAGGCTAAGACTCACATAAAGCATACCGTCCCTGCTACCTACCGTTCTATTTTTAACCATCAGCCGCCGACCTACCCACAGTTGATATGCAGAACCAGTTTGTTAACAGCTCTCTCTCCCCATGGCACTGTGCGCGATGCGACATTCGTTCTCTCTCTCTCTCTCTCTCTCTCTCTCTCTCGATCTTTCTCACTCGCTTGCTCCCTACTCCCTACTTTCGCTCCATCCATGGCTATGTGCATCATGCTACGTTCGCCCTCTCTCACTCTCTGTCAATCGGTCTTAATCGCTCTTTCCATTTTCGGGGACGGTAGTCACGCTTATTGCCGCTGCATCAGTAAAAAATTTACCCCCATGCACCTAAAGAAGTTTCACTTAAAAAAAAAATCGTATCAGCTGTGCTAGTCAACCAAGAAGTGACTGACAAGCCCATTATTTTTCCCGTCAAACATTTTTTCAAACATTCAGTCATACATTTTCCGGGCTATTCCAACACGGTCCACTTATTAACATTGAAGGTTTCCATGAAACTCCGCTGTCAAATACCTACGGAACTATATCATAAACACACATATTCTCAGATTTCCCCAAGTTGTTGGTGCCATTCCAAAACTTGACGAATCCTGCAATACTCTTTGTCTCACGATCAAAGAATTCCCGGATTATTGGTTCCTTCCTAAAATCTGACTAATCCTTAAGGTAGGTTTCGGACTAACCATAACCATATTTTTAGAGGAAAATCAAACCTTCAAAAAAAGTTGAAAAATATTTCTTCTGGGCTTTTCACACTGGATCAAAAACTCGGTTTTTGTCTAAAACCGCAAAACCTATACACCAAAACCACAAGGTTTCCCACACATTTTTTTTATTTCATAAACTAGTAGTTTTTGATAAAACTCCTCAAAACCTACTTGCAATCGCAAGTATGTGAAAACAAACTGATCTTTTGGCACCATCAACTCGTCGATAAAACAGTGTAGTGTTCTCAGAGTATGGGATTTTTACCGACAAAAGCGAGAAAAAGCGAGGTGTTTTTCTTATTTGAGTAGGATTTTCACTAAATGTCAAGGGATTTTTTGGAAAAAGTACCTTCAAACACTCAAAAACTCATGAATTGTCAAACGAAACCTTGTTTTTGTTCAGTGTGAATGATCCAACTAGGTTTCGTAAACTTTTTGAGTTTTTGGTCCAGTGTGAAAACCCTATTACTCTACAATGCAGTTTTGTTTGAAAATCAGTTTAAGGAGAATTTACGTTTTCTAAGAAATATTTAATGTTACATATTTTCGAGGATCGAAAAAAAAAACAAAAACTATCTTTGCGGAATCTACTACGTTGGAACTTTGTGCAGAGTTGGGGAATCAAGGACGACTGTTTAGCGTTCCATTTTTTGTACGGTCTCCCGATGAACATTTAATTAAAACTACGTTACTTTTATAATTTAAATCAATGTTAGGATGGCTGTTGGGCCGTTGTTAAAAGATGGTCGTTCGCTCTTTTAACAGATAGAGTACGAGTCTCCAGATTTTCTGCTGGCTCGACACGATTGATAGAACACAGTTGTGTGTGAGTCTCCAGCTCGCCTGCTTGCTCAGCACGATAGGGTTCGAAATGCGTTGCGGGCAAGTCTCCAGCTCATTTGCTGGCATAGCACGATGGAACAAAACCTGCTTTGATATCCTCTTTGAGTCACTCTCAAAACTCCCAGAGGACAGCGGACTCAAAATATGGATAAAAAAAGGAATGGTTGGGATGGAGCAAAAAACAAATATTGAGAGAGTTGAAAGAAAGATTTTTGTTGTTAAAATTAACCGTAACATATGTTCGCTAGCAAAGTTGTGGCTAAAAGCTTTTATTCCAATAAAAACTAAAAGTGATATATTTCATTTATTGCGAACAAGTGGCAACTCTACTAAGTTCATTGATGCTCTTTTGCAAATCATCAAAGAGGTGTGAACTGTACGCGTGATTTTTATATATGTACGTACACGTACAGGTACACGTAGGTACACCTTTTGGCGTCTGATCCCACCCTCTTGTCAAAAGCTTAGAAAACTTTTGTATTTCAATTTGCGAGAGTTTTTCTTATTTTGTTTAACACTATAAAGGCCACCCGTGCCGCCTATTCACTTCTATTCATTACGGTTAAGCGGTGATGCGTATTGAGAGCACTTAAACGTGAAAGAGACGTGCGGGTGCTACCATCACAACGACGTAGGTATATACAGCAACAAAAAAATTGAGAAAAAAAAAACCAAACAAAACCAGGGGGCTCTTGAGGACAAAAAGGCAAAAAAAAAAAATTGTATTCAAAGTCCTTTAGCAGGCACATAAAGGACCCACTTCAACTCGTTTTTTTTTCTCCCTCCTTTTTTTTTGCTGCATAGATCCACGTTCCATAGTCGTCCTAGTCCTAGTCCTAGTCTCATAGTAGTCGTAGCCCGGCAGTCAAAGTCCCAGTCCCAGATCGCTGTTCCTATATTCAGTCGTCGTCGGTCGGTCGTCGTCGGCGGCGTCTCCGTCGTCGTCCTCATTGTCGACAGCAACGAGAGTGTTATCCGGGTTTTTGTGTTCCACTAACTGTTAACAGTTGTGTTCGGCTGTTTCGCTGTTTCGCTGTATTGTTGCACATTTGTTGCGCTTTTTTGCTATTTGGCATATGATTCTTTGGGGGGCCTTTAGCAGTTACCCCACGGGGATAAAAGAGTGCACCAACACAAGAGCTTTTATGGGGACTTTTTGTTCTATGAATGTGAAGTCCTTTTTTCATTTTAACGAATTAAAATTGGAGATAAGTGAGAGGGTTGTACATGAGTACACAAAATGGCTTTCACTGATGTTGCCCTCAATTTGTTAGACGCAAATTGGTGAAATTTTCATTAATATCAAGTGCGCGTCCATTTTTTTTTTCTCTTCGCCTCCTTTGAAATGAAAAAGAATTTCAGATTTTCTTTCAGTGGGTAGGAAAATTTATTCGAAATTTAGACATAATTTGCATTAGGATTCTTTTTTATTAAACATTTTGCCCAGGCGAGGTGCACGCGGAATAAAGTTTATCATTATTCAAATGAGATGAAGATTGTTGTCTGAAATATCAGGTTAACTTGATACGCGTATACCTTTTAAATTGAACAAAGCTTAAGGTGGTGTATTGGGGTAACGCTCATTAGCACAATGTCCTTGAAGAGAAATAATGGAAAATGATACCAAGCCTGATGTATATTTACCAGACAGATGTTGCAAACTGTTTTTGTATTCTATTTTCTGCTGAGTTATGGTCGATGAATGCTTTGACAGACAGATTGGGGTATCATTGTGACCTTATCTAATTGGGATTGTGCCTTAATTTGCAGAGAATGATAATAAATTGTAAGGATATTTTGAGTTACCATATTAATTTTAAGGTTAACATTTAGGATAACATTTTGTTGAAAATAAATTAAGGCTTTCATCTTCATAAAATGTACACCTCTTAGTTAATTTTTTTTTATGCAGAATCTGAAGATTTTTTAAAAAGAAATAGAAAAAATTGGTGTGACGGTTCGGAGCTGTGGTAATGCTGTTCCATTTCTTCCTCCTGAGCATGCGTTTACTTGCTTTAAATAGGGCTTACAATCCAGTTCGTGGTTGAATCTTCTCCTATGGATAAGTACACTCCATTGAATCTTTCTCTGAAAGCACCCAATCCTGTATTCATTAGGTTGTTTCATTTTTATTAATCTTAATTTGCTTAACAGATTATTTCATATTCCTAATGATAATCTTAAAATAAAAGGTTACAATTCAATTCTTATGATACCTTAGATGCTAGGTCTGTGGAGATTCCTCTAAAAAGAAAAGGGCTCCACGACAATAAACGAGTGGCCTAATGCCGGTCAGCGATCCACTGCGACCAACAGCGAAGTGGAAAGCTGACAAAAAACGGTTGAACAGGGCTCAGTCTATGGTACCCTTAAAAAAGTAGTAGTCACGACAAAAAACGGGTAGTTTCAACAGCGAAGATGAACGCTGGCAAAAAACTTTTGCTTCAAAATTTGTTGAGGCTTCTGCTGGTATTCCCCGCAGCGTATCTTCGAGTGAGAACTATAATCCCAGTTTTCAATTTGCAATAGAACTTCTTCCAATGGCTGGGAGATCGAGTCTGATTTTCCATGCAAATTTCAATTCTACTTATGGAATTGCACTGCAAGGAGGGACTGTGAATTATAAAGTCAAATGTTAAAAATACTTGCAAATGTGTAAATCTTTTTGAGTGATGACTTTATTTGACTGCTCTTCTGGTTTAGGTACTCGGAAGTAGTCGGCAGTCCAAATCAGGGGTGCGGGGTGGAGGGGTAGTTGGAATTGCCTCAATAGAATAGAGTGTTGGCGTTACGTCACGTGTTAGTGATTCTATTATTCATCGTAGATGAGTAATTATATGGAATCATCGTGACGATTGGCGGCGTTTGGTGGCGTTGCAACTATTGTCGTGGTTGTTGGCGGCGGTTAGTTGGTTATTGCGGTCGGATGCGGAGGGGAGGGCAAAGAAGGTGTTACTTCGTTACAGTAGAACCCAAAAGTCCTGAACTACTTCAAAGTAATACCTGTCCCTCATGACGTTTTGTCTAAGCCTACGACTTTAAAATCTGTAAAATGATGATGAGTATATTGACTAAAGACCTGCATGAATGCATTCATTTGCATTCATTCAAAAAGTACAGTAGTTCACTATACTCTATTCATTGTTATTTTACTAACTAGAGTACACTTAAAATGAGTACCACTCCATTAGCCACAAACACTGTACCACATTCGATCTCTGTTATCGAAATGAGTACACCGTTTGATTTCTCTCTTATACTTGAGAGCTTGATTCAAACAAAACATGTGCAAATCTAACTGTCTTTAACACACTGAGTACACCGAGTTCACCGAATGCACTGTCTTAAACGAGTGCAGTTTGTAGTTTATCTCTAACTTGTATCGAGTGAAGGCGAAAACAATATTGTTTAAATAAAGTAATTTGATAAAATGGAATTTAATGACGTAAGTCACGACTTGGTTTTGCATATTTGTACGTATGTATTTATTAATAAAATTCAAATATTTTTTAGGATTCCACAAATGATTCTGACATTTCAATGGTAAGAGTAACTGCCTTGTTAAATAATTCAGCCATTAAAGCCAAAATAATAAGCGGTGAATTTAAAATTAATAATAAAAGAGGCCGAAGTAAAGTTTGGGATGTTTTTGGTTTGATCGAAGACAAAGATTGTCATCCAATTGATAATTTGGTAGCATGCAGAAGTTGTTTTTGCGTTTACAAGTATAATCAAAAAAGCACCTCTAATTTGGTAAAGCATAAATGTTACATTCTAAAAAAATCCAAAACTGATAACACAGTTGTAAAAGCATATGTCTGCAATGAGGACAAGAAAAGAAGTGTACGTGCAATAACACATTGGGCAATAGAAAATTGCCGGCCGTTCAAACTTGTACAAGATTCGGGTTTAAAAAATTTCGCAAAGTTCCTTATATCTATCGGTGCTAAATATGGACAAAATGTTGATATAGAGGAACTATTACCACACCCTACAACAGTTTCGCGAAATATAAAAAATTTGAACAACAAATATTTTGAAATTATAAAGGCTGAAATAGCAAGTATAAGAAAAAATGGATATGGGCTAACTTCTGATATTTGGACCGATAACTACTTGAGAACGTCATACATATCGCTTACAATACACTTCGTTAAGGAAGGAAATTTAAATTCAAGACTATTAGGCTTAAAATCTATGAGAGGTGAATCATGTACAGGTAAGTGGTTTTCAATGATACGTACGAAAGATTACCCTCTCCTTCATGTCCTCTATGGATATAACATAGAGAGAAGGAAAAAGATAGCTATAATTCCGACGCCGGGAACGCCGGAACAAAACAGATCGATGTATACATGCAAGCAAAGTTTGTATTGTTGTATTTCTTTTAGTATGCTTCTCTCCCTCTCTCTCCACGATACTCATACTATAGCTTTGTTTGTTGAACTTTACCTAAAAACCCTAGGTTTTTCGGTTTTTAAAAAACCCCTTAGGGATTGTCACACCGCACAAAATCAAAAGTTTCCATTTTGATTTTTGTGTTCGATTTGTATTTACTTTCATCAAAATAAATGCATTCACTTGCATTTCTTTTAGTTTCTTTCGAAAAAATTAAATTAATTCAAAAAACAAAGAATTTTCTCGTTAGGGCGAGTTGAGGTTTTTCAAAAAACGACCTTAAGGCGACTTCAAGGTTCAAAAATCAAAGCTACTTATTCATTCTTATTCTTCATTGTTTAAGAAGTTTCACGTACTTGTGCGGTGCTGCACTTTTATTTTTAAAGTAAACCTATCTACTACCAATTTTTTTTGTTTAACTTTTAGGTCAAAACATCAAGTCCAAGATCAGTCATCTGTTAGGTGAGTTTGAATGCAACCTTTATGACAAGTTTATTTTAGTAACGGACCGAGGTGCTAACATGATTTCCGCCTTCCGATCACTGAGTAATATATTTTGCATCAACCATTTGATGCATAACGCCATAGAAAAAACTATTAAAGTAAATCCTCAAATTGCTGATTTAAATAATATGTGTACCAAACTCGTTAAATATTTCAAAAAATCCGGTTTAAATTCTTCCTTAACGACATCTCTAAAGAGTAGTGTGTGTACACGATGGAACACAATGTTTTATTTATTGGATTCCATCGAAAAAAACTGGGTCGAAATCTCAAATATATTACAGGAAAAAAACGAATTGCAAAGAATCGTTAATATAAATTTAAGTCACATTAGTGCTTTAACTAAAATTTTAAGACCTTTTGAAGAGACCTCAAAACAATTAGAGGGTGAAAATTATGCAACTCTTCATTTGACAATTGTTCATGTTCATCGATTAAAAAAAAAAATGTGTTGTCGATTCTGAAGATGTAGATACTATTTCAAATTTTAAAACAAAATTTAATTCTTTTTTGGACTCAATTGTATTACAAAATTTGACAATAATTCATAAAATCGCCCTTTTTTGTTTCCTCCCGCAAATAAATTAATTCAATTTAACGAAGCCGAAAAAGAAAATATTAGAGATGAATGTAAGTGCATTATGCAAAGTTATTTAAATGAAGTGTCTGAACAGGACGCACAAGGCTCAGAACAATTAATAAATGAAGAGTTTCAGAATTTAGTATCGGATGATATAGAACTATTAAGAGACTTTATTCAACCTATAGAATCTGTAAATTCTACTGATAAAGTGAACAATGAACTCCGCAACTATGAAAACACAAATGTTACTTATCACGATAACTTTAATGTTTTACAGTGGTGGCACTTGCACCAAATGGAATTTCCGCTTTTTTTTAAAGCAAGCTGTAAAATATTGGCTACACCAGCAAGTAGTGCTTCTTCAGAACGAGTTTTTTCTTCGGCTAGACACTTAATTTCTGAAAAACGTAGTGTAATTGGTTCCGACCCGGTTTTAGTTAATCAAATAATGTTTTTAAATTATAATTTAAAAAAAAACTGAATTATGTACAGAACTAGAAAACGAATAAAAAAAAATTAATAAATAAAACATACAAGTAAAAATCTAATTCATTTGTCCCCTCTTTAATATAAATTTATTGATCTCAACAATTTTTCTTCATTAGCACACTTTAACACAGAGTCCGATCGCCTACAAGTCTTTCTATTATGATAAAGGATATACATATATGAGAAATTCGTATTTGACCAGTAGATAAATGAGTGTATTCGGTGTACACGGTGTACTCGTTGTACACAGTGACGAATACCCATTCTTCATGAGTACACTACACTTACTGTTTTGGTATCAATGGGTGCAACATTCATTCAGTAAACAAATATCAGGTGATTCATTCGTTTTGCTTTTCAAGAGGAGAGTGCAATGAATAAGGTACCCGAAAATATATGAATGTCTTGGAACTGGTTTCAAGTCATTCATTGCAGATGTTTAATATTGACCATGAATTCGTGGGTTTTTTTAAAAGTTTGTCGCAATGTGTGGTGGATATAAAGGCGAATAGCTAAATAAATAATTATCGAAAATAAATCGCGTAAAAATCGCATAATATACACATACACACCCATTTAAATTGATTGTTTCTGCACGCGATCACCTCAGTAAACTTTTACTTTGAAAACACACCTCAACACCTCTTAAATAAATGACACTTGAATTGCTTGTCGTTGTCGATTATCTCGGGCACTCTTTTTGATAGTCATTCTGCTTTTACAATGTCTTGTATGCTGGTTGGTGGTTGGTGCTTGATACAATGTTCTCCAACAATTGAAGTTGAATTGTTACTGACTGCACACAATGGTTTAGCTGCAGCAGTAGCACGTAGCAATGTCAAAGTTAATGTCAAAAAAAGTAGCGCACTAAGCTGCATACACGAATACAATATAGACCACTGAACGCGAACAAAAATCATGCCTGCCATATTGGTTTGTTGTTGTTTTGCAGCGCAGCACTTTCGTAAAGTTGGAGTCGATTCGAATTGTGCTTCAGCTACTCTCTATGCTGCAGACAGTTGCTACTTCACATTGTATTCGGCGACGCTTATGACTGCAAGGTTTTGCTCTTAAATTCGAAAAGTCACCATTACACAGTGCTAAGCTCCACCGAATGATGAATCAGCGGACGAAAAGACCAGCAGTGTTCCAAGAGGCGGTATCATTTTATCATCATGGGGGATTTTAATGCTTAAATTGACGCTTTTAATGACGCAGACTTGAATCCGCAAAATGCACAGGTCTTCTTGGGGAATTGATACCAACCCCCCAACAAGTGCAGAGATAAGTATCGTGAATCATCTTCTGTAGGAAAACAAAGCAACTAGACTTGACGGTCCATCTGCAGATCTCCTAAAAGTAAAGCTTCTAAAGAAAGGATAAGGAAACCGCAAGAACTGCCGTAATTGACGTGATATTACCATTCTGTTCGTTTTTCCGAAGTTAACGGCAACCATTTCTCTCGAGAGTGTAGAGTTCAGGATGCATCAAGCTGATTTTTGCAGTGGTCGATCGTCACATCAAGACCATGCGAATCACACTTGAACAATAATCTTCGTATCAGTCACCACCAGGGCTGCCAGATAAAGTTTTAGTAAAATCGGGACACCCAGTCACGAAAGTCGGGACAAAGCAGGACAGATTGGAACTCTAAAACTCATAGAATTAAAACATTAAACACAATATCAGGAACATAATTTTTTCTTATTAAATTACGTTGTTGTACCTATGTACATGTATCAGAAAAAAAAACTTTGGGAGCTGTAATGTCCGCAATTAAAAGGCAAGCGTCTTTCTAATTCAAGAGTAGTTTAATGACTGACTTAGTTTAAGACTAACAATATAAGAGAATTCATTATTACATGAAAGTAGTGTCTAGAGTGTATAAGTGTAGGTCAATATGTGTATTACAATAATTAATACATACAAATAGATACCTATCTACACATCTTCCCTTTTAAGAATAAAGTATAATTTGAACTTGCATATATAATTTTTGTTTGTTTTTAAGATGGTGTGTAACGACTAGGTTTCAATACTGCTCGACCATATCGAGTAGTTGTTAAATAGTTGGGATGTGTTGTCAAGTCAGAGCGTCTCATGACATCTTCTCCCCCTTTAGGCTCTTCATTAGTGGTAGAACTAGTCGATGGTTGCACTTCATTGAAAGGTTCCGGGATATGTATCTCATTTGGAGTATAAGGTATGTCTTTTCTGAAAGAATAAACAAGGTGAAATTTATTTCTGCGGAATGTACCTCTTCCTGTTTCGACAAAATATGAGCGTGGTAGATTAGCTTTGTTTAAAATTTTTCCCCAAACTTGTAGATCCCGAACCCAAACGATGTCACCAGGCAAGAAATCCCGGCGCATTTGGACGCCATGTCTGTTGTTAAAATTGATCGTTTGGTTTTGTTTTAAATTTTTTTCTTTTTGTTGAAATTCATCCTTGTTAATAGACTTGGGACGCAGTTGCTCGGACGCAATTGGTAAAGTCGTTCTTAACCTTCGGTTCATCAGTAATTCGGCAGGGCTATATCCATTTGCTATTGGTGTTGCTCTATACTCCAATAGGGCAAGGAAAGGGTCTTCGTTTTTTTTTATAAGGAGTTTTATGGTTTTCACTGCTGACTCTATAAAACCGTTGCTCTGCGGAAATCTTGGACTCGAGGTGATGTGAGTGAATCCCCATTGCTTGGCAAAATTTCTAAACTCGGACATCTCAAGCTGTTTAAACTGCGGGCCATTATCAGTTCGTACTACCTCTGGAATCCCGTGTCTGGAAAATATAGATTTAAGTTTAGAAATAATGCACTTTGCAGATTGATTTTCCAGTAAAGCAATTTCTGGAAAACGAGAAAAATAATCGCTGACAATTAAATAAGTTTTTGACTGAGAAAAGAATATGTCAGCTCCGACCATCTGCCAGGGATTCTCTGGTGTCACTGTTGCAATAAGAGGTTCATGCCTCGGGACAGTATGTTGAATGCATACTTCGCATCCTTTGACGACATGTTCTACTTGTGCTGTACATCCCGGCCACCAGACCGATTGCCTAGCACGCGCTCTGCATTTGTTGATTCCTAGATGGCCTTCGTGTATCCTTGTTAACATCTCTTTGCGCATTTTATGTGGGATGACTAAACGGTTGCCATACATAAGCATTCCATCATAGACCGCCAGGCTATAACGGTCGTTATAGAATTGCTTTGCTTCTGGAGAAACTTTTTGTCTTATGGGCCATCCTTCTTGTACGTACTTCGCAACTTCGGTTAAAATCGTGTCATGTTGTTGGGCTGTTCTAATTTCATTTAGTTTGGTTTCTGTTGCCGGAATTTCAGATATAATTGCTTTTACGAAAGTATTTAAGTCTTCTTCGCTCTCTGGACTCTGGTTGGATGACAATATTGGGCTTCTGGACAATGCGTCAGCTGCAATTAAATCTTTTCCGGGAGTGTAATAAATTTTATATAAAAACTGCATCATTCGCATTCTAAATCTTTGCAGTCTGGGTGTTAACTCATCCAAGTTTTTGGATGTTAAGATCGGAACCAGTGGCTTATGGTCCGTTTCAATAAAAAATGACATACCAGTGACGTAATCTCTGAATTTTTCACATGTAGCCCATGTTATTGCCAACGCCTCCTTCTCTATTTGAGCGTATCCTTTTTCGGTGTCACTTAACGTTCTTGAAGCATAAGCGACCGGCTTCAGAATCCCATCACTATCTTCTTGTCGCAAGACAGCTCCAAGACCGAATGAGGAAGCATCCGTTGAAATAATTGTCTTCTGGCTTGGGTCAAACATTTTCAACACAGGTTCTGTAATTAAAATTTTCTTTAAATTTAAAAATGCATCATTTTGACTTACGCCCCATATAAAGCTGACGTCATTCCTCAAGAGCATATTTAGTGGATGACAAATTGTGGCCAAGTTAGGGACGAATTTGCCTAAATAGTTGACGAGGCCAAGGAATCTCCTTAGTTCGGCTACGTTGCTTGGAGGTGAGAATCCTTCAATCGCTTCCACTTTGGATTTTCCTGGATGAATGCCCGTGTCATCGATTCTATGACCAAGAAAGGTTACGGACGTTATACCAACTTGACACTTTGCACCGTTTAGAGTCACTCCTTTCGACTCCAGCTTTCTTAGCACATTTCGAAGATTATTGTCGTGATTTTCGATGGTTGACCCATAGACAAGTATGTCGTCTGTTTGGCACACTACCCCTGAAATGCCTTCAATTATGCGCTGAATTTGCTTCTGAAAAATCTCAGGAGCGCTTGAAATTCCAAATGGTAACCTGAGAAAGCAATAGCGCCCAAATGGCGTCAAGAAAGTTGTCATTAGTTGCGACTGAGGTGAGAGTTTCACCTGCCAAAACCCGTTCTTCGTATCTAATTTTGTAAAAAACTTAGCTCCAGATAACTGAGCAAGGGTGTGATCCGCACTTGGCATGGGATGCACTTCCCGTTCAACGCACTCATTTAATTTATGTAAATCGACGCAAAGGCGAATGTCTCCATCGGGCTTTGGAACAATGACAAGTGGAGCGCACCACTCTGTCGGGTCGTCAACGAATCTGATGACTTTCAGCCTAACCATTTCGTCTAATTTAGATTTTAATTTATCTATTAAAGGGATGGGCACTCTTCGTGCTGAATAAATAGCATATGGAATACTTGGACTTTTCAATTTTATTTCATACTGCCCAGGTAAGCAGCCTAGTTCCTGAAACAAATTAGGAAATTCTGTTTCGATTTTGACACTTGACCGAACCACTGCGCTGTTGCCTGTGTTTATCGCGTTAAGCCTCTGAATTAATTTTAATTGTTCACATGTGCTCAGACACAGCAAAGGAGCTTTTAATTGATCTATGACATAAATCTTGGAATATACAAATCTATCACTGCACTCCAACTTTGCATCAAATGAACCGATTATTTTTAAGTTTTCTCCTACTGGGCCTACAAGACTGCGATCACTGATATTTAGAACAGTTTTAGAAAAATTTCTATAAAAAACTAAAGATGGGATAACGTTAACTGGGGCACCGCTATCGAGAACAAAATTCACTTTAATGTCATTAACAGCAATGTCTTCGGTCCACTGGTTGCCATTGCAATTTGCTTTAGAGTGAAGAGTACCTATGAATGTGTCATGTAGAGATGTATACTCTGCTATGGAATTGATATTTTTAAGAGAGTTGTTGGATTTGCAGACATAACTAAAATGATTCCACTTATTACACTTATTGCAACGTTTGCCATACGCAGGGCATTTGTTTTTGCAGGAGTGGGCATCATTTCCACAAAAATCGCATTTCTTTTTGTTATTCGCTGAGGGATTACCGCTGCCTCGATTACTGTTGGAGGAGGTCCGTTGTTGCTGGTCATTTGGTCTCTGATGGGTATGATAACTTGTTGCTGGCTTTTGTGATGATAATCGCTTTTTGTTAACTGTTCCTACCTCGCGTGTTGCTTGCAAACGGTTGATTGAAACGGATGGTGATGACGTATTAAGTTCTTGCTGCTGGCGACGAACCGATGCACTGCTTCGAATTGTTGTGATGGCTTTTTCTAACGTTAGAGATGATTCTAACTGTAGCTTTTCGGATAAGCCTTTGTCTCTCACACCTACAACTAACCGATCTCGAATCATCTCTTCTTTGAGAGAACCATAATTACAGGTTTCTGATAATCGGTAAATTGCGGTCATGAAGCTTTCCACAGATTCACCTTCGTCTTGATACCTTGAATTGAATTTTGCTCGCTCGAAAATAACATTGTGTCTTACAACAAAAAAATTTTCGAAGGCTTCTAAGACTGATGTGTATTGCTTCGTATCAATTTTTGTATCCGAACTAAATGACAAGAAAATATCATCTGCTGCATCACCCATCACGTACATCAGAGTATTTATTTGGTCTTCTTGGGATTTTGTGGATAGCCCGGACGCGATTCTGAAACGCTCGAACCTTCTTTTCCATCGGCCCCACTGCGAAGGGTCGTCAAATGGAAACTGATTAGGCGCCTCCACCGCGTAATTGCTATTATTAATTGTGACTTTCACATCTTGTTCCGTCATTTTTTTTTTTTTTTTTTTGCACGAAAGAAGAAATTACAATTTTTTTTTTTTTTTTTTTTTTTAATTTTAATTTAAGAATGCGCGTATTCTATCTTATTATTTTTTTTCTTTCTCGCGTGGTTTCAATTTGCACTACCACCGCTGCCACCATGTAATGTCCGCAATTAAAAGGCAAGCGTCTTTCTAATTCAAGAGTAGTTTAATGACTGACTTAGTTTAAGACTAACAATATAAGAGAATTCATTATTACATGAAAGTAGTGTCTAGAGTGTATAAGTGTAGGTCAATATGTGTATTACAATAATTAATACATACAAATAGATACCTATCTACACAGGAGCATTGAAAATTCAGTCTCATAGGTACATACAATTATTTGTTAAGTTTGTTAAAAAAATAGAAGTATAGTTACAATACATGTTAAACATATTTGTCACTTGAATTCATCTTAGAAATGATTTGCTGACCAACCGGATCTTCCTTAACAAACCTATAAAACTCCTTATAACTATAGTCACAATTCATTTTAATAAGAAGTTCTGCTTCTAATGTATCGATATTTTGTTTTTGACCCAGAAGAAGCCATGCCTGATAAAAAGCTTAAGCAATTAAGGATATTAATGCATTTTTAGTCAATTACTTGAAGACAACAATATTCGTAAGATCTATCACAATAACAGTTATTATTAAATTAAATCAGAACACATCAGACACTAGATTGTTTGAATTTGACAATAACCTAGCTGCTTATGTACTTGGATGGCTGTTTGCTGTATGAATAGGGTAGACCCTGATTGGTATCAACATGGCGATGCCCAGCTTTGCAACTGTCGCATACGCATCAATTGTGCTTATTTTACCTCCAAGTGGTAGCCATCGGGTACTGGGGCCGAATTACCGCATCCGTAGGTGAGCAATACGTCACTGAATTATTTTCATTTGGCATTACTGCTTACGATATCGAGCTCGGTATCGAGTATCGAATACAATTTTTGGCATTCCCTTGTCAGTAAACGTGTGTTTTTTTACTCGATTGATGCGAGGCAATCGTAAACAAGTCACCAGTCACGGATAGGAACAAAAAAAAATTCTGGCTGATAAAACGTAAGTTATTTTATGTTTAATCTATTTATATAAAAATGGATCGCAAAAATGTATGTTCCCTCATAACTTTCGAACGACTCGGCCAAAGTGGATAATTTTTTATTTTGTGGTTTTGTTATTGGCAGTAGAAGGTTTGTACAAAAGAAAATTTTAAAAAATCGGTTTGCCATGAATGCATTTTAAGTGCATTTTGTCAAATTAAAAACAAATCTTTTGGAAGGATATTTTGAGGATGTCTACAAAGGTTTCTATGAAGATCGGTCAAACATCGGTGAAGTAGTTTGTCAGAAATGCATTTTTGGTGCATTTTGTCACAAATCTTCAGAATTGCTAACAATTCGAATGCATAGTTTTAGCATAATGAAAATTAAATTTGATTTAGTTACTTTACTGGATTGCAATGCACCTTTAATATTTTGGAAAAGTGGGCGAATAGGGAAAAATCAAAGTATTTTCGACAATGAATTAAAGTTATATACATATTTATACGATCAAATCAATTTTAGTGTTTTATTTATATACAGGAAGAGGCAATACGTCGCGAGGCTTATTGCCTTTTACATTGTGCGTCAAAAAGCACTGTAATAAGCAGAATATTCAACCAAACAATCTCTTTGTGTTAGCATTGAAACGAATGCCGGGTAATTTTTTTTTTATTTGTATTGAAACAGGCAAACAAATTTTTAGGCGGGAGGCGTTACGAAGTTTGTGTTTTTCTCCTGGAGAGATGTTAGTTGCGTGTTCGAGAGTCGGCAAACTATCGGCACTATTTTGTTTTCTCTCCAGATGGAAAAATAAAATGAACGACTGGGCCGCACAAACTTGGTCCAACGTGTGACAGTGGTCTTGGGGCTTGAGATTTTGATAAAAATAAATTTTTCGGCTGAAGAAGGAATTCGAATATTTCACGGTAAGTCCAGGATTGGGATCAAGTGTACAACTGAAGCTTCTTTATTTGCAATTCAATTTCATTTAACTTAAAAAAAAAACATTGTGCTTATTCTCTTTAATTTCCAAGAATCGTTCTTAAATTTTAAGTTTTCTTTCTTCAAGCTCAATGTGTTTCTCCAGGGCATTTTTGTCACTTGTCTGGAACAAATTTTCGGATAGTACATATATCCTCCTTGCAGACCGAGTTTGGTTTTGTCCCTTTATACAGCAGCCTAACACTTGTCTTTCCTTGAGCAGAATGCGGGAAAATGGTTCTGGCCAAATCCGGATGCTCTGCCACAAAGGATATTTTTTTGTATGGTGTTGATCCTAAAACATTTCACGTTTGATATTTTGTTTTATTATGTACTAGCTTGCTGAACTTATAAGCGCGAGTGTTGATCACAGAAAAATAGCAACACTATAATTGCCCTGCCATAAAGCTCCTCTGTTTCTCTTGTTGTGTAGCAGTTTATTCTGTAACTTTGAGGTTGTCAAGGACTTTGTCTATTTGGGTTCCACTATAACCTCTCAGAACAACATCAGTGAAGAGATCAGTCGAAGAATCACTCTTGCCAATCGCTGTTTCTTCGGGCTAAGAAGGCATCTTAGTAGTAAAGCCCTTTCTCAAAGGAAAAATGAGACACTATACAAGACCCTTATCATCCCATGGGGCAGAAGCGTGGACACTGACACAATCGGATGAATACAGGCTGGTGTGCTTTGAGAGAAAGATTCTTCGGGTGATATTCGGCCCTGTATGTATCAATGGAGTATTGAGGAGAAGATTCAATGACGAACTGTACGGGCTATACAGCGACATTGACTTGATTAAGAAGCTGAAAATTCAGCGGCTTAGATGGCTGGGTCATGTGGAGCGTATGGACGAAAACGCTCCTGCCCGACGAGTCTTCAATTCCAACCCGGAGGGCCGACGCAGTTCTGGAAGACCCCATCTAAGGTGGCGCGATCAAGTGGTAAACGACCTCAACCAACTTGGTGTGCGCAACTGGAGGCCACTGGCTAGGGACCGGCCTAGCTGGCGAGGATTGTTGGTTGAGGCCGTTGTCCACAATGGACTGTCTGCGCCACCTTAAGTAAGTAAGTAAGTTTATGTACTTGCCTTAAGACGCTGTCAAATAGCATTTCAAGAAATAAAAATGGGCGCGTTCAAGTGATTTCTGAATGGTGTGGGTGAATAAATTCAGAGCAATAATTTCAAATAAATAAAAAATAAAATTTGAAGATTTTTAAACGAAGTTGAACAAATAATAAAGGAAAGTCGGGACAAAAGCGGGACATTTTGAATGTCGGGACAGATATCGGGACAGGGTTCAAATGTCGGGACTGTCCCGCCGAAATCGGGACGTCTGGCAGCCCTGGTCACCACTGAAACTCGTGTTTGTAGATTTTGAGAATGCGTTCGATTGGGTGAATCGTGAATGCATCTGAAGATCGCTTATTCCGAGAGATATCTCTGAGATAACTATTGCTGTTATTAAAGAGTCCTACCTAGAAGAACACATAGTGCTTCGTTCTGCATAATCTTCATTGTCCTAATGTACAATGATGTGCGTCAAGGAGTGAGACAAGGAAATGTCTTGTCACCAATTATGTTCTTTCTAGCAAAAGACGGAGTGATGACTGGCATTGTGGATGTGAGTACAAATTCAAGACTATAGAGCAGACAACACCATTTCATTATCTGGTCAGTTAACAATAGAATAAACAAAGCCCGTGGTGAATTTGGAATCCTTTTTCCTCTTTGGAATTGCAGCAAAATATAATTAGGTATGCTCCAAATTAAAACTCTTCGAATCCAAATTTAAATCTGTGCTGCTATACACCTCTGAAATGCTCTGCCAAACCCAGCCTGGGCAGCAACATTTTCGTGAGATAATTATCACCTAAAATCTCAATTCACTGTACTACCTTTCTTTCCTATCTTTCTATTCCTTCTCCTTTGCTCGCACATGTTAAATCATTATAAGGGTATTCATATCCCCTTGAGTGCGAGTGCATTATAAAAAAAAAGTTTGGTCAGTATAGTCGAGATGTCAAGACCGATTTTTTCACTGTCAACCCTAGCAATTGCTCCAAAAATAAGTCTTCCCTATTCGATCTTACTGACAATATAACCGGAATATCTTCGAAATCGTTGGCTTCACATGTCATTACATCATGATTCCAACTATGGATTGAATTCGTCAGCCGAAGTTGAATGTGGAAAAACCGAAGGAGTCTGACAAAAATCACCAAACAACAAAATCATAGCCCAACACATATATTTTCTTTTTCAGGGAGATCTTAAAAAATCTGTCCAGTACCAGAAGTCAATACCTACCGTCTTTAACATAAGGAGACGCGGGGTCCGTTCCCAAGGGCCCCGAAAGGCTGACATATTCAATTATACTATATAAACCAAGTATTTTCTGGAAAACTATAAAATTCCAGGGATAAATCAAATCCACGTTTCAGACTTGAAGTGTTTGTTTATCTATGGATGCAACCACTTTTTTTATTCACTTTCTCGATACTCTGGTAAAAATTCGGTCAAGATCTCAAATTGCGTTGGCTGTTGCATCCTTTGGCATTGTTGCCAATTTGTTGAAAGGCGGTCGAACTGCACATTCCGCTTTGAAGCTGCCTATATGAATAATCTCACTGTTGACATGTCAGCGTGCACAATGACCAAGAATTCCGCGACTGCGAAATTGACGCGAGAATGCAAAATCATCATTTGGGACAATTGCACGACATGGCGCATAAACGAGCTTTGAATTACTTTCCGAACTGACCGAACGATGAAGGATTTATGGGGTAATCGAGATGAGGTTAAATTGACTACTAATATGAACATGAGAGTTGCATTGCAGAGCGAACCATCGGCTGCCAAATTCTCGAGACAACTGGATTGATATCGTTTTCGACAAACTTTTGAGAGTTCACATTCTCCTCGAAGGAAGCGCTCGTCACCAAAATGTTCCCCGTCATTGCACAACATTCTAAAATCCTCGGTTGGATTAGTGAACGGACAATACTAACTATATACCAGTGAAGAATATGGACGTCAACAGATTGAATTTCATAATTCAAATCGCTGAAAAACTGCATTCACACAAATCGGTTGAGGACGTGACCGACGAGGATGAAGCGACCAACTAACTATTCGACGGAATTTTTGAACTCGCTTGATGTGTCAGGAACTTCGCTGCATAATTAAGGTGGGATCGATCAAAATCATGTTGCAGAATCTGAACCATCCGAAATTCGCGGTTATCTGTCAAAAAAATGATGAACAATGTGATTCAACAGACAATCATTATGGGCAAGTTCAAGGGAGTGGAAGACCTTATCCCGAGAAATCCGATTATTCCAACTAATCTTCTATTCAAGCGAATTCAGTTCCCCTTTAGATTGGCTTTTGCGCCGATGACAATTTATAAATAGCAAGGCCAATCGTTGGAAGTCTGTGGGATTAAAACCAAATTTCCCTGTTTTTCGCAAGGTCAGCTGCCTGTCCGCATGATAGCAAACCGTCTTTACATTGTTTTTGCAACGGAAAACAAATCGAAAAACATTTTCATCGTAATATCACTCTCTACTGTTTTGATTCCATTCAAATAAATTATATTGAAATTTAATTTATACATAAATAAAAATGTTTTCGTCATTCACTTTTTTGCTTTCCAACAGGGCCCCCAAATTCTTGTGTTCCCAAGGGCCGCGGTGTGGTCGAAAACTGCCATGACTGTAGTGACCCTTTCTGAACCATCAATGAAATGATCAATGAACATCTTTTAAGAATAACTGTCATTGCAAAAATATCAACCAAAAAAGGCCCTGAGAAATGTAAAGTAATCTTCCACTACAACTACTACTCCTACATTGGCATCTTTTCAAATAGTTTGTTTTTTAATTCGGGTTAATTTTTAATTACCAAAACATCTAAAATAATTTTTTTCATTTAGATTCTTTTACTGTAAGAAACTAAATGCTATCCATTTCCATGACAAAAAAAACTGTATCACCACTCTTAAATAAAGACCTTCCGCTTTCCGCAAACACTCGGAATAGTTCTCCAAAAATACTTCTTCCTTCTATACTACTTATCCTTAAACCCAATTCCATTCAATGATCCGATTAAACTAATTGGATAACAGTTACAGGAATTAATGCACACTTCATTTGCAATTAAATACAAAAAAAACTTTTGTTGCCCCCTCTTTTGTCACTTTCATCATCCACCAGGACGAAAAGAAGAGAATGGCGTAAAAATATAACGAAAAACCGAAATGAAAAAAAAAAATGATAAATTAAACCAGAGTGACATGACAAATCGCCGTTCATTTATTACTCCTCCCCTTTGCCCCCCACTCCACTCTATACTGTTCACAGTCCTCATACTTAACAGAGCCAGACGACTTAACAAAATGTTATATCCTGTGGCGGACCTCCTGGGCCTTTTGCTTCGTCCCTTCCCCCAAATGGTGGGGGCCAAAACCAACTTCATATCCGGCAATTTGCGGTATCAACTTTTACTGTGCACAGTTTTGCTATTTTTACGAGGTGCTTCTGCTTCCCTACATTTTGTGTTCGTGTTTGGGCCAAAATTCTATGCTAAATTCTACGACTTTACACAGCTCATAGGGTTTTGGCAATAAAGTAATATTGTAGCTACTATAGTAAAGTTAGTTTAGTGCCGATTCGGGCGCCACAAGTTCTAAGGAAAGCAGGAATTCCCTCCACTCCCGACCAAACAAAAAACACACTAGCAGCACTCACACACACACACACACACTCGATTCCAGACCAACTATTGAAATTAATTATGAAAACAGTGTAATTAATAAAATACAGGATTTTCAAAGTTGCTGTGGTGTGGGTGTTGGGATATGGTTTTCTCATGCTTAACAGACCCCCATCCCACCAACTATACATGTCCGTACAATGTTGGTAGTGTGGACGTGAGCATTTGTTGCAGGTTTATGTTTAAGACAGAAGAATATTTCCAAAATGGATTACAGATGAAAATCAAGGTTGGGTTTTAGTTTTAGCTTTTGTTTTCTACTTAACTACCCAAGCTGAATGGGGATACATCATTTTAGGTGATGGGAGGTGCACTGAAAGTGAAGGAATCGTTTTCTAGTTGTAACTTAATTCGTGTGGTTTCAACAAACAAAATATTGATAATGAAGCATACAAATCAAGCAATGTGATGTCCGAAAAGGCATGGTTTACCCAGAAAAAGAATTAAAGCGCAATTAAGTAACATGATTTGATATGGAATTATCTGAAAATCTATAGATACAAAAGTTATGATAGCCCTTTCCTCTTTTACTGTGTCAAATCAAGTCAAAACAAAAGTTATTTTAAGGGTTTTGAATAACAGAGGCAAGATTTTTAAAAAGAGAATCAATTTGGGGTGTGAAAATAAAAAAATTCGCGCGAATTTTTTTATTTTCACACCCCAAATTGATTCTCTTTTGGGCAAATTTTTTTCCGCTCGCTTCGCTCGCTACCAATTATTATACCTGAACCCTGAAGTATGAATGTACATTATGTATATATGATGTATGAATGTTTGTGTACTTGTATCATGAGCGAAGTGCACAATTATCAATTGTTTGTAGCCGCAAGCTGGTACAACACTAAAAATTCGCGCGAATTTTTTTATTTTCACACCCCAAATTGATTCTCTTTTGGGCAAATTTTTTTCCGCTTACCAATTATTATACCTGAACCCTGAAGTATGAATGTACATTATGTATATATGATGTATGAATGTTTGTGTACTTGTATACACTCTACAGATATCCAATTAAAAATATGGCTATATGACACAAGAAAATATGGTCAAATGACACATTACCAAAGCGACAAATAGCCATATATTAAAATATGGTCATATGACACAATTCAAAAGTGTCATATGGCCATATTTTGAAATATGGCCATATGGCATATGGCCAAATGGCACGGCACCGTTTTTTATACTATGTTTTCATTAGAGCCGAAATCAGGTTATTTGGAAATTTGCTAAACAAGTGTTTTCATCTGGGTTTGTGTATTTTGTTTGACACATAAACATCTTCCTTCTTTTTCTTTTTACTTGCTCTATAGGGCAAGTATTGGTTTCGTGCAGAAAAAAAAAATCGAGGTTTTAATCAAACATGACATTACGATGATAGAGAAGCCCAAAAAAGTGGTTTTCGCCATACCGTCCGTCGGTCTGTCTGTGCGTCTGTGCGGATGTGCGGATGTGCGGATGTGCGGATGTGCGCTTTTTCACGTCATGCTACAGCCTAAACCGCTTGACGGATTTTCTTCAAACTTGATATATAGTAGTTTGAAGAAAAACGGTTGTCGAGGTTTTTTTTATTTCGTTTTAGCCCGGCTCAAACTGGTACCTTTCAAGTAACGGTTTTTTTCAATTTGAATTTTCTCGAAAACGGCTCTAACGATTTTGATTAAACTCAAAATTTAACTTACTTTAAGCATTTCTAACAAAACTGCGTTTTTCGTTTTTGGCTCAAATAGTCCTAACGAAAATCAGGTTTTAACGGCTTTTTTTCAAATAGCCATAATTTCACAACGGCTTGATTGAATCGACTCAAATTTCGTTTGGCATAGTTTTTCATCGTTTTCTATAGGATGGTTTAATAAATTTTTCCCTGAAGCCCTTCTAAACGGTGGCTTCCAAGCAACGAGCCGTTGAGTTTTAGCCAACTTTTTTTGGTTTTTTCTAATTTGCTCGAAAATGGCTCTAACGATTTTGATTAAACTTTGTGTGTTATATTCTTTTAGTGTTTTTAAGAGAACTGCGTTTTCAGTTTTTGGCTAAAAATGCAAATAACGGAGATCTGCTCTTAACGGCTTTTTTTCAAATGGCCATAAGTTGTCAATGGTTGCATCGAATTCACTTAAACTTTGTTTGGTATATTTTCTTTCAGCTTCCTATCAGATGGCATTGATTTTTTTTCATTTTCTTTGTTTTAAATGGTGGCTCCTATACAAAGAGCCATTAGATTTTGGCCAATTTTTTCGTTTTTTCTAATTTACTCAAAAAAAGCACCCCCCATTTTTATGAAACATTTTATATAACATAATATAGAATACTTCAAAGTAAACTGCATTTTTAGTTTTTGGCTACACATGATAATAGCGGAAATTGGTAATATCAGTTTTATTAATTTGGCCATAAGCGGAAATTTATATTATTTATATCACCCAAAAGACGACAGCTAAATTTGATATACTATAGGTTACTTAACTTTAGCTCCCGTATATGGAGTTTTCCAGTTTTAGCCAATTTTTTTTTAGTTTTTACCAAATTTTTCAAAAATGAGTTGTTCTTATTGATCGAAAAGTTTGTTTTCGTCGTACTTTTGCACCCACAGAGCAAGTACGTGCGACCCAGTCGTGCATTTTATTTAGTTCGTATTATTCTTTCTTCTTGTTTTCTTGGTTTGTTTTATTTACCTACACTCTAAGAATTATTTGTTGAAAATTACTACAATAATTGTAGGCAACAAGTCCCCTACAATTATTGTAGTAAAATTAAACAGAAATTTTCGGAGTTGAACATTCAACAAACGTGCTGATTATGGAATGCTTAATATTCAGCATAGTTGGTTAGATGTTGACTGCTATATTTGTTGGTTATTCAACAAAGCCTTCGGACTGTTTTCGGAGAGATATACGTTTAAAATTCAACTCAAAACTTTAAAATTCAACAAACACACAGTAAAATTCAACAAAAAAATCAGGCAATTAAATAGAAAATCTTATATTTTAATACAAAACCAACAAAAATCAACAAAAAAGTTGAAAATTAAACTGAAAAACTAAGCAAAAAACTAAAATTCAACACAAATGTTTAAAAAGTTTTACAAATTAGCAAAAACCTTAAATTACATAACATAACAAAAAAAAAAAAAAAAAAAAAAAAAAAAAAAAAAAAAAAAAAAATGAAAAATTGTCAGAGAATTTAACACAAATTGTACGATTTCGGCTCACAAATAGTAAAATTCAACACAAATGTTTAAAACCTAATGAGCGTGTTTAAAATTCGACACAAAAACCTGTAAATATCAACATTAGTGTTGAAAATTAATATTATTTGCTGCATTTTATTCGTGAATTGTTGAATATCCAATGGCTTGAAGTTCGGTTCTGTTATGTCATGCAAATTTCACTCCTACTTATGGAATTTCACTGAAAGGAGAGACTGTGAATTATAAAGTCAAAAGTTAAAAATACTTGCAAATGTGTAAATCTTTTTGACTGATGAATTTAATTGACTGCTCTTCTGGTTAAGGTACTCGGAAGTGGTTGGCAGTTCAAATCAGCGGTGCGGGGTGGAGGGGTAGTCGGAATTGCCTATATAGAATGCAGTGTTGGCGTTGCATCATATGATGGTGATTCTATTATTCATTATATGAATAATTGTATGAAATCCTCGTGCCGTTCGGTGGCGGCAAAACACTGACTTTTCAGCAGAATTAATAAAATCTCTTAAAATATTAATAATTCAATATAAAATGTTGAGTTTTACACACTATGTTTAATTTTCAGCAAAGTGTCAAATAACAAACATTCAATACTTACCTAGTATTAAGCAAAATGTTTGATTTTAAGATGATTGTTTAAAATTTAAAAATATGTAGATTTATCTTGACCTGATAGTGAAATTCAACAAACAAAGACAAATATTAAACGTTTTGTTGAATAGTTAACATTTATTGCAAAAAAATGATGAAAACATTTAAAAAATTCTTTATACTCAACAAATAATTATGTTTTTCAACAAATTGTTGACTTTTCATAGTTGTTGTTTAATATTAAGAACGAAAGTTTTTAAATGAACAATTTAATGAACTTTCAACAAAGTGAATTAATAGTATGAAAATGCTCATTATTAAACACAAAACGGTACATTGTAAACAAATTGTTGAATTTTCAACAAAATGAAAGTGATGTTGACTTTTAAACACATTTTTGTCCACATCACAAGTAAATATTAATACTTAAACGAAATGTCAAAAATTCAACAAATTGCTGGAAATCACACACATAATGTTGTTTATCCATCAAGCAGATACAAGTTTTAATTGTTAGTTGTTGAATAATTTTATGTTTGTTAAAATGGTTTTTTTCAAGAAGTTTGATGCAACAGATAATGATTAATTTTCAACAAGATATTCTTTTTCAACATTTCTTTTGAAACAAAATTCAATTAACACAAGAAATATTGTTTAAAATTCAACAAAATGTGTTGAATATATTAAAATATATTAATAAATACATAATTATTATATTTTCTCCCAATTACTTTGCAGATAAGCTGGTTCCGCTAATTCAAAATCGTTCGACCAGTTTTTAAAAAAATGTTTTTTGAAAAACTTTTCGAAACACTTTCCAAATTTTTTGGAGTAGGCGAAAAAAATGCAGTTTGTACCTACTTCTTATCAGAAAAGAAAAATTTTAAAAAATTTTGAACAAACCATTTTTGAAAAAAAAAAACAAAAATAAAAAAAAAATAATTTTTTTTAAACTCAAAAAAGCTTTTTTCTGAAAAATTTAAGATTTTTGATATTATTTTTTTTTTTTCAATTATAAAAGAGCTTTTAAATTAAAAACATTATTGAAATCCGTTCCTATGGAAAGTAACGTTATAAAACTCTTATTGAAAAATGAAGACCAAATCATCACAAAGTTTACACAAAAAAACAGTTCAGAAAGTTTTATCACAACCGTAGGGGCCGTTGTTGAGAAAAACAGTTTTTTTCATTTAAATTCGTATGGCAGGTATACAGGTTAGTTTTAGAGATAAAGTGCTAATTCCAAAAACCATTTTACTTTAAAGTTGTATGTGGTTCCCAAAAGTATGCAATGTTTTTTGTAGGTCAAACAATTTATAGAGATCTAGATTTGGTGTCATATTGTAGATTGTTATGTATTTAATTCAAATAACATTGCCAATAGTTTTGGTTGGGGAAAAGTGGAACCATTGGATAATTTTGAGAACCACAACAAATTTGAAGTAATACCTATAACTTCTAAATGGTAAATGGTATGCGAAAACTATTGTCAGCAATTTTTTTTTTAATTTACTAAGCTATAAGTTTGTTATATTATGTTTTTTGTCTAAAGCTCACTGTTTTTGAAATATAAGTCAATATATAAGCAAAAACCCCCACGGCAGACTAACCAGAGGGATTTCGTCGATCTATAAATTGTATACTATTTTACGTACCTAGCTCTGAGACGTCTTAGCTTAATTCCGACCAATCATATAAGTTATTTCTGTCTTGCTCCTTTTTTAGTTCTTCTGAATAAATTGGTTTTCTCATCTCAAGACTCCAATTAATTAAACAATCGTCCTTTGTTCAGCAGTTCCTCCAAAATACTGCAAAATTAAAGCAAACACCTTTGACCACAATCGACATCATTTCTGTCGCATGCAACTCATTATCACCACACTCACCGCAATATTTGTATTTAATAAACTTGCAACCACTTTAAGGATGAGATGACAACTGCAAAACTTTATACTTACCTACTCCGCAAAATGTTCGGGTGCCGATTTAATGACAAAATGTTCACTTAAAGTCATAGTTCATATACCGCAGTAAACTTTGCCCAAAAATATATATACCGTATTCCTTGTTGCATTTGATAAAGATTTACCTTGCCTCCTGCAGCTGCAGCTGCAGCAGCTTGCTCATGCTTATGCTCACATTCAAAAAATTATGTATGAATTTTTCATCATCAGCGCATTGTGGAGCACATAATATTGCTTCGTCCTTAAAAGGCTGCTGCAATAAGACGTCGTCAATTCGACAAAGACGAAAAGGACGCCCAGCGCCAGCAGCCGTGCCGCACCACGGCATCGGCACCAGGCACCACACAGCGTCACCCAAGATGAATCCTACTATATGACGCTTCCATGGAAATTAAAATTTCAGATAGTTTTTGACTCCTTGGCAACAACTTCGAGACACACGGGATGGCGGATGGATGATATGCCTAGGTATAAGAGCGGGTGCGGGCAATCAACAGCTGCCATAAGGCTGAAACTCATATTCTATTTCAATCTCATTCTTCGTCCTTGTGCGCTTCTGTGGGTGAAGTCCTATCTCGATGTATGATGACTTTTTTGTTTACATGCTTACGGCAGAGGTAGGTATAGATTGTTGTAGATGATGATGATGCGGTTGTCGATGTGGAGGAGGAAGTGAGCATGAGTATACCTAGATGCAGGTGAGATGTTGGATGAATAGATGGATGCGGATGTGGCTGCGGTATGCTCTGATTCAACTTCATTTTTGGCAAAGTTATTAAAAAGTTTTTTTCTGCTGATGCAATCTGAGTGAAATTTTCTTTCGTTCTTCAATTTCATTGCGAGCAGATCTTCCAGTTCCAGGGCAATCCTGGATGCGTTTGCATTTTATTTCATATAAGTATAGGTAGATAGGTACTCGACTCGTACGTCGTACTTTTCGTTCATCACGAATGGGATCACTTTTGTATCGCTGTTGTTGTTACTGTTATTGCTCTTTGGCATAGATACGTTATTTAGCGATGGAAAAATTAAAATGAATGAATTTCAAAAGGAAAACTTTTGATTAAGTGAAGTGAAGGTGGTGAATGTCGACACGGTGGCAGCGGCGGCGCGGCGGCGGCAGCGGATTCAGCAGCAACAGTACCTATCCCAGAAGCCAGGACCAGCTGCTGCTGCAATGTAATAGCAATAGCTAGCAACCATCATAAACTCGTACCACAGGATGAAAATATGTTTGCATAAAACGCAAAACCACACGATGAAGTTAAAATTGAAAAACTATCGTGTCCTGGGTTCTGATCTGGGTTCTGCTGGGTTTTGTTTTATGGTGTTGATTTTGTCTGTTTTGTGCAAAGATACACCACATACATACACTCTATACAATATACCCAAGAGCAATTGATTTGTCAAGGATAAGGATGACGATGGAATGGAACATCATCTGTGAATCACATACGCAGGCAGTCTGCTGCTATAGCTCTTTTATTTCGAGATATTACTTTATTTTGCGGTCAAACTTATTGGAGTTGGAGACACCAGGATGCACAACGATGGTAGACACATACAAAACATAGTCCTCCTCTAGGGATGGTGGCTTTTTCATATATATTGATGATCCTAACGGACAGTATGGTCATGGTCAGAATCGAGTAGATATATGCTGGCACGTGCTGTGTGTGCTGCTTCGTAGATTGTACACTGCCTTGGGGGGGAGAGTGCTTCCAATTTTATTTTCTGTCTTTGAAAAGTAATATCACATTTGGACTCACTTGACAGGCACAGGCATATACATATATCCTACGACTGGAGCATGATAGTACAATTTTTGGGTTTCCCGACTGATTTACGGAATCGGAATCTACTGGAATATTTTTCTGAATAACCAATTTTTTTTTGGAATAATTGAAGAGTTTAACCAAAAAACGTGATGATAGAAAGAACAACTATTTGAAGATAGCTTTTGGTAATCTGATTTCCTGCAGAAATGGCATGTCGATCTTGTTCGGACGTGGACATCAAGAAAATATCAAATATAAAACATGTGAAAAACCCATTATTTTCTGAACTTCGAAACAGCGTTTTGTGCCAATACTATCTACCTTTGTAAGTCTAAGTTGCCAGGAGCAATCAATTATATAATTTTATGAAAAAGAAGGAGAGCTATTTTAGCAGCCATTTTATAGTTTTTTTTTCGTGCTTTGCAATTTTTTTAAGATCGTGATTGCTCTTTCCTTATGCAATTCCATTACTCAACCACCACTTGTTTTAGTTTGTACTCACAGTCCCGATTGGACACAGTCCTACTTAACCGAATAACCTCTACCCCGGTTCTTATGCCTATATCTATGCTTTATTTTTCCACGACTATCTCAGGAGAATAGCCTAGTGTTCAATGAACTCGCTTAATCACACTTTTCAAAAAATGCATAGTTGAGGTACTATACCTCCAAAACACTATACATGAGCTCATCGTTCTCTCAACGAAACCCGAAAAAATAAAGTACACGACTGAGTCAAAAATACTTGCTCTTAGTCTAAAATTTTGGTAGTGTCAGGAAGAGGAAAAATTGTCAAAAATGTCAAAAATGGTGGGTGGTTTTAGCTGGTTTGGGTGGTGAGACAAAAATTGTCAAAACTAATGGGTGGGTCCTTGGTGGCTGTAGGTGGGATGGGTGTTTGGAGTTGGGGGTATTTGGTATGATTGGGTGAGGGGGGCGGTGAATTGGCAAATATGGTGGGTGGTTGGTTGCCGGTTGTAGGTGGGTTGATTGGTTGGCAGTTTTGGTGGTGGCGATTGTTGATTTGATGGGGTGCGATGAAAAAGTTGTCAAAAATGGTGGGTGAGTGGAAGGTGGTGGCAGGTGGGGCAGGTGGTTGGATTTGGGGGATTTGGTGTGGGGATGGGGTTGAGGAAAAAATTGTCAAAAATGGTTGGTGGTTGTAGGTGTGATGGGTGGTCGGCGGTGTTGGGTGAGTGGCAAGTTGTTGTAGGTGTAATGGGTGGTCGGATTTTAGGGGATTTAGTGTGGTGAAAGAAATGTCAAAAATAGTTGGGGTAGGTGATTGCTGGTGGTGGTTGGGGGGGGGGGGGTATTTAGTGTGTGGGGGGGACGAGGAAAAAATTGTCAAAAATGGTAGGTGAGTAGGTTGGATTTGAGGGAAGATTTGGTGTTTGGGAAGGAATTTTCAAAAATAGTGGATGACTGGTTGGTGGTGGTAAGGAAGGGAGATTTATTGTGTTGGGGTGGGAAGAAAAAAATTTCAAAAACTGTGAAAAATGGTGGGCTGTTGGTTGTATGTGGGGGTGGGAGGCTGATGTTTGAGGGGAAGGTGTGAGAAAAAAAAAATCAAAAATGATGGTTAGTTGTAGTATTGCACTTTTTCGCGACACGAACACGATAGGGGGAAGGGGATAATTAAATTAGTTAAAATTATTAATTTACTCGATCTTTTTACTCGCGAGCAATTAAATTAAAAAAAAGAATCAATTACAAATTTACGCGCACCGACGGACGGCGACACAGACACGAAACGAATTGGCTGGTACCTTCTACCAATAGGCCACACACGAATAACGCGAAGAGAGGATGCAAACAAAAAAAGTGCAATTACAGCTTGATAAAATAGCTGTCACCACGACTGCTCAGCTGGGGTGGGTTCGGTGGAAGAATTTTTTTTTTTCTTTTGATAAACTTGATTGATTCCGCAATCAAAATAGTTTATCAAAAGAAGGGAATATTTGTTTGCACAGTAGGGTGCAAAAGAAGTTAGGCGCCAGGAATTTTTTTTTCTAAAACCGAATTAGAAAATTCCAAAACTAATTATAAAATTTAAGGAAGCGATGTTACAAATAAAAAGATAGAGAGTTAAGTGTAAATGATTATTTTATTGTTTTGGGAAACCGTGGGACAGAAGATCCCTGGACTAAAACCCAAAAGTCTTTTCGAATAAAAAAAGTTAAACAATTTAAATATGGCCGTTTGGCTCAAGGCAAAATTTAACAAGCAATTGAGGACCGTTTTCGCAAAACTCAACAAGTCCATTTTGTATATTTTTC
Source organism: Platycheirus albimanus (assembly GCA_916050605.2). Classification (NCBI taxonomy): domain Eukaryota; kingdom Metazoa; phylum Arthropoda; class Insecta; order Diptera; family Syrphidae; genus Platycheirus; species Platycheirus albimanus. The sequence continues at coordinate 270,364,761 of OU696696.1, read as the reverse complement.
AGGAGAAGGTTTTTTGTGTGTGGATCAAAACATTAAAAAATATATTTAAAAATATAAAATAGCCTTTCCCCTTTAAGACAACTTTATCATAGTAAACCGGAAGAATAGCACTAATGAAGTATTGAACTTAGAAAATATTGAGTCCCAAAAATCAGCAGTTTCTTTCAAAATAATAAAAAACCTCATAGATTTCAAAGTTTTTTTTTTATAGAACCAGTTGAGTTTTGCAATTTTTTTTTTAGCTTAGTCGATGCGCCTTGAAATAACGAAAATTTCGATACCCATATCTCATTTTTCGATTTTTGGCGCTTGTTGAGTTTTGCGAAAACGGTCCTCAATTTAAAAGACAAAAAAAATAAAATGGGTTTTTAAAACAATTAAAGCGCGTCTCGACAATTATAATGGCAAACTCGTATACACGTTGAATATAAATATATATTTTAGAATTTCAAATATATATTTATATTCCTAATCAAACACAAACTACTTATCTTTGTTTACTGTCTGTCTCCTTTCTTCTATCTCCTTCAAAACTTTTCACGACTCGAATCCTAGTTATTTGTTCCCAAAAATCCTCGATCCAAATTTTAAAAATAAATATATCTCCTCCTCGATTTTTTTTTCCTTCAAGATTTCTCGATATTTTTTTTCTTTTTAAGTGTTTGTATTCCCGCTTGTAAGTCTCTCACCAGAGTGACTTCCAAGCTAATTTTTATCAACCACTTTCTTCCCTCGTCCATTCCAATCATTCACTCATACATACAACGCTACAACACAACCATTCGTTTCGAGATCATCGGTCACGGCTTTCTGGAAGCATGACGCTCTCCTAGAAAACAACCGTCGTGGGATCTAACGAAACATACTCATACGCACACAAACACGGTTTCAACAAGTTGTTGGATGTGTTTCCAAAACTTGCCAGAACATACTCTCACGCACACAAACAACGTTTCGACAAGTTATTGGATGTGTTTCCAAAACTTGTCGAAACATTATGGACGAGTTCAGACTATTTCCCAACTAAAACAATTCTCGAGAAAAATTGAAAAGAATTAAAATTGAAGAGGAGTCTGAACTAGGCTTTTTTTTCTACTACTCTACAACTATCGCGCGGGATTCGAAGCGTGAATTATTTAATGAACTATTTTTGCAGATACAGAAAGGAGCGTTACTTTAAACTCATTTTGAACATTCTACAAAACTATGATCTAACACGCGTTAAAAACCCATTTTGTACATTAAACAAATTAACGTTATTTTAAGTTAATGTTAAAATTACTTTACGTTAAAATGAAAAGATATTAAAATTAAAAGATAATTATAAAAGGTGTATAGTTGTTGTTGCTCAGTTTATGTAGGTAAGTAAGAGTCCACCTGACTCGTTACTTCTTCGGCTCATCCGCCGGCTCTCTTCTCGTTTTAGAACGTCGTACTCGAACACCTGCTTTTGTTGCTTTTGCAAAATAAGGCTAGGTACACCACTGGTTGATGAGACCATGGTTGCCCTCAACTTCGCCAATATTTTGCAGCCACAACGAGAAAAAGAAAAGGGAAAAAGAACGACCGAAGGGAAGTTTTTGTTGCGGTAAAATTTACCGTAACAGTAGGTGGGGCTTGTGGTTGGTGGTTGTAGGGATACTACCTACATATGAACTGTTTTGTGAACCAGTTATCACGTAAAACTATCGTCCGTAAACCGACTTTACAGACAACCAATTTTTTTTGGGCTTCTCTATCATCGTAAGGTCATGCTTAATTAAAACCTCGTTTTTTTTCTGCACGAAACCAATATTTGCCTTATAGAGCAATGAAAAATTAAACATAACATTACGACGAAAGAGAAGCCTAAAAAACTGATTCCAATTGGTCTGTCTGTTCGTCTGTATGTAGGTATCGGCACCTACGGTCTAAACGGCTGGACCGATTAACTTTAAACTTGGTACATATTATTATTATAACGTCCTACAGAGGTTTTTTTTTGAATTCGCATTCCAGCTCAGAACCAACGGTACCTGCCGTACGATTTTGAGGGGAAATTGATTTGATAAAACTTTCTGAATAATGTTTTCTGTGCAAACTCTATGTTTCAATTTGAATAGATTTTTCTTTTCAGGAAAAGTCTTATAACGGTACCTCCCATAGGAACGGTTTTTTGAAATCAGATTTTCTCGTAAGCCACTTGACGGATTTCGATCAAATTTTTAATATAGTAGACTTTTTATAGACGAAATAATATAATTTTTTAAATTTTTGAAAAAAAAAATTTTGAGTTAAAAAAAAATTATTTTTTCTTTATTTTTTGGTTTGTCCAAAAACCGGGTTAATCAACTTTTTTTAAATTTTATTTTTATGATAAAATCTAGGAATTGCTAGAAGTTGGCATACTCAAAAACAAATGTGGAATATTTTTTCGAAAAGGCGAATATTTTGAAAACAAATATTCTTAAAATTCTAAACAGTAAAAGAAATTAGATGGGTTACCTAATTTTTTCCACAAAACGTTTTAACTATTGATTTTCAAGTTATCAATAAAATGTCATATAATTTTTTCCCCAAGACCACTGTCTCACATTAGAGCAAGTTTGTCCGATCCAGTGGTGCATTGTGATGAATTTTGTAGTTTTAGTAGTAAATAGTAAATTATGTGCCTATACTAATTAAATATACAAATATTACATGAATATACTACCCTGCTAGCTCTGGACATAGCAGATGGTTGAAAAAAGGTATAGATACAAAATTACTTCACTGTACCTGTAAATGTCCGTCTTAGCTTCTTACGACTCACGGTGAGACGGATCCGAGTAGTACTATTTTCAATGACCCTTCCCCATAGATCCGGCTGAATTCGAACGATGGCTTGTGTTATATTCACCTTGAGGACATGGGTTGATTGTTATTTATTCGCATAGACCTGGGACTTCAGAAAACCTACAAGAGAAAGACTAGCGGGGTCAAATTGCATAACCTGGCAAGCAATTTACGTTAACTGTGCGACATATAACCTTAACCTCAAATCGTCCATCCAGAATGTCATTCGTGCGGTCAGTCGTCAAATCAAGTCGAAGTTTTCGAAAAGCCCAGTTTTGTGCACGGCGAGAAATCAACTGCCTTGGGTACTGTTATACACTTTTACTGATCTTAAATTTATATGACTTCGGGAATGTTTGCTGATTACCTTACTACCGAACCAGTCGTCTCAAATTTGACCACAAAAAACACTCATTTCGATAATAAAGTCTTATCATTGTTACGTGCTGTTCAATCCTGATACACTTTGCCATGATAATTTGGCTTTAGTAAATGAACTGAAAAACATGATTGACAGCTGTCACCAAACCAACATGGCCACCACGGGCCGCCAAAATTTACCCGCACGTATTTAATCATATTAAATAAGATCTGTATCGAAGCTCAAATGGACTGTATAATATCATCTCAATCAATAAATATGAGGAAAGAAATAAAACACGATAATTTATAGTGGAAAAAATGTTATAAAAAAACCACTTAGCAAATTTTATTCATCTCACTTCAAAGTCCTGCTTAAGACTAACTCTCACTCGTGCTTGTTCGCAGAACAAGCACTCTTTCGTTAAGTTCTTACGTTAAATTTTATTTACGTTTAATTTAATCTTCTTATACTTGAGTGACCATCGAATGCAGAGTTACCAGAACTCATGCGATTCGATACAGTCCCGGCGAAAACCTACGGTTTTCCATCCCTTTCGCTTTTATTTTACATACATATATTTTTGCTCAATAAAAATGTATTCTAATATAATAATCATTCCAGCTCCTTGATTGGTAAGATCCAGATCGTATGCACCGGTCTCGTAAGTTGATTGCACCCTGTTTGCAGAACCACGCTTCTTATGAGTCCATCCCTGCCTGGTAATAGTCTTAATATCTGTGCCATCGCCCACGCCGATATGGGAAATTTTCTTTCCTGATTATGCAGAGTTGTCCTTCTGTCAAGCCATATTTCTTCTTTCGCCATTTCTTTCTCTCGTATAGAGTAGATAAGTACTCTTCCTTCCATTTGCTCCAGAAGAGTGCAAGCATAGTCTTGCGCTCCTTGCACAATTGTATGCCCTTGGTATTTGGCATCTCATTGGTTATAAACGTTAACGGTAAAACAAGTGGTTCACCAACCAAAATGTCCCGGCGTTAACGCCTGCAAATCATCAGGATCATCGCTTAATGGATATAGCGGTCTTGAATTCAAGATGGCTTCTATCCCAGTAATTAATGTCAAAACCTGCTCATATGCCAAAACCTTCGCTCCAACAATTCTCGTCAAATGATATTTCATCGACTTTACCGCTGCTTCGTATATCCCACCTTGATGTGGTGCCACAGGAGTCATAAACTTCCATTCCGTCTCTTTCAAACTTAAGTGTTCAAATGTATCCTTCGCTAGCCAACGCTCTTTGGCTTTCTGCAATTCCTTCGCTGCACCGACAAATGCTGTACCATTGTCCTTCCACACCTGCCCCTTCTTGCTATGAATCTTTCGAAACAAGCAATGAACGCCACTGACGTCAGATTTGATATCAAATCTATATGCACTGCACTAGTTTTAAGGCTAACAAAGACGGAAACCCAACATTTCTGTCTTATTATTTGCTCACCTGCTCTGTCGATCATTTTTATTTCGAATGGACCTGCATATAGTCTACCCCTGTGTGTAGAAAAGCCTTCACTGAGAGTAACAGCTCTCTAATTGCAAATCAGCCATCAATTGCATCTCAAAACGATGATTATATCGCACGCAAACCAAACACTTACATATGTAAGTAAATCCTCAGCTTACTTCGGAATCCAGAATCTCTGACGAATGTACTGCATCATGACCTGCACTGCTCCATGATTCGTTGCTGTATGCGTATTATCCATGATCAACCAAGCCAATCGAGAACCATTTGGCACGATAGCTGAATGCCTTCTCTTGCATTCCATCTCTGCTCTTTCCAATCTCCCTGCTACTCTCAGAATCTTTTCACCATCTAAGATTGGCTTTAAGGATTCTATCCTGCTCTTTTCAGGCAAACACCTGTCCTTCTCTATAAAAATGATTTCCTTCGCAAAATACTTTTCCTGCTCTTTTGTCAACAGGTGACCGATTGATTTCATCCTCTCTTCAGAGAATGGTTGGCCAAGTACTGCTGTATCTCCTGCACTCTCATATGCTCTATTCCTTCTTTTCACTTGACGTGCAGAACGTCTCCATCTCTTTCCATCTATCTCTTCATCTTCTTTTCGTTGCTTTATTTTTGCTTTTTATTACATAGCTGATTACATTAATCGCCTTCTCTAATGTAGACGTGTATTCAATCAATGGAATACTCCTTCTGCAGCACTTCAAATAAATAGATAAGGGGTCTGTAAATTTTGTTATCACAAAAACTTTCATCTCATCCCTCCCCCCATCTGAAACATTTGGCACAAACTTTTCAGATGACCAGCTCGACCGAGGTTTTGCCAACCATTCCGGCCCATGCAACCACAACTTGTTATCAACCAATGCTGATGGCCTTATTCCTCTTCTTAGAATATCAGCCGGGTTATCCTTCGTTCCAACATGTCTCCACCTTTTGATTTCGGTATTTGTTTGTATAGACGAGACTCTATTCGCTACGAATGTTTTTAAATTTCATGGTAATTTACTTATCCAATGCCGCGCTATGAGTGAATCTGCCCAAAGATCATACTCAATACGTTCCCATTTCATTGTTTTAATGACGTTTACAATTAGCCGTCCCAATAGCTCCGCTGCTGCTTGCTCTAAGCGCTATATTGCCACCGTTGTAAGTGCAAACCGTGTTCTTGCTGTGATGAGATCTGCTGTAATCCTGCCGTACGTATCGTTCTCAGATAAATCGCTGCTCCATATGCCCTCTCAGAAGCATCCGAACATCCATGTAGCTCTTTTCGTATTTCTTCTGAAGTACCTATCCATCTCCAAATTTTCACGTTCTCTAAATATGTTATTTCCTGCCAGAAATCTCTCCATCTCTCATTTATCTCTCTAGGGAGTCAACACAGCTCACTACGCTTCTCTTGGTTATTGCCTGCTGAGTCTCCGGTGTTTTTACCACAAACGTGAATTGATCCTTCTCAAGCAGCCACTTCAAGCCCAAAACTGACGTTTTCTCATCATCCTGCTCTTCATAGTTCATGTCCTTCACAAGAGCTTTGGAATTGGATTTCCATTTTCTAAGCTCAAAACCTGCCCCTTTTAAAACATGATCGAAATATTTTGATGACTTGATCTCCTTCTCTTCAGAATCACCACCTGTGGTGCAGTCATCCATATAAAATTCCTGCTTAATTGTCTTTGCTTCTGGAAACTCCTGCTATGCCTCCCTTGCACATTGCACAGCATTATAAGCTGATGAGGTCGTACTATAGGTGACTACTGTCAGCCAATATTCTCTCAAATTGTCCTGCGGGTTTTCTCTCCAAAATATACGCTGCGAATCCCATTATTCCTTCGCCAGCTTTACAATCCTGAACATCATTTTAATATCCGCAGTAATAGCGACACGAAGCCTGCGGAAGCGCATTGAAATTTCGTGCAGATCCTTCTGTAAGTTTTCTCCAAGCAATTGCACTTCATTTAATGAAGTACCTTTATTTGTCCTGCAGCTCGCATCAAATACGACCCTTAACATTTTGGTGACGCAATGATGTGGTATATGGTTTTGCCATGCACTGTGCCAGTCACTGGTGTCATATGTCCTGCTTCTTCATGTTCTCTCATAAACTCCTGGTACTTTTGTTTCAACTCAGGATCTCCTGCCAACCTTCTCTCCAAAGCAAGAAACTTACGCTTAGCTGTAAGGTCTGAACTTCCAAGCTCTTTCACTGCTTCCTTCAAAGGAATCGTCACAACAAACCTGCCAAAATCACACGTGAATTTGTTTTGATGAAATTTTGCTCCACCTGTTCCTCCTGCTATTTTAACCTGCTCAACGACATTTCTATGTCATTTAACTGCCATAAACGCTTAAGCAATTCATTAAGTTGATTATTTTTCATACGCACGGCCTGCGATACCTGCTTCATGCTATCCTTCTCATTACCATACCCAATATTATTCTGCCGAAAACAGTTTCCATCTCAAGGACACCACCTCGTCGATTCTCTAATACAGAAGTAAATGCTTCTGCTATGAACCTGCAATAAATCTACAGTACCTGCTTTCCAATAATGTGGATCAGCAAGAGATACTGTAGCAATGCTCATCCGTGGCGATTTCAAGTTGTGTGTTGGCACAATTGGCTGCCATTTAACCTGCTCAGAAAGAATCCAAAAGTCTTGCTCTATTAAAACCAGATTGGGCTGTGCGCCCGTCTCTAAAAGTGCTCTTACCGGCCCATAATTCCTGTTATCCATCTCAATTCTTACTTGTGCCTTAGGCATCAAAGTAACTCTCTCCTGCTCTTGCTCATTATAATTAAAAGACATAAAAAGACGAAATAAATTATATTCATACTTTTATTTTTCTTTTTAGAAGGCAAACGCCTAGCTCTCTAAAAATCCCCCAGGACATCACCTCTTCCAAATCACTTCCTGCTTTCTCTCTTCCTGCTGTTCCTGCTACTTCTTTCGTCCTGCCCTTCTCCAACCGAGGGCGTTTTCTGGGAGGCATAATTTGTCAATCTGCCTTTTGCTTATTTTCGCTTGTCTGGCTCCTTCTCTTCTTTCACTTTTCCTGCGCATATAGAACAGTTTCTGCACCCTTTCCAATCTCTTTCGTAGCACTATTTTGCATTTGCTTCCTGGGGCATCGACAACACGGCCCTTGGAAGCAGTCCTTTGGGGCATGGTACGTCTTAAGACAATTGGGGCAAAGTGCCTTTTCCTTCACGAGATCCTGCACGAATGCTCAGTACTGCAAACTCTAGACAACGTCACATTGGATGATTCAGAAATTTGCACGAGTGGCAAGGCAACAGCCTCTTGTCACCTGGTGCTCCTGCTCTTCGGGCATTACTGCCAGCTGCTCGCATGTCCTCATACCTGCTCAAATTCGGATGCGCCTGAAGTTGTGACAACGGTTGCTCAAATTTCCTGCCATCGCTCCGCTCAATGCCTGTTCTGCTCTACCTGGTATGCTTGTTGTTGGCGTCATCTCTCTCAGCTTCTTCTGCAATGCTGCGCGGGCTGCGAAGTAGCTTTCTTCCGCTCCAGCAATCCTGCGCTGCATCTCTACGTTGACCAACATATCGTCAGCCAACGCAATCCTTCTCTCGCTGGTTTTGACCTGCGACCAGGGTCTCGCAAGGCCTCAAACCTGACCTGCACTGCTGCCATCGTGCAAATTCCAAAATCCGGAGATTTCACGAAGGCAAGCATCCTGCTCAATGAAAATACACCGCATCCAATGCGTATTGGTGATTTTTCTCCTGCTGGTTGTCCATTTTCTTTGTATTCGCTGCTCTTGTCTGTAAATATAAAATCGTATTGCATTAAAAATTATGCCTCAAAAATGCTCTACCCTGAAAATGAAAGAGATACTCGTTTGCAGTAGGTACTTCAATTTCCCAATATGCAGATAAATATATAATATTTTGCAGTAGGTACTAAAAATTAGCAATATGCAAAAAATAAGTAATACTTAGTTTGCAGTAGGTACTAAAATTCCCAGTATGCAAAAATAAAATAAAATAAATAGTAGATATAATAAAAAAAAAAAGGTCGGCTAGCTGTTGCTGCTTTTGTTGTTACCAATATACATAGTTTATTATAAGAAATTTATGTTGCATCGAGAAGCGAAATTCTTTTGTGGCTCATTTTCCTGCTTTAAAAATATTTATTCTTTTTGAATTTAAAATATTTTATTCCTGCCGCTTGCAAGCTTTCCTTCTCTAAAAACTAGCACCGTCGTGCTTTGAGTTTTTTTTTTCCTGCCCAGCTATGTGTCCTTTTTTTTTTTTAATAATAATTTGTTCATGGCAACTGGTGCAATTGCACTCAAGTTCCTCCTTCATACCTGCTCTCTCATGTTTGGTAACTCGCACATATGTGCTTTGAGTTGCCCCTGCTTTATTTCGAGTCCACAATTTCTCTCTCAAATTTGGTAACTCGCACAAACGTGCTTTGAGTTCCACTCGCCCCTGTTATATCTCGAGTCCTTCACAACTTTTCTCTCATATTTGGTAACTCGCACAAATGTGCTTTGAGTTCCACTCGCCCCTGCTATATCTCGAGCAACAAAGTCTTCAAGAGAAAAAAAAGTGACACACAAAAAAAACTTAACACCTATAAAAGAAATTAATTTTTGATCCCTACCAAACAACAAAGCAGCAACATCACCGTAATATATCTAGGTAATATTGAAAAAATATCTTATTCATAAAAAAACGATATTAAAAAGGTATGTAAATCACACACGCACCAAAAGAGGAAAAAGAACAACCTGCGCACTTCACTCATTTCAAAAATTCTCATTCCCCATAAGAAAACAAATAAACTCAGATCGCCCTCTGCCCCTTCATTGCTCATTCCCTCATTTGAATTCACCGAAAACAAAACAAAATCGTTCATAGACACTGCACACATACATCGGGGCACATTCAATGCAACAGGAAAAGATAAAGAAGAGAAAAAAGGAAACCTGCTCCTTTGCAAAATACTCCAAAAAACCACCACCATTCACACAATCAAATATTTACGTCCTGTTTTAGGACTATATTTCAGCTCATCCTTTTTTCGCTTTAAATAAATGTTATTTAAAATGTAAACATGTTAATATTATTATTGTATAGATATTGTTGTTGTTGTGTTTGTTGTTTTTTTTTTTTAAATTGTCTTTCCTTCGAAAGACCGCTTTTGTTGTTTTTTTTTTCAAATGACGAAATTTGTCATTCTTCTCCTTCTCTTTGTCACAGTTGTGCATACACACGAAATGTGTTTTGTGTATGCGATTGCGTATATTTCTTCACTCCGGCTCGCTGCTCATGACATCAGTCGTAACTCGTAAGTATGTGTGTATTCTTGCTCTGAGGAGAGAATACGTATACGTACATTCTTACCTGCTCTTGTTCTCTTGAGTCTTGACGAAGAATTTTCATCGGTCGCCGCCGTTTGAAAAAGGGGAAAAACAACAACAATTTATATTGATCTACTTACATTCTGGTTGGTACATATTGATCATTATTATATAATGAAGTACCGTTTTGCACATTGCCTGCTGATGATACACACACAGTTTCCTGTCCATACTCCTGTCGCTCGCGACGAACTGCTGCGCACACTTTAATTTTTTGTGACACAATTGAGCACAATTTTATTATTCACAATATTTTGTTCGTTTTAAAACGAACCACAATCAATCACTGCACTTATTTTTTTTTTTTTATTTTTTTTTGTAAAGGAAGCCTGCACCATACCGTCACTGGCACAATATCCGACGCTCGACATGGACCAATGTATCGAAGCTCAAATGGACTGTATAATATCATCTCAATCAATAAATATGAGGAAAGAAATAAAACACGATAATTTATAGTGGAAAAAATGTTATAAAAAAACCACTTAGCAAATTTTATTCATCTCACTTCAAAGTCCTGCTTAAGACTAACTCTCACTCGTGCTTGTTCGCAGAACAAGCACTCTTTCGTTAAGTTCTTACGTTAAATTTTATTTACGTTTAATTTAATCTTCTTATACTTGAGTGACCATCGAATGCAGAGTTACCAGAACTCATGCGATTCGATACAAGATCGATGAGTTCACCACTACTGACGACCGTTTCTTATGTTAAATGTATAGTGGTATAATTAACATTGCCGCTTTTGACAACAAACTTTTTACCATTAAGCATGTCATAAAGAATATACATTTTACTTTTTCCAAGTCTGGTAAGTTTAACATAACAAGCCTTCTTACCAGACAGGTTTCAAGTCTTTCCTAAATCAAACAATTTTGCACCCGTTCATTGCTTTATTCCGATAGCTTAGGTGCCTCATGAATGCTCTTATGTTCAGCCATGAAGCAAAGCTTAATCTTGATCAGAGCTCTGCTTAGAATTTTTTCAAACACCTAACTGACACTAGTAAGGAGATTTATAGAACGGAGGTTTCTGGATCGGTGCTGCCCTTTCCCTTATTCAGGAAAGGATGCACCACAGCTGTCCTTTGATCATGAGGATCCTCAATCATAAGGAAGTCGTCATCAAGGACGGTATGTTTTCTGGATCTATAAGCACCTTCGATGGTAAGGACGTCTTAAGTGTCCTTATTTCCCGGAAGTTTAAGACATGGGACATCATTTTGATCACTCTTTCTTAGGTACTTATTGGTATACATTTGACATCCCTAGAATAAACGACCCAAAGTTTGTAATCCTCCAATAAAAACCGTCTCGTCTTGTCAAATCGTTCGTTGTATATCGTCCAATCCATCTGTCCACTCGATAAGGCATCGGATTTGTTTGGTCAAGTGTCGAACTAATATTGTAAGGGTGTCGAATTAAAGCTAAGAAACGTTTTACGCATCACGCACAAACTTCTGCAGAGACACTCTGTATTGGTTGCTTTTAAATAGTATGCACAAACAAAAATAAATTATGAGTCTATAAATAACTAATTCGGAGAAAATTTGGAGCATTCAAAGCCGATTCTACATTATTCTTGTAAAATTTGTTCACAAATAAAAGGGTTTAAATCTCGAAATCTATAGAATGGATCACCTTTTCTATCAAAGTTTTTCCTCTTTCCAAGGAGCGAACTAATTTCAAAGGATTTTCTGTAAGATTTTGAAACAAACAAAAAATAACAAAGCTTCGAAGTCACTCGCTTTAATTGACGAAAACTCAACGAACTTTGGTTCATGTTTAATTATAAATCCCGTCCTCCCCCTAACCCATCCCCCACCATTACATACCCTTTTACAGAAACAAGGATACTTTTCCAAATTCAAAACATTTTGCCGTAGCCCTACATTAAGGTTGATGCTGTGTGACTCCTATTTTGTCATTACAACCATCTCATTACATCCCGACGCGCTTTAATGTTTACTGTTCCCAATTTATTAAATTAATCAATGTCAAGGGTGCTATATACTATAATATCCCGTTGTAAGGGTTTGTTGTCAATTTTCGAAAGAAACAAAAAAAAAGGCTTCAACATGTCAACGACATTGTTTAAAAATTGACAGCACGGTGAATCCCAAAGAACAGAGAACAGACCAAACGACAAGAGCTCAAAAAATATAAAAATGAGACCGGGCCTTCCTTCGTTAATGAAGAGTAACGGCTGCCTTGTTCTTTGTAAGGATATCACGTTATGTCATAGGACTTCACATTCAAATTAAATGACAGACATTTATTGGGCCAAAAAGTCTTCTTAAGGTCCAGTTTAATGTTCATTCAAAAATATAGAGGAAGAAGCGGGCATATACATAGATGAAGAAAATGAAGAAGAAGGCAAGGATTCAAAAAAAAAAAAAAAAAAAAAATCAGGACATCATGACATCCATCGCACCCGGGCTCCGCTTCATTTACTTAATTACACTCGTAATCGCAATTTAATTGCTGTTACTCATTTGCATTCTAATAACTTCCTTTCGGGTGATGATGGGCACGGAAAAGAGGGTCAATGCAAAGAGGGTGCCTATAATAAGAATATATGACAGCTATAGAAGACTGAAACGGTAGAAAGGCTTCCTTTACCGAATCATTGCTTTCGTCATCATCATCGCTTGCGCCATCTTCTTCCGCCCGTTGTCCCACGCTGTTCCAAAGAGGTGATTTCATAACGCGAATAAAACTCATTTGCAGTCATCGTGACGTTCATAGAAGAGTGTCCTTTTGTTGGCAGAAGTGACACAAGTCATTGGTGTAAAGGACGGGTGTTATGCAGTTTGTTTCTAATTGGGTCATTTGCGTTGTTATTTAATTTTTTTTTTTGATAATTTTTGTTCGTGTAAATAATTTTTATTCGCAACATAATTATAATTATTGAAGATGTAATTATGTTTGGTAGTGGGGGGGGGGGGGGGGGGGGTTCGGTGAATGGCTGATAATGTCTAAAAAAAAAGGTAAAAAGAAATTATCTTAAAAATACACAAGACTGTAAATGGCAAGATAAGATGAATGTACTCTAACTAAGCGTGGAGTGATACAAAGGTGTTATGTCCTTAAGGGCAGCCGTACATAAGAGGTACACTAGTTTGGCTGCTCTAGACTGGAAACTACCATATGGGCTAATATGAAAGTTCCCTTACTGTTCGCTACTGTTATCTACATGATCTTATGAGCTCATCTCCATGTTGTTTCATGACAGCAAGTCTATCACGGTTTGATGCTTTTTTTTATACTTAGGCTGAGGTAGGCTCGTCGAAGTCCAGGTTTGTCGAAGAGTGTTGAACTCTGAAATAACAATGTTTTTTATTTACCAATATATTCTTAACAGAGGTTACTTCATATACATTCTTAACAATAAACCTAAGTTAAAGTTAACAGTTCGATGTATAATAGACTTAGCAACTTAAACAAAAATATCTTAAACAGTTTGGTCTATACAGTTTCTCCTTCAACAATAAACGATCCCTTCTAAATTTGGTTTGTAGAGTTTCCTCCACGGCGATAAAGGGTTCCTACTAATTTGATCTGTGGTTTTGGTCTGCAGACATTCCTGAAAGGAAGTGCTCCACGACAATATTCGGTCCCTACTAAATGTTGTCCGTGGTGAAGCTTACATTACAACTGCAGTAACCCCATGAAAAGAAAGGTTAGCCTAACGCCTTAACTTAAAAAAAGTAAGGTTTCTGCTGGTATTCCCCGCAGTGTTCCTTCGGTTTGAGATCTCTTGTTCCCGGTACTCTATTTAAATAGAATCGTATTCCAATGGCTGGGAGTTCCAGTCTGATTTTTCATACAAATTTTGCTTATACTTATGGAATATTTCAGTAATAAGGAAGTGTGAATTATAACAATAAAGACTAAAAATACTTGTACTAAAATTATTCCTTCTGCTTGTTGGATGTTTCTACTTGTCCAAATCGGCGGTACGGGGAGGAGGGGTGGTCGGTTTTGCTCCCATATAGGACAATGGTTGTGTTGCGTCACTGACTGGTCTATGATATACACTTAAAGGGGTTAAAAGTCGTCGTGGTGTTTGTGGCTGTGGTCGGTGATGATGGTGACTGGCTGATTTTTAATATGCACTCATCATGGTGATTGGGGGGGAGACGGTCAGTGACTATTATTTTTGTTGAGTAGCGATCAGTGGCGGTGAACAAAATGTGTAACTTCGATACAACGGTCCATATTTTCACCGCCGTGGTCCAAAATGGAGCATTAAGTTTACCATGAATTTGCTAGTAATAGATATCCTACGACTGGTGACATAAACCCAAAAGACCAATGGTATCTATGTGGAAAAGCCATAAGAATCGCTGCGTCTGAAGTGTTGGGCTTCTCACAACCAACCCCGAAAAACCCTTGGTTCGACTCCGAATTTGCTAGGCAAACATAGCCAAAATAGTGAAACAAAATGTGTGGCTCCAGGGAGATACTTGAGCTACCAGACATCTCTAAAAAGAGCGAAGGAAGGATAGGAAACTCTTACTCAGGAGGAAGAAAAAAGATCACCAACAACATGTAATTGAGAAGAACCAGAGAGGCTTTAGATGGAAAGAGGTGCAAAACTTATAGAGAAGAGTGAAACAATCAACATCAGGGTTCACAAGTCGCCCTGGACCCTGGAGACTACTTTAACCAGATTTTGAATGTCATGTCGATAGCAGTCTATGATCGACTTGTTCGCTGCTCCAGTTCATCTAGATGGCAGCCATGAGCTTCATCCGCCCGACCACAATAAATTCAAAGTAGCCATATCCAGACTAAAATCGAACAAAGCAGCTTCACTTGATGGTCTTAAGGTGGAACCTTTTAAACACGCTGGAGATGATCGTTCTACGACCGACCAAATTTTCACAAGCTCCTTTAGAAAACCCAAGAATGGAACATCGACACCAACCACCTGTTCGTCGATAGCCTACGACAGTGTTAATAGATTTCAATTAAACTAATACGCCTTATCAGGATGACGATGGAGAATGCTCGCTGTTCCGTCGAAGTTGGAACGGACGCTACTATACTGAAACTTTCGAAACCACCAGAGGGCTAAGACAAGGTGACGCACTGTCATGCAGCTGTTTTAAAATTGTGCTGGAAAATGTCATACGGAAAACCCATGCCAGCACATCGGGCATCATGTGCCTTCACTACTATGGATTCAGGTGCCAGCGAAATTTGACTAAAAATAAACGAGAACAAGACGAAGAATATGCTTTCATCAAAAGTACAATTTCACCACCCACTTGGTCAGAACGTGACCATTGATAGGTATAACTTCGAGAGTCAATGAATTTGTCTACCTGGGTACTGCTGTTATCACAGGCAATCGAGGAATAAAGCCCTATCGAGAAGAACCAAGGAGACACTGTACAGGACACTCATCATCCCGGTCCTCGGATTCTCTTGGAGCCTTCGAGAGAAAAGTTCTGCGTATGATTTATGGTCCTGTTTGCGTAAGCCGAGAAACAACATTTGGCGAAAAAGATACAACGACGAACTAAACCTGCTGTACAGCGCCATAAGCAGAGAGAAGATACTAATAGAGAGAGGCAACTTCGACGATGACTCTCTTTTAGCCTACAAGCTGCGATTCTTCCAGCAACTAGCATCTGTATTAAACTCCATATAAAAAAAATGTGAGGACAACACAGATGCAAGTTGCTGTCCATAGACCTTTAAGTAAGAGAGAAAGAGACACACATTTTTTTTTTGATTTTGTTTGTTCTGGACAAGGAGAAAACATGTATATACCGATAGGAATTCAACTCATTATAAAAATGTAAAAAAATAAAAAAATCTTTGCGGGGACGTAGGCGAGGAAAGTTGTTTCTCTCTATTAGTATCTTCTCTCTGGTCATAAGCCTTGCCAGAAAACTAAAATGGTTGGGCCTTGTATGGCGAATGAACACCGACGCTCCAGCTCGTAAAGTCTTCAAAGCCAAGCACGAAGGAGTCAGAAGCCAAGGTAGACCTCATCTCCGATGAAGCGACCAGGTATATGGAGACCTCTAATAACTTGGAGTGCAAAATTGGAGACGGCAGTCTAGATATCGAACAGGCTGGAGGGGCATACTTAGCAAGGGCTAGGAGAACAACACTCGATGTAAGTAAGTAAGCCAGAGATATAGCCGGCTGGAGGAACATATTAAGCAAGGCCTAGGAGCACCACGCTCTAGTTGTGCCATAAAAAGTAAGTAGGTACGTTAGCAGTGCGATGGCTTTGATATCTTTTGGGATAGTATTACCGTTTTTCGTTTTTTCTACCATTCGCATTGTGTACAAAACTATATATAGTTAACGGTTTAGTAGTTAGCGGGTGAATGCCAAACATTGAAACTAAGACACAGGCGTTTATGATACTATTTTGAAAGTTAGGATTTCCAGACAAGTCATATGGGCTGCCTCGGACTTTCGCCTAACACTTCGACTAGACTATTTCCGTTCCTCTATCAATTGTCCATTTCGTAATCCAACCTCACTTAAAAATATTTCAACGGCTCCATTAATATTCGTCCCTATAATAAAAAAAAGAGGAAGCCAAGTCGTCAATCAAACGTACAAATTTTCATTTCATTTTGCTTCAACAAATAATAATTCCATTTCCACAGCTCCATAACATCCATCCATATCCTTCATCCAAAGTTCCATAACAATTTGATATCGTCTTACTGTCTTCTCTGGCTATAAGACTAATAAAAATGTTTCGAAGAGCAAAACTGCAATTCTCAGGAAATAAATTTGCGGTTAGATTTCAGGCACTCACACTTGAAAATTACCAATATCCTGCTACTCACGCAGATATGTACGGTACGTAGCTATGTATGTCTGAAGTATAGGAGTATAACACAAGGGCAATCACAAGGACAACTGCAATAGAGGAGCCGTCATCAGCAGAAAATTCAGGCGACGAACTGTGAGGACTGAGGAGTATACTGAGTTCTGGAACGTTTTCTGCAAAGTTTGTTAAAATACAGATAGAATTTTTTTTAAAGACGTCAGCATAAATGCTGGGATATGTGCCTAACACCGCCCTCCCTCTCTATATATAGGATGACTGTCTGGATTCGCACTTCGGTTGGCAGGACATAGATCCACACGAATCGCCAAGGGTTAGTTGAATGGTGGTGGGTCGCGGGAGATGGGTCGGTAGGGTATGCTGTATGCTGTATGCAACCCCGAAGCACATTGTATGTTCGTTCAAATAACAAGCGAGCGAGCGAAGAAGCAATGCTGTGGAATCCTTATGAAAGCTTTATGTATGTTTGTGTACACGTGAGTAATGGGATTCAAATATAATTTACGATTTGCAGAAGCCTGGCCCCAAAATGGCTTCTGGCGTGTTCCGGAAGCCATGGCAAACACCATTCACACATGCAATCGCAATATTTCACTTGCGGGCTGTTGGCGCTGCGATTGTAAGATATGGTGAGAGAGAGAGAGTATATGCAGCAAGGATACCTATACCTACCAGAGGATAGCACATTGGCTGTATGGTATGGCAGGCTGAGGCTCATATTGTGAAGGCGCTAAAGCGTAGCGCATTCTGATAAGAGACTTGGTCTGGAGTGGGTCAGAATGGCCACGGCCAAAGAGTGTGTATTTGGAAATGAGCAGTTGACGTACGAATTACCGCTCGCGAGCGCTCCTGGTCATGTATCAGTTTAGCTTGAAAGGATATTTGTTTGCGGTGTTTTGTTTCGTTATTATTTGTTTTTTTTTTTCTCTTCATTCATACATTCGAGGCGAGGCGCGAGGGTCTGAAATTGGATTTTTTGGCGAAAAAGTTTTGAGGCCACAAAGCATATAACGTAGGGGTGGGTGGAAGAATATTGTTCTATTTTTTTGTGATAATTTTATTTGACATGTTGATGAATGTTTGACGTGTGAAAAAGTTTTGCATGTATTTTTATTTTAGAAGCAAAGCAGGAATCGACTTTTTTTTACTGCATGTTGCACAAAAAGCAATTTGGAATGTTTTCAAAATTCTACCGACGTTCTGCAATAGTTTCCAAGTTACTTGGAGGCACATATATTTAAAATTCGAAGCTTAACAATTTCAAAGCGATTTTTCACTCCTTATATCTATGCAGTTCAAAAATTTCGCATTATTTCCAAAAAGGATTCAATGCATCACAATCTCAATGCATCGGTTGTAATAACACAAGTTCCTGATCCTGGATCGAGCAAACATTTCAGAATCTAAGGTCCACCGGTTAAAGAATTAGTAGATACGTAATGCAACGGGTTGGACGACGATTCTCCAAGAAAATACAAAAGTCAACAAATTGTTGCACTGCGCAATAAAACAGTCTATAGAAAAAACATTGGTGTCATATGTCATTCTTGCGGAAGTGGGGGGGGGGGGGGGGGTATTAATTTAGGTAAGCCGAGCAATGACTGCCAAAAAAAAAAAGAAATCATCTCTTAGTGAATTTTCGGTCGTCCTGAAAAGGACGGATTTACGTAAAGTGTATAGACTAAGGAAATGTTTACAATGCTTATCAGGAATTGCCTTATGATGGAGGTGGTTGTCCTCGTGCTTAAAACCCTTTGGATTCGCTCGTTTTTCTGCATGATTCGCGTCCTTGGCCGCTCTTCACCCCTGCGAATCATTTCAACAGCCAGATTCACCATGACTATTTCTTCTCCGAGGTCAGCGATTAGCTTATACAGCCCGGCGCCGTCGCGTCTCGTTTGCTAACCACAACTTTCAATCGCCGATGCCACGCTTCAACACAATTTTGTGTTCTCGGAAAATGTTGTTCCGTGGTGGCAGTTCCAGTTGTCTAAAAAGATGGTTGGTACCGTGGCGGTCGGGTTCGCATGCCAACATAATTTTTCTTGAACCATTTGGTCAGCTCTTCAGACTCGCAGTGCCTTAGGGTCCACCTTACCCGCTGGTACAAATGCAAGGGCCTTCAACATCCTGACTTCCTTGGAGAACTACTCGTCGTGTCCATATTTCAAATATCCCATAGTCTGGACTCTCTTCCAAATAATCTGCCCAAAATGGAATATCCAACCTTTTTTAAACTTTTTTTTGGCAGAAGGTAGTGTTGGTGTTTCCTATAGAGCTTTCGAAGTTTGATATAAATGAATGAGTTCTGGCTCCATAGCGAAGTTTAGATCGAACGCACATTGAAATAGTTGCAGCTAGAACTTTTCCTAGGCTTCCGTTGATCTAGTACTCACTAAGCATTATACTTATCTAATGGGACAACTATGCCATCGAGGTATCTACCGACCGAAA
The DNA here is from genome assembly GCA_916050605.2 of Platycheirus albimanus. Taxonomy (NCBI): domain Eukaryota; kingdom Metazoa; phylum Arthropoda; class Insecta; order Diptera; family Syrphidae; genus Platycheirus; species Platycheirus albimanus. The sequence goes on along the minus strand of OU696696.1, from coordinate 270,345,416 downwards.
AAAATTGCTTCACTTTGGTAGGAACAACGGCGAACGTACCATCAACCAACCAACACTTTGATGACGCAAGCAGCTCCAAGGTTGTTTTGTACCCAACAAAATTTTCATTCCACTCGAGTACATGGGCTCCGAATGCACAAGGAGCGCACTTTCAACGGACCGAAATTGCTCGGGGATATTTATGTCTCCGAGACTCTCTGGTTCTTTTATTAAGCTTTCGCGCACTCGGTGGATCTTCATTTTTCGCGAAGAATTGGACGGCAGATTCACCCGACAAGCTGGGTCTTTGTAATTGTTACATACCGTTTTATTGGGAGGAACACGTTCCTTGCCAACACTTGTATATTTGCTTCCCCACAAGCGATTTTTCCTTGTGAAAGATTAAGCCATCCTTCACAGTTTTAATGTTTCCTCGTTGTTAACAGTAAAAAATATGTACTCTTAATTTTTCGGTTTCACACGCAGCGATACACTTTTGATAACAAATTTAATTTCATTATGACGTCTGGACTTTGCCGTTAAGTGTGAAAAACAATATCATTTCAAAAACTGCCTCGGGAACATTCCTTTGAGCTTTGAGGTAGTTTTCAACCACTTTTTTGCATATTTGGGCAGTATCTCGTCCATAACTTGAGTACATAACGCTGGTTTTCAATGCGTCTAGAGCTTCGAAATCATTCGCGTAAGTACGGTCTTCTTCGAAGGCACACACAAAAAAATCTAACGGTGTCAAATCGATTGGTAGTGGTGGCCAATTGAAGTCTTAAGAACGTGAAATTACGCGACAAGGGAACTTCTCACACAATAACGCCATAATTTGTCATGTTTCCTGGCTTGTTGTACATTGCCGAGTCATGTCCACATATCCTCCAAGCCATGATCTTCAATCGCGGGCAAAAAAAATCCGTTATCATTCGACCACATCGCTCTGAATCGACTGTAGTCATCTGCCTGCCCTATTGGCATCTTCGAAGAAATACGGACCAATTACACCTTTTGACCAAAGAGCACAGTCACTTTGTCTGGATGCAACGGCACCTAGGTCCTACCAGACCATTGGTCCTACAGGAATGGTTTTTACATCTTTCGATTCTGATTCCAATTTTCTAAGTGATGACTGTCAAAGATTTTTATTTTAATAAATAATTTGGATTTTGGCTGTTTGAGTGAAGGACAAAAGTACCTAATGTTAATCCTTCCGCCAAGAAGACAAAATCTAAAATATTTATGAAAATACAATTCTTTCAATGCCATCACTTAGATGATTAGAATCCGAATCTAAAGATGTACATATCATTACTGTAGTAGTTAGTTAGTTAGTTAGAATTCTTTATTTCACATGATATAAATACATTATTTAAAACTTAAGAGTAAGGACATGGCTTAGCTGCCGTCTGCCTAATTGACGTATCTTGAACTTTAAAATGTAATATAAAAGTGTAAATGAGTATGAAAAAATTAATTAAAATTAAATTTTGAAACAGATTAAATACAATTCATTACTTCAATCATAAATTTAGTTCATTTCTTTTTTTGAGATGAAAGGATATTGAAAATTTCAAATTCCAAAGCAAGAGAAAAATAATAAAAAAAAATTTATAAAATAAATATTATATACAATTTTAGAATGATTTGCAACACAAAAAAGTCAATTTTATTATGATTTGAAACATAAAACAATCAATTTTAAAATGATTTGAAACATTCAAAAGAAAACTTAAAAAAAAAAGCATTAACTGGTGGAACATTTTGATAATTGTTATACTATTCCAAAAGCTGTTGCGATGTAAAAGAGCATGCTTTTAATATTTAAATAATAGAGGCCATCCTAAGGCTCCATTTAGTATGTCCGAAAACTGATTTAACGATAGATAACTTTCACGAAAGTACAGACCACGTATTTCCTGTAAGATTGGACAAACGGCTATGAAATGGTAACTATCCTCATATTCTCGTCTATTACAAAGATTACAATAAAGAGATAGGTCCGACCTATAAGGAACATAATTAAGGTTTAGTAACTCAACCCTTGCTCTAAAAATAGTACCAATAGCTTCCATAGAGAGTTCGGAGCGAAAATAGTTTGTTTCGGTCGATAGATGGTGATTTAAGCTTTTATAGATATTTTTGCTCTCCGATGAAGCTGCTCTATTTAAATGCTGAACAAATATTTGGTCGTCTATTTTGGATATAAGGTCAGCAAAAATGTCTTTCCATTCATTTAAGTCTAATTCACTAAGAGAAAACCTTGCATCATGTGCTTGAGCCAGTTGGTTCAGTTCCTTAAAGGGTGTGGAGTTCGTTTGGAGTTGCCTTAGCATGATTGATTTGTGAAGGCCGCCTTCTCTTTTCATAACTTTAATTATATAATCTGAATGCAGCTTTAGATTTTGAATATAAATAGGGGGTAGTCCTGATTCCACATAAATAGCATAGGTTGGAGTTGAGTTAGGGAGACGGAATAGTCTTTTGAAAAAAAGCCTTTGAATAGTTTCAAACTCTTCCAGTCTTGCGTAGCGAAAAACCTGTGCCCCATAACACATACATGTATTAACTGTTGCATTGAATACCTGGTATTTTGATGAAACATCTATGTGCTGATTATTGAAAAAAGTAGACCACATCATGTTAAGGGCCAGCTTGGCTTCACTATTTTTCTCCTTCGCATGCTTGCTAAAATTTAAGTTAGCAGTTAGCAGTACTCCAAGATACTTAAATTGGTGCACAACTTCGATCCGCTCGCTATTCAAACACCAACTTTCCTCAGGCAGTCTTCTTCGTTGCCTTTGTTCGAAAACCATAACTTTGGTTTTACGAGTGTTAATTGTCAGACCCCAAGTTTCACAATATTCCTGCAATCTATTGATTTGAAGTTACAGTGTGAATGGATTATCCGCCAACAAAACTAAATCATCGGCATAGAGTAGGACTTTTATACAAATTTCGGCGAACACAACACCCCCTGGCAACATATCACAAACACCATCGATAAAGAGAGCGAATAAAATAGGACTCAGAATACATCCCTGAGGCACTCCAGATGAAGTATCAAACCATTGTGATAAATTGACACCATCCCACACTGCTGCACTTGTTGAAGACAAGAAATTTGAATAGAGCTGAAGAAACTTTCGAGAGACCCCCATGGATGACAGCTTATAAATCAACGCTTGTCTATTGACCGAGTCGAAAGCGGCTTTGAAATCAACAAAACAACAATAAAGTTTTTTTTATTTCTTTCAAGGTATTTATTTGCGATGGAATAAAGTGCAAAAATATGATCTATTGTAGAGAATCCAGGACGAAAACCAGCCTGGAAAATACTTAAACGATCACCGGATTCGATCCATTTCAAAAGTCTTTCATAAAGAACAGCAGCAAATACTTTTCGTAGAGAATTAAGGATAGAAATGCCCCTGTAATTTTCAGGAATACTTGCATTTCCCTTTTTGCAAATAGCAAAAATTATGGCTTTGTTAAAGCTGGAAGGGATACAAGAATCATTCAACATACGCAGCCCTATCGAGGTAACCGTCGCGTCGGAGCGAACAGTTGTCTGCAACGCATACGTTTGCGGAGGCTCAAATTGCGTTCGAGGTATCTCTCATCGGAACAGAAATATCACAAATGTGTCGGTGCATTGATTTGACATGCGACAGATTTTTAATTCAAAGAGAGATGCGCAAAATATATTTATATATCGATGATTCGATACATCTTTCGATATTTGTATAAATATATATACCAAACCAGATTAAAATTATGTTATATCAAAAAAAGTTGAAAATAATTGTTAATAACTAGTAAGAATGATAAGATTTGAATAATTGTATACGCTGGCGTAAAATAGAACAAACATTTAAACATATTTCTTTCCATTCGATATGCATCGAATTGGTGAATATCGATATATTTTCAAGAACGCCATCTCTAAATTCAAACAGCTGTTTTAGCGATTTGTCAAAGGTTGGAAAAAAATTACAAAAGTCAGATAAAAATAATACTCAAGTTTTACTTTTGTTAAATTGTTCAACTAAAAACCTTAGTAAATAGCATGAAAAGGAAGAAGTTTATGATCGGACAGTTTGGTGTGGGTTTCTATTTTATCTACTCCGCCGCCTAAGGATGATGAGCAATACGTGTGGTAATATGCTGCTGGAGACACCTTCACCAGGACAGTTCTTAGCCTACAAAGATAGTTTTGTATGAAGGAGGACCAGGACTAATATTTCAAGGAGGGCAAGAACAACGAAATGTTTAAGAAGCACTCTCTGTTCGTTAAAAATTCGTGAAAGTTGCTCGTCGACAAAAGCCCGACTATGAGTAGGTAGTCAAGTGACGAAGAAAGAAACGGGGACCGACAGCCGAATGTTGACGAGGATGCAAAAAAAGGAAGCTGATAAGAAAAAGATTGTAAAAATAAAGTTATATTTATTTATTTCTTGATATAAAATGATTTTAAAACTTTGAATTGTATTCTTCGCGCTTCTTTTGCTCTCCCTCGTCCTCCAGGCGATTCTTATCCTTCTTTGGTCAGACATATACCAGCCTTTATATTCCTTGAGGTGCTAGGCGCGGCTTATTAGTGCGGTTAACATAAGCTGTTAATTAGTAATACTCTTAGCCATATGCAGATGTATGAATATGAAATCGAATGAATGAAATGAATCTTCATGGGCACCCAATTTAAGGTTCCTGCTCAACTGACATAATCTGCTTGTATTTCTCTTTGTCTTTGCTCTGGTCTTCAAGCAGTTCCATGCACTTTTGTCAAAAGTTCTTTTGAATGAACTTGTTCTGTTGGAATTTATACCTTTTTCCAACCACTAGCATCTCTCCTCCTGATCCAACTTGGTTAAGTTGGTCCCTTAACTCGTCCCAAAATGCAGCAACATCTTCTGGTGACCTTTTGGTGTAGTTTTGGGCTATATCAGATTTTTGTTGGTGCCTCGTTTTTTCTTTTAGATTTGACCTGGAAACATAGCATTAGAGAAATGAGTACACGAAGCTATTTATAAGCATATTTTTACTTATTTCTTACATTTTCCAACAATTTTCTATGATACGTGAACAAATTTCGCCAAGAATTTCTGTCGGAGCAAAACGAAAACAAAACTATGCTAACCTGTCAAAAACCAAACTAAAAAATGCACTTGATCGCACTGCAACGCTATTTACTGGTGTGCGTTAAAAAAGTGCGTAGAAACATTCGGTCGGAAGAATACCTCGAAGCAAAAACTTTCGGAATCGTACAAAATGTAAGCATTTTTCGTTCCGACGGTTACCTCGATAGGGCCGACGGTTGAAGAAATCCACTACATAGGACTTGAACTGAGGAGTGGCGTTTTTGAAGAACTCCACTGGAATACCATCAATTCCAGATGATTTGTTATTCTTCATGTTGATAAGCACTGCTTCCATTTCACTTAAAGAGATTGTTGTGTCCAGCTCTTGCACGAAAATATTTGGGTATGCAAAGCTAAAAGAAGGACAATTATCACCCGCCGAAAGTAATGTTTTGAAATAAGGACCTAATATGTCCGCCTGAAGAGAATTATTAATATTGGTATTTCGAAAACGACCACACGTTATTCCAGAACAGCTTTGGGTTTTTACAATTAACTAAATTGAGAGCCTTATTTTTAAGTTAGAGAATTTGCTTAGATGAGCATAGATCTTTATACTCTTTGTTTATACAGAGGTATAAATTTTTAAAGAAAATACTGTTTGTAACCCTAAACAATTTTAAATAACAAAAAGATTTTTTCCGGAGGATGTGGCAATCCCTATCAAACCATTTGTTTGCAGAAATAAAACCCTTATAATTGTTAGTAGCAAAGGGTGCTGAAATTTTGATACATTCAGTTATAATTGAGGCTATTTTATTAACACTAATTGTTGATTGAGAAGGGAGGGAGTTATAATTATGATTCAATAAAGAACGAAATAGTGGAGCTTTAACTTCAATCCATTTCAGCTTATGAAAGTTGTTAGACAACCTCCGTGGCACTTCAACTGGAAAGCATACTTTCGCCAGAATTGGAAAATGAGACGAGAAATTTGCTGCAAGAACTTCAAAATCAGCAACCCAGTCCAACCATTGTCCTGATACCGCACACAAATCGATCACAGATTGACCCTGGCCACTAATGAACGTAAGCTCACCATCACTATCACCTTTAGACACCCCATTTAGCACAAACAGACCGAAGTTATCAAAAAGCTCAGTCAGATCTCTACCATTTCGATTAAAAATACCATCTTTGGAGTTTCTGATAGCACTAAAAGCTGCTCGATATTGAGAATAATAAGAAGCTGGGTTCTGATAGTTACCAATTCTCGCGTTCAAATCACCAATCAACATCAAATTTTCCAAAGAACTATTATTTATAAAGTTATAAAGACTATCGTAATCGTCCCGCCAGTTATTACAATTGAGATATAATGGAATAATAAAATAATTTGACGAACTAAAAGAGATCTGTATAATTAGCCTATTTTCTATTCGTTTGAATTCAACATAGTTACCTACGCTACTTATTTTAATGGCACATAAAACACCACCGCTCGCCCTACCAAATATATTATTTCTTATAGCAGGGATGCAACAAATTTTAAAACCTTTAAAATATTTGTGAAAACTTTTTTCATTTTGTTCTTCTATAAATGTTTCTAAAAGCATAATTATATCAAAGTCTAATATATAATTGAAAAACTGTGCTGAAGAGAGCTTACTTCTTAGACCTGTTACATTATAAGATAAAACTTTTAAACTATACAAATTACAATTAAAATATTTATGGCAGACGACAGAATCACCCTATAATTTTACATTTGAAGTAAGATTTGCTGGTTGACATATAGATGGCGTGGCGGCTGATATAGAGCCAGATGGATCTGACATTGCAAATTGTGCCGCCTCCTTTACCCCGGAACCGCTGCAGTCAAAGTGGATCAATGCACTTTCACCAAACACCTGTTTGATAAACGTCATTTCACTTGGAGTTTTAATAACCACACCAGAAGCTTGTTTGAAGAGAAAAGTTCTTTGGTTGATTTCCAATTTATCGCCTTTAACCATAACTTTGGCTGACGGATTTATTTCCATGAGTTTGGTTTTAATTGAGTGCAATGTTTGTCCCTTTTTTCTAAACATAAGAGATTGCTCACGGTGCACGCTAATTCCAGATCCCTTAAGCTGATCTGTTACTGACATAATTTTATTAACCTCATCAGCAGAATTGAGATCCATACTGACGGTTCCTCTTTTAGTTCGTGTGTTAAGAATTTCTCGAGTTTTTTTTGTATGCAAGTTTTCGTTCTCCCCTAACTTGAGAAGCCCTTTGCAGGTCTGCTTAGCGAAGTCGACAGCATTCGTTTTTCCATCTAGAGGAAGGTGCACAACTATTGTGTTCTCACTGGTCTTTCGTGAAATCATTTCTAATTGAGATTCCAATAATTCGCATCTCTCGGACATCAAAGATAAACTTTCTTTTAGCTTCAAGTTGGTCGTTCTTAATGAGTTTATTTCAAGTGTCAGTTCTGTAATGTCTGCTTTTGTAGCTAGGTTTTTTAAGTTTTCAGTGAGCGATTCATTGATAATTTGTTTTAACTGGGCAATAGATAACTTTCCCACCTCCATTGTTTGCAAATACTTTTTGTTGTTGGGGACTGAATCAGGTGAAGTTTCTATTAAGCCCCGTTTGCCACTCATATATGCGTGTCGGTGTGCTCACAAATTATTTTTTATTTTTGTAAGCTAAATAAGAAGTGCCTACCTGGAACAATTGTTTTTAGCTGGACACTTTAAGAACTTTATGATGAAAACTCAAAATCAAGAAATATTATTTGAAATAAATCAAAAAAACCAAAAAAAATTGTAAGAGCTTAAAAATTCACGCACTTTTACTTTTGACAGTAGAAACGTCAATCATCACTCTCCTTTATAAGAGATTTTCGATGTTGATTCTCTTCAGTGACTTGAGAAATTGTTCTTTTTTTTGTTGCAGTTTATGCAGGTTATGCACATTTATAACGCACTTGTTAATTATATTTTGTTTTTTTTTTTTATTAAAGCTATCAGATCAATAAAAGCTATCGAAACGTGTCGTGTTGTATACGTCTTTTTAACTTTTAATAAATATACTACTCAAAACAAAATAGGGCCCAGCCAATATTTATTTTTAATTTTTACGGCTTGTTGTGATCCCATCTTCACAGAGTGTGAAATTTAAAAGTTCGTTCTGTGAGTAGATATAATAAAATTAACATTTTTCACTAAAGATTATGTAAACTCAATTTCTTAACTCTAAGCTGAAATTATTCCTAGAAAAAAATGAAATTAACATTCATATTAAACTAAGAACTTTGTGGGCCCTATTTTGTTTTGAGTAGTTTATGTTTTGTTTGTAAACTAGTAAATTTGTGTAGAAAGTATTTTCAATAACTGTAGTATCGTAAGTCTCTTAGCTGCGATTTAGAATTTTGAAACTTAAACTAAAAATTTTAATCGTACTTTCAAACGAATTTGAGCACTTACCATGCTATGAGCAAAGTCCTTTTTGTTCAAATTTGCTTCAAATTGAATAAGCTGTTCTATATGATCCACCTGTTCAAATGTGAACTCATAAAAGTTTCGTGCTCCATGTGCTGCAGAGCCTGACTCCAATATTTTTAAAATTGTCTCCTGGAGGGAGATGCAATGCTCGACTCTTGTTTGGAGCTTTGAAATTTGTGTAACTAGTGAAGATAACATTTCTTCCGAATTGGGTTTTATCAGAGTGTATGCTTCACTAGTGTTTCCAACTAAATCTATGGAATCCTGCTGTTGTTGGAAATCCATTAGCTGGTCTTGCTACTGCTAATGGCTATGATGCTGCTCCTGAAAGATCTGCAGTTGCTCGATGGGTTGCTGCTGGACCTGCTACTGAAGATAGTATTGCTACTGGATTTGCACTGAAGATTCGCTTTCTTTATTTTCGTTGAGCAATCCCTGGTCATTAAGATGAACTTGTGTTTGGAACTGAAATATAAAATAATATAGGTAGGTAGGTACATGTAAGTAACTTCGAATTCGGGAAGTCATGAAGGTAAAACACTTACATTGTTGAAGTTATATCTTTCATTGTCCGCATTTTGCACAGTTGGAACAAACTTTGCGGGCACCAGCTGAGCACTTTCGTTTTGGCAAGCGCGAAAGTACTTAAGCTTCCACATCCGTTGTGTCACTCATATCGGACATGTTGATTATTTCTTTTATAGCCTCTTTGTAAGTTGGAATAAATTTCCGTTTAAGGACGCAGTCATGCGTCCAATGTTCCAGCTGGTTCGCAAGGCATTTTAAGAGATTTCGTAATGATCTGGGAGGCCACATTCATTTCCCATTGATTTGGAACAGTGGACAGAAGGCTATTGCCGTTTTCTGTAGTTCCCACTACTTTATAGCAGTGCATTTTTTTAACTTTTGTTTTAGAAATAACTTTTCACAGCCGCGTGTGACGCGTTTGAACTTAACTATCGAGTGATTTTCTGAAGAATGTGATTTAATATTCGCTTGACGACAAAAGCAAAGCCTACTATTTCAAAAATCTTTACAAGCGTAACGTTAAGAGGTAGTGTGAACGTGAAGTATATGGTATCAACTTATTCACTTTTGATTATGTTTTCCTCAACAGCAAATTGGCATAGTGGTATAGAGTGCTAAACTGGCACGAGGAAGGAATGAAGTTCAAATCCCAGGTAAAAAAACATTTCATTATTATAATTAAACTAACATTTCACTCATTAAAGAATACAGAAAAAAGTTTCCGAAAGCTGACTGAGGAGACAAAAAATACAATAAAATAAAATGCAATAAAAAAATACATAAGAAAAATAAAATATAAAACGGATAAAAAAATATTTTTTAAATTTCAGAATCAGCTTTGTTAAAAAAATTTTGTTCTCTTGATGGCAAAATAGCTTTTCGCGAATCGCGATATCGTATTGCTTACGGAAAATAAATTTGGTTGAGGCCTTATATAAACATTAAAAGCAAGCTATTAGCAAATAACTGTTATGAAATGGTTTGGGTAAGGCCTTATATAAACATCCAAGGCAAGCTATTAGCAAAAACTGTCAAAATGGCTTTCGTAAGGCCTTATATAAACATCAAAGACAAGCTATAGCTTGTTCAGCCAAGCTAATAGCAGTTCATGAAAAGCTATTTGCTGCTATAAGACCTGTCAACAAAAGTCTTCTGGCAGTTAATAAGCTTGCGAAAATGCGCCAAAATGACTTGCATAAGGCCTTTTACTGTTTCTATAGCAAGCTGAACATAGCTTGTATAGAACCTTATACAAGTTAAATCGTTAGTTGGGCTCTTACATCACTTGTGGGTTATCTGAGCCCCATATGCGGCAAGTTGAGAGTGAGAAATGTGCCTCATCATCGCTGAAAAAATTGTTCGAACAATTGGTGCTTATTACATGTTGTTCCAACTCCCACTTTTGTTGTCAGTTTTGATCATTTTAGCGCGTAACTCGATTGTTAAGCGGTCCATTATCGTAAATGACAAACACTCAACTAATACGGCACTTCAGATGACAGTTTGACAACTGTCAAAAAATGCTACTGCTGCCAACTTGAAATCACGAAGAAAAGATAAAACGCATATAATTTAATGTTACAGCCAAGAATTTAGCTTTATTATACCTAAAGATAAGATAACGAAACATTATTATGAAATGGCAAACCAAACTGAGCATAAATCAAGTGACAGCTGTCAAAAAGACCTACTCCAAAAACAGTATTGCCAGATTGAAAACCACACGTCTAAAAAAAACAACCTTTATTTTGTAATAAGTAGAGGACAATTAAGTTTATTAATGGCGTTTCAGTTGAGCGGCGCCGATTGTATCAACAATATTTTGACATCCCAAAAACCCTCACCGATCGTGGTTGGCAGCAGCAATCCCATCATATACTCCCGTTATTATCACTTCATCAACTGAGTGAAAGATATTTCATAATTAAATTAGTATATTTTAAGAAAATTTAAAATATTTTAATTTTCTAAACGAACAACTATGAACATGAGGCACAGGCACTCAATTTTGCAATAATTTATAATCCAATGTGCGTTCAAGCATTGAATTCCTTGATGTGTGAAAATGAGCAGCAAACCATGAAGGAAGGAAAGCCCTCTGTTTCAATTAAGACTTCGTCAAAGTTTTAGAAGCACTTAGGTATGTACGTAGTGTAAAAAGTAGAATTTCAGAAGATCAAGTGCGTATCCCAGTTCCGTTGACAGGCAAAAGGAAGCGCCAAACAAACATAATTCCCACTTGTGAAAAATAACCATTTCAGGAGTTCACTGTGTTCATAATTCCTTCTCGCCGGGCGTTACAATTACCATCAGGAATACAAAAATAATTATTTTATTATGTCAAAGTAACCCTCTGTTACAATATGGAAACAATTTTATTTTTGTTGGAGTTGGACAAGGGTCGGTCGTCGTATCGTCGTCGTCGCCGTCGGCTAAGGCTAACTAATAATAAACTTGGTCACGCAAATGTAACGCAGTCAATGCGAAACTAAATAGAAGGATATAGATGGCTAAGTTCGTGATATAGAAGAGGGTTAATATTGCGGCCAGCTGGAATGCCTTTTATGGTATTCCTGATGGTAGTTTGTTTTTGTTGGACTTTATATAGACTGGACTTCATGGGAATGTTTTGGTAAATTATAAGCACTTGAAGTGTGGGATATATCTCATTTTCTAAATTGTAGAACAAGAATATTTGAAATGTTGAAGTAGGGACTTATTTAAATTAATTTTTTTGAGCAAAGTTTTTTATTTATTTACGTACAAGTACAAAGTAAAGAAGTTTAGTTTAGTTTTCACATTCCATATAAATTAACATTTATAAGGTACTCGCCTCTACTACATTTTAATGAAATCCTTAACCCCTATATCACTTTGGAATTCAATATGCATTCTTGGAAGATTAGAAAATCATGTTTTTCACTGATGGTCGAAAAACTAATTATTATGGGGGGGGGGGATGTTTACTCTATTAGACTAAATCTCTTCTTTTGTCTTTCAAACTATTTTAGAGTGTTCCAGGTTTTATCCTAGCTTATGGAAAACATGATATCGCTGAAGTCTCTGCATTCCATCTCCACTAGCTTCAAAACAGCTCCCGACTGTCGATCATCTCTCAGAGAGGTAGCGAAAATATTTAACATTAATTTCTGTTGAATGCCATCGAATTAAAATGATTCAGGGAACTGTTAAGCTGACAAACTCATCAAACAGGAAACACTATTATCCATTCTAACTAAGCACAGATTTCTTTGTATTCGCTTAGGGAAGCGTACAAATGGTCGAAAAAAATGTCGACTGGCTAAATACAAATTTCATCGACTGTCAAAACGTGGTTTGATCGACAAAAAAAGTTGAGAGTAACTGTCGCAAATATGGCCCAGGTTGGTAATATGGCAGACGGCATTGCATCATTGTGTTTTGGAGAGAGTAGTTGATAAGTGTTGGGAGTGAGTGCATTTTGTTAATTTTATTCGTGTTCGTTATAATTTTTGGGTGAGTTTACTTAAGGATTTCTTATCAAAATTTTTTTAAAATAAATAAGTTTTTGCGCTATAGTTTATGTTATCAAAAATGAGAAATTAAAAATTTGAGGTTGTTAAAAATTAAAATTGTGAAATTGTCATAGTGTTGATAATATGGACCATTTTGACTTGGTTTATACTGGATTTTTGTTTGTTTTGTTTTAAGTAATCGCATCATGGCTGGCAATGGAAAGCAATATTTTATAAGTGAATTCTGCATGCCTTACAATAACAAAATATTTAAAAAACATTGTTTCAAATATGTAGCACCCTGGTCCATATTTGAAACTAAGTGGGCCATATTAGCAGCAGTTTTTTTTTGTAAGTTGTGAAATGAAGTTCCTTTAATTTGTTGTTATTATCTTTTTGTTATGTTTATTTTATCAGTTATTATAGTTTCAAAAGACTGAAGTAAAAATAATTTGTAACTATACATATACGAAAAACATAAAAGATTTATGTACTTCAATATATACTTTTATTTAAGAAAATGTTAAGGGTGGGCCATATTTGCCACACTTACTCCACTCATAATAAATCCACAAGCCCAAATTTGTGTGTCTCTTAGTCAAAACTAATAAGCTTGTGTAGGTATATAAAATGAAATTTTTGAATTTCGAGCATGGCTTACGCTCACTTTTTATGAAAGATCAAAAAATATAATTTTAACCATTTTACCTTCGATTATATGAAATTTTTAGTATAGGACCCTCATAATAGACGAAATACATTATATCATTTCATAAATTAAAAAAAAAAGTTTTTTTTTTGAGATTTAAAAAAAAAGTTTATTTTATTTACATTTTGTTTTTTTTTTTTTTCAAAAACGGTTCGAGCAATTTTCTTAAATTGTATTTTCCTGATAAAAAGAACAAAACGCTAGAAGTTGGCATACTCAAAAAATATTGGAATATGTTTTCGAAAAGTTTACAAATTTAAAAACTTTAAACAACACTTAAATAAATTAATTTAACATTGAACACAACATACCTACTCTAAAACTAGTATCACAGCTTATTCCTTGATGATGGCAACGCTATTTATAGAGCTTATGTTATCGATATCTTCTTGGTGGTTCATCGTAATGTTCATTTTTTGTTGAATGATATCTAATGATCAAAGCTCAGTTAGTCCTTTATTATTACTATACTCTGTTTCCCATAAATCGGCAGTACAGGGAAGATATGGATGTTTGTCTCTCATTCGCACTCTTGTTTTCCGTAAGGGCGTTTCATACAAAATCTCTTGTAGGGTTTCCGTAGTAAGCATTTCAAATATACGACAACACTGATCATTAAAAACTCTTTTTTAAAGCTCTAAAACTAAAAGCTCATCAGCAAAAACCTAAGGAAAGAAAGCTGAACGAGTTACCAAAAGAACACTGGTAACTCTGAATGCACATCAATTAAAAAGGGGTTGAAGTTGAATTTTAAATAGCAGCAGCCACAGCCAATCAGACGAAGGGTCCACGTCAGATGCGATTGGAAATTTACTGTGGACTCAATAATTCAATTTATGTAGTATAGTGCAAAAATATTGCACTCAACTGATTTAAAAAAAAAGCCTTCCCATAAGACGTGTACTGCCTGTTTATATGGAATAGAGCATAGTGCTTTATTTTTAACAAATTTTTAAGAAATGCCTCATTTTAAGAGGCGCTTCCGTTAAAAGTTTTAATCTGCATTAATGTTTTAATGTTTTCTAACTATTTTGTGTTTGTATTCGTTGGTAACGTAGTAGGGTGGGGTTCAAAAATTGTTAAATACACCCACAATCGCTATTTCCATTCAAGATCTAATTTTTAAAAATTCAAGTTATTACATGTTTTGTCCAAGTCCAGCTGCAAGCTTAAAATTGAGTTAACGTGCTCTAGCTCTTTTTAGTATGTTCTATAAGTCATGACAGCATGTATCGAAAAAAAAACAATAATAGCTATTATTGTGATTGAGGATACAGATTTTTACTCCAAGAAACCTTTCCAATCTTTTGTGCCTGTGCGGGGCCCCTAGGCTGTTACCTGACCTGCCAAATGGTTAATCCTGCCCTGAGCAAAGTTAAGTACTTCACGGTAACACTTATGCATGGAACATATAAGTCATATTTTCTTCAGAGCTGAACGCTAGTCTTCTTAACCCATTAAATGAATATTTCAAGCTATCAGAAATATCTTTTTTTAAATGTCTTGCTTACAATTCACAAAAATGTATCTGATTTCATTAAGTGACTGAGCTATAGTTTACAGCATGGAAGAATTATTTTCGCAAGAGACTGCTTAAATTTTTATCGTGCTATTATTTTTGTTTTAAGTTTAAAAAATAAAACTTTCAGCCAAATAAATTGCTGAATACAAATTAAACTCATAAAATAAAATTGTATTGACACACTTAAAGCAAAAATGTTGAAAAGAAGTTTTTGTTCCTTGCTTTTTTTTCGTATCTTTGTTTTTTATTTTATCATCAAAACTTTGTCTTAAAACATAAAAAAGGCTACAACACTACACACTTCTTCTTTGTTGTTGTTTGGAAAATAAATAAAAAAGACAACACTATCTGCATAAAAGGACAATTCACATAAATTGTTTTGCTGAAATTTGTGACGCTTGGAGCAACTTTTAGGTATTTTAGAACAATCGTTTCATATTTTCTGAATCAGACTCACTATAAATATAGTTTTATAAATGAAAACGAAAATATTATATACTGACTCTGCCTACAAAATGTACAGATGTAGTTAGCTAAAGGAAGAAACTTAAGCTCATTAACAACCTACAGGCTAATGAGTTTTACGAGAGTGACTCCATTAGGATAATTCGTTGGGCTTATTATTCAGGATTCTTTTTGTGTGGATTATTATTGAACGTGTAACCTATTTGTGGGGAAAATTATGTTTTAAGATAAAATATTCATACTTTTTTGAAATGATCCTTTTAGAGTTGAGGAAATTACTTAACTCTACTCAAAAGAGTTTATTCCTTGCTGATGCGTTAGGCAGATAATTTATTAGTTTTGATATCAAAGTCTGTCTTTTGAATGAATAATGTGGGAAAAAAACATTAGTGACTGAAAGAACACAGTTTTGTTTAAGGGTTTGCTGCAATCTGAGAGAAGGATTTTAAAGAAAGAAGATGAGGGGCAAAATAGAAACAAACAACGTTTTAGAGGGATGTTTCGGCAAATGTCAAAGTTGTCATGACATTTTCAGCTGTCAAAGTATTCATTAAGGTTTGAAATTTCATCAAACACAAACATCGTACCACGCTTGCCAAATGGGCGGAAATAGTTAGAAAATAATCTTGTAATTATGTATTATGTGGAACACGTCCTCAGCCAACTCACGTCCGGACAGTTTTTTTTTGGTTTTTGTCTAGGTCAATGTCGCTGTATACCAGTTCGCCATTGAATCTACTCCGACCTACTCTATTGATACATGTACAGGACCAAATTTCAGTTGAAGAATATATTTCTTAAAGCATCTCAGCCGCTTTTTATCCGAACGCGTCTGTCCCATACAGCAGAAATGTGATATTTAGGCCCTTGCATCTTCTTGGTCCTCTGAGAGAGGACATTGGAACTAAGATGTCTTGTAAGCCCAAACAAACAGAGATTGGCAGGATTGGTACTTCAACTGATATTATTTCGAGAGGTTATAGTGAAACCCAAATAGACAAAGTCCTTAACTACTTTTAAATTTATATACATACGGGGTGTCCCCTTATTCGTATTAGTTCATGATTCTTGGGTATATTTTAATAAAAAATAGCTGCAGAGTAAGGACCTATCACCAATTTTGATGTCATTTTTTGGAGACAAAAAAAGCCAATTTTACCGATAATTACGCTTTTAGTACTATAATGATTGAAACTTCGTGCAGGACTTTGTTTTTATAAGAAATACTATAGCCTTTGTAAATGCGTTTAAATAAATTTGATATCTTGTCTTAGTTTTAAGATATCCAGTCTTTAGATTGTTTCATTTTTCCCGCCCATTCTAATTGTTTGACTTTCGGATCAATTTTCTCCAGAAAATGCGTATTAAACATATCTATAGATATCATTTTAATAATCAATTTAACAATAATAAAAATAAAAATCAACAACAAGTATTCCGGAAAACGAGCAATAATACTGGGAAAAACCTCGACCAGTTTTTTTAAATGGTATTTTTGAAAATCTTTTCGGAAAACTATTTTAAAATTCCTTCTAGTATGTGAAAACTTTGTAGTTTTCATCTGAGAAAAAATAATGCTAAAAAATCCACCCGTTGCAAAATGGAGAAAACCAAAAATTTTTTAGAAAATGTTCAAAAACCAAAAAAAAAATTCTTTGGAGAATTTTTAAATGCTATATTAATCTTCTATATATGTATATTCTATTCTATAATATTCTTTTGTATATAAAAATGGCGAACATTTTTCAAAAAATATTTAAAAAAACCTTTTTTTTTTCAAAAACCGCTTTACAGATTTTTATAAATTTATTCTCATAAATTCAAATTTATCCAAGAAATAAAATGGTGTACTTTTTTTCAGCCTAAATTAGTTGGAGTATTTATTTAAGAATTTTGAAAAATTTATTTTTATCAAAATCTCAAGCACCTAGAACACTGTCACACATTAGAGCAAGTTCGTGCGACCCAGTCGTGAATTTTCTTTTTTTTTAATTTAGGATTAATCAAAAACGACTTTGTTGTTTTTAGGGAGAGTCAGAACATTTGTGCCGCCGCTGTTAAAAAAATGCCGTGCAGTAGAACTTGTACGACAAGGATGAAGGTTGTTGGCAGGCAAGACATTCGTCATTTCGTTGATTCTGGCAACAATGCGGTCAAGATCTCTAGTTGCGTTGGCTGTTAAATCCTCTGGCATTGATGCCTCAATTTTATAAAGCGGTCGATTCCGTTTTGTAGCTGCCGATGAATCTACTCAAGGTTGACAAGCCCTCGTGCACAATGACCATGAATTCTGTGGCAGCGGATTCGATTCAAGACTGCAAAATCATCATTTGGGATAAATGCACCATGGCGCATAAACAAGTTTTGAAGGCATCTGACTGAACTATGATATTGCCCGCCGAAGATTTTCATCAAACGCTTCCTGTCGTCATCCCGAAATCTACTGCTGCCCAAGAACTTATGTAATACATGCCTGACATTATCGTCCTTGTGGCGGCATGTCAAGAAGTTGAAATTGAATACGAACATGCAATTCGCATTGCAGAACTAGACCCATCGGCTGCGGAATTCTCGAGACAAATGCTGGCGCTTGGAAATGGCCAAATTCCCGTTGATGTTTCGACTGGATTGATATCGTTCCCTGCAAATTTTTGTGAGTTCATATCTTTCGCAAAGTAAGAGCTCGTCAAAAAAGTTTTCCCCGGCATTGCGCACAATCATAAAAATCCCGATTGGATTAGTAAACGGGTAATACTACCTATAGCAGCGAAGAATAAGGACATCAACAACAGCTTGAATTTCATTTTTCTAAGTCAATTCGCAATGGAGAACTGCATTGTGGAAATCCGTTGACAGCTGAAGAACTGCATTCACAGAAATCCATTGACAGCGTGACCGACGAGGATGAAGCGACCAATTATCCAATGGAATTTTTGAATTTGCTTGATATGCCAGGAACCCCGCCGTTTCAAAATCTGAATCCTCCAAAACCGTGCAACCGTACGGTGTTGTCTGTCAAGAAACTGATGAACAATGGGATTCAAGTGACGATCATCAAGGGCAAATTCAAAGGAGAGGAAGTACTTATAGCACGAATTCCAATTATTCCAACTGATCTTCAATGTAAGCGGAATCAGTTCCCCGTTTTATTGGCCTTTACGATGTGGGTCTCAAATAGCACTGTTTTTCGCACGGTCGGCATGTATGTTGACTGTTCGCGTGTTGGCAAACCGTCTTCGTTGCTTGTTTTCGATCCATACTTATTTTGATTCAATTGAAATTAATCGCTTAGAGATTTGAACTATATGTGTTTATCTGAGCGTGTTAAATTTTCGGCGATAAAAAGCTTGTCGGGTCCGCTAGTAACTTTATACATTACTTTCTTCCTAACTTTCTTAATGAAATCGTAAGAATAGCTAACGAAAAATCCCGATTTGAACAAAACTGGGTGATTTGGCTGAAACTTGAAATTTTTAAATAAAGACAAAAGACTTTAATACTTAAACTTTTATTAAAAATTAGAGAGAGCTAGTAGAACCGTAAGCGGTGCGAGTTAAGTACATACTGAATTTTCAGTTAACAATATTGTTTTATACAGGGTGTTTTAGGCGGCAACATTCCGCCCACCTTGGAGCAAATTGATAAATTAGGTCAAAAATTATAGTTAAAGAATTATTAAAGTATTGTTCAAAACGATAGAAGAAATTAATAAATAGCAACAAATAATTCATGATAGAAAGCAAAAAAATTAAAGTATTCATTAATGAATTTTAAAATTATTATTAATAAATATCATCAGCGAGAAGAAGCGGAGAAATTTTCACTATCGGTCGTGTGAGCGTTCCATCTGCCGTCTTGATTGTAGCAACACGTACTTTACCATCAGCACCGGGGTGAACGTTCGTTATCCTCCCAAGTTTCCATTTGGTAGGTGGAAGTTTCTCATCCCGTATTACGACCAGGTCACCCATTTTGAGGTTGGGGCAAGGCCTAGTCCACTTTGAACGTTGTTGAAGTTGAACGATGTACTCAAAACTCCACCTTCTCCAGAAATGCTGCCGTAGACTAGAAATTTGATGCCATCTGTTTCCTAAATGTCCCTTGAAGTATTCGGCGTCGGGTTCGGGAATAGTTTTAAGCGGTTCCCCTATTAAGAAGTGTCCTGGTGTGAGGACTGAGAGGTCATTCACATCTGATGATACGGCGCATAGAGGTCTGGAGTTAACACAAGCTTCAACTTCTGCCAAAAGAGTGCTGAATTCCTCGTATGTCAAAAGATTTTCTCCTAGTGTACGTCGTAGATGATATTTAACGCGTTTTACTGCAGCCTCCCAGTACCCACCCATATGAGGAGAAGCTGGAGGGTTAAAATGCCACGTGGTTCCGTCGTTTACAAGGTAACTGGCAAGTGCTTCGTCCTTAACAGCTTCTGATAGCAACGTCTTAAGTTCCTTTTCGGCGCCAGTGAAGTTGGTTCCGTTGTCACTATATAAGTCCTTACAGTGACCTCGACGGGAGACGAAACGCTTGAACACAGATATGAAGGTAGCAGATGTAAGGTCGCCAGCAAGCTCCAGGTGCATTGCGCCGGTTGCCATACAAATGAACACCGAAATGTATCCCTTTACGGCTTTCGATCCACGACCTCTTGAGAACCGCAGTTGGACTGGCCCAGCGAAATCAACACCACTGCTAAGAAATGGGCGACAAGCTACCACACGGGGTGTGGGTAAATCACCCATTAGCTGCTGACGCAGTATGTGAGTCTGCTTACGGCATTCTACACAGGATGTGGATATTTTTCTCAAAATTCCACGAGCGCCAATGACCCAGAAGCGGGTTTGCAACATTGCCTGCATAGATTGCGGTCCTGCGTGAAGAGTTATGCGGTGTATGTCTGTACATATAAGCGAGGTGAGTTGCGCAGAGCCTGGTAGTAAGAGCGGGTATTTTTTGTCAGGAGTTAAGGTGGTATTGCCAAGTCTCCCTCCTACCCTGAGTATTCCTCTGTCGTCCAAAAAAGGGTGAAGTTTGAAGAGCTTGCTGCGGCGGCTGACGGATTCATTTGACAAAAGACGTTCAACGTCGTCGGCAAAGAAAAAACGTTGAGTTTCTTTAACCCAAAAGATCAAAGCTTCATCTATTTCGAAAAGTTGAAGATGCTGTTTAGTTCGAAAAGGCTTTGTTTCTTCGCCCTTGCAGAGTTTCACGGCTTGTTGGGTATTGAAAATAAACCTTAGAGCGTATGCAGTGACTCGATTTAGCTTCCGTATCGAAGAGTAACGGTCAATCAATTCCCAAATTGGTGTTTTTTGAGAAGTGTTGACAATGTTCACTGATTCTGACCTCTGATCGATGTTAGTTGTAAAGATCTGCTGTGGTGGCCATGAAGACTCAAGTTGCTGTAACCAAATTGGACCGTTCCACCAAAGAGAATGTTCCAGTAAACGTTCCGGAAGTATGCCTCGCGTGGCACAGTCAGCTGGGTTCTGTGCAGATTGCACATGGAACCAATTTTCAGGCGAAATGGTTTCTTGGATTTGTGAAACGCGATTCGCAACAAAAGTGCACCATTTCCCAGGATATTGTCGAATCCACGCAAGAGCAATACTTGAGTCAGTCCATCCAAATACTTGCCGAATGTGAGGTTCTAGAGTAGGCTTTACTGTCTTCACTAGTTGAGCTAGTAGTGCGGCTCCGCACAACTCCAATCGAGGCAAGGACAGTGTTGTGGCTTTCAGTGGGGCAACCCTCGTCTTAGCGGTAAGAAGATTTACTGATATATCACCGGTTGGAGTAACTGTACGAATGTATATTGCAGCAGCGTATGCGGTTTGCGATGCATCCGCAAATCCGTGAAGATGTGACACGGCGTGTGGGATTCCAATCTGAACCCACCTCGGTACTTTTATCAATGAGAGTTTTGTGAGGTGTTGTCTATAGTGCATCCACTGTCTGTTTACTTCGTCAGGCACTGCTTCATCCCAATCCACTTTTGGCTGCCATAAACGTTGAAAAAGCATTTTTGGGGTAATGGTACTCGGAGAAAGTAAGCCGAGAGGGTCAAACAGTTTTGATGCCTCTGAAAGAAGTAAACGTTTGGTAAATTTGAATGTGCTTACCTCTGAAGTTTGGACAGTAAATGAGAGATTGTCTGATGACGGATCCCACTGGAGACCTAATGTTCTGACGCTATCTGCGTCTGAAAAGTCCAAAGGCTGAAGGATTTCTCGCTGATCTTTTGGCACAGAATTTATAACGAGCGCAGAATTTGAAGACCACTTTCGAAGAAAAAAGCCACCTCGACTTAGTATTGATGACACTTCAGTCTGAATTCGTTGCAGGTCTTTTTCAAAATAGCATCCAGTTAGTAAGTCATCCATGTAAAAATGGTCCATTATGATTTTCGTTGCTTCGGGGTGGTTTCCACCTTCGTCTAAAGCAGTCTGCTGGACAGACTTAATAGCGAGATGTGAGGATGAAGCAACGCCATAAACCACAGTTAAAATGCGGTAGTCTTCAATGTCGTCTTCAGGTGAATTGCGCCAAACGATGCGTTGGTAATCGATGTGGTCTTTGTTGATCCGAATTTGACGATACATCTTGGCCACGTCCGCGCTTAAGGCGAAACGGTACGTTCGCATACGTATGAGTGCGATGAAAAGGTCTGGTTGCAACTGTGGTCCTACCAATTGTGCGTCGTTAAGGGAGAATCCCGTTGTGGTGCGGCAAGAGGCATTAAAGACGACCCTCAGCTTCGTCGTAGTGCTAGTATCCTTAATTACAGCTCTGTGTGGCATGTAGTAATGTTTACCAGCAACAGGGTGGTCAATTACCTTCTCCATGTGACCTAGTGCAATGAATTCTTGTATAAAGTCTTTATATTGACTTCTAAGATTGTTATCTTTTGCGAACTGAGATTCCATGCGGAGAAGAGACCGCACAGCAGGACAGTCAGGCTTAAACGGGAGATTCACAACATATCGCCCATCTTTTTGGCGATAATGGGTGTCTAAAAAGATCTTTTCACATAGCTTTTCTTCAATAGACCAATGTTTGACTTCAGGAAGCGCTTCGATATGCCAGAATTTGGAAACAGCTTTTGTAAGCGCACTATCGGTAAACATGCATACGGCGAAATTGAGAGCAATGTCAGAAACCTTGGGCGTGGAGAATGCGTTGAATGCGGTTAATGCGGTGGTTGAGTTAGTTGCGGTGGTTGCGGTAGTTGCGGTAGTTGCGGTAGTTGCGGTAGTTGCGGAGGTTGCGGTAGTTACAATGGTTGTGGCGATTGCGGTGGTTGCGATAGCTGCAGTGGTTGCGATATATGGATACACAGGCTCGATAATTTTCCCGAAGAGGACCCATCCAAGTGTAGAGTTCTGTGCTACAGGAGTTCCGATGGGGCCTTTAATCAGGCCAGTGCGGAGAAATTGTCCCATTTCATCTGCCCCCAATAAAATGTCAACGCCAGCTGGTTGGTGGAATTGCGGATCAGCTAGTTTAAGTGTTTGTATGTGCGTCCAATCATTTTGGCAAAGCCGAACAGGAGGAAGATTGTTTGTAAGTTTTGGTAGAATTTGCGCTCGAATGGTTGTACTGAAACTTTGATCAGATGATGTGAGTGTAAGGTGAACTTCTCCCTTAGAGTTTCCAACTTCTGTCGCGCCGATTCCGTGGATGGTTGTTGAATTAGGAGATCCCCTCATTTTAAGCCTTTGAATACAGTTTTCACTGATGAATGTAAGGTGTGATCCATTATCAAATAAAACTCGGGCTGGTTGGTATCTTCCAGATTGGTCGACGACTTTAACGATTGCAGTTCCTAGAAGAACGTGTTGTTCAGTGTGCGTAAAATAGGAATGCATATAACTGTTGTTTGAACACGCTGCGTTGGATGTCGATGGTAATACTTCGTGAAGAAAAGTGTGATGACGTACATGGCACGTGCGACAAGTGTTGGAGCTACGACACTTTTCATCAATATGACCCGCTCCCAGGCAATTAGTGCAGAGCCTTTTTTCCTTGACGAAAGCTTTCCTTTTTTTAACATCTAGTGCCCGAAACTTTTCACAGCTGAAAATCTTATGGTTAGCTGAGCAAAAGGCACATGAATCAACTGTAGACTTAAAGGCGGTATTTTGATTTTGTTGATTATTTGAAGATGATGTGAGCAGACTGGTGGAAAAAGTTTTTGGCTTACCTTTTAGTTGCACCACCTTAAACGACGTAGTTTTTTGATGTGTATCAATAGCATCTAAGGAACGACATCTTTTTTCCAAGAAAGTCACAAGGGCATCAAACTTAGGAACAATGTCTTCGGTTAAAGACAACTCCCACTGCCTATGAGTCTCGACGTCAAGTTTACTCACAGTAAGATGGACCAGCCAGTCATCCCAATTCAAAACTGGTCTGCCCAGCGCTTTGAGAGACTGAAAGTGCTCTTGGGTTGCGTCTATCAAATCCCGAAGTGCAGCTGGCGATTCGTTATTTAACTTTTTCAACGAAAAAAGCGCGCGAAAATGTGAGTCAATTATTACCCGTTCAACGTCATAACGCTTTTTGAGTAGCTTCCAGGCTTCCTCGTAATTTTTGTCTGTAACTGGAAACCCGTTTACTATTTGTAAAGCTCGAGGGCTAGCTGCCAAGCAACAGCGTAAGTAGTGAAGTTTTTGTGCTCCTGACAGCGATTCGTTATCGTGCACTACTGAAACGAATGCATCGCGGAATGGTCTCCAATCTTTGGCTTCACCAGAAAAACTTGGAAGGCCCATTGTAGGAAGCTTAACATCAACACGGGTAGGCGCAGGTGTATCGATGGTTTTTGGTTTGTTGGAAGCTTTTACCTTCAGGTTCGCTCGAGTGAAGTTAGCAAAAGCCTCACGATACCACTGCTCACCCTGCTCCCTCTCTGGTTCTTGGTCTGCTAGCGTTTCTTGGCCACAAGATAACTCCACAGCTTCTTGAGCTAGTAGAAAATAGCTCCAATGATCGGCCAAAAGAGTGAAATATGATTCCAACTCCGCTTGGTCTAAGCTTTCGGCTTTTTTACTTGCGTTTAAACATCTTTTAATGCCATTACGACAACTATCGCGTTTGACTAAATCGTTTCGGTTTGACATAGTAAACACTGACGAATGGATATGTAAATGGCACAGAAGTTTTTTTTTTTTTATTCACTAAGTTGATGTTGAAAATGTTTTTTTTATTCGATTTATTACGACTTTAAATTAGCGCGACGTTTTCACCTTAAGCGACAACAAACAACTGCCTCTAATCGAAGCTGGCCAAAAAAAAAGTATTAACCGGAATACAAAAGAACCGTATTTCAAATGCAACGAGAATCTGAATAGCTTTTCCAAAAACAAACAGTTATGTTTAACTGTTGAGGGAGAAAAATGTTTAAGAAGAATAACTGTTGCGATTTAAGCAGCTTGTAAAACACATAAGCAATGATTTTTTTTGTTTTGTTGTTGCGAAGGGCAAAAGTATGTATTGCGCGTGGAGAGAAGAGTTCAATTGTAAAACAACTTCTTTGCCTTTTTTGGTTATTGCACAAAACTATGTAGGTATGTGATGTCTCCTGTGTGCGATGTGTGCAGTTTAAGTTTAAAGAGTACATATATGTATATAATAGTGAAGACACATAGGCTATGCTATTGCGGGTTTTGTTGGCGGGGTATGAAATAATGCACCGGTACTAAATTGATAAGTTTTAAGATAAGAAGCGATTTATTTAATTGGTTTGCGTT
This sequence comes from Platycheirus albimanus, assembly GCA_916050605.2. Classification (NCBI taxonomy): domain Eukaryota; kingdom Metazoa; phylum Arthropoda; class Insecta; order Diptera; family Syrphidae; genus Platycheirus; species Platycheirus albimanus. The sequence continues at coordinate 270,320,389 of OU696696.1, read as the reverse complement.
GATTAATTGGTTTGCGGTTGAGTATGCACGAATTAAAATGAAAAATTATTATTATTCGAACTCGAAGGACCATGATTTGGCTGAAACTTGAAATTTTTAAATAAAGACAAAAGACTTTAATACTTAAACTCTTATTAAAAATTAGAGAGAGCTAGTAGAACCGTAAGCGGTGCGAGTTAAGTACATACTGAATTTTCAGTTAACAATATTGTTTTATACAGGGTGTTTTAGGCGGCAACACTGGGTCTATAAGAGGTACCCACCGTTATATGAAAAAATCCGAAAAATTTATTAAAACGAAGAATAAGACTCTTCTAAAGAAAAAGCATCCTGAGTGTTTCATTAAAATAAATACGTCCGTTGATGGCAGGTATACCTACCTTTAATTTTCATCCTAGAGCAAAAACTGAAAAATATCCTCCGGAAGAATACCAAATAATTTTTTAATACCTACTAAGTTAGTGTTTGAAGCAATTTATCTCATCCGCTTAGGCTGTCGAGACAGACAGAAACACAGACGCACGGAACGCGCAGACCGACATAGAACGTAGGACTGGAGCCTATAATTGCAATCGAAAGTCATAATTAAGAATAACGTGAGTAAGGACAAGATGTGTTGAAGTACTATTTCAGTGAAATGGCGCCCAGTGTTTGTGATGTTTACACATGAGTACCAGTGAGTCATGGTACATACCTACTGTCATAGTGTTTCGTCTTCCTGTCGATCAAGTGCTCGTCGTGTGCGGTCGCGTTGTTTCTGTGCGCGTGTGTCACCCACAAAAATAATAATAAAAAAAAAAAGATAAACCAAACCAAATTTACATACCTACCATAAATAGTGCAATAAATCTAAAGCCGTAAACTAAATTCAGCCCTAAACTTGAAAAATAAATAGAATCAGTGCCAATTAAAAGAAAAGGAAAAAAAAAAAAAATACACCAAATACCTCGCTCGCATTCGCAGCACAGCATCCAACAATACCCACCCTCTCCACCCGCGCCACCCATAACTGTTGCTTTCTATACAATGCAAGCCTCTTGTGGGGCTTATCGCAAGAGATTTTGCATTGGATGGTGAGCAGCATTTGATGCATATTTCTTTCGTGTTTTTTGTCTATATTAATTCCCGTTTGCAAATTGTTTTATGGGCATAACACCTAGGACAGCTTGTTTATAATTGGAATTAATATGGGCCTATACTGCACGGCTGAAATTAGTTTCGTCAAAGTTGAATCTTTTGTGTTTAGTTTTTCAAAATGGTAAGTGATTTTTGTGTTGTATATTCAAATGTTCGTGGGCTAAGAAAGAATTTCTTTTCTGTGTACGCCCATACTGTGCAATACAGGCCAGCTGTCTTGGCATTAAGTGAAACCCAGGTTGGACAGAATACTGATTTATCAGAATTTTGTTTGTTTGGATATAACTTAGTGCCTTTACTTTTTTCCCACCATGGTCTTGTCGTTTATGTTAGGAATGATATTGCTTGCCAGAGCCTTCCCCAATATGGGCATTGTTCTAATACGAACTTTAACTTCCTGTGGCTCAAATTCACTGTCCGCAAGCATATCATTCATTACTGTTTTCTTTACAGGAGTCCGAATCTTGACAGCATGTCTACTTGTGATGAGTTAGATGTTTTATCAGATTCAATTTCCCGAATTGTTTCCCATTGTCCTCACACTGAAGTCGTGATTACGGGCGACTTCAATGTACACAATTCAAGTTGGCTCCGATATTCTGGCCAGACAACACTCGAAGGAAGGTATACCGAGATCTTTGCTGAGTATAACCATCTTACCCAGCTTGTCGATGAGCCTACTCGTATACCGGATGTTGATGGGCATTCCGCCCATACTCTTGACTTGTTCCTTACTTCCCATCCTGATAAATATACTATTAAAGTAACTTCTCCATTTGGCACCTCGGACCATTGTGTCATTTCAGCTAATTTCTCGATCTCCAACCATCCAGTTAAAGAAAAAATTCCCACTAGGACCGTTTGGCAATACGAGAAAGCCAACTGGGACGGTCTGAATAATTTCTTTCGCAACTTTAACTGGTCATTATGCTTCCTCGATAATGACATTGATGCCAGTGCTGAAATGATTACAGAAGTGATTTTTCTTGGAATGAGAACTTTTGTCCCTCACAGAACAAAATGTATCAAACCAAAAGAAAAGTCTTGGTTTACCGAAGAGTGTAAAGAAGCTATCAGGTTGAAAGAAGTAAGCTTCCGATCCTACAAAGCCAACCCAACTGAGGAAAATCGGAAGAAACACAAACAAGTTAGGAACTCGTGCAACTCCGTTATACACAAAACGAAATTTTTACATGACCAGAAGTTACGGCAAAAAATTCTGCAATGTCCCAAAGGCAGTAAAAACTTCTGGTCATTTGTAAAAAACGTCAAGAACTCAACGTCATCATCAGTTCCAACGCTCATCGTCGACGATAAACCTATTGTCAGCTCTTCAGAGAAGGCAAATATGCTCGCAGCTCATTTTGCTGCAAGTTCTACGTTGCCTGCAAGCAACAATGCCCCTCCTGTACTTGAGAACGTTAATTCTTCTATGGGACAGATATTTTTCCGCACTCGTACAGTAGCAAGAGTACTTCAAGATCTTGATATACACAAATCCGCTGGCCCAGATGGTATACCCCCTATTCTTCTGAAGAAGTGTTCTTCATCTCTGGCAAAACCACTGCGTAAGCTTTTCCATCGCTCCTATCGTTCAGGAATCTTTCCTAGTAGATGGAAAACAGCATTTGTCCAGCCCGTCCCAAAAAAAGGTGATTCCTCCTCCCCCTCCTCCTACCGACCAATTGCACTTACGTCCCTTCTTTCCAAGGTCATGGAAACGCTGATAAATCGTCAGCTCAAGAAATATCTCGAAGATCGGGAGCTTTTAAATGACCGGCAATACGGCTTTCGCAGCAATCGTTCCACTGGTGATCTGATGGCATATCTCACCGAACAGTGGAACAAATCTGTGCATCGCTTTGGCGAAAGCAAGATTATTGCGCTTGATATTTCAAAGGCATTTGATAGAGTTTGGCATGAAGCTCTTTTATCGAAAATGCGTGCATTTGGTATCGATGATACTCTTATTCGTTGGATTAGAAGCTATCTTCTGGACCGTTCAATACAAGTTGTATTAGACGGTTTCAAGTCTGATCTCCACAAAATAAATGCTGGTGTGCCCCAGGGCTCCGTTCTGTCTCCGACTCTCTTTCTCATTTTTATAAATGATCTCTTGTCTGTGACTTCTAATCCATTAAATTGTTTTGCTGACGACTCAACCCTCAGCTTTTCATATACGTTTGATAATTCACGGCCTTCGCCTTCGGACGTGTTATTACAACGAAATCGTATGATAAGCTCGTTAAACTCCGATTTAAACAGCATTGTGAATTGGGGTACTAGAAATCGTGTGGAGTTTAATGCGTCGAAAACTCAATGCTGTCTTTTGTCGTTGAAGCTAAACATACCCCCTATGCCATTATCCATGAATGGTACTTGCATCGAGGAGGCCGAAAAGCTATCAGTACTCGGTATGTGTATCAGTGACAATCTTCGTTGGAATGATCATATACTTGAGATTGCCAAGAATGCTGCAAGATGCTTAGGCTTTCTTAATAGATGCAAGAAGTTTTTCACCCCTTCTGATCTGGCTACAATTTACAAAGCGTTTATACGCCCTAAACTCGAGTATAACTCCCATCTCTGGGCAGGTGCTTCTCAAACTTTTCTTCACCTGCTCGACAGAGTTCAGAAAAAAGCGTTAAAATTGATAGGAGAGAGAAGCATTATGGAAACATTTCCGTCACTTGAACATCGTCGAAATGTCTCATGTCTTTCCTTATTTTACAGATTCTTTTACAAAAAATGCTCACTCGAGGTAGCCAGTTGCGTTCCACCCCTTAAACATTTCCCCCGTAATACTCGTCTTGCTAGGAACGCTCATCAGTTTACACTTGAGCCCAATTTCGGACGTACCGTGAAATATAGAGATTCTTTCTTTAGCCGTACAACACGAATGTGGAATGGATTGCCTGGCACAATTTTTCCTTGCCATTTTGATCTTCAAACATTCAAGATCAATGTTCATCGACACCTCCTTTCCCTCCCTTCCTAACTTCCTATCGCTCGCGCTGTGACTTATCATTAAAAGGGCTATAACAAACCCCTTGAGCGCGTGTGCATTATAAAAAAAAAAAAAAAAAAAAAAATGTAGTGTTTCTTCTTCCTGTCAAAATGTATACTAAACAATATATACATATTTTAAAATAAGGTTTTCTGGCCTCCAATCTAACCATTCTTAAATCGTTGATTAGCATCAGCTAAAAATTTAACTTAACGTGACCAAGTTATATGTTCACGAATATACAAGTGAACCTCTCCACAATCCATGATAAGATAGAATATTCTTTTTATCATTTTCGACAAACTACAAACCAACAAAATATTTGAATATCGTAAAAACTCAAATTTTTTTCTGACTCACAACATTTCCAGTAAAACTAAACTCAGTCACAATAAACATTTTATGAATGGAACTGAGTTAAGACTCAAAACGTAACTCAAAATCTTCATAGCCCATTCAACATCAACTTCTTTTTTAAAAAAATTTAAGAGATAACCTACCGCACTTAAAGAGAAAGAGAGAACCTGTCGCTATCGCTATCAAACAACAAACAAACAAACTCCCCCGCATACAATTAACATTACATGCGCTCTCTTATGTCTCGTGAGCATACCACTACATACCACCAATTGCACATTATGCGAAGGCGAAACAACAACAACAACAGTCAAAGTTACATCAACAGCTTGCACTTGGATACCAAACTCTGCGGCAGTGGCAGTGCACTCGAAGAAGATTGCGGTAGGCCCACGGAGAAAGCACTCAATGTGGCGTTTGATATGGTAATGGTAACAGTGAGTCAGAGTCGGTGTTGCTGTCGCTGCATGTTGCGTTGCTATCGCTCGCTTCTTAAGCAGCACTATCAAGAGAAATACCATCGAAGAGAAACATTTCGTGGTCTATGTTTCATGCTTTAGCATAAATTGAGAGTGTTTTTTCCTTGATAGAAACTCCCACAAAACTTCACCAACGATTTCCTCTCAAACTCAATTTCACCATCAATGTCTTTTAGTCTCTCAGCTCAAATAATGTTAAAACGAATTGGGTTCGGGTTCGGGTTGCTCTGGCTCTGATACAGCTACTGCTACTGCATAGGGTAAAGAAATATGGTTTCCATACTTTTTACCCAATTTTACCGAAACGCGACCTAGAATCTCATTTGTGATGGAGGCTCTTGGACGAATTTTCCAGTTCACATTCGGTTATCGTGCTGATTGGTAGTACGCGCGTCGAGAACGTGTTGAACGAACGAGTGTACTTAAAAAGATATTATAGTTTCTTACCCAAAGCGGATTGTTTTTAAACAACAACAACAACCACATAAAAAAAAGATGATAAATTTTAGTTAAAGATTTTGTGTAAAAAAAAAATTATTAGATTTTATAAAAATCTTTTTCATCATTAGCAAAATTAAACTTGAATATTGTGTGTGTAAATATTGTAATTTAAATTTTTAATTTTTGACGAAAAAAAAAGTGTCAGCAGTGGTTAATGTCATGCAACAGTGTTAAGATTAATTTATATTCGGTAGTGTTGTGTGAGCCATTAGGAGCATCGGGTCCTTATCCTGAGTTCAATTTCAAGTTTTTGAAATAAGGAATTGCTTGCGCCTTGTGGAAATTGCGTATTGTGTGTTTTGGGTTGGTGTTTTTGAAAAATTAACGACATAATAAAGTGATTTTTTCACTGAAAATCTGATGATGTTAGAAATGGTGGATAGTATCTTGACTAATTTATAATAATTGGATTTTTTCCTGCGCTGCCAACTTGGGGGTAAGATTTGTCCAGGGGTTGGCTACTAATACCTGATGGAAATAAAAGAAGGTCATCATTGATTAAGGAAACGATTTAATAGCTTATTATTAGTTTATGCATGGAGTAAATAAAATGTCCCTTCAGTAGGTCCTTGATCTTAGTCTTAAGATATTGTATGAATTTATTGTTAGTTATGGAAATTCGATTTTTTTATTTTTTTCACATACACATCATTTGAGCCTAGTATCTTTGAGATACTTTTTGTGAGGCAATATTCGCCAAATTTAAGTTAACACTACAAAAATGGTTAGGCTTGCTATGATTTGTATTTGACGTCCAAGAAGGTATGATGATGATTTTAAAACGACAGCTAAGGATAGATTTCTTGACAGGTATACCTACTTATTCGATTCTTACAATAGTCTTAAAAGTCTCTTCATTTTCTCAGCATTTTGGTTTGTTTTAGCTATTCTAAGTTCGAATAAAATTTTTAGACTTTTTTTTAATTTATTTCTTGACAAATTTTGTGACCGTTTCAGAAATAAGATCTTAGGATGTGAAAATTATGGACAAGAAATTGGATGTAATAACATTTTTTGCGGCACAAGATAGAAGGAATAGAAAGATAGAAAAGATTTTATGATGGATAATTGGTATAATTTTGGGGCTCGAAAACACAACTTTTGGTGAGCAATCAATTACTTCATCCACTTCAGCATTACAACCCTTAATTTGCTGAACATTTTTGTCGATTTTTCCTATTTATTTGGCATTCCACATTCTTGTTGTGCGGCTGGAAAATTTAACACTATTTTTGAAATGAGGCTCATTGGAGTTTTTAGACACATAACTTTATTTGCTTGGTGCTGCTATCCTTTTTTTTTATCAAAATGAGTAAGACTAGGGTAGATTGCAGCCATGAAAATTTCTATAATTAAAAAACTTAAGCGATTGCGAAACTTTTGAAACCTATTTTGTATATTAATTTAATGCAAATATAATGTTAAATATAATTATGTTAGGTCCTTGTTTTAGTTCTCTGCCATTGTCACCCAACTTCAACTTGAAGCAACAATCGTTAAGACTTTTTTCAAATCAAAATAAAGCTGAGCCGAGCTAGTTTACAATCATCAATTTAGAAAGAAATGAATTTGATTAGATACATTTCTTAGATACACGAAGCTAATAAAGTAAAGAACGGAAATGTAAACCAGTGAAAGAAAATCATTCAAAAAAAAAAAAAAAAAAAAAAAAAAAAAAAAAAAAAAAATACGTACAGTTTTGAAAATGGAGCATCATAGGTGTATGAACCTATATTTCGAAATTCGCATCCTTTTGGTGGAAATCTGGAAATACGCAAGAAAAGTTTTTTTGATAAAAGGAAAGAAGAAAAAATTACAAGGATTAAGGACTCCGAAATTAATGCGTCTTTTATAGTTCATAGCCTGACACTAACCTTACGTTTACTTAAGATTGATAAATTAAAATGTTTCTTACTTTGGAACTGCCCTCTCATTTAGAAGATAAAAATGGAAGCTGTTTTGCAAGTGGCTTAAAGTCATTTGGAACCTCATTGTGTATTATTGGGCCTCTACAAAATCAATATTGCAATAAGCCGTGGTTCCATTTTAGGTGTTATTTCCTGATGTAGTTTTTTGTTTCTCTTCGACCACAGGATTTTCACTTCATTTTTTGCGGGCACTCCCGTGTTCAGTCCCGTTCAGTCAACAGCTCATCTCTGTCAGATAGGTACCTACCCGTATGTTAACAGTTTTATCAATTAACAGTGCCTTGGTGTACTGGTCTTAGATTCCTCCAAATTGTTAACGTTATTTGCGTTAAAGTTGGGTAACAGATTACACTTTGTACTCAGATGTCATTTTATTCAATATTTAAGAATATTGGTTAGAAAAGCTAACCCTTCGTGTAATTTACACTCATGCATTCCACATTGCGGAAGGGTTAATATTAAAGAGTTTTTAGAAACCAATTGGAAGCAAAACGTTTCAAACCTTTTCCCGAAAAAAATTATTTACTAAGTAAAACTTTATTCTTTGGCTGTCTTGCGAATACGCAATTTGCTTAGAAAAAACTAAATGTTATAGGCTTGGTTAGAAGGCATAGGGATTTTAATTTCATTAAAATACACAAGGACAACAAAGATTTATGTAAGAACAATCTGTTTCAAAAATATTCCAAGATTAGTATCAATTAGTTGAGAATAACTTAATGAAAAATAAAATGAAATTTTGTTTAACCTTATTTCCTCCATCTCCATTAGGTAATTTTCCAAAATAAAAAGTATACTTAACTATGGCAGTGGACTTATAAAACATCCATCTTTATTTTTTAACAGCGAAATAAATTGAAATCTTCAGAAACAATATTTTCAAAACTAATGCTAATCTCCAAGTTGTTTAAAGTAATTATCTAACAATGCGCTATTTCAAACGACACTGCAGTTACATCTTTTTACTAGCTACTTTTTGGCACTTTACTAGCAAGTAAGGTATGCCTAAAAGAGCTTTCAATCAAAAACGACCCCGAGGTCTGTGTGTCTCGCTGTAAGCGTCTCTGAAGGTAGCCTAAGCAAAAGGCTTTTTTTTTCTCGAAAACGAAAATTACGATATTGATAAACTTGTCAATATGTCAACAAGGACACATCACACAGGCCAATCTTTCGATTAGAAATCTTTCAACGGTTCGCTCATTACCGTCAAAAAAAGTCTTTCATTCTCGTCAACGACGTCAACTAATTAACCGATTTTGCGCTATAAGCTTGTTAAACGATAATGAACACTTTGTTTCAGGTGTTAGAAATAATACAGGGTGGCAAAAGTCCACTGTCGTATTACATGGTTGTTTTAAAGAAACGAATAAAAGGGTTCAGTCGCGAAGATGAAGAACGTGTAAGAAAGTGTGAAAACCTATATTTTCAAAGCCTGCCAGTTCGATTGACGCTGTAGTGCCTACAGTTCAATAATTCAGTCCTATCGCAGTCGTATTCAGAAACAAATCAAATTCTTGTTTAAGTAAATGCCTAACAGGAATACCGGAAATGTGTCCACTAAAAAGCGGTTCTTAAAAAAACGTTTTGAGATAACAATCAAACATGAAGTAATGACGATAGCGAAGACAAACAAAGTTGGTCTACGAATTCTGTCTAGGAATTCTGTCCGTCTGTCTGTTATTGTACATAGGTTAATTTGAAATTCTGTTTTTAGCTCAAACAAAAACGTTACCTGCCATATAAACAATATGTTAAAGCTCATTTTTCTTGCAAGTGGCTCTAACAATTTCCATTTAAAAAAATCAGTCTAGCTTTTTTTGGTTATGACCTATAATATGGCTGTTAGAAAAATTGCTAACAATGTCTAACAACAATACATTCCACATAGCACCGATTTTTTTTGCTTACGACTATCTCGAAAACGGCTTGACCGATTCTTTCGAAATCTTACACACTCTATATAAAGTAGCTCAATTTATACCGCAAATAAAAATTTTTAATAGTTATTTTTTCGTATTTTTAAAAGCATTTCTTAACTTTAAGAAAATTTTGTATTTTGAAATCTGCTCCATAATTTTTGTTTTTCAAAAATGATAAGCATATGTTTTTGCTGAATACCTTTGAATTGGCGTATTTGAAAATTTTTGAATATTTTTCAAGCAAGCTTCAAAAAACAACTTTTTTCTAAAGATTTTTAAAATTTTATTCTCCTCATGAATTGAAATTTTTCAAGAAAATAAAATGGCGTACTTTTTTTTCAAAACCTCAAAGCCATTGTTACACATTAGACCAAGTTCGTGCGACTTAGTCGTGATGCACTTTATATTTTAGAAAAATGATTGAGGGCCTACTGTGTCCTCTGGAAAGACAAAATCTAGAATGTATAAAATCTAGAAAGATGGAAATCTAGAATAATCTAGGAAAAAGTGTTCTAGATTTTTTTAGAGGAATTCAAAATCTGGAATTAATAATAATTCTAGATTTTGTCCAATCCAGATTTTTTTTTTCGATTTTTGGTTTTCGAAATTTTAATGTTTTCTAGATTTTGGGTTTTCTGGATTTTCCTAATTCTAGATTTTTTTGTTTTAGATTTTTTGCTCTGGATTATTTTTTCTAGATATCGTGGTAAACCAGCACAAATTTCTGTGCAGTCAAAACAATTTACAAAGGCTGTTATGGGACAGGCCAACCCAATATCTTCAGGGGTTGCAGTCACAATAATAAACGTGAAAAGGCAAACAATTGCTATCTGGCAATTCTTATTTTGACAGAACCTGTACTTCAAGAACAAAGATAGCGTGTATTCACAAGCCCCAGTGTCGACAATTACACTAGTTTAGCTAGATCCGACACGATTGAATTTTTGGAACTGAGAGACCGTTGAGTTAGGTACTAGCCAGACAACCAACTCTATAGAGTTACAATTTTGCATGAGAGAGACTGTCTACGAAAAAGAAGTCTATCCTTTGGAAGTTGGCCACCCACTCAAGTGGACCCCTTTTTAAACTGGTGATACTGTTGCATACGAATAGTCACAGGCCTAATTATTTTTGACAGAAGTAGGCTTCAAATTTTTCGGCTTAAAAGTATTAGTTTGCATAATTTGTGAACGATTTTTCTTTACAATGCAATCGACTGCAACCAAGAACCGTCACCAAAATTTTAGTGGCGTTAATATTTTTTTTAAATTATGAACTTATCTCCCACAATTTTGTATTGAAGAATTACATTTTAATTTAAACAAAAGTTGCAAAAATAACATCAAAATTACATAATTTAATAATTTGGGATCTCATTTACCTACCTCGAAAAAAAACCATCAAGAAAAATTATTTCAAATTAAATATTTTGTAACACTAACTTCAAGGACACCAAACTAAGCAACAATCATCCACTTTTTGGACTAAAAACCAATTCTTAAAACAAACATTGGTTAAACAAAGCACTGACTAGCATAACTTCTGCTGACACTTTTTTACTTAATAAAAATTTACTATCTTTTTTTGATAGAATTTTTTTTTTTATTAAAAAAAAAACTGTCATTTACTCTTTTTTTATTTAATATAGTGATGCGGAATTGAACATTTCGAGCAGCATTAACTTGGACGGTAAATTATTTTTTTTTTATAAATTTCACGCCTACGAACGGACGTATACAAAGTCTTTATTTTTTAACACGTTCGTGGATTATGCAAAATTAATTGACCATTCCCAGTGTGAATAAATATTTTCATGAAAATTGAATATGTGTATGTAAATTTATTGTGAAAAAAGCAAAGCCAAACTACAACAATTCGGGTATGTCCTTGCTTAAACGTTTATGCATACGCCTCTGTTGCGATAAAATTTTTTATTCCTGCTCCTAGATAACCCACTGCACTGGGAAAAAAGCAAATCAAACACAAATTGTTGTGAATTTTTTTGTATTTAAATTAAATTGAAAAGTGAAATTTTCTGAAAAAATTGTATCACGAAAAAAAAAATTAAACCATTTACCTTAAAAAATAAAGAAATGCGCGAAAAAAATATAAAACCGTATAAAATAGGGTGCTGAAGTTTAAACACAAAAAAAAAAAAGAAAAAAAACCTAAAAATAATACAAATTGAGTGCACCACAGTTGAGTGATTTTAATTTATATTGTTCCCCTTTTATTCGAGCGAGGATTGCGCGTATGTATACGGTTACGGTGAGTCTATCTACATAAATGTGTTTTGCATCCGTTAGATGCAAACATTCTAAATATCTAAAAAATAACACCAACAACTGAAAGTGCATCGTACACAAAAAAACATCAAATTAATTAAAAAAAAATATTTTGGAAGAAAAAACCTTGCTGTTTTTCGGGAAATTTAATTTGGTGGAAAAAAAATTGCATTGTGTTAAACAAAAGTGGAAGATACTTCTTCAGTGGAATACACTCTAACGGAATTTTTAACTAATCCATATCCATACACTACAACAAATCGTGTGCTGTTATGTGCCGACGACTTTAAACGTCAAACGGAGGTGTTTTTGGAACTTGCATAATGAGCTTCATGGTCTGATGGCAATAAACAGGTTGGTTAAGCACAAACTATATGGTTAATATGTTTTTTTCTTTTTTGTATCTTATTTTTTAACAATTTTATATATTCTGTTGCGGAGGGGGAAAATCCTTATGTTTTTCGTAAAAAGGGCGTTTGGGTTCAACGCTCTTATCATACATAAAAGTAGCTGTTGCAACAGGAAAAGGGAACTTGTTGATTTTGTCGCCGATAAAAGTTTATTGATCTTCCAGATACTTGTCTATAGGTATACCTGTGAATTTTTTTTTGTGTCAATTCAATCTTACCGGTAACATAGGTACATACATAATGTTATTTCTAAAAACTAAATTATATTGCTCAATCCAATATAGTTCAAGATTTTGAATTTTTCTTTCTTCAAGCCATGAAACCAAAAATTGCAGGGAATTGCAACCTATTAAAACGGCTTTGGTTCTGATAAAGCCTCGCTTCGTGATAGATCAGCGAAATAAATCATCATTGCTCGTGGTTTGTAGCCGGATGGTGAACCGTACGACATCAACCGCGTGCTGTTGACATGTGTTTTAAGTTCTTTTCTATTCATTGATTTTTCATAAGTTTTGATTCCAATGGTCACATTTTTTGTTTGAGAAAAACACAACCGACTGAAAATGCTGACAACAATACAGCTCACTCTAACACTCTTCGTATCCAAGAAAATTTTGAGGATATTCTGTCAACAGGATTTTTTCGCTCTTAATCAAGATTTGATTTAGTATGAATGCACTATATGAAAGAACTTTAATAAAATCCAGCCTATTGAAAGGGCTATGATATAACATAAATTGTGTTGCGGCATATCACCTTTTTATATTTCTGTATATCTTCCCATGCCAAAAAAATCCCTAAAAATTTAAAGGTTTCTTAAAGAAATGCCACAAATACTTTAACCCGTTAGATGGGGAGAACATTCGCATAAAGATGGAATATAATTTTTTCCTGTCTGTAATTATAGGGGAAATGAATTAGGGGTAATAATCAAACACAACATTACGATAATAGGGTAGTCCGAAAATTATGTCCGAGGGGTTTTTGGTTTTCTTATTTCCCAGGTCTACAACTACCCATTTTTTTTTTTTTTGCAAAAAAATGTATCTTTAGCTAAGAAAAATCGCTTGTTCGGACTTTGTAATACTTATTTTTTTTAAGACTTTCAGGAACCATAACCAATTTCAATGAAATTTTAAATGTAAAACAATAAACAACTAACAGTTTTTTAAAAAATTATGCTAAGCTTTAAAAATATTTAATTTTTTGTCAAGCTTTTGAATATTTTGGAAACAAAACAGGTTAAACAGGAAACTGCAGATTTTCTTGTATTAACATACAGTCACTGGCAAAATTATTTACACATTGCCTTTCTCATACATTAACCAACCAATAAAACTTTAGAGAACTTTTGAAATAAGAACAAATTGCTAATAAACTTTTCTCATTTTTAATGTTTTCAGTTTTATTCAATCAGTTAATTAAAAAAAATTATTAAATTGCAACATATCACTGTTAAAATCACAGAATTCTTAGAGGCACAATTATTTACACCAACCCAGTTTTTTTCGTTTTCAATTCATCTGGAAGCGAAACAGAAAATTATTTGTAAGTTTGTAGTTAACGGTTATTTAAAATTACATTACCTATAAGGTTGTTATTCCTCCTTTTGCCGTAATTACAACTTCTGCAAAGCGTCTGGGCATTGAGTCTATTAAGCCTTGAACCTGCTCTCCTGGAATGGTGCTTCCAGCTGTCTTAAAGTCCTTCCAATTTTGATCTGCACTTGCAGTTCTGCAAATGTTGTCAGGAGTTTTAGATTTCACTCTGTGCCAAAGATTTTCGATAGCATTAAGGTCAGGACTTTGTAGGGGCAATTTCAAAAACTTCATTACCCACTTCTTCTAAATACTTTTAAATGTTCTAGGCTATGTGTATCGGCAGATTGTCATGTTGAAGGATCAAATGGTTCCCGATTTAATCTTGAGCTAGCAACCACTGGAAAATCATTTAAAATATTCAAATAATGTGACTGTCATGTTATCGGAGCACCTTACGTGTGGGCCCACTCCACTATTTATATGAAACAATATATCATTATCTTGCCTGCTTTGGAATGCCGTGTAGGTTTAGTAAAGAGTTGTTTGGCCTTTATTTTGGGGTTGGCATAACAAAACTATGTAACGTCTTTAGGTACTGTTCAAGGAACAAGATGTTTCGTCGTTCCGAAGGATTCTCCTCCAAATTTGTGGTGATGTTCATGTTAATGTGGTCGCTTGCAAATTTTAGCCTAACTCGCTTGTTTTTCGGTGTTATATGAGGCTTTTTCTGAATAACTTAGGCATTTATTCCGTTTGCTTTTAATCTTCCGCAATGTAAACACTTATATGTGCATTACTTTTGAAGACGCAAATAATTTTTGCTTCCCTTTTTGATAACCCTTTTTCTTCATCTACCAATTTTATTTTTTACACTTCCATATTCATAAAGCTTAGTTTTAATTATAAACGGTTTTCCAGCTGCAACTTGCGATTATAGGTACTAATAGGCAAGTTATGCATTTTTTGGATAATCAAACATAACATTACGATGATAGAGAAGCCTAAAAAAGTGGGTCCGACAATTCTGTATGTCTGTCTGTCTGCCTGTCTGTCCGTCCGTCCGTATGTACAGCTTAAACGGCTGAACCGATTTGCTTCAAACTTGGTACATAGTATTATTACGACGTCCTACAGAGGAATTTTTGGAATTAGCTAGCATTCTAGCTCTTAAACTAATGATACCTACCAGCCATGCGATTTTTAGTGAAAAAAATTAATTTTTCTCAAAAACGGATCCTACGATTTTGATAAAACTTTCTAAATAATTTTTTCTGTGCAAATTTTATGTATTGGTTGGAATAGACTTTTTGAGAAAAGTCTTATAACGGTACCTCCCATAGGACCGGTTTATTAAAATCGGATTTTCTCGTAACCACTTGACGGATTTTGATGAAAATTGTAATGTGGAAGCTCTTTAATAGGCGAAATAATATGGATTCTTAAATTTTTCAAAACAATTTTTTTTTATTTTTGTTCAAAAACGGTTTAATTTATTTTTTTAAATTTTCTTTTTCTGATAAAAACTACAAAGTGCTAGAAGCTGGCATACTCAAAAAAAATTTGGAGTATATTTTGGAAAAGTTTTTCAAAAAAACTGTTTTTTGAAAAAGCTGGTCGAACGGTTTAAAAAAAAAAATTTTTGAAATTCTAAACAGTAAACGAAATTAGATGGTTTACTTCATTTTTTTAAAACGTTTTAACTAGTGATTTTTAGGTGATCAATAAAATTTCATATAATTTTTGTCTGCTTTTTTTCCAAAATCTCAAACCCCAAGACCACTGTCACACATTAGAGAAAGTTTGTCCGACCCAGTCGTGCACTTTATTTGAATGATATTTTAAATGCAAAAATATTAACCATTTAAAATTTTCAAAAAATAATTATTTAAGTTTTTGTCAAGTTTTTGAATGTTTTGGAAACAGGTTGATTGATTTTGTTCCAGATGGAAACTGCAGATTTTCTTTTTTAACATAGATAGGTACCTATATTTACCCACAAATATTTTTAAATATAAATTTTTGAAACATTAAAAAAAAGAATAAAAAAAACCTTGCAAAAAGTGGTCGACTGGGCTTGAGTTTTTTTCCGTATTACACATGTGTATCAAAGAAAACTCTTTTACATGTTTTGACATAGTGTTCGTAATACCCAATTGTTTGATGTTTTTTTTTCTATATTCCAAGAACAAACACGGAATATTATTCTGCATTAGAGCAGGCTCATGCGACGTATTTAATTGAATCTGAACAGATGCTTCTGCTTCTTTCAAGTATGTATATGTACCTACGTTGGAAATGTTACCTATTTCTAGCTTTTCTATCATTTCGTTTTTAAATTACCTCTAAAAAGTCAGTTTCACTTCTTCCCTGAAACGCGTTTGGCATATCAGTTAACCCTCGAGCCATATTTTGAACGTATTACTATATAGGTTTAAAAGATATCTCATACATCCTAACATGTCATAAATAGACTATAGAATCCAGATTTCGAAATTTTCCACAAAAGTGAATTTTGCATTTTGAAAACTATCAACGATTTGAATAAGAATGGGGGAACTGAATTTATGGGTAATGACAACTTCACGATATGCGAAGATTTGGGAAGGAAAACTTTGTTTTCGGAATGAACAAAATTGCAAACAATGTCCTTTTCCTAGGTATTTGGCCGCATTGACTGACGGTGTTATATAGGACCCCAACTCAAAGAAAATGTCATATTGTTGCGTCGAAGTATAAAATCTAACACCTCATTTAATTACACACGGTCTCATGGCAAACGGCCAGTGTAAGCGAATCATATGAAACGAAGCAACTGGCAAAGCAAAACTTTTAACCTTTCCCTCGTTCAGACCTGTTGGTAGAATTGTTATTAAAAGAATTTGACAACTAATGCATGTGTTTAGCAATCTTGCTTCAGTCCTTAATTGTATGAAACAATTTTTTTTTCTTCAGAATTTACCTGTGTTATAGATACAAACATAATGTACATAATTATTGGAACATTACCATTCGTCCGCGTCCGAAAGCACTACATACTGATGAAACGGTGACCCGAATCCGTCACTTATTGCATCGTTAAGCAGTACCCACGTTGAACGTTGATACATCACATTCGAAGGATTAACAAGAAAAAACAGCTCGTTCTTTAACTGGGAAGCCATCAAATCCTTGCTTCCGCTACTGAAAGAAGTTTATTTTACAATACAGCCATTTTAATCTACATATTTTGTCCATTGATGCCATCGTACGATTCGTTGAAATCAGGGTGTGCAATAATAATTGTTTTTTTTTTTTTTTTTTTTAGTTTTTCGAGTAGGTATAATGTTAATCGAATTTCGCAAAAAAGACAAAGAAGAATTCTAAAAAAAAGTATCAAAATTAATCCTTATTTTGCGAATAAGCTGGTTTCTATTAACTAAAGGCAGACCTTAATGCTGCTATTCAAACTGGTAATACTGCGTTTTTCTGTTTTTCTGACGTAATTTTGACGTCACGTGTAAGATTTTACCTTGAGAATACAGCTACACTGAGGGAAAAAATCGCAACGTAAAATTTAGTAAATCATATTCGATTTAACGTTGTATAAAAGTACACAAAAATCTTTAATTTTACGTCGAACATCTTCAATTTTACGTTGAAAATGCTTTGAATTAACAGCGCAACGTTAATAAAAGGAGGTTTATTCTTGTTTTGAAGTGAACCGTAGGCGATTTAACATTGAATTATAAAGGGGCATAAGTTGAATTAAGGACGTTTCTCTTTGGTTCTAAATTTATCGTCTTCAACCCCGAATCATTCTGAAATTTGCTTAAATTAAAGTGGTTTTCTTTGATTTTACGTTGGTTTTTCTCTGGGTGTACCATACGTCAAAATGGCGTCAGAGGTACCTTCATAAGTATCTACAAGTACATTTCACATGTAATCTTATCCTATAGCCTTAGCCTTATTCAATAAAAAAAGGACATACCTTTAATACAAAAATGAAAAGGGTGTTCCAAAATTAACGCAAGATTTGAATTAAATAGAAAACACAGTTTTTAGTCTTTTGATTGCAATTTTTTTTTATAAAATCATAAATTACATAGGATAAGGTTATTTATGGAACAACACATCGGACAAATGGCATATCCACGGCTGTGCATATAAATACGCACTCATTTGTCAAAATTATTCATGAATATTCTGCAGTTCCTGATGGATTGTCACCGACACTCTCACGCACTGCTTCCATATTGACATTTGAACGACTTGTTTTTGGATGACCAGTGTGTTTGGCGTCTCCAACGGATCCTGTCTCCTGGAATTTTTCAGTTAATCTCTTCACAGTTGACGAAGTTAAAACACTATTCCGACCATATTTGGATTCGAACTGCGGCCGCCAGTCTTTCATTATTTTTGAAATATTGTTCAATAATGAAGACACGTTGTTCTATCGTGTAACGATCCATTTATTTTATACTAACCCTAAACTGTCAGCTGTTGATTTTTTTTAAGGTGGCCAACATTGCTGCATAAATGGCAAATTTAATTTGTTTGTTAATTTTGGGACACCCTTTATAAATCTAAGAGTGTAAGCCACAGAATTGAAAATTTAAGATTTAAGTGGACCGAACATCGCGCTATATTAAAATTAAAATGAACATGAACGATGAGCAGTTTAAGTACATACACCTTTTTAAGCCACTCCTCCACTTTCAAAAATAAAAAAAAAAAAATTAATTTCTTTTTCAAACCAGCTCATCGCGTGTGAGATAATTAAATGCACTCTCGTATAAAAGAAATTGTGCTGTGCATTTATTATTCAACATTTCCATCATTCCACTGACATGGTTTTGGTTATAGCCAGGCAAAGTAAAGTATTTTATAACCAAACTAACATGGGCAAGAACACATCAACACTCATGAGTACCTACCTAGCTTCCTAATACCTTACCTAGTTTTTTTTTTTATAGATGTAAGACGTGTGTAACTAGATAATTAAAAAAAAAGTATCTAAATATCTTACTCACCGACCTAACTTTTATACCTAACTGGACCAACTTAATTTACAATACAAGTTACTATTATTTTTTAAGAGTGTCTGCGAACAGAGAGGTTTTGTTCTCTTGGACCGGCCGGCAGGTTAATAAACTTACAATTTTATTTTATTTCACTTTCACTTGATAACATTGATTCGTCTAAAATAAATGCGTGAGAACTATATGTTTGTTGTTGGTAGGTAAAACTTTTTAGGTGTGGTTGAGAGATTTATGGATGTCCAAATGATTCGGAGTGAATAACTTCAAACTTTCGTAGCCAATTCATTTTAAATTCAAATAAATTTTGCATTAAATTGGCAAGACTACTTTGAAACAGATTTTTGTTTGTCACATTCCCATCGTAAATTACTATCAAAAGGTCAACAAATTCTAAAGTTTCGGATAAAACTGCTATTTTTATGCGATTAATTGACAGTTTTAAATTTAATTGTTTTCATTAATGACCAATATCTACACGGATAATGTTTATTTTTGAAATAATTTCAGTAAAGCCACCTTAAGTCGTATATAATTGGGAATGATTGAATTCGGCCAATAGCTACCTCAGTGAAAAGTTTTTAATGGTGGTGTTTTTAATTCGATGGTCAATGATGTAAGGCGAAAGATAAAACCGCTTAAATTGATATTTTTTTTGTTTGGAAACGATCCCTAAAGCTGGGTAATCTTGAACATTGAACTGTGGTATAGTTATCATTTTAAAAATGCATTATGTGTAGAAGTAACATATCGACAGGGTTTTTTTTTGAAAAATGTTTAAATCGCTCAGAAAAATTTTGCTTATTGTCAAAATTTGATACACTGGGATTTGGAAAATACATATGTACGAATTAACAACTAAAATTTGAGAAAGAAAGTAAATTCCAAATCGAAAATGGCTAAATCATTTTTTAAAATGCCTTCCATAAAATTTTTTTTCATGTGTTTGAACCAATTTTTGAAGTACATACTATTCTTTGTCCACTTCGATTGAGGTGCCTCCAAGATTGCCTTTTTACATCAATTATTTCTTTAGGCGTCGAAAACCGTTTACCTCGCATTTAGTGTTTGATGTGCGGGAATAAGAAGACATATTCGGGTTCCAAAGTGATTTGCCAGGACTGTAAGGCGGATGACCCATGGATTCGGTGAGAGTTTGCATTATCGTCTTTTTGAATCATTTGTCTTCTTCTGAACACTTCAAACAATGGTGGTGAACTATTCAAAATGACCGTTCCTCTCAGTCGATTTTTGGATAGTTTTGGGTTCAAATGCATAAATCCCAGGGTTGCAAGTTTAAGAATTAAAAAATCATTAAGTCAGAAGCTTGTAGGTGACTTATGAATTAAAAAGAATTCAAATCATAAGCTAGTAAGTGAATTATGAATTAAAAAACATTTATTTTTAAGTTAGTAGGTGACTTATGAATTAAAAAACATTAAATTCAAAAGGCAAAGTGACTTATGACTTTCAAAATAAAATGCACGACTGGGTCGCACCAACTTGCTCTTATGATAAGCAATTGCGTAGTGGCTGCATATATGGATATAAAAAAAAATAAATAATTTCGAAAATTCTTTTATTTATTAAATTAGTTTAAGAGTTTTCTCGGAAAAACTAAATATGCAATACAATTTAAATTTGAAAAAATTATAAAAAATCAAAAAAAAAGTTTTGGAAAATTTTGAAATGCCACATTAATAAAATTATGAATGACTTCCTGTGGCCGTTTTATTGAAATCGAATGTAAAGTTTACGAGAAAATTTGATTTGAAAACACTGGTTCTATGACAGGTTCCGTTATTAGACATATGATTTGTAGCCTGTTACGATTCCAAAGACGTGTGTTTTTGAGCACCACAATCCACAATACATTTTTTTTTTTTCAACTTTTCTTAGCATTTATGTTGATGCAATATTGAATGTACGCAGTGTGTCACATGACGGTCTTGTTACATCAGTTTTCGGCTGGGAATTATTTTTTACTGGCACACCAATTATTTTTGAAAGACCTTTGCTAAATTCCCCCTATAGCGAAGTGCGACCATGATTAAATTCGGAAAATCAGCGGAACACGGTTGTTCTGAAGTGCCGTTTCATTACCAAAAGTCGAAGCAAGTTGATTGGCACACTGTTGTGGTGAAACATTCGAAAAGGTCCAAACGTCAAAAAATATTGATTTCTTTTCCGTCTGTGAAAACCACCGGTCATTTAAAAATGTTCGTTTGCTCCACCCACGCTTCTGCTAGAACATTTATGCATTACTCCGGCCATTTGAAGTCTAAGTTACTAACTAAATAAATCAACTGGATCGCACTTCCTTGCAACAAAATAAATGTAAGTTATTTTTAATCTTACTATCAATTAAAGCACTTTAAGCATTAAGGAAAATTACAGATGCGGACAAACAAAATGTTGAGAAAGAAACCAAAATCGATAAAATTGGGACTCAAAATACTGCTAATCTGTTTATTCGCACCTATACAAACGTTAGCTAGTAGCATTATTTTCTCGAAAACGGGTCAAGCGATTTTGATAAAAACTTTCTGAATTCTATTTTTTTTGTCAGAGCCATCTGTTTTACTCTGGTCCCCCTCCCACATAATACCGTTTCATTTTTCAAACAACTTTCTAGTTGGACAAGTCAATTCTAATCAAATCAATTTTGTGCTACAAAGTCGAGCATTTTAGGCCTGTTTGGCTAGATACTTTTCCAAGTATGCAAAAAATTTAACAACTGTTTTTCTGAACGTTCCTTTTAAAAGACTTTTTGAAAAATAATATTTTGAAAATTTTAAGCCATAGAGCGACAGGGACAGCAAACGACGCCATATTTCTTGCCGCCCTTTTGATATTTCTCTTCAGTAAGGTTTGCCATTTTATGATGGAAAGATATACGAGCCAACAACGAGTCGAAATTATTAAAATTTACTACCGAAATTCGGAGTCAGTGGCCTCAACGTTAAGAGCGCTACGTCCTAGCAGATCAACAATTGAGCGTCCAGTGGAAAAATTTGAATCCACAGGCACAGTACAAAATGTTCCCGTGCCAGGGAGACAAAAAAGTGCCCGAAGTGTCGAGACAGCTGCCGCTGAGGCTTCAGTTGCAGAAAGCCCAAATGTGTCTCTCACACGTCGGTTTCAAGCGTTGGGCATCTCTGTGACGTCGTTGTGGCAAATTTTGTGAAATTGGCCTACATCCTTACAAGATTAAATTGACGCAAGAACTGAAGCCGCTTGACCACCAGAAGCGTCGGATGTTCGTGAATTGGGCTGAGCAACAACTTGAAAATGATTCGGATTTTCATCGAAAAATCACCTTCAGCGATGAGGCTCATTCCTGGCTGAATGACTTCGTCAATAAACAAAATATGCGGTATTGGTCAGGCAGCAATCCATACGTACTCCATGAGTCATCATTGCATCCTGAAAAAATTACAGTTTGGTGTGGTAAATGGGCCGGCGGCGTCATTGGGCCGTACTTCTTCCGTGATGATCAAGAACGTCACGTTACTGTAAATGGGGATCGCTACCGTTCAATGATAACCGAATATTTTTGGCCCCAATTGGATGATATGGATTTGGGGGACATGTGGTTCCAAATGGACGGCCGGCGTCGCAAGCCAGACAGCGAATGTCACAATCAATTTATTGGAAACCAAGTTTGGAGAACGTGTTATCTCACGAAATGGTCCGCAGTCGCTTGGCCGCCTCGGTCGTGCGATTTGACGCCGCCGCCGTTAGACTATTTCCTGTGGGGCTACGTCAAGTCTATGGTCTATGCCAACAAGCCAGCGACGATTGATGAACTTCGTACGAATATCGAACGTGAAATTGCAGCAGTATCGGCCGATTTATGCTTGAAAACCGTCGAAAATTGGGTTCAGCGTCTGGACTTCTTCAAGCGTGCCCGTGGTGGCCATGCAAAAGAAATCGAGTTCCATACATAATGGCAACAAACGTACTTTCACAGGAATAAAAAATTTCATCCCAAACCGTTTTTGTTTTATTTAAAAAAAACTTTTGTAGCGCTCTTATTGAAAAACCCGATATAGGATCCAAAAAACCCAACTATATACCTACAGCCATAGATTCGGAGTCTCTGACTTCTCTTTGTTGCCTCAACATAGACGGGCCAAATTCCTTCTATTGGAATGTGTTTGGAATTTTTCATTCTATGTCTAAAAATAACGGTACCTACTAAGAAAATTAAAAAGTTGTTTCTTCTTCTTGAAAACGGCCTTTATGTTTTCGATGAGACTTCGTAGGAGTACTTTCGTGTTATTTTTCAAAGGAATTGCTTTAATCTCAAAACCGCCGTTAATACCTTAAATAATTTTAAGTTCTTTATTTCTTACGATTATAGGTAGTATTCGTCGAAAAAAAAGTTTTGAGTTAGAAATCAAACATGACATTACGATGATAGCGAAGACGAAAAAAATGGTCTTAAAGTTCTGTCTGTCTGTATGTACAGACACCTACAGCCCAAACGGGTGAGCCGAATTGCTTCAAACTCGGTATATAGTTTTTTAGGTATTGTACAGAGGGGAAATTGAAATTTCCTAGCTCAAAAAGTACTTATACTTTTATGGCAAACAAAAAAGAAAAGAAAAGTAAAGAAAACATGACTACTAACTTCAAATGTAAAAATCATTGCTTCAAATTTGTATTCAAGCGTGTTATAAAATGTATCTCCTAAACATGTTGGTAGGGTACATAATAACTGCCTGCAATCCGAAAAATTATTATTTATTACATTAAAAAGCTATTTCAACTTACACATAACATAAGCAATGAAGCAAACCATATTGAAAAACATAATTGCATTTGCATGCACAAATTATAATTACACCAAAGTATTTTCATAAAAAAACATATAAAAGGGAGGAGATTTTAGAGCAATGCAAACACAAAGTGACGGTTCTGTCACACGAGCACGATCATCTGTCATTACGTTCATAATTCACTTAACTTTAATTTACATATAAAAACTAAACATCTAAAACGAAACCGTGAAACGCCATAAATCTGCATAATGTTGCGTGACTGTGATTTCTATTTTTACTATTATTTTTTTTTTATGGCAGGTTATTGAATAAATTGGTTTGGTGTTTCGTGTATAAAGTTAATATAACTATGTTTTAGATACTTTTAATGTGTAATGATTAATTGATTTGAAATTTTCATAATTTGGGTAACACAGTAAGGAGAGAAATTTAAGTTGGTTTTTATTATGGTTTTGGTATGGTATTATGTACATGTACCTACACTGAAGCATTTTAGCTTTGAATGACCGAATACTTCAATAAGAGTTTTAGGCTAGGTATTGGAGAGCATTCAAGAAAGAATAAATACAAAACGGACTCCGAACTTTTTCCTTACTGAACGAATACACACGACACTGGACCATTTTTTTTGAAATGAACTACTCGAATAAGTCGAAAAATCTCACAAAATTGTATAGAATTCTAAAAATTTTTTTTATATTTCCTCAATTGGATATATATAATTTAAGAAATAAAAGACATAAAACTCTACCGTCGTTGCTTCTCTGAAATGAAAGCTTCAATCTTTTTAATGAAAAAAAACTGAGTTTTAAAGCAAAGCAGCTCTCAACTCTCTTATTGTTGGAATTCCAGTTCTACCCTTTATCTCAACCTTTCTCAAATCCTTGGAAGCACTTTTCAAAAACGAATATTATGTATATATGTAGTTGATACTAATAAAGAAATATTTTTTTTTCGAATTTTTTTATTTCAAATAAATATTATCTATGTTGAATATACATTTTATCAGGACTACTTTGCTTACATACATATCAAATTTCTCTAAAAATCAATTAAGATGCAAAAATAAAATAAAATGGTTGGTACGTAGTTTTAAAATAAAAAAGGTATATATGTACATACAAATTCTTATTTTTTTTAAGAGTTTAAGAGTTTCCTTGGAAAAACTCAGGATGCAATAATATTCTTTGTTTGATACATATTTATCTAGAAAAGAGGTTGAAAATCGTCCGACCAGTTTTTTTTCAAAAGTTTTTTTTTTGAAAAAACTTGGTTGTCATAAAGTCGCTTTACGGACTATAATTTTAAGTGATAACCAGTAAACAAAACAGTTTATGTGTAGGTTGTATCTCTTCAAATACCAACACTCCACCCCACTTACAACCACAAACCATTTTTTAATTTTTTTTCTCCCCCACCCTCCCTCCAAACATCAACCACCGCCAACCAACCATCCCACTTTTACCTGCAAACCAACCAGCCACCATATTTGACAATTCCCCCCCAAACCATACCAAATCCCCCGCAACACCAAACCACCCATCCCACCTACAACCACCAACGAACCACCCATTATTTATCACAATTTTTGCCTCACCATCTACACCAACTATAGTCACCAGTGTTGGCAAGTAAGATACATGAAGTAAGTTACTCGTTTAGTTACGCGTAACTAATATGAATTAGTTACGCCCAATATTTGGCGTAACTAATGTAAATAATGTAACTAAATGTAACTAAATAAAACTAACTCTAACTTAATAATAAAAAATAAAAAAAATCACATTTCATCCTGAATCCCAATCGACTATTGACAAAATTCTTTTATTATAGCAAGGGCAACGGCAACCTGGCAAGGAATACATATTGAAATTACTATGTTCCTGATGAAAAGGAAATCACAGGAAATGTTACGGCAATCTCAATCATCCTGCTTTGTCATAAAACAGTATAGTCTATCGTCATTCGAACGGGTTTGTGGACGGAACTTCTAAATTTCACTTTAAAATAAAATGAGAGTTTTTGTATTTGAAAAATTCTATTAGTTAAAGTTAGTTACATTTAGTTACATTTAGTTACATTAGTTACATTAGTTACATTAGTTACATAAGTTACATTAGTTACGTGTCACTAATTAAAATTTCAAAGTTACGCGTAACTATCCAACACTGATAGTCACCAACCACTCACCATTTTTCCTCTGCCGGAAACTACCCCCCCCCACACACACACCAACACCCACCACCCCCACCACTTACAATAATCAACCACCCAACACCCTCCCGCCCTGTTTATCGACTTTCTAGGCTATCAAAGCAGTTATATAACGTGACTGTGACTGTGACACTTTTTCGTGCGTGCTGCTCATATCTTCCAATTTATTAGAAGTTATCACGTCAAAAGTTTTCGAAAACATATTTTTAATTTTTTTCGAGTATGTATGTATGGAAATTTGTAATTTGCATTTGGTAAACTAATGTTAAGAAATATTAATATTCCCATTTCCAACATGTGTACATATTTCGAAATCCAAAAAAAAAAATATTAAAAATCAAAAAACAAAGTTATAAATTACTTCCTGTGTTCAAAACTTTATTGAAATCCCAAAACATGATTTGAAAAAAAAAACCGGTTCTATGAGAGGTAGGTATGGTAGACTGGGTACGGTTGAGACAATTTCGCTTATATCGTCTATAACATTGGTTTCTGTAATCCGAGCGACGAAGAAGGCATGCTCAATGATAAAGCGGGTTTTCATCTACAAATACAGCGATTGGGGTCAGTTGAAACACATGGAAATAATAAACATATTATACTAGTGACACGAAATTCATTCGGTTTTTATTTTTAAGTATTAATAATGACGTTGTTTGACATGATTATCAATTCATGTGAAGAAATATAACAAACAAAAAATCAACAATATTTTAAAACAAAACAAACAAAACAAAAAAAAATAAATAATCCTCATCTTTACCAAACAAAACAAATTTAACGAAAATAATTTTAAAATAAACCGAAAGAAAACCTTACTTTAAACATATTTTTTTTACAAAAAATAATATATTAATCGGAATATTCCGAGTAGCAATTGTGTTTCAACCGTACCCAGAAAAATGTTTCAACCGTCCCCAACCCCGCTGTACTTACAAAATTGTAGATAATTATGGTCACATTAACATCACATTGAAACAAGTTACTGCGATGCGATCTACATTCTTCGTTTCAAACACAAACTTAATACTCTAAAATGAATAGAAACATTGTTGTAGTACAAAAAAAAACCGCACAAGAATACTTACTTTTGGTTATCGATATACAAAAAGTGCTCTTTTAAACATCTGTCATGTGCCACGTGCTAAGCAAAGCTGACGATTGTTCGAATATATGTTTTCGCTTTGTGTACCTTCGGGAAACAATCGCGCACCGTCTACTGTTCCTGGAATATTTGCGTTGTTTGAAACGACCTTTGTTTCAACTGTACCCAGCCTACCCTATACCATTATGACGAATTTGGAAAAATCATTTCTAATCAAAATATACCCGCAGACTTTCTAAAAAAAAAAAAACAGCATTGTGGAAAGTTTTATCAAAATCGTTAGATCCATTTTTGAGAAAATTGATTTTTTTCTTCACGATTTGTATGGCAGAGGGACGTTAAAACGAATACTAAACAAACACCAAATGTGAAGCAAATTAGCCAATCCATTCAGGATCTAGAGAGATAGACAGACGGACGGACAGAATTTCCAGACCTACTTATTTCGACTTCTCCACCATCGTTTGGTCATGTGTGATTGTTAACTCCAAACTTTTTTTCGCACGAATCCATAACTTGTCTTATAGAACCTATATTGGATGTACAAAATGTTCTACAGTAGGTACCAACACTCTCCACTATTCAATAAAAAAAAAAATAAAAAAACCAAACATAAAACGTAGTTAGGTACCTACATTGGCCATACCATAAACCAATCGCACAATAAATTTAATTCATCAAATAATAATACTTTGTTCAATTGTAACAAACGAAATTAATTTAAATATAGATTTCAGGAAAACCGTCTCACAAAAGCTTTTCTAAAATAATCAAGGTCATTAGCCCCCTCACAAATGTCCAAAACACAAACCATAGTGTACCTAGTGTACCTAGGTAGCATGAGAACAAAAAAACAGTATCTCAAACAACAAAGTACCTAGATAGATAGATAGATACAAACACATAAATTATTTCCGAATAAGGTATGCCATTGTGTACCGAAACAATTGGCTTTCATTCACTGGACGGCCCAATACCTCCGAAGACCGCACAATTGGCCAAAAGCATTAGCTTCCATTCTCCGCGCCTGTCAGAAAATACATTCTTTTATAGCTTATGTCACTTAACATGGTCTAAATCAATGGATACTCGCCTCCCCTTCTTAATAGGCATTTGAAAGAGTACTATTCAATCAAAGCCTCACCATCACTTCACTGACTACTGCCACCAGCCACCACCATAGCGCTCCAGCTCCAGCTCCCATTCCCGTTCACTTTTGAACAAACTCCATTAAATCCGATTTGTTCGGATCGATGTAAACAGAATAGCTTCCAATGTCCCACCGGACAATAAAAAAAAGAATAAAAAAAAAATTCTCTTAGCTAAGAGACCGTTGGGTTCGTTGTGTTCCCACACTTTACGGGGGGCGTGAGGGGGGGATTCCTTCAATTTCAATCATATTCCCGGCTCGCTTGTTTGACGTTTTTGACCCTCACGACTAAGTGCGGTGGATGGTAGCTGGTGGGTATGGTATGTAGTTTGTATTATCTGGCATGGTGGAGAGGAGAAAAAGATATTGACATTGCCTTGGGCTGGGCATCAGCTGTAGGTACTATCACTGTATCGATATAAAATGACACTCATGTGGCAGCATATGGATGCGGAATATGACGTTTAGACAGATCGATTTCAATTATTTGCTTCGTCCGAAGTCCGATGCGTCGTCGCGTCGTCCGTCGGTTGTCGGGTTCGTGTGTTTGTTTTGTCGTCTCTGTTTAGGAAGTCAAAGGCAGTTTTCTGTCTTTTTTTTTGTCTGTTTCATATTTCATAGTCATCAGCAGAAAATAGTGAAAAATTAAAATTGATTTATTGGTTGTATGATCTTGCTCAAATTTTAGGTTATGTGGGGAAAAGCTGCTTCTTTTGTACGAATTCTCTCATATTGAGGTACGAATTAATTTGACATCAGACAAGGGGCCGGCGAGATGTGTCGAAGAAGTTGCGAAGCAATAGAGTATGGCAAGTCACCATGGTAGATATAGCATTGGACAAATTGTTCAAATCGTCAAATTTGATATTTCGATATCAGTGCTTCGTTTGCGAAACATTCCTAAAAAGAATTACCTTTCAGCAAAAATATAACACTATTCTGGAAGGAAGAAAAAGCTCTCGGATTCGAGATTTTACGAACTTATATGACATTCACCCTATTGTCAAATGCATCCTGAAGAGTTACAGTTTGGTGTTGATTTTTGTCTGTTTTACTTCTTCCGAAGTGCAACTGATATTGCCATAAACAACTTTTTGTAGCGTTAAGGGGATAAAGATATCGACAAAATCTGGGTCCAACTATAGGTGACGCTGACGCTACATTCCACATAGCAGATTTACAAGATAAAGAGTGTTTTTTTTTGACATGTGGTTTTCAATCTGGTAATACTTTTTTCGGAGTTGGTCTCTTTGACAGCTGTCACTTGATTTATGCTCAGTTTGATTTGCCATTTCATAATGAATAGACTTACTCCTGAACAACGTTTGCAAATCGTGCAAATTTATTTTGAAATCCATGGTTTTGTTCGTATCGGGCACTACGTCCATTTTACGGTGTTAGTGATGAAGCTCGCTTTTGGTTGAATGGATACGTCGATAAACAAAACTGCCGTATTTGGAGTGATGATATTCCTCAAGTAAATGTTGAAACACTGTTACATCCACAAAAACTGACTTTTTGGTGTGCTCTATGGGCAGAGGGAATCATTGGTCCATATTTTTTCAAAATGAAACCGGCCATAATGTTACAGTCAATGGGGAACGCTAAAGAGCCATGATTAATGACTTTTTCGGCTTGAATTGGAGGATGTGGATGTGGACGACCCTTGGTTCCAACAAGACGGCACAACATGCCTTACAGCCAACGAGACAATCAATTCATTGAAGGAAAGGTGAGCGCATTATCTCGCGTCGCGGGCTGTGGCATGGCCTCCAAGGTCGTGCGATTTAACACCGCTGGACTATTTTTTGTAAGGTTAAGTGAAGGCGCTTGTCTAAACATAGATAAGCCCGAGATGATTATCGCCTTGGAAGAGAATATTAGGCGCGTTATTGCTGACATAAAGACCCAATTGCTGCAAAAGTGGTCGAAAATTGGGCGTAGATAGCTATATCGTTGACTTTAAAATCTGTCGATATAGAATCCTCTGACCCAGTTGAGACCTCCTTTTGGACATTAAAACATTGTGTGAGCTCTATTGCGACGACTGTTTGGTAATCAATTAGTAAATAGCAATAGAAATAGAACGTCGTGGTCCGTGCAAGCAGCGCCGGATCCGTTATTAAATAGTAAACAGCAAAATATAACGTGGCGGTCCGTTCAAGCAGAACATTTCTAAAATGGTAGTAAAATGATGAGATGGTGGAATCACCAAATTTGATTTTGCCCCCGTCCCCCCTGAACAAATAATAGATCCGGCGCTGCGTGAAAGTGTACGATAAGACCAGTGTCAGTCGTTTCTTCGCCCTGCATCAAGACTCTGCTTTTAGCTGACTGGATTTTGGCGAGTTTTAAATCACGACATCGGCCAACACCTGTAAAAGATCCAAATTACAAAGAATCTCAAAATTCATGACCATAGACAGCGCCGTTTGTTCCCTTCCTTTTACTTGGCTTCGAAGCGTTTGGAAGGGGCCCCGAATTTTGCTGGAAAATTATGTTTACCCACGACGGCCACGAGTCACATTTTTGGATGAATCGCCGTGTAAACAATCAGAATTGCCGTGTATGGGACGAAACAAACCCACACGATGTTCACCAGATACCATTGCACCATCAAGAAATTACCCTTTTGTGTGACTTTAAGACCGATACAACGCCCCCATTAGTCCGTATATTTTTCGAAAACCTACGTCGTCGTTCGTAGCGCTATACAGAATGTGATGACGACTAATTTTTGATGGCTCGAACTGAACCGTTTGGACCTAGATGACATGGTGTTTTCAGCAGAATGACACCAAGTGCCACACAACGGACGCCACAAATGACATTCTGCATGAAAGTTTTCTATCGTAGAGGTGGCTTGAATTTTCCACCATGGTCATGCGATTTAACCACCCACTTCACTTTTTGTATGGGATTTCTGAAGTCGCAGGTCTATCCGAATAAACCGCAACTAACCGAGGCTCTTAACATGCGGTCTCCACTAGCGATAAATCGAAAGCGTGCTTTAAAGCTGGCTTTCAAAATCGCAAATGGAGACCATCATAGCAGCTATATATTAATAGTAAGCGATGGAAAGCATGCTTTCATCGCAAACTATTTATCGCATACTATATCGCTTTGCTATAACTGTCAGTTTTGTATTTCCATTCAAATTTAATAGTTTGACGTGCGAGTAAATTTGATTTTCCGAGGTATTGTTCTTTGTTTTGTTTTAATTTAAAAATGAGTGATTGGAAATAATCCCAAGAAGAAACTTATAAATAATTATTCTCAATTCGAAAGTTTACGGAATTATGAAAGTGTAAAAAATAAAAGGCTTGATTTGAAAAAAAAAATGTATGGATTCAAATATCGAATGAGTTCGGGCAAAGCGTTGAAGACTTAAAAAATAAAAATCTTCCCACATTATATCTTTTCATAAATGAGCATCCATGTCGTGAAGCATTCTTTTTTTCCAAAAAAGGATTAACCCAAATCGTCTCTTTTTCTTTTTCGTGAGCATTCAGCTAGCAATTTGAGCGATTTTAAAGCAATTATGCTCTCGATGAACCGCTTTGTTGCCATTCTCAGCTATACTAAAAAAGTAAGCGATAAAATGCCCAACGAACAAAATCTGACAGTTCTTCTGCTATCTGCTCTCTGCTATTGCTTTGGCTTTGGCTTCTGCGATACATTTATCGCTAGTGGAGACGGCGCGGGTAAGGTGAACAGGCCATTGCTCAAACTCAGCCGAATCTATGCGGAAGAGTCATTGATAATTCAATCG
This sequence comes from Platycheirus albimanus, assembly GCA_916050605.2. NCBI lineage: Eukaryota > Metazoa > Arthropoda > Insecta > Diptera > Syrphidae > Platycheirus > Platycheirus albimanus. Next base: position 270,288,782 of record OU696696.1, on the reverse strand, counting down.
CTCGGTCCCATGCCACCGTAAGAAGCGAAGACGTCATAATGGTCAACTTCTGGCGGGTGTCGAAATCTTCTCCCAAGCCTCCCAAGAGACCTTCACTGCTTCACAGAGATTCTATCCAATGACTGTTTCGCAACTTTGATTTCTGGCTTCCTGAGTTCAGCCAGTAAACCTGGAAACTGAACCGGAGGAAACGATTATGAAATGTCCACTACTTTTTTGAGGTAGTTGAGTCAAAAATAGTAGCGCACTAAGCAGCATACACGAATGCAATGTTGAGCACTGAACTCAAACAAAAGATCATGTCTGCCATTTTGGTTTGTTGTTGTTTTGCGACGCAGCATGTTCGTGAAGTTGGAGTCGAGTCGACTTGTATCTACTTCAGCTACCCTCTGTGCTGCAGCTGCTACTTCACATTGTACCCGTGCAATACGATCTACGAACATTTAACTTTGACATTACTACGTGCTACTGCTGCAGCTACAGCATTGTGCGCAGGCCGTTACTTGTTTCATTGGCCAACGAACTTAATATAAGATTTTAAGAATTCTAACTTATTCCGTTGGAAGATTTTACTCCAAAATTAAAGGCAGAAACTTCCCGAATGTACTAGTTTTCTAATTTTGCTTCGAAAGTCTAGCTCCGTTCCACTATCAATGGATTCAAGACTCCTTTTCGACCCTTTCCACCGACGTAATATTCTGATTGGCGATCTTCTTTCCACCTCCATTTTGCATAATGCTTGCACAATTTCTTCGCTTTTTCTGTGAACATTACAAAATTGTGTTACTGCTGACTATGTGGCAGGAGTCTGACATCAATTTTATACGTCACTCTTGTTTCATAAAAAATTTACCATGCCCTTACGTAGTAAGGAAGCTACCTCCAAGTACAATTACTCCATATGACCTGGTTTCTATTACTAGTTTGGATTGGTGGTTAGTCGGATGTCCAAGCTTATAAAGGTTCTGCAGGAAGACTGACAGCATGAGTTGGAAATTCTTTTACTATCGCACGCACAATTTAATTTCTTCGCTTTTTGAACAGGGCTGTCTAACATGCGGCGTGTCCCAGTTTCTTCGCTTTTAACCTACTCATCAGGTCAGGGGTTACAGTGTTATATTGATTTTATTTTATTTAAGCAAAGCATGCCAAAGTTTGAAGTAGGAATTTTGCAATAAAAAAAATGTATCTTAAAGTTTTCACGAAACCAATACTCGTCCAGTTCAACGAAAAAAAAAAAACTCTAATGGGTTTAACGGGTGTGGACTTTGAGATTGCTGTGTTGGGAGACTGGAGTGCTGGACAATAAGCCACCAAAGGCACGCACTTGAGGTCCATTATATCTCTCTAGGAGTCTCTGGATATCTGATTACTGATTCCACATCCGCGCTCAATTTACAAACTCCATGCATTCACAATCCAATCCGGGTGCAGCACAGCACTGCTGCAATCAGGCTGCCTGCAGTAGTTGCTTCGAATTGCTGTGCGGTCTTTTGTTTCATTGCTTGCGACTGCTGTGTTGGTATAATTTTTTTTTTTCGTTCCTCCTCCAAGACTCGTCGGAATTCGTTTGTGTCAATAAAATGAGCGAGGCGTCTTGTTACTTCTTTTTTTTTTTTTAATAATTTTTTTATTTATTCGCTGAACGCTGCAGCTATAAGTGAATTGATGAGAACTGCTGGACAATGCGCGAAGCGCGATATATGAATGCCTGGCCATTGTCTAAAAGGGGGAAGCATAATGGGTCTCTCTTGCATTCGGAATCGAAAAAGCTGACGGATGACGGGGGCAAGTTGAATGTATCACGTTCGCTGGTGGCTTTATAAACGGATGGATTAAAATACAAATAATGCATCCAAGCCAAACCAAGCCAAGCCAAGCCAAGAAGAGTGTACAAGAACGCTATTGTTGCACTACGGAATTGAAAATGATGGCAGAAAAAAATGATATGGATGTTGGAGTTGGGGGAGATTTTTGAAGAAATTGCTTTTTGTAATTTCTTAGAAATTATTATGAGGAGCACTTTAAAGTGTTTTATGGCAACATAACAACTACCTCCTTTACTAGCAGAAATTACTCTAAACGGTTCGTTGGGTAATATGAGATGAAGAGGATGTTCAAAAATAGTTCCTATTTTTTGATATGGTCTGGTCATCATGTTGGTCGGTATTTCTTTTTTTTTTTTTTTATTTTATATTTGATTTTTGCAGAATGAGACATTAAATTGGTATTTATAACTCACTTCGTTTCATTTTATCGATTGTACGTGCCACGATTAAACAATTATCTGGCACAGTCATATTTTTATTTTTTGATGTTCCGATGGATATGGTTTGATGTGTGGTTGAATAAAATATTCAAGGCAATATTGGTCAGAACAAATTGTTGCTCATCCCAAAAAAAATTTGAAAAAAAACTGTTAGAATGAAGAAATTAATTGGAAATTAATTCTATAGAATTCTGTTCAAATATAGCCTTCTGAATACAAAACGCCTTTTCGCCCACTCCTATCTAAGATATTCGTCATTTAGCAGAGATAGCTCTACGCATAGTAGACACATGCTTAGCTTGTCCCATCCTAGAATAGTTTTGAATGATTGGCCGAATTGCCCCGGCAGTTTTCGTGACTTTACAGGCAACCTTCGCTACATGTGCATTTTTGTCGGAGGTTTTGATGACACTTTGTCACAACAAAATCTGTATTCCGACCAATTTCTATGAACTCAGGGCAGGGTATGTCTAGATTTCAGCTGCTTTGTAAGCTTCCTGACTCAGTTCGTTGATGAGGCATTGTAAGTTAATCCACCTATACTCTATAGTCTTGTTCTAGAATGGAGAAGCGAAGTTAAGTAGATTTGTTTCCTTCCATGTAGAGTTTAGTAGATACCAGCACCCATATATGGTCACAATAATTATTCTATACGGTATGGGAATTTTGTTCCGAATTGAACGACAAGTATCTAACAGGATGAAACTGGTAATAGTTCTGAGCTTGAGCTGTCACAATTGGCGTTTTTTTTTTTTCATTTAGAAATAAAGTGCACGACTGGGTCATACTGGCTCTAATGTGTTAAAATGGTCTTGGGGCTTGAGATTTTGGGAAATAAGCATTGAAAAAATGATGTGAATTTTTTTGTAATCACTTAAAAATCAATACTTAAAACGTTTTTTGGAGAAAATGAATAATACATTCAGTTTTTATTTACTTTTGTAAGTTTTAAAGATTTTTTGGAACGAAGTTCCTTATCGCGCGTTGTGAAAGTGGGCTAGACGGAAAAAATTCTTACCAAAAGTTGTCACGACACTAAGCTATTTTAAGCTGTGCGGCGTGCGCATGTCTCTCTCTCTTTCTCTCTTATAGAAAGCAAGCCAGATATTTTCATTTCTATTTCGCATTGAACAGTGTGGTGTCGCGACGAGTATTTTTGTTGAGTGTATACAGGTTTTTTGTAAGCGGCCCACAGACACCACACTTGTGCGCGCGCATGTGTCGATGCGAGGCTGGTGCGCACACCGATTTTCGGCGCGAGTAAAAATCAAATCTTTTTGATTTTTGGTGTCGGTGTCTCGATCGGTGTGATGTGTATGGGGATTTCAAAACTCGCGCGCACATTTTATATTCATGCCTGATTCACAACCTCGCGTCACGACGAGACGAGAGCGTCGCGATTATCGCTGTCTTTTTTTCTGAAAAATCAGAACGAGAAAAAGTGACAGCGATAATCGTGACGCTCTCGTCTCGTCGTGACGCGAGGTTGTGAATCAGGCATCAGTTGCATCGTATTGTGATTGAGTAAGGAGTGCGGAAGATTTATTTAAAATGTTTTTTTCCTTTGAAATCTCGTTCACAACAAAAGTGTGTACGATTTGGTGTGCGGTGTGTGGCGAAATCACGCACCAGTTTCGGTGCACATGCGCGCGCACAAGTGTGGTGTCTGTGGGCCGCTTAATAAATAATGTGTGTAATGGAAAACGGTGTTACCTTAATCATGGCAGTCATATATGTCTCACCAAATAACAAATTAATAGATATTCAGGAGTTCATTCATCGAGCACTGCTAAGAATATTCTAAAGATGTATCTCGAACGCTTAGCAGATACAACAAAAATTTAGATAAAGTTCCACTCATTTTAGCCGGTGATTTTAACATCAACTTCAGTAATGAAAAATCAAAACCATTGCTACAGTTTCTAGAGGAAGAATTTGATTTAAGAATTAACAATAATCCAGCAAAATCAACAACAAAATAAAATACTACCATTGATGCAGTTTTTTCAAGACATTTGAATAAAATAGAATCCCAAACATATGTTTCCTACTTCAGTTATCACAAGCCAATTATTACTAAAATTGAGCCTACTGATTAAGTTTATATTACATTATATTTGTTAATAATAAAAAAAATATTATTATAACTTTAAACAAATAAAATTTTATTACATTCCTTCACTAATTAAATGAAAGGAACTTCGTTCTATCCGGGTGTCCTCTCAACTTTTTTTTTCAAAATCGTTCGACTATTTTTTTCAAAAAACGGTTTTTATAAACTTTTCGAGAATATATTCCAAATTTTTTTTGAGTATGTCAACATCTAGCAGTTTAAAGTTCTTATCAGAACAGACAAATTTTGAACAAACAATTAAAAAAAAAAAAAACAAAAATTGAAAAAAAATTAACTTAAAAAAAAAACTCAAGAAAAGTTTTTTTTTGAAAAATCAAGGAATTAGTTTTATTTTGTTTAAAAGAGCTTTCATTTCAAAATTTTCATCGAAATCCGTGAAGTGGCTTACGAGAAAATCTGTCATGAAAAATCTTTTCCTATGGGAGGTACCGTTATGACTTTTCCTGAAAAGTCTGTTCCAACCAAAATATAAAGTTAACTCAAAAAACACCATTCAGAATGTTTTATCAAAATCGTTTTTCATAAAAAATCATATGGCAGGTACCATTAGTTTTGAAGCTAGAATGCTAATTCTAAAAACCCCTCTATAGGTAATCATAATAATACTATGTACCTACCAAGTTTGAAGCGAATCGGTCCACCCGTTTAGGCTGTAGGTTTCCGATACAGACAGACGGACAGACAGGCAGACAGACAGACAGAATTGCGAATCGGTCCACCCGTTTAGACTGTAGGTTTCCGATACAGACAGACGGACAGACAGGCAGACAGACAGACATAATTGTCGGACCCACTTTTTTAAGCTTCTCTAACATCGTAATGCTATGTTTGATTGTCCAAAACAATTTTTTTTTTACGAACGCATAACTTGCCCTTAGGAAGGTACCTAATCGCAATTAAAAATTATTTTGAAAACTCTTTTATTTTTTTAATTAGTTTAAGAGCCTTCTCAGAAAAACTAAGTACCCATGCAAAACAATTTCAAAATTAAATGTCTATCTAAAAAAAATTTTGAAAATCGTTCGGCCAGTGATTTTTGAAAAACTTTTCGAAAAAATATTTGAAAATTTTTTTGAGTATGTGATTTTGAGAAAATCTATCTAATATAATTTAAAACAATTCAATTCACCCGTTTTCAAAATATTTCGAAAACCAAATTTGTTTTGTTAAAAATAATTGAAAATCAAAAAAAAGTTTTTGAGAATTTTGAAATTGTACATCAAAAGGGTCAAAAATGACTTCCTGAATCCAACATTTTCTTGAAATCGGATGCTCTATAAGAGGTACCGTTATAAGACAAATTCCGAAAATTCTTTTGCAATCAAAAGATAGATTATCCTAGAAAAATAGCATTCTGTAAGTTTCATAAAAAGTTTTTTTAAAAATATGTTCTGAGGGACATCAAAATAAATCCTAAATACCAAATAACAAGCAAATTGCCCCATCCGTTCAGGCTCTAGAGGGGCGAACAGACATATAGAGAGACCAGACGGACGGTATTTCCAGACCAACTTTTTTCGACTTCTCCATCATCGTAATTTCGCGTGTGATTGTTATCTCAATTTTGTTTGCACTAATCCATAACTTGCCTTATACATAGTACCTATAACCGCAAGTAAAAAGTTGTGAATCTGAAAGGGAAAACGGACATCTATATCAAGGGCAACAATTTCATTTTCTATAAATTAATGTTAAGATTGAATCCAATTTTCTATTCTATTGATTTAAATCCGATTTTGTACCTAATGCCCGTCATATTGAAGTGTCCGTTTCTAAAGAAATTTCTTGGTCTGATTGTTTTTGTTTAATATACTGTTTCCATGACCTTAAAAAAAAAACTCGGAAAGTAAGTGCAACTGGTACGAAGTTGCTTCCTTCCTCGTTCGTCTTCAATGATTATCTGTGGTTAGCTTATAAAAAACAGCTGATTCTCAAAAGTATGAATTAAGCCATCTTTTATTTAAAAAAAATTGTCGAACGAACCAGATTTCTATGAGTTTTACAGTTTGTGTCAATTTTGTGGTTGAAAATTCAAAATCGAAGATTTTAGAATCACATGAATCACGTTTTTCTTTCCTCAAGGAATGCTACCACACTTCCTCTATTCAGAATTACAATATGACAAACTTCACCTACATAACTCGTATCTACATTGAAAAAAGCTTCGTTGAAAAGTATTAAAGAAAAGTATCAAGTACCTTTTTTTGTGGTTACTAATTCACTAATTTCAGAAAACAAAAATCTTTTGGAACAATTGAACGAATCCCTTGAAACTGGCTAGTAAAATCCAGCAAAATGTTCAAAATCGATTTAAGAAACTAATTGGTCTCACTTCACATAGGTACAGTGTTGACCAGTTATTTAAGATAATTGATACTCTCAGAAAATGGACATTGGACACCCCTTAATCATTGTTCCGTATTTATTATTATTATTTTTTTTATCATAATTAGGAAAAAATCAATTCAATCAATATTATTGATGTAATGCATGCGGCGGTCTTTGGAATACCAAAATAGATGAACTTTAACTTCAATAATTGAAAACTACTTCATTTCCGACCGAAAACTTACGGCCACTTTTCTCCCACTAATTGCCTCTTTAAGCCTTTACTGCCATGGTCTATTATAAGAGGAGCAGAACAGAAACCAAACATTTCCACTAACTCAACGCCATTAAGTGGCCTATTAAGTATACCTAACCTAACCATTACATTCGAGCAATTATACTTTTACCATAAACACCAATGAGTATGGTGTACCGTGTACCTTCATAATCTGCTCGTCAGACGGCTATTCTATTATTGGGCACTTCAAAATACAACCTCAATACAACAACAGCAACTACAACAGAAATGTAACAAAACAAAGTCCAACGTCCGGCACGGGTCGTCCGTCCGTCGCATTCCGTCGCCGTCCGTCGTCGTTGCCTTCAACGTCGTCATCATATCGTCCTTGGTCGTGGTATAATTATGTATTTATGTTCCGCACCAGGGAAGAAAATTTGCTCGTTTGTTTGGAAAATTAAATTTCACTTTAAACATTTTTGAGAGAGGAGTCACACAGTGTTATCTTTGAGAGATAGGCATAAAGGATGCATAAAGGATACAAAGGACTGTTATTTGAGGGAATTTTCGTGTTTTTATTGTGACTTGTCACTTTTGTCATAATTTAAGTTGCTTGTGGATTTGTTTTCGAAATGACTATAGTAAAATGTAATATTTTTACCTCACACAGGGTGTTTACGCCATCTTTAAAAACAGAGTTTGCAGAAATCATTCACAATATATCACATGAAAAATTATATTAAAAATAATAATTGAAGCCGTTTTTAAGGATATAAGGAATGAAGAAAAATTAAAGTTCCTTACCTAAATTGCTTTTTATATATCGGATCTATTGAGAAACCTTGAGGCCACAAAATTGAGGAAATAAGTCAATGTCATTCCAAACATATAGCCAACTAAATGCATCTGTTAAAACTAATTTCATTTAATTTCATGTAATAATAGCTTTTCGAAAATTCCTAACGAACCACTACTTCATCAATGAAATTACCATGCTGTTAGTTTTCCAAAATCTTACAGTACGCAACGACAAAACAAGTCCACTCATCTGCTCAGTCTGCTCAGAGCTTAGTTACTTTTTTCTGACTGTCGAACCACGCCATTCATTATTTTAATCCATAACCTGTGTTCAGTGCCAGTTATAGTGTTTTATCCTCGGATCAAAATTGAAAAACGATTTACCTCGGTTCGTGTTTTTAAAATCATAGTCCAGACGGTAGTTCAAGAGTGGTTTAAGAGTTAACCCACCGTTTTTCACGGATTCAATTGAATCAGTTGATCGACGGATCAAAAATGTAAACAAGGTTAGTGGCGAACCGCGATTGTACAGGGTGTGACAAAAGAAGTCATCCATGAGATGTTGTTTGGCTCTCTTTTTTTTTTTTCTAAATGAAAAACTTCGATTCTTTTTTTTGATTATGTTTATTTGAACCTTAAGAATTTTATTGGTCAAGTCGAGAAGATGATATCGGCCAAATAGGCGCGGTCACAATTGATTGTTCGTTTTATGGCATTTTTCATCACTTCAGCTAGAACTTCGGGCGACAGATTCTCGCACTCTTGTCGAACGTTGTCCTTGAGGGCTTTAAGAGTCTCGGGCTTGTTCACGTAAGCATAGGACTTCAAAAAACCCCAAAAAAAAGTCTGAAACGGTTAAATCGGGCAATATTGCGGGCTAGTGCGAATAGCCAAAACGATAGCTGAGGTGACGCGGGAACGCCGCCTTCAGAATATCGGTTCATGTATCGCTCCATTGCTTGTTCACTTGTATTCTGCGTCTGTCTAGTCCACAAATGTCAAAACGGATTTGACATTGGTGGCCATTTGCAAAAATAAAAGCATCAATAGGGTGATTTCTTTTGGTCCACCCTGTACAACTAAGTACTAAGTGGTACTAAATTACTTTAGGTTAATGAGCTGATATTTGATGTTGTAACTATCACACGTTAATCGATGAATGGTTTTAGACCCCATAAGAATGTGACCTATGAAAACCTTTAAAATTTTAGGTATTGATTACTTTTATGGAAAAAGTCTATTTCTAGAAATTTGTTTCTTTAGTTGAAGAGTTGGTTAGTAGTGTAGAGTTTCCTCATGAACATCTACGTCGTCACATCATCTGTACAAGTCGTCCGTGATGAGTTCCAATTTCATTTTGCAGCTCAAGCAAGTTGCGCCCGTTCAATACGTTCACATGCATGACGCGTAGTCATTTTTTGAAGAGTTACTGACCTACTCGGTCTTTTGTTAATAATTAATGCAGGGCCATAGTTTCCTGTTTGCAAAACAGTAGTCGAGCGAGTTCTGCTGCGAGCTGGTGGGGATATTAACCGCTTTGTTTGGCTGAGTTTTAGGAAACTTGGGATGATATATTTCTTGCCAGCTCATTAGCTCTTTCGTTTCCTGGTACACCACTAAGGCCAGGCCCTCAACAGAACCGTGTGTTATGATGGGAACTGCGAACCATAAAATCCTAAGCTGTTTGCAATATCAAGTTGAAAGCTTTGATTATATCCCAGTAGCAGAAACTGAAAGAAAAAAGCAAGCCGTCACGGGACGCCCGGCAGATGTGTAACATTCAAGATTACATTAAAATTCATAATAATTAATAAAAACCATCAAATAAAATATGGAGTGAAATAATTTTTAATAATGTAGTGTTTCGTTAGTAAAATCAATATATTTCTTAATATTTTGATTATAAAAACACTTATTACAGATTATAACATGAATAAATAGGAAACATTTTTTCCTCAACCCAACCCCACACCAAATACCACCACCTACAACCACCAACCAACCACCCACCATTTTTGTCAATCCCCCCCCTCAACCAAATCCCCCACCATTAACCACCCACCCTACCTACAACCAACCACCCGTAGTTTTTGACAATTTGTTCACCCTCTCTCCCTAAAACCCCCACCAACGACCATCCACCCAACCTACAAACACCGAACACCCTCCAGTCACACTTTGAAAAATGATTGTTCATTTTTCTATGCTATCAAAAATTTGATCGGCCGGATGGCGTCCGAGTGTCATGCCATTTTTCGTGACGATTACGATTGATTTTACTGTAACCATCATTTTTTTGCACGGTTAAAAATTTTGGGTTAGATTTTAATATTTTGAGGGTTACATATATGACAACACCAGAAAAATATTAAAATCTAATAAACTGCAAATATTAAAAGAAGATAAGTAATAAAGCAAATATAAAAAAATAATACTGATGAGATATTAAAAATTAATACTTTTTGTATTTAAAGGTAATATGCCTTTTATTAAATTTTAAATAAAGGTTGTATTAGATATTAATAAAAGTTTATTAGAATTGTTAATATTAAATTATTAAAAGGTAATCAAAAGCGGTATTTAATATTAATACAATTTTATATTAAAAATTAATAAAATTTTATATTTAAAACTAATATAATTTCGTATTAAAAATTAATACAATTTCGTATTAAAAATTAATACAATTTTGTATTAAAAATTAATACAATTTTGTATTAAAAATTAATAAAGTATTGTATTGAATAGTAATAAAATGTTGTATTGAAAATTAATAAAATTTTATATTTAAAATTAATATAACTTTGCATTAAAAATTAATACGATTTAATATTTAAAATTGATACAATTTTATATTAAATATTAATAAAATGTTGTATTAATATTAATTAATAATAAATGAATTTTTTTATTAAAAATTAATAAAATTTTGTTTAAAAAATTTATAGAATTATTTATTTAAAATTAATAAATCTTTATACAAATTAAGAAAAAAATAAAATTTAATACAATTTTATGGATTTGTATTAACATTTGAAAAAATATGGAAATTCAGATGAATTCGAAAAATATCGAAAAGAAATACTTTCTGTATTACTTTTTGACTTCGAATACAAAATGTAAGATAATTATGAATAAATCAAATTAAAAACTATACAAACCATTTTCATCGACCCACCAATAGATTAATAAATAAAATTTTAATACGAGGGTATTAAAATGTAATACAGGCGGGTATTATATTTTAATACAAGGGTATTAAAATGTAATACAAGAGGGTTTGTTTTTAATAAAATTGTATTACTTTTTAATAGATGGGTATTCGAATGTAAATAAAACGAGTATTACATCTTAATACAGTTAAAATGTAATACAAACGGGTATTGCATTTTAATGCAAGGATATTAAAATGTAATACAGGCGGATATTATATTTTAATACAAGGGTATTAAAATGTAATACAGGAGGGTTTGTTTTTAATAAAATTGTATTACTTTTTAATACATGGGTATTCGAATGTAAATAAAACGAGTATTACATCTTAATACAGTTAAAATGTAATACAAACGGGTATTGCATTTTAATGCAAGGATATTAAAATGTAATACAGGCGGATATTATATTTTAATACAAGGGTATTAAAATGTAATACAAGAGGGTTTGTTTTAATAAAATTGTATTACTTTTTAATACATGGGTTTCGAATGTAAATAAAACGAGTATTACATCTTAATACAGTTAAAATGTAATACAAACGGGTATTGCATTTTAATGCAAGGATATTAAAATGTAATACAGGCGGATATTATATTTTAATACAAGGGTATTAAAATGTAATACAGGAGGGTTTGTTTTTAATAAAATTGTATTACTTTTTAATACCTGGGTATTCGAATGTAAATAAAACGAGTATTACATCTTAATACAGTTAAAATGTAATACAAACGGGTATTGCATTTTAATGCAAGGATATTAAAATGTAATACAGGCGGATATTATATTTTAATACAAGGGTATTAAAATGTAATACAAGAGGGTTTGTTTTTAATAAAATTGTATTACTTTTTAATACATGGGTTTCGAATGTAAATAAAACGAGTATTACATCTTAATACAGTTAAAATGTAATACAAACGGGTATAACATTTTATTGCAAGGGTATTAAAATGTAATACATGAGGGTTCGTTTTTAATAAAATTGTATTATTTTTTTCAAAATAAGGGTATTAAAATGTAGGAAAACCGGTATTAAATTTTGGTTTTAATTCCAAATGTATTAAATTCTAATCTTTTTGTATTACAAATAGTAACTTTAAGACAAAAATATTAAAATTTAATCCAAAATAAATTAAAAATGAAAAAATTAATCCAAAAATATTAAAATTTAATACAAAATATATTAAAATTAAATGTAATAATTTGAAAATATTAAAAAGTAATATTTTGTGTATTGCATACAGTTGTAATACAGGAGCTGTATTAAAAAATATCCCAAAATTTTTAACCGTGTGGTTGTCCAATGTCCAGCCAGTCTTCTTTTTTAGGAAGAGAAGTGGTAAATGGATCTGCAAACATTCTAGTTTAATCTGTACATGGCCTGTCTCACTGGGATTCCAATTTTTAGGTTCGACTTAACCGATGGAACACTATATTTGCTGCAGATTATTGCACAATGAGGTCTAAGGGCTTAGACTGACAAAAGGTCAGCGCAGCTCGGTATTCTATTTATATTTGCATATGCTTTCAAGGTTGCCACATGTCAGTATCGGTCACACTATTGTCGGATATTTCCACATTATAAATGTATGACTTGGCTCTTTCATCGATGTTGAGATTACAATTAGGGCGTTTTAAATGTCTTATTGGAAGCAGTTCTAATGATGGAAGATTAAAAACAGAAACTTTCATTTGTTGATAATCAGTTCTGCCTTTTTCGGATTGACCGCCAGCTCTAATCCTCTTTCCCATGTATTAAGCGCAAGCAAAAGACGCCTTTTATTGTTCACTAATAGTGGAGAGAAATGTATTCAGTAAGTGCGAATGCTCAAATGACTTTGACAACGGATACAGAACATCATATCCATCTACAAAACCTTTTGTCTTCTGAACAAAATTATTTTTTGGTAAGCTGTCAGATTATGTGTCTTTCTAAGAAAAAAATTGAAAGCGTAGTTTAAAATTTAGCAATAACGATACTTGTACTGAGACTTTTCAAAAATAATATTTACTCCAATATTACTGGTAGAAAAGATCAAATGACAGATTTGTGATTTACAATCTGGATTCAAAATGATGATTCCATTGCACCAGTTCTTAAAAGACCTTTTACAAAAGAAACAAAACATATATAATAGTAGATCCTTAATTTTATTTGAAACAGATTGCTTAAGCAGGTCTCCATTCCATATCACACCACGCATTCGAAACAGTATACCTGCCATCCGAAGTAACATCAATATGCATGCCATATCAAATGACAGAAAGCACAACAGAACAAACCAATTAACCTTGAAAACAGCCCTAGCGGCATGAATAATTATAAACCGATAAAAATTGCCTACCCCAAAAAATTAAAATAACAATAAACATTGAATAATTTATGAAGGTTTTTGGCCGATAAGCGTTTTTAAGTAAAACTCATTAAATAAACATTCCATTTTTTCTAGTGAATTATAAATTCCCAACTGAATCGAATTACCCGTATCACCTGTCACTTAACTGATAATTTTGTTTGTAAAAAAAAAATTGTATATATTCATAGCTATGTACATATGTATATAGAGGTCACTTGTTTCCATATTTATTTAAATGTTGTTGCCCAGAGGTTTGTATGTTGCACAACTACATACTTTTTAATTGCAATAAGCCCTATTTATAATAGTTCACTGAACACATACAAACAAACATCCCATTAGCATTACAAAGCGATAAAGCAACCAATTAGTTGCTGTTATCTTGTACAACAATTATGCTTCCTTCCGTTCGCCTGCATGTCGTCGACCACCACTCTGTGTATGTATTTGAAACCTATGTTTTGACCATTATGTCCTGTGCTATCCCCCTTGCCTGATAGTGTTAGTGTTGTTGAAGGTTTTGTTGAATTAATTTTCAATTTAATTTGTTTGCCATTAGTTGTCGGAAGTTTTACAAAATTAATTGTTGTCCAATTTCACCACCAAAATTGTATTATTATTATTGCGCGAATTTCTATCGATCTTATACTCTTTCATCTGACCCCCGGACCCCGGTACTGTGTATCTATGAGATGGATGCACATACCTCCCCGATACAGTATCCTGTGCACGTGCACACTATTGTGGGTTGTATCTTAAACAAAAATGAGCTTTCATGTTGAGATTACTAAATTAAAATCACATCCTATTTGCAAAGATAACAGGAGGAACTAGAACTTACTTCCGTTCCGTCTTCCATAATCACAATCACGAAATTAATTTAAAATACGAAGCTACGAACGGAATAAGTAATACCTAGAGACCTCTTTAAACCTCAACCATTCTTTCGGGTGAGTTCATTCATTGAAGGAATGGTAGGGACCCGGCTGGCCGATCTACACTTCTTCATGACGAAATTTACTGTTTAAAGGTTTGGCACTTTGAAGCAAGAATTTTATACCCAGATCTTTGGCGTATAATATAAATACATTTTTGCCACAACAGCTGCAAGCGGGGCTGGGGCCTGTGACTTACACTCTCAACTATTCCTGTGTGTGCTTTGATATTCTGCGGAAATGGAAGGGATCTAAAATTTACCGTTGAATCCGAACAGATAAGCACTCTCCATGACAGTAATTACTCTTGGGGGATTTGTCACTTCCTCGCAAGAGGCAGTAGGTACCCCGGAAAAAAACTTAGGTGGAGTCAGGGATCAAACCCAGAACCTTCGGCGTGGCAGTCCAACACACTATCTACTACGCCACGGGGTACTACAAGTGACTGACAATTTTTTGACGTGATAACGTCTAATAAATCGGTTTGGAATATATGGGCAGCACGCACAGAAAAATGTCCAGTCACAGTCACACTGATGTTACCTAGCTGCTTTGAAAGCCTAAAAAGTCGTTAAAGTGGGAGTGGAGGGTGTTTTGTGGTTGGTTGGTTGTGGTGGGAGTGTATGTGGGGCAGGCGGGTGGTGGGGGTGGGGGGAGTATTGGTAGTGTCGGGAAGAGGAAAAATTGTCAAAAATGGTGGGTGGTTGTAGCTGGTTTGGGTGGTGAGACAAAAATTGTCAAAACTAATGGGTGGTTCCTTGGTGGGATGGGTGTTTGGAGTTGGGGGTATTTGGTATGATTGGGGGAGGGGGGCCTTGAATTGGCAAATATGGTGGGTGGTTGGTTGGCGGTTGCAGGTGGTTTGATTGGTTGGAAAAAAAAAGGAAAAAATTGTCAAAAATGGTAGGTGAGTAGGTTGGATTTGAGGCAGGATTTGGTGTTTGGGAGGGGATTGTCAAAAATAGTGGGTGGTGGTGAGATTTAAGTATTGTGTTGGGATGGGAAGAAAAAATTGTCAAAAACTGTCAAAAATGGTGGGCTGTTGGTTGTATCGTGGGGTGGGAGGCCGATGTTTGAGGAGAAGGTGTGAGAAAAAAAAAATCAAAAATGGTGGTTGGTTGTAGGTGGGGTTTGTGGTTGGTGGTTGTAGGGATACTACCTACATATGAACTGTTTTTTGAACCGGTTATCACGTAAAACTATCGTCCGTGAACCGACTTTACAGACAACCAATTTTTTTTATATAATGTCTGTTTGACGACAATACTCATCATTTGCCGTTTTTGGCGGGTAACTTATCATCAATCACCCAGGCGCTAGTGTAATGAAGGTATGTGTTGAAATTTTTTTTTTCAAAAATGGTGGTTGAATGGCAGGTTGTACATAGGTTGGGTGGGTGGTTTTATTTGGAGGTATTTGCTGTGGGTGATAATTGTCAAAAATAGTGGGAGGTTGGATGTTGGCTGAAGGGGGGGTGGGTGGATGCATGGCAATAAGTCCCTGGGTACTAAGTCCACCGAGGGACTTTATTCATACTTAGTGGGTACTTAGACCACTTGAGAGAAGTGGACTTATTTCCCATGCAAGGTGCTCCACTTTCTTGTGGAAAGTTAGTACACACTTCGAATCATGAAGAGGGAACTAACTTCCTACAATAATAGTTAAGAATCTTACAAACTGAACAGTGAAGTGGGTAAGGGATGGCATGCTGCCCCCATGCATGTTGGGTGTATGAAAAACTGTTTTTAGATAACCAAAAACTTTGCACATATCCAAAAACGCATCTACTCCAAATCCAACAGTGAGCCCAAGCAGGGGGGTGCAGGGGGGCAACATGCCCCCTTACCCACTTCACTTTTTTTCGATGTCTTTTTTTGTTTATTTCTTAATTCTTTTCTTTTGGAAAGGGACGTGGAAACGTATTTCACATTAAAGGGGAATTAAAAAACACGATTTTCCTGGGATTAAGTTCTCACCATTCATGGGAAATAAGTCCACTTCTCTTGAGTGGACTAAGTTCCCAAAAAGTGGGAATAACGTCCCTCGGTAGACTTAGTACACGAAGACTTATTTCCCTGCACCGGTTGGGTGGTTGTCAAAAATGGTGAGACGTTGGTTGGTGGTTGTATGTTGGGGTGGGTGGTTGGTGTTTGGGGGAAGGGTGGTAAAAAAAAAATCCAAAAAAGGGGGGTGGGTGGTTGGGCAGATACAACCTACACATGAACAGTTTTGTGAACTGGTTTACACGTTAAGTTATCGTTCGAAAACATACTTTACAGATAACCAAGTTTTTTTTTTTGTGTATGTACAAAATGAACTCGCAATAAAGGGGTTCTGAATACCCTTTTATTGATTTCCAAGGCATTTGGTAGTGTTTGGAATCAAGCGCTCTTATTGACAATGGGTGGTTTCGACGAACTAGTTATTCCTCGATTCCTTAGAAGTTACCTTTCGGACGGTTTTTAGTCTGTTAACCAAAAAATAAATGCTGGTGTGCCCCAAGGCTCCGTTCTGTCTCCCGATCTCTTCCTAATCTTTATAAATGATCTCCTGTCAAAGGCACTTCTAGTCACCTAATTGTTTTGCTGGTGACAGTAACTATCCTCAACTGTTCATATTAGTTTTCAGATTCACAGACAGGAACCATCAACCGCGCTGTCTTCTGTCGTTGAAGCATAACCATAACCACTATGCCACTATCCATGATTGACACTTGCATTGAGCAGGTTAACATTTGCGTTCTTAGTTTTCGTATAACCTTCTGTGGAACGATCACTAATGATTTAAGTCGCCAAAAATGATGCGAAATGTTTACTTTTCCAAAGTCAACGTAAGAAATATTTGTCCCCATCTGATCTGGCTAAAATCAACAAGGCAAACATCCACCCAAAACTTACATATAATTCTTATATCTGGGCAGTTGCTCTTGGGACATACTTGTGGCTCTTTTATAGGACTAAGAAAAGAGCTTAAAAATTGATAGGTGGAAGAACCATTTCTGAAACATTTTCCCTTGATTATGTTTCGTGTCTTAGCTTGTTTTGTCTTTTAGGAAACAGTACTCCAGTGAAATAGCCGAATACATTTCTCCCCTTAAACAAATTCCCCGTAACACTTGCATCGCTAGGAATGCCCAATGCCCATCAGTTTACCCTCGGGTCTAATTTCAGACGTTTTACTAAGTGTAGTGTCTCATTTTCAAGCCGCACTAAAAGAATGTAGAATTTACCCGACTCTTTTTGTTCCCTCCCATTGTGATTTACCTACTGTCATTAAGGCCAAAGTGCATCGACGTCTTCTTTTATTTCTGAGCCAACTTTCTTCAACGCTCATATACTGTGTCAATTCATGTTTGGGGTATTAATAACCCTTTGAGTAGGCTCAAATTATAAAAAACGGTACGCATATTTTCCTAGAAACCTCCAAATATGTATTGATTTCTTACCAACTCCAAGTTACGGTTTTAAGGCTCAGCTTTCTTCAAAACAAAATGCAGGGGCTTAGTTTCAGGGCAACAACAAGATCTTTCCACCTGTCCCAATTCTCCGCAGCTGGGTTGTGTTGTGGTCAATATTGATGAATGCCCTGAAAACGATAAGCTCCTTTTTAAAACAGATGACCTCAAAGTAGTTTTTGGTTTTCCAACATGTTTTTAAGGTACCCTAAGGATTCCAAGGAGTGCTTCGTTGCATGATGTCTATATCCAATTTTATCTTTCCCCTCCTATTAAAAACTGCATGTTCCATGAATACAAACTACTGCATCACGTTTGTGCATTTCCCTTAAAATTTCAATGCCAATGCTGCCTGCCAGTCAAAATGTATAAAAGTACACATAAAATTTCATTTCAACCATAAGCACTTCTTATAAGTCCTCCAGGGATTTCAGCAAACGTGCTTAAATTTGTAAGTTAAAAAAAAAATAAATTCTTGCCACTAAATTTTCCAACTGTTAAAATTCCTAAACCTAAACCCCAAAACGAATTACACTTTTGCTTCGTTAGATCTTTGATGTTCAAAAAAAAAAAACTACCTTCTCCGTTACACAACATCATCATGCCGAAGTGAATTGCCTCTATAATAGTATCTCAAGTTCCGAATTAAGTATCCCGATGGATACAATTAAACTCAATAAATGTTATCCTTCGTCGAAATTTATTTCCATTTTAAATACATCCTCTATACTTACTTTTGATACTCAGACTCACATTGGATTAAAGGGATCTCCTTTTTATAGTGCTCTGTTGAAATCAAAAAATTAATGTAGCGCACATAAATGAAGAAAGAAAAGATACGTTTGTATCTTTTTTCTCTCTGTACCTTGTGCCTTTTGTGCCTTTATAAAATATACCTACTTACATAAAGCTAAAAATCCTTTTATCCACACGCTAATGCTTTGAATACAAAGAATTTCAATTATATATATTATATGATGGTGGCCATTTTTATTATAGCCTTTTTGGGCCATCTTTTCGGACGATTGTCGATCCTTATTAAGAGTAAGTAGACTGCGAGTTAATTTTATACGTTTTTTTTTTTTTTTTGGTCTAAGTGCTTTCATCTTTCTCTGTGTGTTGTAATTCAAATAAATTTACCATTTCAAAACATATTCAAACCACTTAATTCCAAAAGTTAAGTTAAAGTGAAAAAGTATTCGGGTACGGCAAAACAAATTGAAATGCTTTCCGCGTTGGGCGCCACTTGTAAAGAAAATCAACCAAACGGTAATAAAAAGAAAAAAAAAAAAGAAAAGAAAACTTTCCCTCACTGTGATTTCCCTTGGTCATTTTATGCAGGAAGCGTGTCTTTGTTCTTGTTGGACTTGTGGTTGTGGTACTCTTCATGTTAATTTAAGAATTCATTGATATGCCACAGGAGTAAAACAGTACTTCATTTTTTACTTGCGATTATAGGTACTATAAGGCAAGTTATGGATTCGTGCAGAAAAAAAAATTTGAGATAACAATCACACATGACATTACGATGATGGAGAAGTCGAAAAAAGTGGGTCTGGGAATTCCGTCCGTCTGTCTGTCTGTCTGTCTGTCTGTCTGTCTGTCTGTATGTCTGTTCGCGCCTCTGGAGGCTAAACGGGTGGGCCGATTTGCTTCAAATTTGGTATCTAGGATTTATTTGGCCGTCCCTCGGAACAAATTTTTTATTTTTGCTCTAGGTCCAAAAATAACGGCACCTGCCATACAATCTTGAAGACAAAAATTGATTTTCTCAAAAACGGCTCTAACGATTTTGATAAAACTTTCAGAATGCTATTTTTGCCAAAAAATCTATCTTTTGGTTTGAATTTTTTTTTCAAAATTTGTCTAATAACGGTACCTCTCATAGAACCAGTATTTTCAAATCAAATTTTTTCGTAAACCATACATTCGATTTCAATAAAATTTTTACCACAGGAAGTCATTCATAATTTTATTAATATGGCACTTCAAAATTTTCAAAAACTTTTTTTTTTTGATTTTTTATAATTTTTTCAAAAAAATTTTTGGTTTTCAAAATATGTTGGAAACGGGTACATTGATTTTTTTTTAAATTATTTTTCAAATGTAAACTATAGATTGCCATATATTTGCATACTCAAATAAATTTCAAAATATTTTTTGAAAAAGTTTTTCAAAAATAACCTTTTTAAAAAAAAACTAGTCCAACGATTTTCAATATTTTTTTTTCCTAGATTGACGTATAGCTTTGAAATTTTATTGCATACTTAGTTTTTCCGAGAAAACTCTTAAACTAATTTAAAAAATAAAAGAATTTTCGAAATTATTTAATTTTTTTTTTAATATCCATATATGCAGCCACTACGCAATTGCTTATCATAAGAGCAAGTTCGTGCGACCCAGTCGTGCATTTTATTTTTTTTGGCCACGCACCAGTTTCCTTTTTTTTTTTTTATTGACATTCTGGTGAATAAATTCATGAAGAACAATCGTTTGTCTTGTACTGTACTTTATTCTTGCCAATTAACCTTTGGATAAGAAGTTTGCTCAGAATAAAAAAGAAATTTCATCCGGAACGAAGGACCAAAAAAGATGAACCAAAGGCAACAACCTACATTTGTCCTCCTTCAAAAATTCGGGTAAAAATATGAGCTTTTCCATATATGTAGGTATGCGTTCTTCCTTGGGGCACTGTCGCGCATTGTGTTGGTGGTGGGTTGAGTGTTCATGTTCAGTGTTGAAGTCAACGTATGGTATGAATATTTTAATTATTCTTAGAATATGCTAATTTCAAAAAAAAAAAAAAAAAAAAAAAATAATAATAATATATGAATCAGGAACAGCGAGCAGTCAACACGATGTGAAATATGAGAATTTTTGAGGCCTGATAAATAAATGCAGGAGAATAAAATTGTCATTTGTTTAAATGAGTTTTGGTTGAGAATATGTGGTTTTTATTAATAAAATGGAGGAACGTTTTTGTGCTGACAGCTCGTACGTGCGGATAGGATAAGTTTTAATTTCAGACAAGTTCCCTAGGGTATGATGTGAAGGGATGTCGTGTGTAGGCGCTTGTGTGTTACTTTGTATAAAATAGGGATTTTGGAGCTTGTGATACTACTCAACAGGGGGACATTTGTTATTTAAATATGGTCTTCCTATGTGTATATAATATATTTGTGGGACCTATTTTTCTCTTACGGAGATTTGTACTTTTCACTAGCAAAGAAAGTTATGCGTTCATGCAAAAAATGAGGTTACAAGTAAAAACTAAACTGGGATTGTTGGTCAGGATATTCTGTCCATGTTTGTTTCTAAAAAACCCTGGCCTTGAAAGTTATTTTAACATAAAGTTTTTTAGTTCCAAAATGTACGGGAACTATTACTAGCTACCGTATAACCATTTAGTGAAAGCTTAGTTTTCCTAAAAACAGCTCAAACTATTTCACAGAATAAAGTTCAAAACAATTCAACAAACGAAAGATCAAACCTTAGTGTACCATGCTATTTGTGCAATTTTGAAAGCTTTTGAGAAAAAAAATTTAATTTGATTTTTGCAAGTTTTGTGCGGGCTTTATTTAGAAGCTTTGATTTGCATGTACAAGAAAAGATATTAATACATATTAAAAAAGTTTCGAAGTAATCTAAGTTTCCAGTTTTGTTTTAAAGCACGTTGGAAAACAAATACAATAGCTCTTCGACACGCGAACACACGACACACAGTTGCCATGTGGGAAAAAATTAAAATCTAAGTTAACCTCACAAACTTACAATGTCTGACCTTTTGATTCGCTGATAATCATCCCGATAGACAGAGGCATGGGGAATTGCAGCCAATTGAACTCGATTGGTAAGTTCATTGAATTCTTAAGGGCGAGGTTAGGTAATGAAAACGTATTCTCTTTTGTACTTTCAATTGACAATGTTAGCCTTTATGACGTTGTCAATGTCCCTAAAAAATTAGTGAAAAATTAAATTTGAAAAAAAGAAAAGAAAGCAGAATAAGATGTTGTTTCTGAGAACTAAGAAAAGTAAAAAAGAAAATACACAAAAAATGTAAGTATTAAAGCTTATTTTGCCTTATTAATTAATTTTTTTCATTGGAAAATATATAAAATGGTAAGACATTTCTTTAAGTTGGGGACTTATTTCACTTTTTTTTTGGGACTTATTTGATTATTTTTCCTGGACTTACATATTTCATGCTTTTTGGGGACTTATTTCATATTCTAATTTGTGGACTTATTTCATAATGAAATAAAGACCTAATTTTGGTGGTGATTTCATTTTGTTTTTTGGGGAGTTGTTTCACGGAACCTTATATGGGTCCACCAAATATTATTTGATTGCCAATCTTTAAAATCTTAAAAATGTCTGCCCAGCACAGCTCCTATAGTGGCCTTTTGAATAATTGACAATGAACGATGCTTTGGCGATGTTGGAAGTTAGCGCTTCGTTGATTTGCATTTTCAGTGATCGTCCACCTTCTTAAATACATAGTTGCTGCTATTCCAGATGAAGCCAATACTAGGGCAACTTCATGCTGCAATAGAATCAATATATGCCAAAAGCACTGAATTCAGAACGTGTTTTTCCGCACTAACTTAGTAATAGCTTTTCATTCAGTCGTACGTAGTCTTTTGTTGTTGTTTTTTTTTTCTAGTGGCTTATACCCATTTTAGAATGTTCAGGCGCAGATTTTTGGATTTCTGAATTTTCAGTTTTCCAAAGCATCTCACTACTGAAAAAATGTCTCCGCAATGATTCTTTAATAAAAGTCCAGTCAAAAAGTCGAAAAAAGTGGGTTTAGATACCCCCTCGAAGTCAAAAACTAAGCAAAATCTTAGTTAAATACCCCTGATCAAAATCCCCAAGTTTCATTAACTTCCGAAATTTTTCACCTAAAAGTAGGTACCTAACGACTGGACTATAACGGGTCATTCATTTCGAGGTTTTAAGTTAATAAGGCTGGCATTTGACACCTGTCAAACTCAGCTGTCACCTGAAGTGTCATACTATTAATTAAATGTTTGCCACTTACGATACTGGATCGTTTAACAAACGAAAAAAGCGTTTAAATTATTAAGACTTACTACAAAATAGGGGTGTTAGAACTAGAAATGAGCTTAGTCGTGATTTTTCATTATCAGTTATAACTGTATAACAGTTAGTGTCAACTCGCTGTGATTTTTAACTGTGATAGTGAATTGTGATTTTTCACAGAAACTGCGAAATGAAGAAAAAAGTCTGGGAACAACTCTTAATCGCACTTTGGGAATACGCAGTAGATTTGCAACTCGTTCAAAGGTGATTGAGTTTTTTTTTTCACGGTTCATATTTCACAGGTCCTGCATTTTCGCTCTTCTCTATAGTTGGAACAGCATACACTAAATACCGATTTTTCGAACAACATTTTTTTTAGGGATGAGGCACATTTCGCTCTAATCAAACAAAATTTCCGCAAATGGGATTCAAAACCCCATTCATGATCGAATAGGTGCGCTTGCATCCAGATAAAGTGACATCATTGGTCCGTATTTCTTCGAAGATGCCAATGGGCAGACGGTTACAGTCGATTCGGAGCGATATCGTCGAACAATAACTAATTTTGTTGCCTGGCGGTTGAAGACCATGACTTCGACGATCTGTGGTTCTAAAAAGACGACCAATTATGTATGAAATTATTGTGCGAGAAGTTTTCTGGTCGCGTTATTTCACCTTTTTACTTGCGACTACATAAAAGGCGTTATGCATTCGTCAAAAAAAAAAGTTTTGAGATAACAATCAAACATGACATAACGATAATAGCGAAGACGAAAAGAGAAGGTCTAAAAATTCTGTCCGTCTGTCTGTCTGTACTTATGTATAGATACCTACAGGCCAAACGGGTGGGCCGAATTGCTTCAAACTGGATATATAGAGTTTCTAAGGTATTGTACAGAGGTGAAATTGAAAATTTGTTTTAACTCAACAAATAACGGTAGCTGCCATATAAACCGTCACGTTAAAGCTTGTTTTTCTCAAAAACGGCTTTAACGATTTTGATTTAAGAAAATCAGTGTTGTTTTTTAGGTACAACCAATCATATGGCTGAAAAAAAAATTTTAAAAAATGTCTAAGAACGGTACTTTCCATAGGACCGATTTTTTGCTTTCGACTATCTCGAAAACGACTCAACCAATTCTTTCGAAATTTCACACATATATAGGTGTAGGTAGCTCAATTTGTACTGCATATCAATATTTTTAAAAAATATTTTTTTGTACAGCCCGGACACATAAAGTTTCGACCGTGTCCGGAATAGCGAAATTTCCGGACTATAGAGAAAAAATTAAACACAATGAACAACCGAAAACTTTTCAAAACCTTTTTATTACAAATAGAAGTAGGTATACATATAATTTAAATATAATGTAAGCAATATGTAGGTACGCATTTTAATTTTTTTTAAAGGGTAGGAAAGCACGTGTTAATTTTGTTTGGAACGCTTTATCTAAAAACATCTGTTCAGTTTTTTCGCGTAACCTCTTTAGCAATCCTTCTCCATTTGAAACGCATTATTTTGCTCGGCCCACTGAATGCCCTTGGCAAATATCTTCCTTGCTTCATTGTTTGAAATTTTTGAAACTTCTTTGTTTACATTTTCATCTTCTTCACTGTCTTCTTCGTCATCTTCCTCAAAATTTTGTTGGATTTGTTAAGCGGACTGAATAATGTCATTATCAGAAAAGTCGTAGAAGAGTTTATTTTGACCAGTTGCCCATTTATTGATTTCATCTGTGGATGTGCTACCTACATACGCATTGTAATAGCTGTCCGGACTGCAGAGGTAAAATTTTGAAAGTGTCCGAAATATAGAGGTGTCCGGACTACTGAAGTGTCCGGGCTAGCGAGTGTCCGGACTACCGAGGCTGTACTGTATTTAAAAAAAAAAATTTTAATTAATATTTTGAAAACTGCTGATTAAATTTTTTTCTAAAAATTATAAATAAATGTATTTGCTGAATACTTATGAACTAGCGTTTTTGAATTTTTTTTGAAAACTTGTTTCAAAGTTTTTTTTTTAAAAAAAACTTTTTTTCTCAAAAGCCGCTTCACAGATTTTTATAAATTTATTCTCATAAATTTAAATTTATCCAAGAAATAAAATGGCGTACTTTTTTTTCAGCTCAAATTAGTCTAAGTATTTGTTTAAGAATTTTGAAAAATTTATTTTTATCAAAATCTCAAGCCCCTGCCTAGACCATTGTCACACATTAGAGCAAGTTCGTGCGACTCAGTTGTGCATTTTTTTTCTACGTCAATTGACCACCAAGATCATGCGATTTGGCACCGTAAAATTCTGTGGGGCTGAGCTAAAGACGGTGTTAACGCGAATAATCCTCGAACTCCAGACGACAACTGCTCAAGATATCGCCTTATCATCACGAATGCGACCCCGAATATCCACTATCTAGGTATTCACGAATAGAAAAATCGATCCATACTGAAGTGTAATTTTCGTCTTTTCAACGATTTTTTTGTTCCTTTTAATAAAGATGGTTGGAATAAAACAAACTTAGGGAACAGCAACAAAATCCACCATTTAAAGTTTTGGTATTCACATTCAAAATCCTAGATTTAAAAGCTTATCAAAAATTTTGTCAAATTTCATTTCAAGGACAAAAAGTTCTTTGTTCAAAGCAAATACCGTTGATTGAGAATTATTCACAATCCTGATACGATGTAGCCGTCCTGTTTCGAGAAAAAAAATCTAAACTAATATTTCAGTAAGGATTATTGTTGACGTGCACCGAAGAGCTAAATCTGGAAATATATTTTTTCTTTAAACAAATGACAAATCCCCAAGTGCTTGTCTATTCCTTGTTTAGAAAAAAAAGCCATAATGAACATAACCTCAGTCACTTCACTTCAATTTAACAAAAATATCCTCCTCCAAACATACACAACAGCAGATCAATCTCAATTCAAAATACGAGATTTATAAATCTGTGAAAATCACCCGTCACATGGTCGCAATTCCAAATCTGCGAATCAATAAATCTTAACTGCCTCACTAAGTCCTGACAGCCATAAAAATAAAAAGTAAGACAACATTACTCAACAAAAGTCCTTTACGTTACGATTAAAGTGTCTTCTGCGTAAAATGTGAATTTTATTAACTATTTTACTTTGCAACAGCACACTAAGCAGCCTCATGTCCTTTATCCTTATTTTTTGGTTAAAGCAAAAATACATTTCACGCCCATGAAGCCAGAGAAATAATAATAAAAAAAAAAGAAAAAACTTTTCCGGCATAGAAATCTAAGAAAATTGCTGTTTCATTCGCATTCTCCCTGAGGGATTACTCTGGCAAAAACTGAATTCCGTTTTCTGCACATTCATTCCATAGAAAGGAAGCCAACTCACTCTTTACCGCAATGCCTCCTCTTCTCTCCTCTCAAAGCCAATGTAATGACAAATGATTCATCATCCATCAAGAGACAACCAACCAGCCAGCCAACAAAAACAAAAAACAAGGAAGAAAAAAAAAACCTGGCAGCACACAAAAACTAAATCCTTTCGCCGTGGTTCCTGCCTCGTTCTACATCCATCCGTCCGTTCAACATACGTATATGACACTCAGCTGAATGGTAAACTGCTATATGGCCTATACCTATTTCTCCCCAAGGAGTCATCCTCTCATTCATATAGAGCAACCAAAATCCCTATAACAACAAGCTTTTACGAGGCATGTCAAGGGTTTCGGAAAATTTAGGACACAAATTTTACTTCCGCTTGAAGGAAGAAGAAAGGAGAGCTCTCTACATATAATGCTCTACACCTAACCTGCTATTTTCTATAGTTTCATTCAAATGGAAGCCTATATCAAAGATGGTGGAAAAAGCAGCACTAAAGCAAAAGTTGGAAACTATAACTAACTATTTGGCAGGTGCTAGTCGCACGGCTTGACAATGTCAAATCAAAGCCTCCGGATGACTATAAATGGCGGTTGATGAACTTTTGTCTTTTTATGTGTGAGGTTTGGCTAAGGCGTACGAAATAGCTGTTTATGGTCCCAATAAACAAAAGTATTGTTCTGAGTTGGAATGTTGCTCATAAAATTGATAAGGAGTAAACTTGACCTACTCTATCCAACGAATAAATCCCAACCAGGAGAGTTTTTGTCGTTAAATCAACGGTACGGATATCGTAGTTGATTTAATTTCATTTCTTTTGGTCCTGAACCAGACCCAATATGCTTTTCAAGAACGCTCGATTTGTTGCCCGAAGACTACAATATAACAATAGTCCTCCTTCCAACTAAGGTTCAGCAGCAAGATTCTTCAACTTTCTTCGTTCCGATAGAGCGTTTGAGTTTGGTCAAAATTTCAACGCTTAAGATTCCTTGGTAAAAATTTTTCTAGCAAACTATCACTCTGCGAACGGCTACCCGCTGTGGGCACTTCACCTGATCGCCTGAGCCTGACCGGATCACAACTTTTAGAACTCATAAAACAATAATTTAATTGTAAAAAATTTGATCAGTGAGTTTTGAGCCTTAAAAGTATTTGAGGATCCGCTTGGTTTTCATGTTTTACGCACCAGGTGGCGCGTATAGAGTAAGTGTCGCATATATGGCCCAAGTTGGTAATATGGCCCAGTGCAATATTTTATGTATAAAACATACAAGGTTCTGAACTAACCGTTCAAATCGAACACATTGAAACCGGCATTGCATCATTGTATTTTGGAGAAAATAGTTGAGCAGTTGTGGGTGTGAGTGCATTTGATTATAGTTTTATTCGTTTTCATTATAATTTTTGGGTGAGTTTATGTAAGGATTTTCAATTTTGTTAAATTTTAAATATGTATTTTTCGCAATATACAAAGTGTTATATTTTATGTTATCAAATGTGAAATACAAAATTTGACTCTGGGTTTTTATCTAAACCAGTGGGCCATATTTGAAACATGGTTTAGACTGATTTTTTTTGTTTAAGAAATCACTTCATAGTTGGCAATAAAAAGCAATATTCTATGTGTGAATTCTGCATGCCTTAACATCACAAAATATTTAAAAACATTGTTTCAAATATGTAACACCCCGGTCCATATTTGAAACTAAGTGGGCCATAATAGCAGCAGTTTTTTTTTGAAGTTGTGAAATGAAATTCCTTTAATTTTTTTGTTTTTAACTTTTTGTTATATGTATTTGTTTTTTTTTTTTTTAAGTTCAATTTTCCCAAGACTGAAGTTAAAATAATTTGTTAGGCTGTTAACGAAAAAAATAAATGAATATATGAAAATCTTAAGTAGGTAATGTTAAAATGTCTGCTTGGCATTGCCCAAATGTTTTAGCTCTTAAAACGGTCCACATTACTTCTCTTTCCTAGAAACAGCGGCAAGAAGTACATGGTTTTCGTTGGTAGACAAATCTATCTTCTTTACTAAATGGTTTTTCAATAAGCTCGGGTAGATGTTGAAATAGAATCAATCAAACAAAGTTCGTTTTTTATTTCAAAGGCCCATGTATTCCATTGTGTATGGAATAAAATATCGTTCGAATGTACGCTTCAGTTTCTGACGGGCACATGTACCTGAGTAATTCAATTTTCAATTACTCTTCCACATAGATTTGGTTTGTTTTGCTCACATTAATGGCATTGTTTGATTTTGGTTTATTCGCATTAACCTACAACTTCAGTAAACCCTACAAGAAAAAGTTAAGTTGTGTCAAATCACATGATCTTTGTAGCTCCTATACTTGGGGTAGTAATACACTTAACCGTTCATGCTAAAAACACATGTCGTCTTAGGCCATGTTGCTCAATTTGGGTGTCACCGTTGTTTTCGAAAAGAACGGAACAAAGACGCCGCTGGCTGACCCAAAATACACACCAAACGTTACCTTTTTGAGGATGCATTGTTATCTTGTGCACCTCGTGGAGTTGATTCGTTAAAGGCAAGTTTATACTTGCTAACACAGCCATTCATCCAAAAATACATCTTCTCGCTAGAGCTGATCTTTCGGCTCAAATGGGGTTCTCATCTTTAGAATCGCATTACTTGACATGGTGATTCAACATCAGTAACTGAATAAAAAACAACAGATTTGACGGATGATGTCACCAAAACAAACATGGCAGCAACAAGCAGCCACATTTTAACCATGACAATTGAAAAACTCTTTATATATACACTTTCTGATGGTTTTTGAGAAAGTTTCTAGGGAAGGAACCTAAGCATTTTAATACTGGAAACTCTTTCGACCCCTTTTGGAAGAAAGTTATATAGAGAGTGTAGACGGGAAAATTTTGTGAAACGTTCAAAAAACAAAGAATTTTATGGGTGCAATGATATGTATGTATATCATAAGTTGCGAGACTGTAAGCTTAAAGAAACGAGAAAATTCGTTTTGTGGGACTGACAAAGTAAAGGGTGTTTTTTTAGCTTTAGTATACAGATAAAGGTTTGCCATTATGTTTTAAAAATTATTTCGGGCAAGTGGCCGCTTCGGCTGAATGGAATAAATTCCAGCTGAGAGACCCAATTTTCGACCAATTTTCGCAGCAATTGTCAGCAATAACTCGCCGAATATTCTGAACCATGTCAATCGTCTCGGGCTATCTGCGTGACAAGCGACTTCATATAACCTTACAAAAAATAGTCCAGCGGTGTTAAATCGCACGATCTTGGAGGCCACGCCACAGGCCTACTTCCCGATATTATGCCATCAATCACCGAACTTTTCTTCAACAAATCAATCAATCATGTTGAAACCACAGACAAATTATGACCGGCTTCATTTTTGAAGAAATATGGAACAATAATTACCTCTGCCCATAGAGCACACCAAACAGTTAGTTTTGGTAGATGTAACGGTGTCTCAACATTAACTTGAGGATTATCATCACTCCAAATACGGCAGTTTTGTTTATTGACGTATCCATTCAACCAAAAATGAGCTTCATCGCTAAAACACCGTAAAATGGACGTAGTGCGCGATAGGTATTTAGAACAGAACCATGATTTCCAAAATAAATTTTCACGATTTGCAAACGTTGTTCAGGAGTAAATCTATTCATTATGAAAGTGCAAACCAAACTGAGCATAAATCAAAAGACAGCCCCCAAAAAGAACAACTCCGAAAAAAGTATTGCCAAATTGAAATACACACGTCTAAGAAAACACCTTCAAAGGAATTGCTACCAAGTACGGTCTACGCCTGGTAAAAAAGTGGCCTTAAAAGTGTTAGTTTATCTCGGACAAAACTTTTTGTCTCGTTCTATGCGTCTCCTTTTTTTAGTATATATACCTATATTCTTTGCCAAAAATTAAAAATGCAGTTTCTTGGAAGAACTCCATAAAATCGTTTAAGCCGAAAGCTAAGAACGCAGTTTTGTTGAAAATTCTGTTTTTTAGTTTAATTTAGAGTTTCGTCTATATCGTTATAGCCATTTTCGAGCAAATCCGAATCGAAAAAAAACTTCTTATCAGATAGCAGTTCAAGCTGGGCTTAAATGAAATCAAAAAAAAAAAATCGACAGCGATTTTTCTATAAACTATTATTTAAATGGTTTTTTTTTTCGCTGCATGAGAAGTTTCGGTGGTTGTTGTCTATGGTTTGACAATTGAGAATGTCAAACTATATTGACATTTCTGTTCAGCAAGGCTTGGCAATACATCATGAACCGCTTTACGCTGGAAAATCGCTTCCAAATTGTTAGAATTTAATTTGAAAAAAATAAATCTGTTCGCGAAGTTCATAGAGCACTTCGTCCATTTTACGGTCAACGTAATCAACTTCTATCAAGCTATCGAGCAGTGCTGACTGATTCTTTGTTTCCAAAAATTAATTAGCTAAGAATCCAGGATATTTGTTTTCAACAAGACGCCGGGCGCGACTTGCCATGCAGCCGACCCCCACTTAACTGCAAAATAAATTTGGTGACAACTTTATTTCCAGAAATGGTCCTGTTAACTAGCCCTTTCGTTCTTGAGACTTAACGCATCTTGATAACTTTTTATGGAGCTTTGTTAAGTCTTTGGTTTATTCTGACAAACCAGCAACTCTTGAAGCATTGGAATGGAAGCCAATATTCAAGCCACCATACGGCCAGATTTATTGGAAAGAGTAGTGAAAAATTAGACTGATCGAATAGACTTTGTAACTCGTAGCTGCGGCGGGCATACTCCGGAAATAAAAAAAAACATTCGTTACATTAGCTTTGTTTGTTGAGCCCTGAAGTCACCCTGCGGTCGCCACAACTCGTTTTTTGAAATACCTCAACTCGTCCTCAAGAGAAAATTCTCTGTAAATACAAATTGAACAAATAAAGCAAATTGGAAACTTTTGATTTTCTGCGTTGTGTAAAATATGCAATCAGCATCCCTAATGCGATTTTTGAGAACGGGAAAATCTTGGAGTTGTCAAGAAAACCTTGCGCAACCCGGGGTAAAGTTTCAAACAAAGCTATTTATCAAGTTTGAAGAAAATCCTTCCAGTCTCTTAAGCTGTAGATGTAGATTGACCTGAAAGGGGAAACGGACAGACCGACAATTGACGGTAATACCTAAACCACTTTTTTAGACTTCAAACAGTGACAAAGTTCTATCAACCAATAGTCACGGATATCTAATACTTAATTTTATGAAACATAAGTTTCATGGTTTTTGGAACATTATAAAAATTTCAAGAACTAGGTATGTAGCATTTTTTTTTTCTGGAAAGTGTGTGTCCTTGTTATCCGCAGTTTTGTTTGATATCACAGTCACGTCAAAGACGACTACTCTTTTCACTAGTCAACGTTTTTCATTTTGTCCCTTTGATACGAAAATACATTCTCACGGATACAATACCTACTCGTCCTTTTAAAGCATAGATAAACAAAGAATCCATGGGAATAGTGACACATGATCTATCAAAAATATGTTCCATGTGAGCCTTGTTAACAAATGAGGTTACAAAACGCACAAAATGTATAGCAGTGAAACAAATATGAAACTTGCTTTGGGGACAAAAGAAAAACAAGAGGTAAAGAAGACATTTTCCCCGCTGCCATACTGAGTCTGGCCTTTACTTTGTGACGGTATCCAAACACTCACGAAACAACATCCTAAATAGTCAAAAGTTTATACTAGGTATGTTGTAGGAAGGTACCTCTATCCTCTACCTACTCCCACGTGGATGAGACATTGTTTTGCAATTCACGAACTTTCATCATCATTCTCCTTGGCCTACTCAAATTATCCGCAGGCACTACTACTGAGTTGGATTGACTGAAAGATGGGGACAGATCCACTAAAAGAGCCTCTCGGTATTAGGACGAAATGAACCTATACGGTTACCATCTCCGCCGACACAGTCGCCCGCGCGCCGCCACCGCCATCGCCCGCTACCGCCATCGCCGCAAGGGTAACTATACCAAAAAACCTGACATTGACAAATTAGTTTTTAGGGAAGTGTACCATCTACCATAGTCACAAGGATGTATACGTATTTTCCAACTAGCTATGTCTGCCAAGATTGGAAAAGTTTGTTTATTTTGTTGTTGTTTTTGCAGTTTGCTGCTCCCTGGAGAGAGAGAAAATATGCGGGTGTTTGTGTTTGTGTGTGTGTGTGCTTCATCACAATTCACAAGAGAACACGAAAAATTTATCCTAGGGACATAAAAGTTGTGTTTAGGGCTATGCACGTAACATAACAAGCCGCTTTGGGTATCCTTGCATTTGATTAACCCAGATGTGCTGACACGAGCAAGGATGACAAAACGGATTTTGTTCTCTTTTTTTTTTCTTTCCATGTGATGTGATGTGAACTGGATCATGTCTGGGTCAAGGAGTGAAAAAAATTCCTTAGTAGGTAGCTATACCTACACCAGAAACGGTTATTAGAAAAACTCAAACATTAAACCGGCTGAAATGTGAAAAATACTTTTGGTTAACAATAGGGTAAGGATAGATACTTAAGACCAAATTTTGTGTATAAAAAAGCTTTTAAGCTTTGTCAACCGAAGTGGAAAAAAATTACCTTCTTAAATCACGCTCAAAGGACAAAGCTATTTTATATCCTTGAACGACGCAACAGGTAGAAAGAAAAGAATCCCATCATGAATCTTAAAAGATTTCATACATCTTTGCAATTTTCCAAAACGGTACAAATCCTTTTAAATAAAATCTTCACAACTCATATATCTATCTTTTTGCCTGATGGCGGTGTTCTTACAGATATGTGTACCTATCTATCATAAAACTTACTACATACACGTACAAAATCCACTTCAAGGACCTTATTTTATGATGGTTTTTTTTTTGGCACGCCATAAGCTTAAATAAATCATCTCCTCCAACAAGTTCAAAAATATAATGTACAAAGCCTATCCTATACCATATTACCTTCTCGCACTCCTTGTATAGCCAGCCAGCCACATCAGAGAGTGACAAGTAGAGTCTCGAAATAAACTCATGAACACAAGCGTTTTATTTTGTTGCTTCAAATAAAATCATAAATTTTCAGCGTGACTGCGTTTTGCTGTCGCGTCGCGTCGCGTCTTGTGCCTCGTGCGTGTGGGCTTTAATCAGTTAAACTGCTTTTCTTATCCTGTCAGCGACTTTAATCTATGCTCGACTGTCGTATATATGTATGTCGACTCAAAAACATGCTCGGAAAGGTGTAAGGATTCGTTCAACCACAAATGATTGATAAAATTGAAAATACCTCTATCCTCTAAATTTTGGTTTTTGACACAATATGAGGGTTGCTTTGTTTGTTTTCATGGGTATGGAGTATATTTCAAAATTTGTGGTCTCCTTAATTTGAGTAGGTGCTTCCCCCCATGTTATTGGAATACATCAAGTAAACAATTCATTTAACACAACCCGTAATGTATAGCCTCTTTAACATTTATGTCAAAAAGCTATTTCATCAATAAAAACCTACTCGTTCCTGCACTTATATCGACGACCAATGCCGCAACGGTTCACAGGATCTGGGATAATGCCAGGGTTCGGCAAAGGATGCGTAGTACCTACCTTCAAATAGTTTCTATTCGTAGATAAAGTTGTAACAAAATGGTGTTTTAAGGATGACAGAAAAATGGTTTTGAAGAATTCTTCTTTTATATCGGGATGATTTTTGAAACTCGACGAAATGGAAATACGCCATGACACTTTAAAGCAAATAAATCAATAGTTTGTTTGTAAATATACGTGATTTGCTTGCTGTCTAACAGGAGAAGATTTAGAAAAAGATTTGAATGAACTTAGTTCAAGACTAATGCAAAATGCAAACAAATGCACAAGAAAAGTATTTAACGGAAATAGGCATTAAAATAAAGAACACGACTGGGTCCCACAAACTTACTCTTTAAACTTTTAAATTTTTACTCGCTACGTGTCTGAAACCAAAAATCGGTGTGTGCACCAGCCCACATTTCCGCGCACCGGCACATGAGCGCGTACAAGTGTGATGTCTGTGGGCCGCTTAATGCATAACTTTTTGTATAGTGTCTCCGAAAAATCGTTTATAATAAACGCCATTTTTACTAGCGATTATAGGAACGTTAGAGGGCTCCGTTCCAAAACCTCTTCTATGTTTCTTAACTCCCAAAAACTGCCATTTGATATTTTTGCCCTTACAGAAACGAACCTTTGTCCCAGCATTCTTGATAGCGAGCTATTCACATCTGATTTTATCGTCTTTCGTGCTGATGGTCAGATCATAGATAATGTTCCTTGTTGGCGTGGAGTTCTCTTGGCTGTTCACACTTGTCTGAATGCAACCCTTGTCGAAGTCTCTAAATCGGCACTCTTTGAATTCGTGTGCATTAAGGTTTCTGCATATAATCGGTTTTTTTACATTATCTGCGGAATCCAGTGATGATTTTATCATCGTTGGTGATTTCAGTTTGCCTGACCTTGTTTGGATTCCATCAGAGGATGAATTACACTTTGTTCCCTGTAATACTACTTCTTCCTTCAGTTTTAATAATACCTCATCTGCTGATCCAGAAGTAATCGTCAAAATTTTTGCAAATTTTTTTAGTCAGTCTTATAGCGATGCTGTTAATATTCCTGATTTAGAATATTTTGAGTATTTGTCAAGCAGTTTGCAAACTTCTCTAGTTTCTCTTGATATTTCTCTTTCATCGGTCAGTGAAAAATTAAGTTCACTTAAAAATGACTTCTCTCCTGGTCCTGATGGAGACCATCATACAGACATTTTTCTCAAAAAATGTTCTAGCGCACTGTGCGACCCTCTCACAACTCTATTTAAACTCTCTCTTTCGCAAGCAGTTTTCCCTACCTTATGGAAAAAATCATATATTTTTCAAATTCATAAAAAGGGCAATAAAAATGAAATATCAAACTATCGTCCGATAGCTAAGCTTTCTTCAATACCCAAGCTCTTTGAAAGCATCATCTACGACTCACTTTGTTTTCATTGTAAGTCATTAGTTTCTCCACTTCAACATGGTTTTATTAAGGGAAGGTCTACCACGACGAATCTTACTCAATTTATTTCAACGACCCTCTGTGCCCTGGAAAAGGTTACGATGTTGGTGTAATCACTACTGATTTCAGCAAAGCATTCGATAAGATCTCTCACCAAATTATTTACATTAAATTAAAAGCCTTCGGGTTCCCTCCAATATTCATCCAATATATGGGCGGTTGGAAAACCGCCAATATAGTGTTGTGTTCAGATCTTCTGTGTCCAATCCCATCCACGCTACCTCAGGTGTTCCTCAGGGCAGTCATCTCGGGCCATTTTTATTTATCCTTACCATTAACGATGTTGAAAACATTATTTCTTTTTCTAACTTGTCTATTTATGCCGACGACATGAAAATTATGAAAATAATATCTACTCCCATCGATTCTTCCCTGCTTCAAAATGACTTGAATTCTTTTCTTACATGGTGCACTAAAAATTTCCTCGAACTCAATGTCTCTAAATGTCAACATATGACTTTTTCTCGTAAACGCCTGCCTTTACCATCTCGTACTTATCATTTCTGCAATGTTCCGGTTCCCTTAGTTTCCTCCATTCGCGATCTCGGCATTTTATGTTATAAAGAGCTCAACTTTCGTTCTCACATAAATTATATTATTGCAATAGCTAACTCTTCCCTTGGTTTCATAAAGCGCTGGTCTAAAGAATTTTCAAACCCATACGTAACAAAGTCCCTCTTCACCACATATGTTACACCTATTCTTGAGTATGCCAGTCAAGTTTGGTCTCCTTATTATTCCACCCATTCACTTAGAATTGAAGCTGTACAACGTAGATTCCTCTGTTTCGCTTTACGAAACCTCCCTTGGTCCGACTCTCATTTCCTTCCCCCCTACGAACATAGATTTCAACTGATCGACCTTAGCACGCTCGCGAAACGTCGTGCTGTTGCAGACATACTTTTCGTTCACCAAATTATCGCCGGTGCCATCGATTCTCCTCCTCTTCTTGAATTAATTTTCGTCAATACCAATCCACGTAACCTAAGATCTATCCCCTTCTTTTACCTTCCTACTCACCGTACCAATTATGCCCACTTCAACCCAATTACTAGAATGTTACGCTCAGCCAACAGTGCACAACATCTCCTTGATTTCAATCCTAGTCTCTCCTCCCTTAGAAGAAACTTTTACTCTAATCTTCCTTAACCCCCCTACTATTTAGTTTTAAGATAGAATAATAAGTTCACTTGATGTTAGAGTTTAAGTTATCCAAATATTATTATTATTTTACATGAGCTTGAATTAAGCAAATAAATAAATAAAATGAGGCAAGTTATCCATTCGCAAGAAATTTTTTTTTTTTTGACAATCAAACATAACATTACGATGATAGAGAAGCCGAAAAAAGTGGGTCTGACAATTCTGTCTGTATCGGCACCTACAGCACAGCCTAAACGGCTTGACCGATTTGCTTCCAACTTGGTACATACTATTATTATGACATCCTACCGAGGGATTTTTGGAATTAACATTCTATCTCTAAAACTAACTCTCAACAAGAAAGGTAAATCATCTTAAGTCTATTCTTAACGTTTTTCAGGAAAGGAAAAAAACTGTAAAAAGATGCTTTCGAAAAAACTTTTTTGAATTTTTTTTTTTGGTTTGCATGTGGGAAAGTATCTTACTCGTAAGTCAACTACTCGTAAATACCTTTTTACAATCATAACAAGCTCTCAAAGTGTAAAATCATCTAAAGTCTGTTTAATTTTTTTTATTCGATTCAACACAACATCTTATCTGGACTTAAGATTTTACACTGTGTCAGAATACAATATTTTCCTACATAAGATAAAATTGTTTCCTTAATAAAAAGAAAAAGGAATTAGATAGAAGAATACGGATGAGACAAATCTATGCTCCTATGAAATCGTAACAAGATCCATTAATAAAAAGCAAATCATCTTAAGTTGACTTAAGATGTTTTACCTTTTCAGTCGAGTACTAACTAACGGTACCTGCTATTTTTTAAAAATTATTTTCTTGGCTTACTTCATTTTTTCCTAAAACGCTTTAACTAGTGATTTTTAAGTGATTAATAAAGTTTCAAATGATTTTGTCCCTACTTTTTTTAAACTCAGAAAAGTACGCATACGCCCGAGTGTACTGTACTATGTTTTATCTATGTCTTTAGGTTGAAAAATGGACAATTGTGTTCAGTAGTTTAGATTTTTCATAACAAACCAAAATCCCTTCATTTAATGGTACATTAAGATTTTCACAAAAGAACTTAAAAAATACAATGCATGACTGTGTCGCACGTACTTGCTCTGTGGGTGCAATAGCACGATGATACATAGCACAACTTCCGACCAAAGAAGATCAAAGTCTTTGTTTAAAAAGGGTTTATGTCCCGCATTTCGAGCATATTGACAGTGTTATCAGATATGTAAACTTTGCCAGTTATTTTGTTAAACTATGATTTCCGTTGAGCT
Organism: Platycheirus albimanus; assembly: GCA_916050605.2. Lineage (NCBI taxonomy): Eukaryota > Metazoa > Arthropoda > Insecta > Diptera > Syrphidae > Platycheirus > Platycheirus albimanus. The sequence goes on along the minus strand of OU696696.1, from coordinate 270,251,122 downwards.
TTTGATTGATTGGGCTCAATGATCTTTGGTGTTGGATGCAATTAATAAATAAAACTAATTCATCTTGGTGTACCCTACGTTTCGCCAGTTATTTTCCGGCTTCTTCAGGGGATTTTTTTATTTTGCTGAACATTCAAATCACAAGAGACAATAAGACAGTTTTAATAGATATATGTATGTATATGTAAGTTAAAATTTTTTTAAAAAAATAAATAAAGTATTATTTTTAAACTTACTTTAAAAAAAAAATTATTACATAAATTTACATTAAAAATTCTAACTATTGCTTGGAGACTTGCTTTACAAATTAAAAATTTCCGTTATTTGTATTATAAGCCAAAACTTCCACAACGCAGTTGTCAATGAAATATTCCCAAAAAATACTCACAAAATATTCGCGAGCTACCGTTAAAAACCTTTAATAAATTAAACAGTTTATGCCATCTTTTGGGTGCTTTGAGAGATTTTCACTGTATTCATTTTTGTTTCCAAGCCATGTTGGTTGTAGGTACATTATATTATAAAAACTGGCGATAAAACAGCATAGTACACTACGGCGTATGCGTACTTTTTTATTGTATACTATTCTAGACAAACGGTGTTAATATACTTAATTGAAAAGTCAAACGTATCGCTTAATGTTCATCTAGTACATCTAATATATAAAAATAAGTTGCCTTATGTTCGGGCTCGATAAACTCGAGAATGGCTGGGCCGAATTTTTCCATATTTTTTTATAAAGGTAGCTATCTTATTGAGGAAGGTCTTTTTTGTGAAATTTGGTCAAATTTCGGTAAAGGGCAAATCGCAAAATGCATTTTTAGTGAATTTCGTCATATTAATAACAACATTTTTTGTAGGGTCTTCTGAGTATGTCGACGAAGGTTTACGGCCAAACTTCGGTAAAATAATTTGCCACAACTGCAGTTTTATTGCATTCTGTCAAAATGCTAACAAATCTTTTGGTAGCATCTTCTGAGGATGCCTGCAAAGGTTTCTGTGAAGTTTGATCAAAATTCTGTAAAGCGGTAGCGTGGTTCTTTTTGATCTAGCATTTTACATAAAGTATTTTTCCCGTAATTATAGAAAATTATTTTTATTTTCAATGTGTCAATTTAATTTAAATAAAATTGGAATAAGTTTGTGATCTGCGATTTTGGACAAATCATCGGGATGAAGTGACTGAAGAAATATTACATCGAATGCGAAATATTTATTCAAACCAGAACTTGGTTCTTAGCTACGATTCGATCTGAAAAAAAATAGCATTAGCGCTTGCGTCGTCTGGGATTGCGCAAACTTTGTTAGACGGTGGTCGAACAAGTCACTGCATTAAAATTGCCATTGAACATGCAAGTAAATGAATTTCAAACATGTAATATTTCAAAAACATCTGGAATGGCAAAGGTTTTACAGCAATGTAAAATAATCATTGGGGATGAGTGCACGATGGTTCACAAGAAATTATTGGAAGCCCTTAATCGAACGTTAAAAGGAAACCAACGTTTATTTGGTGGTGCATTGATATTGTTAGCAGGGGAATTTAGGCAAACATTTTTCCAATTTTTTCTCATGGACAACTTTATGTTGGACGTTGGCGAGTGGGTAAAGCATCCTTATTGTTTATTTATGCATTAAATGCGAAAATAAAAAAAAATAATTATCAAAAAGCTCTTGAGTAATGCGAATGGTTCATTTAAAAAATTGTTAAATTAATTAATAAATTATGTAAGAAAAATGATTGCATTGAATTTAAGGCTGCATGATACACAACAATTTGTTTTCTGCTCCGGAGCGTAAATGAAGAGTGAGGATGGTTTCCCAACTAGGAAACACGCCACATTATAATAGCTGACGACAAATCAGTTGAAGAAAAGGAAATTCGCTGAATTTGGCATTCTTCTTCTTTGAACGTTCCTTTCAAAATCCTTGCCACTATCACATTGCTCATCAGCTTCTTCACAATCAGTTAGGTTCCATTGCACAGCATCGGGGCATAAAGGTTTCGTAGCATTAAGATGATAAATCCAACTTTAAAACTCAAATGATGAGGCGGCATGCCATAGGCAAATCCAAAGAACACTTGCATATTTACACACAATGGAATGGTTTGCACATACCGAAAAAAACGATGCCTTGAGACATAAGATTTATTCATACGCCGCTGTTGGTTTCAGAATCACGGGAAGTGATTTCGGAAATCCGCTTGCTAATATCACCACTTTTGCCATGACTTTAAAATGCTGCAAACAGGATTTTCTTTGATTCGCAGGTTTAACGAAAGCTTCAGTGCTCAGTGTGCTGTTCTTGCACCTTCCAATACCTAAAAAAATCTATATACCAAGTTTGAAGCAATTCGGCCTACCCGTTTGGGCTGTAGGTGTCTATACATACAGACAGACAGACAGACATACAGACGGACAGAATTTTTAACTTTTTTTTTCAAGACGAATGCACAAAAAATAAATATTTCTTAACGACACTTATGTATGTTTTAAGTAAAAAATGTGTTTCCTGTCAGTTTTTAAATACTGCAATTATATTTTTTAAATTGTAATTCATTTAATCCGTATGAAACTAAGATTTGTCTAATCGAGCGAAGCCGGGTGGGTCAGCTAGTATTTTATAAAATTCCGACTGATCAATATTTCAAATATATGAATTTTTCAGTTTTGCTTATTTTCTTAAAGTAAAACTTTTTTTCCATCGCCACAAATTTGTTCGTTCATCTGTCGCATGTCGCAATATGGTGGCGCCGATGGCTCACACATTCGTGCACGTGCTCCGCGGAATGTGTGTTTTTATAAGTGTATTGATGTAAATATTGTTGTTCGCTTAATCGTGATGGACGCCGATACAGCTAGTGAATTAAGTAAATCGTTAAACAAGGGAAAACCAAGAATAGTGCGAAATGCCAATGATCTCAAAAAGGTTTCACTTGCGTCGTGGTTTCAGAAAACCACACATTTTTTTTTTAAGTTTCTGCGCAATTTTCTCACATTTTCTGAATGTATGAACCTTCTACGAAGTATTAGAAAATATTAAAAAAAAAATATGAATGAAATCGATAAGGCCGTTCTCAAGTTATAGCGTGCCCAGGAAAAATAAGAGTTCATTTTAATATATATAGATACCAACAAAATCTAAGCACATTACCTACTTACTACCTTCCTGTGAAATTAGATACAATAAGCTTCAACAACCTTTCTCAAGCCAAATTTATGAATACGAAATACCCCTTCATATGGACAAATCTAAAAGGGCGTAGAACAGTGTTCCACGAGTCAAATGGTTATGTTAGTATATTTGAATAGATATATCTATTTCGCACAGTATCAGCCACCGTACAAAATATAACTTGAACTGCGTTGCAGGTTGGGACGCCATTAAAACTAACACCAGGATGCGTAAATGAAAAAAAATCTCAGCTCAAGAAATTTCCGTACCTAAACATAAGCTTGGTACAGAACAAAAAGTAAACGGTTTTTGATTTCTGAAAGAGGGTTGAGAAAGACCAACCTCAAAAACCCATGTTCGGAAAACTGTCTCTACCAGAGTTCACTCTATCAAAAACGTTATTAAGAATTTTTGGAGCTGCATGAACCATATAAGTACAAGTTGTGGAATTATATTTATCCTTTCATCTCAACTAAATGTTACTTAAAATAACTTACTGGCATCACTAAAACATTCTCCTATTCATCACCCGATCCATAACGACTCGATAAATGCTCCTTAGGGTACTCAATCAAAACTTTATTTGACAACTACCCAAAGATTTTATAATTAAATAAAGCTTGATATCAACCTTCAATCAAAAATCGACTTCAAAATATCACTGTATCGATTACTCACACAGCCATTACCTCCATTTTGATACTAATCCTGCACACACCATCATCAAACACGCTTTCCTACGATTTGTCTATAAACCTTTTCAGGATCCATCATCTATACCTACTCAATATGTCCGTCCGTTGTAAACTCAACAATCAAACCCTTATAAAAAGACTTGTCAAGATGATTTCTTTCAGAAAAAAAAACTATTTCAAATAAACAAAAAAAAAATAAACAAAAACAAAAAAAATGTGAATCCTTACGAGTTCAATTTCTTGTGAATTGACGCTTTAAATTCCATAACACCCTTGTTTCTCATCTCTATAATCTATTATACAACAACTCAACCCTATATTTCTTTAGTTAGGAAAAGCAAAAAGGTAATGTAAAAGCTTGATTTGAAGACAGGAAATCCTTCTCCTCGCATTTCTTTCTTTTCGTTTTCACTAAAATTCCAATTTCAAGTATTACACCTGGATCAAGGACTGTTTCTGTTTCGCTGTCTCACTGTCTCACATCCCTTGCTCGGTCGGGTCCTATTTTGCCATCTTTGTCTGTTCGCTTATTCTTTTTACTTTTTTTTTTTTTTTTTGTTATTTTGGCGAAACAAACGAGTGCAAATAGTCGAATGGTTCCACGATCTAAATAGGGCTTTTGAGAATAAGGATACACATAGGTATAGCTACTCCTCCAAAAGAGGGAGAGATGATGTGTTACTATACTGGATGAATGCAATCTTCCCAAGTCCTTGGGTGGGTTTTTTGTTCTGTTTGAAAAAAAAAAAAACATCTTTTAGGGGATTTCGCATTGCTTCTGTGTTCTGTTCTACGATTTTCGGAGGGTGTAAAGTCATCTGAGGTGCTGTCTGAGATGGCGAAGTACAAACACCCCATTATAGTCCCACCTACTTTATTGGATTATTCTTGAGAGTTCAGAATAAAAATGTAACAGGATTTGTAAGTGGCTAAAGGCATGTAACGTATACCAGTACCTTCTTTTTTTTTGTGTGTGTTGAAATTGAATCGCAACAAAACTGGAGCTTCGCACCTGCAAACTTTAAATTACAACACGAAAATGGAATTGGAATTCTATAGCTCTGCTGTGTAGATGTTGTTAATCTTTGTGTGAAGGAGCCAGCAAATGCGTTAGGACATTGCGCGAATATGCCAATTATACACCATACCATCAGATACACAGCACCACAGCTCCTTTTCGTCCTTATATTGTCATCCGCGTCCTTGTACTTCCTTCTCAAGGACAACACACTAACACTGTTTCTGTCGAAGACACACATTTTAGGAGTGCTGGAAACGAAAGAATGTATAGATGTTAGATTCTTTCGTGTGCCAAAGTGCCAATCCCACATCCCATTCCAAGAAGAGAGGTATTTAATTTTGTTAATTAATGTGTCGCCGGAGTCATTCTCTTATTATACCCTCTTCCCCCACCCTATCCCGGCTTCCTCTATACCTATATACCTACAATTCTTTATTATCCAAATGAGTGTTGCCGCTTTCTAATGACAGGATAATTGGATTTCTGTGTGCCTTCTCAAATGGATATACTCGTAACCTAACATAGAGAGGAAGAAGACAAAATAATGTGGATGACACGAAAAAAGAATGTGCTCCAAAAAAGTCTGGAATGTAAATGTATTATGTTTCACGGGGGCGATGATGGTGGTAATTAAGAATATTTTCGTGTTAAATTCCTTTGTGTGTTAAAAAGAAAAATGGGGGACAATTGTCCTTGGGAATTCCTTTGTAATATTTATTCACACCAAAAAGGTATATGTATATACCTTTTGGATTTCGTGAGTTGAGTGACTTGTTGTATAGAGAGTGGTAGCAGATGGAAGAACATTGGCGTCATAATATGAAACTCTATTGAATTAATCTGATTTTTTTTTTTTGTTCTTTTTGGAAAAGGAGTTGGGTGCTGGAATTCGGAAAGGAATTTTTGAAAGTATACTTTGAGAGCAAAAAATAATCCTGAAAGGGTGGATGGAAAGGGTTCGTTCAACATTCTATTAGCTAAGTTCATTTATATGAAAGTTCATTCGGCTATACTTCAAGGAAATGTTTAAAAGGCTGCTTCCAAAATTGATTTACAAAATTATAAAATACATATACCAACCATATTGTTTTGGTAACTAAACCGATTAACCGACTTTTGATCTACGATTTGTATGTCCTTTTTCTGATAGAATTGTAAGTGAACTGTCTATTTGTGTAGTGTTCCAATTGTGTGTCTGTTTTTTTTGCAATTTCGTTCCTTGTAGTAAAATAGTCTCATCAATTCTTCCACTAAGTATCCCTCGTGGCTCAACAGAAGCTTTTGACTCTTTTGAAATCTAAAATTATCCAAAAGAACATTCAGCTTGCTTTTAACGGGCACGCACTGGAATTTCGAACTCGCCAGCGAAAGTCAATTTAACAAACAAAGTTGGATATATAGTAAGAGTAGGTAGGTCTTTACGCAAAGTCGTAAGCTTTCCAATTTCGAAAAAAATTGAGTAGCTCACGACTGAAACTTCATGAACGCTTATCTAAAATTGGTGTAATCCAGACGTTTTTGGCGGGATGCCAAGAAAATGTCTTCTTTCTTGAAGCAAGAACCACTGAATTATCAACCAGCCTGTGTAAACCTTACTTAAATATCACCATAAGCACTTACAAAACTTACAAAACAAACGCACGTGGAAATACTTATGAATTTTTTAGATACCACATGAAAACTTAAAATTTTTGAAAGTTTTCTTATAAAGTCGTTAGAGGAAAATGCCCAAAAAAAACTGGTTGTCTGTAAAGTCGGTTTACGGACGATAATTTTTTTTTTGATAACCAGTTCACAAAACAGTTCATGTGTAGGTATATCACCAACCACCCATCCCACCTACAACCACCCACCATTTTAAAACCAAAACACCAACCTACCATCCCCACATACAACCACCCACCAACCAGCAGCCCATCATTTTTGAAAATTGTTTCCTCCTCTCCCACACTATAAAGCCCCCCCTTCCTAACCACCACCAATCACACACCCAACCTACAACCACCCACCCACTGTTTTCGACAATTCCCCCCATGCACCGAATTCAACCACCGACTCCACCTAAAACCACCTGCTACTCACCCAGCAATTTTCCTCTTCCCGACACTACCAATACCCCCAGCCCCACCCCACCCCCCACCAGCCAACACACACTCCCACCACAACCAACCAACCACCCAACACCCTCCACTCACACTTTAACGACTTTCTAGGCTATCAAAGCAGCTAAGGTAACGTCAGTGTGACTGTGACTGTGACTGTGACTGTGACTGTGACTGTGACTGTGACTGTGACTGTGACTGTGACTGTGACTGTGACTGTGACTGTGACTGTGACTGTGACTGTGACTGTGACTGTGACTGTGACTGTGACTGTGACTGTGACTGTGACTGTGACTGTGACTGTGACTGTGACTGTGACTGTGACTGTGACTGTGACTGTGACTGTGACTGTGACTGTGACTGTGACTGTGACTGTGACTGTGACTGTGACTGTGACTGTGACTGTGACTGTGACTGTGACTGTGACTGTGACTGTGACTGTGACTGTGACTGTGACTGTGACTGTGACTGTGACTGTGACTGTGACTGTGACTGTGACTGTGACTGTGACTGTGACTGTGACTGTGACTGTGACTGTGACTGTGACTGTGACTGTGACTGTGACTGTGACTGTGACTGTGACTGTGACTGTGACTGTGACTGTGACTGTGACTGTGACTGTGACATTTTTCTGTGCGTGCTGCCCATATATTCCAAAGCTATTTATTAGACGTTGTCACGTCAAAAATCCAGCTCACATTGCAAATTTGTCTTATCTTAGTAGGTACTAAAACCAATTGTTATTAACATGAAGAAATGCATTGCTATTCAAGTTGGAAAAATTGTCATGGCCAGTGCTAAGGATGACTTGGAAAGAAAGTAATAACATATTTAAAATCTACAAACCATACCCTTTTAAACCATATGTGTTTTATCTGTATCGACTCAGAGTTTTTCACCCATATATTTTTGGGCATTCTCCTTTCCAAAGAATACGACGTTTACGATGACTAAAGAGTTACGACGTTGTATTTTTGCGGTTTCATATTCATAAAACAACAAAAAACGAAAACAGAATTCAGTAAACGTTCTATACGTGAAATTTAAGAAAACGCATGAACTTGCCTTGTGTAGACTGAGCTTAAAGCTAGTTATTCGTAAATGTTTTGTGAGAAAGTATAAGAAATAATGTCTGTTTTAGGGTAAGTTTAACGGTAAGATGGTACTATACTGGACTATTTAGTGTTTCGTGTCAGAAAACAATGAATCATAGTAGATGCCATAACACAAGTTATGCAATGTTGGAGAAGTCGTCTAAAGTTGGCTTAGACCATCCAGTCTGATTTTTTTAATCAGACTTTCTCCACTTTGCCGATGAAGTTGTTTAAAAAGTTTACAAAATAGCATCGTTTAAGAATTGGTCTACTGGGTTTTAAAATATCGAAAAGTAAAAGAAATCAGTGGTTCTACTCAATTTTTGAAATACACACACACAAGAAAAAGTTAGTGCGACCTAGTCCTGCAATTTATTTTATTTTGGAGAGATCTTTAGTTTCTTTTCCTGAAATCCTTTGTTTTGATTTTTGTTTTAAGAAATCTCAGAATCTTGAAAAATAACTCTTACAAAAGTAATTCAATCGCATCGCAATCACGACGATGTCTAGAGTTGACAGAATTTTAAAAGGACAAAATCTAAGAAAAATGGTTGCCTGTAAATACGATAATCTTACCTGATAACCAGTTGACAAATCAGTTCACGCACGTACTAAGACGCATCGGCCGATAGAGTGGAAGAGAGATAGATGCATCACAAGTCGAACGTTTAGGCCGATCGTGCCTCTCTATCGCTTGTTCGGTGCTCTTGCTTGCACGATCGGCTCATGCGGAACGTAACAATTTTTCCGGTGTTAATCGATTTATAAGACGTCAAAAAAATAATATAGGAAGATAAAATCTAAAGTTCACGACTGGGTCGCACGAACTTGCTCTAATGTGTGACAGTGGTCTTGGGACTGGAGATTTTGGAAAAAAAGGAGGGAATAAATCATATAGAATTTTATTAATCACTTAAAAATCACAAGCTAAAGCGTTTTTAGGAAAAAATGAAGTAAGCCATCAGTTTTCTTTTACTTTACTTACTTTACTTATACTGGCTAGACTGAAGCGCGGTGCTCCTAAGCTTTGCGAAATATGGCCCTCCAGCTGGCTCGATCTCTAGCCGACAGTCTTCAATTTCGCAATTTTCCGACAACTCCCTCTATAACTGGTCGCTCCATCGGTGTACCTCATCACCTTGACTTCTGACCCCTCTCGTTTGGCGTTAAAAACTTTACGAGCTGGAGCGTCGATATCGATTGTTTGAATGTTTCTTCAAAAAACGGTTTTTGGTAAAAACTTTTCGAAAACACATTCCAAATCTTTTTTGAGTGTGCTAACAGCTCTTTGTAGTTTTTTTCAGGAAAATAAAACTTTCAAAAAAATTGATCGAACCGTTTTTGAAAAAAAAACAAAACCTCAAAAATTAGGTCGAATTTTTGTTTCTTCACAAATCAAACAGATTAACTATATGCTGGGCAAAATTTTGTGCGCTCGCTACGCTTGCTAGAAGCTATGCTGCGTTTTCATTTTTTTTTTTCAAGTTTAAAATACTAAATCATATAAAATTATTTGATTTGAAATATTTTGGTTTAATAAAAAAAAATGTAAACCTTAATATTTTGCTCTTGCATTCCTGAAAATGTTAAATCTAGTACGATGACTTTCTGATGCCGTGACATTTGGCCATGCTCACATACTAATACATAAATGTTAAACCATTTATATTATATATTATCTGATAATGAAATAAAAACAAATAAATTTATCATTTTTTTCAAAGAACTCAATTTACAACATTGTTTCATTCGGGACTTTTGTCCCATAAGAAACGAAATAAATAATTTAAGTTTGGGGATTATGACTCACCTAAGTGGGTTATAAGTCCCGAAAGTCAAATGCGAGACCAGTTTCCCTGCGCCATACTTCTTCTGTCAAAGTTGCTATGAAAAATATTTGGAATCAACCGAAAATTGTATTCGAAATTAACATTTAGTGTCGAACCGTTTCAGTTGAAGTGTGGTTTGAAAAAAATTGCGCATAGTGTCGCAAGGAAAGGTTTCGCGAGCATTCATCAATTATTGTTTAAATCTAAAAAATTTCCTTTGGTGTTCAAATGTTATACAATTTTAACATTTGAGTTCGGAAACAGCAAATTTTCTGTTTTTTGTATATTTTTTTTTACGTGTTGAGATAAAATGCTTACTAGGAATATGAGTATTATCTCACTTAAATATTAAACAGTAAACAGTTTTAGGTGCACAGAACAAGTGAGACAAACATGAAGCTTCAGGCTACAACTTGGATTCTCTAAGTTCATAAGAAAACGATATGAAAAGCAACCTGAAAATCCGTTATAATTAAGAACTACCTTCTTAAAGCTCTTGTCTTCGTCCTATCGACCCAAAATTAAAATCTCCTCAATACATTATAGATCATATATGTAGGGTAGGTGGTATATAGGTACATGTAGTTAAAAAAGGTCCACGCACGTTCGGTATTTTGTCGGTATCTAATGTTAAAATCAAGTCACCATCACCATCATCATGCACGATGCGATGTTCCAACAACTAAAAATTCTTTGGTGTTGTGAAACATTCCCATGATGTAGAAAGTGTTGTTAATGAAGATAATTTACACCGGTGAAATACCCTCTGAAAGGATCTTCATTTAAGGATGCCTTTTCCACCTTAAGGCACAAGAATTATTTAATATTATATTTGTCATCAGGCGACAATGAAGGGATGTTAGCACTATATATACTAGCGAGTGTAAGCAAAGACAAAATTAGAAACGACAAATCTGAGCGATGGAATTCTCAGAATTTCGATTTAATCTGATATACCTATGCAAGAGCAGGTCCTTTAAGGATCGTCGAGTAGAGCAAGTAATTTACTCATCGCACACATAATACCTAATAATGTTTAATAAAATAAGTTGAAAATGGAAGAAGTTTTGTTTTGATTTTGCCAACACGTTTCATTTAAGGACGACGAGGCAAAAGGAATGATATTAATTGAAGGTAATTATTTTCGAAAGGCTCACTATTATTATAGGAAAAGGAATTCCTGCGTTATATAATAATTAAGGTATCGTTTGGGTATTTACAAAATTAATATGTATTTCCTAGAAGATTGAAATCAGTTAAAGTAAAAAGCATGACGGGGTCGCTATCGATAGTTGTAGTTGCGCTGTTAGTGTCTGAATGCTGATATTGCCACAATTATATCTTTTTGAACCCTTGTGCTTGCGTGTTTTTGAGATAACTGTTCGTTAAGGAAGTTTATAGGGGGAACATAATTCTCATGAGACATGGAAACTAGAACACGTGTATAATTTTGAGAACCATTAAGATGATTTTAAGTCAAACAATTTGTGTGATACATTAGTCGAAGCAGATGCAAGGGGATTTTCAAATTCTGTAACCGTTTATAGTACTTGCCTTTAGACAAGGACCTTTTTAGGAAAATAATAGTTTTTTTGATTCATATTTTATATTTCCCTTTCGAAAGACACCATGTGAGATGTGATGCTTTTTTGTGACTAGGCTGAGGTATAGCTCGTCGATGTGCATGCTGCACGGTTGTTCCCAAAGAAAGCGAAAACTCAGAGTTGAAGAAGTTTTGAACTAAAAAAAAAAATACTAGGTCTGTGGAGCTCCGGAAAAAAGTCCACGATAATAAACGTTTCCTTAAAACCAGGTTTGTAAATTTTCCTGCATGACAATAAACGGGTGGCCTAATGCTGCAACTCTGGCAATGAAAAACCGGAAGACAAAACGGTTGAATAAGGCTTGGTCTGTAGCACCTCTTGAGGAAGAGTGCCTACGGAAATAAACGGTTAATTCCCGACTATAATAAACGGTGGTCTGTCTCTGTAGAGATTCATCTGAAAAGAAAGCGCTCCAAGAAAACAAACGGTTTGACCTAATGCCGGGCAGCAGTGAATTGTTGACAACAATGTTTTCAAAAACTCGGTGAGGCTTCTGTCTGGTGTTCCCAGCAGCAGCAGCGTATCTTCGGAGTGAGATCTCTATTCCCGGAATTCTATATGCAACATAATATTCTGCCATCGGTAGGAAGGTCGAATCAGAATTCCTATGCAAATTGTACTCCTGCCTATAGAATATTTCTGCAAAAAGAAAATGTGAATTATAACATCGAAAGTTAAAAATACTAGTAAATGTACAATTCTTCTTGCATTATGAATGTATTTGATTCTTCTCTGGGAAGGAGCTTGGAAATAGGTGGCAGTCCAAATCAGCGGGGTAATCGGAATTACGTTAATAGAATGCAGCCGTGGGTATTCCGTCACGTGCTGGTGATTCCATTCCTGTAGATTATTGTAGGAAACCATCGCGGTGGTTAGGTTAATATATACTATGAACTGGGTTTGAGGTTATTTAATGGAATTTAGGGTGTGTGTCTAAGTAATGGACCTGGCTTGAACCAGGATGTATTCTGGACATCTGAATGAGCTCAAGAATGTTCTTTCGTGACTTCTGCAAAATATCGCCAAATTCGTTGAAAAAATATTATCCGTTAGGATTCCAATAATCAGCCTGGTTCAGCTTGATAAAGTAGGTACTCATTTTGTTTAAGAGAGGTGTGGCCATAGGTTCCTCGATAGGTATACTCGACAAGTATTTATTCGTTTGAGGACTTGAGGAAACTCTCCTGAATTCTATTTTACTCCTGTTCAAATGGTATGATTATCGAGGAGACTGAGTGGAAATTCGAGTGACGAATGGATTTGGCCACTTTTTTCCCCTCTATATCACAGTGTCTCAGAAATCAGAATCCAGCATAAGGTTGTTGCCTGTTAAAGGTTCTATGTGGGAGTTCACACAGTGTGACAATTTCTTTCTGTAAGTACGATGTCTTCAGAGTATGGTACGGTTTTGACACTGCCCAAGCGCATTTTGACCAAGAATTGATTGACAACTTTTAGCTTAAGTAAGGGAGATAAGACCTCACCTTGCGCAGTTCATCTTAAGATCTTTGTCGCAGCTTAAAGCGGGTTCCCACCCTTTTCTGCTTTTACAAGTCTGTTTTGAAGCTTGAAGTAAATGAAGGTTCATTGTCCTATCGAACCTATTTCACAAATTAAATATTTTGGTTAAGCCTTAAAGATGAACACACAAACCAATTGGAACCCACAACAGCAGGTTAAAGTGAGATAGGAGGCGATATGGAACTTCACTCAGTTCAAGTACCTGTTGGGTTATTTGTCACTAGATGGTAGAACAGACCTGCGATGAACGTCAACAACGGAATTATCAAAGCTCGTAGTGCATTCAACGGGTGGCAATGGCACAGTGGTATAATGCTTGGTTGCTTAATCTAAGAGTTGTGAGTTCAAATTCAAACCCAGTCTGGGCAGCAATTTGTATATATTCCCCAAGTTTCAACTGGACAATAAACAGTAGTGTCTTGGCCTGGGGAAACAAAATAGGGTAATGATATAATCCATGAAGAAAAAAACTTGGTTGTCTGTAAAGTCGGTTTACGGACGATAATTTTACTTGATTACCAGTTCACAAAACAGTTCATGTGTAAGTTGTATCTCTCCAACCACTAACCACCCACCCCACCTACGTCCACCTACAATTTTTGCATTTTTTTTCTTACCCCTTATCCCAAACATCAACCTTACACCCCCACATACAACAACTTTCCACTCACCCACCATTTTTTACACTTTTGGCCTCCCCCCAACACCAAGCCCGCAACTACCCATCCCACCTAAGCAACCAACACATACAACAACTTTTCACTCACCCACCATTTTTTACACTTTTGGCCTCCCCCCAACACCAAGCCCGCAACTACCCATCCCACCTAAGCAACCAACCAACCATCTACCGTTTTGGGCAATTTTTTCTTCATCTTTTCCCAAATCCCTAATTCAACCACCCATCCCAACTACAACCACCTTCCACTCACCCACCATTTTTGACAATTTTTCCTCTGCCGGACACTACTACCCCCACCACCACCACCACACTTACAATCACCAACCACCCAACACCCTCCCCTCCCACTTTATCGACTTTCTATGCTATCAAAGCAGATATATAACGTGACTGTGACTGCGACAGTTTTTCGTGCGTGCTGTCCATATATTCCGATTTATTAGACTTTATCACATCAAAAGTAGCGTTGGATTAGACACACACTCAGGAAAACTGATGACAACATTGCAAAGCAGTGTTTTCAATGAGATCCTAAAGGTGCAAGACGCCAAAGGGATATGGAGATCAACTGTCATGTAGGAATCTCACACATCACATCTGATGAGGTTTCGTGCTTGGAACAGAGAGAGATGAAAAGATCTGGTTGCCGCCCTATTTTACAGGAGTAGTTCAAGTGTTACTGGCAACAGCAGCTTCCGGAAACAAAGAAAAAGAAGAAGAAGAATAAATTCTATTAGGGCAGCGTGCTTCACAACCATGGACAGATTCCTATTCATACAATTTTTTGATGATCTTCGGATACGCTGAGGAAGAGAGTTTGCCGGACTAGAAATATCATTTCCATTTTTCACTAGGAAACGTTTTTTTTTTAAATACACACACCGATATCGAAAACCTTAATTTTGTGCTATCCTTGATTCCTTTTTTTTTCAGGTAAACTGTGCAATATTTTTCTCCTTAAACTAATTTTTCTCCTTAAAAAAAATTACCCAAAAAGTTAATTTAAATGATGATACAAAACGATACATCCCAAATCAAACCAACTGCTCAACACAATGTTTACCTCATTGAAAGCCTTAAGCAAAAAAAGGAAAATCATGTCAAACACTTCCCATAATAAACTTACCTATACAAACACATCAAACCCAAAACATCATCTCTGATTAACTCACACCAAAAGTTAAGTTAAAAAAAGCAACAGAAAATGGGTTTTCCTTAACGTCAGTCTTTATTTTCGGGATCCCACATCCAACACCATGTTCAGTTAATATCTGTTCTTTTCTTATTCTCAACTATTCCCTGTACCTATACAATGTTGTTTCTCGTCCTTTTTTTTTGCCATCTCTGTTGAATCTTTTATATTGTGTTCTCGCATCAAGTTCAGCACATTATTGTACTTTCCTTAAATACCTTTGAAACATATAATACAGGAATGTATCTGAACCTACCTACCTGCGCCACCGCACCGCAGCGTACCTACCTTTGAGATAAAATAAAAACAAACGCAAAAAGCCCATTTATCCCCATTCCAGGCGGAATAATCGTTTATTTTATTATTTTGGTTTCTCACTTCTCAACAATACCCTACAAGATGTGGTAGCATAAAGCTCAGAGTATAGTTTACTTCCAGAAACCTAAATATAGAATGCAAGGAACAAAAAAATCCCTTTTTGTTTCACCAACATTATTCACGCTTTCTTCATATACGAGACACACACACAAGAAAAAAATCTTCCTTGTTATCCTTTATACTGCTGCTACTCACAAGAAAACGGATTTCCGTTTGTATTAAGTTTTACCGTAATTCTTCTGCCAAAAAAGGATTTCTCTCGCTACCAACAAAAGATGAATGAAATCCAGTCATTCAGCCAGCGCCAGGCCCGCCTCCCAAAAGGATGCGAGAAACTTTTCGACGTTTTCTTGTTTTTTTTTATGGATTCTACTTACCTATGCTTCATTTTTGGTTGTATGGGAAGAAAGTTTATGCAAGGGTATGCGAGTGTGTATATGTGTTATTCCCCCCAACCCCTCCCAAAAAAAAAAAAAAAAAAAAAAAACAATATCCATCTTGAAACTAAAACACCCGCCCGCCTTATGAATTCATTGTTACACACTGAATAAATTGCTTTAAGAAATTGCCTTTCTATTTAACGCACACGTCCTGGCTGGAATCTTTTCGTTATCCTTATCCTTTCTTATTTTTTTTTTTTTTTTTTTTTACTGTTTGTATCTTTTCATCTTTATTTTTTGTTCTTTAGCCACAGAAACGCGCATTTTTGGTATGTATTGGTAGATGGAATGGAATATAAATTACACCGAATAGGAAAACACGCATTTTATACTCCAACTCTACCTCAACGAGTCGTAAAGGATAAAATAAATTTAAAAAAAACATTTTAACAAGGAAGCAATAAAGACCCGCAAAAACTCATTAAACAGGATCTGCCGCATAAATTACCGCACAAACAAAATGTTTTTTACTATAAGACATTTCAAGGTGCGGCAGCATACGGAAGTAACAGTTGGTGCACCTGTGTCCTAGTTGAAGCCTTTATTTAACAGTCGAATGGAAGATGAAATTAAAGCCATAGTTGCTTTCTTTTCAAATTGGATGATTTCAATTTAGTTTGGCAAAACAAAATTTAACTGAGTCCTAAAACATGGTATTGGCAACCCTGTTAAGCAACCACCATCTTTGTTTTTTTTAATATCCATTTTTTTAAAGGCCGGTTTCATGTATTGCTTGAAAACTATAAGGCCAGACGTCCACTAAATGTGTGCATAAGAATGTTCACCTTTCTGTTTGCCAGAATGACTGTGCCCGGCACCACAAAAAGTTGAAACTGTCCTGTCTACCATCTTCATGAGACAACGAGCGACTACAGTAGAGTTCAGTTGCTGAGTCTGTTGGAACAGCTGAACAGCACCAAGTGATTTAATTGCAGCTTGGTTGACTATCTAAGAAGATCCTTTTTCTTGAGCCGAGAAAGAACATCTATATCGCCAGCATTTCCGTTAGGAACACGATTCAGTAGTTAGAGAGATGGAATTAGAGATTTAAAAGCTAATCCGTCTGGAGTACACGTCGCCCCACCAGAATCTCCCAGAATTTTTTGAGCCATTAACCATACTTTCTCGTCCCAAGCAGATCTTGATATATAGTTTTCGCAAACCAGTTGGGATATTATCTAGTCAGAGTGACTTGGAATCGATCTCTGTATGTATACATGATCGTATGTCCAATTATGCTATTGGTCCATTGAGAAATGGCTTTGAGACAAAAAGCTGTACTCTCGATTGTGGAGTAAGGCTAAATACGTCGGTCGGTGGGCTCATGGTGACATATAAAAGGGCTGATCGCTCTAAGACTGACCACTCCTGAGAGACCACTTTCAACAAATATTGGGTTGAGGTCAAAATTCTTTTTACAAAATTCTGATTTCAAAATTCTGACCAGCTTCCAAAAACAATAAGACCAAACCTGTCAGAAAAGTGTTTCAATTCTATGCTTTCGTAAAAGATGCCACTAGCTGATATGGTTGACATTTGTATCAACAAGTCTTAAGGATTACTCTCTGAACCTTTGATGGCTTCAGAAATGCTTTTATGCAAAACAGTTGCAGATGAACTTTAATCGCTTCCCAGGGCAGTTTTCAAGGATGTTTCTCTATTATGTATTAACAGGTAATATTTTGAGTAATTGTCTTTCAAAAAAAAAAGTTTCCCCTTCAAAATATTGTTGAAATCCTGCAGCTACATTTTCCTTTGAGCATTTATTCATAAAAACATTTTTTACACAGGATTAATTCAAGTTCTGTGATCGGTTAATTTATTACTGAAATTGTTGCGAAAACAACAAAATTTTAATGCGAAAGCCCTTTCATAAAATGTAGGATTCTTCTTTAACTTTGGCTCAATATTCTACGAATCCAAACAAACATTTTCTCTTCATTAATGATTATAAACGTTTATTAAGAAACAAGGGATTTATAATAATATTTGTCTACAATAATATAAATATAAGTGACGTTGCAGCGAACGATCTCAACTCGGCGACGGTTAAAACAAAACTGAAATTATTTTTAAATGAAAGTGTAATGAAAAAATGGAATTTTAAAATAATGAAGAGGGGCGCATTCACATGTTCTTTTCTTGTCTTGTCTGTTCGTTGTGTGATTGTTATTGTCTTGGTGTAACTGGTTATTGGTAAGTCATTGTTAGTATGGGTGTTGATGAACACTCCATGGATTTGCCCCATTTCACATAAATAATATAATATTTATTCTTAAATTTTTCAAAAAAAAAATTAGTTGAATTTTTGGATTTTCCAAAAACGTTTTATCAAAAAGTTTTAAATTTGTTTGTTTTCTGATAAGAACTACAAACTGCTAGATGTTGGCATATTCTCAAAAAAAAAATTGGAGTATGATTTCGTAAATTTTTCGTACAAAACCCGTTTTTTGAAAAAAAATAACTGTTCCGACGATTTTAAAATTTGTTTTTCCTTAAAATTCAAAACAGTAAAATAAATCAGATGGTTTACTTCATATTTTCAAAAAAAAAAAAAACTATTTAAATATAGATAGTGATTGTTAAGTGATTAGGTAATAAAATTTCATATAATTTTGTACCTGTTTTTTTTCCCAAAATCTCAAGCCCAAAGACCACTGTCGTGCATTCATTTTGTAATCGGCTTGGTAGCCCTTCTTTCGTCTGATTCCATGTTGACTTGGGCAAAAATGCACTCCCGTGAAAAGAAGTGCATCACGGGAGTTACCTAGTTTTCGGTGAAATCTCCTCTTCTGTATGATGTTGGTGATCGCCGGTTTGTATAATTCAAAAAGCTTAAATTCAAAAAGCAGTCAGTTTGAATTTTAACCTTTTTTTTCAGAATGATTGCTCATAACTTTACTCTGTGAGATAAGTTTTACAATACAACATTACAAAATGGACTTTGAATTTGTATGCTTTTGGCCCGGAATCGTCCTTTTCTTTGGGATGATGTTACTTGAAACATATATAATATTACATTCACAAAGAAAAGTTATTTTTGGCAGTAAAATTAAATTTCAATGTAAATATTGTGCCCTTTGTTTCCCTTTGCTCAAGGAGAAGACCACAACTGGAGCATAAAATGTTTCGTTTTATATTTATAATTCTTATATGATTTTTTTTGAGCAAAAATAAAATGTTAAGACGCGTTCCACAAGCATCTATGTATGTGTAGATGTGTACGAATACTCAGATATCCTCGTGTAAGAGTGGGAATAATTTATCTTTTCTTCATTTCAACTTGCTTAACAAGTGCAATATATCTTTGCTCTCGCCTACGTATCACTTTGCTGAGTCGAACGAAATAATATAAGGAAGACTTTCTTCAACATCCACATCCACATCCTTGTATAAGGATAACTTTGGTGTTCTGAATTTATGTATTATGTATAGTGTGTATGAAATGTGTGTGTGTGTGTTGGCAATGGAAAAAGTCGACTTTGAATTATTGGTTTTGGATTGCATTCAAGGAGAAGATGGTCCAAATGTCATAAAGGACGAGTTGAGTGGGTGTCCTTACTAGAAGCTTCTTTTTGGGTTATGTAGTTATAGAAATAAGAAAACTACACAAAAATACATATAGCTTAGTAATGAAATAGTATGGTTGGAAAACCCAAGTAGTATCAGTTGCTAGCTACTCGTACATATAAAAGATATTCTAGCTCAATTGAAATTATTATATATTTGATCGTGTATACAAGAGTGTGGTGGTATTGGGATACAACATATCCTTGGATTCTATTTTGAGAAATTGGCGAAGGATGCATCTGTTCTTGAATTAAGAGCGATTTAAACATGATTGATGAGCGTTGTTGTTTTTGTTGTGCTTCTTACTATAGAAACTAGAAATAATGTATTGCAATTGAATTTTTCCCCGAAACAACTGTGACTTTGTGCTCAAAACTTCTTCTTCTTCTTTTTCAAAAAATATGGACAATCGATAGTTTCATTTATGCATAAGTTGCTGGGGGGTTGTTTATTTAGATTATATTTTTGAAATATTCTGGAGCTGGATGTGATATTTCTTTTAAATCTTCGTTTGTTTTCAGATGTTGCGTATAGGAAATCCCAGGGGATCAAAGCTATACCAAAATTATTGAACATGTAATACTAGTTTGACATTTTTATTTCTTCATTTTTATACGGTTGTTAGAGTTTTAGAATTGAGAAGGTCAGTGATTTTACAAATTTAGAGATGTAACAGAGGTAATCGACTCCTACACAACCCGAAAGAAACGGAATCGGCACCAATATCTGAGCTAGGACGGAAACAAAAGACTACTACTTACGTGTATCCTTAGAAATGAGTTATTCTAATCTTTTGTGTTTTTATGAGAGATATTATTTCACAGATTTTCTGAACTTTTTCCTTTGCCAATGAAATTATTGGAATTTCCAGTTCATTGAGACTAAGGCGCTTTTCTCAAGTTTCTGTTTTCGTTTTTAAAATCGTCGCAGACACAGATTCGGAAAATGATTTATGGACATGTTTGACAAAAAAAGTACAGTGACTGTCTATCTCCAATTTTGACAAAACTTAACAATTATCTCGAAAAAGGCTTTCTTTGTCTTACCCTTCCAAGTGTAAAAGCATATGATACAAATGACATACATTTTTAAGACTCTATTTTTAAGATAATTCCGGAGCTTAAAAAACCTTTTATCTTGTTTGAGTCTTCAGGCATTGATGTATTTACTACGACATTTCCATGGCTCTTCTCGGTGAGTTCCAGATTGAATTTAGCATATAGCAGGCGGGATTGCACTAACCAGCGATGGCAACTAATCGTGTACCGAACGGGATCCTTACTTCCATGTTCTGTTTCATGTTGGATTTATATCCATAGTTTGGAAGAAATTATTCTGGGTGTTTCGTTAAACTGTGTGGCACAAAAGATATTAATCCTTCTAAGTAACTTTGTAAGGCACAGCTGAATAATATATGACGCCTTTTCAGCAGATATAATCAGGAACACACCAATCGAGCAACATATTGACAACATATTGAGCAGTTATCCCAATGGCATTAACATACCTTATCGGTTACATATTGTTTACTTACTTACTTACTTAAGGCGACGCAGACAGTCCATTGTGGACCACGGCCTCAACCAACAATCCTCTCCAGCTAGGCCGTTCCCTAGCCAGCGGCCTCCAGTTGCGCAGACCAACCAAGTTGGTTGAGATCGTTCTCCATTTGATCGTGGCACTTAAGATGGGGTCTTTCAAAACTGCGTCGGTCCTCCGAGTCGGAATCGAAAACTCGTCGGGATGCAGCGTTTTCGTCCATACGCTCCACATGACCCAGCCATCTAAGCCGCTGTATTTTCGGCTTCTTTACCAAGTCAATGTCGCTGTATAGCCCTTACAGTTCGCCATTGAATCTTCTCCTCCATACTCCATTGATATATACAGGACCGAATATCACCCGAAGAATCTTTCTCTCAAAGCACCCCACCCTGCATTCATCCGATTGTGTCAGTGTCCACTTTTCTGAGCCATACAGCAGGGCTGGGATGATAATGGTCTTATATAGTGTCTCCTTGGTTCTTTGAGAGATAAAAAGTCCTCGACAACCTCAAAGTAATAACTGTCCATTGTGACGTTTTGCCCTAACCTTCGGTGATGATGCTCGCACCCGAGTACAGCATTATACTTTGTTTTATCTTCATTTACAGCCAGACCCATTTTTGCCGCTTCCTCTTCAATACTTGCGAATGCTCCACTGAAAGCGCGCTTCGTTCTTCCAATAATGTCAATATCATCAGCATACCCAAGTAATTGAACGAATTTGAGGAAAATCTTACCGCTGGTGCTGATATGCGAGTTGCGTAAGATTGCCTTAAGAATGATGTTGAAGAGGTTACATGATAGCGCGTCATCTTGTATTAAGCCTTTCTCGACATTAAATGAGTCGGTGGTGTTCTAACCAACCTTGATGAAGCAGGGCGCGTTCTCCATAGTCATCCTGCACAATCGAACGTGTTAAGCAGGGATGCTAAGAAGTGACATGGCTCTGTATAGGTCGTTCCTATTCACGATGTCAGATGCGACTTTAAAATCGATAAAGATTTGGTGAGTATCGATCTGGAATTCTTGGGTCTTTTCTAAAATCTGTCGAAGTGTGACAATTTGGTCGACGGTTGACTTACCCGGCCTGAAACCACATTGAAAGAGACCCATCGTATCACGTGCGAAAGGGTTCAGGCGTTCACAAAGAATAGCCGAAAAGATTTTTAAGACGACATTTAGGAGACTCGGTAGTGTGCGCAGTTCAGAACATCAGATTCAGATGAGTTGTATGCTCCTCACCAAGTTATCTCCCGCTGCTTTTAAGAGTTCAGCCGTAAGGCCATCCGCTCCAGCAGCCTTGTTGGACTTTAGTTTTGATATTGCTACCCGAACTTCTTCTTGGTCGGGTGGACGGAGATTTTGTTCATCATCGTCCAAATCGAATTGATCATTCTTCCTGACAGCGACTAGTTGGTGCTCTTCGACTTTTAACAGTCTGCAGAAGTGTTCTTTCCAAATTCTCAGCACCGACTGCTATCAACTACAACATTCCCACCCTTGTCTCTACAGCTCAGCTTCTGCTCGGGCTTTGTAACCCTTGGACGAATGCTTTACCCTTTAGTAGAACTTTCGAGCATTACTTCTGCCGTAGCACCCCTCAATAGATTCAACCACTCGTTTTTCCAGTTCTCTCTTTTTTCTTCTGAAAAGCCGATGTTCCTCGTTCCTCTTTTGCTGGTATACCGCACGGGAAGCGCTCTTGGCAGCTCTGGTTCTGGCATTCAGAACTGCATGATAGGCTTCGTCTTTGGCCAAGTGTGCGAGCCTGCACTCATCGTCGAACCAGGTGTTTCGTTATGTTCGCCTAATGAAACCCAAAACATCAGTAGCTGCGGTTTTGATGGCCATTTTGCAATGTTGCCACTGGGCTTCTGGGTTTGGTGCAGGCGCCGGGTTTGTCGAGAGATAAGAGGAGACATGGTTGGCAAAGGTTGTGGCGGTCTCTTGTGATTGTAACTTAGCAACATCAAGCTTTCTCACAGTGGATGCTCGATCCTGCGGTCTGGTGGAAATCCTCATTCAAGGTAGTGGTCCGAGTCAATGATGGCCCGCGGACATCCAAGATGTTGTTGGAATGTCTGCAATCAATCGCAATGTGATCAATTTGGTTGACGGTATTAATCAGGAGACCGTTCCCCTTGTGTATATTGAGATGTGCGAAGTACGTGCTTGTGCTATGATGACACTTCGCCATGCAGCAAATTCGGTTAGCTTGTGTGCCACTGTCGAGCCAAAGTAAGCCTCCTGTTCGATTTTCGCGTTAGTTAAAGTCAACGAAAATAATCTTAGTAGTTGTACTTCTGGCATTCATCATACGTCTTCTCGAGAAGATCATAGAACTCTTATTTGACTATGTCATGTTTCTTCTCAGTGGGAGCGTGGATACAAACAGTGAGATTTTGCTGAATTTAGAATTAATTTTAATTTGTAATCGCTAGAAATGCCCATATTTAATTACACTCGAACCCTTTTTCGGACGTATTGAATATATACTCACTTTTTGGTCGCACTACAAGAATGCCGTATGCTTAATACAACTGGATTTTTCCTTCGCATTGTTATTTTTAGACATTATAAGCCAACACGCCTCCTTTTATTTCCTATCTAGCTTTCCTAAGCGCTCACACACTGAACACTTACACAGATATTCCTAATTATCACCCTGGGTCTGCGATGCTACAGTAAATAAATGTTTCCATTGCTTCCAGCGGATATACCTTTATAAGCCACCTCATTCCATGAAAAAATCCTTATTCAAATGAAATCAAGTAAAGTAAAAAAATTTAACATCAACAAACCACTTTTTTTCTCTGATTTTAATTCATTTACATTTCCAGAAAAAGAATATTAAAAACAAAATAAATTTTACAACCGAACATACCTTTAAACTCAAAAATACATCCCTTCCATAACATGGCTTGCGTGCGACTCATACAATTTCGTCCTGTCTTCGTTTCTGACGTCTACTTTTTATTATAAATGCCCGCCAGCAAACAAAGTCATAAAAATTATGCATGGCATATTCCAGCCAAAAAATGAAACAAGCTAAAAGGAAATTCTCAAAAAAAAAAAAAAAAACATCCCTTAATCATGATGTAAAAGATGTCAACTAAACACAACAACAACGCATTACTGTAGCACACAAAAAAATACATAAAAAACAGGTTGCAAAAGCTAACGCGGTAAACTTTAAAACCTCTCCTTGTATTTGTAATGTCGAATTGGGTAAGGTTTGGTTCCGTAGGAGGCTCCCAAAAATAAAACCCCCTAACGTCATCGATGTATAAAAAAGGTCTAAAGACATGAAGGAACGTTGTTGTTTGTAAATTGTAACCACAAAGAGCTACTTCATACCTACGTCAATAAACCGAACCATCTACCCCGAGCAAATTCATCTTCCCCTATCCCTGCTTAAAACCTCAAATAAACTAAGTGAACCCGGGCGTATCGGCGGGGAAGGGTAAGGGTGTATCGGAGTGTAGGTAGTCCTTGCTCTATGAAATGGAATAATATTCCCAACATTTATTTCTTATGTAAACATCGAATTTTACATCCCCACAAGGTAAAAGCCAAAGAAGAAGGAAGTAGGCATTATGGCACAACATGCATTAGTGGTAGTGGTTGTGTCGTGGGTAAAATGAAGCAATGTCTTGGTAAGGATTTCTTTTTACCTTTTTTCTTATTATTGTTTTTCCTTGGCCCGAAATGTAAACAAATTAAATTCCTTGCAGTGATCTTATTTTTTAAGAGTATAGGTAAGTTTGGTTTGTGATGTCTGTTCAGGTACAGTCCCGTTGGCAGAAGACTGGTTTGTGGTATTGGTAAGTTGAAATGTAACCAAAACAATGTGGTTGGATTTCCCAAATCAATTAATTCATTAAAGAAAATAATTAAAAAAAAGTTGTATCCAACTTTGGTGAACAAAACATAAAAGAAGAAAAACAGGCTCCTTTGAACTTCTCTAAGTCCGAAATTCCCTTTACACTCAAAATGGGAAGCAGTTGACCAAGGGTTTCGACAAAACACTTTTTTAAGAATAGTCGAAGGATGGAGTATCTAAAGTGTCTAGTGTCGATGCTGGTGTTTCTTTCCAAAGTCTTAACACGTTCGTAATCCCGCTTAACATAAAACAAACCAAGCCAGAAGCATGTTCTCTAAAATAGCTCAACAATGTTTGGGGTCTTGGAGTCTGAGAAGTTGTATCAAAGTAACTATGCTTTGGGTAACAGATTCCAGGGAACAATAGGTTTTCAGAAATTTGAACGAGCTGAAGAGCTTACTGGACAAGTGTCAGCCCTTCAAGGCTAAGTAACGGCTCCACTTCGAGTAACTAATGTTATCTCTTCTCCTGATTCCTATCATAAAATGATGTTGGAAAGAACTGAACCAGGCATAGCTATAGGAGCCCCGAGCCATGATCATTGCAAACATTAGGTACTAGAAAAGGGTACAAAAGCATACTTACCCTTTTTATTTAGGGTATAGCACTTGCTTTCCATGGTGGATCACAGCCTTAAACAACTTATACATAGGTGTCCGCACAAGTAGTACCCCGTGGCGTATAGTGGTTAGTGTGTCGGACTGCCACGCAGAAGGTTCTGGGTTTGATCCCTGACTCCACTTAACTTCTTTTCCAGGGTACTGCCTTTTGCAAGGAAGTGACAAAGTGCTACTCTGTTAGATGTTCGGATTCGGCGGTAAATTGTAGGTACCTTCCAATCTTGCAGAATATAAACGCACAAAAGAATGGTTGAGAGTGTAAGTCACAGGCCCCGACCCCGCTTGGATCTGTTGTGACAAGTATTTATTTAAGGTGTTCGGACAAAGTCATCACTTGATGGGGCTACCTAGATTGGGGTCTTCTATTACAACGTCGCTCAAGTCCAAAACATGGACAGTGGTGCTATTACCTTACCCGTGTTATTTGTGGTAAAATTTTTTTTCTACCCACTGCATTGACACAAGAAAAAAATAACAATATTGTGACATGAACACCTCCGATGAGTCCAGGTTTAGTGGCTTTCTCTCTTAACTATTATATACTATACTTCTCTCGACAAGTTTTACTTATGGAGTATTTGTAACTTCCTCAGAAGAATTTCCTCGGGGAAAAATGTAGGTGGACTCACCCAACTAACAATTCAACTTGTATAAGTTATTATACAAGCTATTTTCAGACTGCTATACATAGAAACAGTAAAAGGCCTTATGCAAGTCATTTTGGCACATTTACGGAAGCTAATTAACTGCCATAAGACTTTTGTTGACAGGTCTTATAGCAGCAAATAGCTTTTCATGAACTGCTATTAGCTTGGCTGAACAAGCTATAGCTTGCTTGGATGCTTATATAAGGCCTTACCAAAGCCATTTAATGACAACTATTGGCAATGGCTTGCCTTGGATGTTTATATAAGGCCTTGCCCAAGCTTTTGACAACAGTTACTTGCTAATAGCTTGCTTTTAATGTATATATAAGGCCTTAACCAAATTTATTTTGCAAAGGCAATACGCTGGCACGATTCGTGAAAAACTATTTTGCCATCGACAAAAAAAAATTTTTTAAAAAAAATATTTTTGTATCCGTTTTTTCTTTTATTTTTTTGATGTTGTATTTTTTTATTGCATTTTATTTTCTGGTATTTTTTCTCCTCAGTCAGCTTCCGAAACCTTTTTTTTTTGTATTCTGTAATAAGTGAAATCTTAGTTAAATTATAAAAATGAAAAGTTTTTTTTACCTGGGATTTGAACTCGACTCCTTCCTCGTACCAGTCTAACAAGCTACCACTATGCCAATTTGCTGTTGAGGAAAACATATTCAAAAGCACAATATTTTATATAGACACACTTGTTGATCTTCACTGATTATTTTAATTTGTATAAGACCTTTACAAACAAGCCTTATACAAGTTGTTTGCAATGACTTGTCGTGGAGAGCCATATAGCAGCTATTATTTTAAACATTTTCAGTAAACATCTTTGGAAGGCCTTATACAAGCCATTTATAACTTATATTTACAAGCCTTGTATAGAGCTTGTGTAACTCTTTAAGGCTTTATAGCAGCTATTTGTTTAAATTTAGGGTGGAAAATTCTTGGCTTGCTCAAGATTGCCTTATAGAAGCTCTATACAAGCTATTACTTGCCAAATTCGAAAATTTTTGACATTATACAAGCTAAATTGTTAGTTTAGTTAGGCAGGGATTGAATCCTTTCCTGAATCCACACGAATTTCTAAGCCGGGGACCGCGGTACCTTCTGCTTCTGGAAATAACAAATTTTACTAGAGCAATTCCTATCACTAGGAAGTTCATCTCCGCTTCCCGTTTGGTTTCCGCGGTTGTACTGAAAGGGTCTATTCCTTCCTTTCAGAGTATCATTGTAAACTCAAAATGGTTGAGGGAGCCAGGCCCCGTTTGGAACTGTTGCGCGATTATTTCTTACAGCTTACAGAATTTGTGTTGCTGGCGAGTCTGCCTAAAACGACCACTTCTACCTGTCTTGTCATCACTCTAGTTAATAACCAACGTATTTAAAATTTTGTCCCAACCAATGATGGGGTGTTGTCAAAATCGATTTACTTAGAGGTGCCTGTATACATTTGAAAGCCGTTTAAAAACATTGCGTGGTTTAATGAAACCAAGATGCAAGTGAAACTTTTTTCGAATCGTAGCCATCTAGCACTTTTCTTGGTTTTTCTCTTGTTTACGGGTTTATTGGACTCAAGAATAAGTGCGAATATAAATGTTTAACGGACGGTGTTCCGAGCCATCGGCACCGCCATATTGGCAATTGTAATGCGACATGCGATAGCTATAGATGGACGAACAAAATTGAGGGGTTCGACTGGAGAGAAAAAAAGTTTCATTTTAATAATCAAATTCGTATGAGTCCTTTTGAGAAAAGCCAAGCTTCTCCTTGGATTTGTGGTAAAGCACCGTTACATCTTAACCTTTTCTCCGCAACAACATATCTCCAAGCGAAGATCAAACAAATTAATAATTCCAAGTTTGTTTAAGCAAAGATTATCAGTTATTTAATTCCAACTTTATGGGAGCTGTTTGAACAACAAAACCAAAAAGGTTAAAGTAGTTATAATACCTTCCGCCTGGCTCTGGCCTAAATGAGATATATAAACATGCTATGCCTCATATTATATAACTGCCCGGGGAATCTTTTCTCCTCTCACCATCTCATCCCAGATGTTATTGAAACCATTTAAACTCTTACATAAAGATTTCGAACTTCTGTTCCTTGTTTTAAGGAGCAAGAAGAAAAAGAAGAAGAGGACGAAGAAGAACCAAAAAGCAACCTATAACTAATGCTCATTTATTTGTGTGGCACCCGCAAAAAGGGTATTTCCTTCCTTAAGTTTATTTAAGTTTAAATCACCCTCCGCATCCTCGCTCGCTGTTGAATGGTGGTTGGGTTATGGCTGGCTGATGTAAGGTTAGGTTAGTTATAATATGTACTAGAGGAAGAAGGCCTTAGAGAAGAAGTGGTGCTTCTTTGATCTCATCAAAGTAAGTGGCAGAGAGCATTTATGATGAAAAAGAAATACGAAACGCAAAAAAAAAAAAAAAAAAAAAAGATTTCCATCATTTCCTGAGAAAACATTTTGATTCCTTAGGAAAAGTTTCTAAAAAGGACGACTTTCCTTATACCGATCATCTTTCTCTCAGGCACATCTGTCAGAAACTCGTACGTCACCGTCTAACACACAAGTGCCTACATCAACACTTCACACAGCCGCTACAAAAGAGGAGAGCTTCTTTTCTGTACAATATTTACCCTATATCGTTACCCCATAGCCCATACTTGCATCATCTTCCAAAAAAGGCTTGACGAACACAGGTCTCGTCACTTTAACTTACCCTCATCACATTTATTTCTCGCTCCAGCTCCAGTCAAGCTGTCTAAGGAGTAAAGGACTTACTTATTTTAGGCCCGATGCTTTTGAAGTGAAAATGACGTATATGTACGGAGTGAGTATACGGTACATGTGTGACTGTGTACACACATATGTACCTATTTAAAAAGCCCAACTGTAATCATCATAACGAAACGATTCACATAAACTTGAAGAACGCCTCCATGACGTGTTTTTTTTTTTTTTTTTGAAAATGAAGCAAGGCAAGGCAAGCGCATACATTAAAATCCAATCCTTGGGGCAGGCGAGCAAAGCACACTTCTGTCAGGACTCAGAACAGCCCCTGGAGCTATAGAGGCGGCTCTGCTCAACTTGGCTTGGCTGAAACTTATGACGACTATACGGCTACGCGATGCTGCTATGTGTTTCATGTGTTCCATGCCTTCAACAACAAGAGAGTGAACCGCTAAATTTTGTGTTGACACGCTAGGCAATTTGCAAAGTGTAAACATTATGTTAACCGCGTAACGTAAAAGCAGTCACTTTGCCTTATATATGTTCCTTTCCTATATAGCCTCCTTACTCCTTATACCATAGAAGCCTTAAGGGTGCATTGCATATATGTATGTATAAATGTACGGTTCGATGGTTAAAGAGGGTGTGAAATGTGAAATCAAAGTTCTTGCTTCGTTTTCTTTATTGCATGCTCTAGCGCTGACTGTTTGGGGGGGAGGGAGGGGGGGAGTTAAGAGAGGGAGCTTTACTTTTGGTTACAAGCTCGTGGTTAATGCCTTTTTCAAAGGAGCAAATGAGTGTGCTCCTTAAAAGTTCACGACGACGACGACGAAGCGTGTTTCTCATGGTTTTTTGTGATTTTTTCAGTGATTTCTTTTCCTGACTCAAGGATATGAGGCTCTGATGTCTGATATATGTATGCAAGGATTTCGCGTACGCTCTTACTTCAAAGAATGGAAAACTCCTCTTCGACAGGCATATTTTCTTCTTCAAAAGTACACATTTGGATTTTTTTTTTTTTCAAATTTGAGTTTTGTTAGCGAAAGAAAAACATGATTTACTGATGTGATTTGCATTTTATTTTTCTGTACTTTGAAAAGTGTTTAGAGGCTGTTACAAATAAAAAAAAATCGACTTGATTTCCCCGCCAAAAAAAAAAAAGATTTAAAATATTTTCGCGCGTGGAAAATATTTAAGATGATTTATTTAAGTTTTTCAAGATAAATAATGTTTTATGTATCTAAGGAGAGATGACATTTTTTCTTGTAACAGGCGCAAGGTTAAGTTTAAAGATACACAGCTCAGCCTCCAATTAATAAAAAAAAATCAATTTAGAATGGTATCCCGACAGTGGAAAATGTAACTGGGAGATCAAGTAGTGCGTGGTCGGGGTTCTTTGAGTTTGTTCAAGCACAGCACCTTCAGATCCTTTTGAACGGTTTGTTTGTCTTATCTTTTAGGAGTTCTTTTTTTGTATCAACCGATGGAGAACGGTGGTAAGGTTGGCAAGAGGAATTGGCTGGATATTTTTTTTTTTTTTTTGTAAAATCGCAGTTTCGTCCGTGACATATGTATTAGATGGTGGTGTCTTCAGCTTGTCGATTTACAGCTTTGTGAGATATGTTGCCAAATGACCCCAAATAGACTTCATTTTATCATACTTCTAGCACTACTTTTATGTCTCTGTCATTCAACCCCGATTGCGTTAGAAAACGCCAGTATAAGTCCTAAATTTCAGAATTGATCCTTACACTTTTAGTATAATCTTCCACAATATGCAATTTTTTGAAAAGTATCTTGGGATGTCATTTCTTTTCTGTCCTGACTTACAATTTGACTCAGCTCTATTAAAGCACTATAAAGTTGACCCCACATATAGTATCTATCAATCAATGAGCTAGCTTCGTTAGCTTGGTTCTTTGACGCCAAATGTGGTAGCGAAATTTAACGTACAGTTTGATAACTTAGAACCCTTTTGATGAACTCTGGTCTTCCTTGCTAAAATCTCTGAGCTCCGCTGAATAGTAGCTGTTGTTCGTTAGCGAAGCAAGCTGAGTTGCAATTGATGGTAAGTTGATGGGTAAGCTCTTCTTTTTTGAAGAACATAGTAGGACAAATTATCCTCCAGTTCTGTTGTATATTGATTTTGAGTTCGACCATCAGTAGACTGACAGGTCCTGACCGGGAATAATGAACAACATGAAGTTATATCTAAGGTAATAAGGATCGTTCTTGAATAAGGCAGACACATTATGTTTCATCAGAGTAACAAGTCTTCAACATGTTCCAACAGGGTACTCTAATGCTTTTTTGCCTCGCAACTTCTTTTTTCATTAATTTGTCCATCCCCCGCCCCATAATTAGTGTTACAACTTCCCTGCAAATACGAAACACATTAACAGTTGAATGTCTACGTGTTTTCCAGATATTATGCTAATCGGCACTCAAATTTGGTTAAAAGTGTTGCATACTTTCAGGAGCGTAGATCAGCGTTCGCCTTGTAGTGTTGTGCAACTGTGAATTTTGAATAAAATATAGTACGTAAACCTTCCGGGAAAAACTATATACATGATGGTAAAAACCGTTTTAAAATCTGTTGTGTGGCTTAGAAGCAGTTAGGGGATAAACAGGAGGACAACGTTGAAAAATATTGAATATTTATTTCCAAAGTGAATGCTGTGTATGCATTTAGCCCAAATTGTGGTTTCTTTGGAAAAGAAGTGTTGGCACCTCACCTGCTGTACCTACCTACGCAAGCTTAAGTTCCTGAGCTTGGCATGAACAACACCCATGGTACCCGTCGTTTGTACGATGCTCACAGACGAGAATGTGGCTACTGTAGCCGAGAGTGTGAGACTCAATTCACGATCAATTATTCGCCATCGGTCTTAATAGCCTAAGAAAAATTCTGCACAAGGAACGAACATGCAACGGTGGGCGCTACAGAGCCATATTAACCGACCTTTTTACTGAAATTGAACATATGATATGGGACTACCTCTGGTTTATGCAAGATGACGTGCCATGCAACATAGCCCATGCCACAATCGATCTTATGCGCATCAAATTCCCAAATAGTGTTATTTGCCTGTAACGAAGTTACACATTTCCACCCAACGACCAATATGCACCGACGACTATCACAACAATATCTGATTAAAATCATCACTGCAATGGCAATTTCACAGCCCAAGCAAGCATCGTTCGATGTTTTTAAAAAATACATAACCGCTGCCACATGATGTAATTCAACCACATTCAACGATGTCAATCCACTTTCCACCACACACAACAACAGCATGCGTACATCGCCCGGGACCGACGAAGCCATTCCACTTCCCACCGCACACAATATAATCAACCACCGGTAACACCCGCCACCCTGCACCTATCGGCCATTAATATAGACCTCCAACCAGCATATCCCAGCAATAATAACAAAAATTCAATATTTATGGGTAATATTAAATGTTGCCGTTATAATTCACAGTATGTTTTTGCAGACATAATGCATAAGGAAATCAGACTGCATCTCCCTACCAGTTGACTTAATACTGTTTAGTACAAAGTGTTTCGTTTCTTCTCCGAAGACACGCTGCATGGGAATACCAGTCAGAAGCTTCGCAATTTTTGGTTGTCAAACGTAAAGAGCCCTGTTCAATTATTTATGTCAGCTTTTCACTTCGCTGTTCGTTGAAGACGATCGCTAGACCAGGCAATAGCCCAACCTGTTTATGTCGTGGAGCGTTTGCTTTTGAGAGGGAAGACCACAGACATTCGATATTTCGTCTTTTAGCAATACCCATAGACCGAGTTTAAGACTCATCCGTTTTATGCCGTGGACCCTTCATTTAAGTAAGGATTAACTACAGGACGAGCCCTGCTCAACCGTTTACTTTTCACTCCTCTGTCCGTCGAAGAGGATCGCTAGACCAGGCAATTGGCCAACCCGTTTATGTCATAGAACTTTTGCCTTTCTATAGTAAACACCATAGACCAGCAATAGGCTACCAGTTTAATGTATTGGACCCAGTGTTGCCGAATCTCATGATTTATCATGATTTTCATGATTTTTCACCCTCATCTCATGAAATCATGAATTCATTAGAAATCTCATGATTTGTTTCTATTTTTCTCAAAAAAAAAAAACAAGAAATAAATTAATTGTGTACACTTACTCAAAATTTCTAAACAAATGAAGCGATTATTCTATGATATGATATCTACCAACTCCTTTGTTTTAACTTAAGAAGATTCAAACAACTACCTATTCAAACTTCATGCAACAAAAATGACAGTCAAAGTCATTACGGTGTTAAGGTATCTCTTTTTTTTGGAAAAAGTTACAATTGAAAAACAAGTGATACAAGGCTTTCAATGCCGTTGTTTGTCTTTCTTAGTTGAAGGTACTAAGCAAATTTACACAATATTTAATTTTTACAATAATGTGTTCAAAGATATGGAATCTTTTACTCCAATAAACGTTGTAGGCAAAAAAGTCCAATCAATTTGTCCCCTTATTAAACAATTTCCTAATATAGTAGCTGAAGATATTTTTCAGGAAATAGATAATGAGTGGAGAATGCTTATTAATTCAAACATTAATGTAAATGACAAAGTAATAAAAAACTTAGAAAAATTCTTTCAATGCGTTCGAAAAACTAAACTGACCGACAATAGGTTGGCATATATAATTCTGACGAAACTTGTTTTTGAAATCATTTCATTGCCACATTCTTCAGCGAATACTGAACGGATTTTTTCAAAGGCTACGCTTCTCAAAACCAAAATAAAAATCGACTTGAGGTCGTCGATTCAATCATAGGGCTTATTCATACAATTTCAATCCAATTTCAATCCAATCTCAATCCAATTTCAATCCAATTTCAATCCAATTTAAATCCAATTTCAATCCAATTTCAATCCAATTTCAATCCAATTTCAATCCAATTTCGATCCAGTTTCAATCCAATTTCAATCCAATTTCAATCCAATTTCAATCCAATTTCAATCCAATTTCAATCCAATTTCAATCCAATTTCAATCCAATTTCAATCCAATCTCAATCCAATTTCAATCCAATTTCAATCCAATTTAAATCCAATTTCAATCCAATTTCAATCCAATTTCAATCCAATTTCAATCCAATTTCAATCCAATTTCAATCCAATTTCAATCCAATTTCAATTCAGTTTCAATCCAATTTCAATCCAATTTCAATCCAATTTCAATCCAATTTCAATCCAGTTTCAATCCAGTCTCAATCCAATTTCAATCCAATTTCAATCCAATTTCAATCCCATTTCAATCCAATTTCAATCCAATTTCAATCCAATATCAATCCAATATCAATCCAATCTCAATCCAATTTCAATCCAATTTCAATCCAATTTCAATCCAATTTCAATCCAATCTCAATCCAATCTCAATCCAATTTCAATCCAATCTCAATCCAATTTCAATCCAATCTCAATCCAATTTCAATCCAATTTCAATCCAATCTCAATCCAATTTCAATCCAATTTCAATCCAATTTCAATCCAATTTCAATCCAATCTCAATCCAATCTCAATCCAATTTCAATCCAATTTCAATCCAATCTCAATCCAATTTCAATCCAATTTCAATCCAATCTCAATCCAATTTCAATCCGATTTCAATCCAATTTCGATCCAGTTTCAATCCAATTTCAATCCAATCTCAATCCAATTTCAATCCAATCTCAATCCAATTTCAATCCAGTTTCAATCCAATTTCAATCCAACTTCAATCCAATTGGTTGTTACTTCTTGGGAACTCCACCAAAAATCAGGACTGTTTAGATTATAAGGTAACTAAGCCCTTGGTTGACAATTATTTAAGCAAAATTAACAATCAGTAAACTTTTTAATACTATTTTTTTGTTTATGTAATATAAATAACTAGCAGTACCCGGCGCGCGTTGCTACGCCCAAAAAAAACACTTATTTA
The DNA here is from genome assembly GCA_916050605.2 of Platycheirus albimanus. Lineage (NCBI taxonomy): Eukaryota > Metazoa > Arthropoda > Insecta > Diptera > Syrphidae > Platycheirus > Platycheirus albimanus. The sequence continues at coordinate 270,216,421 of OU696696.1, read as the reverse complement.
ATGTGAAATTAAATTTATTTATCTATTTATTATTTATTTATAGCGGATAAACAGTATTTTTGTTTAAAGCCTGCATTTTTTTTGTCTTCGCCCCGATCAGCCATTCCGGAATTTTCGCTGATGTTCCAAACCGCTAGAAAATGTATGAAAAAATCAAAAAAAAAAAAAAAATAAGACAAAAATGTTAAAAGCCTGCATTTTCTTTTTGTCTTCCACCCGATCGGAACCAAACTTTCATTGGAACCCCCCCTGGACTTAAAAATATTTAGCCTGAAAATTTCATAAAATTCCGTTTGGGTGGTTTAGGAGTCCATACACGACATACATACATACATTCCAATGATAGAATAATTTATTTATTTTATTTTTGAAGCCTAATAAAATGAAATGGAACCCTATTATTTTTACTTAAAAATTGTCTAATTTCTGTGAATAATAATAATAAGCATAGAAAAAATATTATAAGATAAAAATGTGCCTTCCTTTGACAATGCCCACAAGCTGATCTGTCAAATCATTAAAGATTGCAGAAAAGTATTCGTAAAAAACCACACATGTTAGAATATCCTAATTTGACCATAGAGGAATAAGACGAAAAGGGAAGAAGTGTTCTCAATCATTCACGGACACCACAACAACAACTCTGTTTTTATTGGGTACTGGGGGATAGAACGTACGAAACATTTTCCTCTTTATAATTCTTCTTCTATTATTAAAGTTTGCAGTGATTTTTGTATGCTCAACGAAGAAAAAGCAATCTCATGATTTTTTTTTGTTTTATGAAAAAAAATCATGATATTTTTGTTATTTAATCGGCAACACTGATTGGACCGTTTCTTAAAAACACCACAGACCTAGTTCTAAGTAAAAATTTGAATGCGATTGAATACTCATATATTATTTGAAATGACTTATAATGTTTGGACTTTTTTGTGGGCAACCGTGAAAAATCGATGTTATGCCAGCAACCGGAAACGATTCAAGCACCTTAAGCCAATCAATCCGTGAGCTGCAGCCCAAAACTATCACCAAGGTGGAAATTGGAGTGACACACTACGCTACTACGAAGGCAGCCGCTTGGACGTTGTGTTTCATAAATAAATGTGAATGTTTGTTCTTGAAATTAAATCCGTAATACATGGAACAAATTTTATTTTGTTCATTTAATTGCAATTTTAAAAAGAAACTTGCATTTGGCCCACCCTTTAATATGTTATAACGTGGCCTTACATCACCCCACCTCCCAGCGATCTTCGGAGTAGGTTCAACACTTGTACTTTTCGTCCACGTTTTCTGAACAAAAATTAAACTCGCTTATAAAACATTGTTTCACATGTTTTTTTGTATTAAAATGCAAAACTTTTCATCCATGAAACAAACAATGTATCAAAAAATTTTGCCAGAGAAAATTGTTTTCGCCTCACCCTGTGCATCTAACCAAATTCCTTCGCACTTTGTGGCTTTTTAAAACCCCAAGTCGAAAGCCCTAAAGGCATTCTCTTTTCAAATCATCAGACAACAAAAAACACCCCACAAAGAATCATATTAAATTCTTTTCATCTTCATTGAAATGCTTCACTTGTCGGCTATGATTTACTTTCATTATTCACATTTATCTTGATTTAATTTTTTTTATCTCATCACGCAATTTGCATTGGCTTTAAAATCAAAAAAAAATTGTTCCTCCCCTGACCTCCGCCCCAGTAACCTAGAATTAGGGCTTATAAAACACTCATAAATTATTGCTTACGCTAATATTCACCTCAAATCGGTTCGTCCAATTTAACATTGTTGTTAGTATTGGTAAGGTAGTAGAAACACATACATATAATACTATACTATACACGTTCCCTAACATGAAATAAACACAGGATAAAGGACACAAAAAAGTTGTCCCTTTTTTTAAACCTATTAAGCATGAAATTAATCAACAGGAAAAATAAATACCTACCTACACAGGATGATGGATAAAAAAAAAACCGGCACGTGCACCTACAACATAAAAGGAAAAGAAAAAAGGATCTGTTTTATATGAAAACAAAAAAACACTGCAGTCGAGTTCTCCTGTCCACAATATGTACAAGTATACTTATACAAGCGATGAATCTTAATCAAGTGGAATGACCCGTATTTCGTGGCCTGATGGTTTCTTTTCCATCTTGCACTTGGTAGGTAGAACCCCCCAAAAAAAAGTGAACCGACAAAAATGATGATGTCCTTGCTGCTTAAAAAAAAAAAAAAACCAAACCCAGAGGAAAATACACGGTTTTATACATCCATCCTCAGCTCAGAGTAGGAGGAAGAATTTGAAGCTCTTTTAGTTTAGATTATGCTGGGGAGGTTGGTGGAGGTGCGCTAAAAAATCGATAATACGGTTCGAGTGGAATTTTTAATATATAAAAATTGGGAAAGGCATAAAGACGTTTTTGAGGTTAAAAAGAAAAAAAAAAGTAATCGATAATGGAGCTATTCCAGATGGTTTCGGATTAAAGAACTTTAACTTCTTTTCTCACTTTGATGCCAGTTATAGACGTCGAATCACAAATGGTTTGGAATTTTTCTTATTTTTGATGTTTGAATGTCTAGACGTATAATTTAATTTATTTCAGTTTTTTTTTAACCACGAAAATGTGTTTACCGAAAATTGATAAAATTAATCCAATCAATATACTTATTTTTCAAACATTTCTGAGAATTGGCTTCTTTCGAAATTTGATTTTGAGCGAACTGTTTATGAAGTGGAACAACTTTTGGTACCTATAACTTTCAAGGCTTTCTCTTATTGAAATTAGAATGAAATTTGTGCTCATGCTTCCCATGAAAACGAATGATCTGAAATTATTAAAGCTTCGGCCTTGGGCTATTTTAGTACGAATAATGTAAACACAAGTTTTCTTTTAAGTTTTCTTAATAATCTCCTTGATATAGATAGTTGGTAACGTCACAAGTTCCTTCAGCTTCTTATCTTTAACAGACATGGATTGCCAGTAATTTTACCGACAAAAGGGACGAAAAGTCTTTTTGATTTTAAATTTATAAATACTAGTCTCGTTGCACTTGCTTAAGAAAAGTTTATGTGTCATACGTTGTGAATCCAATTGGATCCTAGACGCACTGCAACTGCTTTTCAACTTATTAGCTATCTTTTGATGTATTTCAAACTTCAAATTCAAATTGTTCACTTTTGATCATGAATCAAAATATTTGTCAAGCATAACTCCTTTTACACACGCCTGGAATTGAAATACGTGACTTCTTTAATTAAACGCAGTTTTTTAGGTTTGGTTTCTGATCATGTTCGATAAGCACATCTACTAACTTTGTACCTACATTCAGGTGTTTTCGCATATCACATGCACTTATAACCCATTTTATGCTTCAAAGCCAACATCAACAATCCAAAAATTATTTAAGGTATTATAAAGTTCTTAAATTATGACCCTTAACGTTAGATCTAACGGATAAGGATCAGGGTTGTCCCCAAAGAAAGCGAAAACTCAAGATAGAGTACGACAATAATCGGTCCCTACTAAATTTGGTCCGTGGTGAAGCTTATAACTGCAGCAACCCTACGACAAGAAACTATGGAATTACGCCTTTACTTCAAAAAATAGTAAGGTTTCTGCTGGTATTCCCCGCAGCGCACCGTCAGCTTGAGATCTCTTGTTCCTGGTATTCTATTTAAATATAATCGTATTCCAATGGCTGGGAGTTCGAGTCTGATTTTTCATACAAATTTCGCTTATACTTATGGTATATTTCAGTAATAAGGAAGTGTGAATTATAACATTAAAGACTAGCAATACTTGCACTAAAATAATTCCTTTTGCTTGTTGGATGTTTCTGCTTGTTACTATCATAATATGTGTTCGGAGTTGGTTGATAGTCCAAAACAGCGGCACAGGGCGGAGGGGTGGTCGGTTTTGCTACCATAGAGGACAATGGTTGTGTTGCGTCACTGACTGGTCTTTTATATACCCTCAACGGGGTGAAAAATCGTTGTGGTGTTTGTGGCGGCGCCGGCGCGGCTGTCGGTGATGATGGTCCATGGCTGATTTTTAATATGCACTCATCATATTGAATGGGGGCGGCGGTCGTTGATGGTGGTTATTGGCTGATTTTTAATATGCACTCATCATGGTGATTGGGGGCAGCTGTCGGTGATGGTGGTCATTGGCTGGTAATGTGCACTCATCATGGTGAATGGAAACGGTCGGTGGTCGTCTTTTGATGGTTTTTATTGCAAAACCATCATGGCGATCGGGGGCGGCAGTCGGTGGTGGTCGATGACTATGGTTTTTGTTGCGTAGCGATCGGTGGTGGTGAAGAAAATGTGTAACTTTGTTACAACACTAAGTAAATGAAGTATCCACTTGCGCTACCATAGGTGAGGTCTCGGTCGACATAACGTTCTGGTTGTCTCCTGTCTTCTGATTTGCATTTTCTCGAACAGGTCATTCATCAGGTATCCGTATCTTTTATAATTTTCAGTCATCCATTAATCATTCTCTTTTTGTTTTGAGACTCTTCCAGGCTAGGTTATGTTAAGGTGGCTATCAGAAAAATGCATGAAACAGAAACACTTTTTTTTCTCATTAAACCGCATTTCGTAAAGCGATGGAGGAGATAGATGTTTGTTTGTGTTACATCGTTGAAGAAGAATACTCCTGTCCTGTTCCTGTCCTGAACGTAGTTTGAGAGAGAGAGAGAGAGAGAGAGAGAGAGAGAGAGAGAGAGAGAGAGAGAGAGAGAGAGAGAGAGAGAGAAGAGAGAGAGCTGGTAAAGCCTATACTTCCTCATGGCTGGCAAACCCACTGATCCCAATTTCGGACGTACCGTGAAATATAGGGATCCTTTCTTTAGCCGTACAACACGAATGTGGAATGAATTACCTGGCACAATTTTTTCTTGCCATTTTGATCTTCAAGCATTCAAGACCAATGTTCATCGACACCTCTTTTCCCTTATTCCCTAATTTCCTATCGCTCGCGCTGTGACTTATCATTAAAAGGGCTTTTCGAATAATTCGAGTAATTTCCGATGCGAAAAAGTTAAACCTCAAGATCTATACACTTTTGGCTAGCAGTATGCACAGGTAACCCTCTGCAAGCCCAAGCTAAGAAGAAGCATTCCTCCCGTTCGATCTTAATTGACCTTTATCAGCAATCATAAAACTAGAATTCAGCAAAACGAAAACGATTTGTTAACAACTTTCCATGTAAAAATAAACAGGCCTTGAACTTTCAAAACGATCCAACCAAACCATATGACCCAAATAATCGTTTGGATCCACCACAAGCTCTCTCGTAAAAATAGACCCCATCAGATTCTAAAACTAAAGGTTTACTTTGAAATATTTTCATTTGTCAAAGTGAAAGCTTTATTTCTCAAGCCCATATCATTTTCCAAGTGACCTAAATAAAAGTTCACCAAGTTCAACCCAACTCATCCTTTTCCCAAAAAATAAAAAAAAAAACCATATTAACCCACCAACGAACCGACCGACGCCGACGACCCGACCGACCGTTTATTCGCTTTATACGCACCCGGCTTCATCATCAATTTATTCATTTTATTCAACAAAGCTTAAAACTAAAATCAGTGCTGCGTACAGGAAACTAGTTACCCTACATTACCCTTTCTCTCTTATTCATCTCCTTTCGTTGCGTTCGTTGGTAGGATGATGGAGGGAAATTAGAGCATAACGCTTTCGGTAGATACATTTGAAGTCATGAAAACATCCTTTTCAAGGATTTTTTTTTTAGTGTTTTGTATTTTGTATTTTATTTTGGCCTCATGCCTCCTCAGCTTCTGATTTGTTTTCGCAACAGTTAACTGTTTAAAGAGCAATATCCATCGAGTGAATCTCAATTTCCTTAGATACACTTAGTAACGTTTGGGTGCACACACATGAACGAACGGAACGTAACGGAACGGGGCAAGGGCAAACAATTTATCCGCTTGAAATATGTTACAACTATCAATATGTGAGTATCTTTTCTTAGAAGATGAGGGATCGGGATTGGGTTGGCTTATCATAGTTCGTTGAGCAATGAAAGACAATATATATATTTTTTTAAACACTTAGTTATATAATTTTTTTTATTTGGAAAAAAATTAAAAATAAGTTTCGTTTTCTTCTCTTCTTTTTTCAGCAAAATATTATTTTCTACAAGATTGCATCCTGATTATGAAAAACATCCGAAAGGAGGAAGGCAGCCCTTAGCTATTTTTGTTGCTATCATCATTTAACTGCTCACAAAAGGATTTTTTTCGTTCTTAAGTCTCTTTTCACGAGTAATTTTCCTCCTCAAAAAAAAAAAAAAAAAAAAACTATATAAAAAGTGAAAAAAAAAAAAAGAATCGCGAATTTAGAATTGTTTTACTTTTTTGTATAAATTTAAATTATTTTCTTTTTCGTAATTATTTTATTTAAGTCTTTGTAACGAAACTACAAAGGCAAATAATTTAAACGGCATGGCGCGAGCGTTGTTGTGTTCACCAATTATAAGTCGGTCCTGATGAAAATTCGGTTTAAAGAAATAATTATATTATTTTTCTATTTTTAAAACACACTTCGCGAAATAATTATTTAGTTAAAACTTCATAATACAAGCCAAAAAAATAAATAAAGGAATTAATTAAAAAGGAATTGAGAAAAAAAGGAACAAAGCATAATGATGGAGAGGATGTTGCTGCTAAGAATGCAAGCATTCGGATACATATTGGCAGTGATATACTTCACTGGAAATGGTAAGCACTCTTTTTTAATTGCAAATAATAGATACTTCTTAAATTTAAATTTAAAAAAAATTATAAAATAATATAACTTAGCACACTAAATTAGTTTCGAACTGAAAAAGGGAATTTTAAAAAAACTATAGTCCATAATCTATTTCCGTGGAAATTTCTAATTGAAAAAAGAAGGAGACAGTTTTGGAAGCCATGTTTCTATAGTGACATCTGTCAAATCTGAACAGCACGAAAAAAATAAAACAGCGTTGTTATTAAAATAAGTGTTCGACAGTGCAAACGTTGCGTCCATTTTTTGCTAGACATGGTGGACCTTCACAGTCGACTGTTTAGCGATTGGTGGTCACATTTGAGACGGTTATTAGTCAGCAAACTTTTTTATGTCAAATTAACGCAAGATCGGCCGGAACATCGACGCAGTCCCTGAATTTGTACAACAAAACCCGAGGCAATCGATTCTTCGCAGTGCACAAGAATCCGGCCTTTCGCAGAAATCCTCCGTATTGAAAAATCTTTTGTAAAATTCCGGTGTACGGGTAGGTTATAGAAGTGATTCATCTACTAAACTGCTTCGCCAATTTTGATTTGATTTTGCTAACCGAACTTCTTCGTCGGGTCGGGTGGACTGTACGGAGGTTTTGTTCATCATCGTCCAAATCGAATGGATCATTCTGCCTGGCAGCGATTATTTGGTTGTCTTCGCCGTTTAACAGTCTGCAGAAGTGTTCTTTCCAAATTCTCAGCACCGCCTGCGTATCTCAAAAAGGATACATAAATAATAGCTCTCGAAATCGTATTATATACGAATAAAAGAAAATTTGTTTTTAAGGTACGATTTTTGACCTTGAAAGCATTCACCATCTTATTTTTAGTTGTTGGTAAGTTCAGAAATCAGAAATACTATATTTTTCTTTGAGTTTGATTCAGTTTGACAGAAAAAATCAAAAAGCTACAATTTGTGCATTTAACTTGCGACTTTAATCATCATGATATGGCTTCCCGAAACATCACTAGGAAAATAGCGTCAGACTTTTTGTTTCCTTCAATTCTTCAAAATTTAGTCAATTACATATTAATGTCAATTTTGGATTTCACAAAATTCCACGACAAAGCTTGTTGATGAACAACGTATGTAGATGTACTGTACATGTACATACAGTTTTTTTGTGCTCTTTGACACGCGAACACGCTATACTTATAGAATTATTGTAGGTAACTGTGAACCACATCGAAATACTAAGTTAAAAATTCATATAAAGGGTGTTTTTTTTGGAGGTATAGAAATTTAAGTTGGCAACACTTTTTAACTGGCGGCCATTTTGTCAGCTGCCAGGTGATTTATTTTTAGTTTGGTTTGGTATTTCAACAAGAATAGACAAACTTACATTTTGGAAGCATTGTTCAGCGCTTCTTAAATGTGCAAATTTATTTTTAAAATCATGGTTCTGTTCGAAATACGTATCGTACGTATTCACTAAGTCTATTTTACGGCTATTTTTTGTTAAGCGAAAGCTCACTTTTGATTGAATGGAAGCGTCAATAAACAAAACTGCCATATTTGGAGTGATGAAAATCCTCAAGTGTATATGTTGAGACACCGTTAAATCCACAAAAACTGATTGTTTGGTGCGTTCTTTATGGGTTGGTGAAAAAGCTAATTGGTCAGTACTTCTTTAAAAACGATCCTTGCCATCAGAACGTAACTGTCAATGGTGACCGCTATAGAGACATGATTAATGACTTTTTTGTTCATCAATTGAACAACTATGATGTGCAGGAGCTGTGGTTTCAACAAAACGGCGCAAAATGTCACACAGCTCATGCCACAATTGATTTGTTGAAGGAAACGTTCGGAGAGCGCATAATTTCGCGTTTTGGTCCTGTGAATTGGCCTCCAAGATCGTGCTTGACTATTTGCTGTGGAGATATGTAAATTCATTAGTCTACGCCGACAAGCTCGAAACGAATGACTACTTGGAGGACAAAATTTGCCGCGTTATACGGCCACAAATGTTGGAAAAAGTCATCGAAAATTGGACCTCCAGATTAGATTAGTCCTGAGCCAGCCATGGCGGTCATATGCCAGAAGTCATATTTAAATTATAATGCCAGAAGATTGTCTTTCGAATAAAAGAAATTTCGTGTCAATTTAAAAAAAAAAAACATCTTTATTTTATTCCATTTCAAGGTTCTATGCCTATAAGAAAAAACTCCCTTTACAAAAGTTTCATAATTAATGCACACACTGTCTTTCAAAGGTTAGGTTACAAAACAGTGCGAGCGTTGAGGAAAAAAATGGAAGATTGAGATTGGAGATAACGATGTACATTTGTCTAAATTGTTTGGACATTAAACGGGGAAAAAATAGAGTTGTTTAGGGAGTTCAGCATTCGAGCAGTACGACAAAAAAAAAAGAATGTCTTTATTTGGCGGTACCAAAGTTTGGCTAATAGGTTTACCGAATTCCTCTCTCAATCCACTTCTTAAGCTCCGTCGACTTCTTTACTGTAACCTTGGTTCTATATGACGGAGTACCTGAATATATTAAAAATAATTATTTAAAATGTTAGGTGCATACCAAACGTAATTTTTAAATGTTTTATGAGAGTAAGAGTAAAAAAAGTCCAAACTCCAAAAGGATATCTAAAATTAAAATAAACAAGTGGTGAAGAAAAATCTTTGAGCATCTACATACAATCTTAACAAGGGGATCAGAATAATTTGTCCTTAATTGCTGTTCGAATTGTCCACAGTCTGCTATTGCAAAAAAATATCGGTGCATATCATCCTGGAAGTTGACCCAAAACAGGTGTACGAAGAGATGCACTTGAATTAAAGTTAAATTTTGTATCTGTTTAAATTAATTTTATACTTCCTGTTACAACCTACACCACCGGCCTTAGTGCCAACTTACCCCAAATGAAGGGTAGGTTGAAACAACAAGATTTTTGTTAATGATTGCGTTATCTGGACATCTTCATTTTCGCTAACTTTTTTTTTTGTTAAACTTGACGTTGTGTTACTCTCTGCTCCAGACTTTTTCGTGAGCCACACTACAATAAATTTGTAAGACCAAATAAATATTGTATTTAGAATTTTCGAGTCTATAGTTTTTAATTGCAAATTTTGTTAACATCTTTATTCTTGATTTATTTTAAAATGAATAAAACCACATACTTTTTTGTTGTTTCAAATTAAAATACATAAGTTCTCGAAAAGGCTTAAAAAAGACTACGGACGACGAAAACGGTAGGTATAATGATCTTGCTGAGGAAATATTATTGCGTCGGCACATACCCTATGTTTCAAAGAAATTTTTTTAATTAAACAGAAAAACTAAGATTTACCCTTGCAAAACGTAGCCCCCAAGCAATTATTTAACATGAGACCAAGTTCTTGTGACCCATTGGAGTATTTTATTTTTGATTTATTGCAGGGCGATTGAAATGAACTCCATAAAATAAGGTTAAGTGGCTTGTACTGCAAGTCTTCCACCCAATTACTTGTCCAAATCCAATGCAAGGTTTGATATGTTAGTTTCAATAATTCTTGTCTTGTATTTCTATCAAAGGAGCTCATTTTCAAAAGAAAATTTGTGATGCTTTTCAATAAGTCAGTAAATATTTTTGAGTTTTAAATAATTCTTGATAGGTATGCTTTTGAACTTGAAGTCAAGTTTCATGCTTCATTCCAAAATATTTTGCTGTGGTTTACATACGCTCATGTTCTTTGTATCAATAAATTCATATCGAAAAATATATATTATTTGATTGAACTTCCAAAGCTAGAGAAAGTGCCAAAGTGGTTGAATAAGTGTCCTTTATGAGAAAAAGTCAGAAAATTCAATTATACTAGTCTTTTAAATTTTAAACTGATAATTATACTTATCTATATGTATACCAGCTAACTAGTGAACTTCGTTTGACTTTTGACTTTTATTTACGCGACAGGCAAATGGATTTTATATATTTTCGTTCACTGCAACGCTTTGTGATAACCTACAATGCAAGTTGTGTTTCCCGTTACGTAAACCATCAATGCAGGCGGCTTTCCGACACGCGAACACTCTACGTATGCTCGAAAAGCAATGTATTTCGATGTTAAGGTCACACACTTGCAACGTTTGGCCTTTCTTACTTATACTTACTGCACTGCGCAGCGCCTATTAATAGTGCTACAAAGTATGGTGCTCCTGAGCCTGACTCAATATGCCCCTACAGCAGACTCGGTATCTTACTTTCTGACTGGTAGCTCTTGCGAAGAAGTTTTCTTTCTTGGATTCTGACTTCCTCTGACACGCACACGAAAGGAACGACGCGGCATTGAAAGTTAACACGAACAGGACCATAAATCGTACCTAAGACTTTTCTCTAAAATACTCCAAGAGACTTTTCATCCGACTGAGAGAGGGTCCAATCCAACAATCTTGGTATAGTTGAAATGAATAAGTTTCTGTGTTTCGCACATGGACAACAGTTTGTCGGGTGTTCACGTGTCGTAGAGCAGTTATCTGTTTGCAACAAAACTTAAAACTAGGTATACTACAAAAATTTGCATTAAAGTTTGATAGATGGTTAAAGATGGTCGATGGTAGAAAATGGTTGATAAAAGAAGGTCGTACACGGTAGAAGATGGTAGATGATAGCAGATGGTAGAAGACAGTTGATAGTAAAAGATGGTAGTTGGTAGATGGCAGATAGCAGGAGATGGTCGATTGTATAAGAAGGTAGATGGTAGAAGATAGTTGATAGAAGAAGATGGTACTTGGGTAGAAAATTGTAAATGGTAGAAGGTGGTAAAAGGTAGAAGATGGTAGATGGTAGAAGATGGTAAAAGATTGTAGAAGACGGTAGATTGTAGAAGATGATAGATGATAAAAGATGGTGGTAAGAGATGGTACATCAAACGCGTCAATTTTTGATAATTCTGCTGATATTAATTGACTGGAAGAGTTAGATTTCTCCAGCCTGTTATTGTACATACGTGTGGAGCTAAGGCGTACCTACATTGTTAATAGTTAAACAAAAAATTTGGAAATTTCGAAAATATTAAAAAAAAAGAGGCAGTACGGAGTCCGCCGGGTCGGCTAGTTTAATATTAAAATTAAATTACGCCAAATTTAATAAAAATTCTGTGTCGGCATTTGGCAATAACGCGGCGAATGTGGTTTTCCAAGTCGCCTATCGTCCCGACTTATCGGTTTACACTAGCGACACTAGCGGTGTTAAGTCGCATGAACCTGAAGGCCAACTCACAAGTCCGAAATGCGAAACTATGGGCTCCCCAAACGTTTCCTTCAATATATCAATTGAAGCACTCGCAGCTTGCTCACATCAAGAAGGCGATTCAATTCAGAAAAGAAAAAGTCATCGGTCATGGCATGGCTCCGCGATGATTTCACCAGCACATAGAGCACGGGGCGTCTCAACAATTCCTTGAGGAATATCTACACTCCAAATAATGCAGTTCTCTTTAAACATGGACGCAGACATTCAACATAAATTAGCTTCATCGCTGAACTAAATTTTCTTGTGAAATTCGGGCGAACAGAATCATGTTTTTTCTAAACAAATCTGAAAAACTTGCATGCGTTGTTCAGGCGTCAGTCGATTCACAATAAAATGGAAAATTAAACTTTTAATAAATCACATGGCAGATGAAAAAATGGCCATCAATGAAAACAGTACTGCCAATTTAAAGTTCTATTTCTTAAATCTTTTATTTTAAGTTTCCTCAATATCCTTGAAAAATAAAAATTGATTACCGTTCGACTTTGACAATTCTCTTTAATCAGATTTAAGTTGAAAAAAAAAAATGTTGATGACAACAAAAGTTACCGATGAAAACAAATCGACGAATTCATTTAATCATCGACATGAACAAAATGTCAAATTATGGCAATAAAATGAAAAAAAAAAAAAAAATAAATAAAAGAAACCTCACTAGAAAATAAATTGATTTATTTATTTAAATTTACAAAAGCATCTGTCATTGATTGCGGTGCACGAATGTTCCATTCATTCATTCATTCATTTATTTGCTGGTTTCACTTCAAATGCGATTAGCAATGTGGGTGTGCGCATTGTGCTAGCCATCCAAAAAATTCAATTCTATCTTAATTTCGATGCTCGAGCTCGATGCTGAGTATTTCAGAATTTTTTTTTTTTTGTTGGCATTCATGTATTATTTTAAGCTTTGATATTCATCCATCAGCTCAGCAGTAGATGAGTAGACACGTATGTATGTAGATCGTAGAGGACTAAATACTCAATTTCAATGCTTAAATCAAGGACATTTTTATTCACACAAACATAACACACTGTATGTGCAAACATAAATGTATTTAGGTATATATTTGATTGCTTTATTGAATATTTGAATTTTGAGCTAAAAAATAAAATCCAACCAAACACAGAAACCGCTAGTATTTTTTTTAAACATTTAGACCAAATAAATTATATGGCTTGCATTCATAATGGTTAATTGTGATTGTGAATGCAACCACTTTCCAACTTCACCCCTTCGGATGTGCCGAGTGCTGCTCTAAATATATTGGTTAAACTATTTTCTAGTTTTGGATTAATCCTATGGACTCTCGGGAGCTATTTTCAATTGAATTTTCATAGAATTTCGGGAGCTTGTATGTAGATATTTGAAATAGTCGCGGTTGATGTATGGTGTACCATCATCATGTTGCATGGTTAAACACAGAATGTTATATTATTTTTAATTAAATCTGATAAGCTTAGTATGCGGCCTTTTGATGTAACAAAGTTATTCATTTATTTATTTATTAAATGATTAGCTTTCATTTAAATTTAATGCAAAAAAAAACCTAAACCTTTTACCTTTTAGGGGAGAAATTAGTGAATTCTTTGATTTTGATTAAATATCTTCGTAATATGGTAGCTAGTTAGCTCAACTTTGTAAGGCACAGTGAGGATATATTTAAAAAAATGAACAGTCAGTCATGTGCAATGTGAAAAAAGTTAAATTAATACATTTAAAAATGAAAATATACCTAATTGCATACATAATTCGGGCGCATGTAGTTACGCATTGTATGGGGTTTCAAACAGAAGAATTGGTTAAGGACACGTCATTTGAGATAGGTACCTACCATATTGAAAATATTTGGAAGCGATGGATTGGAGATGATTTTTAAATAATTATTGTAGAAGTGTCTTATGTGAGTCGAAATATAGCGATGTAGGAGCCATTTAATGTAAAGTGCACGACTGGGTCACACAAACTTGCTCTACATAATGCGTGACGTCTTGGGACTTGAGATTTTGAAAAATATGTTAGCAGGGAAAAAAATCTTATGCAATTTTATTAATCACTTAAAAATCACTTAATCTACCACCGACCAAATATTCACATTACGCTAGATCCCGGAGAAACAAACCCCAAGAATATAACATCCATACCCACCACCTTTATCATGGTGCAGCAGCATGGACCCGCTCCCAATCGGATGAAAAATCACTTGGAGTATTCGAGAAAAAAGTTCTGCGTACGATTTATGGTCCTGTTCGTGTTGGACGTCGTACAGAGGGGTTTTTGGAATTAGCATTATAGGTAGTTCTAAAAATAAAGGTACCTAGAATACGATTATTAATGAAAAATTTTTTTTTGCTCAAAAACGGCTCCTACGATTTTGATAAAACTTTCTTAGTAGTGTTTTCTGTTCAAACGTTATGTTTTTGGGTAAAATAGATTTTTAGCAAAAGTCTTATAACGGTACCTCCCATAGGACCGGTTTTTTGAAATCCGATTTTCTCGTATAAGTCACTTAATAATTCTAAAATTTTTCAAAAACATTTTTTATAGTTTAAAAAAAGTACCTAAATTTTATTTTTTAATTTTTGTTTTTTTTTTTTTTTCAAAAATGGTTGGATCAATTTTTTTTAAAGTTAAAAGTTAGCTTACTTAAAAAAAATTTTGTACATGTTTTCCTATAGTTTTTCAAAAAAACCGTTTTTTAAAAAACATAGTCACACGATTTTGGATTTTTTTTAAATACAAAACAATAAAAGACATCAGATGGCCTACTTTATTTTTTCCAAAAACGTTTTAACTAGTGATTTTTAATTGGTTAATAAAGTTTCACGTTTTTTTCATTTAATTTGATTTTAAAAATCTTAAGCCCCAAGACAACTGTCACTTTTAAAAGCAAGTGAGTTTGGGCTTTGCCATAAAGTGTGAAAAACAATATCATTCAAGATTCGCAGCTTCCGATTGCTTTCTTTGCGACACTTTTTTCGCACATTTTGGGCTCCACAGAAAAAAATCTAACCGCATGATCTTGGTGGCCAATTGACGTCGCCACAACCAGAAATTACGCAACCAGGAAAGTTCGCACGCAATAAATCCACACAAAGTTGGTCGTGTTGTGAAGCTTGTTGTCCCGTCTTATTAGAACCACAGATCCACTGTCCAAGTCTTGATCTTCAATCACCGGCAAAAAAAGAAATCGGTTATAAGCGACCACATTGCTCCTTATTGACTGTAACCGTTTGCACATTGGCATCTTTGAAGAAATACGGACCAATGAGAAGTTTCGACCATAGAGCACACCGAACAGTCACTGTGTCTGCATGCAACGGCACCTCATCGGTCACTTGTTGGTTTTCTGAGCCTCATGTGAGGCAATTGTGTTTTTTTTTACACACCCGCTGATACCGAGTAAGAAATGTGCCTTATCGCTGAATGAAATAATTGTTCGAAAATCTGGGGTTTATTGTCTCTTTTTCCAACTTCCAACACCCACTTTTTACTTGCATAGGTATGTACAACAGGGTGAGCCAAAAGAAATCACCCTATTGAAATATGCTCTTATTTTGGCAAATGGCCGCCAATGTCAAATCTGCTTTGACATTTGTGGACTAGAAAGATGCAGAATACAAGTGAACAAGCCATGGAGCGATACATGAACCGACATGAACCGATATTCTGAAGGCGGCGTTCCCAGGTCGCCTCTTCTCTCGTTTTGTAGATTTGCACTGGCCCGTTTCAGACTTTTTTTTGTTAGGTTTTTTGAAGTCCCGTGTTTACGTGAACAAGCCCGAGACTCTTAAAGCCCTCAAGAGTGCGAGAATCTGTCGCCCGTAGTTCTAGCTGAAGTGATGAAAAATGCCATAAACGAGCAATCAATTGTGACGGCGCCATTGGCCGATATACCTAATCTTATCGACTTGACCAATGCAATTCTAAAGGTCAAATAAACATAAACATAATCAAAAAACAGAATCGAAGCTTTTCAATCGGATGGATGACTTCTTTTGCCCACCCTGTATAAGGCAAGTTATGCGTAAGTTATTCGTAAAAAAAAATCAAACATAACATTACGATGATAGAGAAGCCTAAAAAAGTGGTTCCGACAATTATGTCTGTCTGTCCGTCCGTCTGTACCGGCACCTAAAGCCTTAACGGCTAGACCGATTTGCTTCAAACTTGGTACAAAGTATTATTATGACGTCCTACAGAGGAGTTTTTGGAATTAGCATTCTAGCTCTAAAAGTAACGGTACCGGCCATACGATTTTTAGGGGAAAATTGATTTGTCTCAAAAATGGCTCCTATGATTTTGATAAAACTTTCTAAATAATGTTTTCTGTGCAAACTTTATGTTTTGGTTGGAATAGATTTTTCAGGAAAAGTCTCATAACGGTACCTAATATAGTAACGGTTTTTTTAAATCAGATTTTTTAGTAAACCAAATTAAATTAAAAAAAAAAAAAATTAGAAAAAAAAATTTAATTTTTTTTTTATTTTTTGTTTTTTTTTTCCAAAAACGCTTTGATCTATTTTTTTTTAATTTTATTTTTCTGATAAAAACTACGAATTTTTCAAAAAAAAAAACTATTTTTTGAAAAAACTGGTCGAACGATTTTGAAATTTTTTTTTTTTATAAAATTCTAAATAGTAAACGAAATTAGATGGTTTACTTTATTTGTTCCAAAAAACGTTTTAACTAATGATTTTTAAATGATCAATAAAATTTCTCTGCGTTTTTCTAAAATCTCAAACGCCAAGCCAAGACCACTGTCACACTTTAGAGCAAGTTCGTCCGATGCAGTCGTGCACTTTACTTAGGAGGTTTTAATAATTTTAACTCCTGCTCGATTGTAAAGCGATTCGTAAATGGAATCGTAAACATTCAATTAATATCATGACACTTTGGATGACAGTTGAGTTTGACAGGTTTCAAATGCCAACGCTACCAACTTGGAACCACGAAATGAATCACTACTAGCGGATTTGTGGATATCAAGATTTTTAAAAGCTCTTGCAAACCTAGTGCATTGGCAGTACCAGAGTGTCATTTTGAACAAGAGTGGGAACCGAAGACGTTATGGAGTTATGTACAAAAATGTTTTTGCCAATGACCAAATTATAGTAATTTTTTGAATAGTTTTTGTTCATGCAAGCATCTTTGGTTCTTCTCGGAATATCAATCAAAATGATCGCTTCTTTGGAACCATGTTTTTTGATTTCAAAAACTTTTTTCAAATGAATTCACAATCCTTATCAAAAAAATTCTTTTAATTTCTTATTAAAATCAATACCTATCAGTAGATGTGTCAAAGGGATGTATTTTCATACCAAAATATTGAAAACACTTCTTCAAATACCTACCATAAATTCATATCCAAAATGAAATATTTAATGAATCCTTGAACTCACCACAAGACCAATTTGTGTAAATATTGCATTTGAAATGTATATTTCCAATTCTAGTGTTTATAAATTAAACAAAAGTCTTATTACTAAAAACCATATATGCATCTAAATATGCTTTCAGTTGGATTTATTCTATCTTTTAAGTTCTTAAGTCAGAGTAGGTCTTTCTGTTTCTATTGATGATGCAGATGAACAAATAAAACTCATAGAAACACTTCTTTATCTCCATAAAATAAATAAGTATTTGATTCGTTGCATTTAGACGCAATGCTATGGAAATGGAACTAATTCATTTGGCCCATTGAAACATTCAAAAGCATTTTCTTGTCGCATCTGCATCTTGACTTGACTATGACTACCTACGAGTAGATAGGTACCAAATGAACGGTATAGCTAGATACTATTATTTGCTGACTTATGTGGAATCAATAAATTATTTTACTTTGAAAACGTTTTTCTATTTCTAGATACTTGGTAGGTATATGTATCTTTAAGCTCGATTTGTAGGTTTTACATAAATGGAAAAACATTTGTGTCTTGTGTGACTTGAAGTTGAAATACAATTGACGTTCTGCAAGGATGCACATTGTTTTCATTTCTTCGAGCTATCTCTTCTATGCACCTACACAAATTTTGATTACTACGTAATATATGCTTTGAATATTTTGTTTTGTATCTTTAACTATCAGATGCAGTGTTGCAGAAAATTAAAAGAAAAAGAGAGATATTCTGTTTTGTGTTTAAGCCAAGAGAAGTTAAAAAAAATTCAAATGAATTTGTTCACAAAGGAAAAAAGCTATTTGCTTTTGCCAAAGACTAATTTCGTCTTTAAAAATTTATCCTACAAAATTTTATTTTTGTAAGAAACATTAAAAAACATAAGCACGTTGCCAAACTATCCAACCAACACCAAATTAAGGATCTTACATTTTACTTGCTGGCTGTCTGACTGACTTGGTCCAAGAATCTAAAACCGCAATTTTTTTTCTTCTGCAACAACCTTTCACAGTGACAAACAGGGTCCTAAAGACGAAATTCGGCAGAAAATAGTGTTCGTCTGAATTCTAATAGCAATTCGATTTTTAGACGAAATATATAAAGCTATCACAAGGCACGATGCTCTAGAGTTCAGGTAAAATACTTATGGACTTGAGTGGTCTTTTGCCTGCTGTCCTTAACTCCGCATACATAGCTATGCATATGAAGCTATTGAAAATTTAATCTTCTGCTTGATCCAATGATAAGTTCCGCCTAAGCATGAATGACTAAACGAGCTAAATCTTCGTGATGATATTCATTCCATTTATTCTAAATTTGCCAGCTGTAAGGTACATAAGAGGCGGAAGTTGATCTCTTCTAGTTTTTCTTTTCGGAACTTTTGTGATCTCAGGTGGATCACAATTCAAGCACTTGTTTGAATAAATTAAATTAAATTAAACACTAGTGTTGCTGCATTTGCTTTTACCAGGAGTTTTCAGAACTGTGTCCTTCTTCCTCCCACGCGATTGTATTGGAATATTGGATGATATCTCCTTTGTGACGGGGTTTTCAGGTCCCCTCCTTTGAACCTGAAAATATAAGAGGAGTCCGTCGCGTAGTGCTCTTTTTTTTCGCTAGATGGTACTTTTGACGTGAAGACTCCCTGGGATTTTTGTACTTCTTATTCATCCACCTTATGTAACGAAGTTACACATTTCCTTCACCATCACCGACCGCCGCCCCAGATCGCCACTATGCTTTTGTAAGGAAAAGCAGCAAAAGACGACCACCGCTTACAATCACCAAGAGGAATGCACATTAAGAGCCGGTAACCGCATCATCACCGACTGCCACCAACCGCCACCGACCGCCGCCACACTGCTCCCCAAATCACCATGATGAGTGCATCAGCCAGTGACCATCATCATCGACCGCCGTCACAATCACCACGACGATTTTTCACATTAGGTTTACATCAGAGACCAGCCAGTGAAGCAAAACCAACCACCCCTCCGCCCCGTACCGCTGATTTGGACTATGAACCAACTCCGAACACATACATGATAGTAACCAGCAGAAACATCCAACAAACAGAAGGAATTATTTTAGTAATAGTATTTGTTATCTTTAATGTTATAATTCACACTTCCTTATTACTGTAATATTCCATAAGTATAAGCAGAATTTGTATGGAAAATCAGACTCGAACTCCCAGCCATTGGTGTACGACTCTATTTAATAGAATACAGGGAATAAGAGATCTCGAAGGTACGCTGCGGGGAATACCAGCAGAAACCTTATCAAATTTTGAAGTAAAGCCATTAGGCCATCCGTTTCTTGTCGTGGGGTAGCTGCATTGGTATTTGGTAAGCTTCACCACAGACCAAACTTAGTAGCATTCGTTTCTTGTCGTGGAGCGCTTCTTTTCAAGAATCTCTACAGACCTAAAACCGATTATTGTAGTAGAGGCAACTCTACAGACCAAATATAGTTGGAATCGTTTCTTGTCGTAGGGTAAACCCTACAGGCCAAACTATTTAAGCTATTATTGTTTGATATTATTTATACAGCGAATTATTATCTTAGTTTCTATTGTTATGTCCGCATATGAAGTAACCTGTTAAGAATATTCTGGTAAATAAAAAAAACATTGTTATTTCGGAGTTCAACACTCTTCAACCCTGAGTTTTCGCTTTCTTTGGGAACAACCCTGGACTTCGACGAGCCTACCTCAGCCTAAGTATAAAAAAACATCACACTTACACCCAAGCCATGATTGATGACGACATCACAAGTATAGTTGCGTCGCCATTAATCACACATCCCAGATATCTTAACTTTCCACACTTGGAAATCACTGTTCTATTCAAATAAGTGTCTGGAATAGGCATGTGTGGATCTGATAACTGATAGCACAAGTATTCAGTCCTCAGCACCCCTTTTCCTATAAACCCTCCACTAATACGTCAAGTGATCGTAGCAGGAATGAAGGATCCTTGCTTAAAATGGCTTCATCGTCAGCATTCACAACATTTTTTGCAACTTAGGATCCGTCACTCAAGCAGATATCCTAAGGACTGCAATGGTGTCGTACTGCCTACCACCGGCAGCGCACGCGCTGTGTGTCGTCGGCGTCGAAGATCCCTCGTCTTGTCAAACTGTGTTTTCTGTTTTATTTTTTACACCCCATAAAGTTGTGTCTTGTGTCCAAAACTTATTTTATAAATAACTTATTTTATAAATAGCCCAAAAAAAAAAAAAAAATAAAAAAAAAAGTGCAAATCATTACCTACCTACAATAGCCCATCAAAATATTAACATAACGCGCGCGCAATATAGATCAGTGCCAGTGTTCGAAGTTAATATTAAATGCAACAACAAAAGTCGACCGCTACCACCTGCGAATAATTTAGTTAAAAAAAAAAAAAAATAGCCCCAACCACCAAACCCAAATTTAAAACAAAAGCACAGTAGCTAATCCAACAACAAAATCCGCTATCAGTTCGCGCAAGGAAAATTCAGTGTCGTTGCCATCTGTGGATTAGCATCGAGTGGTTCCCTTCTTCTTCCCTTCCCTCTTCTTACACACAGCCTATCAAGGTTTTAATTGCTATATTCAAATGTGTACACACGCATTGAGGTATCAATTGAAATCATGATAGTAGATGAATGTATTAGTAGTTGCATGTAAGTTTCCAGGGGCGGATTAGGAACATATTAATATGAAGGCATAATTACTCATGTTAGTGTGTTTTTTATGAAGTCTTTTTGGTGATTGATGTGCAACTATTATAGAATAGTCGTTCGTTATTGGTTTTCACTATATGTTTGTATATCGTAATGACAGGTAACTTTAGGGTCGATTACAGCAACATTCGGGGGCTAAGAAAGAATTTCTATGCCGCGTATGTTCACACTGCTACGTACAGGCCAGCTGTTTTGGCACTAAGTGAAACCCAAATAGGTGATAATTCTGATCCGTTAGAATTTAACCTACACGGGTACAGCTTAGTGCCATTATTCTTTTCCTATCACGGATTAGCCGTATACGTTAGAAATGACGTTGCTTACCAGCTTCTACCACAATACGGTCAGTGTTCAAACACAGACTTCAATTTCATGTGGTTTAAATTCACCGTACAAAAGCACGTCATCCATACATGTTTTATTTATAGAAGCCCAAATCTGGACAGTAACTCGACTTTTATCGAATTCGATGCACTGTCTGACTCCATCCAAAGAATTGTTTCCCTTTATCCTCGCACTGAAATCGTTGTTACGGGCGATTTCAATGTATACAATTCTTCGTGGCTTCGATATTCTGGTCAGACAACACCCGAAGGAAGGTATGCTGAGTTCTTCGCTGAGTCAAACAACTTGACTCAGCTTGTCGACGAGCCAACACGAATCCCTGACATTGCAGGTCATTCCGCATACACCCTAGACTTGTTTCTTACCTCTCATCCTGATAAATACACGATAAATGTATTATCGCCCCTAGGCACGTCGGATCATTGTATCATATCAGCAATTTTCTCGTGTTCCAATAGTACAGTTAAAGAAAACATCCCTAAGAGAACCGTATGGCGATACGAGAAGGCCAACTGGGACGGTCTCAATGATTTCTTCAGAAACTTTAACTGGTCACTATGCTTCCTCGATAGTGACGTAGACTCCAGCGCTGATATGATAACAAACATTATTCTCTGCGGGATGAGACATTTTGTTCCGAATAGAACAAAAAATATCAAACCAAAAGAGAATTCATGGTTCGACTTGAGCTGCAAAGAGGCTATCAAGGAGAGAGAAGTAAGCTTCCGATGTTATAAAGCCAACCCTTCTGAGGAAAACCGGAAAAAGTTCAAACAAGCTAGAAAGACCTGTAATGCTCACATTCAAAGAACCAAATTTTTGCATGAACAAAAAATAAGGCAAAAAATACTACAATGTCCCAGTGGTAGTAAAAATTTTTGGTCATTCGTAAAAAATGTACGTAACTCTACCACGTCTTCGGTTCCGACACTCGTTGAAAATAACACTCCTGTGGTAAGCTCCCAAGCGAAAGCAGATTTATTTGCAGCAAAGTTTGCTGCTAATTCAACGCTACCCCAGTGTGATATGACTCCTCCTGTACTTGAGAACGTGAATGGTTTTATGGGACAAATCTTCTTTCGCACTCGTACAGTTGCAAGAGTACTAAAAGATCTCAACATACACAAATCCGCTGGCCCGGATAGTATTTCTCCCATAGTTCTGAAGAGGTGTGCTTCCACGCTGGCAAAACCACTGCGTAAGCTTTTCCATCTTTCCTATTCTACAGGTCTCTTCCCGAGTGGATGGAAAACAGCATTTGTCCAGCCCATCCCAAAAAAAGGCGTATCTTCATCCCCCTCAAATTACCGACCAATTGCACTGACTTCCCTTCTTTCCAAGGTCATGGAAACTCTGATAAACTTTCAGATCAAGAAATATCTTGAGAAACGGAAACTTCTTAATGACCGGCAGTACGGTTTTCGTAGCAATCGTTCCACTGGTGATATGATGGTATATCTCACCGAACAGTGGAACAAATCTTTACATCGTTTTGGAGAAAGTAAGATTATTGCACTTGATATTTCTAAGGCATTTGATAGAGTTTGGCATGAAGCTCTTTTATCGAAAATGCGTGCATTTGGTATCGATGAACCCCTCCTTCGATGGATTAGAAATTACCTTTCGGACCGTTCAATTCGCGTTGTTTTGGACGGTTTTCAGTCTGCTACCCACAAAATAAATGCTGGTGTGCCCCAAGGCTCCGTTCTGTCTCCGACTCTCTTTTTAATCTTTATAAATGATCTCTTGTCTAATACTTCTAATCCACTAAATTGTTTTGCTGACGACAGTACTCTCAGCTTTTCATACTCGTTTCCAGATTCACATCCATGTCCTTCGGATGTGGAACTGCAACGAAATCGTATGATAAGCTCATTAAATTCCGATCTTGACAGCATTGTCCAATGGGGAATCATCAACCGCGTGGAATTTAATGCTTCAAAAACTCAATGCTGTCTTCTGTCGTTAAAGCATAACCTACCCCCTATGCCACTGTCCATGAGTGGCACTTGCATTGAGGAAACCGATCAGCTCTGCGTTCTAGGTATGTGCATCACAAATCATCTTTTGTGGAACGATCACATATTTGACGTCGCCAAAAATGCCGCAAATTGCTTAGGTTTCCTAAATCGATGCAAGAAATATTTTTCCCCTTCTGATCTGGCTATAATCTACAAGGCATTCATTCGCCCGAAGCTAGAGTACAATTCTCATATCTGGGCAGGTGCTCCTGTCACTCACTTGCGCCTACTGGATAGGATTCAAAAAAGAGCCTTAAAATTGATAGGTGAAAGAACCATTACCGAAACATTTGTTTCACTTGAACATCGTCGTAATGTTTCTTGTCTAACCTTGTTTTATCGCTACTTCCACAAACAGTGCTCCAGCGAAATAGCCAGATGCGTTCCTCCCTTAAAACAATTTCCCCGTAACACCCGCACCGCAAGGAACGCCCACCAATTTACCCTCGAGCCTAACTTCGGACGTACTGTTAAGTATAGAGACTCTTTCTTTCGCCGCACTACAAGAATGTGGAATGCTTTACCCGGCTCGATTTTTCCCTCCCATTGCGATATACAGGCATTCAAAACCAATGTGCACCGGCACCTCCTTTTATCTCCTATCCTCATTTCCTGAACGCTCGCACTGTGTTGACTCATATTAAGGGTATTAATAACCCCTTGTGTGCGGGCTCAAACTAAAAAAAAAAAAAAAAAAAAAATTAAAAGAAGGGTCCCAAGACACTTCTCTGGTGTAAAAAAATTAATTTTTCCAAAAAGAGATTTAAGTATTTTTTGTCGACCAAATCTCATAAATTACCGCCAACTCGTGCTCCTCTTGTCAAACACCATTTATCTTTGCCTGTGCATTTTATTTTTACGTGTGTATTGGTTCCCATTTAAAATGCACGGAGAACGAATGAGCTTATAAGGGAAAGCTTTCACATACTCATAATAAAATTGTGCAAGGAAATTATAAGTCCCCGGGTACTAATTCCACCCAGGGACTTCATTCCCACTTAAAGGGAACTAAGAACATTTAAAAGAAGTGGACTTAGTTCCCATGGAAGGTGGGAACGTGCTCCACTTTCTTATGGGAACTTAGTACACACTTCGAATCTTGAAGAGGGAACTAACTTCCAACACCAACAATTAAACGAATTTTACAAACTGAACTTGAACTGCTGCTAAACTGAACTAATAATCAGAGAGAAGATACTAATAGACAGAGAAACAACTTTCCTCGCCTCCGTCCCCGCAAAGATTTTTGTTTACATTTTTATAATGAGTTGAATTCCTATCGGTATATACATGTTTTCTCCTTGTCCAGAACAAACAAAATCAAAAAAAAAATGTGTGTCTCTTTCTCTCTTATTTAAAGGTCTATGGACAGCAACTTGCATCTGTGTTGTCCTCACATTTTTTTTATAAGGAGTTTAATACAGATGCAAGTTGCTGCCCGAATCGCAGCTTGTAGGCTAAAAGAGAGCCATCGTCGAAGTTGACTCTCTCTATTAGTATCTTCTCTCTGCTAATAATGGTTTGTAAGATTCTGAAAGTGATCAAATAAAAGTACCGTGAATTTCGTAACTTGGTACATAAAGCTTATTGCGTATAAAAAGTGAACTGGGTAAGGGGAATAAAATCCACACGATTTTCTTGGGATTAAATTCTCACCATTGATGGGAACTTATTCCACTTCTCTTAAGAGGATTTAATTCCCACTAAGTGGGAATAAAGTCCCTCGATGGACTTAGTATTCGGGGACTTATTTCCCTGCACCAAATAAAATGCACATCAAACTTGTATGCAAAGAGAGAAACCATTATTTAGAGTTGAAGGCCTGTATTGTATGTCTGTGGTATGGACATTAGGTTAGAAATATTTGAGTTCAAAAAAGAGGGTTTTACCCTTGTTGGTCCCATACCTCCTGTCAAATTCTGAAGCCACAACTCCAAAGGATATTGGTTACGGAAAACTCAAATGGGAATTTTGCTAATTTAAAATCTTGTGGTTTTTTTCATGGGCGCAGCCATCTTGGATGCATGCGCCAAAACGCATTAACTTTGGTGCTAGCCAGTGTTGCCACATGTTGCATACTTTTAACTATAGCTAGGGCGAATAAATTGTTTTACAAATATAAAAACTTCACAAAAATACCATAAAGATAAAGTGAATCGATGAAAACTGAACTTTCGACCCAAGTGGCCAGTCGATAATCCATATTCTTAGAACGGAACTGTAATGAAACATACATTATATAATTGCAAAATAAGCAATTCCGTCCGACCACCGCACATTAATTGAAGATTTTACTCCTCCCCGACCGTATCTATTGGTACGAGTATAAAGCAATTCTCATCGTTGAAATATTCCATTGCACACAAACAATCATCACCACAAAGCATTTCGCTCCTAACCGATCGTAGCATATTATTCCCATACCAGTCAAACCAGTTTTACAACATAGTCAAGTAATGCAAACAACAACTAATTTCATCAGCAATTACATGCGATTGCTTGGAATAGAATTTACCACACATTTTTGTTGTTTGTTTTGTAATTGCCAGTATCTTGCATCCAAAATATGCATAAGACATCCAGTTTGATTCATTGCAAATTGTATCAAAAGACGAAGTTGCTTCTATATTAGCAACTAATAAGGCCCATAGTTACATACGGTTTCCCGGTTTGGTTCACAACATCAAAGACAATTATGAAGAAGATCGGAGTATTTGAAAGGAAAATGTTAAGGATTTGCACAGTTCTTCTTCACTTCGATCAACGACGAAAGAAGTACCCAAGCAACAAACGAGGCTATCCAGTTTTACGAGGAAGCAGCGTCATTATAAAATTATCAATGTATATAGTCCCTAATGTGCCAACAAATATATTTAAGTATCATAAATAAAATAGAATAAGAATCAATTGTAAATATTATATTGTGCACTTTACACTTTAAAACACAAAATTAGAAGTGTTATGAGATGTTTAGAGTTCATGACACTTTTAATGTTTTTTACTTAAACATTTTAGAGCTTCGTATTTTCCTTCAAAATTTACTTACAAATTTGAGTAAGTAAACTTCGAAACGAATGATCGGCCCGTTTACTATTTTTGCAAAATGTCCGTTTTCTAAACTTTTCTTCACAGAAAACGAACAGGAAAGCTGTGTTTATTCAAACCCCCTCCGGAACGACCTTTTAAAAAAGTGAGATGCTGCAGGGATTTTTCTCATCATTGAACTCCTCAAATGACCTTAAGTGAGGTTATGTGAAATCTAAAATCGAACATTTACATTATCGTGACGTCACTTGTTACAACCAAACTTTGATGACAGTTTTCTCTAACAGTAAACCACGAATACCTTAAATATCACAACAACAACAAAGTGCGGTAATTTTTAGAAGCAATAAATTGAGTGACTATATAAAACTCTTGCCTCATCTTTTTTCATGGATCAGATGAATCCTCTGAGTTCTGAGGTCACAAGTGAAGTATGCGGCAGTAACAACAGTCTAGATAAAGTTCCATGTCAGGTATATAAAGTGACCGCTAGCTCTTAAATTTTAAGTTGCTTGGGAGTGGGTTTTATGATATCCTTATATAAACTCCACCTCCTTTTCTGGCCAAAAAGTGAAAATATGTAACAAAATGTATCTTTGCAGTTAAAAAGCAATTAAGTATCTAAGTAAAATTGTATTTATTTTAGGAAATGAAAAAGATAAATTTACCTGCTGTTCGTAATAGACACAACAAACGATAGAAAGGATATGAGTCTCTATATTAGAGCAAGTAGAGTCCTTTCGCATTCGCTTACCTATTCCTATACTGCGGAGTTCCTGTTTAAATTATTTTTACACTTTGTTTTTCTTGCTGCGCTATAGAATGCATAGTGGATGAGGATGGCTAATATTTTGTTGTTTTTAAGTAGATATTGTTCGGACTGTATTCTATATCCCTTATACGCTTGGTTTCATATTTTAGTCCTGGAAACAGAATAATATTACTTTCAGGAACTCAGGATACAAAAAAATATCCACATACAGTAGGTAGGTAGGTACACACCTTTAGGAATGATTCATATAACTACAAACAAACAGTTTGTTTTTATGGTAATACTCAGTATACCTACATCATCCATTGGGCCATCATGGATACCTGCAAGGACATTACAGTATTTATATGGGTCAGGTAGTACCTACATACCTATAATGTGAGGTAACAGTAGTCAAGGAAAACTCTTGTACACAGTCTGTGTTGAAAATGGAAATTTATTTATAAGAACGAAAAAGATACACACTCGCATACACAGATTCGGCTACATCCAAAAAGGGCATGGATTTTTTGTATTCTATAGATAAAAAGTATTGCTATAGAAAGAAGGAATATTCCCAACAGCCTTATCGATGAAAGTGCCCTGGAATGCGGATCCAAAGTAGAAATCCATACGAATATCTTGGTGGAAGGAGAATATCCTATTGGCCCTGACATCAGACAAACTATAAAATATTATACTCTGCTGTATCGACTATCCGACAGTATGAAAGAATATTGTAAAAACGAGCAACATTTTTTTTTGTATTGGAGACCATTGTAGAATGTTTTTTTTTTTTTACGAGGAGGAAAACACATATAAAATTGTTGACCTGTTCCTGTCAATTATTTTGGGATGAAAAATAAATGGAATGACAACTATTATGGTGTCACATGAAATTTTAAAGCAGGACTATTCAAAACAATGTTTTGTATGGAAATTTTTGATAGGTATTCCGATAGTATTTCAATACAATTTTCAAAATGAAAATATTTTTATCTGGGATAGTTTTTATATTTGTACTTGTGCTAACAAGAATTTAAATGAAAAAGGAATTCCATGTGGATTTTTAATTTAGTTAAGTAATGATGTTGAAAAAAGTTTAAGACCTTTACCTCTGGGTTAGTACTTGCAATTTTAATTTCGTAAAATTTTTTATGAGTGTCCGGTGGTGTATCAAGTAGCAATATCTCAACTAAAGTCCTAAGGCTGCTGGAGCGGATGGCAACTCTTCAAAACAGCGGGAGATAACTTGGTGGGGAGCATACCTACACCAGCTCATCTGTACAATCTGGTCGAATGGAAGTATGCCTGATGAATGGAAACTCAGCATTTTGTGCCTTATCCACAAGAAAGGAGATACTCTGAACTGCCCCAACTACAGGAGAAAAAATCTCCTAAAGGCCCTGTCCCTGACCCATAGGATCCGTTGGTCCGTTGCGGCAACGCATCCGTTGACGTTTGCCAGGTCCCCGGATTGGGAGTGACCCAATGAATGCGTTGACGCTCCGTTTTTTTTTTCTTCGAACATTCTGCAACAAATTATGCTTTACATAATATGTAGGTATTATATTAAAATAATTTCATTCACCTTTTTCAACGAATCACAACTGTAACCAAAACCCTTAGAAGAAGAAATATATTTCTCTTCTTCAATGCCAAAACGAAACCACTACAAATCGAAAAAAAAAATTGCTGTCAACCAGCTGTCAACGGATTGCCGGAGAAGAAAAAGTTAAAAGTTCGGCTACTTATCTGTCCGTTGCGTTGCCGCATGCGTTGTCTATGGACTACTTCTCGTAAAAACACGTGTATTTAATCGAGCTGTCAGTTGATTTGCCGGACGCAACGGATTCTATGGGTCGAGGCCTTTAATGTCGGTTTTAAAATCTTGTCGGCCATTCTATGTATGTGAACGCCTGAACCCATTTGCACTTGTGCTAATTGAACCCACCTCTACAGATTTTAGAAAAGACCCAAGAATTTCAGGACGATACTCACCACCTCTTTATCGATTTTAAAGTCGCCTATGACAGCGTGAATAGGAACGAGTTATACAGAGCCATGTAACTTCTTTCCATCCCTGCTAAACTCGTTCGATTTTGCAGGATGACAATGGAGAACTCGCGCCGCACCGTCAAGGTTGGTAAGATGTAAGAACACCACCGACTAATTTAATGTCGAGAAAGGCTTAAGACAAGGTGACGCGCTATCATTCAACCTCTTCCAATATCCTTTCTGGTTGGTATCCTGAGGGGTCCCAACCTCACAACTCGTTGGGAACCCACATGAGCAGAATGGGCATCAGAACACCCGACTTATGCAGAGGATGCCAGAGCGAAGAGTTAGAAAAGGACTCTTTTCACTTCCTCTGTGAATGCCCCAGCTAAGCCCGAACTAGGAAATCTACCCTCAGTGAATATTTTTTCAACGAGTTTGTCGATATCTCTAACATGCCACCAAGACACATCCTGAAATTCATTCAAAACGCAGGTTGGTTCAGGAAGGCCCCCAATCCAACGAGATCCGATTGAGAAGGTGCGGCTTTCCGTGCCATCACCCCACCTAACCTAACCTTACCTCTTCAACATCATTCTTGAGGCAATCGTACGTAACTCGAATGTCAACACAAGCGGTACGATTTTTTTAAAAATCCGTTCAATTACTTGGCTATGCTGCGAGTCTTCAATTCCAATCCGGAAGACCGACGCAGTTCTGGAAGACCCCATCTAAGATGGCGCGATCAAGTGGAGAACGACCTCAACCAACATGGTGTGCGCAACTGGAGGCCACTGGCTAGATACCGGCCTAGCTGACGAGGATTGTTGGTTGAGGCCAAGGTTTTTTAACGATTAGTCAAGGCAGCAAATATATATCGCAGCACTCCTTCTGCTCCGTTGCAGGATCCTTGGAGCGTTGAGGTTGCGGCACCTCTTCGCATTTGGTTAACCTGCCGGACTTAGGTTTGACGACGTTTTGTAGTTGGTTTCTATCTTTGAAGTGAAGGTGGCTCTGTGATAGAAGTTGAAACTTAAGAGTGCCAATCCTCCGCCTCCGCGAGGTAACCCGGGAACAATATGAATGGCAGGGAAATGGTTGTAATTCGTAAATAAAAACAGGAGTGAGTATTTGCGGCTGTATTTCCTTTCCTTGCAGTATTGATTCCTTTCCGTTAACGTATGCAGGGTAAAACTTGTATGCGGCAAAAAGGGGAAGGTTTGATGGTGTTCCTCTGGAAGTGACCTTTGGTTGCGAAGCTCAACCGGAAGCTTTATTCTGGTACCATGGGAGATTGGCCTTCCTGGGTGATGAAGTCTCGGCTTTGTCACCTGGTAACTATCTATGAAATAGGCCCCCTTGTGGGAGTATTGTGGTGGCTGTGGTTACTTCGAATGCGAAAACATTGGCATTCAAGGATTTATTCTTGGGTGCAAGAGGTGTTAGATAGACCTTGCCCCTCACCAAGGAGTGTGGACATGCCTCAACATGTTCCATTAAATTGGTACCTTACGGTGGATCTTAAGGCTCTGGTCTAAGCCCAATTTGACTCTGCATGCGAGTAGGCTCGCCATGGAATTTAAGGCTTAATTGCTAGGTGTCCTCGTAAAGCCTACTTTCATCCTGTTGATTGAGGCCGTGGTCCACAATGGACGGTCTGCGCCACCTTAAATATGTATCCCTTTTGACCAATTCTTGGAAAAAAAACTTTTCACAAGTCTCGAGAATTGCGATCAAGAGTTGACCTTCATGAATTACTAATCACAGAGACGAAAAAGGTGTTAACCTACATGGTCTCCTTAAATATTCTAATGTAAAGAGAACGTAAAGTTCCTAGAATTAGAACCAGATTTCATTCTCTAGTGTAGGTATTCTAAAACTTTATCAAGGCTGTTTTGCATTAGGAATTATAACAAGCGACGGGCATACCTCACTTCAATACTTCTCATACGACTTTTTGCAAGAATAGAGGACACCTGACATTCTACACTGAAATCCTCTTAAATCATTTCACTCTCACTCATCTGCACCCTCCATCCCAAAGCAAAATCATTTATCAGTGAATAACATTTTGTTCAGTTGATGAATTAAATGAAATGAAATCACTTTGGCCAATTTATAAAGGTGATTTCTTCCGCCCCACTCCGCAGTTGCTTCCAAAAAAGCAAACTTAATGGGTAGATATAACTTTTGCCAAAAACCAAAATTTACCACGAATTTCCTTCCATCCTCAAGTTCTGGTCTGAGTTTGCAAAAACTTGACACCTTTTTGAATGGAAAATCTAATCAAATTCAATTCATTCACCAGCTTTTCCGGTCCGGGTGCAGCAGTGGCTCTGGCTATAGTATATAGATGATGGTAATCGACACTATACACCAACTTCTTTTGAATCGATGAAATCATCGCTCTTCTCAAGAACCTTGTCGTTCTTCCAAATCTATCCTCTGATGGCACAATCAAGTTTATACAAACTTGCGAGGCAGCAGGAGGAGAGGATGGATTTTCTATAAAGTCGTCGTCACCCAAAGTCGTCTGTCTGTGTATCATGTATATATTGAGGGCACTTTGGTGGCTTGGCTTCCAATATTATATCTTGGCAAATCTCATCGAACTCATATACACAGCTAGCTATATCCAGAATTTCAAAAACTTCATCCATATTGAAATAATAATTAAATCGAACTTTTGAATTATTGATCATGTTTTCATTTCTTCCATCTATACGATGGTGTATACAACGATACTTCTTTCACTTCTTGGAGTTTTTGGAGGACGAAGAACTTTTCAATCATTTCATTTCTCACCTCCTGGAATGAAAAAAAAGTTCTTTTAACAGGAGCTCTGGTGTGTTTTATCTTTTCCTGGCTTGCTCGTTGCTCGTTGTGTTTTACCACCTCTATAAAGTCAATCAATCGATGATGATGAGATATCGAAAAGTTGCTATCGGTTGATTAAAGTTGAATGTTCCTTTGGCACTATAAAGGTAAGAAGTTTGGTTTTGTTTTTCGCAGAGAGAGGGAGTTCCTTCCTATCTTGTGGTTACAGATACCTCAGCTTTACCCAAACCTATTTAATATAACAGACGGGCCTACCTGTTTTTATGACAAAAACGAAACCAAAACTTTCCCGCAAATCATCGATAAAATGTACGAATCATTAAATTCCTTTTTTGGCAAGGGAATTGGAATATACTCGTACATATATTTTTAGGAAGGTTCAAGGTACTTATAAGACGCCCAGGCATATCGTTTTATGGATGAAATGATAGGCGGAAGGAGGGGGACTTGCGAATTTTTATGAAAGCATATAGGGTATCCGTTTGTCTCGTCAATGCCGCCGCGCCCGCCGCCCCGCCGTTGGCAATAACTTTACAGGAACAGGGTTTGGAAAGAAAAGGAAGAGCGATAAAATTTGTTCAAATATTTTCTTAGGGGTTATATTAGAAGATATTAAGGAAACAATAATGATAACCTTTTATTGTAAGACAGAGCCAGTTTCATCGGTATGAAGCCGCCCGCGTAAAGCGAAATTTCTCCTTTGTTTCAGAATTCCGTGAGGAAAATTATGTATACTTTGAAATCCGATATAAAATTGTTTGACATCAAAGTAAACCAAAACTGGAAACCGATAACGCTTTTTTTTCGTGTGTGTGTGTCAACTTATTGCCCATAAATTTCGAAGAAACTGAAAGAAGAAAGAACAGATAATATAAAACCACACTTGCTTTTGAAACTTTACATTTGCTAAGGTTTAAGCACAAAAACTTGAACACTATTTTAAAAAAAAGCTTTAAAAAGATCCTGGGTTAGGTATATCAGTCGCCGAGGCACCTATCAAAAATTTTCAAGGCAATTCACTGAAAAACTAGATTTTAATAACAACACGCAGAATGTTTAATCAAAATCGTTGGAGCAGTTTTCGAGAAGGATAAGATTTTTCTTAACGGTTATTCGGCAGAGGTTTCATTCATCTGAAAATAAAATTACTGTTCTAGAAACAGTCGGGTAGACTGAAATACTCTTCGATACGATGTTAGCAACCACTGCGTAACCTGTTCGAATCGATTACGATACACAGAATTTTTGCAATAAATGTCCGCTAAGAAAATTTGCAGCGATTCCCAAGAAAGAAACAGCTAAAGGGCTAACCATAATTGAAGAATGGGTACTTACGAAACAGTAGATATACATGTGATTTGTATGCTTAACCCGAAATGACTTTTTGTTCAGTTTCGGCAAGTTTCGTTCACTTGCGTTTTCGTACGTAATGTACGCTTTGAGTCGTACATTACGTACGAAAATCTAACATTCCTTTTTTTCTAAAGGATATTCTTCTTCCTTCTTTCTTCTTATTTTTAAGGCTATTATGGGCAACTGATGTACTTTATAAATCAGAAATAAACATTTCATTTGGTTTTGACACTTGCTTACATTTTCTTTCGCGTATTATGGTTGAGCCTAAAGGCAAATGCTTTGGTCTTTGCGATGTCATGCCAGTAAACCCATTATTTTCCCCGAGATAAAAAGTAACCTATGTTTTAATACAGTGTCTCATTCATCAACTTTTTGATTTTCATTCGAATCTGTTCAGCGGTTGAAACAAACATAAAATCATACAAAATTTCCCATTTATAATATTAGTGTTATGAGGGTTTTATAAGTGGCGCGGGTGTATTTTTGCAAAACCAATGGTGGCCATGTTGTTGTGGTGACGTCTGTCAAATCAAAATAAAAAAAATAAATTGTTGGCAAAACAGCTATAAGAGGGGCCGGGCTGGGGCCTGTGACTTACACTCTCAACCATTCCTGTGTGTGCGTTGATATTCTGCAGGAATGGGAGGGACCTACAATTTACCGCCGAATCCAAACGGCTAACAGAGAAGCATTTTCTATGACATGAATTACTCTTGGAGGATTTGTCACTACCTCGCAGTTCTTGACTTTGGAGCACTAGGAAGAGTCTTTGCCGAAAATTCGTCTTAAGTGACAAGGGGCATTTTCAGATGGAAGGCAACATTGCCATAGATGGGTCGACACAAACCCACACGAGGTTCACAAATTAAAAATGCATTTTTAAATAGATACAGTTTGAAGTGGGTTTCGGTCCGGCGCGGTGGCATCATTGTTTAGTCGGTTACGCGTCAGGACGCTGATGAAAAATTTCATGTGTCCCAAAGTAAACCATATGGAGACGTCATAAATGGTCATAACAGGATGAATATTACTCGCAGAGGTGATGTGTATTTTCCACCGAGGTCATGCGATTTGACCCCGCTAAATATGTCTATTCAAACGTCAAGTAGTTGGGGATATCCCTCTACCTGGTCGCTCCATCGGGGATGAGGTCTACCTTGGCTTCTGACTACCTCTAGTTTGGCGTCGAAAACTTTACGAGCTGGATCGTCGATGTCCATTCGCTCTTCATGGCCCAACCATCTTAGTCGTCGAATTCGAATTTTCCTGGCTAGGCTTATGTCGCTGAACAGCACGTATAGTTCGTCGTTGTATCTTCTTCGCCAAATATTGTCTTCTCGGTTTACGCAGACAGTCTCTCGAAAACTCCAAGAGATTTTTGAACCGATTGTCCATGCTTCTGCACCATGTAGCAGGACCGGGATGATGGGTGTTTTATACAGTGTCTCCTTGGTTCTTCGCGATAGGGCTTTATTCCTCAATTGTTTACTCAGCCCAAAGAAGCAGCGATTAGCAAGAGTTAGTCTGCGTTTGATTTCAGCGCTGATGTTGTTGCCTGTGTTTACAGCAGTGCCCAGGTAGACTTATTCACTGACTATCTAGAAAATGTACCTATCAATGGCCACGTTCTGACCAAGTTGGTGGTGGGATTGGATGATGAAAGCATACACTTCGTCTTGTGCTCGTTTATTTTCAGTCCCATTCTGCTTGCTGCGGACTCCATGGTAGTCAAGGCACCGGTTACTGCTCGCTTTGTTCTTTTTTTCACGTCAATGTCGTCCGCAAACCCAAGTAATTGGGTCGATTTATTAAAGGTGGTGCCGGATGTGCTGGCATGGATGTTCCGTATGACATTTTCAAGCACAATTTTAGAAGAGCTGTGTGAGAATGCGGCACCTTGTCTAAGCCCTCAGGTGGTTTCAAAGGTTTCTGTAGAGTCTCTATCAACTTTGACGGAACAACGAGCTCCTAAGCAGGTCATCTCCAGCGTGGTTGAAAAGCTCCGCTTGTATACCATCGCATCCCGCTGCTTTATCCATCTTTAGTCTGGTGACGGCTACTATGATTTCATTTTGGTTGGGCGGATGCAGCTCATGGTCGTCATCTAGATTAACTATTATCAGTTGGTCTTGGGCGGGATCTTGGCTGTCATCGCCATTTAACAACTGGTTAAAGTAGTCTCTCCAGATGCCCAACATCACCTACGTTTCTACTATAGTGTTTCCATACTGATCTTTGCAGAGTCCAGGGTGGCTTGTGAAACCTGATGTAGACTGTTTCACTCTTCTGTAGAAGTTTCGCACCTCTTTTCTGCAAAAACATGTCTGCATCTCCTCGACTTCGCGTTGCTGGTGTTCTTTTTTCCTCCTTCTGAGTAGGCATTTCTCATCCTTTCTTCGCTCAACATAGAGATTTCTGAACGCCCTATTATCTCTCTGGAGCCACGGACTTGTATGCCTCCGTTATAGCTTTGTTTGCTGAGCACATTCGGAGTCGAACCAAGGGTATCTGGGGGGTAGGCTGTGAGAAGCCCTATACCTCTGACGCAGCACTTCTTATGGCTTGTTGACATAGCTGCCATTCGTCTTCCGAGCTCATTTCATCAGTCGAAGGATTTCTCACAAACTCAAAGGATACGCGGTCGGCATAGGCAGCAGCGGTCTCTTCCGATTGAAGACGTCCAACATTGAATTTCCTCGACGTAGTTGGTGTTCGACTAAGAGCTTCCATTGAGATCCATACTCTTAGTTTTGCACCGACTAGTGAGTATGGTCCGTGTCCGAGTCGATGTTCGCTCTTCGGAATGTACGGACATTCAGGATGCTGGAGGAATGTCTTCCGTCAATAACAACATGGTCGATTTGTTTGCAGGTTTGACCATCTGGGGATCGCATTTTACTATTCGTAATCGAATGCTTATGACACAATTGCATTTTCAAGCTTTTATTCTCTCCAAATCTTCACAGCTTTGGCGTTTAATTATTATCCTTTGAATTCCTTCCTTCTTAATAACTTAATATTTTTGGTTGACAAAAAAAACAAAACCAATGCGTGGAACAGAAATAGAAATGACCAAGACATTTCAACAAAGCGAACTCGCAATTCCACGGGTCAACTTTTTGTTTGAATAATAATTACTTAGCCTCCCTCAAGACACCGTTTATTTTTCCTTTTGAATTTTTCATCTTTGAATTATTATTCCCTTTGATTACAAAATACCCAAACTTTATTTCTTGTATAAATATATACTAAAGAGACTCGTGAGTTTTTCTCAAATATTTTCAACAAAACAAATTTGTACGCTCTTGTTTATTTTTTTATCATAACTTTCTTCTTTCCAGGACATCATCATCCATTCAACATAACGACTTATTTTATCCTTCGTCGAAAACTTAAGAAATAGAAAGAAAAAAAAGACATTTCTATCACTCCCTTTCCTTTGCTCTCGCTTCGTTGTTAACTTTATTATGTGCATACAAATCACAAGGTGAATCAATTAAAATGTAAAATTCACTCTCTGATGAAAGAATATCCTTTCAAGAATATACACCAATACCATCAAGGCATAGTAACCACGACTTGGACTTGTGCAAGACTGCTGCTGCAGTCTAGCAAAGTCATCATCATTTATCCGCTTCACAGTTTTCTAATTCGTCATCATCATCATCATCATCGTCGTCGTCGTCGTTGTCCAAAGCGCATCGTCATATTATATAGCTTCATGTTCGTCTTGACCAAAAAAAAAAAGGACCATTTTATGGATGTTTGGTTTTGTGTGAGGAAAGGATGTTTTCTTTCTACTTTTTATATTTTGTTGTCGTTTCTTTCATGCAAATTGCAGCGTTTTGCATAATTTACAAAATTAAAAACTTTCCTGCAGGACTTTGTCGTATAAAAATTTAAGCCATCAATCTTGCTGGCCAAAGAAATTTATTGTCAACTCATCCACAGATTACAAATCTTCGGATGAACTTCGAAGGATATGTTGTATAGTGTGCAAACAATGCTCAATGCTCTCATGCAAGCAAACTCGTACTCGTATATTCCAGGA
The DNA here is from genome assembly GCA_916050605.2 of Platycheirus albimanus. Taxonomy (NCBI): domain Eukaryota; kingdom Metazoa; phylum Arthropoda; class Insecta; order Diptera; family Syrphidae; genus Platycheirus; species Platycheirus albimanus. Next base: position 270,178,852 of record OU696696.1, on the reverse strand, counting down.
AGGATTTAAGGGTGTAAGTTTGCAGGAAGGATAACAACAAAGCCATTAAGTAAATTTTACGTGAGCAACATGTAAGTAAAAGCTATGTATGCATAAAAGTTATTCCCTGATGGCCATCGGGGCCATAAAGGATGCCTGTAAGAAACGATTAATCGTAATCCTTTTGATCAACTTTGTCTGTTGTCCAAGCAAAGCTAAATCTTCAGCTCTATAGCTCCAGCTCCAGCTCCAAGGTATGGATGCAAAATTTTATCCGAAAATACATTGCACAAACAGATGATGATGATATTGGTGTTTGTGTGTTCGCATAAAGCATCTAATATCACTCAAAACCAGTTCAAAGGATATACTCGTATGCTGATGCTGTTTTAGCTTCTGGCTCGTTACGTTGCTGCTACTGCATATCCTGCGAACTGCGAACTGAATACAAAAAAGACAAACTCTTCTGTTTGGAGGAAGATGAAAAATATAAGAAGAAGTTCGAAGAATGATGGTGACGGTGACGGTGAATGCTGATGGTGACTATCTTTCATGCACTCTCATTCTGAATGGGATTAAGTGAGATGAGTTTGACCCTTTTCAGGAGATTTATTACTATCGAAAGGATAAAGTTTTTCTTGGATATAATTTTTTTTTTTTTTTTTTGCTTTTGTTCATGCTGCTTTTACTACTTCAATTTGCATGCATTTAGCCCCCAAAACAGGACATAAAAGTCGAAGGACTATCAACAATGATATGTTGGGTCGAGGGTCGGGTGGTTGAAAGAAGAAGTGTTCAACAACGGAAGGAAGGAAGGAAGGGGTATGGCGCCTCCGGCCGGGTATAGGCACCATTCCAGATGGTATGGGCCATGGCTCCTGGGTTGGTAAGATATTAAGTGCAAACATGTTTGCACTCATGTCGTGCCGCTTAGTATCCTCTCCAAGGAGATCGAACCGAAGAAACCCATTCGGTGCTTGAGTTTGTGTACAAAGCGGACGTATATCCCTCTCTGTTAAAGTCCTTTTATATGACCTTTTCTATACCCCCACACTACATAGTGTGTTTTCCTGATCTATTGCTCTTGAAAGAACAATCTTTTTATTCAGTTTTTTTTTTGGTATCGTATTCTATGGGGATGAGCTGGAATCCCGCCTAAAGATTTATTTCAATCAGCACAACTTGGATAGGGAAAGTGTATAAATATAGCCGAATAAAAGAAGCCTACTGGGACAAATTCTTTGTTGGTATGTGTTTTGGTGTATATGTGGAAATAGATGGAGGCATGTGAACGATAAGGATTATGTCCTTTAAAAAGTATAACGAACGTTGTTTTTTTTTTACTTCTTCTATTTTTGGTGTTGTTATTCGTATCATGCTCCAAAAAAGATTTGTGGGGTGCTTTCTCTATTGAAGAGGGAACAAAAAGAAAGAAAAAAAAACACAATTCTTTATTTAAGCTTTTGGAGGTATTCATTGTGTGGTGTAGGGATGAATGAATATTTGGTTTTTTTTTTTTTTGGAGGGGATGGTTGTTGCCACTCTTTGTTCATCAACATATGTGATCTTGGCCATAAATTTGGTGGATGACTTTAGAGTGTTTTTTTTTTTTTTAGATTTTAAAATAAATAAATTCTTTTTAAAGGAAATTTATGTTTTTAGATTTTTATTCTATTTATGCATATACATTTTTTGTTCGGGAACGTAGGTATCCGTATTCAACTTTTCTACCCAACAATCGGATGGGGTAAAATCTGTTGGTCGAAAGGTGTTTATGACATGGATATGGTTTATATGACAATTTTGAAGCAACTACGAAGTTTTTTTTTTTTTAATTCAATGTTCTAACTTTCGCCACCTTGCACCTTAAAACAAGCTTCAATGTCAGTTAAAAATTAATTACTGGGACTAAGAGGGCGATCTAAAATAAACCATAGACAACTAAGACTCGTGCCTTTCTGTTCCAAATCTAGTTTCTTACTACTAATTTTTACTTGCGACTATAAGGCAAGTTATATGCATTCGTAAATCTTTTTGGACAATCAAACATAACATTACGATGATAAGAAAGCCTAAAAAAGTGGGTCCGACAATTTTGTCTATCTGTTTGTCTGTCTGTCTGTCTGTATCGTCAACTACAGCCTAAACGGCTGGATCGATTTGCTTGAAACTTGGTAGATAGTATTATTATGACGTCCTACAGAGGGGTTTTTGGAATTAGCATTCTAGCTTTAAAACTAACGGTACCTGCCATACGATTCTTAGTGAAAAATTAACTTTTCTCGAAAACGGCTGCTACGATTTTGATAAAACTTTCTGAATAATGTTTTCTGTGTAAACTTTATGTATTGGTTGGAATAGATTTTTCAGGAAAAGTCTTATAACGGTACCTCCCATAGGACCGGTTTTTTGAAATCCGATTTTCTCGAAAGCCACTCAACGAATTTCGATGAAATTTTAAATGTAGGAGCTCTATTGTAAACTAAATGATAAAAATTCTTAAATTTTTCAAAAACATTTTTTTTGAGTTTTTTAAAAAAGTTTTAATTTTTTTTTTATTTTTTCCAAAATCGATTTAATCAATTTTTTTTAATTTTATTTTTCTGATAAAAACTACAAAGTTCTAGAAGTTGGCATACTCAAAAAAAAAATTGGAATATGATTTCAAAAAGTTTTTCAAAAAAAAACCGTTTTTTGAAAAATCTGGTCGAACGATTTTGAAAAAAAATTTCCTTAAATTTTAGAAAATCAAAAGGAATTTGATGGCTTACTTCATTTTCTCCAAAAAACGTTTTAACGACTGATTTTTAAGTGATTAATAAAATTTCATATGATTTTTTCAATGCTTTTTTCCGAAAATCTCAAGCCCCAAGACCATTTTAACACATTAGAGCAAGTTCGTACGACCCAGTCGTGCACTTTATTCATTTTTGTTCTAGTTCGAAAAATAACGGTACCTGGCTCTAACGATTTTGATAAAACTTTCTGGTTACTATTTTTCGAAGACTGTCTTTTAGTAGTAAAAAGTAAAAATAGATTTTTTGAACTTTGTCTTTTAACGGTACCTCTCATAGAACCGGTTTTTTCAAATTAGATTCTCTCTTAAACTATTCTTCTGATTTCAATAAAAATTTTAACGCAGGAAGCCATTTATAAGTAAATTTATTTTGCATTTCAACATTTTCAAAATTTGTTTTTTTTTTTTTTAATTTTTAATACTTTTACCAGGTGAAGACTAAAGATTTTCTTATATTGACATACTCAGAAATATTTTAAAATATTTTTCGAAGTGGTTAAATAAAAATGGTCTAACGATTTTCAATTTTTTACTTGCAAGTATTGGTTTCGTGAAGAAAAAAAATCGAGGTTTTAATCAAACACCACATTACGATGATAGAGAAGCCCAAAAAAGTGGTTTTCGCCATACCGTCCGTCGGTCTGTCTGTGCGTCTGTGCGGATGTGCGCTTTTTCACGTCATGTTACAGCCTAAACGGCTTGACGGATTTTCTTCAAACTTGGTATAAAGCAGTTTGAAGAAAAACGGTTTTCGAGGTTTTTTTTGTTTCGTTTTAGCCCGGCTCAAACTGGTACCTTTCATGTAACGGTTTTTTTCATTTTGGATTTGCTCGAAAACGGCTTTAACGATTTTGATTAAACTCGAAATTTAACTCACCTAAGTTATTTCTAATAAAATAGCTTTTTTAGTTTTTGGCTTAAATGGTCGTAACAAAAATCAGGCTTAAATGGCTTTTTTTCAAATGGCCACAAATTCGCATTGGCTTGATTGAATTGACTCAAACTTCTTTCGGCATCGTTCTTTATAGCGTTCTATAGGATGGTTTTGTAAATTTTTCAGTGAAGGCTTTCTAAATGGTAGCTCCCATACAACGAGCCGTTCAGTTTTAGCCAACTTTTTTTGGTTTTTTCTAATTTGCTCAAAAACGGTTCTAACGATGTGTGTTATATTCTTTTAGTGTTCTTAAGAGAACTGCGTTTTTTGTTTTTGGCAAGAAATGCTAATAACGGAGATCTGGTCTTAACGTCTTTTTTTCAAATGACCATAAGTTGTTAACGGTTGTATCGAATTCAAACCTAGCGCCTTCACGTTTTAATTTTTGTCTCGTCTACGTCACGAAAACACATCGCCCTTGCATTTTTGTTTTGTTTTGCGCTCTTCGTTACGGACACACATGCCAAATGGGAAGGTCATATCTGGTTTGTTGTCAACTCTTGAACTATGCTTAACTGGCTGCGCAAAATGGTGAAGATGCAGCAGTAGCTCTTAGCGTCGGAGTAAATGTCAAAAAAGTAGCTCTCTAAGCAGCATTCACGAATACCATGGTTTAGCACTGAACTCAAACAAAAATCGTGTCCGCCATTTCGTTTGTTGTTGTTTTTCATTGCAGCACGTTCGTGAAGTTCAAATTCAGTCGACTTCAACTTCTCTGTGCTACAGCTGCACCTTCACCATTGTGCGCAACCAATTACGACGCACAGATGTTTGTTTATATGCAAGACCGCACTACGTGGAACTGCACTACAATAATTGAAATGCACGTATTCTTTGTATGAAATTATATGAATAAAGTCGCACTACACTACATTGGAGCTGCATTTTAGTGCCAGTAAACTGTTGGTAGTCTACCCAACTATTGCAGAGCCGTTTGCAGTACCGCAAAAAGGGATTTTTCCTACATTTGTGACTCTCTCTTACTCTTATAGAGTTTTCACACCGAGCTGAAAACACGGTTTTTGTTGAAAACCCCCAAAACCTGAACGAAAACAAAAGTTTTACCACACATTTTTGCTATACACAAGTTTTCGAAAACTACTATTTTTAAATAAAACTTGTCGAAAACTTGTTGGAATACAAAGCAAACACACCTAAAATGTTGTGATTCTTTCAGAACACACCTCAGTTTGTTTCGATTCTTTCCAAACTCACCTAAAAAGCGCATAAACGTCAAAAAAAAAAAAAATCAATCATAGCAGCCGAAAATATTTTCATTTCAAAATTTGATAGTCAGTTGTAAAAATTAAGTGAAATGTCTAACGAAAACTTGAAAAGTCCGGTGTGAATGATTTTCAGGTTTGCGTAGACTTTAAGCTGAAAACTGGGCTTTCGGCTCGGTGTGACTCTTACTTTTTTTTTGCTCATCTTTTAATTTTGCTCCCTGCTGGGACACCTAATTAGTTTATAATTTTTAAAAGTTGAAGACCTTTTTTTTTACTCTCGTTTCTTTCTTCATCTTCCAATTTTGCGCCCCATGAGGGGCGACGAAAGTGGTTCATTACATATTTCTTTCATATTTGGAACAAGAAATAAATAATAAACATTGCATTACTTTTGCGGCCTGTTCAAATGTTGAACACCTTTTTTTTTTTGCTCTCCTATATTTCTTCATCTTCCATTTGGCGCCCCCCAAGGCCAGGTGCCCGGGCAAGTGCCCCCTTTTGCCCCCCCCCCCCCCCCCTAGATCCGGCGCTGCACCATACTCATCCCTAATGACATCTTTCCTCAAAATAATGGTTTCAATTGGCAATCCGAGAGTTTGCAGACTATTTTCATGATTCATGGTACTGTTGGTTTTTAAAATATCAACCGATTTCGAATCAAGAGCTGTTAGTTCCTATTGAGAAACTTATTTTAAAGGAAAAATTCCATTTTAAACTCCTCGTCTTTCTTAAATAAATGTTCCAGTATTTTTGTTATTGTTAAGAAATTTCCAATAAATTCCTTTGATTGAAAAAGTTTTTACTAAAACATAAATCACGTATGTTTTTGCAAAATAAATATGTATAGAAATGTTTTTATTACACCTAACAATGTACAATAGATACACTTCACTGATTTTATTCGACTTTTCAAAGTACTATAAAAATGTACCTAGAATATATGCAAATCTTCTTAAAACTCTCTCTCTCGAAACTATCAATGTTTACATGGCTTGACGATACAATAGTTTGACCATAAATTTTAATTCCAATTTATATAAATAAAAAAAAAGATTTTCAAAAACTTATGAATTTAAACAAACAAATAAAGGAAACACAAAAAGTTATGAGAAAAGTTCTTTTTGTATCTACTCGTATACATTCTCTATAATATTATTGTATCTTGTATCTGTATCTAGTATGAAGAAAAAGCCACACCGACCCAGACTGTATTTTACCAGAATTAAAGAAAAAAAAATCAAAACAAGAAAAATATGTGAACAATTGCATCGGGAGAGTGGTTTTAGAAGAATTCCATTTCGAAAAACTTTTCTAAAGTATTTTTCTATTAAAAAGTTATGTGACATTCCATAAGACCTCAAACTGTTCTCTCTGCGTTGCCCGTTGCGTTGTCGGAACTCGGAAGTATTGAGGTTTTATTCATTTTTCATTTTTCATAAATTTCATATTTCATCTGATGGCGAAAGGATATTTTTTGATGGAATTTTTTTTTATTGACAATATGATAATATTTTGTGTTTTTTGCTTTAGATTTTTTTTTGGACAATACTGGAAGAAGAAGGACAAGGGATGGTATTGTACCTTGCTAATCATATTGTCATACAATTGTTGTCACATTTTTTTTCTCTCTCCTATTTTGAGACAGAAAAACTGATGTTTCTTTGAGAAGTTTTTAAATTTAAAAAGTTTTCTAGGTATATATAACGATAACGAGAGAAAGATATGACAAGGAAAAGGATTTAAAATTGACTTTTTGTCTCCTTGTCGAACTTTTATAAAAGTTTCTTCTTCTTCTTTGGGAAAGAGTTTAACATCGATTTGACTTTTTGTTTGTTCAATAACGGGACATTGGATATGATGTGTTTTATTGTTCCATAAAATAAATTTTATTCAAATGTAGTATGATTGTATTTTTACAATCTGAAGCAGATTAAAAAGTCTGTAAGGTGTTCGTAGATGTTGTCAAATCGTAGGTTCTTCCATGAAGAAGATACATCAACTACAAACGAAATATGATGTAACACTTCACTGGATTCGATCAGATTAAGGTCATTCGATTGAACCGTAGCATTCTATACTGGAGAACAATTGAAGGGAACAAAATACTTCCGACAATTATTGATGTTAGCTATTTAAAATTAATAAATTTTGATATGTTTATTTGATGTCCCTGCCATATAGTGCGTGCGGAAGCTCTATGAAATATCAAAAATCTGCAAAACTGCTCCGAATTCCGTTTTTCATCGTGTATTTAGACGCACGATCTAAATACCTGTTTTAGGGCTATCGTACGCTGACAAGGTGGGTCAAATACAAGCTTCACATTCAAAAAATAAAATTAACTAAATCAAATGTTTCCCATGTATTATTGAGGCTTTATTAGTAAGAACAAACATTCCCATTAATTCTGGAACACAACGCCACGTCATTCAAGTGGCTGCCTCGGCTGGTTTTATCAGTATAGCGCATTCCGTCGCTTCAATTTTCCAAAGCCTTGTTGATGGTTTCGAGCTGTAGCTCACGGATTACTTCGATGATATTTACCTTCAATTGTAGCCCTAGCATCCATTTTTTACGGTTTCTGAAAAAAAAGTATAGGTCCGAGGAGGCCAATTCAAAGCTGCTCTAAGGTCCAAACTGAAGAGCGAAAACGAAGCGAATGGTCATGCGCCTTTAGTTGCTAAATCGATTACAACCTTGAGAATAATCCGAGATCTTTGTGGAGAATCTCTCGAACTTTTTAGATATTAACTAACGTACAGCAGGCGCGGTGAGTGCTTCATATTAGCCAAAACTGCTTTTCAAAAAACGCACTGCTTGAGCTACACTGTGTAGTATACAGCACTTACTCGTATTTGGGAAATAAGGTTTCAGTTGTGCTGTCAGTTGTGAAAATAGCCTATGATTTAACAAGAAACCATAAGCTGGCTCAACCTTTACGAGGCAGTTAGAACTTCGAAAACATTGGTCTGACATCTATGAGAAAAATTTTGCTAAGAAGGTCCTTTCCAATTCGGTATCCAATTCAGAATTTTCATCTTATATGGTGGTGTAAAAGGCACCCTATGTTCTTTGTTGTACTTTTGACTCTCTGTATTCAAAATTTTATGATGGTCGGTAACTTAAACGTCAATTGGGATCGTTGATTTAACATTTACACTCAGGATAAGATAATTCTTTTTGCTTTTTTGTTCTGAAAATTTTTTTTTGGGTTTTTGGTTCTAATTATTCCTTCTTAAAGTATTTTCTACGGGTCTGGTTCAAAATCCCGAAAACCAAAATCCCGAAAGTTCAAAACCCGAAAAATCAAAATCCCGAAAAATCGAAATCCCGTAAAAATCCCGAATACCAATCAATACTGATAAATAGGATTAGTGATGCAGGCAGGCGCCTGTGTCAACAGTTTTTATAATCAGCAGTACTTGGGTGGCCCGCTTCGCGGGTTCTTGGGATTTTTACTCCCTTTTTCGGGGACACACCCGCTCACGCAGCTTCGCTTCTCCGCTAAGGGTATGTAAATTTGTCATTCAGGCGCCTGTGTCTGTAACATTTGTAATTTATTTGACCTGGGTGGCCCGCTTCGCGGAATCTTGATTTTCTCCTCCTTTTTCGGGGGCACACCGCGCTCACGCAGTTTCGCTGCTCCACTAGGGGTATGTACATTTGTCAGGCAGGCGCCTGTATCTTCTGTTATTTATTTGACCTGGGTGGCCCGCTTCACGGGTTCTTGGGATGTTAACTCCCTTTTTCGGGGACACACCCGCTCACGCAACTTCGTTGCTCCGCTAAGGGTATGTCCAGTTGTCTGGCAGGCGCCTGTGTAAACAATTTTCTTAATAAACAGTACTTGGCTTTTTTTCATTCGGGATTTTGAGCAGTCGGGATTTTGATTTTTCGGGATTTATAGATTTTTCGGAATTTTGAACTTTCGGGATTTTGGTTTTCGGAATTTTGAACGGATCCCATTTTCTTCACTATTTGACAAAATACTGAGATGCAATTAATTAACATATATAGGCAGAGTAATAAACAGATACTCTGCCTAGATATGTTAGTTATAATTGAATTACTTATTATCAAAATATGATATTTCACGATATGAAAATTTTCAGGAGACGAAAAATAGGATGTATGTTTTTTTGGTTGTGTGAAAAAAAATTTGGAAACATATCTTTACAACGTTTTTTTCATCAGCTGAAAATTTTCAAATCGTGTTTTGAAAATATGTGATTTAATTAAGCTTTGGGCAAGTGTATGCCTTGCAGATAGAACCAGGGTACAAACATTTCTTCCATTGTAATCTAACGATTTCCCCGATTGTAGGCAAAGTGTTAATCCTGATGCTCTTGTTTGGGCCGACGATAATTTTCGATATGGTCCTAGAGCCATACAGTTTTCAATGTTGAACTTAGAACTAATAAGAGCATCAGATTTTGACAACAAAAATATTACTTGATTACGCAAAATTTTTAAAAAATTAGTTTGAAAATTAATTTTTTCTATAATAAATAAATAAATTGTTGGCACAACTCCTGTGACTTACACTCTCAACCATTACTCTGTGTGCGTTGATATTCTGGAGGAATCGAAGGGACCTACAATTTGCCGCCAAATCGGAACGGCTAACAGAGATAAACTTTCCATGACATTAATTACTCTTGGAGGATTTGTCACTTCCTCGCAAGAGGCAGTCCCCGGAAAATAACTTTTGTGGAGTCGTCAGGGATCGAACTCAGAACCTTCGGAGTGGCAGTACGACACTCTAACGACCACCACATAGGGTAGAAGGGGGTGCTTTTGCCAGGATTTAGGAAAATTGTCCTTACATACAGCTTTTCCGTGGTTTATATTTTCTTGATATCTAATATGTACCTTGACGTTGTTATTTGCACTTTAAAGTATATATCATCTCAATATCTTAATTATTTCTATTTTTAATGATTTAACAAACAAAAAAATGGATGTGGTAAAGCCTCCCCAGAAGGGTGGTTTTGCCAAGGACGTGGGGGAGGGTTTACCAGGTACCTAAATATCAAATTTAAAACCTTCTATTTATAGTTCACAACACTTAGTCAGGATAATACTGTTGTTATGTTGTTATGTTGGCGCCACTGGAGCGTGGCACTCCAAGGCCTTGCTGAGAATGCCCCTCCAGCCGGCTCGATCTCTAGCCTGCTGTCTCCAATTTCGTACTCCAAGTTGACGGATGTCTCCCTCTACCTGGTCGCTCCATCGAAGATGAGGTCTACCTTGGCTTCTGACTCCCTCGGGTTTGGCGTTGAAGACTTTACGAGCTGGAGCGTCGATGTCCATTTGCTCTACATGGCCCAGCCATCTTAGTCTTTGGATTCGAATTTTTCTGGCTAGGCTTATGTCGCTGTACAGCTCGTACAGCTCGTACAAACGTTGTTTTCGCGATTTACGCAGACATCATGGACCATAGATCGTACGCAGAACTTTTCTCTCGAAGACTCCAAGTGAATTTTCATCCGATTGGGAGAGGGTCCATGCTTCCGCACCATATAGCAGGACCGGGATGATGAGTGTTTTATACAGTGTCACCTTGGTTCTTCTATATAGGGCTTTACTCCTCAATTGCTTACTCAGCCCAAAGAAACAGCGATTAGAAAGAATTAGTCTGCGTTTGATTTCAGCGCTGATGTTGTTGCCTGTGCTTACAGCAGTGCCCAGGTAGACAAATTCACTGACTACCTCGAAGTTATACCTATCAATGGTTACGTTGTGACCAAGTCGGTGGTGGGATTGGACTTTTGTTGATGAAAGCATATACTTCGTCTTGTCCTCGTTTATTTTCAGCCCCATTCTGCTTGCTGCTGACTCCATAGTACATTACATTACGGTATAACCTCCGTTAAAAGGGTTTAAAACTAAATATTAAGGTTCAATACGCAACTTGGGAAAGCACCAGTTACTGCTCGCTTTGTTCTTCCTATCACATCAATGTCGTCAGCAAACCCAAGTAATTGTGTCGATTTATTGAAAATGGTGACTGATGTACTGGCATGGGTGCAGGATAATACTGTAGATGTATTTAATTTATGTTGAAAACGAAGGTAGCAGCAGCACGAAATGTTCCCGGTGGATGAAAGGGTGTTGGTAACTTTAATTCTATTTGATTTCTGTCAACGCCGGAAACATCCTCAATAATCCTCAATAATAGCAGGTCCCTTTTGTTTTTTTCTCAAAAAATTAATTTGAAAAAAACTTCCGCAAATGTACCCCACACACTGTTCTTTTATAAACTAATTTGTATCTTTTTTTCTTTGTAAGCGACTAATATTTATCACTTCTACATACTACTGTATATATTTATAAAAGATATTTATATCTAAAATTCACATAGCACTATAAAAACTACAAATTAACGACCACTCCATATTTTTTTTTTTTGGTTTGAGCAGACAAAAAAAGCAGACACGTCCAACTTGGTTGGTGTCTATCTGAGAACTGTCAAACTTTGTTCGAAGTTTGCAATTAGAGATGTGGAAAAAAATCGATTTTTCGATATTTTACACTTTTATTGGTTTGACCGAAATTTAAGTAATTTTTCTAGATAATGCTCTTCAGTAAAACGGAGTGGAAAAGACCCCTTCCCATATGATTTTTTTTTTCTTGTCTTAACCAACCTACTCGCTCTGTTAGAAAAGTAGCTATACCCAAATGAGTTAATTTTTTTAGTATTTTCATACTTTGTGTCTAATTTTCCATATGTTCTTCACACCAAAATGCTGCCAGACAATCTTTTTCTTGTCCAACTCCCCAAATGCTTTCTATTGGTATGTCTTACAAAGGTTTCCATGAGCTAAGAAAGAAGGAACGTATGTAAATGTATTGTTTATTGACATAATGCTGTCTACTATCCATTTGGAAAAGGAGTTCTAGAAATCTCGTAAGATTTCTAAGTTCTCTTGTAACTGTACGAGTTCAAAACCAGAACAAGAAGAGAGATATCACTCTAAGTTTTAGTGTGGACTTGACAGCAAACTGTGTTGTAAATTAGTCAGATTTCGTTTGATAGGTGACCAATAGATTGTGTTTCTTTGGTTGGGACGAGCATTGAAGACTTTTCTAGCTTGTCTGGAGTTATTCCTATGTTCCTTAGAAGGGTCGTCAGCAACTTGCTTTACACACGTCCATCTGACACTAAACGCAATGCAAAAAATGTAATCAATTCAAAAATATAACAAATTTTGTTGTTAGAATCCATCTTGTAGAAGATACATTTATACAAATCTTACCAATAAAGGATTCCTTAGCAAACAAGTAACTTAACTATTTTTTTTATCGGAACTTGAATTAAAAGAAAAAAAACCTGACAAAAACATTTCTTCAAATTCCAAATTATGACACATTTAAGATACATTTCCTTCCCAATAACAATAAAACACATTTCCTTTCTACTATGTATCCTTAAGACTTTGTATCACTTAAGGCTCAGTTTCACTGACAAGCAATTAGTATACTCAACTCGTGTTTCCCATACCTACCACCAACACTTTGAATATCGAGACGCACTTCTCCAATAAGAAAACCCTGTGTCGGAATTTCTTTGAGTTGAGCGAATTTCAAGGAACCATCTAAGGATGACTCAACGCAACAATTTCCTTTCAAATATCTTATAGAAATGTTAATTTCATACGAATGAACTGTTTTTTTTTTTTGTCGCCCCTGGATAAAAAGGAAATAACACCGATAATAATACTTTTAAATTCGTATACCTACCTGCACACCTTATGTATATCCTAGCTAAGAGAGAAGTGAATCTAAAACCCCCAAAGGTATATTTCACAATATTAAGTTCCTTTGTCTTTTCATTCCATTTGCATCACTTCTCATCCTCAATGATGTCATCTCCGATCGTCATCGTTGCGTCGTCGTCGGCGTCGTCGGCTCTTGTGTAATCAGTTTTCAATCAAAGAAAAATATACTCCAGAACCGATTTTAATAATACAAAAAAAAAAAAAAAAAAAAAAATAAGAAAAACAGAATCTAAATGATTTCATTGAAATGAATGACAATTTTTATAATTTCCTTAGGGCATATTTGCTCATTTTTCTTTTGTCAAAGTGTTGTGTGCCACTCTGACATATACAAACACAAAGCCTGCCTTCTTCTCCAGAATATTGTTAATGAATTCCATTCGAAACGAATTGAAATCGGATATTCTTTGGTAGATGTCACGTTTTCCACTCACAAAAGAAAAAGTAAAAAATAAATTGATAAACGAATTGGGGTAAGAATGCCATGTTTTCAATCGTAAATTTTATTGCGAAAAAATTTCGATTAAATTCGAATTAAAGTGAAATTTCTGACAAATGCATTTTTTTTTGCTTGCTTTTAAATTAATAAAGAAATCCCGTAGGGATGTAGAATATACAATATTTCAGAGAAATTTGTTTCAGATTTCGTTATGGAGGATTGCTTCTGTTCCACGAAATCAAATCAGTCATGTAAGGTTTCGACTTAACTTTAAGCTACGCATTGTCGTTTTTCGCAACAACTACAAACAAAAATCGCAATTCCTTTTTTTTTACTAAATTTGTATGATTATACCGAATTCGAAGTAAGTCGAGACACATAATTAATTAAAATTATTGCGAAAATGAAAAAATTCAACAGAGACACTGTATTAAATACGTACAACGGAACCGGATAAGAAACAAGTCCTTAATTGAAGACGGAACTTTTGGCGATACTTCGGTGTTAAAAATTTCAAGCCTTGGATGTTGGAAACCTCTTTAACCTTTATTTAAAACATTCCAGAACTCTCAATACGGATATTTCCATTTATTTCATCAAGGAAAGTATGAATAAGGTATAGTTTCACTTAACTTTCATTCTCCAAACTCTAAGTATAGGGTCATTCAGTTTACTTACTTACTTACTTAAGGTGGCGCAGACAGTCCATTGGTTGACCACGGCCTCAGTATAGTTCATCATTGAATCTACTTCTTCATACTCCATTGATACATACAGGACTGAATATCACCCGAAGAATCTTTCTCTCAAAGCAGCTCAGCAGGTATTCATCGGATTGTGTCAGTGTCCAAGCTTCTGCCCCATACAGCAGGACTGGCCCGATTATGGTCTTGTTGGCAAGTGTCATTCTTCGACTCATCTCTTCACTGATGTTGTTCTGAGAGGTTAGTGGAACTCAAATAGACAAAGTCCTTGACAGCCTCAAAGTTATAACTGTCCATTGTGACGTTTTCTTCGCCCGAGGACAGCAATTACTTTGTTTTATCTTCATTTACAGCCAAACCCTTTTTCAATGCCTCCACTTCAATACTTGCGAATGCTCCACTGACAGTTCTTCCAATGATGTGAATATCATCAGCATAGCCAAGTAATTGAACGGATTTAAAAACATAAGTGAGAGCTACAGTACGTTTGCAACGAACTGTAGGATACCCTATTCCCTATATTTTTGTATGTGTATGCGTTCGCCTCCCGCAGTCAGCCGATGTTCCAGTTTCAGAAACAAAATTCTTCTTTAGCAGACAGAAAAAAATTCAAAAACATTAATTTTGTGTGGTGTGATGGTCAATTGTGCTGGCATAATAAAAAAAGGCGTGTTCCACGCCCAAAGTTAAGAATTTTTATTGCCAAGGCAGTTTGTAAAAGCTCAGTGACATTATATTTTATTCTTGCATATCGATTTGAACGAAACAAGACAAAACCTAAATTTTTAAAAATTAGGTTTTGAATGGAAATAGCAATTATGGGTGTTTTTGACAATTCTTGAACCACACTCTGCTACGTAACCAAGGAATAGAAAATCTAAGTGTTCATCTTTTAACATCAAAACTGCAAACGATAGTTAAAAAAACGTTAAAAAATGAATGCATTATACGACTTTTGACGAAAACGCCCCTTAAAAGTGGGCGTATCTTAGCAATTTGCAGCACTAACTGAGCTTTGATCATTAGCCAGAATTTAGGCATATGTCTAAAACTACACCTGTATCGTGTAGTTTTTAAACGATCTTACCTGAACAAAGGTATTTTATCAAAATCACGCCTTTAAAAGTGGGCGTATTGAAAAAATTTACACAAGAAAATGTAGAAATATATATTTTCCATATAACGAACGGAAAGGAAAAAGGTTTAAATTGAATATTGGTAGTACCTTAAATTTTTAAGAATACGTTTTTCGTGCTTTTATGAAAAGTGGGCGTAAGCAACGATCAAAATTCGAAAATTTCCTTTTATATACAAACTTTTTGGTTTCTACTAAGAGACGCAAAATTTTGGCTTTCGGATTCATTATAAATACCGCTTATTTGCAAAAATAATTTTTTTATGGTTTCTAGTGAAAAGTGGGCGTCAGCCACGCCCAAACTGAAATATTTTTATTTAATTGCAAGAAGGTTTACCTAAAGCTTGCCCGAGTAGTGCCTCTAGAGAGTATACATACGGACAGACGGACGGACGGACGGACATTCGGACATGGCTAAATCGACTAGGCTTTTGATTCTGAGTCAGAATATGTATTATATTTTATACTTTTCTATACCTAACGGTATTATTCTCTATGTTACAAACTCCACTCCAAATACAATATACCCATTCTATGAAATAGGGTATACAAGATCGTACCGCTTGTGTTGACATGCCTCACCTTGTCTAGGCCCTTCTCATTCATTTGCGGTTTCGAAAGTAAAGCTAATTAAAACACACACAGCGATACATTTTTGATGAAATTTTTATTTCATTATATAGTTTGGACTTTGCTATTAAGAGCGGAAGACAATAGCATTCAAATGGCCGCTTCTAGTCCAGTTTGCAGGTCGGAAAAACTTGGTTTAGGTGGGAAAAGGTCGGAAGTTGATGAAACTTGGTGATTTTCTGACTTTTTTTTTATAGAACGCTAACTTTCCTACAACTTTGATGGTATACAAAAATTGTTGTATGTCAACTCTTAACCGAGATATGGCACTTCGAAAAACAGTTAATTTTTCAAATCAATAAAAAATTCCAAAAAAAATTTAAAACATCCTGTTTTTGAAGCGCCATATTTCGGTAACAAAAGGGAAATTTAAAGTTCTATAAAGTTGTCGACTATGCTTTTTCGATAAGACGTAAAGAAAAAAAGAGTTATTGATGGAAAACCGGAGCAAGGTCGAACCATTTGCAGCCCCCCCCCCCTTCATCTTTTTCCAAAGCGACCTCGAAGTCAAAAACTAAGCAAAATGTTAGTTAATTATCTCTGAACAAAATTACCAAGTGAAATTAACTTTCGACCTTCTTCCACCTAAAAGTGGCGATATCTCGGCCACAACTTGAGTAACCAATGTTGGTTTTTGATGCGCCTAGAGTTCGGGGATTACTTGCGTAAGCACTGTCTATCGCGTAGCCCCATAGACAACAATCTAACGGTGTAAAATTGCATGATGTTGGTTTCCGATTGGCGTGAAATGAAGCAAACAAAAAATTTTTTACACAATAAAGCCAAGATTAGTCGTGTTGTGTGGCTTTTTGCCCCCCCCCCCCCCCCCCCCTATTTCTTGTTGGAACCACATATCGTCGAAGTCATGATCTTCGAACTTCGGCTGAGAGTGGGGTGTACGACACGTTCGATTGCTACGAACGCCGTAAAATCGATATATTCGGATCATCAGCAACAGATTCAGATAACATCTGAGTTTGACAGGTGTCAAATAATGCCAGCGCAACTTACATACTCTATCAAATCTTCCTTGAGTTATTTTTTAAAGAATTTTTTCGTGTCTTTGTCGTGACTTTAATATTATTGGAGCAATGCTCCATCAACTTCCTCTTCCGCTTTAATAGCTTATATTTGTATTGGCCTACCTAACATGTAAGTTAGGGGGAGTTGGCTGCTTTGCGGATAGGTGTATTGTTGAGAAGCCATATTATATTCATGTTTGCTTTGTGCTTTATATTAGGTCATTGTGTTGGAAGAATAAATCAATATTCTTTTTGTGCTCCAGCTCCAGTGTGTCATCGAAAATATTTCTAATAAGAAACCCAGGCATCCCACAAATATGGGATTAAACTAGAAATGAGCTTTTTTCGAACTCAATGTTTTAATCCATCCGCAAAATGAATCTTTCTACTATAGCAACTATATGATGCCTCTATACCTATAGATTTTTTCTTGAGTTTATAAACTGATAGTTTTGCTTATTTCGATGTACTTATTCGTTATTGTTTTAAATTGTATTTTCTTCTTGTTTTTGGTATTAGGAGTCCAGCTTCACCTTCAACCCGTGAGGTAAAGCTTGAAAAATTTAATAAAAGTGGATAAACGGATACAAATCCAAAGACTCGAAGGATATCTGGGCTTTTTTACTTGCTCTATAGGGCAAGTATTATGGTTTCGTGCAGAAAAAAAGGAAGTTTTAATCAAACATGACATTACAATGATAGAGAACCCCAAAAAAGTGATTCACACTATCGCGGCAGTCCCGGTATCTGTCTGTGCACTTTTCACGTCAAGTTATAGCCTTAACCGCTTGACGGATTTTCTTCAAACTTGGTTATATAAATAGCAGTTTTTGAAGTAAGACCGTTGTCGAGGTTTTTTTTTATTTCGTTTTAGCCCGGCTGAAACTGGTACCTTTCAAGTATCGGTTTTTTTCATTTTGGATTTGCTCGAAAACGGCTTTAACGATTTTGATTACACTTTGCATGTAATATTCTTTGAAAGTTGTTAAGAAAACTGCGTTTCTATAGTTTTGGGTTAAAAAGGAAAAAAAACGGAGATGTGGTCGTAAAGGCTTTTTATTCAAATAGCTTGGCAACGGTTGTATCAAATACACTCAAGCTTTTTTTTGGCATGTATAGTTCCTTACTGCTTCGTATTAGATGGCGTCGCATTTTTTTAGTTACTCTTTTTTTTAATGGTGGCTCCCATACAACGAGACACTTAAGAAACTGGCCATAAGTGGACCCCGACACTATAACGAAATGGTTCAGACTTGCTAAGAAATATATCCTTCATAGAACCCGAAAAATGGATGGTATGTGCTAGTTTAGTTGAAATTAAGTGCACCACTGGGTCGCACGAACCTGCTCTTATGTTGAACAACCTCAATTTGGTAAAACTAAATTATGTTTTTGTACAGTTACGATAAAAGCATAATGCAAAAATTTTTCACACGTAAGCTTTAGGTAAACCTTTTCCCAATTAAATAAAAATATTTCAGTTTGGGAGTGGCTGACGCACATTTTTCATACAAAACCATCAATATTGTTTTTATAAAATAACAATTGTTATATTAAAGCGAAAAACATTTAATTTTGTGGGTATTACTTCCACATAAATTCTTGTGTATGAAAACAAAAAAATTGATTTTGGGTGCGGCTGACGCCCACTTTTCACTAGAAACCATAAAAAGTTGTTTTGGCAAATAAACGGTATTTATAATGAATCCGCAAGCCAAAATTTTTGGGTATGAAAAGAAATGTTTGAATTTTGGGCGTGGTTTACGCCCACTTTTCATGAAAAAAGACGAAAAACGTAGTTTAAAAAATTTAAGGTACTACCAATATTCAATTTAAACCTTTTTCCTTTCGTTATATGAAAAATATATCTACAATTTCTTGTGTAAATTTTTTCAATACGCCCACTTATAAGGGCGTGGTTTTTATAAAATACATTTGTTCAGGTAAGATCGTTTAAAAACTACTCGATTCAGCTGTAGTTTAACACATACCTATGCCTAAAAACTGACTGATGATCAAAGAAGTTAGTGCTTCAATTTTCTAGGACACACCCACTTTTAAGAGGCGTTACCGTAAAAATTCGTAATATGCATTACTTTTTTTGATGATTTTTAACTATCGGTCGCAATTTTGAAGTAAAAAGATAAACACTTAGATTTTCCTTGGTTACGTAGCAGAGTAATTGAACATCACACTACACAAAATTAATGTTATTCAATTTTTTTCTGTCTGCTAAAGAAGAATTTTGTTTCTGAAACTGAAACATCGGCTGGCTGCGGGAGGCGGACGCATACACATACAAAAATATAGGGAATAGGGTATCCAACAGATCGTTGCAAACGTACTGTAGCTCTTGCTTATGTTTTTGTTTACTGTTTTGAAGTTTTAGAACAACAAAATTCAAAACCGTTCGACCAGAATTAATCAAACCGTTTTTGAAAAAAAAGTTAAATTTTTTATATTTTTTTTAATAAACTTGGGGTTTAAGATTTTGGAAAAAAAGCAGTGAAAAAATCATATGAAATTGTATTAATCACTTAAAATTACTAGTTAAAACATTTTTTTGGAGAAACTGAAGTAAACCATCTGCTTTTAAATTAAAAATTTCATCGAAATCCGTCAAGTGGCTTACGAGAAAATCTGATTTTAAAAAACCGGTCCTATGTGACTTTTCCTGAAAAACATATTCCAACCAAAACATAAAGTTTGCACAGAAAACACTATTCAGAAAGTTTTATCAAAAAGGTAGGAGCCGTTTTTGAAAAAATACGAGTTTACATAGCTTTAACTTTAGAGGTTAGTAAGAATGTGTCTTAAAAACAGATATACAATGGTACCCGTACAGAACCACTTTTTTCTAATTTCTTAACAGCTTAGCTGATTTTGATGAAATTCTATATACGTCCAGGCCTGGATAGCAAAAAAAAAAAAATTTAAAAGCATCTCTAAGTAAGCAAAACTGAATAAGAATAAACTAATCCCTAAATCGAAAACCCCATCAAGACAACTGTGCACTTTTGTAGTTAAAACTATAAACGAATAAAATGCAAATGTTTCTCATTCAAAGCCTCAACATTCCTTATCCATCGTCCATTTATTGGTACTCAACCTTACCTAGGTATACAGTATACATTTGTAAATTTAAGTAACCCAAGTTGAGCTTGTAGGCCTTAACCACCCAATATGTTTTTTCCATCCCAAGAGCAAAGAGCATTCAACTTAAAATTTAGAATGCCCGTCCATGCCAATTTATTCTTCCAAAATTGCTTGGGCTTCCAGTTTGTCCTAAATGGTAGTGAAGCCCCATTCCCCTTATAAGGTAAGAGACATTTTCTATAATTGCTCTCGTCTAGTCCCTGTACTGTCATTAATTGAAAAGTTATGACCCCGTTTTCCTTCAATGAGATTAAAATTAATTAACAAAAATTCCATCTCTTCAGATATGCTCTGAACTCAAGCTCATAGATTATACCAAGATTTTACCATAGGAACAAAAAAAAAAGAAACCAGACTGCTCTCTTTTTTTGTTTGTATATATTTACACAAAATCCAAAGTCATTAAAGACCTTTTTCCTGCAAATCTGTGAAGTAATTAAACCTGACATCGTTAGCCAGACCTAAGTCAACAACATGCCACCCCATAATTTGTTACAAAAATAAAAACAAAAAAATCCTTACAAAAACATGGAAGAAAGCAGCCTGCTGTCAGCCATATTCCGGCTGCCTATATCATGTCGTAAATATCAAGCATTTCAACACATTAAGTATGTGTAACTCTAATATCCATTAAATAGCCCTTATGGACAATTAGGCAGGCACCCCTCAGCCCCAAGCCCCAAGCCCCTTACAAATAAAAAGGTGAAAAACCTACTTTTCGTATTATACTTGCAAAGGCTACTCACGTTTCAAAAATGGTCGACTCCCAAATTAGTGTGTGTAAATGGATGAATAGACGGATGGATGGACAATAATCCTGTTTGTTTGAGTATAGGCAGCTATATCCTTTTCATCATCAACATTTTATTCTATCTTTTAAATTGAATCCTATAACCTACCTAGGTAGGTAGCTCTAGATGGGTATCTGTAAAAATAAATATAATTCGAAAGGAGGGAAAGGATTTTATTTCACAAGGACAAACAACAAATAAAAGGGGTTCCGTTTCAGTTTCAGTTTCAGATTGAGAGGGAACTCTATTTACGTTTGGTGTGTTTGTGGGGGCGTATATTTGGAATACATTATTTTTAAATCCTTTTTTAAGTCATAACATGTCATTAATTTCTAATCAAAACCTATCGCAAAAAGGAATCCAAACGAACGAAACGAAAAGGCTTTTATGCAGCCCCCAGTCAGTATGATGTCCTTTGAAAAAAATGTCATCTCTATTTTTTGTTTCTGGCTTTGTTTTTGAGGAATAATAATCTTTCCATTTAAATAATAAATTTCAGGATATACTTACCTGGAATAATTGTATGCACCGCATCTATACCAATATCTGCGCGTTGAAAGGACGAAAATTCGGTAGCTTGTTATAAATTTTGTTTTTATTCTCCTGGCACGGCAATCAGTTCGATAGATTGATTGTATTTTTTTTTTTTTTTTTTTTTTTGAATTGAAAAACAAAAAATAAAAATAAGGAATTTCTTGTCTTGAAATAAACAGGAAGAAAATAAAATGAGGATAATGGTCGATGGGGAGCGGAAATGGTATCGTCTGGCTGCTGCTGGCACTGGCACAATACTTCGGATACGAGTCGGTCTGATAGACGACAGACGACGACGAGGGTGTATGTATACGTTTTTCTCAAAATTGTTATTTTCCATTTAATTTCTCATTGGGATTGGGTATTTGCGTTCAAGGATCTATAGCTGTTTGCATGGCAGATTGTACAGCTACATTTGAGTATTTTTTTTTTATTATTATTATTTTCAGTTGTAACTCGTAGTTCTCCTATTTTTCTCCTTTATCCAAGCGAATTTTTTCCCAATTCCCTAAACTGAAATGAAGATTGCATTCCTTTTTTTTTTTTCTTTTCTATTTTCGTCTGCCGATTGTATTGCCAAAGCGATGATATTCAGGATATAGGTTCCTATAGATGTATGGATATTGCTATATCTGGGATACAGTATGGTTTATAGTATAAGAAATCTTCCTTCCATATACGTAGGAATAATATCGAGACAAATTTATTTGTGGGGTGGATGCTCGGTATACTTTTCTGGATCGGGAAAAGAAATATAATGGCCAGAAGCAGTGGAAGGCTTCCTGCAATCGATTCCAATCGCTCGATGCGATTGCTATCGCCAAGTTAAGTTGGTGCAAAATATAATGAATCGATGCATAGATGATGTTTAACTATGAAGAATGAAATTTATATTCGCTTTAAGAAATTGAATCACTTGGATGGAGATAGGCTTCCGAAGCTTTTTTTTAACGAGTGAGCCGATTCCATGAAATAGGTACACTTCGACCGTAATTTTCACCCGATTTTTCAATTTATGAATACTGAGAATAATTCGTTGGCAAATTGACAATTTGTATAGTTAAAAAAACATACACTATCGTCAATATGACAATTTGAAAGTTTAGAGTTTGTCATAACTTGAAAACTTGCTTTTTTAATAATTTGATGTAAGCATATATAGTTTTTATTTCGAGATATGAATGTTGCAGTGAAAAGCGTGGTTGTCATATTTAACACGGCGTTAGACTGAGGTTGTTATATTCAAGAAAATGTTTATTATTGTATTGATAGCCTCAAAAACTGCGTCTGTTATATATATTAACTTAAGAAATTAGGTACGAGTTTCAAAACTTTTTTACGAAATTGACACTAAATTTTGGTCGTAATTGCTGAATTAACTAACTGTATGACTGTTGCAATCTTCAGCCAACTTCAAGAGGAACCATCTACGGTCCAAATATTCGAAATTTTTTTTATGTGAAACATCTATTGGCGCACCTAGGCAGTAAAATCGATCGTAATCGTCACGAAAAATGGCATGACGCTCGATAAAATTTTTCAAAGAGTGACTGGAGCGTATTGGGTGGTTGGTGGTAGTAGGTTTGGTGGTCGTTGGTGGGGGTGGGGTGGTAGGGGTGGAGAAGTATAGCGGTAAAATGGTGGGGGACATGGTAAATGTGTGGAAGGGGGGTGAGGAAATAATTTTCAAAAAGGGCTGGTTGGTTGGTGGTCGAAAGTTGTGTTAGTGGGGGTGGGGTGGTTTTGTGTGTGTCGGGGGGGTAGACAAAATTCACAAACATAGTAACACAGGTAGTTGGTTGGGAGTTGTCAGTTGTCAGTTGGGGTTGAGGGTTGATAGGGTTGGGAATATTGACACAAATGGTGGGTGGTAGGCAGGGTAGGTGGTTGCTGCTTCGGAGGATTTGGTGTGGGGGAGGGGTGTGGAAAACATTTGTAAAAAATGGTGGATGTTTGGTTGACGGCTGTAGATGGGCTGAGTGTATGGTTTGGCAGGTGGATTAGATGTTTGATGGTGGTGGGGATTTGGTGTGAAGAGGTAGAGGAAAAATTTTTCACCAATGGTGGATGGTTGGTTGGTATAGTTGTAGGTGGGCTGGGTGTATGGCAGTGGTGGAGGGATTTGATGGGTGGGTTGGGGAATATTTTGTTCCTATTTACAAATGGATATGTGTATAATCTTAAATAATTTGTATTATAATAAAATAATAGAAAAATATGTACATATATTGATTTTATTAACGAAACACTAAATTATTAAAAATTATTTCACTCCATATCTTCTTTAATGGTTTTTAAAAATTATAAATTTTAATGTAAACTTGAATTTTACATCTGCCGGGCGTCCCGTGACGGCTAATTTTTACTTGTTTTTTAAAGACGGATTGGAACGTAAATTCTTTTGAGCCTTGGTTCGTTTTTAATAAATTTTATTTTGGTAACAATAAAACGAAATTGTGTGTGCTTTTTCAATGATAAATTTCATAATATCAGAGTTTGACCTGTCTCCTTAGGTTACACAATACATATATAAGAGAATGTAAAAACGATACTGGTGGCAACTAGCTTGGCCAGTTCTGGGCGTACTGGGCAGGCATGTTGGTTAGGGTCTCATCTGAACACATTCAGATAAACAATACGGGCATTAAGAATTTTGGACTTGAAAGTCGTACATCGAATTAGGAGGAAAATACTGAGAGGCGCAAAGCATTACACATTCGTGTCGTACGGCTTAATACCCCCGAAAACAAGCTCAAGAGTGAAAGAAAGTGAGACAGGAACCATTACGACGATGTTTAAGTGAAACAGTTGTTTCCGAAATGGTTGGTTTTTTTGCTTATCAATATTAAGGTTCTTTCCCAATCCTATCCATCAGGAGACGCAAATGTGTAATAGGAGCACCTGCAGTATGCTTTCTTGATTGAGGCTAGATCAGATGAGGAAAATATTTCTTGCATCGTCCAAGAAAATCTAACCATTTCAAGGCATTTTTTTTACGACATTCGCATCACACATGGTTCTCTGAACAGCACATATGTAGGTTCACCTAGAAAGCAATGCTGCTTGGTTGCATTGATGCAAGAGCTGGTCATGGATAGTGGCAAAGGCAATGAGTTATGCCTCAACGACAAAAGCTTAGAAGTCGTAGTCTTCGAAGATTTCGGGTTCGATCCCTGACTCCACCATAATTTTTTTCCGGAGTAATGCCTCATTGAAAAGTTTACCTTCCCCGAAACATTTCTTAATCTGATGGTTAGCCAGAGTTGACTATATGTATAAGTTCAAAGCTCAATTGGTCTATAGTTTGAAGAGATGAAGTCTGTCTTAAGATTTCCAACAACAGGTACAGTTGCTGTTTCGATATCATCGTTCTTAAAGCATTTTTTCTTTCAATTTTTCTTTCCAATAATGGCGGGTAGATGTTAAAATGCAATAAAACAAGCTGTGTCTGAAGTTTTAACAAAGTCCCTTTTGAAAGGCCCATGCCATAAGCATTATAAAATGCAAAAATTCATTTTTTTCAAAAATGGCTCCTGCGATTTTGATAAAACTTTCTGAATGGTGTTTTTAGTTTTAACTTTTTGTTTCGTTTGGAATAGATTTCGCAGAAAAAGTCTTGTAACGGTATCTCCCATTGGACCGGCTTTTTTCAGATCACTTGACGGATTTCGATAAAATTTTTAATGTGAAAACCCTTATATATAAACTATGTAAGCAGGTAATATTAATTTTTAATTTGTGAAAATACAAATTTTGGATTTAAGAACAAAACGAATTTTTTTTTTTAGGTTTTTTAAAAACGCTTTTTTCAAAAAAATTCAAATTGTTGTTTTCTGATATAAACTAAAAACTGCTAGATGTTGGCTGGCATACTTAAAAAAAATTGAGATATGTTTTGGAAAAGTCTTTCAAAAATAACCATTTTTTGAAAAAAAAACTGATCGATCGGTTTTAAGAAAAATTTCCTTTAAATTCGAAACACTAAAAGTAAACATGGCTACTTGATTTTTTTTAAGTGATTAAAAAATGTTCATATAATTTTTCCCTGCTTTTTTCCAAAAGCTGAAGCCCCCAAGACCACCGTCACACATTAGAGCAAGTTCGTGCAACACAGTCGTGCACTTGATTTTTTGTGTTCTTGTAACAAAAAATCATGGAAACATAAATTTCCTTATGTTTGTTTTTATTGATGTGTGTATGGCTTAATAAATGTTCTTTTGCTTGCGGTTCACAGACTGCAGAGCAATAAATAGTGCATTTTATTACCGCAATAAAATAATAATTCTTAATCAACCCACTCCAAGTATGGTTTTTATGTTTCAAGTTATTAATAACCAGGTATACAATGTATACTTTAATTATTGTATTTTCAAAGGTTTGTGCCTATATACCAGGTACTGTTACAATAAAATTTTACTTTTACTTTATCGATGAAGTAAAACATTAAATTGCAATTAGCTATCAAAATTCAAAATAAATTGATAAAAATAATTAAATTCTTAGTCCTTCATCATTTTAATGCATACATGTGCCAATTAATGTTCGAATCATTAAGAATCCATCAAATAATGTGAACTATAAAACAAATCATCCATATTTATATATAATTCATCCCCACCTAACCACCCACATACCTTTGGTTTACTCTTAACAACAAAAGATCTAAATCATTTATAGAGAAACGATTCTGATAAAGGTCCTACACCACTCTTTCTTTGGTAAATCCTGCCAAGCATGCAAACATCATGGAAACAAACACAAATCAATTAATCAATTCTCAATCAGGGCGCTAATTAAATGGAAAATCAATTTTCTTCGAATGCTACCACAAGCAGTTTTCTTTATTCATACCAATTTCTCTTAGGTATAGGAAGGACCTTAACATCAGTTGGGAGGGTCGAAGCAATACATCAAGTAGTGAAATGCCCCAAAAACTAAAGCCAAAACCAGACAAAAAACAAAAAAAAAAAACAAAAACCCTTGCACATCGTTTCGAAATCAATTACCCTTGCTCCTGGAATGTATGAACTATATATATACAGATACAGTTTTACATATATGTACAGTCTAACATTATACTAACTTTTACTGAAATCAAGATAAGCGAAATCCCTACAAAGCACTTTTGCAATAAAATCCAATTTAACACACTATCCTGGGTGAAAGCCCACATTCCCTTTTATCAAGGCTCCTCCATCTCTATTATTTGTACTGTCATAGTTGCAGACATTCACACACCCATCTACCTACCCACCCACAAATACTACGTATATATAGATTGTTCTTCCCGAAAATAGCTTCGCATAAATCCTATAGCAATTTAACTTCTTGGGATAGTAGGTATATGTAGCAGGACCTTTCCGTTGTCCCAGTTATTTCGACATTGCGTTCATAGTGTATATGGTCGGCCATTAATTTACACAGGCCTACATATTATGAAAGATATTATTGTGTAAGTAAGAGTTTCAGGATATGGTTGCTTGTGTACAATTTGGTAGGTACCCATTTCATGCATTATCCTGACACCTTTAATTATTATTATCATTGAAATAGCGTGCGTCGTCTATCTGATTGTTGTTTGTCAGCAATTTGAAATGCTTTTGATGAGCGGTGGGGGGTGCGAAGAAGAGAGAATGTGTATGTGTACGGGTGGATGAATCCAACAAGGACATTACAATATATTAGGTGTTTTGCTAGCTTTGTTATGTGTGTGCCTCCTGATTAAATTAATGACAAGTTAATGGCGAAAAAGCCAACCTTAGAAAAAGGACACTTGCTCTCTGACTAGCCGACCACCGACCGACGACGTATAGAAGTAATCAGTCCTTGCATTTTGAGCAAAGGTTGAACCAAATATTTATCTTTTGATTCATGATACATTCGGAATGGTTTAATGGATTTATGTCAACTTGTGTACTGTGTGCTTAAGTTTTCTATTCGGTTTCGTAAGGTTTTTTATCCTTAAACATGAGTTCAACGCTTACAATTTTAATCTGAACCGAGTTTCTTGGTCTATGAGTGCTGTTAGATTTTGTTTTGCTTCATGTTCGAGCCATAATTAGTTCTTTTCGTCCTTTAAAGTTACTTTAATTGGCGCTTTAAGCCTAAGGTTCTGGGATCAATTACTGATTCCGTCTGAGTTTCTTTCCGGGAAGTGATAAATATTCCCAAGGTGAACTTTGTCGAGGAAAGTGCATCTCTACTAAAACGTTCTTATTTCAGAAATTAATTTAAGGTCCCCTCCACTCCCGAAGAACATGAACGCACACATAGAAATGGGTCAATGGAGCTGGTTGTGCGTCAATACTTTTTCTACAGTCCATTTTGGACCACGGCCTCAATCAACATACCCTGCCAGCCAACCGCTCCGCTTCGAAAGCTGTTCCGCACCATTATGATTCCGATCGAAATACAAACACCCTAAATTTTTTCTGTGGGAAAAATTGTATAAAAAAAACTAACATTTACTGATTAACTACGGATGGTTCAGAACAACCTCTCTTTCGTAGAGATTGAGAGTGACTAACTAAACTACCTCTTTTATTTGTTATTTCGTCGTTTGGCAATAAAATACATACATATATATGAAAAAGAGAGAACTATACGTATGGCCGTGTTGCATATAGCATTACGTAACAAAAGCATTATGGAAGTCTTTTTCCACGTGCACTTTGTTTCACTATTGTCGACACTAGCGACATCATATTATTTTTTATTGAAAGCACTGTTCCATTTAAACTAGACAGAGATGGTAGTTTAAGCGAAGTAGCTCACCAGTGATGCCGTTCGGGAATTTTCGAGCGAAGTGTTTCCAGAAGAAAATGGTAGTGTTTTGCCCTAAAGCGTAGTGTCGTCATAAAACCATAGAATCTTATGAGAAAAACAATAATATTTTAAATCAATATTTTATTACTATATAAACTATATCTTTTTATAACAAGGTATTTTTCAAAAACATTTAATTTATATTGCAAATGATATAATGATATATAAAAAAAATGAAGTGCACGACTGGGTCCGACAAACTCGCTCTAATGTGAGACAGTGGTCTTGGGTTTTGAAATTTTGGAAAAAAGCAGGGAAAAAATTAGGTATATGAAATTTTATTGATCACTTAAAAATCAATAGTTAAAACTTTTTTTTTTGGGAAAAATTAATTAAGCTATCTGATTTTGATTATTGTTAAGAATTTTAAGATTTTTTTTTCTCAAAATCGTTTTTTTTTTCAAAAAACAGTTTTCTTTGAAAAGCTTTTCGAAAATATATTCCAAATTTTGTTTAAGTATGCCAACTTCTAGCACTTTGTAGTTTTTATCAGAAATATAAAATTTTTAAAAAAAATAGCTTAAACCGCTCTTGAAAAGAGACGAAAAAATAAAAAAAAAATTTTAAAACTCCCAAATTTTTTTTTTAAAAATTTAAAACTTTATATTATTTCGCCTTTAAAAGTTCTTCTACATTGAAAATTTCATCGAAATCCGTCAAGTGGCTTACGAGAAAATCTGATTTAAAAAAACCGGTCCAATTTGAGGTACCGTTATAAGACTTTTCCTGAAAAATCTTTTCCAACTGAAACATTAAGTTCGCAAAGAAAACACTATTCAGAAAGTTTTATCACAATCGTACGAGCCGTTTTTGAGAAAAATTGATTTTTCACTAAAAATCATATGGCAGCTATCGTTAGTTTTCGAGCTATAATGCTAATTCCAAAACCCCTCTGTAGGACGTCATAATAACACTATGTACCAAGTTTGAATCAAAATCGGTCCCTTTAGGCTGTAGGTAACTATACAGACAGACAGACTTACGGACAGAATTGTCGGACCCACTTTTTTCGACTTCTATATATATATGATCGTTATGTCATGTTTGATTGTTAGAATTTTGTTATTACGAATTCAATTCATAACTTGCCTATAATCGCAAGTAAAAAATATATACGTCGAACTTCCTGGAAAGATTTGTTGTTTGAGAAAAGACTCTTTCAGTTGTTGCACTACTATGGGGAAATCATACAAAAGCTCCTATAAAGTCTTTTAAATGAGGGTACATTGTTTCCCCCAAATCATTTTTTTGAGGAAAGAATGAATTCCAAAAGTCTTCGAGACTATCTAATTTTGGGTACAAATTCGTCCAAAATTATAAATCGTCAGTCGGCTTCTAGTTTTTCAACATCCTAATCTTTTACTACATTCTGAAAATGTTGGATAAGAAGGCTTTCCCCAAAGAAGATTTTTAAACTTGAACAGCGATTAAAACTTGATTTTCAAAACTAATTCTTTTAAGAATTTGCTTACATAGAATAAAGTAAAATTCTTGGCAGTAATGACGTATTTCCCTTATCTACGTCTAATTCATCAAATTCACCATTCAGTATCATCTTTTCAGCTTTTGGGCCAAGGAACACTTTGTTCAGGACTTTATAAATCGAATTATCAGAAAAATCAATTTCAATGAGTCTCCGAATTGATTAACTTTAAATCGATAAACTTGTTAACACATTCTTAAAAGAAAATTTAATTGACCTTAAAATAAAGTGAAAACGTGGAGACTCGGATTGAAATTCTAAATTAATTAAATTAATTGCATTTAAGGAGTAATCCAAGAAATACAAGTAACACTGGTGTTTTGTATTGAATCGACTTGTTATATATTTTGCTATGTCATTGTTTTGTTCAAAATCTGTAATAATAGTGTACCAAGGCCCTCCACTGCTCTAAGACTCGATGCACTGCTGCTTCCAAGGACAACCAACGAGTTTTTGCTGCTTATAAGATTTTGTGCGTCTTAAGGTCAAAATATTCCTGAAATTCTTTTAGATCTTCTTGACGTTTAGTACTATGACTGAAAAAATAGTAAATATCTCTTGCTAGATGCTCAATTTCGATTGGAATGGCTTTGAAAGCTGCAGAAAAACAAAGGCTAATTGAGTGGCAAAATCAACCATAACATATAAGTATGGATTGATGTTTTTTAACAGAGCTAAGACACCTTTTATACTCCCCATCATAACGGCAGCAATATCAGCCGCAATCCCAACTAAATTTGCAATAGTAATTTTTTTCTTTTTCAAAAAATGTTTTCATGGAATTAAAAATATAAATTGAATCACTTCAATCAATCAATCATGATTTTTACTGTCGATTTACACGGTGCAAAAAAGTACGATGAAGAAGGTAAAAAAGTGAAGCGTTTTTAGAAAAGAGGAAGTGACCGGAGTGTTGACATTAAAACGAAGTGAAACACTCCGATCGAAGTGACAACGGCATCACTGTAGCTCACCCATTGTATTTATAATCTTTAGTACTCCCAATAAGAGGGACGTTTGGTGCGCCATCTATGGACGAATTTAACAAACACTTGATTTGTTAGTTAGGAGTGGTTTTTGTCTAGACTGTTAATGGCTCACCTCACCAGGGTTATATGGCGGAGAAGTTTGTAATTGTTTCGAGTCTTACTTCGTTGTTCATGTTCCATAAAATTTGAGAAATTTGAATTCTCAATTTTTGTCAGCAATTCTTGAAAGTTTCTGTCCCAGTCCCAGGTTTCCCACCTTCTTTCGATTAAAGTTGAACGCTGTGTAGCAACCCCAGGAGTGTGATTATTCTGAAAAGAACAGAGATTTTGTTTAAAGAAGTTGCCTGGCAATGATTTTTTTAAATCAGAAAGTATTTCCAATTTTGCAGCTGATGGCTTTTTGGATTCTGCTAATTTTCCCTGTAGGTGCTTCTCAAAGGAAAAGTTGGGTGTAATTACTTGAAGGTAAGGTACTTGTACCCTTTAACAGTTCCCAGTTCATATTTTTCCAGGTCTTTTTCACATGTCGCTCGTATATTTCCCTGTTACATTCCGGAAGATCATGATTTTGGATTTAGCGGTATAAACCGTGAGGTTCCAAAGACTACAATAATTCTGGAGTCTATTGATCATCATTTGCATCATCTGTGGAGTTTTCGCAAGATCGTCCGCATACATCAGTGTTTTGATGCTTACTACTGCAAAGCTAATTCCTTTAGGAGAGCCAATGAAATTTCTTTCAAAAAATGTGAAAACAGAAGCGGGCTTAATAAGCAACCTTGGTTGACTCCAGTCATCGATTCAGACCTTCGTCGAACCTTCATTTCCATCCCATACTGTTGTCGTATTGTTTTCGTAAAGTAACGTTAGTATTCAGCATCTTATTCGACATTCCCAGACAGCCCAGTTTATAGAAAAGCGCCTTTCGGTCTAGCGATATGTTGGTTCTTTGACGACACTACTTTTTCTCTGGAAAAAGGAGTAAAGGTATACACCATTTTTGTAGACTTTAGAGCTGCTATCGACTCGGTAGACCGAAGCTTACTTAAGTTGGCTCCACTAGAGCGTGGTGCTCCTCGGCCTGGCTTAATATGTCCCTCCAGCCAGCTCAGTCTCTAGCCTGCCGTCTCCAATTTTGCACTCCAAGTTATCGGAGATTTCCCTTTATAAGGTCTACGATGGCTTCTGACACTCTCTGGTTTGGCGTTGAAGCTTTGACGAGCTGTACAGCACATATAGACCGTCGTTGGATCTACTTCGCCAAATGTTGTGTTCTCGGTTTACGCAGACAGGACCATAAATCGTTCGCAGTACTTTTGCACTCGAAGACTCCAAGTGACTTTTCATCCGATTGGGAGAGAGTCCATGCTTCTGCACCATACAGCAGGACAGAGATGATGAGTTGTCTATATACCTAGTGTCTCTTTGGTTCTTCTTGATAGGGCTTTATTCAAAAATTGCTTATTCAGCCCAAGGAAACAGCGATTAGCAGGAGTTAGTCTGCGTTTGGTTTAAGCACTGATGTTGTTGCATGTGTTTACAGCAGTGCCCACTGATAACCTCGAAGTTATACCTATCAATGGTCACGTTCTGACCAAGTCGGTGGTGAAATTGGACTTTTGTTAATCAAAGCATATTCTTCATCTTGTCCTCGTTTATTTTCAGTCCCATTTTGCTTGCTACAGACTCCATAGTACTGCTCGCTTTGTTCTTCCTATCACGTCAATGTCGTCCGCTAACCCAAGTAATTATGTCAATTTATTAAAGATGGTGCCCGATGCGCTAGCATAGGTGTTTCGTATGACATTTTCCAGCACACTGTCAAAACAGTTGCATGACACTGCGTCGCCTTGCGTTAGCCCTCTGGTGGTTTCGAAAGTTTAAGTAGAGTCCCTACCAACTTGGACAAAACAGCTAGTATATTCCAACGTCATCCTGAGAAGGCGTATCAGTTTAGCAGGGATTCTAAAGATGGACACAGCACGATGGAGTTCGACTCTATTGACACTGTCATATTCTTGCGTTTTCTCCAGGATCTGGCGTAATGTGAACATTTGGTCTGTCGTAGGCTTTTCAGGTCTGAAGCTGCATTGGTAAGGACCTATTAGATCATCAGCAAACGGCTTGAGAGGTTCACATAAAACGCGGGATCTTATAGGCGATGTTTAAAAGACTTATGTCTCTATAGTTGGCGCAGATTCGGGCAGATGATACTGAAATTCCACTCATCGGGAATACTTTCCTCCGACCATATTTTGCAGGTGAGTTGTTGTATGCTCCTGACCAGGTATAGCGTGCTTAAAAAGTTCCCCTTGTAAGTCATCGCATCCATCAGCTGTTTTGTTCAAAAAAAATAATTGTATGTGTCATCGGCATTACAGTTCACAGAAGAATTTCCTTTAACAGAAACTTCATCATTTATTGTGTTAACAGTATAGGACCTAAGTGACTACCTTGTGGACCTTCAGAATTAACATAAAACTGTTCTAGTCACTCGTTTCTTAATTTAAGGGGTATCGGTTATCAAACGTTTTACTAAAACCAGTATATTCACTTTCCAGAGTCACATCCATTCTCCGATTCAAGCTCACAGCTTTAGCTATTCATACTTAAAAAATGTAATTTTCGACGCCTTAATTTCGCCCTGTCAGCTCTGAGATCTTTCTTCTTTTATACCTTTGCCTGCTTCAATTATTTTGTCACTTTCAAGTATTTCACATAAAGCTTGAAGTTTTCCGGCTCAGAGACTTCACACCAGATTAAACTCGGCGTGCTGTGTCCTTTTGGACACATTGGTTATTCCCGCCTTTATAAAATGCATCTTTATATAGTGTACTTTGGGGTAGTTTGTCAGAATTGCCAGACACCGCCACAAAAAAAAAAAACTCAGCTTCAATCCTTGGTCCCCATTACTTGTTTTTAAGTAGAATAAACAAAATGGTTGAGAAAGCGCAATCTAAGGCTTCTCCAAGAACTGTCGAACCAGTTAATTAAAAAGTGTTAGTTCGCCTTTAGCCGTCTTTCGAAAAAGCTGCTACTCTTGTTTGAGTTGCTTCAAAGTGGTTCGGCAGTTAAATGAAGTTTTTATGAAAACAATACACATTCCTCAGCTGTCAATAAAACTTTCATAGGATATTAAAAGAAAAAAAAAAAAAAAACAACAACAACAATGCAAACAGGATTAACATAAATTCATAAAGTACCTAGTTCGTAAAATGATAAAGGACTCGCTATGGCTACGGAAACACTCCATAAAAATGCTTTTAAAGCATTCGACATTGCAATGCCATTACTGGAGCATCCTCGTGAAAATATACAGTTAACACAATATAACAATAAAATGTATATCCTTCGAAGCATTCTGTGGTCCACTTTGTCCACGATAACAATAATATTTCTCTCCTTCCCCTGCGAAATTTTCGTGTTTTTAAATTCTTAAGTGCCGTGGTGTTTAATCTATAAAAGTTTATTGCAATACAATAACATTTTCGAGAAAAGGACGTTGTAATTAAATGTGAATTTAAATGAGAATAAGGATATCCATGAAATACAACACACATAAGATATCACTGGGATTATCCTTATTTTTTCTTTAGCCATTTCCATAAGAAAGAGACCTTCAAAGGAGCAGTAATACTGTAGGACAGGAATATCGCCAAGTTATAAAGCATTGACCAAAATCCCGTTTTGAGATTTTATGGGAACAAGGACGTAGTATTTATGTCAGCTTTCGCCCTGATTTTTTCAACGACCAGTTCCTTGTTCTGGTTCAGCCTTCTTAGTAAGCACACATTTCTTTAAGAGGGGATACGCCACCGATGCAAGTTTTTGGGTGTTTAATATGTCCAGTCTATAGAATTTGTATACATGCCCTTGTATTCTTTAACCTCCTTCAAGGATCAACAAAAAAAAAGAGGGGAAAAGAGTAAAGACAACATCTTCCTGCTTTTATATCAACAAACGTCCAACTAAACAACAACTGGAGCAACCACTTGCTTGGTTTGCAATGCAATTCGTCCTTGTGGGAGGTTTTTTGTTTGTTGCATATCCTTTTTGAAAATTCTTACAGATGGCATACAATTTTACCCACCGCCCGCCCGCTGAAAGAAACGCATTCGACCTTAGACACAATTTTTGTTTCGTAAGCAGAGCAGCGGGTTGTTTCGTTGGCAGGACATTCGTTGGGTGGATATCGAGGGGAGAGGGAAGGGCAGTGTCCCAAGTAAAAAACTCAAAACAAGGATTCTAGCATTGCTTTACTGAATACAGTACAATTTGTAGGAAACAGCAAAATAAAAAGTAAAAAAAAAAATTGGAGAGAAAAAAAAAACTAAAACATTTCAGACCCAAAAGAATCCTTTTCGCACACAATCTGGCACATTCCAATAAACCATGAATGTTTATTTGTATAAACCAGAAAAGAATTTTAGACTACTGGCGAGCAAGTTGTGTGTGGTCGTATACAGTATAGTGTATAGACCAACAACCAGAAAGGATATAATTTTTATTTATTTAATTATGTACGAAGCAGAAAATAAAAATTAAACAAGAACTTCACTATACTAACATTGCAAAGGATTGAAAAAAAAAATTAAAAAAAAAAAAAAATAACGAGAAAGAGAAACTATGTTCACCAACAAAAGGACTTGTCGCTCTAGCTGACGATAGTAAAAGATTCTCATTATTTTTGTGTTCATTTCATTTCGTTTCTCTCTGGTCTCTGGCTATGGCTCTGGCTTTCATAAGTTTGTCCATGTATAAGAGATACGTCTCGTATTTTGTTTTAAATAAAATTTTGTTTCAATTTAGTATTTTTTTTTTTTCTTAAAATAAAGTAGAATACAAATAAAAATAAAATATATATACTTGACTGAAAATTGGGTTAAATTCTATTTGGAAGGATTTTTTTTTTCTCCTTGTTTGTCTTTATTTGAGTATTTTTTTGTTTTGTTTTGTTTTTGTGTTTCAATTCGAGGTTGTATTTTCGCAAAGAAGGAGGTCAAATTAATGTGGATTCCACGGATTGAGATTTTATCTTATTGCGCTGGGAAAAGTCTTTTGAATGAAAAAGGAGAGTTTTTTTTTTGACTAAGCCATGGAGTTTGGTTATGCCAGAAGAAAATGAAAAATAGCAAAACACTTTGTCAGCGTTAAAGAGAAGGACTATCTTGCTTTTGCATCATTTAAAGGACTTGAAGTTTATTTAATTAGAAAAATATAAATAATGGATTCTTAGATGCTGAGAGAGGATGTTGTTTGCTGATTTTGCAGTGAATTAATTTTCCTTTTTTTTTTGTATTTGAGAGCAGATTTCTAACTTTATTTCTTCGTAGGAAAAAAAGTCCCGTCCATTGGATTATCCTTACAATTCAAATTTAAATTGCTGGAGGTATACTTACATTAAATTTTACGAGTAAGATTGGATTTTGTTTCCAAGTTTTGTGACCGAATAATTGGTCAAAGGGGACTTAGAAGAAAATTAATTAATTTGCATATCTACCTATACAATTTGAATAAAATAAAACTGTGTTGCTACCTTTGATAGCGATGTAACTACAAGAAGCAATGTTTAGAGAAACTATAAAGTACCCACTTACAGCAAAAAGTCTTGAATAATAAAAAGATGATTTGGGTTCTTGGGTAATTCTATAGGCTTCCTCCTGCATTTCTCCCCCATCGCACAACTTTTTTAAACAAACCAATATGTCATATGTAAGTCCTTGAAGGAACAATGAAGTGAAGTGGTAAGATCCAATCTAACTTCATATCAAATGTTACGCTCTTGTGGGTGTGGCAGTAGTTTTCTAGAGCCTTCAAAGGATTTGTTGCCTTGATCAAAAGCAGAACAGCGAAAGAAATAAAGTGCACTACTTTCTCGCATGTTTCAAAATTCTTAAATAAATTCCTAAACTGATTTGAGCAATAAAATCATAAGCGAGAGCTACAGTACGTTTGCAACGAACTATTGGATAACCTA
The DNA here is from genome assembly GCA_916050605.2 of Platycheirus albimanus. Classification (NCBI taxonomy): domain Eukaryota; kingdom Metazoa; phylum Arthropoda; class Insecta; order Diptera; family Syrphidae; genus Platycheirus; species Platycheirus albimanus. The sequence goes on along the minus strand of OU696696.1, from coordinate 270,142,450 downwards.
ATTCCCTATTTTTGTTATGGGTATGCCTTCGCTAGCGCAATAAAAAGGCGTATGCCTTTTTTTTGTAACGAAGTTACACCTTCCCTGCCGCCCCCTCCGCATCCGACCGCAATAACCAACTAACCACCGCCGCCAACCCCCGCAATAGTTCCAACAACGCCACCGATCGGCACGATGAAATTACATCTACCCCTCCACCCCGCACCGCTGATTTGGACTGCCAACCACTTCCTAGGACCTAAACCAGAAGAGCAGCCAAATAAATGCATCACTCAAAACGAATTATTCATTTGCAAGTATTATTAACATTTACCTTTTTAATTCACAGTCATTTCTTTCAGTGAATTTCCATAAGTAGATGTGAAATTTGCAGGGAAAATCAGACTCGATCTCCCAGCCATTGGAAGAAGTTCTATTGCAAATAGAAAACCGGGATAAGAGTTCTCATTCGAAGGTACGCTGCGGGGAATACCAGCAGAAACCTCACCAAATTTTGAAGCAAAAGTTTTTTGTCAGCTTTCCACTCCGCTGTTGGTCGTGGTGGATCGTTGACCGGCGCGGCGTTAGGCCACTCGTTTATTGTCGTGGAGCCCTTCCTTTCGAGAGGAATCTCCACAGACCTACAGTATCTAAGGTATCATAAGAAATGAATTGTAATCTTTTATTTTAAGATTATCAACAAGAATATGAAATAAACTGTTAAGAAAATTAAGATTAATAAAGACATCGTTGTTTCGGAGTTCGACACTCTTCAACCCTGAGTTTTTGCTTTCTTTTGGGAATAACCCTGGACATCCATGAGCTAACCTCAGCCTGAGTATACAACAAAAGCATCACAATGCCGCCCCCAAAGTTGAGACTTTTTATTGCCAGGCCCAGGGCAATTACTATGAGCTCAGTGACATTCAATTTTAAGCTTGCAGATCGATTTGAACAAAACAAGACAAAACTTAAATTTTTAAAAATTAGATTTTAAAGGAATACATACGAAGTATGTATTTACTTCAAAACTGCAACCGATAGTTAAATAAACATTATAAAATTAATGCATATTAAAACTTTTGATGGAAACGCCCCTTAAAAGTGGGCGTGTCCTAAAAAAGGTGTGCAACAAAATTTAAATCACTAGCTGAGCTTTGATCGTTAGTCGATTTTTAGGCATAGGTATGTGTAAAACTACAGCTGAATCGAGTAGTTTTAAAACGATCTTACCTGAATAAAGGTATTTTATCAAAATCACGCCTTTAAAAGTGGGCGTATTGAAAAAATTTTACACAAATAAAATTCAAAGATATATTTTTCATACAACGAATGAAAAAAAATGTTTAAAATGGATATTGGTGCCCTAAATTTTTAAAACTGTTTTTGTTCTTTCATGAAAAGTGGTCGTTAGGCCCGCCCGAAATACAAACATTTATTTTCATACACAAATTTCTTAATTGTTGATTTATTATAAGTACCGTTTATTTGTAAAACAAAATTTTTGACAGTTTCTAATGGAAAGTGGGCGTTAGTCACACCCAAAATGAATTTTCTTGCTTTCTTACACAAAGTGTTTACGTACAACTAATACCCACAATTTTTTTGTTTTTTGATCGAATATAAGCATGGTTATTTTATTAAAATAATATTGAAAGTTTTGTATAAAAAGTGGGCGTCAGCTACGCCCCAACTGAAATATTTTTGTTTTATTTTGCTTTAATCGTAACTGTACACAAAATCAGAATTTAATTTTGCCAAATAGAGGTTGTCGAGCGAAAATAACGATTGTGGTCGTGTTTGTGGGCGGATTTCAGCAATTCACAAATTTACCGTTAATCTTGAACCAGATAATTACCAAATTTCGAAAAATTTCTCTAAAGAGTATATTTACACACAGACGGACGCGACGGGCGGACATCACTAAATCTACTACTCCTCATAAAGGGCTCCCTGAAGTTACTCCATAGGAAATTACGCCTGAATGAGTTTTGGAAAAAAAAGCTCAAACAATTTGGGCGTAAAAATGTCCAAAATATTTTTGGAAATTTTGCCAAAAAGCATGTAAATTACGCCGCAATTTTGGAGAAATGGCCAACAAATGAAAATGGAAATTACACCAAAAAAATATAAACTTGTTGGCTCAAATTCCAAACTTGAAAAAAAAAACACCAAAAAAAAACAGCTTTTTCTGGCTGAATTTACAAAATATCTTTGGAAATTACTCCCAAAAAGTAAAAAAGATATTGCAAGGATCTTTCTCAACTACTGTTACTTAGCAATTTGAGGATTTATAAATTGATTATTGTGGCGGTTTTTATAATGTTATCTGTTTAAAAATCGAGTTTTTACAATACTTATTTGGGAAAAACAAAACGTTAATTTGTTGACGTATTTTTCTTTTTTGATTATAAAAAAGCCAAAAAGCTTTTTTTTGGCGTTTTTTCCAAAAAAAATCGTTTGGCTTTTTTTTCTTAATCCAACGAAAAAAAAGGCACAAAATTTCCGGAAAACAAAACCAACATTTTTGGGTCTTTTTTATTAGGAAAAAGAACCAAAATATTGTATGGAGATTTTTGGGCGTTTTTTTTTTCATTTTTTTTTTTTGTTGCTTAATTTCCTATGGCGTAAAAACATTGCTGTTTACCGGTTTTAAATGCGTTGAATAATTAACAGAAGCCTATTAGCTTTAAGGATCATTAAAAAAAAGTCATATAAAAAAGAAACTTAGATAAAAGGCAGACGAAAGAAAAATAAGCGAATAAAATATTATACAACAGTTTTAAAATCGCGCGATTTTCATACAAAATTTTCATCGTACAGACTTGAGTCGTATACTAACGGTGACCATCCGTCCTCTTTTTTAGAGGACAGTCTTTTTTTTGGTATCGTGTCCTTTTTTTTTTTTTTTTCTTCTTAAAGAGGACAGTAATTTGTCCTCTTTTTACTCAATTGTCCTCTTAATGTCCTCTTTTTTCTTTGAAAACTTTTTCCTACACAGTATAGTACTTTCTTCAGAACTAAATTACTTAAACACAAAATGAAGACAGCACTGGTTTGAACAATTCAGATCTGTTACTGGTTTTTGCTATTGTGAATCAATCGCAAACTGTCACCCAAATCCAATTGTCAAGTTTTCATTACATTCTTTTGGCTTTTTATATACATATATATATATACTAATAGCGAGTTTCATTCACGAAAAGAATTGCTCTTTCTGTCAAAAGATTCGATCTTTTTCACTTTTAAGAGTTTCATTCATTCAAAAAGTGCAATTCTAGATCGATTCTCAACACGAAAGAATGCATCTCTGATGAGTTGGGAGAATCGATCTGAATACTTTTCTGTCAAACGTCAAATGAGAAATAATTTGTTATTTTTTGTCGTTTGTCGTGAAATTGTGCCAGTCTGTGATAAATAAAACAAAAATAAACAAATAATGAACGAAGGACTTGATATGTACTTTAATTATCCAATTAATTATCAATTAGCAATAATCCAAAGTCAGCAATTACAATGACAAAAGACAAAAACCAAATGACAAAAAGTCAAATTGCCAAAACAAGTTTCATTGAAAGTGCATATGCAATTTTCGATTTTGAGAACAAATCTTCCAAATTTGAATGAAACTCGCTATAAGACTCGTAGAGTTTTCGATGTCGCTTCCAGCTTCAAATGCCCCTACGGAAAGAGTCTTTTCAATTTCTAATAACATTTGGACACCTGAAAAATCGCAAATAAAAGTTGATACACTAGAGGCAATGCTGATAACAAAGTGCAATTATGACTATAATTGTGGACTTTTCTAAGAAGTCGGGATGACGTCTTAAAAAAAATTCACTGTGAAGAAAAATGGATTTTGTTTGTCAAACTGAACTGAATTGTAATTTGAAGTATATGTACAAATATTTTGAATAAATATGGTTTGTTCCTAAACTTGTTTATGTAAATTAAAGGTTTTCCTCTTTTTTGCATCTGAAAAAATGGTCACCGTACGTATACTCGATGCCAGTACGACTCAAGTCTGTAAGATAAAAATTGTGTTAGAAAATCGCGCGATATTGCAAGGGAGCACACACATCATTCGATTTACTTACGATTTCATAAAAATAGAAGTAGATAAGATCTGGTTTTCGGTCGACAGCGTTTGACCATGCGATATACAGCGCAACATGTCGTGCACACACACGATACAATCATTGCATTCTACCTAACTTTTGGACTATAATCTGTACGATAATTTTATCGTGTACTTCGTGCTCTAAATCAATCTGCGAGCTTTTAATTTAGCGTCGCTAACTTCATATAGTATTGGTTTGATCTCAACAATTCAAATTTTAAACTTTGGGCGTTTCACACGCCTTGTTTTGTTGCACTAGCAGTTATGAACAACGGACACCAAAAATTAAGATTTGCATTTTCTGTGAATTTCTTTTCAAAAACCTGTTCATATATTAAAATCATCAAAATCGACTTAATCACAACCTTTAACTTTAATTTTTCAAGAAAAAAATAATAAACTTGCCATTTATTTGTGCCACACCCATTTAGGGCGTGAATTGTTGAAAGGAAAATTTTGTACCAGTTATTTGTCATAAACGCATGTTGGAATATTGTTTCAACAGTTCTTTGGAAATTTCAAATGCAATATTTTTTATGAGCCCATAACTAGCCCTTATAAATTACACATTTATGTATATCTTTGTATAGTGGATTGTTCTGAACAACGGACCAAAAGTCATTATTTTTTGAAAATATTTCCCTTCTGTTTTATTTTTTAATTAAAGAGTAACTCAGAATTGTCTCAAAATTGAGGGTTTCCATTACTTTGGACTTAAAATATTATTAAAGAAAATTTAATTAAAATTAAATTAATACAAATTCAAAATAAGTATTCTTATCTAGGACCTTTCTCTTGAAAAAAATCATTATTTCACATTTTTAATGTGTTTCAAAACTAATTTATTTTCCTTTCTTTATTTCCAGGTAAGTCTAACATTTTCTGGACATGATTCTAAAAGATCTTTGAATGGTTTGTTGGATGCAAAATTTATCAATACAAAAATACAATTTCAACAATTATACTGGCATCCAAAAAGGTTAGACGCTTCCCTAAAGTGTAATCCCTAAACGAAATAACTAACCACCAAATCAAAAATACTTTAAAATATTTAGAAATGCAAAAAAAGGATATATTTTTTTTCACAAAACACTGATAAAATGGAAACGTCCATCAGCCTTAGCAAAACAGTTCCTGATACTCAGTCCATTCTGCCATCAAACTTCTTTTCTCGTTAAATGCATCCTGAGTCCTGACATTCAGCCACCCATTTATTACAAAAAAAAAAAAAAAAAAAAAACATAAACCTGAATATCAACTCATATCTGAAAAAAAGTAACAAAAAAAAAACTATCAAAACCTAAAAAAAGTCCTTCGAAACGACTTTAAGAGAGTATATGCATGACTTTCCATACATAGAAAATGAAGGACGAAATCAACTTTCAGCAGCTTGAGCTAGAGCTAGCTATGCGGGAAAACTTTTCATATTCGATATTTTTTGTTGTTGTTGTGTTGACCGCAAAGTTTACATAATATACCTATTGTGTGTGTGGTTCTGTAAATGCTTACTCCTTCCTTCCCGCCCTCGCTCTCTCTATGACCTAGCTCCTAGAATATTGAAAAAGTTTCCCTTCGTCCACATAAAAGCCATTTTGTATGAGTCATCACGATCCGTGACCTGTTTGTAGACAATCATGCAAATTGTACTGTTTTTTTGTTTTTTTTGTTTAGGTAGTTCCTCCAACAAAAAAAAAAAAAACCAACCTAGGTTGATGGCCAAAAAATTTTGGATAGTGGCGAGTAGACCAGAGACCAGACCATATAGACCATCCAGTGCCTTGCATCGTGTTCCTTTCGGGATTGGAATAATTAAAAACTGTCCTACGTCATCATCAATCCTCCATTTTGCAAAAGGATCACTAAGCACCAAGCAACGCCATCATGGCGTGGTGGAGTAGCTCTTTTTTATGTTTGGCTCCTTTGCATCCATTTGCATGTGTGTAACATTTATGCATATGCAATTTGAGTTTTTGCTCCTCGTCCTCTGGTATATCCGTCCTGATGCGTTTGTGAGTATGTTTGTTTGTAGATTGCTTTATTGCGAATCCTGCCAATAAATTGGTCAGTCGATTACGTCTTTTTTTTATCCCGAGGACACTGTTTCCGTTCCCTCTTTGGTTGGGGTATTGTGTGCTGCATTAGAAAAAGGAAAAGTTGCAGGACGTAACAACTAAAAAAAAAAAAAAAAACCATTTAAAAAATTGGAGCAGAGTTGGTGGAAAGCGTACACGTCCTTGCCGCCAGTCCCCGGATAACCTTCCCATGAGAGATGATAACATCAGGAGCAGCAGAGTTGAAACATCATACACATCCTAGAAGATCCTTTGTGTGAGTGAAAATTGTGTCAAAGTGTAATGTACGTCTGTTATAGTTGTTGTTGACGTAGTTGTTGTTGTTGTACCTATAGTTGCTTTGCCATTGCCTCCTTGCTGTGCGTGATGTTTTCCAAGTGACGAGATACACATACACATCCTTCATGATGCTCCCGATTTGAATCCTTTGTGGGAGCAAATTGGGTTTTCAACATTTTTCTTTAATTTTTTTTTTTTTTTTTTTTTTTGTAAGCCACATATTTCCATCTTTTTTTTTTTGTTGTTGTTTTGTTTTTGTGTTAAGTCATGAGTTCTCAAATCTTAATCTTTTGTTTTTTTTTTTTATTTTTCTTCTTCTTTGGAATATTATCAGGATGAGATGTATCTTGGTTTAGTTTGGTTTTGTATAGGCCTATAAGCTATGATGAGGGTTGAAACGAGATAATGCCAGAATAGATTGAAGATTTTTCATGCTACAGGATGTGGAAAGGACTAACAGATTTGCAACATAATTCGTTTTAATGTGTCAGAGTTAGATTGTGTTGCGGGATGATTATGTCTATCATTATGAAAAGAATTTTAGTTTTAATGGGAAAATTACACATCGGAACTATGGGGAGGAAAGGATTGGAAGAAAGGCATTTGCTTTCATCATCAAACTTTTCAAAAGATTAGAAAGTCGTTTGCTCATTAGGTCAGGATTATAGTGTGTTAAGAGAATATTGGCGTGATATAGAGTTGGTAAAAATAATAGAAATTGCATTCCACATCCTTACCCTTTTTGAAATGAAACCACAACATCTAAACAAGGAAAACAACTTTAACCAATTGGAGCACATTACATTCCACTTTTCCAGAATATTTTGTAGAATTATGTTTGAGGCTGAGGGAAAGAAAAAACTTTGTTATTTAGAGTCTTCCAGCTCAGCACTTTACATTGAAGTCCTTCATTGTCGCGGAAAATCCAAAACGGAGTAGTCCCATGAGCTATGACTCCAGCAAACAAACTGGAGAAATTCTGAGGTTGGGTCTATGAAGGGGATTCAATGTCTGAAGCCTGTGAAAAAAAGCACACGATAAAAATTCCTGTCGGATATAGCCCCATAGTCGATACTACTTCGTCTCCACTCTCCAGTAAGTAAACTGGAGAGAGATCATGTTGGAACCTTGAAGAGGATACTTCTCTTAATTGTTTCTTCATTAACATGACATTTTATTTTTTGTTGGCACTGAGGGGGCCAACGGTTAACAGTGTTGATTTCTTAAAATTATAGTAATAATTATAATATCTATGTTAAAAAAACTTAAAATAAAGTCGGTTGACTTGTTGATCTTGGGATGTTCAGTTCCGGATGTCCAGTTAATAGATTGGTGATGTTGGGGGTTGGTGATTAGCCACGGTGGTATGCTGACCCAGTGTCAGTGTAGAAGGAGATTATTTCTCACTTGCCCTCTGGGATCCTTTCCGGTATGTCCAAGGCATTTAGATACCTTGGTTCAGGATGTCGTTCCTGGGTGGTCATCCTTCTCATTAGGAGGTTTGGGTGGTTGGTGGTGTTTGTTATCATTTTCCTTGCGCACTTCAAGAGAAATTGGTCCAGTGGCTGAATTCCTGCTTCTTCGTAGACTCGGGTGTTGCTGTAGTGCTTTCGCCTCTGACGGTCAAACACCAGTCCGGTGCATATCCGCAATATCTTCCTTTCGAAGATTAGGAGTTTCAGCATTGCAGTTTTCGATATGGTGAACCATACCGGAAAACTGTAGCTGATGACTGGTCTTATCAACTGCTTATAAATAAGCAGTTTCGTTGGCTGACTCAGTCCTGTCCTTTTCTTCATCAGGGGGTATAGGCGATGAAATGCGTGGTTGGCCTTCCTTAGTACTGCCTTCGAGTGCGGGTTGAACTTGAATTTCTCGTTGAAGTTTATTCCCAGGTACTTCACGTTCTTACTGGCTGCTATAGATGATCCATCGGGTAACTTCAGGACCAAGCTTCTACAGTATGCTGCTAATCTACTTCGGCTACACACCAGTTCGATGCGTTAAATTGGATTCCCCATTTCTTATAAAAGTTGAAAAGCATGGCTATGTGGGCTTCGACTCTCCGGACTGCTAAGTTTGGCGCTATGGATGAAGCGTAGGTCAATGAGTCGTCGGCGAAGAGCAAGTTTTCACAGTCATTTGGCACAGGTTGATCAGAAGTCATCAAGCTATACAAGAAGGGTCCCAGTTTCGATCCTTGGGCGACACCGGCTTTTATGTTCTTCAGTGACGATTTGCAGTTTTCCAGCTGGACGTAGAATTTTCTGAAAGAAAGAAAGGAGACAATTATTTTAGTAAGTGGCGGGGGTATACCAGGTAATTTTAGTTTGTGTATAAGGGCCTCTATCCATACACTGTCGAAGGCTTTCTCGACATCCAGAAAGCATCCGACGGTTACCCGATGGCTGTTGAGCGCTATGGAGACGTCCGATTGGAACTTCAGCAGTGGATGCAGTGTTGAATCATTTTGTCTGTCAATTGCACATAGTTATATCATGCCTATCAGCAAGAACAAACTGTGAGTTGATTCAATGAAGTGAAAGTTTATACGATCAGAAATGAAAACTAAAGGGTTTTTCAACTTACGCAGGTAGATTTTGGCAGCCATTTTACGGTAGCTATGGTGGCTCTTCACAGTCGACTCTTTTCTCTTCAACGTTTAGTGGCAGGATTTGAGAAAACTAGTTTGGGAATCATTTTAGCTATCAGTACGTCAAAGAAACACAAGATTGGCCGAGAATATCGCCGCGGTTTGTGAAAGTGTACATCGAAACCCGTTGTAGTTGATTCACCATTGTTTGTACGCTGACTGGACTTCGAAGCTTTTGGAAGAGCACCCCCTTTTTTGCCGATCCTTTTTATCGCATTCTGTTGCCCCAATTCTTCTAAGACTTTGTTGATGGTCTCGGGCTGTAGCTCATGAATTGCTAAGATTTAGATTGTGAAGCGATCACTAATTAATTGCCTAAAACAGTTAAAAGTATATTCAAATTGCTTCGATACTTGAAATTGTCCCGCCGCCGCGCCGCCGGCTATATTCATATTCATATTTAAATTGACACGCGCTGTGCACCAGCCATACCCATAAGCCATAACTAAAACTATAGCCATAACGTTCATGTCATATGACACCTTCAGTGCATGAAGAATATTATTGTGTTTACGAATTGAGAACGTCATTACGGCTCACTGGCTTATGAATTGCGGCAATTAAATAATGCATTGTCAGCATACTCGTAAGTTCAAGCATTTCAAGTGCATGGTACGGAGATATGCTGATTATCCATATCATGGAAAATCGATAGAACGATATCGATTATCGAAGTATGGTTGGATTGGATATCAACGAAGGCAATACATAATTTTGTATAAATAGAGATAATAAAATCAAGAATATTCATTTCTATTTTGGAAGCCAAAGTAAACGTTCTTTTCACTATTATAAAACAACTCGCTGGTGGTAACTGAGCGTTAATTTAACTCCATTATCTGACGCTCTACAGAGCAGTATTGTTTTTGGGTAAACGTTTATCAGGCAGTTTGCCGGACGATTTAGGGAGTTTAATTAGACTTCATCAGCTTCTACCAAACTTTACATGGCAATCCTGCCAGTTCAGTAAATTATACTGAATTGGGATGAATAAGAACCAGTATACCTAACCAGAAAGTTTTGATGTCAAGCGCAAACTTGAAGTTCAAAAAAATAACTTGTTTTAACACCCAAAAATATTTCCAAAGCACTGCGTAGAAGATTGTTTCTAAGCAGCATTTTTCCAGTGCGACATCCTGTTAGGATTGTGCTTCAATTGTAATTCAAAGTTCCTCTTCCAACATTGATTTGTCATCGTTAAGAAAATCATGAACTACAGCAGTTTTGATGGCCGAATCGAATTAATAAATTTCTTTTTTATCACACGCATTTGCAGCATTATCCCTGAAGTTGGTAAAAAACCTGCAATAATTAAGAGCTTCAATTGCATAACATCGGTTCTTCACGGTTACCCACAAATGAAGGTTGTCCAAATTCATGCCTTCAATTTTAGTAAAAAAAAAAGAACTCGGTTAACATGACTCTGTAACGCCCACCGTTGACCGAAAAGTTGTTCCAGCTTCGTTTTTGAAGAAAAATCGTTCGATGATGCCACCACCTCACATTGTATGAGGGCATAAGCTATACGTTTGCTCCTAACAGAGAAGCACTTTCCATGACATTAATTTCTCTTGGAGGATCTGTCACTTCCTCGCAAGAGGCAGTGCCCCGTAAAATTACTTTTTAGGTGGAATCGCCAGGGATCGAACCCAGAAACTTCGGCGCGGCAATCCGACACACTAACCACTACGCCACGGGGTACTGCAGCTGCCTTGGTTACGCGTTCAAAAACCTTAAGAGAGTCATAGTTCAACCCCAACCCCCTTCCCCCCGCCACCACTCCACAATCCGCGCTAAACTGTCATTCTCTGCGGAGGCATTGTCTTCTTGACATTGACATGCTGGTTTTCCGAGCCCCAAAGGTGCGGAAATTTTGTTGGTTAAGTCAACTGCCAAGACGAAAGGTCAGAAAGATAATTTTTGGCCTCAAATCATTGTCTTTTTCAAACTGCTATAAGGCTCAATTTCAATTATTGGAAATTGTAAGCGCATACTCCGCAATCTTTGTGCAGAATTCTCCTCAGCCTAGTGCGTGAAGTCGAAGTGTTGAACTGTTGAGATCTATAGATCCATGGCGAGTTGATATTCTTACTCTCGGCTACAGCACCCTCATTCTAGTCTGTGCTCACTGTACAACGACGGAGACTAAGAGTGTTGTTCACTAGCATACCAGTGTCATGAACTTTTTCACAAACTTGCATACAGCAGGGGCTGTGGGTACTTCATTTGGCTACGCAGCACTGACTTCGGAAATAAGTTTTTAATATTTCGTGGCACGGAGGTATGGTTCTGGCTTTCTGACAAGACTTCAAGCTGAAAACAGCTGTCAGTGTCAAAATAACCTATGATTTAAAAATAAAAACCACTTGATGACCCACGCTTTACCCAGGTAACAATGCATCTTTAAAAAGTTACTTTTTTGGTGTGGACTTTTGGCCGTCGACGTTAGTAAAACAAAAAATAAAAAAAATAAATTGTTGGCACAACAGCTCCAAGCGGGGCCGGGGCCTGTGACTTACACTCTCAACCATTCCTGTGTGTGCGTTGATATTCTGCAGGAATGGAAGGGACCTACAATTTACCGCTGAATCCGAACGGCTAACAGAGAAGCACCTTCCATGACATTAATTACTCTTGGAGGATTTGTCACTTCCTCGCAAGAGGCAGTACCCCGGAAAAAAACTTAAGGTGGCAACGTCAGGGATCGAACCCTGAATCTTCGGCGTAGCAGTCCGACACACTAACCACTACGCCACGGGGTACTACGTTAGTAAAACGGTCACTATCAAACTAATACCTCTGTAGTTGGCGCAGATTATCTCCTTTCATGTAGAAAGAGCACACAATCCTGAGGTTACATTAGTCAGTCATACTTTTTTCCGATGCCCTGTACAGATGAGTTGGTGTATTCCCCTCACCTAGTCATCTCTCAGTACTTTGAAGACCTCGACTGGAAGACCCTCCGCTCCAGCAGCCTTATTAGATTTTAGTTAAGATATCGCTATCCGAACTTTTTCCTGATTGGGTTCACGAAAGTCTTCTTTGTCATCATTCGGATTGATAGGATCATTCTGCCTGACATCGATTTTTTGGTTATCGTCACGGTTTAACAGACTGCAGAAGTATTTTTAACCAAATTTAAAGCACCTATATACTGTGTATTTACTACGGATACTTTTGATACATTGACGAAGTGAAACGTTGTGATTTAAAACTAGATGAAACGAAAATGCGTCACGGCAAAGAGACAAATATATAAACACATATAGAATTAAGCCGGCGGCGGCGATAGAATGAGACACAGTATTTTATATTCTAGGTCTCCACCGAGTAACAAACTTCGTAGCCTCTCCACTATCTTCTACTAAGAGTTGTGGATATGAGTGTGCCTCTGAATAGTCTTGCAAGTATGTCTAAAACTAAAGTTGAAAGGAGTCCTTCAACTCATTCTCTCGTAGGTTACTTTTCTGAAGTCTCACTCCAATCGAGTGTGAATTTCATACACAGTTTTTTATATTTCCGAAACCTTTAAAGTCCTCCATAACAAAAGACTTTGAAGATGTTCCGATAGCAATATACTTAGTTACAACATATTCATTGCAGGTAAGGATACAATCCGCCACCAGCAGTTACAATGTGCCTTCGATTTGTATTCTCCTCATACATATTGCATTAAGTTTCCTATTTTATTGGACTGTCATGGGATTCTGACATTCCAAATAATTGTAACCTTTCTCAGTTTTCACTAACAAGGATATAAAAAACATTTTTTATATCTTGTATCGTTTGCGTAATCCACTTAATTCAGATAAAACAATGCACCACAGAATTCCATATTATAGAAATGACTGTACAAATATTTCTATCCATTTCCAGAGAAACCATTCTAGCTGGCTATCTACTCAAACTAATAATCCAATTTCGTGGTAATTGGGTCCACTCTGTACGCGATGCTGTTGTTTGCCAAACGAATAACCCCCGAAAAAAAAATGTTGGTATATCTTCGAGAAAATGGCAATAATGCCAAACGATGGTATCCCCCGAGAGATGACCATCAATAGCACACTGACTCTTCTGCAAAACTACCAAAAATACAAAAAAATAGAAAAATGAAATAATCGAGAATATCCTTTTACTATTCCCTGCACACACAAAACCTATTCATATCATAATCATTTCATTTTCGGGGAATGGTTCCTCTCAACTAACGGCTTAATGAACCGTTCTGATGCTGTCGGAAAACAAGACAAGCGGCGAGGGAGGCTCGAGGTTGTATAGTTGTATGTAGGTACTCTATGCCCTATACCCTATACCCCATACCCCAAGCCCAATCCTAACATAACCGACTCAATAAGACGGAATGAAAACTGATTACAATTCCTTTTGTGTGCTCCTCTCCCTCTACCAAGGATCCTGCCAAAGCTACTGGGCCACAGAATTTGCACAATCAGAAGTAATCAAGGAGCGAGAAAATTTCCTTCTTTTATCTTATGTCTGTGATTTTTCCCATCCTTGAAACTGGTTTTGAAACGTACCTACTTGTATAACCAAACCAACCATCATCATAGCAATGGCAATCGGGATGGAATGGGAGGGAGGCAAGCAAGCAGTTTGCAAAGCCAAGTAATTCGTAAAAGGATTCCCATAGTGAGGAGAGCGAAAAAGAATGCCATGGAACAACTTAAGACCCCCGAACCAAAAGGAAACCGTCTGTAAAGACAATCTCCTTCCTTCCGTTCTTCTTCTTCTTTCGCGGAATATGAAACATTTATTTTAATTTCTTTGATGCATTTCTTCAAGATTCGAAAGGGGATGCAATCTTCTGCCAGGATCTTCTTGGTAATTTTTTTTTTTATACTTTTTGTCGTAAAAAAAAATAAAATAATGGCACAATTGTGGCTCGCATTATGGATGATTTTTTTTTTTTTTTTTTTTGAGAGAGAGAGACCAAAAGAAAAAGGAAGTTAAAGGACGAAAGGAGGTGCGACTGTAAGACGTGTTTTTGCCTTCTGGGTGAGCGTGATTGAGCATTTGTGTTTGTGGTCATCGTTATTATCATGATTATAGGAGAGATGCTTTTGTCCGAATGTAATCATTGTGAAACGTGGGAGCGTTTGAAAGAAAAATGTAGACTAAGGACAATGTTCGAGGTATGAATTTTAAAAAGCAACCTTTGCGAGGGTGTATCTATTATAAGAGAAAAGAAAATGTATCTTAGAGATGAAAGACAATTTAAGAACTGAGAAGGTATGAGTTAGGATGGAATTTCTTAGGCTTCATTATTTGAGTGTTCAATTGCTTCTGGAGTTTCTCCCTGAGGAACAATGAAATGATACTTCAAGGAGACAAAATTCTTATATTCCAGATACAAATTCAAGGTCTTCTTTACTGAATATAACTAAGCCTTTTTTTTTGATTTTTTGTACATCAATTAATCGTGACAGAATAAGATTGTCCCTTGAATTATCTAAGATTTTTAAAGGATTAATATAAAAATCAAAGAAAATGGCATAACAACGGGGACACAGCCGTACTTTTGTCAGAAAGCCCAAAAAGTTGTTCGTTGAAGTTGCAAAAAGAAGCCATACTTGTTAAAAGCTCTGCAACCATTTTGTATTGAGTGGAAAGTCTAAGCCTCCCCCTCATTTTCTACCTGAACAACATATTTTAAAAAAATTGTCAAAAATGCCTTTTTAAACAACAACAAATGGCGGACAAGCTTAGGTCAGTTCAGTTAAGAATTCATGCACAACAAAGACTTGAAAATATTAAATATTTGGTGGATTTCTCAAGAGCTTTTAACGAGATACTTTTAAGTTTTTTCTCAAATGAAATGCAAATATCAAAAGGTTTCTCAATTAACTCTTAAGGAATGCAAGATCGGTCAAAGTCGAGAGCATCTCCATGTTTCGTATTAAAAAAAGGGGTACCTCAAACACATCTTCTCTTAAGACATTGCAAAAACTTTTCATTTGAGAATCCCAAAACTATTGGATTATTCGTTTCGAAAATGTAGGTATTGTTTAGTCAAATAAAAATATTGAGGCTTTTAAATTGCCAATTGATGTGCCACAAGGTTCACTCTAAGTGCCTGTACTTGTACATAATTATGAATAATCATGCTTTTTCATTAACGTTCTTTACCATCTATACTCTGTCCAACATAAATTGTCAGTACTGGGAAGAAAGGGATGTTTGCCTCTCATTCGCACTCTTTTGTTTTTCCGTAAGTTTCAATTGTAAGAACAGCTCTTAACAACTTCCGTAGTAAAAAAAACACGACTTAAAAGTACAAACTTCTTTAAAAAATAAAATGCACGACTGGGTCGCACGAACTTGCTCTTATGATAAGCAATTGCGTAGTGGCTGCATATATGGATATTAAAAAAAAATTAAATACTTTCGAAAATTCTTTTATTTCTTAAATTAGTTTAAGAGTTTTCTCGGAAAAACTAAGTATGCAATAAAATTTCAAAGCTATACGTCAATCTAGAAAAAAAATATATTGAAAATCGTTGGACCATTTTTTTTTTAAAAGGTTATTTTTGAAAAACTTTTTCAAAAAATATTTTGAAATTTATTTGAGTATGCAAATATATGACAATCTGTAGTTTACATTTGAAAAATAATTAAAAAAAAAATCAATGTACCCGTTTATAACATATTTCGAAAACCAAAAACTTTTTTGAAAAAATTATAAAAAATCAAAAAAAAAAGTTTTTGAAAATTTTGAAATGCCATATTAATAAAGATAATATAGTTTATGAGAAAATTTGATTTAAAAATACTGGTTCTATGAGAGTTACCGTTATTAGACAAATTTTGAAAAAAAATTTCGAACCAAAAGATAGATTTTCTTGCAAAAATAGCATTCTGAAAGTTTTATCAAAATCGTTAGAGTCGTTTTTGAGAAAATCAATTTTTGTCTTCAAGATTGTATGGCAGGTGCCGTTATTTTTGGACCTAGAGCAAAAATAAAAAATACGTTCCGAGGGACGGCCAAATAAATCCTAAATACCAAATTTGAAGCAAATTGGCCCACCCGTTCAGCCTCCAGAGGCGCGGACAGACAGACAGACAGACAGACAGACAGACAGACAGACAGACGGACGGACGGAATTTCCAGACCCACTTTTTTCGACTTCTCCATCATCGTAATGTCATGTGTGATTGTTATCTCAAATTTTTTTTTCTGCACGAATCCATAACTTGCCTTATAGTACCTATAATCGCAAGTAAAAATACACCTGTTCAAGGAACAATCTGGATTAAAAAATTCTTAAGAAACTACCCGTCTTAAAAACACAAATTGTACAAAACTCAAAAGAAAAAGAATAGGTACCCTTCAAAAAAAATCACTGACTTCAGAATTCTCGGTTCATTTCAGGCTCACCTGAGTCTGCGTTTAACGAGGCCTCTCACGAAATTTCATGCATGGCATACAAATTAAGAAAGAGATTCGAGAATCGAGTAATTTTTTCTTTTTGACGTGATAACGTCTAATAAATCGGTTTGGAATATATTGGCAGCACGCACGGAAAAATGTCACAGTCACAGTCACAGTTATCGTCCGTGAACCGACTTTACAGACGACCATGTTTTTTAATAGATTGAGAGAGAGAGGGAAAGATAGAGGGAGGGAGACATCAGGAGCCTATCATTTATATGCATAATATATTTACTTTTTGGTTTGCATTGGAGACGACAGTACAAAGAAAAATTTGGAAAAAAATAATTTGGCCAGTGAAAAAGTGTTTTTGAAGAAAATAAAATAAATACAAATACATAGTTTAAGTGAAACGAGTGCCCATTGTTATTTTTATAAGTTAATGTTTGTTATTTTTATAAGTTTACATTGATTTTTAACTAGGTTTTTCCATTCATACTTCATTTAATTTGTAACTTTAAAGAACATTGTCTTAATACATTTGTGACCATTAACAGAAGTTGTTTTCGATACTCCAACTCATTTGCTTTTATTACATTTTTGTTTTCAAGTTTGTTTTTGGTGCAATTTCGCTGAGCGGGACGAGTTCTCTCTCTCTCTCTCTCTCTCTCTCTCTCTCTCTCTCTCTCTCTCTCTCTCTCTCTCTCTTCTTCTCTCTCTCTCTCTCTCTCTCTCTCTCTCTCTCTCTCTCTATTTCTCTCTCACAAGTGAGTCCGTGGGAATTCTAATTTACATACTAAATGGAGCCGACAAACGTCGTTTTACGGCTCCGTATTTGGATCCGTATGTGGAGTCTAGTATGTGAATTGGACTCTGCGCGCAGATCCAATTCGAATCCATTTGCTCGAAGGGTAGGTAGGTCGGTACCTACACCTTTCAAAAATACAACAACATTAAAAGAAATGACAAACTACAAAACAAGATCTTTACGACAACAGTCATCATAAAGAACTTTTTTTCAAAGCTCTAAAACAGAAAGCTCCTCAAAAAACCCAGAGCGAAAAAACTGAACGAGCTACCAAACCGACACTGATTACTCTGAAGACGTATTGGCTGAACATCAACTGCAATTGGAAATTCAGTGCCGTTTCCTTTAGTATGGTGTAAAAATATTGATTTTGAAAAAACTTCGACAACAGACATGTACTGCCAATTTATGTTGGACAGAGTATAACAACTTTTGTTTCTGATGGAAAACATATCTAAACCGTTATGAACAAAGAGAAGACAACTACATAATATTTCCCAGTTTCATTATTTGTCATAAACACAAACCTAAATCAATTTATTCACTCTTGTTTGCTGTGATAATGTTAGCTTTTAAATCGAATACGAGATTGAAAAAAAGTGTTGTTTCACAATGCTTTTTTTTTTGACCCTGTATCCTTCACGAAGGATGAAAAAAGGGTTTTTATCCATTTTATAATTTATTATATTAATTCCTTTTGTCTTAAAATCGGAAGGGTTTAACATAATTACTGTACATAATTGAAGAGGTGTTACCCTGCCCCACTGATTTGCACAATCAAATACGTAACGCAAACACGTGTTAGTTTTGTTATAAATTATAAATAATGTTTACAATCTAGATTGAAGAGAAATGTTGGGATGGTGGTGGCATTGTATTTGTGGCAAGGTTTCAAAAATCAATGTTTGTAATTAAAAAAATAAAAATAAAAATAATAGCAAGTAATGTATACAAAAAAATCCAACTTGACATTTTCACAGAAAAAGGAATGATCCGCATGTTTGTATTTGGTATGAAGAACTGAACCAATTTTTACTTGCGATTATAGGAACTATAAGGCAGGTAATGCATTCATAAAAAAAAAAAAAAAAAAATCTAACAATCAAACATGACATTACGATGATAGAGAAGCCGAAAAAAGTGGTCCGACAATTCTGTCTGTCTGTCTGTCCGTCCTACAGCCTAAACGGCTGGATCGATTTGCTTCAAACTTGATAGATAGTATTATTATGACGTCATACAGAGGGATTTTTGGAATTAGCATTCTAGCTTTAAAACTAACGGTACCTGCCATACGATTTTTAGTGAAAAAATATTTTTTCTCAAAAACGGCTCCTACGATTTTGATAAAACTTTCTGAAAAGTATTTTATGTGCAAAGTTTATGTTTTGGTTGGAATGGATTTTTCAGGAAAAGTCTTATAACGGTACCTCCCATAGGACCGGTTTTTTGAAATCCGATTTTCTCGTAAGCCACTTGACGATTTTCGATGAATTTTTTAATATAGAAGCCCCTTTTTATAAACAAAATAATAAAAACTCTTAAATTTGTCAAAACATTATTTTTTGAGTTTTTGAAAAAAGTTAAAACATTTTTTTTTATTTTTTGTTTTTTCCAAAAATAGTTTTATCAATTTTATTTTTCTGATAAAAATTACAAATTTCTAGAAGTTGACAACCTCAAAAAAGATTTCCCCAGTCGTTCACTTTATTTGCATTGCTCAGGAGAACAAATCAATTTCTGTTTGATTCTTCGGTTTCAAAAACAGCTCTGAAGATATTAAAAATTATAGTGCGAACTTGCTCTAATGTGTTACAGTGCCCTAAGAGCTAGAGCCGGATTTCCAGCTAATGCACTGCACCCACTCTGGATTAAACGGGAAAATACTTGTCGAACTAATCCCGTCAATGCCATTTTTTAATGTAGCTGCTTTTGACAAATGGTTGCCGGATGCAATCTTTTAATTTTTTTTCAAAGTATTTGTTCTGATGAAGGTATTTCAAGCTTCAAAAAAGAATGTTTTGAATTTTTTTTTAAAAAGGATCTGTCCACAGGTTTTCGTTTTCCCTATTAGCGGCAATACACGCGCCATAATGCCCCTATAGCAACTGCGCCATATTACAAAAAAAAAATGGTTGTCTGTAAAGTCGGTTTACGGACGATAATTGTACGTGATAACCAGTACACAAAACACTTCATGTGTATAGGTATCTCTTCAAAAACCAACAACCAAACCACCTATAACCACCAACCAACCACAAATTATTTTTGACAATTTTTGCCTTACCACCCACCCCAAATACAACCACCGACCAAACACCCACTATTTTTGACAATTTTGCCCCACCCTCCCCCTCCAAATCTTGCAACACCAAACACCCATCCCACCTACAGCCACCAACCAACCGCCCAAAATTTTTGACAATTCCCCCTACACCTAATCACCCTCCCTCCTCCCCCTTCACCACCACCGCCAACGGCCCTCCCCACCTACAACAGCCAATCAATCACCCACCATTTGTGATATTTTTTGTTCACCCCTTAACCCAAACACCCCACATACAACCACCAACCAACACCACACTAAAGCCAGCCCTTCCTAACCACCACCAATCACCCACCCACTATTTCTGACAATTCCCCCCATACACCAAATTCAACCACAAACTGCAACTACAACCACGTGATACTCACTCACCATTTTTGACAATCCCCCCCCCCCCCCAGTACAACTATCTTTGACAATTCCCTCCACTACACCCTCCCCCCAAATCTGACCACCTACTACACCTACAGCCACCAACCAACCACCGACCATTTTTGACAATTTTTTCCTCACTCCCTCCCAACACCAAATCCACCAAATCCAACCACCTACCCCACCTGCCACCACCTGCCACCCACCATTTTTGACAACTTTTTCATCGCACCCCATCAAATCAACCATCCCCACCACCAAAACTGCCAACCAATCAACCCACCTAGAACCGCCAACCAACCACTCACCATATTTGACCATTCCCCCCCCCCCTCCATCCAATCATACCAAATCATCCCAACACCAAACACCCATCCCACCTACGGCCACCAAGGAACCATCCATAAGTTTTGACAATTTTTGTCTCACCACCCAAACCAGCTACAACCACCCACCATTTTGACAATTGTTTTTCTTCCCGACACTACCCCCCCCCCCCCCCCCCCATCAGCCCCACACAGCCACACACACTCCCACCACCACTAACCAACCACTCAACACCCTCCCCTCCCACTTTATCGACTTTCTAGGCTATCAAAGCAGCAAGGTAACGTGACTGTGACTGTGACTGTGACGTGACTGACATATTTTTGTGCGTGCTGCCCATATATTCCAAACCGATTTATTAGACGTTATCACGTCAGAAAACATCTGCACAAAACATCGTAAAAATGTCAGATGTTCTTTTACTGTCAATTCTCACTAACAACAAAAGAAAACCAGCATGATTCTCATCACTGCACTGCTTACAAGAAACAAGTAGGCGGAATACTTACCTACAGCGCAGCGGAGCAAAAAATGAACAATATTATAGTGAGCTCTCAAAACCAGATTATTTTTTTAATTTATTTTTTCACAGACGAACTACAAATCTTATAAGCTCGAGAACTTGACAGATAACGCGTTCTAAGCAGACCGAAGATTTCTTATTATTTTAATTGAAATGTAAGGATCGGAAGTGTGTAAGTGACAAGGTGCGCTATAATGCCCACTGCGCTATAATGCCCAAAGTTACAAAAACTGCGTTATTCTGATGATTATTAAAGTATATAATTAATTAAAGGCGATTGGAAATTATATGTTCTGTAAAAAATGGAATGATTTCGAGATGGTTGAGGGGGCCAAAATGCCTAGAGTGTAGAGGCCCTGGCTCACTAACTCCGGGCCTGTTAAGAGCTTCAGATATCTATAATACACATAAATAAAAATTAAGTGTCTGTTTGTAATTTCAAAATATCAGCTTTTTTACTTAATGTATGTATATGAAAGAATTTTTATTTTCAATACATTAATGAATTTTGGTGGATTGAAGTTCGCTGGGTCAGTTAGTTTGTAATGCAATCAAAAAAGCATAACTACGAGATTATTATATATCACTAGTTTCAAGGTTTTGGATATGGTTTCTTTAAGGGCCAGTTATACATTATAGTAAAGCATTGAACATCGTTTTTAAATTCTTGATCCGTGGGTCAACTTTATTTAATCCACCGAAATCGGTGGGTTAATTCTCAAACCAATCGTGAACCACCGTTTAAACTTTGATTACCTATACCTATGCAAACACAAACTATCCAAATGAATTGTATTAAATTATCTCAAGAATAAAGAATACTATCAGACTTGGAAGTAAACTTTGTGCTACCCAGTTGGGTACTTATTTCTTCGTGCTTAAAAAATTCCAAAACTATTGAATCACTTCTCATTGACCACACTTTTTACCATAGCTTATTTTAGGCAATATTTCCATTAATCTAAGTTTAATTTGTTTATTTCAAGCAAAAGACTTAAAGTTCCCCCTTCGTTTTCTTTCTTTTACTATTTTCCACCGGGAACATATCATCCCATAAAGTGTATCTCTCCTTAAATGGTTCTCCACCAAGTTGAATGTCCTTGTCATTATACAGTGTGTAGATGTCCTTGCGATTTGATGGTAGCCACTTCACTCCATCAATATCAATGGGAATCCTGAAATAAAAATTCATACGAAATAATCACAACTTCTCCAATTAATTTGACTATTTTTTGTTTCATACCCAGTTTCAGCAAATGAAGTCCACCATTTTCCAATCCTTTCAGCCATAAACATATCCGCATCATCGAGCTTCGGTCTGCGAGCCTTGAATCCAAAAAGGTATTGATGGTCATCAGCGTGTAGAACACCTTTATTTATATAAAAAAAAAAAAAACATTATACAAGGAATCCTCAGATCCCAAAAAAAAAAAAAATATCCCACCTCTTGGCTTATTATTCTCGTCGGGAAATGTACTAATCTTTCCCATATAGTCAAATCGATAATAGTACACATCAACATATTGCCTTGCCAAATGAACAAGTCTATAAACTCCATGACCTATAATCGCATCAGAAAATATCTCCCCAAAGTTTCCAAATGGTTGATCCTGAATGGGTTTTTCTTTCAAATAGAATTTCTGTATCCTTTTACTTTTTTGTATCGCATCCTTGTCCAATGTGTAGGTAAACATTTCTGGTGCATATTTTTCAAAATTAACACTGATATCGTTCAAAAACCCCTTGTTACTTGCATGTTCTGAAAATAATTCAAAAATTACTATCTGATGACATTTTGTATTAAAGTTTCTTACGGTAAATATTGAAATAGGCTAGTTCATCCTTTGTAACTCCAGTTATAAGTGGAACTCTGTTGAATTCTCCCTTAGCGAAGACATTGGTTGGTGTATCAAGGAGGAAATGTCCATCGACTTCGTAGTTCCATTTAACATTGACGAAACCATAAGCCTCCCAGGGTTTGCACGCGTCTATTATCTTCTCCCATGAAACATTTCTCAAACAATCTACAGAATCCTTGGAGTTGTATATTGGACATCCAACTAGCTTAGCTAGTTTCCTAGTCAAACCAAAATTATCCACAGTGAAATGATTGGTAGCCGAACCACTCATAGCAATTGCTCGGTGGAAAAGTCCTTTGGACAATGGTGAAGCCATGTGTAGGGTTACAGACATTGCCCCTGCACTTAGTCCGAAAATCGTAACCGATTTCGGATTTCCACCAAAGCTTGAAATATGGTGTTGAACCCATTGCAGGGCCATTACTTGATCAAGGAATCCATAGTTACCACGAGCGTCTTCGGCCTTTGTACTAAGAAAACCCAGTGCTCCAAGTCTGTAGTTCATCGTGACCAATACAATATCCTGATCCATAAGAAGCTCTGGCCCGGCTTCGTATTCACTATGACTGCTTCCAACTATATTACCACCGCCATGAATGTATACCATCACTGTCTTATTCCCTCTCAAGCCATGAGTGTAGACATTTAGAACCAAGCAATCTTCTGACATTAATTCGTTAGGGTAATTTCGTTGGGGGCAAATGAATCCCTCTTTAGTGGCATCTAGAATAGTTTCACCCCATGCAGGAACACTTACTGGTGCTTTGAAACGTCTATCACCGATGGGTGGTAATGCATATCGTATGCCGCGATATGCCATGAAGTCATGGTTATTAACGGTCGTCAAAATGGAACCCTTGATCTTACCCAAGCTGGTGTCAGCTATGGGATCATCTGTAGCTTGAGCGAATCTAACAAGAAACGCCAGAACGACGCACAACAAATCGAACTTCATGCTTGGACGGGATCGCTTTGAATACTGAAACTGATTGTTGGAACTAAACAATGATACGGGCAAAGTTATAGCTTTATCTAAAATACAGAGTGACCAGACTTAAAAAACTATAGTGATTTATAAACTACTAGTGAAACTTTATTTTCTTCGCCTCAAATTTTTTCGTTCAACTGTCGCATGTCGCAATATGGCGGCGACGATGGCTCGCATCAGCTGACCGCGTAGCATTTATATTCTCACTCATTCGTGAACGTGTTCCCGTATGTGTGTGTATTGATGTTAATGTTGTTGTTTACTTGATCGTGATGGACACCGATACAGATAGTTAGTCAAATTAACTGATTAATTAGGGAAAAACCAAGAATTGTGCAAAATGCCAATAACCTGAAAAACATTTCACTTGCATCATGGTTTCATAAAACCACACAATTTTTTTTTCGGTTTCATTTTTATGGCAAAGAAATCAATCAACAAATTAAATCACCATAAATCACACACTTTCTATTTTTTATACACTTTTATATAGAATGGGTATAATATTGTATTTGGCTTGGAGTTTGTAATATGGAGATGTATAATACCGTTAGGTACAGAATTCTTTATATTCTGACTCAAAATCAAAAGCGTAGTCGATTTAGCCATGTCCAAACAAAAATTGGTATACTTATAAAACCTTTGGTTTAAGAGTAGAACCGATGATATTCGCCCAAGAACACGCCCCCAATCGCCATTTTTGTTTAACAAGATCTATTTGGCAGAATTAAATTGGGTTTTTTGTACAGTTACACTCGAAATAAAACTCTTAAATTTTGCACACGCAAGAAAGGTATAGGTTAGGTATATCTTCTCTAAATTAAATAAAAATATAACAGTTCAGGCGTGGGTGACGCCCACTTTTAATATTGTTTTTATTAAAAAACAATGCCTATTATAGAGCGCAAAACATTAAATTGTGTGGGTATTATTTGTCTAAACAAACATCTTGTGTATGAAATAAAAAAAAATGATTTTGGGCGTGGCTGATGCCCACTTTTCATTAGAAACTATATGAAAATGGTTCTTGCAAATAAACGGTATCAATAGTGAATCCACAAGCCCAAATTAGTGCGTCTCTTATTAGAAACTAGTGTGTGAAAAGAAATTTTCGAATTTTGGGCGTGGCTTAAGCCTACTTTTCATGAAATAACGAAAAACGTAGTTTTAAAAGTTTAAGGTATGTGCTACCAATATTCAATTTTAACCTTTTTTCCGTTCGTTGTATGAAAAATATATCTACATTTTCTGGTGTAAATTTTTTCAAAAATACGCCCACTTTTAAAGGCGGAATTTTGATAAAATACCTTTGTTCAGGTAAGATCGTTTATAAACTATTCGATTTAGCTGTAGTTTTACACATAAATGCTTAATACTGACTAATGATCAAAGCTCAGTT
Source organism: Platycheirus albimanus (assembly GCA_916050605.2). Taxonomy (NCBI): domain Eukaryota; kingdom Metazoa; phylum Arthropoda; class Insecta; order Diptera; family Syrphidae; genus Platycheirus; species Platycheirus albimanus. Next base: position 270,117,358 of record OU696696.1, on the reverse strand, counting down.
AGTTCTTCAAATCCTTAGTACACGCCCACTTCTATGGGGCGTTTCTGTCAAAAGTCGTAATATGAATTAATTTTTTAATGTTTTTAAACTATCGGTCGCAGTTTTGAAGTAAGAAGATTAACACTTAGATTTAAGTTCCTTGGTAACGTAGCAGAGTGTGGTTCAAGAATTGTTAAAATCACCTATAATCGCTATTTCCATTCAAAATCTAATCTTTAAGAATTTAAGTTTCATCTTGCTTTGTTCAAATTGACCTGAAAGCTTAAAATTGAATGTCACTGAGTTTATACTAATAGCCCTGGCAATAAAAAATCTCATTTTTGGGCGTGGCACACGCCTTTTGTTACTGCGCTAGCAGTTATTGAACATCAGCAAAACAAAATTAATGTTATTGAATTTTGTCCGGTCTCTGCTAAAGAAGAATTTGGTTTCTTAAACTGAAACAGTGGTTTTTTTTCTTATTTCTAAATTCTGGCATGTACATGTACAGTGCCCAACGAAGATATAGGGATGTAACCGAATATAATAGTTACACAGTCAATTTTCTAAAAATTGTATTTAAGAAAAAAATATGCGAATAAAAAGCGACGCTGCTGGTCACACCAAGTTTTATTTATTTGCTATGAAAGTGAAAACAATTTAATGTTTGAAAGTGATCTCTAATAGCTAGATTTACATTGGCGTTATCTCTTTGACGTTAATACAAGACAATCTAATCTATTTTTTTTTTCAATCGTGAGCAAGCACAATTTGAAGTTTATGTTGATAGTTTTTCCATGATAAGAAAACTGATAAGCTTTCGATTTCAAGTACATATCTACATAATAGCTTTATGAAAAAGTTTCATAACAAACGCTTTATTTTTGTTTAAGTTTTGATGTAAAATAGGCACACACATGTCCGTCTTAGGATATACCGGGGCCCTTGGGCACACACAAATTTTGGGCCCTGTTGGAAACTAAGAAAGTGAAGGATAAAATTTTTATTTTGTATATATAAATAGTTCAAATTTCAATATGATTTATTTGAATGAAACAAACAACAAAGACGATGCCGATGGCCTCAGTAGCCAGTGCTTGTCTACTTCGTTGATTCATCGACGGACTAGATTGAAGTACAATATAATGTAAAGACTGTTTGCCAACATGACTACAGGCAACGTATGTACAGCTTCAAAAAACAGGGAAATTCGAGATTTATCCCACAGAATTGCGATTTATTCATAGTCATCGCAAAAGCCAATCTAAAAAAAAAACTGAACTCGCTTGAATTGGAATGGGAGATCAGTTCTCAGTTGGAATAATCAGATTTATCAAACGAACTTCCATTCCCTTGAACTTGCTCTTGATTGAATCAAATTGCTTATCAGTTTCTTGACGGACAACTGCCAACCATTGCACAAGTTCGCATAATTCAGATTATGCAACATGATTATTTATCGATTCCACCTTCAGCTGTTATTATACAGCGGAGTTCCGCAGGCACATTAAGCGAGTTCAAAAATTCCGTCGGATAGTCGGTCACGCTGTCAACAGATTTGTGTGAATGCAGTTTTTCAGTGATTTGACTTTGAATTATAAAATTCAAGCTGTCGACTCCGACGTAATTATTCTTCGCTGCTAGTATTACCCGTTCACTTACCCAATTGAGATTTTTATAATTTTGGGAAACACTTTGGTGACGAGCTCTTCATTCTAGGAGGATGTGAACTCGTTAAAATTTGACGAGAACAATATCAATCCAGTCGAAACATCAACGGATATTTGGCCATTGCCAAGGTCCAGCAGTTGTCTCGAGAATTTGGCAGCCGATGGGTCGCTCTGCTATGCGATTCTTATGTTTGTCAATTTCAACTTCTTGTCTCGAATCACCTCATAAAATCTTCATTGTTTGGTCATTTATGCATTCATCCCAGATGATGATTTTGCATTTTAGCAGCAATTCCACTGTCGCCGAGTCCTTGGTAATTCGTGCAGGTTAGCTTGTCAACCGTGAGAAGATTTATATGCAGCTTCAAAGCAGAATGTGCAGTTCGACCGCTTTCCAACCATGTGGCAACAAAGCCATAGGTTGCGACAGCCAACGCCATTTGAGATCTTGACCAAATTGTTGCCAGAATCAAATGACGAATGTCTTGGAAGCCGATAAAAGCGGGTACGCCCATTCTGCCTGTCTCCGTCTAAATAGTTACCTACTGCCTTAACGGCTGGACCGATTCAAACCTGTTACACAGTAGTTATTATTATTACGTTCTACAGAGGGGTTTTCGGAATTAGCATTCTAGCTCTTAATCCAACGGTACCCACCTGCCATATGAATTTTTGAAAAAATCATTTGTGTCAAAAAAGCCTCCTACTGTTTTGATAAAAATTTCTGGAAGTTGTTTTTATGATCTGGTTGAAATAGATTTTTCATGAAAAGTCTTACAACGGTACCTCCCAAAGGACCGTTTTTTTCAAATCAGATTTTCTCGTTAACCACATAACGGATTTTGATCAAAAATTTAATGTGAATGCTCTGTTGGAAACGATATAACATTGAATCTTAAATTTTCCAAAACAAAAAATTTGTTTAAGTTTTTGGGTTTTTCAAAACCGGTTTGTTGAAATTTTAAAAAAAAAATGTCTGATAATAAGTTTAATCTACTAGATGTTGGCATACTAAAAAAAAAATTTGAATATGTTTTCAAAAAGCTTTAAAAAACTGTTTTTCTCAATAATTTTTTTTTTTCGAAAAGTTTGGAAAAGAAATCAGATGATTAAAGGCCCTCCAGCCCATAGAATCCTTTGGTACGTGAGACCAAGTTCGTGCGACGTAGTCGTGCATTTTTTTTTTTTTTTTTAATAGAGGTTGAGAACAATCTGGAATAGTGTGTCTGTGTCCAGATGGAACCACTTGCAAACGGTGTACCCATTTTACGGTAGGCGTGGTGGTCCTGGTGGTTATCAATTCACAAAATTCGTATATGTCAAAGGAAAGTTAGATCGGCCGAAAACATATATATGGTCCTTGAAAGTGTACAATCCAGTTCTATAGGCAGTCCATTCCTCGTTCACGAGCCAAAGCTAGTCGCAAATTACCATTTGGAGAATTTCACGTAGTGACTTGAGTCTACATCTACGCCCGTATACAAGGTGTTACTGACCCAAAAGTTCAATATTCATGAGTCATGATAATAGATTGTACCGTTTATTCAATGACCGGGCTTAAAACCAGAGCGTTTGAAAGGGAACATAAATTTTGTCCGAATAATCATCTTTAGCAACAAGCTCTATATTTGGATGAATATTTTAATTAACATATGGGAAGACTCCAAAGGGTTGCTTCATTGGACCGTACTTTTTCGAACACAACGTTTCGTGCTTCCACAATTAAAGTATAGAGCGATCTAAGAGTGGTTTATGATTTTTAACAGCGTTTTCTAACATGGATTGAATAAAGTTAATCCTCGGATCAGAAATTTGAAAACGAGCTTAGTTGTGGTTCAGTACTGAACTGCTTTTGAAAATCAGGTACATAAGCTAAAAAAACGAAGGCATTCCTAAGACATTCTCTAGACATTTCGATTTTTCCCTAGAGAGTCTTTATGACAAATGAGCTTCAAACCAGGCTCACCGCTTCGTGTTTGTCAGTTAAGCTACTAAGTAAGTGTTAAGGGATCTTAGAACTTCCAATGAGGGACGCTGGTTGTTCCAAAATACTTCCAAATAGAATGTTATTTAAACCAGCCATTTTGATATATGTTTTTTAATTGGTTTTTATATATTTTCAAAAATAAAGTTACTGCCAAACCAGTCAGTTGTGCATTTTATCTTTTCACTGGAAAAAGATCATCCCAAAATCTGTACCTTTCCGAAAATGGTTCCCCACCAACCCTGAGATCTCTGTTATTGTACATTGTGTGGATATGCCTTCTAGTTGATGGTAGCCATTTAACTCCAGATTCATCACAAGGAACGCTTGAAAAAATTCAAAACAAGTTAACTACAGATATACCTAAAATGAATTTTTACTTACCCATTTCTGGCAAAACTTGCCCACCATCTTGTTATCCTGTCAACCATAAAAATTTCTGGGTCTTGGAGCTCAATTTTCTTATCGAACCATTGGGTTCCAAGAATATACTGCAAATCATCAGCATGGCCAACCCCTTCAAGGCAAATATAAATATAAAAATATTAAACCCAACACATCACAAAATGGCTTACCTCTAGGTTTGTCATCATCGTCAGAAAACAAACTAAATCTTCCGAGATAGTCAAATCGATAATAGAAAACATCAACATATTTACGGGCCAGCTCGACAAGCCGATGAACACCATGATTAATAATGGCATCCGAAAAAATCACTCCAAAATTCTTAAAAGGCTGGTCCTGGATTTTCTTGCCCTTCAAATAAAACTGCTTGATCCGGTTACTTTTCTCATTTCCATTGTCCTTGGGATCAAATATGAATAGTTGCGGGGCATATTTGTTGAAATTGACACTTATGTCATCCAGAAGTCCAGTGTTGTTTTCTTGTTCTGAAAATATGAAAAATCCCCAAATTAAAAGAACTCCAATAAAATGTGATTCACACTTACTGTAGAAAAAGTGGGTTAGTTCATCCTTCGTTATCCCAGCCATAATGGGAACTCTGTGAAAATCACCCTTAGCGAAAACATTTGTTGGTGTATCAAGGAGGAAATGTCCATCGACTTCATAGTTCCATTGTTCATCGCTAAATCCATATGGTTCCAAAGTTCCTTGCACCTGGATTAGCCTCTCCCACGTAGCATTCCGCAAACAATCAATTACGTCCTTGGGATTGTATATGGGACAAGCTAATTCTGTGGCTATTTTTCTTGTCCACACCAAACTGTTCAAATGATAGTGATTTGTGTATGACCCACTCATAGTAATGGCTCTATGAAATAGCCCCCTTGACAGGGGAGAAGCCAAATGCAGAGTTACAGCCGTTCCACCCGAACTCTGGCCAGCGATTGTAACCAGTCGTGGATTTCCTCCAAAACTTGAGATATGGTCTTGAACCCATTGCAAGGCCATTACTTGGTCAAGAAATCCATAGTTTCCAGGAGCTTCTGTAGTTTTTGTGCTAAGGAAACCCAACGCTCCAAGTCTGTAATTTAGACTCACCAAAACAATGTCATGGTCCATCAGATAGTCCGGGCCCACATCGCTCTCACTATTGCTGCTGCCAAGATAATTAGATCCACCATGAATGTAAACGATAACTGGCTTATTCCCTCGCAAATCACAGCTGTAAACATTCATAATCAAACAGTCTTCCGATATAAGGTCCTTGTCGATGAATGGCTGTGGACATTGAAATCCATCTTTGGTTGCGTCAAGGGTTTTTTGGCCCCATGCTGGAACACTGACTGGCGGCTTGAAGCGTTTCTCACCGACTGGTGCTTGGGCATACGGAATTCCCCGAAAAGCTTTGACTTCACAATTATTATGCACTGTCCTTAGAATGGAACCCTTGATTTTTCCTAACTTCGTTTGGACCAAAGGTTCATCTCGACCGACAACAAAACAAATTAAACTGAGCAGCAGAACAACTTCGACGATGAACTGCATTTTTCAAAGTGATAAACTTGAATACATTTTGTTTCTCTGTGTTTAAATAGGTTTTTAAGTTGATAACCTCGATGACCAGAGTTGCCGCGTTTGAGGTATAAACAAATGAGGATATTTTTGTTTTCAAAATTCTGGTGGAACAGAATATTTTATTTTTTTTTTCATATTTTAGTTAAGAAATGAAAGTTGGAACTTTTGAATTCGGTCGGCCATTTTGATTTGAAGAAGAGCTTTGCAGTCAATCTGATTTCAAAACTTCAAATCTGCACCGTTATCGTAATGTTGGGGCGATTTCGATAAAGTAAACTCAGGTCTATTTGTTGGAAAGTCTCGTTGCTAAAAGTTAATTGTTTTGTACCTATGTTTTTTCTAGCAAAACAATTATCGTAAAACATTTCTGAAATGACAAAATATTCAAAAACCTTTTAGCAAATTTCGATATTTGTTCGGTAGACGAACGAAAGTTTTTTCAACAAACATGTTCTTATTCATTTTATCGAAATTTGACTAGATTTACGACAGTGGCAGTGTTCTTACTTTTTTTTGTAACCAAGTTCCTAGGCGCCTATATAAAAAAATAAATAAATACTCCATGATTTTTTTCAATGTTGTTGGCCAGAAAAGGCACTTGGAATCCCTTGAAATGTGGATTTTTAATGAAGCTCTGAAAGAATTTTTAGGTTATCGTAGGAAACCCCATATTCATCATCATAGCAATTTTTACTTGCAACTATAGGTATGTTAAGTATACTATAAGGCAAGTTATGGATTCGTGCAAAAAAAAAAACTTTGAGATAACAATTACACATGACATATAACGATGACGAAAAAAAATAGTCTTAAACTTCTGTCCGTCTGTCTGTCTGTCTGTATTTTTGTATAGACACCTATAGCTCAAACGGGTGGACCAAATTACTTCAAACTTGGTATATAGAGCTTTTAGGTATTGTACAGAGGGGAAATTGAAATTTTTTTTGAGCTCAAAAAATTACGGTACCTGCCATATAACCGTTACGTAAAAGCTTATTATTCTCAAAAACGGCTCTAACGATTTTGATTTAAAAAATTGCAGCTTTTTAGGTACGACCAATCATATCCCTAAACATTTGTTTCAATGTCTCAAAACGATTTTTTTCCATAGTACTTTTAACTATCTCGAAAACAGCTCAACCGATACTTTCAAAATTTCACACATATAAAGGTGTACATTTATACTACATACCTACCAATATTTAAACAAAAATATTTATTTGTATTTTAAGCAGTTTTTGAAATTTTTTAAAGAAAATTAATATTTTGAAAACTGCTCATTACATTTTTTCAAAAATTTGTATTTGCTGGCGTTTTTGAATTTTTTTTTGAAAACTTGAAAACAAAAGAAACTTTTATTCAAAAACCACTCGACAGATTTTTATAAATTTATTCTCATAAATTCAAATTTATCCAAGAATTAAAATGGCGTGCTTTTTTTCAGCTTGAATTAGTTTAATTATTTATTTAAGATTTTTGAAAAATTTATTTTTATCAAAATCTCAAGCCTCAACACCACTGTCACACATTAGAGCAAGATCGTGCGACCCAGTCGTGCATTTTATTTTTACTTTTTCTTGGGTAAGCCTAAATAAATGTCTAAGTTTCGTTAAAAAATCAAAAAACCTACTCTATGGGTGCAAACAAATAAAAGTCGTCTAACAAGGCTGTGTGTTCGAAACGACTCATAAATGTCAAAAAATTTCAATTTCTTAAGCGAAACTTCTTAGACAGCGCGGCCGGTCGGCGTTTGCACAAGAATTTTGAGTGAAATTCGAAGGGTACGTCACGTAACACATTTCATTACATAAAAACCCAAAAGAGGACCTCTTTTTCCAGGTCCACCATGCTACTGAAGCGAAAGAGAAAGACGTGGCTGACGTTTACACACAGCGTGAATCTAAGAATAAATCCGCAATGACGTCAGTGGTGACTTGCTAGAAACATTTTTAGTTTTGACTATTGAAAGTTGTAAAGTATGAGTGAGTACGTCGTATTTCACTGTTGGAACAGCAACAAAAAAATCGATATTACCATTGACTAACTAATAATAAAGAAAGGCCACTTCATAGAAGAAAAAAGGAACCGATTTGAGATTGCCTCCACCTTTTTCCTTCCTCCCTTTTCCCTTTTTTTCTTCTATGAAGCGTTCTGTCTTTATTATTAGTTAGTCTATGATATTACTTACATACATAATTATATTATATATGTATGAAGCAATGCCAGGTCAAATTCCAGGTACCTCTTATGACGTCACAAGCATACAACTTTTTTTTTTTTTTAAATGACGGTGCAAAATACAATGGTTTTCAAATCATCGAAATGAGTATTTCTTGAGAAGATTCAACCTAATGTAAACAATTTCGAGAGTTTTCGATTAACTTAGTACTCAGGAAGTCGACTTCAGTTGTAATGGTTTTCAATAAAAAAGATGCCAAGCAATTTTTTAAAACAACCGTTTGGTTTGGTGCATTTTTATAGCCAAAAGCAAAAAATGACGTTTTATAAGGTTTGACCAAAAATTTCAAAAATAGAAAACTGTTACACCGGAGTTACCTGAATTTTTTCGTCGAAATATTCGCTTAAAATAAAACCTGCAATTTTGGAATGGAACCAACCATTCACTGCCTTATTTATACGGCACAAGTGAAAGTAGGTTTCGTCATAACTCCAGTATACTAGTTTCACCGTTTTTATGGTTTCCTTTGAAATTTTGTGTAAATACCATCTTTTTCCGTGAATCCCGTAAGAGATGGAAGCTATATCACTATTTCCAATAACTGTATAAAAAATGTTTGGAATGGATTCAGTTATAGCTAGTTCGGAATTAATAGTCCACTTTTTTGATTCAGTTTGATTTTCCCGAAAACACTTAAAACGGTTTTCATAATTGCATTTTATGAGTCATGCTGTTATGTTTTATCTAATGGTCGATAACAGTTCTTCAAAAATTGTAATAGCCAAAATGGCTTATACGGAAGTGCATTTTAAAAAAAAATAAACTCGTGAGTGAAACAGGGAATCAACCACTTTCGCCTTCTATGGAATCAATATTTATGAAACTGTTTTTGTGAGTAGCCATTTTTCAATTGCAGGGTGAAGTGAGCTGCGGTTTTTGTATCTTAGCTGGTGTGGTTGAAGAAGATGTATATGTCTACTGGATCACGTTTCAAGTCGTTCCTTAAATTGACAAAGATTTCGTATGATTATACACGGTGGGGCGGCGACGGCAGATATTTACTGGCACTAAGCCAAGAACTATGGACCAATAAGATACGGAACGCCAACTTACTGTATGTTCTCTCTTTTTGCCTACAAGCTGAAAATCAGCTGATTTGATATGCCATTTATTTTGAGAGTGTGGCGCACTCTTGCCTTTTAAATGAAAGCAGTTAACACACCAAAAAAATAAATGGCATACGCAGGGATGGTTGCCAACACAAAATGCACAGACAGAGATGTCACGTATTCACAGACATGGAAAAATATTTCGAGGGTGTTTCAGGCAGGAATAGTACGAGTTGGCAGTCTGTATTGGTCTGTGAATTTTGTATTGCTAGAAGATTGGATTGTTACTCAAGAAAGAAGAAAGACTCTCAATCTCAACCATTCCTTTATAGGATGTAGGTGCGTTGATATTCTGGAGGAATACAAGGGTCTAACAATTTATAGGCGAATACAACGGACTAGCAGAGATGCACTTTGTTTTTTGTTCATGACTGGATTTCGTTTCGTCTTGGAAAATTTCCCCGAGATGAATAAGGTGGAGTCAGAGATCGAAAAAACTAAACTTCGATAATGGATTTCAAAAAGAAACTAATTAAGTCAAAATAAATTTAAAAAAAAAGTCATTATTAGATTTGGAGGCGAGAGAGGCCAACAAAATAGCTGAAACTACTAGAGCTACTCTACTGCCCGTTTTACAAAAATTTAAGAATGTGAAAATCAACGGTCATACAATTTTTTTGATTTATACCGGCAGTTCTTAGAAACGTTTCCAGGGAAGAGCGTATTGATGCAACATGTTCGTGATCTTTATTGCAAATTGCAATGTATGTATATCTGTAATGTCTTTTCTGTTTGAGATACTTTCCAATAATTTTGGAAATGCCATCAGCGCATCGTTGTCAGTAACTCGTGTTATTGTTATCTTATTTGTTTCAATAATTAATATTTCATTGTTTTGTACTAAAGCTTGTCGTCAATTTCTTTTTTCTTAGAAAATTACGTCGGAAAAGATAAACGTCATCTTCAAGTATATAACCTCAACTGAAAGTTGATCTAAATATACTTTTATATCTTTTTTTAAGTGTGATCTACTTTCTTAACCACAATATAATGCTAATTGTAGGTTTTTGTTTTATTTTTTCGGGGAAGTACCTCCCATGGAAATTCTTATGAAAACAAAAATTGTCAATATAATTTGTTGCCTCATTAAAATCATGTGTTGTGAATCATACCTGCGAGCTGCGAGTAATAAGTTTACATTGAAACGTAGCGTCTCCGTCGTGGGTTTTTTCTCTGAGTGATAACCTGGTGACATTGATTGCATGATGTTGTTCGTTTGCCAGAATTTAAAAAAGTGAAAAAAGAACACTTCGCATCTGTGACTGTAGGGTTACCAACAAGTTGATTTTTAAAGTTTTTCTGTAAAAAAAAATTATTCTAATTACAATAATGGCGTTGTCAACTTTCGAAGACACGTATATTTGAACGCATCTTCATTGACATCATTTGTCATATTTGTTTTAATCAGGCATGACATTTTGGTGATAGAAAAACTCAAGAAAGTGGTTTTCGCTTTTCGCCATGCTGACTTGATTAATTTTCTTTAAAACTTCTTAAAAGCAATTTAAATAAAAATGGATCTCGAATTTTTAAGTTTTTGGTATGGTAAATTAAAAAATTTAGCAATCCAAACCCCAAACGCTCCCCAAAAAGTCTTTCCGACATGGATGGGTTTTTCAGTCCAGAAAGAAAAGTACTCATAGTGAGGTAATTTAACACTAAATTACAATTTAATTTTTGATGTGAAACATCTATTGACGCACTTAGGCAGTAAAATCGTTCGTAATCGTCACGAAAAATGGCATGACGCTCGATAACATTTTTCAAAGTGTGACTGGAGCAGAGAGGACCTAAAAGGGAGGTTATAGGGGAGTGGCTGGTTACTGGTGGGGGATTTAGTGTCGGTGTGGGGGGAGGAAAAGTTGTCGAAACTGGCTGGTTGGTTAGTGGTTGAAGGTTGTATTGGTGGGGGTGAGTGGGGTGGTTTTTAGGGAGGGTGTTGGGGTGTCTGTGAGAAAAAATGTACAAGCATGGTGGGTAGTTGTTTTCGGAGTTGGTGGTTGGTGTTGAAGGTTGGTAGGGGGGGGGGAATATTAACGAAAATGGTGGGTGGTTGGTTGTAGGTTGGCGGATTTGGTTTGGGGGGGGGGGGGGGGGCTGGGTGAAGAAAAAATTGTCAAAAATGGTGGATGTTTGGTAGGTGGTTTTAGATGGTCTGGGTATGTAAGGTGGTAATGGGGGACTTGGTTTGGTGTGGAGGGGGTGAGGAAAAATTTGTCAAAACTGGTGGATGGTTGGTTGGTAGTTGTAGGTGGGCTGGGTGTATGGCGGTGGTGGGGCGTGGGGGGATCCGATGGGTGGGTTGAGGAAAATGGTGTTCCTATTTATAAATTAAAATAATCTGTAATTATTATAATAAGACACATATATTGATTTTATTAACGAAACACTAAATTATTAAAAATTATTTCACTCCAAATTTTCTTTGATGGTTTTTAAAAATTATTTTATTTTTTTTTTGTGTTCCAAATAAATAAACTAAAGTATTTTTAGCTAATATTGCAATAATTTCGAAAATAAACAGAGGGTGATTCATAAAAACCGGTAAAAAAAAATTTAAGGTAGAAACTTCATTATTATCTAAAAAAGCAGTGCATTTACTTTTTAAATATGATATGCGAGTAAATTTTGTCCGCGACTATGTGTCTTAGATGGTCCATTCTGAAATTCAAATTTAGGAACACGCTTCCACATATATGCGGCCGGTATTTTCCTTAATACGCGAGTTAGGTTAGCTCTGAAATCCTGGATTGTATAGCTAGCTAACCGGCGAAGAATTTGGATTTCTCATTATCCCAAAGGAAAAGGTCTAGGCTAGGATGAGAAATTACTTATCCACCAAAGTTGTTTCTCAATAAAGCCACTGTTTTGCGAGCACAGAACGCAAATGTTCCTCATAAATCCAAATAATCTGGTAACTTTATTGAGGTGTGAGCCTTTCCATGATGATTTGTTATGACCTGTAGTCACGATTGATCGGTCAAAAAAGCCTGTGGAAAAAATCAATTTTGAATGCATCACCCTATAGTTTTACTATAATTTATTGAAGAACTATTTGTTTTGAAACCGGGTGATTCAGCACGTAGACGGATGTAATCGTTGAAGAAATGCCCGATTTTTGTCGTTCTTAGACCACAGGAATATAATATAGACCACCAACTCGTACTCATCTTGATTAAAAAACTTTTAAAATATTTTATTCAGAAGAGTATATGAACAATGTACATCTCTGCCTGTGCATTTTATTTTTTCGTGTATAAGTTCCCATTTAAAATGCTCGGGTGAGCTTAAGGGAGAGCTTTCACATACTCATTATAAGATGCACAATGCACATCAAGCTTGTAGGCAAAGAGATTAACTATAAGGAGTTGGCAATCTGTATTGTATGTCTGTGGCTAAGGCAGTCACACGCATACCACGATTAAAACCTGATGACATTTGCTTATCGATTCAACCAAACTATTGGTTGTGCCTTCTGTGACAGTTAAACCTTTGCACCTGAAAAACAAACCATGAAACCCTGTTAACATTTCTATTAATTTACGGAAAAGAAACATAGTCAATTACCATCCCTTTTAAGAACATACAGTAGCATTTACAATTTTCTTAAAGTTGGCAACTCTAGCTTTCGAAATTGATAATAAACAAGCCTATAGTATAAAGCGTTGCATTTACTTGAGAACAGTTACTCAAGTCAGTCTGTCCAAACAATGAAGTCTACTCTGGAACTTGTGACTTTGGTCAGTTTCATCGGAGTAGTTTTAGCCCAAAACAATCCTTTGGTTAACACCAAATTGGGAAAAGTGAAAGGTACGTTTAGAAAAACTGTTCGTGGAGTTGAATTCCAATCGTTTTGTGGAATTCGATATGCTCAAGCGCCGGTTGGTGATAAGCGTTTCAAAGCACCAGTTAGAGTTACTAGTTGGGGTCCCAACACCCTCGATGCTACAAAGGATGGATTCAAGTGTCCCCAACCGTTCCTAGCTAAGGAACAAATGTCCGAAGATTGTTTGTTTTTGAATGTGTTCACAAAAAGTTTACCTGATGGAAACAAGCCGGTTATGGTTCACATCCATGGAGGAGCTAACTACTTTGGCAGTAGTGATAGTGAAACTGAAGTTGGTCCGGAATACTTGATGGACCACGATGTTGTATTGGTGACACTGAATTACAGACTTGGACCTTTGGGCTTCCTTAGTACAAAGACTCAAGAAGCTCCTGGGAACTATGGGTACCTGGATCAAGTGATGGCTCTGCAATGGGTTAAGGATAATATCGCAAAGTTTGGTGGTAATCCAGCATCGGTAACACTATCTGGTCAAAGCTCGGGAGGAATTGCGGTGACTCTTCACATGGCTTCTCCATTATCAAAAGGACTTTTTCATAGAGCCATTGCTATGAGTGGAGCGGGTACTAACCATTTTTATGTGGACAGCGTGGCATGGACTAGAAGACTTGCTACATACTTAGCCTGTCCAATGTACAACCCTAAGAATGTGATAGACTGTTTGAGAAACGTTACATGGGAAAAGATTATCGAGCAACGTGGGATTTTGGAACCATACGGATTCGGTGATATTCAATGGAGCTCTGAAGTTGATGGACACTTCCTCCTTGATACACCAACAAATGTCTTTGCTAAAGGGGAATTCAATAAAGTTGATGTCATGGCAGGGATAACAAAGGATGAAGTGACGTACTTATACAATGGTAGGTGAATATAGTCTTCCAAATCAAAACTTGAATCCAAGCTTTAATTTTTAGGACAAGCATCCAACATCGGGCTTTTGAATGATTTTAGTCTGAACTTTGAAAAATATGCTCCGCGACTCTTCATATTCAATCCCAAGGACAATGCTCTTGACAAAAGCAACAAAATCAAGAGTTTTTACTTGAAGAACAAAAAAATACAAGACCAACCTTTCACCAATTTTGGAGTGATTTTTTCGGATGCCATCATTAATCATGGTGTTCATAGGCTTGTAGAGTTGGCCCGGAAATGTGTTAATGTTTTCTACTACAGATTTGACTACCTTGGAAGGTATACCATGTTTCCAGATGAAAATGGAAAACCAAGAGGTGAGTCTATTTGATGGGTTAGTGTCAGAATATTTTTGCCAATCTGCCAATCTGTTTGAAGGTGTTAACCATGCCGATGACATCCAGTATGTGTTCGGGAACAAATGGTTTGGAAAGAGAATAGGTTTGGAGGATCCAGAAATGTTCATGGTGGATCGTGTTACAAGATGGTGGACTAATTTTGCAAGCAATGGGTAAACAATAATGAAGGATTATTTAATTTTTTTATTGATATCATATTTTCCCTGTGATACAGACTTCCCAGCATTGAAGATGGCACCAAGTGGTTGCCCTCAAATAAGACACATGTCTGCACAATGTACAATGACAAAAATATCCGACTTGGACCGGAGCCATACACGGATAGATACCATTTGTGGGATGAAATGTTTCCAATTAGAAAATAAATGATGAATTTATAAATTTTTTAAAGGAATACATTTACTTGCGAGTTATAGGTGCTTCGCAGGCACAAAAATACAAAATAGTGGCTTTCCTTGATATAGAAGGCGATTTGAACGACATCAACAAATCCACAATGCTGATGAGCAAAACTGGGTGTAACATCTGGAAGACGGTCTTTCAGTAGAGGCACGCCACAAGGTGGTGTCTTATCCCCACTCCTATGAAACTTGGTGTTTCATGGACGTTTAACAACAATGGAAGAGGAGGGATTCAAGGGGATTGCAGTTTCAGGAAAACAGTTCAACACTCTGTGTGATCTCGTTCAATTTGCTCTAGATGAGTTTACCAACTGGGCAAGACGATGCAAGCTAGGTCCTAAACCTCACAAAATTGAAATGGTCCTCTTAATAAGGAAATTCCAAATCCCGCAAGTTAAGGCTGAACTATAATGAACGGAACGGCACGGACGGGCCCGTCCGTAATTGTGCGAGAACAAGCAATTCGTATCTCACTTCTCACCCCCGAAACAGCGGATTGCTAAGTTTCGTCAAGTTTCGATCAGTTTAGTTTACGGACGTAACTGTTCTCGCTATCGGACTTTACGGACGAAAATTTGACATCTGACTGTGAATTAATATGAGTGAGAGTGAAAGTGAGAGGTATGCTCACTTCGTGTGTGACGTCACAGTCATCTCATTGTTGCTTCCGCGGCAATTCGTCCATTATCGATAGAGTGTTTACAGGTTGGACGGCAATGTTTCGTTCGGTTTTGACACTAGCTCCCGTTTATGTCCGTTCAGTATAGTTCAGCTTTAAATTCTTCCTCTATTAAAGGAGTAAGTCTTGAATTCTCTGACGAAGCAAAGTTCATACTTCTGTCTTGATTTGGACAAACAATTTAGCCGGAAATCCGACACAAAAGAAAGATAAAGGAAAGTCATTGGTGCTTCTTTTCTTGCAAAGAAGCCATTGGCAATAATTGGGACATAGGGCTCCGAGTACTCCATTAGCTATAAATTTCGGTGACTAGACTGATTCCCCTACCTGAGACAGGGAAAAATTGTGATACTATTTGTAAGGAACGCACTATTTGTATGTTCTGCAGCGTTCGAAACATTATTAGTAAACTGAGCATCTAGATATTTTCAGCAAGCAAACTGTTGCTTACACAGCAATTAACCAAAAGGAAATCACACAGTGCAAGAATAATAACTACGGCTACTACAACTTAATGAATAATTCCGGTTTCCTGCTTCCTTCCGAACAAGCATACCCTCTAGATAACTCTGAGATGAATTTGACTTCTTGGAGAACGAAGAAATCCAGCTTTTCAATGATGGGCCAAATACAAATGATGGGGTAAGAGTGGTGCTTACTCTAACAGACTAAATTTCAGTCTCTCCACAAGTCTTTCAAGTCATCGAAGCGTTTTCCAGGCGGGATCAATGGCGATTAAGGAGGTTATATCCTGGTTTTAAGAAAATATGATATCCTCCAAGGACATCATTATAGCCAGGCTGCGCTGAAATCAATCACTTTACATAAAACAGCTCTGGACTGTCGATCATCTCTGAGAGAGATGGCCGAGTTGGGTGCCAGAGCATAGAGATATTCCAGTGAACTGCAAGGCTGACGAACCTGATAAACACGGAACAACATTACCCATTTCAACTTAGCACAGCTTACTAGGCATTGCGATGGGAATTAAAATTTTTAGGGGACAAAATCTTAGGCGGAAAGTTGCTAACACACATGTCTAGCAACCAAACAGAGTCCCCAAAGCTGGATCCAAAACGCTCGGTGGTTTGAATATATTTAACAAGACTTCACATTAGCTCCAAGTGCCATTACAGGACTCTGATTCATAGTTAGTGATGTCGCGAGACTTTTGTTGGAGCTGTATCGACGAAGAAGAAAAGGAGACCATTTATTTTCTGTCTCCATGTACGTGCCCGGCACTTACTAAAAGGCAGACATATTTGTTTTAGAAGAATTTCGCTTGAATGACATTGCTGAACCGGAAGACTTGGGCCTCAATTTTATTTTACGCTTTGTCAGAAGCTCAAACTATTAAGAAGTTTGTTAGTTTTTTTGGGAATCACAATGATGCTCCTTTGGACTAAGTGTGTCAGCTAATACATAACCTTTCTAGCTGACAGCCACCTCAACCTAACCTATGGCCAATTAAATAATATAATTAAAAATAGACTTTTTTATGCGGTTCTTATGGAAAAAGACATAAAATGCAGTTGATTTTTTTGTGGAAGAACTCTCAAGAAATCATCTACATACGCAGTTTAACCAAAATCGTTGAAGTAATTTTTGACGAGGAACACAAAAGGTTAAATATTTTGGCTTGTTTCGGAACTAACTGGTTTTTACGTGGTAGGGAAATTAACCCGACGCACAACCCCCAACTTGGGGGACCAGGTCAGTAACCCACTGCGGGTTTGAGAGAGCTACCGTTGGCCCTATAAGGGCTCATCCGCCACCTTCCCTATTTCACTCCCTGACTTATAGTAGTGAAAGGACCCAAAGACCTGAGCTCCAAATATGTCGAAGTAGCTCGAGGTGCCTATAATATGCTGACTGTAAGCGTCGCCGTTGGTTCACTTAATACAGTACAGAAAAAACTGCTACCCAACAAGCCGAACAGTGGCGCCTTATGGAAGGGCAATTATAGTGTTGCTGTTTTTCCGTGTTCAACACTCGTGCTTATAAGTTTAGCAATTCAAGTCCGGGTGGACAAGACCAATACCCGATGGCTACAACTAGGAGGTAAAATAAGCACAATTGATGCGTATGAAACAGTTGCAACGCTGGGCATCGTCAGGTTGATACCAATCAGAATCTACCCTATGCTGAAACTGTTCCGAAATTAGTTTGACTGTTTTGTTAATTTCGAGACATTTTTGATTTTGAAACTTATAATGCCCTCCTCTAGGAAATCCTAAAGATACACACGCAAGCTTAAAGGAAACTTCAAAAACAAGTTCATTCGAGTTTGATTTTGATGGAGCCGTCGGCAAGTTTTGGGCACTTGAGAAAAATACTTTAAAAGATGTTTCATGTTGCGACCATCTGAACAAAAAGCCGGAATTTCAGCCTTGTCTCGCTGTTCGTATGACGTCAGTTCCGGCTGATTGATATATGATACCCCTGGCTCTTTCAGTTTTCCTCAGTTTTGTTTTCAAATTTTCTTGAAGAACTCTTAAAAAGAACCCCAGTTTGAATATACTTTGCGATATCTATGTAGATCGGTCGAACACTTTCTACAATGTTTCCTGACCAGTTCTTGTTCTGAATTTTTATCAAGATGGCTTTCATATTCCTCTTAAATGTATAGATAAGAGGGCAGAAGGTGTACAATGATTTGTTGATGGGGTTCGGTAAGGTTCTTCCTCGGAAAAAGAAGTAAAAAGAAAAAAACCAGGGGAGAACGCTTCCGATGCTTCCTTCTCAAAATCAAATGTATGACTCAAATAATTATTTCATAGCCTTTAAACTTTTTTAATGTTCAAACACTGTCTTCTTCAAGAAGAGCTTGCAAGAAGTTGGTAACTTAAATATTACAAATTCGATGATTACATAATTTTTAATTTAGGCTTCGATCGGGAACAATTGATCCCATAATTTATATCGATCTTTGAACGGCTCATCACCTAGCCTGATATCCTTGTCGATAAACATCGTTACTACATTTGTTTTATTTGAAGGCAGCCACTTTACTCCATTTTCGTCACTCGGAACTCTAGAAGAGAAATAAATTATTTTTTTTTCTTTCATTTTGTGATCTTTGCGTACCCATTTTTTGCAAATGACGTCCACCTTTTTGTTAATCGATCTACCATAAACATTTCTGGATCACCAAGTCGAATTTTCTTCGATTGGAACCAATTTGATCCGAAAAGATACTGATAGTCATCCCCGTGTCCAACACCTTAGAATACATTTTGTTTACAATGTGAATTCTTCCCGAATAAGATCACTCACCTCTTGGTTTTCCATCTGGACCAGGAAAGTAAGAATAACGTCCCATATAATCAAATCTGTAATGATAAACATCCACGTGCTTCCTGGCTAATTCCAGCAGTCTATGATGCCCATGACCGATAACAGCATCCCCAAATATCACACCAAAATGATCAAAAGGTTGATCCTGAATTTTCTTGTCCTTCAAATAAAATTCTTTGATTCGATCGCTTTTAACCGCAGCATTGTCTTCTGGGTTAAACATAAAAAGTTCAGGAGCGTATTTGTCGAAATTTTCGCTGATATCATTCAAAAGCCCTGTATTGTTTTCGTGTTCTAAAATTGAAGAAAAAAAAAATTAGACTTTGTCTTGACTTGAAAACCTTAAAATCCTCTTACTGTGATAATAATGAGTAAATTCGTCCTTGGTGAAGCCAGCCATCATCGGGACTTTGTGGAAATCCCCTTTGGCAAACACATTCGTTGGTGTATCAAGAAGAAAATGTCCATCAACTTCGTAGTTCCATTTTATATCGATGAATCCATATGACTACCAGCGTCCACAAACTTCAATTATCTTCTCCCATGAAACATTTCTTAGGCAATGTATGGTGTCCTTGGGATTGTACCTAGGACAACCGGTTTCTCTAGCAAGCTGCCTTGTCCAACGCACATTGTCCACATGAAAGTGATTTGTCGCTGATCCACTCATTGCCAGAGCTCTATGAAAGAGACCCTTTGTGAGTGGTGAGGCCATAAGTACGGTCACAGCCATTCCTCCAGCACTCAGACCAGTTATTGTAACGGATCCTGGATTTCCACCAAAATTCGATATATGATCCTGAACCCATTGCAAAGCCATCATTTGATCTAGGAAAGCATAGTTCCCAGGAGCTTCTTTGGTTTGAGTACTAGCGAATCCCAACACCCCAAGTCTGTAGTTCAGCGTTACCAACACAATATCGTGGTCCATTAAATACTCTGGGCCCACATTAGTTTCACTATCACTGCTGAAGAGGTAATTCGACCCTCCATGAATATAGACCAGGACTGCTTTGTTTCCCTTTAAATCTCGCGTGTAAACGTTCAAAATCAAGCAATCCTCCGATATAAGCTCGTTGGATATATTTGGCTGAGGACAATGTTTGCCGTCTTTGGTAGCATCGAAGATACTATCACCCCATTTCGGAACACTTACTGGAGGACGGAATCGTTTATCATTAACAGGAGCTTGTGCATATCGAATTCCACGGAATGCCTTGAACTCAGTTCCGTGGATAGTTTTTAAAATCGAGCCTTTGATTTTGCCCAACTTTGTCGTGGCCAATGGTTCATCTTGGGTGACGACAACTCCGATAAGACATAGCACCAGAACAACTAATAGACCGGACTTCATTGTCCAAAGTGAGAAACGTGAATGATCTCAAGCAACAATTTGTTCTCAAGACATCGTTTCTTTCGCTATTCTAGAGATGCTAAATCTTAATTAAATCACAGCGAAGCAGTTCCAGTATCCAGATGTCTAGTTATTTTCTTAATTTTAAATTGGCGCTGATTACCGACAGAGCATAATGTCATGTGATTTGGTGGCCCGTGTCAACATACACATAGGTCACCCCAGTTATACATAAGTGATTATGGTTAGTTAAAAAAAATAGAAATATTTTGACTGTCATTATTTGTTTCTGGGTGTGTGTTAGATGTTCCCAAACGTGATGCTGAGGTTAGTGATTATTAACAGAGTCGTAAACGAGGCGATTCAATAAGTTTATTGTTGGAAAACACATCAATATGAATTTGATAAAGGAACAAAAATGCACGACTTAGTCGCACGGACTTGATATGTGGGCAGTAGCGGATTTAGGCTTAGACTCGTAAGGCCCGTGTCTGGGGTGGCCAATTTTGAAATGCGTCAAAATTTTTGAGGTGACTTAAATTAAAAATCGATTCGGTTGTCTTTAAACGGTAAGACTTAATCTTAAAGTTTATTTTTCTTGCACTCTTACAAATTAAACATAGTACCGTTACAGGGGTAGAATTTCGTTGTTAAAATAAAAGGACACTAAAATCTGAAATTTTCAACAAAAAGATTTTAAAAAAATTTGCTTTAATGGCAGCATATTATCTTTTTACGAAATTAGATTTCTACTTGCCATTATAAATAGGTACCTACTACAAGGCAAGTTTTGGATTCGTGCACAAAAAAAAAATTGATATAACAATCACACATGACATAACGTTAATGGAGAAGTCGAAAAAAGTGGGTGTGGAAGTTCCGCCCGTCTATGTCTATCTGCTTGTCTAATCGAACATCTAGAGCCTGAACGGATGGGGGGATTTGCTTACATATTGGTAGCTATTTAGTATTTATTTGGAAGTCCCTCGCAAAGTATTTTTAATTTTTGGTCTAGGCCCAAAATGACGGTACCACCTGCCATACAATCGAATAAATTTGGTTTTCTCGAAAACATCTCCAACGATTTTGATTGAACTTTCAAAATGCTAATTTTTGAAAACAGTATATCTTTTGGATAGAATTTTTTTTATGAATTTGTCTTTAAACGGTGTCTTTCATAGAACCCGTATTTTGAAATCAAGTTTTCTCGTAAACTATAAATTCCATTTTAATTCAATTTTGGAGAAAGGAAGTCATTAGTAACCCTATGTATGGAATTTTAAAATTCTCAAAAACATTTTTTTTTTTTTTTAACTAGCTGTCCCGGCAGACGTTGTTCTGCCCTTCCGAGCAGATAGCGCGGTGATATAAACGATGATAGATATAAACATTTGAAATATAAAGCGATAAGTTTGAATTCTTAATTATATTTATACCGTCAAATTAATTTGTGTAAAATATGAGAACCTGGATTTTTTTTTTAATTTAATAAACTGATAAAAGTAAGTATACACCCGAGTGTATTACATTAACAAAAATCCAATAGAATTCCTGTTTATAACAGCTTTTTAAAAATAGCATCACTCAAGCATCGAAGTACGTAAAAGCTATCAAACACAATAAGATTTTTAAAAACCGTATTCCACTTTTTTTCTTTTAGCCCATTTCACCCTATAAACAGCTAAGGTATGCAAAAAATATTTAGTTAATGGACCTTGTGCCTGCTTCGCTAAGCAGATCACATTAATATTAGAATGCAGAATACACTCGTTTTAAATACACCCTCTATTTATTTTTATTTTATTGTCGCATAGCCTTTTCGTAAACAACATTTTTTGTTTTGCCCGGAGTTGTGGTATAAATAAACAGAACTGATGACTTTCCTACACGTGAACATGAAACATACAACTGTCCGTGGCAGAAGCATGGATATTCTAGGTCGATTTCACACAATTCCAATGATTGTCTCTGATGGCGGAATCATTGGAATACGCGTATTCAATACATCTTCACCTTTAAATTTTCCTTTTAAAATCGTTGCTTCAATAAGATTTTTCATAACATTTTTGACTGCTAATCTTGTTCCGTTACACAATCGATGTGGATTTATATTCTGAAGAAGAATAATGGGTGCACAAACTTTCAAATTTTAACGATGAGGCGGCAGTCCAGGCAAATCCAAGGATAATTGACAGCGTCATCATGATTTGTGACCATATCTACTGATTGATACGTCACAATCTCACCAGGCACATCACTTAAAATATCCGCATTCAACGTCCTTATTTTTGGCTGCCAGTATTGATCTTTCAGCTTAAAAATTGTGATTTCGATAATTTTGCGCAATGTTTGGCACTTGAAACCAATTGCTGTTTTGTTTTTACGAAATTACAAAAAAATACCTGGCAAAGTGATTAATCCAGCAGTAGCATCAATAGGAATTTGTCCATTTCCTATCAGTACAGTACTTGTCTAGAAAATTCGTCAGCCGATGGGTCATTTGTTGTTAAAGTGAGTGTTTGAACATTTCTCCATAAACTGGATGACTTCAAACATGCCTTTAATTCATCTGCTGGAGTTGAATGGGGAATCACTGGCAGCGTTTGACAGAAATCACCAGTCAACAATATCAGAGCGCCACCGAATATTTCTTGATTATTTCGTAAATCTTTCAAAGTTCTATCTAAAGCTTCCATCGATCTCTTATGTGCCATTGTACATTCATTCCACACTATTAATTTGCATTGTTGCAAAACTCTTCCCATTCCAGAATTTTTAGAAATGTTACATGTTGGATTTTCATTAATTTGCATATTCAATGGTAATTTAAGTGCAGATTGCGGTGTACGACCAACATCAAATATTGTTCTGTGATCTTATAGTCGCTAATAGCAAGGAAATCAAAAATGTTTTTCCGGTACCGCCTGGCGTATCTAAAAAAAAAAATATTCCTCCGCTTTCGTTTTGTAGAGCTTGAATTATGGTATCATGTGCACTTTTTGTTCTCGATTCAATTTGGGAAGATTCAAATTTATAAATGTGTTCATTTCATTTATATCATATTGTTGTTCACGTTGCATTTCTTGATTAAATGCATCATGTATTGGTCGATTAGGAGCATGCAAACCTAATTGTGACAATGTTTTATTTGTGATTGTTAAGCACAATATCTTCAATTATAACTAATGCCTCATTATACATTTCCAGCGTAATGATTAATTCCTGATTTCTAGAAATACGACGCATTCTATTCAAGATATCTTCAGTCATATAGTCACGATAATTTTGCCACAATTCTACCGGATTTGATGGAAAACATGTTTTGATAATAATTGAAAATATTGTTCTTATTTGATCAGTAAACCTGTTGAGGATGCTTCCATAATGATTATCATTTTCAAGTAAATGCAGTTCTTCACGTACATGACGATAAGTGTGACTCTTGTTAAACTCAAAATAGATGTAGGTCCAGGAACATTAACCAATAAAAGATGCAACAAAAACATTCATGTTGGCTGGGATGCACTATATAAAATCGTCAGTATATCTAAGAAATTATGTTTGGTGTTTTTTCGTCTTATACATATGTTTGGCTTTAATTTTATCACATGTTAAGAAATTTCGCGCGAACATAATTTCACAGAGAGTTAAAGTCTGCAGGATCACTGCTTCTTCAAAATTACCGCATCTATAAAATCTTACGTATATTATATCATTGGCACATTTTCAAACAATTCTTTTACTTTGAGAACTTAAAGAAATGCCATTTATTTATGTATTATGTATGAATGTAGGTACATAGCTACTACATATTTTTATTTAAAAACCAACATACAAAAAGTGCTCATACGCCATACACCCAAAAAGCGTGATATTGATGTTTTAAAAACTGTAATGATTCCCCAACTGTTAACGCGCATACAATTACCATTTTATGAAAAAAAGAGAAAAACAACCATTGAAACTTTATTGCTTTATTATTAAATCTGCAGGTAACCAAAAGACTCCTTAACCACATCGAAACACCATCATCGCTTGGACACAAATCCAACTATGCAACATCTATTGGCCAACCAAGAAAACTTTTCCAGTTTCACTATTACTCAAAACATAGCGACCAGGCTTCATCATAAGTGGTATGTATGTATGTATATACATATACGATATACTACATATACATATGTACATACATACATATATAGGTCACGACTACATTTTTTTCGAAAATCAAATTTCATGCTTCACAATAATGCAACTACAACTACAAAAAAAACAAAAGCAACAACAAATGTTTATGTATGGGTATCGAGTATTGACGCTTTTTTTACTTCAAAACTAATAAAAACAAAAATCCAATATTATAAAATTCCGACTATGACTGAATTATATTTCAAATAAATGATTTTTGAGTTTTGCTAAGTGAGCTTTAAGTTTATTTTTCACGCACGCACAAAACACACATACCGATTTCAACGAAACTTCACCGAATTCATATATAGACCAATACCAAAGATGTGTGAAAGTTTGGTTGAAATTGGTAAACGAGTTAAGGCGTGAATCGGCGACCAACAAAATATAGTTTACTTTTTATATATATAGAAGATATAAGATATATATATAAGTACCTATATACTTTAAAAAAAAAAATTGGCATTCGAAATATGTTGGAAATGGGCATATTGAATTTATTAAACATTATTTTCCCAGAAGCAAACTTCAAATTGCCATAATTTACATACTCGAACAAATTTCAAAACATTTTTTCGAATTTTTTGTTTTCTTCAAAAATAACCTTTTTCAACGATTTTCAATATTTTGTATCCCTAGCTAGATAAATTATCAAGCAATGCAATATTATTGCATACCTACCTACTTAGTTTTTCCCAAAAAAACTTTTAAAGTACAAACCGATTATCTAGCATAAGACCATATTTGTGCCACGCAGTCGTGCAGTTTTTAATGAGACAGTCCATTGTGTACCACGGCCTCAACCAACCTCGCTAGCTAGTCCGGTCCCTAGCCATTTCTTAATGATATCCAAAGTAAATAGAAGAAATTTTCATTTTATACACACATATTTATGTATATATATTTTATACAAAAGAAAAAGGGCGCCATATTTTGTATGGCCGTCAAACCTAAATTCGCTACTGTCTGTGGGTGCAACAGAACGAAGAAAACACAATTTTTGAGCAATAATAACTGCTCTTTGTTGTCTAAAATAAGCAACAAAATTCAAATTCTTTTTTTTTAAGAAGTGCTTGGACGTCCAGCATTTTGAACATAATTGACAGTTTTATAAGTTAATTTTTCACGTAATTTCGTTATATCAACGCCTAAAATGGAATTAAGATGTTTCCATGAAGGTGTCCGTTTCTTTTTTTGTATTTCAGGCCAAAAACTAAGAATACAAATATCCCAAACAAATACCCACAAACACTGGCGTAGCGAGGGGGGGGGCAAGGGGGGCATAGGCCCCGGGCGGCACCTGACTAGGGGCGGCAATTTGGAGCAGTTATTTTTTTTTAATTTAGAAAACTTATTCTTTTTCTAAAAAAAGAATTTATTTAAAAAGTTAACCAGCATTAACACTGCTTCTCAGTAAGTAATTGGTAGGTAGAGGTATCTTATATGTTAATAAGGAGTGGCAACACTGGTGCGGAAGTGATAGTTGGCCTATATTTGTGTTCTAATAAGAATTATTAAATTATATTTACAAAAAGTTGTTAAAAGGTAAATCGCAATCTATTTCAAACGCCAATAAAAGAAAAGCGTATTAAAAACTATCAAATTCAGGCAAGTTTGGTTTATTTTGCTAAAAAAGTTATTAAAAATATCTACCGCCAAAAGCTTAAAGCAAATAAAGTGACAGTCTAATCACATATAATATACACCTACAAAAAAAAAAAAAAAAAAAAAAAAAAAAAAAAAAAAAAATTGAATAGGTATTCCTTAATTACATGTTATGTACAAACGCCCCTTAGCGGAAACTTCACCCGAAAAAGATATGGATGCAAGTAAAAAAGGTAAAAATGATTCCGACCGAATATCAGATCTTACTATCGCAGATCTCAAATCCGTATTTGATGAAAAGCAACAACATCTAGCAACAAAGGCCGACATAGAAGAAGTACGAGTTGATTTACATGCACTAAAACAAGAGAATGAGGAACTTAAACAACATGTTTATTCATTGCAATCGAAAGTGGATTATCTAGAACAGCAAATCGAAAAAGTTCAAAGGCAAAATACAGATAACAATCTTATTTTCAAAATTGCATCCAACAGCGAAATAGATCAAGTGCAGCAGGTGACTGAGATTTGTGCCCAGCTGTCAAATGACAACAACGTTATAACGCGAGAAGATGTAATACAAACAAAATCATTTAATCCAAAATTAAAAACATTTATTTGCAAATTTAAATCAAAGGATAATCTATTCGCTGTTCTTAAAAACACGTCCAAGCTCAGGAACACGGCGATCTCAGTCCAGAGGGATTACCCTTTGAGTATGAGGAAAAGGATTGCGCGTCTGCTGCATGTCCGGAAGCTGCTTAAACAGGCACATAAAAATGTAAAAGCCACGGTCAAAGGCGACAAACTCATAGTCGAAGGCTTGGAGTTCACATGGAATGACCATTATGGTTTAAGACACGGTGAGCAATCAGGTTTCGAGAAAATTGTAGAAATGTTTAAATTGCCGGATAATTTCTTTCAAAGTTGTTTACATCGAAATGAGATTGACAAAATGATGACAGTTGTCACAGTGGGTCATGTGGAAGGCATTGGGAGGTGTTCCGAAAACGCCCAAAGAAATATCCAATAGCACAGGGGTGATATAGAGGAAATTAATTCAAAAACAAACTTAAACGAAAATGAAAATGAAAATATATATTGTAATCGTAATATCGTCGCATACAATGTAGGAGGACTAAAAAATAAGCTTTTAATCCCTATGTTTTTTTGTAAATTATTGAATTTTGAGATAATATTATTATTTGAAACTCATCTATTGAAGGAGTACTGTAACGAATATGAAAAATATTTTCCCTTATTTGACTGCCATTGGATTCCAGCTAAAAAGACAGCAATTAAAGGCAGAGCAAGTGGAGGAGTTCTTGTGGCAACCAAACAAAATATATTTGATCTATGCGAGGTGAGGATAACGGAAGGAAAAAATATACTTATTGAATTAAAAATCAATGATAGGAGCCTGTTTATCGTTCCAGTGTATTTAAATTGTAATAATTGGCAACAAGACTTCGAATCCTTATACGATGTCTTATGTAATCTAAATTCTCTTAATGTTATGGTCATAGGAGATCTGAATGCAAGAACAGCAGATAAAGAGACAGCATTTAAAGTTAACACTCGCAAAAGATGCTCAAAAGATACTAAAATAAATGCAGAGGGGAAAAAGGTTATAGAGATGTGCAATGACTTCGGACTTGGTATTTTAAACGGATGTACAGATGCTGACGCAGATGGGGAATTTACTTTCATTGGGAAACAGGGAAGTTCAACAATTGACCTATGTCTTATTGGTGGAGAATGGATTTCGATCTGCAAGGATTTGATGGTAGGTAACGCTGGCTACTCGGATCATGTTCCCATTGAACTTGAAATTGAAATAAAATGTACTAATGAAACCACCAAAAATACTGTGGTCAAAAACTCAAATGTACTGCGATGGAAGATGAGGCTGGAACATGTATACAAAACTAAAATCGTTGAACTGTTGCAAAATAAAATAAGTAACTGCAGAGCAAATTATCTGCCATTTTTAGAAATTCAAAACATTATAAGAGTTGCAGCAAGCGTGATGAACACATCTCATGTTTTCAAAAAAAAGTCAGAATGGTACGATCAGTCTTGTGAGAATCTTAGAAAAAAGGCTTTTGCATTGCTTAACTTTTTTAGAAAATACAACATTAACTCAATTCGATTAGAGTATGTTGAGACCACAAAACAGTTTAAGAAGTTATGCAGAGAAAAAAAGCAAACTTATGATGAAAACTTGGCAAGAAAATTGAGCCTTTGCAAAGACACTGCAGAGTTTTGGAAACTGACAAAAAAAATAAACGGAAGTGATGGAGAAAATAAAGTTATCGGAATTTCGGTGGACAATTTAAGAGTTCATTACGCAGGATTACTGAGTACTTCTTCCGTACAACTGATATGGAGCTATGCTAAGCCGAATGTTAAAGATGATATCCTTGATGCGCAGATAACAACGTTGGAAGTAGAAAGAGTTTTAGGGTCGCTTAAAGATGGAAAAGCAGCCGGCACAGATGGTATTCCCGTAGAATTTTTTAAGTACACGCCAGTCGAGTTTAAGCAAATATTAGCGCAAGCATTAAACACCATCTTCAATTTTGCTGTACAGCCCGACTGCTTTGATGAGGGTATTATATGGCCAATCTTCAAAAAAGGTGACCCAAACGACCCAGCGAACTACAGGGGTATATCATTCCTTAATGCGGGTTTGAAGATTTATACTGCAATACTCAACAGAAGACTTAGTAACTGGGTAAATGTTAACAATAAATTGAGTGAGTTTCAGTCAGGATTTCGGAAAGGATATTCTACAGCTGATAATATTTTTATACTTGGAAGTCTAATAAGGAGCAAACTAAACCAACATTCAAAACTTTACACTTTCTTTGTTGACTTCAAGGCTGCATTTGATACGGTTGATAGAAAAACCCTGATCTATAAACTGTACAGTCAAGGTGTATCTTCAAAGTTCGTCAAATCACTGGATAAACTTTATAACCACACGACGGCTTGCGTGCACAATGGATGTGCAAAATCAAAAGAAATTCACGTAACTCGAGGACTGCGTCAAGGCTGCAATCTTAGCCCATTATTATTTGCGCTCTTTCTTGATGACATTGTTGATTATCTTCCTTGTGGAGTAGAGTTTGAAAACTACAAAATAAAAGTCATCATGTATGCCGATGACATTGTCATTCTGGCGGAATCTCCAGCCTCACTTCAGCTTATGATCAACAGGCTATCTGATTATTGCAAGAAATGGGGACTGGAGGTTAATTCGGCGAAGTCTAAGATAATGATTTTTCAAAACGGCTCAGGACGGATCGCAAGAGGAGAAAACTGGAAATATGATGGAGCGGAACTGGAAGTAGTTAAGGAATATGTGTACCTAGGAATGACGCTTACTTTTAACTTGAATATGGACAAACACCTCAAAGTCAAGGCCAATGTTGCTAGAACTGCTATTTGTTCCAACTGGAAACAAATTTTCAATAATCAAAATATATCAATCAACGCAAAATATGAGGTTTTCAACGCAACAGCAAAAGCAGTTCTATTTTATGGAGCACAGATCTGGGGTGTTAGAAAATATGAAACTGTTGAGAATATATTACGATTCTTCCTACGAAAAATTTTTCTTCTTCCTATTAGTACACCTAAGTACATGTATCATTTGGAAACAGGTCTTTCGTCACTCTTTGTTTCTACCCTTAAGCTGAGTGCGGACTATTTGGTACAGGTGATTAATATGGATCGAAACCGTTTACCAAATGTAATGCTGCGCAGTGAAATGCGGAGAAAAACTGGATTCTACAAGGATTGGATAGATCATGCTGCAAACTGTGGTATTATCCTGGAACTGAGTGGATTTAATGGTGTTCAGGTGAGAAAAGCACTGTACGAAGTTATCCAAGCTATAGATGAAAACGAAAGGTACATATTTATTGAAAAGGCGAGAGCGTCTACTGAAAGGAATATTTATTCAAAACTCAATTATAACCTAAATGAAAATAATTACTTTAAACACAATTTCACAAGGAAGACAATTGGAACCATTTTTAAAGTAAGAGGAGAGCTGCTTCACCTTAACTATATGCCACATAGAAATGATTTGGCTTCTATTTGTTCCCTGTGCAACATGCGGGTGGATGAAAACATTAACCACTTCATCGGAGTATGCCCAATTTTAAGGGAGCTGAGGAGACTCTTCTTTGGAAAAAGCTATCTCAGCGAAAATGAAGTAATAATGTACCTAAATGGAGAAGATTGGTTGCGGATCCAGAAGTATACTGCCGAGGCGATGTCATACAGAAGTAGAATCATCAATGAAAACTTTTGATTATGTTTTGGTTTGATATTATATACATTTTAACCTCTGTTTTTCGTTTTTCCTTTGGCCAGTTAAATATAACTTAAAGATAATTTTGTTTCGACTAAACTAAAAGTCACAACTTTTGAATTTGTATTTTGAAAAGTATCAAAAACTTGTAAATTGTATGTCTACGTAGAATTTTTAAAATGAATGCAAAATAGAATAACATTGTCACTCGGGCAGACGACATTTTTTTTGTCATGCCTTAAAATTTATTCTTTTAAATGAAAAATGTTTGTATCATAAATGTTTAAATGACTGAATAAAAATCTATCTATCTATCTATCTATCTATCTATATGTTAATAATAGGAAGGACACTCTCTCTACTTAATATGCAACTCCTAATATAAATAGGTACCTACCTACATACATATGCAATCAAAAAAAAGGCAAACAAAAAACAGAATAGTTTAAAACTATTTATATGTATATTAAACTTAAGAAATATAGGTAAGAATGTTCATATACAGGGTGTTCCCTAAATTTGTAGGCAATATTTTAGGGCTTAATTTTTTGTATATATTTTAAGAAAAAAACCGTTCAAGTACAAAATCAGAAAACCCTCCAAAGTAAGCCTTTTCTTCAATCCTCAAAAAAATATATCGGAATTGGGGCTAGGATCTTACTGTGCAACGATTAACGTTATTTCAAAAAAGTTTTTATAATAGTGTTTTGTTTTCGTACATACAAAATATGTATATATGATATGCAGAATGTAGATGTAAATAGCAAGCTTTTTTTCGCTAGTAAACTCAGATGCGTGTTAACATTGCAACTGCAGAAGCAGATACCTCTGTCTATTGAGTATTGAGTTAGTGAAGTTGTGTTTTATTTTGCTCAGTTTCCAAACATAAACGAACATTCTATTTGGAAAAAGTTGCAGCCTTGTCTCTTTTGCCGTTGTCGTTTTAAAGTTAATTACCCAGGTACATACTAAAATAAGCAAACATTAAGTAGTTTTTTCACAAATAATGTAGTTATCAATTATGAAACACGCAAACTGCGTATGTGTGTTGTGAACAGTGAACTTGATTGAATTCGTGTGATTGTGTTTTGTCCTGTTTATATGAAGTGAAGCTTAAGCTTTGTTTACAATTGCAAACATCCCAGTCTGTAGTTAAAAAGAAAAAAAAAATAGATAGGTAACATGTAAAGGCTAAGGCATGTTTTAAATTTGAAAAGTTCACTTATCCTTGTCTTGTGTCTTGTGTTGTTTTTTGTAATATCTTCGAAGTATATACATATGTATGTTTCTTACTTAAAACTATGTAAATACTTTCACTTAAAAATTATATTGAACAAAATTCTATTTATGTAATTATTTATTTATTTATTAATGAATTAAATTAATTCAAAAATAAACTTAATAAATTAAAAAATTAAAAGCTAAAGAAAAAATAAAATTGCATGGAAAATTAATGAAAAAATCCTAATTTTCTGAAGAATTTGAATTGAGATAATTAAAAATTAATTTACGTTATTAATTTGTTTGATATCCTGAGGTAAGTCATTTTTATTCGCTTAGAGATTGGTAAATCGGTAAAAAACCAATAGCAAAATTTTAAATTTGCTGCTTCATTTTTGCTTCACTTGCTATAGTGTAGTAGGGACAACAGTTCACAAAATTTTGAAGAGAAATGTTACCAAATTCATTGGCATACATTATGTGTAGTTTTCAAGGGTTTTAGTCTCCATGTTGTGTTGTAGTTAATGAAAATAATGAAACTAGATATTAATTAATATTTTATTTTATTATTATTTATAATTTAATAAATATCACAACATATATTTGTTAAAATAATTAATTTAAAGGCGACGCGCGTTTCGGACTTTTGTCCATCATCGGGCTTAAATTTTGTACTGCCAATTATGTCATGCTCTTTCTATTGTTGATTGTTGTTGTTTTCTTATATTAAGTTTTGATTTGAGTTTTTTGGATAAAACTATGTTGTCTCTTTCTATTGGCTGTGTGTTCTTTGATGGGTTATAGCTGTGTCATATAGTGTGTTATTTTTAATTGTTAATTTGTCGTTAAGTATTTTGTCTTCCTCCGTCTTGCATGCTTTGTAGATAGCAAATTCCTCCAACGCGTCCAGTGTTTTTCCTTTTTGGCAAAAGTGCATTGGAATTAAATTTGTTGTAAAATCAGTGTAGGTGTGGTTCTCCTCTATCAAATGCAATGCGAAATTAGACTTTGTATTTATTTTAGGTCTATGTTCTTTGAACCTTTCTTGAAATGTTCTGCCCGTCTGTCCGATATAATATTTATCGCAGTCACTACATTTGATTTTGTAGACACCAGAGCCTAGTTCTGTCGGTTTGTTAAGTTTGGGTTTTAAGATTTTCTGTGTGTTGTTGTTTGTTTTATATGATATTTGTATGTTAAGTTTTTTGAGTTCGTTTTTCAAAATTTGAGGTACTATATTAGTGTAATCAACTGAAATATATTTTGTAACTGTGTTGTCATCTTTATTGTTGTTTTTATTATTGCTTTGCTGTGCTTTCTTCCTCTTTTTGTAAATTAATTTATCAATTAGATCTGCGGTGTAACCATTTGCTATTGCGATTTGTTTGATTATTTGTACTTCTTCTTCGTAGTCTTTTTTGTCCATTGGTACATTTAGAAGACGGTTGATGAAAGCATTAAATGCTGACATCTTTTGTGAGAATGGGTGGTGGGCGGTGCTGTGTATTATTATGTCAGTTGTTGTGGGTTTTCTGTAGATTTTAAATTTTAGTTGTTGGTTATTGTTTTTGCTTATGTTTAAGTCTAAGAAATTGATTGCATTGTTGTCTTCTATTTCTAATGTGAATTTGATATTGCTGTGTGTGTTGTTAATGTAGTTTTTTAGGGTGTCAATTTGCCTATGTGTGCCGTCGAATATGATGAAGGTGTCATCAACGTAACGTGCGTAGAAACGGATTTTATTATGCGATGGATTCTTTTTTGATAATATGTATTTGTTTTCGTAGTAATTTAAGTAGATGTCTGCCATTAGTCCGCTCAGGGGGGATCCCATAGCTAGTCCGTTGTCCTGTGTGTAGTATTTGTTGTTAAATGTAAAATAATTTTGTTTGAGGGTTATTTGTAATAAGTGGATGAGTTCATTTATTTGTTGTATATTTAAGGTTGCGGTTTTTATAAGATTTTCTTTTAGTATTTGGATTGTTTCTTCTATTGGTATGTTTGTGTACATATTAGTGATGTCAAGCGAAATTAATTTGTGTTGTGGTAATA
This sequence comes from Platycheirus albimanus, assembly GCA_916050605.2. Classification (NCBI taxonomy): domain Eukaryota; kingdom Metazoa; phylum Arthropoda; class Insecta; order Diptera; family Syrphidae; genus Platycheirus; species Platycheirus albimanus. The sequence continues at coordinate 270,084,155 of OU696696.1, read as the reverse complement.
TTTTTAGAAGTTTGGTTTTCTCTATGAGTTCTGTATAATTTTTGATGCTGTGATTATTTTGTAAGGATATATTGTTTTTAATTATTTTTTGTAGTTCCTTGGCGACTTTGTAGCAGGGGGCTGTGGTGTAATTGATAAGTGGTCGGATTGGAATTCCATTTTTATGTACTTTTGGAAGTCCTGTAAATTGAGGTGCTTGAGCATTGGGTTGTTTGAGTTTAAACAACAATAGAAAGAGCATGACATAATTGGCAGTACAAAATTTAAGCCCGATGATGGACAAAAGTCCGAAACGCGCGTCGCCTTTAAATTAATTATTTTAACAAATATATGTTGTGATATTTATTAAATTATAAATAATAATAAAATAAAATATTAATTAATATCTAGTTTCATTATTTTCATTAACTACAACACAACATGGAGACTAAAACCCTTGAAAATTACACAGCTGAACAAGCGCATATAGTCTTTAAATACAACAACGCCATTATAAAGTTAGCTAAAATCAACCAAAACATCAAGTTTAACAAAACATGTCTTAAAAAATCAGTAACACCAAAATACGCACAAATAAAAGTAAACAATAATTCAATAGCAGCTCTGAGAACACAAAAAATAGCACAATCCACACGCATAAAAGAAGAAATCAAATATCTATATAGCAAGAAAAACACCACAAACAATACACTTTATAAACTACATCTAGAACTTTATAATAAACTACACATTATAGAAGCAGAATCATTTACACAGAAGATACGACACGAAGCAAACGAAATTGCCAAAAAGATCTCAATTAAACAACATAACAAAATAATAAAGCTCATTGATAAAGTTCCGCCCACAAACACATTAAACACACATACTTTTTATCCAAGATTAATTAATAACACAGACATCCAATTCAGCACATCAGAAATAAACACATTAAACAAAGGACTCAAATTCAATTTACCCAACACTAACTGCAACAATATTAACCATGAAGTGATAAATGCCGAAGCAGCAATTAAAGCAATACCATCACAAGACATTCAAAACTAAACAAGAATCATCATAAATAGAAAACTTAAACAAATCATTAAAAATAACAAATCACATAAGAAATTGCAACAAAAATTTAAACAAGATAAAATTAACCTACAAAATATCAAGCAAAAGTTAAAAGAAAATAACGCAATAATAACAAAAGCCGACAAAGGGAACACAACAGTCATACTTAAACAACAAGAATACATAAACAAAACTTTAACATTCATACAAGACAATAACATACGAAACTTATCAAACGACCCAACTAAAGAATATGTAAAAAATATAAACCAAACAATAAACAAATGCAACAACATCTTCTCAAACACAACAAAATTTAAACTCAAACAACCCAATGCTCAAGCACCTCAATTTACAGGACTTCCAAAAGTACATAAAAATGGAATTCCAATCCGACCACTTATCAATTACACCACAGCCCCCTGCTACAAAGTCGCCAAGGAACTACAAAAAATAATTAAAAACAATATATCCTTACAAAATAATCACAGCATCAAAAATTATACAGAACTCATAGAGAAAACCAAACTTCTAAAAATATTACCACAACACAAATTAATTTCGCTTGACATCACTAATATGTACACAAACATACCAATAGAAGAAACAATCCAAATACTAAAAGAAAATCTTATAAAAACCGCAACCTTAAATATACAACAAATAAATGAACTCATCCACTTATTACAAATAACCCTCAAACAAAATTATTTTACATTTAACAACAAATACTACACACAGGACAACGGACTAGCTATGGGATCCCCCCTGAGCGGACTAATGGCAGACATCTACTTAAATTACTACGAAAACAAATACATATTATCAAAAAAGAATCCATCGCATAATAAAATCCGTTTCTACGCACGTTACGTTGATGACACCTTCATCATATTCGACGGCACACATAGGCAAATTGACACCCTAAAAAACTACATTAACAACACACACAGCAATATCAAATTCACATTAGAAATAGAAGACAACAATGCAATCAATTTCTTAGACTTAAACATAAGCAAAAACAATAACCAACAACTAAAATTTAAAATCTACAGAAAACCCACAACAACTGACATAATAATACACAGCACCGCCCACCACCCATTCTCACAAAAGATGTCAGCATTTAATGCTTTCATCAACCGTCTTCTAAATGTACCAATGGACAAAAAAGACTACGAAGAAGAAGTACAAATAATCAAACAAATCGCAATAGCAAATGGTTACACCGCAGATCTAATTGATAAATTAATTTACAAAAAGAGGAAGAAAGCACAGCAAAGCAATAATAAAAACAACAATAAAGATGACAACACAGTTACAAAATATATTTCAGTTGATTACACTAATATAGTACCTCAAATTTTGAAAAACGAACTCAAAAAACTTAACATACAAATATCATATAAAACAAACAACAACACACAGAAAATCTTAAAACCCAAACTTAACAAACCGACAGAACTAGGCTCTGGTGTCTACAAAATCAAATGTAGTGACTGCGATAAATATTATATCGGACAGACGGGCAGAACATTTCAAGAAAGGTTCAAAGAACATAGACCTAAAATAAATACAAAGTCTAATTTCGCATTGCATTTGATAGAGGAGAACCACACCTACACTGATTTTACAACAAATTTAATTCCAATGCACTTTTGCCAAAAAGGAAAAACACTGGACGCGTTGGAGGAATTTGCTATCTACAAAGCATGCAAGACGGAGGAAGACAAAATACTTAACGACAAATTAACAATTAAAAATAACACACTATATGACACAGCTATAACCCATCAAAGAACACACAGCCAATAGAAAGAGACAACATAGTTTTATCCAAAAAACTCAAATCAAAACTTAATATAAGAAAACAACAACAATCAACAATAGAAAGAGCATGACATAATTGGCAGTACAAAATTTAAGCCCGATGATGGACAAAAGTCCGAAACGCGCGTCGCCTTTAAATTAATTATTTTAACAAATATATGTTGTGATATTTATTAAATTATAAATAATAATAAAATAAAATATTAATTAATATCTAGTTTCATTATTTTCATTAATTATGTGTAGGTTTAACTGCTTGAAACCATAGACGAAAAAGTTTTTTTTTAATTTTTTAGTGTGTGAAAAAATTACTAGGGGCGACAAAATTTAGGTCTGCCCCGGGCGGCACCAACCCTCGCTACGCCACTGCCCACAAAGTTAATTATGAAGAAGTTTGGTAAAAACTTAAAAGTAAATAAAGGAACTATATAATAAACAAATTTTGAGCAAATTTGATACAACCGTTTCTAGCTTATGGCCATTTGAAAAAAGCCGTTTAGACCAGATCTCCGTTATTTTCACATTTAGCCGAAAACTAAAAACCCACTCTTCTAAAGAACACTCAAAAAATATTACACACAAAGCTTAATCGAAATCGTTTGAGCCGTTTTCAAGCAAATCCAAACTGAAAAAAAAACTTTACTTGAGTACCTAAGAGTTTAAGCCGGGCTAAAACGAAATAAAAAACCCGTCAACCGATTTTCTTTGAACTGCTTTATACTAAGTTTGAAGAAAATTTCGTTTTGAGTTTTAAGAGAAAAATTTTCAAAATTGTCAGACTATTTAAAAAAAACCGTATTTTTTGAAAAACTTTTCGAAAATATATTCCAATATTCCAATTTAAGGCAAGTAATGCATTCGGCGAAAAAAAGAGTTTTGAGATTGCAATCAATATGACGATGACAGCGAAGACGAAAAAAGATGGTCTAAACATTCTGTCCATATGTAGGTATGTCTGTTTGAGTGTTTGTCTGTCTGTCTGTCTATATGTATGTATAGACAAAACTATAACCCAACGACTCTAACAATTTTGTTTTAAAAATTGGTGTTGCTTTTTAGGAAAGACCAATCAAATGGCTGAAAAAAACCGTTTTTTTTTGCTTTCGACTATCTCAAAAACGGCTCAACCCACGCTTTCGAAATTTCATACACATATAGGTGTAGGTAGCTCAATTTAAACTGCATACCATTATTAAAAAAAACATTTTTTTTAGCATTTAAAAAAATTAATATTTTGAAAACTATGAAAAATATTTTCAAAAAAAACTTTTTTCTTCTCAAAAACCACTCCACAGATTTTTATAAATTTATCCTCATAGATTCTCAAATTTGCCTAAGAAATAAAATGGCTTACCTACCCGTTTTTTCAGCTCAAAGTAGTTAAAGTATTTATTTGAGAACTTTGAAAAATTTATTTTTATCAAAATCTCAAGCCCCAAGACCTCTGTCATACATTAGAGCAAGTTCGTGCGACCCAGTCGTGCATTTTATTTTAGTATGCCAACTTCTAGCAGATTAAAGGTCTTATTATAAAACAAAATTTTTAACAACTTTGGACAAACATCTTTTGAAAAAGCCAAAAATTAAAAAAAAAAAACAAATGTTCAACAAAACTCAAACAAACATTTTTTTTTTGTAAAATTTTAAAAATTAATATTTTTTTTTCACAAATATTAAAAAATTCATCGAAACCCGTTAAGACGTTTCTTACAAAATTCTTATGAAAGAAAAAAACCGCGTCCTATGGAAATGGATGGTACCTATCGTTATAAGACTTTTCCTGAAAACATCTTTTCGAACCAAAACATTAAGTTTTATAAAAACACCATTCAGATATAGCTTTATCAAAATCGTTGGAGCCATTAAAAAAATGAGTTTTTCATTAAAAATCATAAAGCAGTAGTAAATTGTACTGACAGACAGACACGCGGTCAGACAAACAGATAGATAGACAGACAGACACACATATAATTTTAGGACCCAATTTTTCTTCTTCTCTATCATCTTAGTGTTATGTCTGGTTGTCCAAATTTGTTCTTATACGAATGCATAAACTTGCCTTAAAAAATTTATAATCGCAAGTAAAAATCGTGCCCTAAAATATTATTGACGAATTATGATACACCCTGTTTGTGACAAAAATCAGGGATTAGTCAGCAATTAGTTTGTCCACAGATAATAATAATAATAATAATTTTAACTATACCTACGCCTGTGTCCGACCGGGTCTTTTGAATGCAAACTACAAAAAAAATAAGATCCATCCACAAAAAAATGTGTTCACTTGAGAAACACAAGTTTGAAATTGTTATTTTTAATCTTTAAACAATCTTACAAATTTTTTTCATTCCAACAGAATTTTGAAAACCCAATTTTGTTAAACAAAAATTTGAGAAATTATACATACTTACAAATAATTAATTTTGTATTAGATACAACCTCTTCCAGGTCCAGCATTAAGGATCATAAATTGGTACTTGACCAAAAGTAGGTATCTACTACTTTAAGATATTCGAATTGAGCTTTTTCAAGTAGGTACTAGTACCTGAGTACTGATTTATTAGTACAATTTCCACAGAAGCTTCTCGTTCTGGTACTTGAACGAGTTTAGGTCCTTATCAGAATCAATTAATATATAAAACAATATAAATTAGATAAGAGATGAGGAATGATAAACCTGAATCTTTCTTTCAAAATATGCTTTGATTGGATTGTATAGTTTTCTTATTAAAACAAACGTCCTTTGAAACGAAATATAGGTCATCATTTCGTGTTTCAAGAATCAACATTTGAAATTCTATCTGCTTCGTTCACATAATATAGCGCAGTTTGCATTTCTAACATATTTCCTTGAAGGCTTTCAGCTTTCAGCATTCATCGAATGAGTCAAATGCTTGATCTAATCTAATTCAGTTCTTCAGTTATACCTGAAAATTGAAAATTCCAAAATTCCCCCCAAATCAACTCTTCTAAAGTTCATTTATGTCAGCAAAATCTGAGTTATCATCAACTCTTGCATTTGATTTAATCCTTGATGAACAAAACCGAACACCCTTGAGCTCATACCCTTAATTGAATTAAATAAATAAGTCATCGAAATTGAAAACTACAATAATTCTCAAAGCTTTTGTGTATACACATCGTTCAGATTTCGAGGCCAATAAGACATAAATCACAAAAACCTAAACACAAAACACAACATTTAGATACTCATACATAGTCGTACCTAACCTATACATACTCGACTCGTACAACAGATCAATAGAAAATTAATCAAATTTTAATGTCAACTCACTCTTATCTGATATGTCATCAACCCCCTTTGCCTTAGCCACAATAGACATAGACACATATACGCCTGGTTCTACAAAAATGTGCCTCATAAGCATTGTCGCAATGGCACATACAGAGAACATCAGAGAAGCCCTTAAATTCTTCGATAATCTTCAGCTTCAGGATGTGTGTCATTCGAATGTTGCTTTTGCAAGTCAATTTGTTACCGAGGTACAAAATGGCCTACCTTTACTCACCCATACATATATACAAAATATACACTTTTTATACTACAACCTTTGAATGAGAAGGAAAAATATAAGAAAAACAACCTATATCGCATCGGTCATACACCTTCGAATCCGAATCCAAATCCGAACTCAAATTCCAATGATTTATGTCTGTCCCTGGGATTTGCACAGAAACTGCCCAGACCAACCAACTCTACCATGCCAAATGGTGGGCAAATTGCAAAACATTTCTTCGCACATTCGAATAGATATGGCCGGCTATATACTCGAGCTTCGAGACTCCATCATCATTTCCTTTCCCCATGGCAATAGCTTCCTCTTTGGCTCTATGTATGCAATTCACCTTCACTTCTTCGATATGCGATTCGAATCGGAACGTTTCGACACACAAGCTCTCGATTAATGAGCCGAAGAATTATCGATGTCGTAATGTGAGTCGTTGACGATGACGACGCCGACGATGGCGACGCTTGACGATGAGGATGAGAAGTTTGCCCATCCCTGATACCTCACAAGGTATCGCATCGTGTGTGTGTGTGTATGTGTAGAAGGCACCGGAAAATCTTTATCGATTTTCCTATACGTTTTCAGAGGGTGGCCAGCAAGCCTCCAAAAGCAGCTTCATTTTTGTGAGGTTCAACGGCTGACTGGCTGAGGATGGTTTTTGGAGGATGAAGCTGCTTAGTCATGTGCGACTTTTGCTAAATGAACCAATTTTGTTATCGATTCGGTGTGTGCCTTGTGAAGCCTATACCTATGCCTTTACCTATATACGATATTGTGTGCTCTCGGCATCCGTTGTCAAAATGGCAAACAGGAAGTTTGTCGTAGATGTTTGCACGCCCCTCAAAACGCTTTCGATATTTAGGTATTCCGTCCGGGGTGGGTTAACTACTTTTGAACGTCGTCGTCGCTCTTCCCTCGTCGGCGTCGATGTCGTCGTCGTCGTCGTCGTCGTTTACCTACATCTTTGGTAATTTGCTTGGCAAGAAAATTGTGTTTGCGAGTATTAGGAGCAATAATCTGAAGTGGAGCGTGTAACCGAGACGATTAGTGAATTGCTGTCTCGTTTTCAAACTTAGAAAGTTTTTTTTTTATTTTATTTTTGTTTTTATTTTTATATCATCATCGCGTGGTGGTGGCAACGATGTCGTAAATGGGGTGACAGGACTGCATCTTAACTTGGAAATTTCAATTGTAAAAAAATGGATTACCAAAAATAAAGTTCGTAATAAAATATAGAATGAAAGGAGTAAGATACTATGTTGTCCTTCGTTAGAACGGAATAAGGGCTCAGATATGCTTGATGAGGCATTTAATGACGTCGGCGTCGCGTCGTTAGTGAGCTTTCAGGGAGAAAAAGTTCAGAGAATTGCTTTTTTTCTTAGTGCATCAAGGAAGCTTTAACAATCATTCCGGTAAGAGCATCAATGGCACCCCAGCACAAATGGCTCAAAGCTATATGCAATTTAAGACTTTGAGAAATGACAATGCCAGAAGGTAAACCTGAGTATTTCTGTAGATTGAACCGGTCTCAGGACCACCTTGAATCCCACTTAGTTTGACACAGAATGTGGTCCACCTTCTTTAGATACAAATGCTTCGTCAACTTCAAGTGAAAACTCTATCATTAGTGCTTTTAAGTAGCTTTCGACTTACTCCGGCAGCACCTGAGAAGCATCGCTTACCTTCATGGGCGGTACTACAGATGCTGTATCTAGAATACATCTTCGCATGAGTTTCTTCCTGTGATCTGACTGAATAAAGATGCAGGTTTCACTTCGAGGGCATATTACAACGGTTATTTCAGTGTTTGAGATCTGTCTTGAATTTAAGAAAGAAGGAGATGCTTCTACTGGATTTATTCTTCTTGCAATTGAGGTGAACGAGTGTTCCTATCGGGGTCCCTTCTGAAATGAACGTGTCACCGGACAAACGGAAGGCTGCATCACTCTCTTATCTAGATTCAATTATTTAGCGTTTAGCTTGTCACATGAAAGCTGGCGTGGTGTGGCGTTAAAAGCAATATTCTTGCGGTTTCCTTGCAAGCATATATGTAGCTTCCATAATCCATACCCAATTTAGTGAAAACAATTCTTCAATGTGTCTTTAGTGGCCATTCACTTGTCACACTCCTTGAAAATGTTCAGTTTGAAACCCTGTTACCCTTTGACAGCGAAATTTGCGGACCGTTGCTAATGCCGATGATTTAAACATTGGTCAACAACATCCAAAGAACCATGATGCCTTTCGCGGTTGAAGACTTTGCCGACATGTCCCTAATTTCTTCATCCAGAAATCCATGCACTATGTAGTTTCCGGAATCAACATTAATGCAGTCACTGTGCCTTTCGCGATTGCGGCGTGGACAGTGTCGTTAGCCTTGATCAATAGATCGGGGTATGGAATGTTCGGTCCTGCCATGGAGTGTAGCTAAAAATAAGAACTCCGGTGACTCCAAGCTGGGTCTTGAGAGCTTTGCATATTTTAGTTTTCACACAAGAAATGCTGTGGATGGCGAAACGGAGGTATTCACCAGTCTTCTTTTTAAATAGTGGTTACATCTATGAATCCTGCAGGAAATATTGGGTTAGTGTATTTTGTTGTCAACCTTGATGCGTAGACCGGTTGATATACGACGTGCTAACACTTTTCCTATTTCGTCCAATATTCATGTTCTATTACAATATTTTTGTGCGGAATTCATAGAGTTGCACAATGCACATGCAGGTCCACAAATCAGCTCTGTGCGACGACTGTTCAAAAGTCTTGTTCTTTGTAGCTTGGCAAAACTACTGGGTAAGTTTTTCCATTTTTAAATTTTTTTTAAATTTTAACTAAATGCCTGTAAGACCCACGGTTTTTTTGAATGGAAACTGCACGGCATCAGTTAGAAGGAATAGGAAGATAGGAAAGATTTTTTGTTTGCACAATGGATTGAGAAATAGGTGATATTTATCTCACGAAAATCCCACCGGTGGCGTCCAGTTGAAGCTGGGGAATTATTGAAAAATTGCTGCCCGGGCTGGAGTTCGAACCCACAACTCTTAGTTTAGCAACCAATCACTTCATCCACTGTACCATTGTCAATCGATTGTTCAACTTGCATATACAAAGGGCGCAATGCTGACCCATAATATTGGAATGGCAGTTGCTTCCTTCCAAACATTCGTAAAAGGTGTGGTAGTTATAGGGAGGGGGAATGACGGATGGAGTTAAACAACGTTTATTTTGTATGGGAGCCAATTTTTCATACTCGATCTTCCGTGTGCAGAGTCCACATAGCAAGAGTTTGAATGGAGTTTTCACGTGACAAATTTCCTCGTGCTCCCCATCTCTATAAGAGGCTATTTATGCCGTGGAAATGGGAATACCTAAAATTTCTTGTCGACAATGATCGTCCCATGATCCTAAAATCCCTCGCCCTAAAGACAACATATTCTTTATTCCTGTGGCAACGCTTAAGATATTTTTTAAAAAAGTAGCTCAGACAATAAGGGCATGTGGCCGAAATGTTGCTTATAGCCGGGACACACTGCTGGTATCGATACCATAGTATAGATACCATGGTATTTGCAATATGAACCATAGAAGAGGGTGAGAGGAGGAGTGGTAGAATTATACATGTTGGTTGCACCGTTCTGCCAAATCAAATTTATTTGTCAAAAAAGAAGACAAACAAACAAACTACAACAAATAATTTCAGAGGGTTGCTGTCAAAACAGCAAATATCTTCAGTTCTAAAAAAAATCACTTAAGAAGACTGGCGCTTGTGTCGTTAAAAAGATTCGTGTACTGCGATACAAATCCAAGTATCGATACCATGATAATACCATGTTACTCGCGTGGTATTACCCTTTTCCCTGACATGCTGGTCGTCATTGACATACTATACATGGACTGCTAGTTGCCAACTTCACGATGGTTCCACTTATACGCCAGCGCCACTGTCTCTAACACGGCAAAAAGGTAGAACTACTATTTTGACATTTCATTTGTTGCTGTCCTTGTCGTCGTCGTAATTTATAATTGGCGCGATTTTTACTTTTTATTTTTCTTTGAATCCAAAAAGTTTGTTGTGTTTATTACTCTCCGAAATATAAAAAAGTTTTCAAATATTCTAAATAAAAATGAAGTGCTGTATCCAAGGATGCGACGTATCGTATTTGGATAAAGTGTCCTTTCACAGGTGTGTTTAATTTCATCATCATCATCATCAGGTCCTGTAAACCCGCTCGGGACATAGGGCGTCAACAAAACGTGTTCATCCTACTCGGTCTGAAGCTAGATACCTTGGCTGTGACCACGTCTTTCGCTGGGAATTAGCTTCTGCTAGCAATGTTGATTCTATGTTGTTCTTGGTCTTCCAATCCCCCGTGACCCCTGAGGATTCCATTCAAAGGACTGCTTAGCAATATCATCGTTTGGTTTCCTCAGTGTGTGACCAATCCATTGCCATTTGCGTTTTCTTATGTCAACGTTGAACCGCTTCTGATTTGTCCTGTGCCACAATTCCAGGTTAGATACAGTTTATGGCCAGCGAATATTGAGGATGTGACGTGGACAGCGATTCACAGAAGCTTACCATAATATAATTAGCACGGGTGTGACATTGGATTCGAAGAATCTCAACTTTGTGCGTAAGGAGACTTGACTGGATTTCCAAATTTGAGACTGAGAACCAAAGGCAATGCGAGCTTTATTTGATCTACTTTTTATATCCAAATCCCTACCACCGTTTGCTGATACAATACTTCTGAGGTAATTAAATTGTTCGACCTCTTCAACAGGCGTGTCATTCAGAATAATATACGTTGTTCTGTTGGGGGGCCTATTAGCATTATTTTTGTGTTTTTGCTATTCATTTTAAGACCACACGATTCTCCTTTCACCCGTAAAGTTTGACACATCTCGTTCAGCCCACTGACATCTAAGGATTTTGTTATGCTTTAGGCAAGTAGCAATAGATGTCGCTACATGTTTTTCAAAATATAATTACAACTTTTGCTGCTTTTGAGACAGTGGAAGCACTTGTACCGGAGTCAATTTTTCCAAGCGATTTGTATGAAAATGACATTTCACTAGCAGTCCATATATAGTATGTCAATGCTGGTCGTATTCTCGAATACCATGGTATCAATACCATCAGAATGTCACAGGTATTGAACAATATAAATGAACCAAAAAATGGCCATTATCGAAAAGTCTGCGTTTAGGTTATCGATTTTCAAATAAACATGCCTCCTTGTTTTTCCGAGCTATTGGAAAACAAAATGACCTTAGAGCGGAAAGCCTCGTCCCCAACTCCCACCCCCGGAACGTATCAAAAATCAGCGAAAAAAAGCTCCATGAAGAAATTTATCGATAAGAATAATTCGTCTGGCGCAACGGAAATAGTGGCAACCGTTCTTATACCAATTCAAAGAAAATCAAAGCATCGTGCTTAATATTTCAAAACTATTTTAGCTCCTTGTTAATGGAAATTTTTCTTTAGTTTGTACGGCTTTCTAATCGATATTAAAACGGTCAGATTGTTATGCTCATTCAATTCCAATCTTTAAAAACATTGATCAGCGGAAGTCTGAAGTTGAAAAATGTACTCTTCAGCAGAGCATTTCCTTGATTTAGCCCGATTTTTTAGCAGTTGCTTGTAGAAAACCGAAAACTTATTCATTTCCGGTTTGTATAGGTATCATTTAAGACTTTCTTCATTGTATCGTGGTGAAAAAGGTAATGTTGGGCTTCCCGTTCCAAGTCTGGGTTCCCCATCCCCGATTCCACTTTAAAAGTTTTCATTAGTGTTACTGCTACATAAAAGCTGTTCTTTTTTGTCACGGAAAAACGCCTCAGAGTAGTTCCAATTCGGCAGGCAAATTTTAGACTTTAGTTTTGACGAGGGCTATTAACGTTGAAGTTTTTCCTTCAAAACCCCATTTCAAGACCTTTTTTGGACCATTTAATAGCTTTCTATTGTAAGTCACACTTTTAAAACGGTTCATTGGAAATGCAATAAATTCTACGTGCTTATGTGGACTTTTAAATTACTTAATCGTGAGGCGCGTGTGTTGTCCCCTACAACAAAACTAATGGCTTCGGGTTCGAGGGGCCGGGAATTCAAGCGAAAGCCAATTTTAATACAACGGTTTTCTTTTTTGCTTAGATTTTTTTTTTTTGCGTGTGTTACCTATTTTCTTTGATTGTGGCTCTGATTGGAATATGGCAAATGAAAGATATAAATAATAAACACACAAACGTGTGATTGTGTGTGTGTGGTGTATTGTATATTCTATACCACAACAGGGATTATATGGTTTAGGAAATATCAGACCGTGAAGATGGCAGAGCGTGAAGTAACAGTGATGAGTTTCGTGCCACTAATTCCTGATGATTGTTCGAAATATGCGTTGTTTTTGTATCTTTTTTTTTTTTTTTTGTGTTTGATAAACGAATGGTGTTTTGCAGATTAGCAAGCGACTTTGTGATGATGGTTTGGAACAAAAATAAAAAAACATAATCGCACTGGCATAAATAATAGGGTCTTATCTCAATTGAGATGCAAGCAAAACATCATATCTTACATCATTTAAGTGTTTTTAAAGGCAGAGAGACAAAAGTCTTCAACCTTAATAAATAAAAATTAATAAGACATTTTACAACTTAATTTTGAATGCACAGATGGGTGGCTAAGACTTGCATAATATAGGTACCGTTTAAACCTTGGGCCTTGCATAAGTCTTTGCGAAATATGGGGTTGGTTCTAGTGCTGCATTATTATTAACTATAGTTGTTGTTGAATGAAAAAAAAAAAACACAAAAATTGTTCCTGAATGGGGCCATTCAATTAAAAAAAAAAAAATGTCCATAAGTTGTGTCTGAGACGTTACTCAACCCAGTTCCCCAAACACCTTTCACATTTCTCTTCCTAAGCCTTTTCAACAAACATGCTAAATCTAGGAACGCCGACATCTACGCTTAATAATAGTCTAATTGTGTCTTCGAATAGCTGCAATGGATATTGATGTGAGTGATTAAGCTATTTCTTATCCAACAATCAAACTGGAAGATGCAGCCTTTCGCTATGGACAGCGGGATCCCCCTTAATGGATTTAAAATATAATCAATTGTTAAAATATATAACGAATAAAAAACATACGCGAGAGCTACAATACGTTTCCAACGAATTGTTGGATACCCTATTCCCTATATTTTTACTTGCGATTATAGGTACTATAAGGCAAGTTATGCATTCGTCGAAAAAAAAAGTTTTGAGATAACAATCAAACATGACATTACGATGATAGCGAAGACGAAAAAAGATGGTCTAAAAATTCTGTCCGTCTGTATGTCTGTCTGTCTGTCTGTCTGTCTGTCTGTATGTAGACCTAAACCCAAACGGGTGGGCCGAATTGCTTCAAACTTGGTATATAGACTTTTTTAGGTATTTTACAGAAAGGAAATTGAAATTTTTTTTGTAGCTCAAAAAATAACGGTACCTGCCATACAACCGTTACGTTAAAGCTTATTTTTCTCAAAAACGGCTCTAACGATTTTTAATTAAAAAAATCAGTGTTGCTTTTTAGGTACGACCAATCATATGGCTGAAAAAAAAGTTTTAAAAAATGGCTAAGAACGGTACTTTCCATAGGACCGTTTTTTTTTCTTTCGACTATCTCGAAAACGACTCAACCGCTTCTTTCGAAATTTCACACACATATAGCTGTAGGTAGCTCAATTTGTATTGCATACCAATATTTTTGAAAAATATTTTTTTGTATTTTTAAAAGCATTTTTAAAAAAAAATTTAAAAAATTAATATTTTGAAAACTGCTTATTAAATTTTGTTTTAAAAATTTTAAATAAATGTATTTGCTGAATACCTGTGAACTGGCGTTTTTGAATTTTTTTTGAAAATTTTTTTCAAAAAGTTTTTCAAAAAAAACTTTTTTTCTCAAAAACCGCTCCACAGATTTTTCTAAATTTATTCTCATAAATTCAAACTTATCCAAGAAATAAAATGGCGTACTTTTTTTTCAGCTCAAATTAGTTTAAGTATTTATTTAAGAATTTTGAAAATTTTATTTTTATCAAAATCTCAAGCCCATAAACCACTGTCACTCATTAGAGCAAGTTCGTGCGACCCAGTCGTGCATTTTATTTTATGTGTATGCGTTCGCCTCCCACAGCCAGCCGATGTTCCTGTTTCAGAAACAAAATTATTCTTCTTTAACAGACAGGAAACAATTCAATATCATTAATTTTGTGTGGCCAATGTTCAATAACTGCTGGCACAAAAAAAGGCGTGTGTCACGCCCAAAGTTGAGACTTTTTATTGCCAGGGCAAGTACTGTGAGCTCTGTGACAATCAAGTTTAAGCTTGCAGATTGATTTGAATAACACAAGAAAAAACTTGAACTTGAACCACACTCTGCTACGTAACTAAGGTATAAAAACTGAAGTGTTCATCTTCTTATTTCAAAACTGCGACCGATAGTAAAAACATCAAAAAATTAATGCATGTTACGACTTTTGACGGAAATACCCCTTAAAAGTGGGGGGTCCTAAAATCTAAAAGCACTAACTGAGCTTTGATCATTAGTCAATTTGAAGGCATACATATGTGTAAAAAAAAGTACACCTGAATCGAGTAGTTTTTTAACGAGATTATCTGAATAACGGTATTTTATAAAAATCACGCCCTAAAAAGTGGGCGTATTGGAAAATGTATGCAACAAAAATGTAGAGATATAGAAAAATTGCATATTGGTAACTTACATTTTAAAATTTACTTTTTTTGTCCTCTCATGGAAAGTGGGTGGAAACGCCTCCCAAAATTGAAAAAAAAAATTTCATACACAAGCTTCTTAGCTTCGCCTAAGAGACGTACAATTTCGGGCTTGTGGATTTATTATAAGAACTGTTTATTTGCAAAAATAAGATTTTCATAGTTTCTAATGATAAGTGGGCGTCAGCAACACCCAACATATTTTTTTTTATTTTCATACGCAATATGAAAATGTACAACTAATAACCACAAAATTTAAGATTATTTGCTCGAATATATGCATCGTCATTTTATAAATATAATATTGATGGTTTTGTATGAAAAGTGGGCGTCAGCCACTCCCAAACTGAAATATTTTTATTTAACTATGAAAAGATATACCTGTAGCTTGCGTGTGCAAAATTTAAACGCTGTGCTGTACAAAAAACACAATTTAATTTTGCCAATTAGAAGTTGTTGAACAAAAATGGCGATGGTGGACGTGTTTGTGGGTGTATTTCACCGGTTAAAAAAAAAAAGCCTTACTCTTGAATCAAAGATTATTACATATCCAATTTTGAGCTCAAAAATTGCGACTTCTATACATACGGACGGACATCGCTAAATCGACTAGTATTGAATATTTCCTTCTAGGTAACTGAACAAAGTTTAAGCTTTCTCAAGCTTTTCAGTCGGATGTCTTTCTTTGCAGAAAATCGGTTAAAATCTTGTGAACATTAAAAAAAAAAGATAAACGTGCATTCCGTTTTCCGTACAAAGACAGTATTTTCCGGTTTTTAATACTTAACTAAATAAGGTATTAAATCTTTAAGGCTACATTCAATTAAGTTACTGATAGCGAAAGGCAGAAAGTGAAGGCGTAAAGGCACTGTATCTTTGATATTTACCAAACGCATTCAGAAATTATGTGGTAATCAGCATATTAACTTACAATTCCATCTCAGAATTCAATAATTATTCTAAGAAATACTTTCAAAGGATGTTTCAGAATTCGCCAACATTAATCAAATAGGTTACAAAAATGATTTCTAAGAAATGTGATTAATTTAAACGTGAGGAATGCGTTGGTTCTTAGAAATTTTTGATACACTTAAAGGAAGTAACAAAGCCAAGTAAGATGCAAGAATTAAACTTTTACTTGTTTTTAATTATTCTTACAAATATATATAGTTCTTCTGTACGTGATTTTGTAACACTACTCCTCCTAAGCAGCTGGAACGATTTGGACGAAATTTTGATTATGTATTTCAATAATTGGTTGTTGGATGGTTTCAAAATAAAATTGGTCAACATTTGGTAAAGCGGCTTGCCACAAATTCTTTTTTAAGTGCATTTCGTCTAATGACTAATAAATCTTTTGGTAGAATCTTCTGAGAATGTCTACAAATATTTTTGTAAAGTTTGGGAAGAATTCTGTGAAGTACATAATTTGCTAGAAATGCATTTTTGACGTGATAACGTCTAATAAATCGGAATATACGAGTATGTGCAGCACGCACGAAAAAGTGTCACAGTCACAGTCACTTTATATATCTGCTTTGATAGCATAGAAAGCCGATAAAGTGGGAGTGGAGGGTGTTGGGTGGTTGGTGATTGTAAGTGGTGGTGTTGGTGGGGATGTGTTGGGGGAGGGGGGGATGGTAGTGTCGGGAAGAGGAAAAATTGTCAAAAATGTTGGATGAGTGGAAGGTGGTTGTAGGTGGGGTGGGTGGTTGGTTTTGGCAGGGGGATTTGGTGTGGTGGGGGAATTGTCAAAAATAGTTGGGTTGTGGTTGGTGGGGGAGGTTGAGGGAAAAATCGTCAAAAATTGTGGCTGGTTGATTGGCTGTGTATGTGGGGTTGGTAGAATTGTCAACAATTTTGGATGGTTAGTTGGTGGCTGAATTGGGGATATGTGTTTGGTGGGGGGCTTTAGTGTAAGTTGTGGGGGTTTGAAAAATAATGTCAAAAATGGGGGGAGTTTGTTTGGCTGTTGTCGGTGGGGTCGGTGGTTGGCGGTATTGGTGAAGGGATTAGGTGTGGGGGGAATCGTTAACAGTTTGGGGTGGTTGTAGGTGGGATGGGTGGTTGGTGTTGGGGGATTTGGTTTGGTGTGGTGGGGGATCCCCTACTAGAATTTCGGTGGAATACTTCTTGGCCAACTTAAATATTGGACCTGTTTCGACCTTGTGTTGTAAGTATTCTTTGTTTTATTGTATGCACCTTTCAAATTTTCGGACAACTTTTGTCGAGATAGCATGGTCTTGCTGCATCAGGCATAACCAACATCTCCGGATCAGCGAGTGCCTTCAACCCATTCAGAATTTTGTATGACGACCCGTGTACGATCA
The DNA here is from genome assembly GCA_916050605.2 of Platycheirus albimanus. NCBI lineage: Eukaryota > Metazoa > Arthropoda > Insecta > Diptera > Syrphidae > Platycheirus > Platycheirus albimanus. The sequence goes on along the minus strand of OU696696.1, from coordinate 270,066,630 downwards.
TATTTTGTCCAAAAAGCGCGTAGTATGGCTGACACCCAATAGAGTCATGGACATCAGAACGCAAAGCACACGCTATACTGGACAAATGCTAGTCCCAGTCGCTCTGATTTTCAGCAAGCAAAACTCTCAGCTTGCTCAAGACACTGCGGTTGACCCTCTCCGAATTGTTGGCTTGCGGAGAATATAATGCAGTTTTCTGGTGTTTGACACCGTATTTCTCTAAGAAAGATTGAAATTCTTTTGCGATGAATTGACGACCGTTGTCAGAGTGAATTATCTCAGGTGTACCAAACAAATGAAATAATTCACTCTCTAGGTACTGAACAATTTTAGTCGAAGATGCCTTAGATAGGGCTTTAAGAAAGGTGAATTTAGTGAAATGATCCACTACTATAAAAATGCTCAAATTTCCCCTCTTTGTCCTTGGATAAGGTCCCAAGAGATCTATGTATAGATGTTGCATAGGTCTTTTGGATACAATCTGATGAGTGATTGGAGGACGAAGTGTCACATTTGGTGCCTTTACCATCTTGCAAGTTTCACACTCACTTACAAACTGCTTGATGTCTGTCACCATCTTCGGCCAGAAATACTTTTCACGAATCCTAGCGTAAGTTTTTGCAAATCCGCTGTGACAAGTTAGCTTTGTATTGTGAGCCATCTCAATAACAGTTTGGGTGAGTGCTTTCGGCAACCAAAGACGCCAAAGAGAATCTTCTTCTCCCAATTCACCGCTCCTGAACCTAACCCTTTTGTAAATATATTTTTCCGATACAACTAGGTCAGGAAGCGCAGATTGATCCGAAATGATGTTGTCTCTCAACTCGGAATATTGCTCCGAATCAAACTCTGCTGAACCCAAGTCCATTTCTTCACCAATAGCATTCGTCGAAATCTCATCGTAGCTTCCGTCAACATCCGCTACGTTCACTGAAATACCTTCCATGTCTAATCGAGAAAGTGTATCGGGCACTACGTTGAGAGATCCTTTTCGGTGTTCTATGCTGAAATCGAAACCTTGCAGCTCCAGACTCCATCTCGCCAACCTCCCACTCAAGTCTTTCAGTGACATAAGCCACTTGAGACTTGAATGATCAGTAATCTCTCGGAAAGGTAATCCCTCAACATATGCTCGAAACACTTTCTCGAGCAGAATTGTCAAAAATAGTTTGGTGGATGGTTAGCGGTATTGGTTGGGGGGGGGGGGAGGGGTTGGGATTGGTGGTGGTAAGGAAGGGGTATTTACTGTGTGGGGTGGGAGGAAAAAAATGTAAAAAATGTTTAGTGTGACAATATGTCACAAATCTCAAAAACTGCCAGCCATTTGAATGCAAAGGGGGGAAAAATTTGAAAAATTAAATTGATAGACTTTAATGGATTGCAATGCACCTAAAAATGTTTTGGAAAGGTGGGTGAATAGGGAACTATCCACGTGTTGTTGCCCACGAAATCGTTTGTCTGTCTTTAGTTGTGGTATATGGGAATGATTGATTTCCTTTTACTTCAGATGACCGTCAAGTTGTTTTCGGTCTTGTGACGTTTCTATTGACCTGAGGATTTCATTCGAAAGACTGTTTCGCTTTAATTGTCGTCAGGTTTCCTGAGTGCATGGCCTATCCAACTCCACATCCGTTGCATGACGTCTGCAACCAATTTTACCTGCCTGGTCCTGTTTCACGTTCGATATGATTTGTTTCCACTGAGTCTTCAGAATATACCGCAGACAACGGTCACCGAAGACCTAAAGTCTACTTGAGATGTTGAAAAGAGCATTTCTTATTTCAGAAGCATATAATAGCTCAGATTCGAAGATTTTCAACTTAGTACGTGGTGATATTTCGCTGGACATTCAAACAGAAAAAGGATAACAAGATGCAACACGGGGTAGTAAAACTGCGTTAAGTCCTCTATGGTTCTTTGGGCTTAGAATAACTTGTTGTGTGATTTTGACCGAGGTCATTATATATTGGTCTGATTAGCGTTGATTCTTAAGCCAGCCACTTTTCCATTCAGCTGGAGCGACTGACGTATTTCTCACTATACGTGTGGCGTACATCAAATGAGTCGGAAAATTGTCCAATGTGCAGAATGAAAAACCTTGCCTTGTTATAGGACTCTTTAATAACTGCGATAATTTTCTCAGGAAATTCTCCCGCGATAAGCGATCTCCAGATGCATGCACGATTTACCCGATCGAAAGACTTCTCAAAATTTACAAACATGAGGTACAGCAGTGACTTATACTCAGATGATTCGCAACGTGTTTATGCGGCCGAAGCACGATCGACCACTGCCTACTAACTGAGCGTAGAATCCTGGTCTTTATCTTCTCGACTCTGATGGAGGATAATGGTTGCTGTTTACTTTGGAAAAACGGAACTAACAGTAATTTCACGTAGTTTTGAGGTTTTCTTTCTTTGGCAGCTTGAATGTAACTCCAACGTTCCCAAGGGACTAGGTTTCTGTCTCCCAAACAGCCAGTCCTACGTAGATTGAGTCAAATACCGGAAGCTGCTTTACAGGCTTACCGTCAAATCCAGCTGCTTTATTTGGCTTTAGAACATAGATTGCGTTTCTTAAATCCGTACTTGGGGGGGGGGGGGGGAAGGAGAGGTGTTAGTTGAAGTATCTTTGAATATTAAGAGAAATAAGTGTTGAATTTGTATCATAATAGTTCCGCAGCTGTCTTAAACCTACACTGATTAAATGTCTCCCTTTCCTTCCTTTGATGAATTAACTCCAAAAATTTAATAGTTTTCATTGAAAATCGAACAAAGGTTAGAAACGCAAAAGTTAATATTTTGATGAATATAATAAAAATATAAAAAAATAAACATTTTGTTTTTCATTGATTTGTCCAATTTTCCAACCCAAAAAAATCCCTATAATTGCCTCCTGCAGCAAGCTCCAAAAAAGCAAGCCAAATGAAAAACGATTTCCAATTTTCAATTCCGATGACTGTTTGACTGTTGTTGTTGTAGTACTCACTCCATTTTTGTGTAGTAGTGCTTGTATTTTATAATGCTTTTTAGTTTTTATAAGCTGCTGTTGTAGTTATAGTATTTTCTCCCCTCTTAATTCATATACAAACTCTGAAGCAATCTGCATAAAAATCCTATGTTATAGCTGTGCTACCTTCTATTTCACTATAACTGCCAACTATACCAACTATACCAATAACCAGATCCAACCAAATCAACTTCACGGTCTGTTGAGCTATTCGGCTGTTTGGCGTGATTCCTTTGTCGTGTGCTCAAAACCAGAACCTTAACTTGGAAATGAAACGTTCTTCACCGAATCGGAAATAATGACTTTTACGTTTTGAATTTTGAGTATACCTTTATGTTGAAGGTATAGAAAGAATACCTTTTGCCATTGCCAGTTCTAGATACAAACATACCAACGCATGTTCCTACTACTAGATACTATAGATAAGTTGGTACACGTTTAGAAATTGTATCTATCACTCTTCTTGTATAATAAAGTAATTTCACCTAAATTGTTTGTAGATTGCGAAAGTTGGTAATTATGGATGCAGTGATCTAGCGTGTGTGATGACTGATGACACTGTATTGTCTTTGTTCTTGAAACTAGATCAAGATGATGATGATGTTTCTGGGTCTTTGATGAGTTATGTCCACAAGAGACTCTAATGGATCAAGTAGTATTTTAATTAAAATTTGTTATATAGGGTGAGCCATATAGTAGTTTTTTTTTTTAAATCAGATTTTATTTTTTGATATTGACAGCTGTCAATTTCAAAAATGGAACAAAATGGATGGCCTTACTCTTGAACAACGTTGGAAAATATTGAAAACTTATTTCGGATGTCGTTCGGTTCGTAACAGACGAGAGATCTTTTGAGCACCGAATTCCCAAATCATGTTATCAGCCGTCTTGGCGATGCCAAAAATGTCTTGGAAAATTGGAGTTACAGAATGCGCAACTGCGAATCCAGCCGAGGTAGCAAGTACCCGACCAGCGCTTGAACTACGTTGTGTTCCATAATTGAATCACTTATTTTCAAAACATGATAAGTCCACGAAACTGTGATTGGTAAGCTAATCCATTGATGACTTACATAAGTGCCAAATGGAATAAATCATCTTAAAACAGTAGGAAATGATTAGTTTTAACAATCAATCACAATGATTTCCGGTGACAATAATTAGAATCAAACAGTACATGTCCAAACTGAGTTCGTTATCTTCAATGTCTTGGCAGCAGATTTAAACTAACTGGGTATCAAGAACTTGCTCCTATTCCTATATCATCTACCTGATAATTGCAGCATGTAAATGTACACATATTAAAAAAAATTATTTCGAAAATTCTTTTTTCTTTGATAAGTTAAAGAGTTTTCTCAGAAAAACTAATTTGAGCTGGAAAAAAGTCCACCATTTTATTTCTTGGATAAATTTATAAAAAAGCTGTAAAAAAGTTTTTTTTTGAGTAACTTTTTGAAAACATTTATCAAAAAAATTCAAAAACGCCAGTTCATATGGTATTCAGCAAATACATTTATTATGTAATAATTTCTGAGAAAAATCAAATGAGCAGTTTTCAAAATATTAATTTAAAAAAAAAAATTAAAAAATGCTTTTAAAAATACAAAAAAAAAATATTTTTTTAAAATACGTGTATGCAGTATAAATAAAGCTACCTAAACCTATACATGTGCGAAATTTCGAAAGAATCGGTTGCACTGTTTTCGAGATAGCCGAAGCAAAAAAAAAACGGTCCTGTGGAAAGTACCGTTCTTAGACATTTCTTAAAACTTTTTTTTTTTAGCCAAATGATTGGTCGTAAAATAAGCTTTAACGCAACGGTTATATGGCAGGTACCTACCGTTATTTTTTGAGCTAAATTTTTTTTTAATTTCCCCTCTGAACAATACCTAAACAACCCTATTATATACCAAGTTCGAAGCAATTCGGTGCACCCGTTTGGGCTTTAGGTGTCTATACATAAAGACAGACAGACAGAGCCCAGAGACAACGCCCCTTAAAAGTGGGCGTGTCCTAAAAATTTAAAAAAAAAATTAAAGCACTAACTGAGCTTTGATCGTTAGTCAATTTCAAGGCATATGTGTAAAACTACAGCTGAATCGAGTAGTTTTTTAACAATCTTTCTTGGATAAAGGTATTTTATAAAAATCACGCCTTCAAAAGTGGGCGTGTTAAAATAAATTACGCAAAAAAATATAGAGATATATTTTCAGTGTAGCTGCAGCAGTAGTACGTAGCAAGGTCAAATTAAGTAGCACACTAAGCATCAGCATGCACTAATATACAATGTGCAGCACTGAACTCAAACAAAAATCATGTCTGCCATTTTGGTTTGTTGTTGTTTTGCAGCTCAGCACTTTTATGAAAATGGAATCGATTCAACTTGTACTTCAGCTACTCTCTGCGCTGCACCTGCTATACTTCACATTGTAGCCGTGCAATAGGATTTACGTAGGTACATTTAACTTCGACAGTGCTACGTACTACTGCTGCAGCTACACCATTCTGCTAAGCCTGTTAGTCACCAGATAATTTATAAATATGAAAAAAAAGAAGGAGACGAAACGAAGCTTTGGGCACACCAGCATTTTTTATTTTGCGAATATAGTTGTTAGTCGTCCAAAACCACATATATGGAATGGTCCGGAAGTTAACTTCTAATCTTCCAAATGCTATCGACTGCCTTCTCCTTATAAGTCAATCAACTCTACCAATATTTTCTTTTAGTGTCGAAATGGTATTTAAAACAACACTTGGCTACACTTAGCTTATCATCTTCGAATACTCTAAACATTTTTAATTATTTATAACGGAGAAAAGTCTTCTTAATTGACTTCTAACATGACCTCAAGGTTTCCATTAAATATTCTTATGGCACTGAAGACCCTATATTAACAGTATTTTTCAACATTATGACATTTAATTTAAATGAACTCAAATATTCCTTTCACCTTGTGATGTCCATAGACTAGTACTTACACTGTACACATACAATAATACATATATTATTCATAATATACATGGAACTCGAAAGTCCCTAAATCCAGAGCAATTGACCTTATTAAATAATTGAAAACACCCTCGCTCGCAGACACCGGATACCGCCTCCTTCTGTTGAAAGATACATCATAATTCTTTTGTGACTTATGACTCTAATTACCATTTAAAAAAAAAAGGAACAACTACATTTTCTCAAGCCCATCATTATCTTCGTCATCATGCTCTCATTCTTTCAACTATTATACAAAACCTATGATCATCTCGAAAAAATAAGTAAACTGTCCCTTCTTCTTTAAGTCCACAAAATCATCATCACAAATAATAATGTGTATCTTATGGATGTAAAAGAAAAGATGATAAAGTTGCACGACATCACCATCACGTCGTCACGTCAATGGCAGAATCGAAGAAAATAAAAGCCAAACGTCAAGACGCATTGACAAACAAAGGCAATGGTTTTTTTTTTTTTGTCTAATACACTTAAGGGTACAAGCACACAACATGTCCATGAATAATATAATAATTTCTTTTCGTTTCATAACCATTCGCTCCTCATAAGCACACAAAGTGCTTATTTATTCCAGCTACGAACTACCATCTATGATGTACTTGACAATCACCCTCGTTCTCCTTGGTGCAGTCTGAAGCAAACCAAACACATTTCTCATTAACGATGACGGGAAACTAATAAGATCATGTGCTGGAGCTTGATGGAGGAGGCTTTCGAAAAGGCCCTCGACTGTGTCGTGTAAGCCAGCTCGCATAGAACTAGAACCTAATTAATAAGGCTTACCTGAAGTATAGAGTCATCAAGACGGTCAAATAAGCTCTTTGAAGGAAAATCTGGGGAAGGGGAAATTGTCTGGTATGCGTAGGTATAGGGTGGAAAGTCATTAACCTATCGGAAGATACTATCATTTTTGCTGTAGAAATGCCGGCGAATTTCAATAATATTAGTTTTGACGTTTGTGGAGTAAAAACATACACACGTCAATTTTTCGATCTATTTACCTATTAATTCGTTGGTGTTGTTGGTTGAGCGTGAAGGAAAGAGATATGCAGCCAATTTTGCTGAGCATATCGCAACTCTCTCTGAAAATGTCGAACAGGAGACAGGACTCCAGAGTGTTGATGTTGACACAAGATGTCGCCATTGGTGCGTTCTGTTTATAACCATAGTCAACTATTGTTAACAATAGTCAACAAAAAGGCGTTCCTTTAAAATAGTTGCGATTTGTAACTATATGACGTCATAACAGTGTTCCTAAACTCACATTGAAGTGTCAAATAGTTACTATTTGCTCCTATTTTCGACTCATCTCCATGATATGAGTTGAGATTGTTGATCGTTCCAGTTAGACGTTTTGAATTAAACAATTGGATGGTTTATTTAAAATCAAACCAAAATATTACAAATTCTCGATTTGAGAAGCAAGAATGCCTTTATTTTCTTTGGGTGATCAACAAGAAAGAATAAAATGGATTTTTCACCAATTTAGAGGGATGAGGGAGAATTATTTAATTATTTCATCAATGTACAAGAAAATATTAAAAGTTCGACAGTTTAACAAAATCAAACAACGTATCGTCCCTAAATGGTTTGTAAAAAACCAAACAAATCCTAAGAAAGACACTTCAACATTTTTTTTTGCATAACAACAAATGTTGACTATGCTTAGAAAAACAACGCACCACATGCAATTGGAAATTAACAGAAAATTTTGGCTTAAGATTTAAAAAGTTCTTTTAAATACACAATCAGTACCTAACAACCCGGGAAGAGCCATTACACGTGCCTAAATTTAAAAAAATTCAAAATCGTCAGACCAAAAACTGTTTTTTTGAAAAACTTTTCGAAAACATATTCCAAATTCTTTTTGAGTATGCCTAGCACTTTGTAGTTTTTGCCAGAAAAAATGAAATTTAAAAAAAAATCATCAATCAATTTTTTTTTTGACAAATTTAAGAATTCATGTTATTTCGTTAATAAAAGGGCTCCTAAATTGGAAATTTCATTGAAATCCGTCAAGTGGCTTACAAGAAAATCTGATTCAAGAAAACCGTTCCTATGGGAGGTTTTTTTTTTGTGGGGTTTTTTGAAGTCCCGTATTTACGCGAACAAACCCGAGACTCTGGAAGCCCGAAGTTCTCGTTGAAGTGATGAACGAGCAATCGATTTTCGACTTGACCAATACAATTCTAAAGGTTCGAATAAACATAATCAAAAACAGAATCGAAGTTTTTCATTCGGATGGATGACTTCTTTTGGCCCGGCATATAGTTAAGGGCAGCAGCTTTTTCCACTTAACAGATATCGTCAACATAACAATATGTCAACAATATTGGCTATACAAAATGTTAAATGGAACCCATGGAATACAACGTCTTTCATTTAAACAGTGTCATTTATAACATTATCAATTGTAAGTAAGAACAAAATGTGTGAAAGTTAATCACCTTGTCTTACTCCCATTCGCACTTCGAACAGCCTTCACGAGTGGTATAGTAAAATTCTTCTTCCCAAGTCGGGGTCTGCTTCTAGAAATTCAACAGGTATGCCATAAAGTCTAGTTGCTTTGTCGTTGTTTATGGTATGTTTACGTTCCTTATTTCTGTACCTCTCGGGGAGGTCCTTGAGCAGTGCACATAAATAAGTACTTCTCCCATCTTGGGAACTTATGGTCATGGTCATCTATTGACGCTTAAAGGCTACCGTTCGTGTCAAGGGCAGGGTGATTGGTACTAAGTTGCTGACACCTACAAGATGCTCAGTGATTTTATACAGCACCCTTGTCGCCTTGCGTTTCCTCTTCTTGCAACTTCTTCAGCGTTAATTAGTCGACTTTCATCTCATGCACCTCTCTGCACTACCTTGTGAATTGCTAAGGACCACAACTTACTTTATTACTGAACTATTTTTCATCTCAACCGAACTACCTCAGACCGACACCGATGAGTGTTTTATACTTTAAGTGTCTTATTTATTTTTTCATAAAATTAAGTTGCCCTCACTTCCACTTTCCCTTTTTTCAATTTATTTAATTCTTGCCTTACTTTATTGCATCCTTAATTTTATTTCACACCCTAAAAGGGTGCTTCATCTTGTCATCTTAAATTAAGTCCAAAAAGTCTTCATTAATTTTAACTTTCGATAATGGCTTCCACTTTAAACCTTTCCTATATATCTTTTATAAAGTAACCTGTATCTTTATATTAACCTCGTCCTTAAACAAGGTCCCCATTATCACTCCTTGGCAATGAATTTAAAGTTCGGTTCCTAAACTTAGGGTCACATTATAAAGTTTTAAAAAAAAAAAAAAATCTTAAAGAACGGTCATCCGAAACAACACATTTAAACTCAATTGGTGAAACAATTCAAACACCATCCGTAAGTTTCCAGACTTTTTGACTTTGCTGTGGTACTTTTATTTTGTTTGTTTAAAGCCTTGACTTTTCTTCTTGGAAATCGTACGAGTAGGTATATCTATACTTTTATTGTTCGCTTTTCCATGTTTCCCATTCACCCATAGACGTGAAGGCAAGGCCTCCGGGCTCCTAAATTCCCGGATTTATATGGGTTTCGGGTGTTGGCCATCCGGCAGCTAATAAACTTAACCCAACCCGTATATATGCTTCTAGATCCAACTAAACCTTCTCCAAAGACTTAAATGCCTCAATATGGCGCAAATTATGCCAACATTATCGATTTTCTATAATTTAAGATACTTTTTCAAAACAAATACGCACCCACACACACCCACTCACACACAATGAACGCACATTCACGTATGTACAGACGTAATCACCAACTTGAATAGAAGCAATCATACCAATTTCATTGCGTTGCGTTGCGTTATGTTGGAGGAAAATGAGTTGGGAGTTTAGAGTAAATACGCTTTGGAATTGATGTTCTGGCCAAACAAGTAAAAACAATGTCCAAAGTATATTTTGGAGACTACATAAACAACTAACTTTGGAAGGAGAAGAACTACCAGGAGGAGGACAGAGCAACAAAAACAGAAATTGATACTGAAACTGAAACCATAGCTAGATTCCCTGAGAGAGTATATAAAATGTTCGTCCATGTTGTTCATGAGAAGGTTGTGTCTATCCGGAAAAGGGTTTATGGGTGCTGTTGGGGTTTAGGGTGTTATTTAAATCGGAACTCAAGTTTTAGTAAACATTGCCATCACGGCCACCCAACCATTTATAAGAGGAACGATTTCAATAGAACCTCCAGCTCAAATATTTACTGAACATTTTCCAATTGACTCCTATCATGGTGAGAAAAGAGAGGAGGGGTGGGGGGGGTGGGTGGCAGTATCCTAGGGAAATTTATATTTTTCGTGGGTGAATAGTTAAGCTTGGTGCCGATGTCGGTCGGTCGTTGGGCTCGGGTTCGGGTTTGTGTGTCGGCTGTCGACTGTCGGCTGTCGGCTGTTGGGTATGGAAAACAAAGCGTTAAACATTCCACAAAAAAAAAACACCCTTCAGCACAGTTCCGCTCCGCTCCGCCATGGTCCTCACCAAATTGAGTACGTTAATGGAATTGAATTGATGACAGGAACCAGCTTTGCTCTCTCTTCTTTTCTCTGTTACACACCATACCATACCTACCTATTCGGTGTGTGGGTTGTGGGAAGGATTTTAAGGACGACCGACGGTAGCTATAGTCTTCTATATAATATGGGCTCTGGGGAATATCAGAATTTAACGGTATGGTTTACATCCTAAAGTGATGAATATTTGAGTTTTCTATGGATGAATGATTCTAAATAACAAATTATTTAATATTCAAGGTTTATTCAGTTTTGAAAGGATATCCTATCCACACACACACACACCCACACATAGATATTGGTGGTGTAAATATTTCGTGGTGTTTATTGTGCTCTAAATTATGATGTATCATATATGGGTGTGTCTGTAAATCTATTATGTAATATTAAATTTGATTTTTATTATCTTTTCCTTTCAAAAATATTTATCACCAAAAACTGAAAAACAAATAAAACAGTTGGGGGTCCGGTCCAGGGGGAGGGGTTGTTTTTGTTTTGTTCTCTACTAGTGAACATAAGTCGGTAAAGTTTTGGCCAGAGTTCGATGAGGTGGACATAATATAAGTTTAAAGGTCGTTGTTAGATATGTGGGCTCGTGATCCTCTTTTTCAATTGAATACCTAAATTATTTGGGAAATGTAATAAAAGCATCGGAGTTCTTTATGTCTGTATACGTGATGCAAACATTGTTCGGTACCATTTTAGATCCGTTAAACGTTATGTTTGTAGTTAAATGTCATATCGTTGGAAAGGTAACATAGTGGGGAAATGTAGTGTTCATTTCTCTTTCCCGTTCGATATATTAAAAGTGTTTTTTAGTTGTTGGCAGACTTCCAAAACCTTGGACACGAACACAAATTTAAATTTCCTCCAAAACAAAGACATTAAAATCGATCAATATAATTTTGTTCCACGGTATCCACCATAATACTTTGGATATTTCTGAACATGTTATGACATTCTGATGTGCAGAATCTTGTGTGCAGTCAAAATAAATTGCACAGACTCTTCTGGGACAGGCCAACACAAGTTTTGCAGGGGTTGCAGTGACTGAACGATGTCTCCATACCAAAATTGCGTGTCTAGTTTTAACAACAACAAACGGAAAAAATGCAAATAATTGCTACCTGGCATTACTTATTTTAACAGTAGGGTATGGCGGGGCTAGTTGGACCACGGAGCAAGTCGAACCACTCGAATTTCTCAGAACGGAAAGCACGTTAAGAACATGATTTTACATGAACAAAGCGCGATCTCTGAGCAGCACGTTCGATACCGGATCCAGTTGCATTTTGTCCCACACGCACACTTTTGTGTTTCTTAAGTGTGAAAGTAAAAAATACGGATAAGTTTTTTTTTAATTTTTTAGGTGAAAAGAAACAGAATTTTGGGCTGCGGACAAGTAAATTAAAGTAAAATTGATGAAATATGTTCGTCAAACCAGAAGCGGGGTTAGTTGGACCACCTAATCGAACTGACTTTAATAGCGAACTGACTTTATTTGCAATGCGTAGAATGCGCAGGCGCACGTACTTAAATGTAACGGATAGGGAACGAGCTGGTAGAGCGCAGATGGATACAGCAGTGGCAGCTGTCCTATTTGAAGGAAAATCTTATTTTCATTGCATTTGTTTTTAGTTATTACTTAAGTGATGTACTTTTTTTTTTTGCTGTTTTAAGTAATGTTTCATCTTAGTTTTTGATTTGACTAACTACTCCCACATTGTGGTCCAACTTGCCCTCCTTTAGGGGCAAGTTGGACCACTTTAACTTGTTCCATTTAAAGCAGCATTATTTTTCTTCGGTAACATACCTGTTTCAAATTTTTGAAAGTTGCATTTAGAAGGGAGAATCCTATTCTTTCTTTCATGCGAGCTCTATGGTTGTATTATTAACAGTTTGATAATCATGAGACTTCAAGCAAAAACTGGCCCAACTAGCAACCACCAGTCCTTTCAAAACAAATATAGCATGTATTCGCATGCACCAGTATCGACAATTACAACAGTTTAGCTAGAGTTGACACTGTTGAATTTTATGAACTGAAAAACTGTTGAGTTAGGTACTAGGCAGTCAACCAACTCTGCAGAGTAATAAAGTTGTAGATATGATGGAGACTGGCTACGAAAAAGAAGTACAGTATCATCTTAAAAGTTGGCCACCTACATTAGTGTACCCCTTTTTGAACTGGTGACACTGCTGCATACGAGTAGTCACGGACCAAATTATTTTTGACAGAAGTAGGCATGAAATTTAAGTGCGTTCCTGCATGCAGGCATGCACATCTGTTTTCGGCCTTACATTGTACTTTTCTCGTTTCCTTTTTTGTTTTTCGTTAATCTTTCGTTTTTTAAATCAAAAAATCCAGGATTTCCTTGGAATATTTGGTAAAATTTTCAAATTGAAGTTGCTCTTAAAATCTTGAAAACTAATTTAATACGTCGTGTTGTTTTTTGCTGAATCTTAGGATTTTTTACCAAATAAAAATTTAAAACACTAAAATATTTAGGTACAGAATTTAATAATTTGTATAAAGTTATCGAGTTGAAACTAACTATGTTTTTATTTTTTTATCTTTTCAGGTAAGACTGTTTGCAAGATTGCCCTTTAAAGGTTTGACAAAAGTTTATATTGTAACTGTATTGGTTAGTTAAACTTTAATACCCGAATGTTGGAATTGACTGGTATTCCTAGTTATGGCTCCCTTAAATTTCGCAAAAACACTTTACCAAAAAAAAAAAAAAAAATTAAGTGCACGACTGGGTCGGACGAACTTGCTCTAATGTGTGACAGTGGTCTTGGGGTTTGAGATTTTGGAAAAAAGCAGGGAAAAAATGATATGAAATTTTATTGATCACTTAAACACTAGTTAAAAGGTTTTTTGTAAAAAATGAAGTTAGCCATCTAATTTCGTTTACTGTTTAGAATTTTAAGAAATTTTTTTTTTCAAAATCGTTCGACCAGTTTTTTCAAAAAAACAGTTTTTTTGAAAAACTTTTCTAAAAAATATTCCTTATATTTTTTGAGTATGCCAACTTCTAGCAATTCGTAGTTTTTATCAGAAAAATAAAATTTTAAGAAAATAGATAAAATAGTTTTTGGAAAAAACAAAAAATAAAAAAAATTTAATATTCTTTTTAAACTCAAAAAAACTTTTTTTTTTGAAAAATTTAAGAATTTATATTATTTTGTCTATTAAAAGGCTCCTATATTTAAAATTTCATCGAAATCCGTCGAGTGGTTTATGAGAAAATCTGATTTCAAAAAACCAGTCCTATGGGAGGTACCGTTATGAGACATTTCCTGAAAAATCTATTTCAACCAAAACATAAAGTTTGCACAGAAAACAATATTCAGAAAGTTTTATCAAAATCGTAGGAGCCATTTTTGATTTTTGTGGTCAATCGGAATCGTAAATAACCTCCCTGAAATATGTCAAGTGGCGTTAAAACGCATTGTTTTGGAAGCCACTTCACAGGACCAAAACGCCACATTATGCGCTAACCGAACGTTTCCTTTAACAAATCAATTGTGGCAGGAACTGTGTGACATGTTCCGCCGTCTTCTTGAAACCACATCTCAGTCAGTAATCATGGATCTATAGCTGTCACTATTGACTGTAACGTTCGGGCCACCATCGTTTTTTAAAGAAGTACGGACCAATTATTCCTACTTACTTACTTACTTGTGGTGCAGACAGTCCATTGTGGACCACGGCCTCAACCAACATTCCTCGCCAGCTAGGCCGGTCCCTAGCCAGTGTCCTCCAGTTGCGCACACCAAGTTGGTTGAGGTCGTTTACCACTTGATCGCGCCACCTTAGATGGGGTCTTCCAGAACTGCGTCGGCCCTCCGGGTTGGATTTGAAGACTCGTCGGGCAGGAGCGTTTTCGTCCATACGCTCCACATGACCCAGCCATCTAAGCCGCTGAATTTTCAGCTTCTTAACCAAGTCAATGTCGCTGTATAGCCCGTACAGTTCGTCATTGAATCTTCTCCTCCATACTCCATTGATACATACAGGACCGAATATCACCCGAAGAATCTTTCTCTCAAAGCACCCCAGCCTGTATTCATCCGATTGTGTCAGTGTCCACGCTTCTGCCCCATACAGCAGGACTGGGATGATAAGGGTCTTGTATAGTGTCTCCTTGGTCCTTTGAGAGAGGGCTTTACTACTAAGATGCCTTCTTAGCCCGAAGAAACAGCGATTGGCAAGAGTGATTCTTCGACTGATCTCTTCACTGATGTTGTTCTGAGAGGTTATAGTGGAACCCAAATAGACAAAGTCCTTGACAACCTCAAAGTTATATCTGTCCATTGTGACGTTTTGTCCGAGCCTACGGTGATGATCTACTTCACCCGAGGACAGCATATACTTTGTTTTATCTTCATTTACAGCCAGACCCATTCGAGCCGCTTCCACTTCAATACTTGCGAATGCTCCACTGACAGCGCGCTTCGTTCTTCCAATAATGTCAATATCATCAGCATAGCCAAGTAATTGAACGGATCTAAAAAAAATCGTACCGCTGGTGTTGACATGCGAGTTGCGTACGATTGCCTCAAGAATGATGTTGAAGAGGTTACATGAAAGCGCGACACCCTGTCGTGACCAATTATTCCACCAACCCATAAAGTACACCAAACGGCAGTTTTGTTTATCGACGTATTCGTTCAACCAAAAGTGAGCTTCGCGGTAAACAAAATTCGTGCGTGATTTTCGTGTGATTTTCGAAATAAATTTGCACAATTTGGAAGCGTTGTTCAGACGTCAGTCTATTCATGTTGAAATTCCAAACCAAACTATAATTAAATCACTTGACAGCTGACAAAATGCCCAACAGTTAAAATAGTGTTGCCAACTTTAAGTTCTATAACTCTAAAAAAAAAACACCCGATACATTAAATCGTTTGTCACGTTACAGGGTGCGGTTGAAAAATTGTAAAAATACACCCACAAAAATGCAAACAATTGCAATTTTCATTTGAAATCTAATTTCTCAAAATTCAAATTGTGGGTAGGTACTTTAAAGCTTAAATCGAGCTGCGAAACTAAAATGTAATGTCACTCAGCTCATGGTAATGGTTTTGTCTTAGAAATAAAATTGTTTAACTTTGGGGGCGTGACAAACGCCTCTTTAATGTTGTCAAAAATTAACGTCACTGAGAAAATTTGTTTTGTTTCTTCTGTGAGTAATGAAACTGCAAAAGCTTTAATATTAATTTTTTTCCTCGCCTATTTTTGGGGCGTATTTTGATTAAAAATGAATCAATATAAAAAAATTTTTATCAAAAAGTTCATAACAAACGAACTCATGTTAAAAAAGGAAATTCAACAGTTTTCTGAAAATATAGGTACTGTAGCTCTCGCTTAAGTTTCTATTTCAAAATTTGTACAATCAGCATGTTACATCTTGGTGCTTGTGCCAATTTTTATAATAAGCACACCTCCAATCAGCTTGTTAACATGCTTCTATATCAAAACTAAGTTTCTCCGTTCTGGTTTGTTAGTTACCGTTCTGGTTATTCTTATCTTGAAAAAGAGGATTCAATATTGTAAGAGTCCTTCGATTTCTGTCCATTTTATAATTTTTCGAATCGAAATGGGTACCTACACTGAATAAAAAAAATTAATCTTTTCATACGCACACACACAAAATTCGTCAAAGACTCATAATTTTCAAAATTGCTATCCTTGCCAAGGGACCAAATACAAATAGGCTTTCCTTTTTATTTTTTGACTTTATCCTATTTTCTGTTTTTCGTCCCGATTAAATTTAATGAATATTTTACCCAGCCAGGAATTGTATACAATCTAAACACAAACAACAAAAATCTGTTTATAATCTGCCCAACCACTTGTGATAACTTAATACTTTCTCTCCTTCGTCCCTTCATCTCAATGTCAGCTTATAATTTTGACAAATGAAAGATGAGGAACATTTTCAGGATGACATTGTTGTTGTTGCTGTTGCTGTATGTTTTGGCTTTGGGAAGGCTTAATAATTTAGAGAGGGTAGCTCTAGCTAGCTATAATGAATTTGTTTCTCATTTGAAATTGAGAAGATTGTTTTTTTTTTTTTTTTTTTTGCAAATTTAATCCTCTTTCGTGGGGGCCGGGGCAAGTCTGCGAATTTAACCGAATTGGAGGTTACTATACAATAGGCAGCTACACACCATCAACTCTCCAAAAAGGACTAAGTAACTTGATTTGAATAATGAAGTTGTTTGTGTTCAAGAAAAGTTATTCTTAAATTGTTTTGTTGTTTGTTTTTAAAAAAGGAAGCATCATAGGGAGTACATATATACTACCATGGAGGAAGTCGGGTTGGGGATTGCGGGAATATGCGTTGGAAGACACAGATATTTGTAAGGCCTTCCGTGGAGACTTATGATGGCAGAAAGAAAAAGATGAATTTTAACATTGAAATGTTTGTGAACATTATTTTCTAATAGACTGGCTAATTGGCTTGGAATAAATTAAATTAAATTAATTTCATTAACAATACAAAAGTGTATTGTTGTTTCGTATAAGAACATTTTTTTCCATTGCAATCTTGTATCTATATAGCTTCCTAACATCCGTAGCTTAGCAACATATTTGATTTAAGGGCATACCTTTCCAAATAAAGTTTTGTGAGATGAATAATTGCTTCGGGTGAAATAATGCATTAGAGTATTGTGACAAGGAAAACATTTAATAAATTAATTTATTAAAGTTTCTCAGAAATATCTCATTTGCATCGTGCACAGCCGTCACTTAAAGTAATGAAGCCCAAAGGCTTTGTCAATATTATGCAATCCGAAATCAATTTAATCAGTTCTTATTGTTTTGCATAACTCGAACCAACAAAATAAAAGCACTTAAAGGACAAGAACATGCATCTTTCCCATCCCATTGGGGTCAAATGTTTTCACATTTCGACGATATGCTGAGGTGACTCCATTTGAGAATGAAATTACTGACTGTGAACCCCCCTCCCAACCCCCCCCCCCCCTTAACCCAGGTTACAGCACTGCACTCCTTCATCCTTCTGAAGCTTAAGGACCCAGCCCATAGAATCCGTTGGTTCGTTGCGACGACGGAGGGGAAATTTAAAAAGTTAAACATTCGGCTACTTTGTTCGTTGCGTATGGAAGCGGTCCATAAGAACACGTGTATTTAATCGAGCTGTCAGTTGACAGTTCTGAGTTCCATGGGCTGGAGCCTTTAGGGCACCAACAAGGTCCTTGCACAAGTTCCGATTCGCCGCAACTGGCCTTAGCTGTGTCTGTTGGAATGATTGAATTACTTGAGACTGAGCTTCTTTTACTACGTATGACCAACAAGTTCTTTTTGATCTCGATACGCGTCTATTTCACTGAGGATTTTATTCAATAGATTGATTCGCTTTACTGTAGTCAGGTTTCCTCAGTGTATGGTCTATCCAAAGCCACTTACTTACTTAGTTATGTTGGCGCCACTAGAGCGTGATGCTCCTAGGCCTTGCTTAGTATTTCTCTCCAGCTGGCTCGGTCTTTAACCCAACGTCTTCAATCTCGCACTCCAAGTTTTCGGATGTCTCCCTCTACCTGGTCGCTCTATCGGAGATGAGGTCTACTTTGGCTACTGACTCCCTCTGATATGGCGTCGATGTCCATTCGCTCTACATGGCCCAACCAACTTAGCCGCTGTATTCGAATTTTTCTGGCTAGGCTTATGTCTCTGTACAGCACGTATAGTTCGTCGTTGTATCTTCTTCGCCAAATGTTGTTTTCACGGTTTACTCAGGTGGGACTATAAATCGTACGCAGAACTTTTTTCTCGAAGATTGGGAGCGATTCCATGCTTCTGCAGCATAAAGCAGGACCGCGATAATAAGTGTTCTGTACAGTGTCTCCTTGGTTCTTCTCGATAGGGCTTTATTCCTCAATTCAGCTCAAAGAAACAGCGATTAGCAAGAGTTAGACTGCGTTTGATTTCAGCGCTAATGTTGATGCCTGTATTTACAGCAGTACCCAGGAGGTAGACAAATTCACTCACTATCACTACCTCGAAGTTATACCTATTAATGGTGACGTTCAGACCAAGTCGGTGGTGGGATTTGATGAAAGCATATACTTTGCCTTGTTCTCGTTTATTTTTAGGCCCATTCTGCTTGCTGCTGACTCCATGGTAGTGAAGGCATCGGTTACTACTCGCTTTGTTCTGCCTATCACGTAAATGTCGTCCGCTAACCCAAGTAGTTGTGTCGATTTATTAAAGATGGTGCCCGATGTGCTGGCATGGGTGCTCCGTATTCAAGCACGATGTTAAAACAGCTGCATGACAGTGCGTCACATTGTCTTAGCCCTCTTGTGGTTTCGAAGGTTTCAGTAGAGTCACTACCAACTTGGACGGAACAGCGAGCATTTTCCAACGTCATCTTGATAAGGCGTATCAGTTCAGCAAGGATTCTAAAGATGGACACAGCACGATACAGTTCGACTCTATTGACACTGTCTTAGGCTTGTGGTACTGAGATTCCATTCATCGGGCATACTTTCCTCCGACCATTTGTAGATGAGTTGGTGAATGTTCCTGACCATTTCATCTCTAGCGTGCTTAAAAAGTTCCGCTTGCAGACCATCGCATCCAGCTGCTTTGTTCATCTTTAGTCTGGTGATGGATTTTTTAATTTCATTTTGGTCGGGCGGATGTAGTTCATGGCCTTCATGTAGATCAACTGGTACAAGTTGATCTTTTGCGGGATATTGGCTGTCATCGCCATTTAATAACTCGTTAAAGTAATCTCTCCAGATGCATAACCCTAACATCGCCTGCGTCTCCACTATGTTGTTTCCATCCTTATCACTCTTCTGTAGAAGTTTCGCACCTCTTAACTCTTACGCAGCACTTCTTATAGCTTGTTGACATAGCTGCCATTGGTATTCCGGGTTCATGTCATCAGTCGAATTATTTCTCGCAAGCTCAAGCGATATTTACGCGGTCGGCTGAGGCAGCGGCGGTGTCTCCCGATTGAAGTCGTCCAACATTGGATTTCCTCGTCGTAGTTGATGTTCGCCTAAGAGTTTCCATGGAGATCCGTACTCTTAGTTTTGCACCGACAAGGTAGTGGTACGAGTCAATGATTACTCCTCGGAATGTAAGGACATTCAGGATGCTGGAGGAATGCCTTCCGTTAATCGCGACATGGTGGATTTGGTTGCAGGTTTGATGTTGGGACGAAAGAAGCATGTGCTGCTCAGCACCATGTTCTTTCCCGCTGCAAAATCGATAAGGGTGCCGCGCAGGCTGTTTTTTCCGATGGTCATACCAAAGATATCCCTTCTCCAAAATTTGGCATTCAAGTCTCCCAAGAGAATTAAATGCCATGTGTTGGGCACTGATTTTTTGGCGAGGAGCTCATAGAAACTTTCTTTGGTAGCGTCGTCTTTCTCTTCTGTAGGGGCAAGGGCGCTTAAGGCGTATGTGGTGGAACTTGGCCTTAATGCGGATCGTTGTCACTATATCGCTGACTTTGCGAAAGCTCAAGACGTTTCGCCTAAGTCTTCCTCTGAAAGTGAATCCGAACCCATACAAGCGCGATCTCCCATCGAGGTGGCATTTCCCATAATAAAAATGACAGTACTCAGGTATCTGTCATTCTCAAACCCGGTCCATCCCATCGCATCTCCTGAAGAGCTGTTATATCAGCGTTGAAACCGGCGAGGGCTAACTGTTCGGCTTTACTCGGCCTATTTAGCGTACGCACATTCCAAGTGCATTCTTCATTATTAGTGGTTTGGTCATCCGAGTAATTTTGTGCGGTTTTCATCACAATATCTTTTCCCTTCCATGACCGGCTTGTGAGGCCTGTGCATGACGTTCGGATCGTGTTGGTGTTTGGATCTTCAGAGCGTATCTTTCCTCCTGCTCCTAGTTCCTGAGAAGAGAACTCAGATATCCACAACCTATGAATCCGATGGATCCAACGCTCGTCGTTAGTTCACCTTTTGGCTACCCAGCGGGCACCGCGTGGAGATATCGATGCGATTTTTTGGATCTTGGAGTAGCTACCCATAAATCACTCGTTCTTGTCTACCCTAGCACATGTTCGGTCCCAGTGCTCTTTATTGGATCCCACATAACGTCAACCAGTAAGGCTTCATTTTGTCAGTTTGATGCTTTGAGGCCGGATGTAATCAACAAAAGCACATCTGAATTATATTTTTAAATACTTTACCAAAGTGAGTTAGGATGCGTTCGATAAGCTAAAGAGGAAGCAATTCCAGTATTGATATTAAATTTAAGGTTACTCAGAGATGTGACCTTCATTTCAAACTCTCCAAGGACATTCTATGCCTCAGAATGAAAATCTTATGAGCACAAACCAGTTCCTAAAAGTTCCGAAATTTCCTGTCAATTGACAGTTGTTTCGATTGCAAAGTACAGAACAGGTGAAAGGCTCAAAACTTATTTATTTTAATGTAAAACAAGAACTCATGGTCTATTCCTTATTGTTATTGAAACCAGGTTAAAAGAAAATGAAACCTTACAACACAATATCACAATTTTATTTATAACTTCACTTGAAAATATAAAATACAATAAAGATATTGATAAGGATAAATATATCATGCCAAAAACATACGACCTTTTTGCTGAATAAAAGTTTCAAATAAATTGTGCAGACATAAATAAGTGTTTTATGTGTCAACATCCTTCTCAAAACCAAACCAAACATTGCAACATGTCAGAAAGTTGTGCTAATGTCCTTCTAAAATTTTTGAACAACCCTAAGTCCGATCAAATCAAATTCAGCAAGAAAACACATGCCTTTTTGACCGTTCCGTTCGTTCGTCGCTTCTCTGTGGTTGATTCGTCTTCTAACTTAACACCAAAGAAGTATCAAGGCTTCAATCTCCGGAAACAGTTTTGTAATCTACCAACATCCTTCAAGGATGCAATTTTCTAACCATCACTTCCTACAATCCTACACAACACCATTACCCATCACACTCCCTCAATTCGTCCTTGCTAACTAACTTAAACTTATCCATTGACCAAGAAGACCAACGAGGAAATGCCCAATCATCTACTTGAGATTGTTCTTTCACTATACAAGCACAAGGGTATCCATATATAACAAACAATCTCACACTATTTCACATCGTTCTTCAACCCATCGTCCTTGCGTCGTCGTCGGTAGTCGTTCATCGTGTCATTCCACACAGATATTTTGATACGATTTCAAAAGATCCCTTATTCCTTGGGGTGCTTCTCCAAATGTTAGATGTTTACACAGTTAGAGACCTGAAGACGAAGAAGATGGGGAAAGTTTAAACTGATGCGGCCATCAAGGAATCTATATACACTATTCTATTCTGTTGAAAGTTAGTTTTCCATCTCTGTGGACAATCGGAACAAAGGAAAAGTACCTACCAACATTTTCAAGAAATCCAAGGATGAACCAAAGGACACTCGAGCGTTGAGCTATTTTTGGCGGTTGCACATAATAATAAAGACGGGTGTTGAAGGTGAACGCAAAGTTTACCGACAAAGGATAACACTGTGCGATGATGCCAGCAACGAAGCTACGTTCGACAAGCTATACGAGAAGATTGAAACGTGGTAAGCGGAAATTACCAGCAAGGATATTTCTAAAATTACGTAATTGCAAGTATACACAAAAAGTCCTAGGGATAGAAGAGGAAGAACTATGAGAGAGAGGAAACACTCTTTGTGTAGCTGAAGCTATTTCAATTGTAATCCATCCTCTGTTTGATTGCGATTCTACTTTCGTTTTGAATTTTTGTTTTTTGTTTTTGTTGTTGTATTTGTTTGTGTACCAAAGGGGGATTTCTGCAGCTTATTTATTTTACTGGACCACTCTTTTGAAAGAAGAAGTAGCGATGAAACAAGTGAGAGAAGAAGCTTTAGGGCAATGTTCAAGTGAAGGAAATGTTTCCGTAATGGTTCTTTTGCATATCAATTTCAAGGACCTTCACCGAATTATATCCAAGAGACTTAAACGTGTCTGCTCAGATAAAATAAATACATACATTGTTGGCAAAACAGCTCCAAGCGGACCCGGGGCCTATGACTTACAATCTCAACCATTCATGTGTGTGCGTTGATATTCTGCAGGAATGGAAGGGACCTACAAATTGCCGCCGAATCCAAACGGTTAACAGAGAAGCACTTTCCATGATATTAATTATTCTTGGAGGATTTGTCACTCCCTCGAAAGCGGCAGTACCCCGGAGGAGAACTTAGGTGGAGTCAGGGATCAATCGCAGAACCTTCGGCATGGCAGTCCAACGCACTAACCACTACACCACGGGGTACTACTCCTCATGTATGAGAACTAAACTCAAGCTCTCGGTAATTACATGACTTAAAAATTTTAACTAGATCAGCAGTTGAGAATACATTTTTTATACCCATTTTACATTTTGAGACATTTTCGGCGACTTAAAAATAGCGTTCGTTCATCAGAAGTTGGCTTGGAATACATATGTAGTTATGTACCTTGAAGCCGGCCTGACTTGAAGCTGTTGTATAAACAATTTTCTCTACTCGGATCGGAATCTAATGAGTTAATGACATTTATGCATCATGCCGTCATGATTCCACATCCTAAGAACAGGAAAGTCAATCTGAAAATGGATATGAAAAGCTGAGAGCTGAGAAAAATTCATTGATTTAGCTGGGAAATAGAGTCGGAGACAGAAAGAAACCTTGCGGCACACCAGAATTTATTTTGTAAATATTTAAATAACTTCTGATCCATTCAAGAAGGGACTCGTAAAGAAGATTACTTTCGAGAGCCTTAAGATAGAGGTGAAAAAAGTGATGTTATAAAGTCTTACAAGCTGGTGGCTGTTTTTTTTAATTTTGGTCGTCAAAAACGTGTTTACTGTCCTTCCGTTAAAGGATCGAATGATTCGATTGACACACTAGCACTAGGACTTAAGCATTGCCTTTTTTTTTACTTAATACTAGAAAACTTTACTTTGAAAACTCCTTAACTCAAGATAAGGAAGTAGATATATTAAGCATTCGTCTGTTGCTATTTAAGAACCAAGCTGGTGAAATTCACAATATAAAAAGTCTTCCTTCTTTAACAGATCGTTTGATTGAAAATGCCTTCAAGGACAATTTTAGTTTGTTTAAATTGCTGTTATTTACTCATCTATTGCAAAATGGTGTTTTCAGTGTTGTCCTGGCGATGACGTCTAGGAGTTGGGGTGCCTTAATCTTTGATGTACAAGGAAGGCATCTGGCAACACAGCGTAAGTACCTTCACTTTGCCAAGTAGCCCAGACGGAATGTATACAGTTGAAATAAATATTTATAAAAAATTCAATACAGTTTTTTTTCCTTTAAGTCGTTAGAGAGGTTCTATTTCGTTGGCCGCCATCTTGAATTTAAATAAAATTTGATTTTGTTAAATAACTCGCTTATTTTAAGTTTTTTTTTACCAAAAATTCACTCAACAGAAGTTGTTCATTAAAGCCCGAGCTGTGCAGCTCATAGAGCGCGGTCCTGTTAAAATCACATGCAGTTGGTAACCATTTCATCCAATTCCGACGAAAAGAAATTGTTTTTCATCAACTTTTAGCTCTCGCCGTTGACGGTGATAACCCGACTAAAGGCACTTCCTTAAAGAAATATGGATGGACAGTCCTCTCGGAAGAACCCAAACGGCGAAATTAAAACGGGCGAAGCTCAAGAAAAGCTGCTCGAAGAGAAGACCCACTTTCATAGAAGAATTTTGCACATGTTGTTACACGCTCTACCTCTATATGTTGGTTTTTCAAAAGACAGGCTAAATAACTTACAGCAAATTTGACAGATGTAACTACAACAAGGTTCGGAAAACTCTTAGAAAACCTAGAGTATCCTTGAGCTTGATTTTCGTCAACAAAAAAGTAGTCAAAATTGTTTTGTATTCTATGGAAACAACTTTTAAAGTCATTCGGTTTTTTTATAAGCTTTTCAAAAAAGCACGTTAACATTTCCCAGTGTTAATTTATTATAAAAATATTATACTGAATTAAATTTGCTTTAAGAAAATTTCGAATTTCATCAATATCGATCGAATGACTTGAGGAAATGTTAAGATTGACAACTCTCCCACTTTTCGCTGATTTATATTAGTGATCCGCCTATAGGGTTCACCGAATTGACCCCAGAAAGTGTCGTCAAGTCTCCCCGTTTTAGATTGTGTCATTTCTGAGGCCAACTAAATACTGGTGTCGAAGCGTTTGGTTTTACCAAGAGTTTTTAGGCCTGCCTCTCCTGCCTTTTTGACGGTGTTATCCTGGTCTCTCCTTTGAACGTAAGCTGAATCGTGGTCTATTTTTCAAAACTTTTGTTCGATCAAACCTTGTTACTTCTATGCTGGTATACAAAGCGTATTCATTCGTCATCTCAGCTGCCAAAATTTCCTCTTATACGTTTTGTATATATTGACCAAAACTGTAGAGGTGTAGAGTCTTCAGTTGAGTTAGGGGAGATTTTTTGGCCACGGAAGATAGGGGAGTTTTAGCGCCATTCCATTCTTCGCCTACGCGATGATTGATGTCTTGTTCACAATCTTTGCAATCAATTATAGATTCTAGATATTTTGTTTACTTTTCACATTTGAAAATCACCTTTCAATCAAATAAATGTCTGGAATAGGCATGTGTAGATCAGAAAACTTGCATCATAGTATTTAGTCCCTTAGCCCGCTCTAAATTTTAAAATTTTAAAATGATTACTTCGGGCCTCAAATGAACTTATAGATAAATCTCAATCCACTGTACCACCAAAAATTTGTTCCTATCTTTCTATTCCTTCTATCCTCGCACGCACATTTGAATTCAATATAAGGGTATTGTATCTCCTTGACGGCAAGTGCATTCTACAAACAATTAATTTGCTAAAATCATGGGAGCTGTTTTCGAGAATTTAATATGATTTTACTTAATGGTTAAGTAAAGTGCCCACCTTGGCTTCTAACCGGTTGTGGCACGGATCCGAGTGGTTCATTTTTAATGACGCTTCAGCGTAGATCCAGCATCAGGGTTTGAGCGAGGGCATCGTTTGATTGTGGTTTATTCGCATAAAGTTGCGACTTCAGGAATTCAGACAAAAAAAATCTATTAGGGTCCAATGTCCACTACACATCACCTCTGCGAAATATAGTCTTACTATCAAATCGATCATTCAGAATGTCAACCGTGGCGTCAGCCGTGTGTAACGTGATGCCGTCCTGCTGGTACCAAAACTCCTCTATAGTTCCATTTGCTCTGATTCGGGTCACTCGCCATTGACGGTGACCGCCTCACCAACGTCGTTCTCGAAAAAGTATGTACGCACCAATGACGCATCCAAAATCCACTGACTTTTTTGAGGATGCATTCACGTTCTCACATTCTCACACACGTTCATTCATTTCAAAATACACCTAGTCGCTAAAGATGGTTCTGCGGCCAAATTTGGGGTCCTCTTCCAAACGCTCCAAGGCCCAATCAGTTTTATCAATTGGACGTGCTGTGTTCAATCGTGTAACTTCCCATGGTAATTTGGCATCATTAACAAGAGATATATGACAAATGTCACGAAGACAACATGGCCGCCACTACGGCTACAAAAATCTACCCGCGCCAATTGAAAAACTTTTTGATACCAATAATTGCAATACAACGTTATGTACTGTACATGTATTAATCAAACTTTTTCGAAAAACCTAGTTGTTTTCTGGAACTGATGGATATTGATGCATCTTTGTTTTTATTGAATATTGAAAAACCCTTCTGAAAATCAAAATACGTCCTTCAAGTTTCAAGTATTTAATGAGAACAATAATTTAATTTAATTAATTAACATTTTAAAACAAAGTTACTTATTAATAAAAATTAACAAGTAATAATAAATAAACTAACTGAGTGTAATTTTAACAGTTTTGAAAAAAATCGTTCGTATTGGATATAAGTTTACTGCACATACTGGCAAAACTGAATTCGTCTTCCCCTTTTCAAAAGTGCTAACATTATGCCTGACCGAAGCGATTGTTGCGGGTGTACGCCTGGGTTGTTCATGAGGTGTTTTTCCGATATCGCTGTTAAAAATAAATTTGAAAAACATTGATAATATAATAATAATAAAAAAAAAAAGTACTACTTACCATTATTATTAGTGAGCGTCCATTCGCAATTCCTTTTCCTATTGTTGTTGTCCATGTTGTATCTTGTGTCGTCATTCGCCAAAATATTACCTACAATATATATTCATGATACAACTTCTTAATATAGCGCCTTTCAATATTCGGTTGTTTTGTTCTGCTTATCTACGTCATGAACACACCTGAAGTTTTCGCCTTTCCGAATTTTTGTTTCGTTCTACGCCCTATACTTTCTATACTCTCTGTCCTGTCAATAGATTTTCACTTGGGAAAACCCCATATAGAAAAGTTGTCGTGCGTGATTGGTGGGTAGATTTGGTACTTTGAGTGCAGCTAAAGACAAAAAAGTATTTTCGAAAGATACGATTTATTGTTGTTGACCCTTCCAATAGGAGTTTGCATTTGTTTCGAAGGGCAATAAGTATGAGGATTTAGCCGAAATAAGTTTTTCGAGATTCGTTTTCGGAGCTTGGTGCGACCAAAGTAACACCATCTAGGGTTTTGGAAACAAACGCAATATGCTAAAAAGTGTAAACGAGGTCAAGGTAAGCTGCTCCCTCTATTGGCTCATGCTAATTACCTAATACTGGGATTGGCCTTCCCGAACAAAATCGGGGGTAAAAAGGGACAAAGATAGGCCATCAAAAAAAAAAAATATGAAAAGTAAATGTTAGATGTAATACCTACATATGTATGTATGTAAACATAAAAAAAAATAACAGATTAATCGGATGATGTCTATCTAGGTATGAGAGGAGAATTCCAGATTAGTTGGACTTTTCTATGTACAAAGTATACAGGGAAAAGTCATTGGTGGTGAAAACGTGAAACAGTTTAGTTCAAATTTGAAAAAGGAATATTCGATTCAAAGAAAAGAAAGAAAAAGAGTTAAAAAAGACCGACTTTGATGTGGTGGGTTTTTTTTTAATACTAAAATTTGAAATAAATAAATAATTTTGCGTGTTTTTAGTGTTAAACAGAATAATAGAAAAAAAGTTAAAGATTCCAGCGAATAGGCAACGGAAAACTCCTTAAGAATTTTTTTTTAATTTGAAATAAAACAAGCAGTGGTGAGTTGAAAAAAAAAAAAATATATTGTAGCTTTTTATGTGAGGAAATATTTAAATTTTAGGAAGTTATCGGCGGTCCCCAAAAGTCTAAACCAAAGGCTGGGCCGCCGACTGTTTTTTTTGCGGAGGAGTTTCATTGAACATTTTGGGGGTTGAAGATAACCACCCCACCGCGAGTGCCGGCTAATAATATAGGGCTCCCGAGGACCGGAGCACCCGTGCCCCCCCCCCCCCTCTCCCCCTGCAGCACCCCCTTGCCTCGCTGGAGCACCAGAAATTGTCGCCCATCCAGGTTTTGTGATTTAAAAAAAAAAAAAAAAAAAAATTCAAAGTAAGTGGGCTACTATATATAAATAATATTTGGAAAGAAAAAAAAATATTTAGAAGGAAATTTTTGAATCGCCAAATTTTGAAGAAAAAAAAACTTAAGATTTTGAAAAGCAAGATTTTTAATGAAAATTTAAATTAAATTTAAAAGAGAAGAAAAAAAAAACAGGAAAAGAACTTAATGTAAAGTTTTTTTTTACTAAATCATTTATTTATTTTCTTAATTAAATTACAAATTTAAGTTTATATATTAATTTATTATTTATTTATTTTTTTTATTTATTTTGGTTAATCGGTTTTTTTTCGTTTAAATAATTTAATTCAATTTTTTTTTTTGTTAGCGACAGAGAAAAGTTTTGTTTGTGATATTTGTTTTCTGTTTTTTTTTTGTATAAATCCCTCAATATCCCCCCCACAGAGCTCTTTAGAGGTAGGGTAGTTAGGCCCCCCTCTGGGTTTAAGGAACGGTCACAAAATTCTTTTTTTCTTCGTCGCCTTTTAGTTTTGTATCTTTTCCTGTAAGTCTAGTTTTTTTTGTTATACCCTAGTATAACAGTTTTTTTGTGAACGAAATATTCAAAGGAGGATGGGCAATTTTGTATGGGATTTGGTCCAACCCACCAACAGAAACAAGACATACGTCGTTGGAAAGGTCTTTGCAAATGGAAGGTTTTTTAATATGGGCACCAAGCTCTAAACAATGGGAGAGCTGAGATAACGGACTTTGAAAATTACCCTTTTTCTACTGCACCGTTGCATTTTCTTATTCTACCATCAACAACCAAAAGAAAAATGACATTGGAAAGATCTGTTCAAGTATAATATTTTTCGATATGGGCATCAAGTTGTAATCCATATCAGACCAGAGATACAAAATATTGTTAATCAGTCTTTTTTGGGTGCATCCTGGTACTGACCTTCCTCCATACCAACAGAAATGAGATGCATATCGTTAGAAAGGTCTTCTCGAGTACATCAAACTTTAGTATGGGCACCAAGCTCTAAACAATGGGAGAGCTGAGATAATGGACATTGAAATTAGCCTTTTTCTACTGCAACTGCATTTTCTTATTCTACCACCAACAACCAAAATAAAAATATCATTGGAAAGATCTGTTCAAGTCCAATATTTTTCAATGTGGGCATCAAGTTGTAATCCATATCAGACCAGAGATAAAAAATATTGTTAATTAGTCTTTTTTGGGTGCATCCTGGTACTGACCTTCCTCCATACCAACAGAAATGAGATGCATATCGTTAGAAAGGTCTTCTCGAGTACATCAAACTTTAGTATGGGCACCAAGCTCTAAACAATGGGAGAGCTGAGATAATGGACATTGAAATTAGCCTTTTTCTACTGCAACTGCATTTTCTTATTCTACCACCAACAACCAAAACAAAAATATCATTGGAAAGATCTGTTCAAGTCCAATATTTTTCAATGTGGGCATCAAGTTGTAATCCATATCAGACCAGAGATAAAAAAATATTGTTAATTAGTCTTTTCTGGGTGCATCCTGGTACTGACCTTCCTCCATACCAACAGAAATGAGATGCATATCGTTAGAAAGGTCTTCTCGAGTACATCAAACTTTAGTGTGGGCACCAAGCTCTAAACAATGGGAGAGCTGAGATAATGGACATTGAAATTAGTTTTATGTTGTTGAAAAGGTAAGTGTATATAAAATCTATTTTTAAACATACACTTACTAAGCAGACGAGACTTGATTCCAACCTGAGCTCTGGAACTACGCGTATATTTGTGTAAGCGTTTGACATATATTCCTCGACGGTTATGCGCCAAAAATATTTAAAGTGAAGGATGTATTCAAACTTAAGCTGAGACTGAGTATTGTATTTAACTATGTACAGAATCTCAGCTCTCCCATGGTTAAGAGCTTAGTGCCCATATTAAAAAAATATTTACTCTCGAAGACCTTTCCAACGATATGCATCTCATTTCTGTTGGTGTGGAGGAAGGTAAGTACCAGGATGCATCCAAAAAAGAGTGATAAACAATAATTTTTTTCTCTGGTCTGATATGGATTACAACCTGATGCCCACATTGAAAAATATTGGACTTGAACAGATCTTTCCAATGATATTTTTGTTTTGGTTGTTGGTGGTAGAATAAGAAAATGCAGTTGCAGTAGAAAAAGGCTAATTTCAATGTCCATTATCTCAGCTCTCCCATTGTTTAGAGCTTAGTGCCCATACTAAAGTTTGATGTACTCGCGAAGACCTTTCTAAGGATATGCATCTCATTTCTGTTGGTATGGAGGATGGTCAGTACCAGGATGCACCCAAAAAAGACTGATTAACAATATTTTGTATCTCTGGTCTGATATGGATTACAACTTGATGCCCATATCGAAAAATATTGGACTTGAACAGATCTTTCCAATGTCATTTTTCTTTTGGTTGTTGATGGTAGAATAAGAAAATGCAACGGTGCAGTAGAAAAAGGGTAATTTTCAATGTCCATTATCTCAGCTCTCCCATTGTTTAGAGCTTGGTGCCCATACCAAAGTTTGATGTACTCGAGAAGACCTTTCTAACGATATGCATCTCATTTCTGTTGGTGTGGAGGAAGGTAGGTACCAGGATGCACCCAAAAAAGACTGATTATTAATATTTTTTATCTCTGGTCTGATATGGATTACATCTTGATGCCCATATCGAAGAATATTGGACTTGAACAGATCTTTCCAATGTCATTTTTCTTTTGGTTGTTGATGGTAGAATAAGAAAATGCAACGGTGCAGTAGAAAAAGGGCAATTTTCAATGTCGATTATCTCAGCTCTCCCATTGTTTAGAGCTTGGTGCCCATACTAAAGTTTGATGTACCCAAAAACACCTTTCCAACGACGTATATTTTATATCTGTTGGTTAACATTACCAAAACAATGTTAAGTTACTCAGAAGATAGAAATGAATTAAGTGCATTATGTCAGATGCCTTTTGACATAGAGCTGAGTGCCCATAGCAAAAAATCGTCGCCTTGTCCACACCTTTTCAACGTCATACATATTGTTGCTTTAAGTTATTCATACCAAACCATAGCTAACTTTGAAAAATGCATCATAGTTTGACCATTATCTCAGCTCTCCCATTGTTTAGAGCTGGATGCCCATACCAAAGATTGATGTACTCGACAAGACCTTTCCAACGACGTATATCTTGTTTCTGTTGGTGGGTTGGACCAATTTGCCCATCCTCCTTTAACTGAATTTTCATGATTGTTAAATAAAGCTAAGATTTATTGAATGTTGAAATGTATAAGATTCTTTTTTCTGTTTTGGTAAGAACCAAAACATGATTGTATAGAGGTTCATTTTCAGGAGTGTGAAGGGTAAGCTTCCAAAGTGATGTGGCGGTGGCCGGACCGGTTGGCTTTCGTCGGGTTGAATCTATAAACGGCCTCAAGATTTCCAGGTTGGGAGGGTTAAGGCCAGGCTGCAGTGACACCAGCAGTCCCAAGGTGTGGTGAATGTCCGTCCGTCAGTTAGTTTCCTTTTCTAGGCCTGATTTGTGTTTTTTGTTACAGGTGAGGTTTAGTTTCGGGGGACAAGATCCCCCCCATTCCGGCGAGCTAAGTTGTACTTCACAAGCAGGCCATTCGTCCTCCGAGCTAGACATTCCATCAGTTTCAATTTCCGATCCCTCTCCCTCAATCCCTATCCTACACTTCCTTACCCACCTTACCGACCCCCCCTCCTCTTGCCTCGCAACACGATCAGAACTGTCTTCCACTTAACTGCTTTTCACAACTGATCCGCTTGTAAGTCCTCCTGATTTCCGAGCAAGACTCTTCTTCATTTTGCCAATCCCACGTACATCCTGTCACATTCATAAATTGTTAATATATCCACGAACACGTACGAATCCAACTTAAATCCTTCCACCCACATTTTTTATAACCATCTCAGACAGAAACTGGAGTTTTAAAAGGGTCGGCGGCAATAAAGAATTGACCAACTTCAAGCGACATAAAGCAATCCCCATCTTTTTTTTCCAATAAATCAAACAAAGTCTCGTATTGCAGTGTTCAACCCGGAAATGCGCTCACATTTCACATACAAGCCATCGCATAAAGCAAGAATAATTACACTCGAACACAAAAAGGACGAAATCCCCTTAGGAATCATAACTCAATTACGGTTTATATGTGAGAAAAATATCAAGCCCGCGATGTATGAATTATTAATCATGAATCAAAGCACTACATTATATGTAGTATATACACTAAGACGCTCTTGATCTCATTGTCGGGACTCGGGAGTCCTTATCGAGCCTCGCCTCTCCAACAACTCCCCATAGGATAGACTCATTGAGTTAATATATCCCACATCACGCGCAAACCGCATCATTACATTGTGTCATCATCATTATTAGCCTGCAAGTTCGTGCTGCATCTCTATATTCTTGTATGCGTGTGTGCCTGTGCCTCTGCCTCTGTCTCTGCCTGTATGCATGTGAATCACTTGAAACTCAGCAAAAACCAAAAAAAAAGGACGAAAAAAAAACATGAAGAATATTTTCCAACCCTCTCCAGATCAACCCATTAAGCATTAAGAAGCTGTTAGGCGAGGATGGAAAGGAAAAACTCCCGGAGAAGTCTCTTGAGAGGTAATCACCATTGACAAGTGACAAATTGTACATTTTCCCAGTCATTGCATTCGAGATTCCCTCTAGAGAAGGATATAGATAGATAGAAGGGGGTGTTTCTCACCCTGAGCTCCTGAGAATACTCATCTTCAGAGAAAAAAGGCCGCCAATGGTAACAATATGCTGCTTCTGCTGCTGCTGCTTGCTGCTGCTTCTGGTATACTGGTGCTGTTGCAGCAACTGTCGCTCGTCCTAGTTATCGACTACAACGACGATGATGATGATGATGATGACGACATAGCTAGTCAACGGAGTTGTAACGGAAGTAGGACAACATGTGCTTAGCTACTGCACAAGTGCTTACATAATAAAGTGCTGTGACCAAGAAGAATCTTGGAACTACTCGTTCTTCGATTACAATGGCAATCATAGGAGGCTGGCTTGGCTATATAGAGAGTGCAAGGCAAAGCAATGTACACTCGTGTGTAAATGCAAATGTTTCTTTCCTTGGAGAATTTATCCAAGATTTTTTTTTAAGGACGCGATTTTCAGCAGCACGGAACAACATATACATACAGGGAAAAGGAAAATCAGGTCGAAGAACTGCTTTGCATATCCTATTAATGTGCATGACATCCTTCGAGATGAATTCATGGGTTGAACATTTTTTATGCTAGAACGACTTCGAATTGAGGAAGAGCCAAATGCATAGAGTACTTATATGACGTCTGAGAAGATGCCAGAAGGATGTTGAAATCCTTCAATTTTTTTTTTTTTTTATTTGGTTATGCGAAAGCCCTTGGATTGAATTGCGAGCTTTTAAGACCAAAGATGATGATGTTTGGAGGAGGACAATTTGAATTTTTTGTTTGTTTACATTGCAAAATATTTTAACCTCGAAGCGGGCTTGTTCCACGTAAACAATGTCATTCTGGATAATTCAGTTTTCTACGCGTAGACAAAAGGCGTAGAAAATAGAGATTGGGGGAAAGGATTTGCTCAGGGTCAGAGTATTGCTTTCATGCGGCTGGTTCTTTTCGTTTCTTAAATTGTCTGCGCTCAGATCTTTGATTTCGTTTTTAGCATTCCAGACTTTTTTGTTGATATTTTCAACATTTGTTGTCTACGTCAACTGTTTTGTTTGGGCTATTAGACAGAGTTCACTTTTTTGGGTCGCAAGGCCAATTAACTGACTAAAAGGGGTTTTAGGCATGGTACTAAATAAATCGGAATATATGAGAGAGAAACAAACATTTCTATTTTGATTTCAAAGTTAAGGGGTAATTTTGCTGCTAAGTGTCTAGGTTAGGTTAGGTTAGGTGAAGGTGGCTGTCAGTCAACGACTGACACACTTAGACCAGATACTAGGTCCATTGTGATACCACATATGAAAGTGAGGCACTACCTCACTAATTTTAAAACCAATTGGAACTTTTAACAAAGCGATGGAGACAGTGGATGTCTGTCTGAGTTAGGTCATTGATATCGTTGAGGAAGAAATCTCCCAAATGTAATTTTCGTCTTTGTGAGAGAGCAGGGCATGAACAAAGAAGATGAGTTATAGTCTCTTCCTCTTCCTCGTCCATGCAACTTCTGCAGAAGTCGTTCGAGAAGACACCGAGTCTAATAGCATGTCTGCCTATAAGACAGTGTCCAGTTATGACACCGATTAAGGAGCTAAGGTGTGATCTACCAAGAGATAACAAACATTTGGAACGTTTTGGATCTAGTTTTGGCCAGATCTGTTTTGTCGCCTGACAGGTAGTCAAGTTTGACCACCTAAGATTTGTTTCGTTCATGGCATCGTGTTTTAGCATGAGTTTACATGTAGCGATAGGTATACCAATATTCCTCCTGTCGGGTGAAAGTGGTTCAGTAGTTCCATTTCTGGCGAGTTCATCGGCCTTGCAGTTTCCTGGAATATCTCTATGTCCCGGCACCCAAAAAAGGTGAATGTTAAACTGTTCTGCCATCTCCGCGAGAGATGAGCGACAGTTGCGGGCTGTTGCTGAGTTCGTGGAAACCGCCTCGAATGATTTAAGGGCTGCTTGGCTGTCTGAAAAGATGCGGATATTCGACGTGGATATCACGTTTTCCTTGAGCCAGGATAGAACCTCTTTTATCGCCAGAAGTTCCGCTTGGAACACGCTACAATAGTTAGGGAGTCGGAAAGAGAGACTAAGATTTAGTCCTTCTGAGTACACTCTGCCCCCAACCCCATCTTCGGTTTTTGAACCATCAGTGTAGAAATGAATCGAATCATCTCTCGAGAAATGTCCTTCGTCCCAGTCAGACCGTGATGGAATGGAGACTCGGAAGTTGTTTTCAAAAACCAGTTGGGGTATGGTGTAGTCAGAGTGACTTGGAATCGTTCTGAATGAATTCAGAATAATAGTGTGGCCAATTGAGTTATTGGTCCATTGAGAGGTGGCTCTGAGACGTATTGCTGTACTCGCCGCCATTTGTTTACTAAAAATGTCGAGGGGTGTAAGATTAAGAAGAATGTCTAAGGCAGCTGAAGGTGTCGTACGCAGTGCTCCAGTGATACATAGACACGCTGATCTTTGGACTTTGCTTAGGTGGTCCCGGTAGGACACTTTATCCAAAGCAGTCCACCATACTGTGATCCCATAAGTAAGTATCGGTCTTATGACCGCTGTATATAGCCAGTGGGTAATTTGTGGGGATAAACCCCATTTGTTCCCTATTGCTTTTTTGCAAGAAAAGAGAGCCACCGTGGCCTTTTTTACTCTTTCCTGAATGTTGGGTTTCCATGTGAGCTTCTTATCTAGAACGAGGCCTAGATATTTAGCTTCATTTGAGAAAGTTAGTGGAGTTCCATTGATAGACGGAGCATTTAGGTGTGGAATTTTATATTTCCTTGTGAAGAGGACCAGTTCAGTTTTGTGGGGGTTTACTCCTAGCCCACATTTACCAGTCCACTTAAGAAGCTTGTTAAGAGCTGTTTGCATTAGCTCAATAAGAATTTGAGCATGTTTTCCTGATATCGCAATGGCGACGTCATCAGCGTATGCAATCACTTTGAATCCCTCTGCTTCCAGGTCAACTAGAAGTTCATTGACAACTAAGTTCCATAGAAGAGGGGATAGGACTCCACCTTGTGGAGTACCTCTGCTGACTGATCTTCTTAGGGAGACGTCTCCTAGGGTTGAGTTGATTAGCCTACTTTTTAGCATAAGATTTATAAGCTCACTCAGGGATCTGTCTACTTTAAGATTGTCTAGTGCCGTTGTGATTGCTTGGTTGCTAACGTTGTTAAAAGCACCCTCGATATCAAGGAATGCTACCAGAGTATACTCTTTGTGATGTAGGGAATATTCGATAGCGCTTACTAAGGTATGCAAGGCAGTGTCTACCGATTTTCCTTTGCAGTAAGCGTGTTGTGTCTATGGCATTTCGCAAATGGATATCAATCAGACGTTCTAAAGTTTTAAGAAGGAATGATGATAGACTTATAGGTCTGAGGTCTTTTGGATACACTTGGGAACATTTTCCCGCTTTGGGAATGAACACAACTTTTACTTCCCTCCATAACGCTGGAATGTATTTCAACTCTAAACATCCGTTTAGTACTATTTCCAGGATAGGGATAATAATATCCATAGACTGTTGAAGTTCTGCTGGTATTATACCGTCAGGTCCAGCAGATTTATATGGATTGAAGCTGTTGATGGCCCATTTTAGTTTTTCCCTAGTGATCAAGTGACCAAGTTTACTAGTTTTATTATTGGTTGGTCCAATTGGACTACAATCAATGTTTGCTATGTTAAGGGAGCTACCTGGGAAATGGGTGTCAAGTAGCAAGTTAAGCGATTCTTCGCAGGTATTGGTCCATGAGCCGTCTGCTTTTTTAAAGAAACTAGGCATTGTAGGATTGGTAGAGAGGATTTTCCTTAATCTAGAGGCCTCTGAAGTATCTTCTATTTTACCACAGAAGTTCCTCCAGGAGGCTCTTTTACTTTTCCTCAGCTCTTTTTTATATAATTTCAAGGATTCTTTGTAGGAATCCCAGTCTGCGATTTCTTTGGAGTATTTAGCTCGGTTGAAGGACTTTCTACAAGTTTTCCTGAGCGGTTCAAGCCCCGAGTTCCACCAAGGTGGCTTCCGTTTTCCTCTTATACGAGTTAGAGGGCAGGAGGCTGACAATGATTTGTTAAGGGCTGCTGTTAGATCGTTGACTTTTTTGTCAAGTTCGTTTATATTAGAAGGGATTTTCAAAAGATCAGGTTTAATTAAACTTTTTAGAGTATCCCTGTATTTTTGCCAATCAGTCTTTCGATAATTACGGAAGGCTGGTTGTTTATTAGTGTCATCAATAAGTTCGAATTGGATGTATCTGTGATCAGAGAATGAGTGCTCTGCAGACACCTTCCAATTCGTGATCCTATGATGAATCGAATCGGAGACAAGTGTTATGTCTAAGACTTCTTGTCTGTTTCTGGTTATGAATGTTGGTTCATTCCCAGTGTTAGTTACAATTAGGTTAGTACTGAGAATATAATCAAAAAGAGACTCACCTCTATCATTTATATTTGTACTCCCCCAGACTGTATGGTGTGCGTTGGCGTCACAACCAATTAGGAGGCACGTATTTAGCCGCTCTGATTCCTCTATAATTCTCCTCAGCATGTCGCTGGGGAGGGGGCCGAGATGGTCGTGGCCAAGGTAAGCTGAGGCAAGCCAGTATATGCCTTTTTTGGTCTGCAGTCTGACCGTAGTAACGTCTCGATCGCTGTAGTCAGGGAGTATAAATACATTAATATTACTTCTCACTAATATGCAGGATCGTGGCTCACCTTTGTCCAATGCATACAGCAAGTAGTACCCAGGAGTCCTGAGTCCATGAACAATAGATTTGACAATCCATGGTTCCTGGATCAGGACAATATCTTCCCCTTTTGTTTGCAGTCGGAGAAGAAGGGAGGCCGAAGCCAGTTTGGAATGTTGGAGGTTAATCTGTAGTAGCTGAACCATCTCGGTTGCAGTTTTCCAGACCACCTCTCTTACAGTGCTATTGAGGTCCTCCTCTGAGTCAGTCAGACTCCGAGGATGACCGTAAAAGAAAATCTTCTTTAATGTAGTCTTCAGTCTCCATGTCGGAAGGACTGTCGACAGTGTGAGCATCCAAGTCGGATGCGGTATCTGGTTTGGAGGAGGGCATACCTATAGAAGGAGTGCTGGGTGCATCTATTTCCATTTCTGGAAGGTTGATAACACCAGCAGGTTCCTCCACTGCGGGTATATCCTCCGATGTAGTGAGTGCTAGTCTAGCACTCTCTTCGTCTTTCCTATACACTTTCAGCGTAATGGTAGACCATCCAAACCTAATCACTCCTTTGGTCGACGCTAGTGGAGCCAGTGAATCCCTATTGATGACTATAATAGCCGATCTATAAGGACCCTCCGGATCCTCCAGCTTGGCGACTTTCCAGTCATGAGTAGGCAGGGATGGGTTACCATATTGTAGCATTTTAAGGATGATTTCTTTGTCGGAGAGTTCAGCTGGTAATCTGGTACGAGCCCTTGGTCTGCAAGGAATGTCTTCTCTTGCCACAACCTCGAGCTTAGCACCAGGCCAGAGTCCCTCCAACCTACTGATGGCGAGCTTATATAGATCGCACGACCTCCGACCATCGAAGGCGACGAGCTTGACGCGCCCCTGGTACCACCCGGCATCCTCAAAAATGGCAGGTTCACCTGGATTTTCCATCATGAGGGTCCAGTAGGAAGCCTGAAGCTTGTTCAAGACCGTCGTCCACCGATCGAAGGAGATCATACCATCTACATTTCTCCTATCAATCACCGCTAAAATGGTTTTATCCTATAGTACGTCACTAAAGGATAGATCTTTCCTGATGTTGGAAAGAGTATTGGAATTGGCCTTTGGTCTTTTGGGTTCCGGACCGGTTCCCTCAAAGGATCGCTGGCACTTAGACGTAGAGTCTTCACTTTTAATTATATTTTTTGCCCACACGAGTTTGGCAGATTGCTTCGAGTCCAGATCCGACACCGGTAAGTCACCTAGCATCTTCACTAATCTCTCCGCGTTCCGTCTATCTTTTCGTGAGTAGGTTACACTCCTCCCTCCAGCGGTGGTGCTGTAAGTCACAGCCTCACCGTCGCAGGGGGGAATCCCCATGGAGCTCGAGGAAGGTTTACCCCTGACGCCTTTGGAACCGTAAGTCACGGCTCCATCAGCCCCCTGGACACCTCTTCCTGAGCCCGAAGGTTTTTGTTGGGCGGTGGTATTCCTCTCCTTGTCCGAGGTGGAGCTGAAAGTCACAGCCACACCCCCGTCAAGGAGGGGAATTTCTTGAGAGTCTGAGCTCAATAGTGCGGTGGGAGTGTCACAGTGTGTCACTGTCGCACTGCCACTGTTTTTGTTATTTACATCCGCAACTGTCGGGGGGCAGTCACGGAGGGCAGCAGAGGTACTGTAAGTCACAGTATCCCCACTACCGACCGTGATTTGTCCCGACAGCTGCGGAGGAGCGTCCAGACTGGCAGCACTTCCCCCACTCTCGGACGGCTTTACAGCCTTCCCGGGAGTTGAGGTTGTCCTAGCGGTCATATCGCCCCTTTCGCTTAATTTGTCATTCTTTTTCTTTTTAATTTTCTTTTGTGAACTTTTAGTCGCTGGCGACTCCTCCTCTTTCGAAGCAAAGCCCGTGCCGGCAGTCGCGACTCCTGCCGACATTTGAGCAGATATCCCCACCCGGATTTTATTATTATTATTAGCTTTAAAGTTCATGATTTTAGTTTTATTTGAGTTATGTTGGTTAGTGTGATTCTGCAGTTGTTGAAGTGTGTGTGTGTGTGTGTGTATGTGTGTGTATTTGTGTATGTGTGTGTGTGTTTGTGTGTGTGTGCGTGTGTATGTGCGTGTGTGTGTGCGTGTGTGTGTGTGTATGTGTGTGTGTGTGTGAGCGTGTGTGTGTGTTGAAGAATCCCACGTAAGCCCCCTCACCGCGACAAGGTCAACTCATAGAGGGGGCTGCTAAGTGTCTAGCGAGGGGTAGAAATGTTTTCGTAACTATTGCTAACTCCGTCTACTATGACCCCCCATTTATGGTAGTAGGAAGTGCACATTTTTTCAAATGGTCCTGTGAGATAATTTCTTTCTTCAATACTTCAATATATAATCTTAATCTACTTTGACTGACCCTGCCTGAGATAGCAGGTTCTAATAAACTCTCGGCTATGATAGCAGCGGACACTAATTTCATAACCTGGAAGCCCACGTCAATTCTAGATTCTAAGCTTATCAAAATATTGGAGTTCGGCAGTGTACACTAGATTGGCAAAGGTCACTGTTGGCAACCTACTCGATTTACAATGAATTAAACTGACTGTCTTATGCATATTACCGATTCAAGACAGTGGTAATTATAAAATGATTAACAATAATGCGTGGAACCAACTTGCAAGTAATTGTTGCCGCCATTGGTTGTGTTTTGTATAACTTGACTATGGTGTGTAAAACTGGTTTGACTGGTATGGGCATAATATGATTGCTTTGTGCAATGGAATTGTGCTTCGGTGAGGATGGCTCAGTATATGCGGTGGGGGAGGAGTGAAATCCTCAATTAATGTTGTGTGGTCGAACGGAATTGCTTATTTTGCAATTTTATAATGCGG
Organism: Platycheirus albimanus; assembly: GCA_916050605.2. Lineage (NCBI taxonomy): Eukaryota > Metazoa > Arthropoda > Insecta > Diptera > Syrphidae > Platycheirus > Platycheirus albimanus. Next base: position 270,026,259 of record OU696696.1, on the reverse strand, counting down.
CGGAAGGGGTGTTTCATTACAGTCAAAAGTTACCACGGAATCATGTGTTTTTTAGCTGCATGAGAAATGTTGATGGCTGTTGTCTATTTTTTGACATTTGAGAATGTCAAACTGTGTTGAAAGTTTTGGTTTGGCAGTTCATCATGCATCGTTTAACGCCGGAACAACTCTTCAAAATAATGCAAAGTTATTTTGAAAAACATAAATCTGTTTCAGAAGTTCAAAGAGCAGAATTGTGTATAGTGATGAAGCACATTTCTGATTAAATGACTTCGTCAATTTGCAAAACTGCCTCAAGCCATTGACGAATCACCATTTTATCCATTAAAATTGACTGTGTGGTGCGATTTACACGATGGCGCTGGCGGTGCCATCGGTCTATATTTCTTTCGAAATGATGAAGAATTTCCAACAATATTTCTGTCTTGTATTTTTAATTAAAGTTCGCAAGCTCTTAAAAAAAACTCCCGTTATTTGCTTATTAACAGGCCATCTTGAAATCCTACTTTTTGATTAGATTTAGTTTACTGTTCAGCGCGTGTGTCATCCGAATGGGAGAAGGTACTAGGTACATGCTCTTCAACAGTAAAGGAACAGGGGTAGTATTAAAAGTTTTTTTTGAACAGTGTGTCCATCAATGATAACGCAATTTAACGCAACGTGACTTAACGTAACGTGACTTAACGTAACGTAACGAAGTGGACACTTGTTGAGGAGATCGTCTTCCTTATATTGGCCCTATTTATATTATAACCATTCTATCTTGCATTTTGTTTCATACCAACTGGATTCCGGAGAATACAGCAGTGAATATAGTTGATTCACGTCATCGCATCGATGTATATATTTTGCAAACCCACAAAAATTTGTGTTAATCCTTGGGTGAGATAAACGTGCATGAGAGGACGTAAGCTTACTCAGAGCACACTGGTGGTATCGAAAGTAGAATCTGTTCCAATTAAAACCGAAAAAGTATCTCTCCGTAGTAACCATCAGTTAGATCCCTGAATTGGCCAAAGTGTATTTTTGCCAAATTATACTACCTCCATTCGGATCTGGTGGTTATTGTAGGTCCTTTCTAACCCTTCAGAGAATCGACGGACTCATAGAGTTGAACGAGAATGAGAGAAACTATGCCTTGTATACCCGGAGCTGTTCATGTCACAATTTTTAACGAGCATTTTTCGACGTAATTGGTGTAAGGCGTTTCAATTTAGAATGATATCAACGCACTGGACTGCCAAAATTTCCATGAGTGGTCTTAAAATCGATGAACTAATGATAAATATTAAGTTCTAAATTCTTCTTCAAGATTTGGCGAGGACTACAAAGTTAATCAATTGCTTCCCTGGAGTGACTTACAACGCCAGATACAACCCTAGGCGATCTGTTTTTTTTTTTTATTTTTTTTTTTTTTGAGTCGTTCAGACAGTTCTTTTGTATAATTCTTGTTTTAATTGTCACGTACGAGTATGTCTACTTTTAATTCATCGCATCACCATCACACCTTGGATATCCATATCAGTTGGTTCATGTTCCTTGCCAAGTTACCTTTGACATGTTAAAATGGCTAAGCTTCAATGTAAGAGCAGCCAATTGCTTTGTTAAATATTGGTCTCGTAAGCAACTTGTCCAGCTTATTCGAGGTGCCTTTTCCTTAATTCAGTTTCTACAAGAAGTCTAATAAGATGCTCCAAACATTACTTCACAGGCATTTTTAATTTTAATTTCTTCCCGTACTGTTCTTCCCCTTCCTCCATTTTCCACACCCTCACTTATGAAGATGCCCACATAAGAGACGATGGGATGATGAGTCAGAAGAAGAGTCGCTTCGCTTCATCAATGAATGCCTCAGCCTAACTTGCAATAAGTGCAGTACCCCGTGGCATATTGGTTAGTGTGTTTGACTGCCACGCCGTAGGTTCTGGGTTCGATCCGTGACGGCTCCACTCCTCTTGCGAGGAAGTATCAAATCCTCCAAGAGTAATTAATGTCATGGAAAGTGCTTCTCTGTTAGGCGTTCGGATTCGGCGGTAAATTATAGGTCCCTTCCATTCCTGCAGAATATCAACGCACACACAGGAATGGTTGAGAGTGTAAGTCACAGGTCCCGACTCCGCTTGGAGCTGTTGTGCCAACAATTTATTTTATTTTATAACTTGCACTAAGAAAGCTGCCCTCCAAAAATATTTTCCCCACCAATTCGCTGAAATCTCTTTCTGAGGTTTTTAAGAATTCAAATTGGTTCAGGGACCCCTCTTTAATCCTTTTCATCCTTATCAAGCCCTGGGTACACCAAAATAGATTCAACCAGATCCATGTGAGATATTGAGATCAACCCGCCTAATCGTAAACTATTCGTTTCAATCCATTAAAATCGCGAGTCAAAATTATAAATTGGGGCCCAATGTGAGGGCTTTTCATTTCCTTGTATCCTTCATCACGATTTTAGATAAGATCTTTAGGCGAGGACGTAATATCGGATCTGGCACCTGGTGGCCACATATCTCCATATTTTGGTCTCGGCTTTGTTTTTGTAAGTCCATTCGCTGATGAAGTAAGAGTTACTGGGAAAATGGTTGCAATCCTTTCACTTCTGGAGTTGCGTTTCTGCAACCAAGGGATATTAATCGTTTCCTTCAACCAACGGTTACTTCCGCTGAGTTGCGAAATAAGTAAGAGTTGAAGGCACTGACATGTTGTATACTTTCCAGGAGTGTCTTCTGTCGATTGCATTATGGTCGAATCGCTTGCAAAAGGGGTGTCGCACGTACTCCCTCGAGGCACGCGTTTTTCCTTATACAAAACATTAGTCGGTTATTTAATCCAAAATTTAACGCTTCAGAGTACTTCGTAACAAAATAATTAAAATGCTCATCGAGCCTCTTATGTTTTTTTAAACAAAGGCCATTTTGACAAATGGGAGCAAGGACAATACCATGTTAATAGCCTTCTCCCAATCATCTCATCATCATCATCATCATCATCACAAACGAGCTTTGAATGAAACTCCCTTTTGGCAGAAAGTTTCCATCTGAGCAATTATTGCAGCCCGAATAAAAAGCCATTAGGACTCGACGGCACGGCCGATTGTCACGTCATTACCATGAAGCAAGAAGCGGCTTCTAGCAATTATAAACATATATGATTTTTTTTTGTTCCTTAAAATATCCTTAAAAAAGTAACATGTTGTGCAACAATTTGTACTTCACTCAAACGAGACAGAGTAGTCGTCGTCGTTGTCGTCTTCACAAACAAAAACCAAGAAAGGAGCATAAAAAAAAAAATTCGATTGTTTCATCTTTTAGATTTAAATTCTCAGTTTACAGCCGAAGGAACCCCAAAGCTAAAACAAACAAAGAACTTGGGAGATAAAAGTCCCCAAACAATGGCCTACTTAGTGAGGACTGAGGAGACTCAAAGACTCACTATGAGCAACCAGAGAAGGGATGATGATGGCTGGCTGACTGACTGACTACTGGTTGGGGTTTTTTTTTTTTTGAAGAATCTTCCAAGCACATAACCACTTTGGAGGAGTAATGTAGTGCCAAAGTAAAGGTACTTAAACACAACAATGCAACGCGCACATCAACATCTCATCATCTTCATCCTGATTCAGATTCAGATTCCGAGTGTAATTATTATTATTGTTATATCCTTGGCAGAGATGCCCGAGCACGTTTCTTCTGTTGGCTGCTGCAGCCGCGGCTGCTGCTGCTGCTACTGCTGCTGATTCTATTGCTGAATATGGTGTTCCTGCTGTTGCACCAAAATGAGGAATAATGAGGATGCTGCTTGGAAATGTAGATACCCATACTGTCACTGTATGATGAAGTATATAATATGGACGGTATCATTTCAGTCAGAGTTTTGCTATATGAAGTGGCTTGAATAAGCGAAGTACTGGCAGCCGTATGCACATCGGTCCGTGACAACAATGAGAGCTGAAGCTCTGTTGTGTGCGGAGCCATACGACACGAGATGGCTCATACACACAACATGAGGATGGGGGAGTAATTGAGACGTGACATGACAGTTGTATTCGTTTCGCTACCTATTCATTATGTTATCGCGGTGCTAGTGTCCTTTATAATTCATTCATCGGCACACAACAGCAGCGACATTTTGTCGGGAAGCTGAGTACCTACTATTCAAGATGACAGGACTGTCATGTTAATCCTTAAACAGGACTTAGACTGTCACTAACTATATGACTGGAGGTAAATTAAGGTAAACTGATGGGTACATTCACCTTTAAGTGGGTTTCTGTTTGTGGTTAAATTAAGATGACTAGATGAAGCTTGGATAGGTATAATGTTGAATTGTTTGAATCCTGACAAGAAGTTTACCTGGAATCTAGTACAGGACTTTTTTTTTTGAGGGATATTGAGGGCAGAGAAATATTTTGGTGATTAAAGATAGGCCGAATTTATTTTGTCTCAATCAAGCAGAAAACCGTCGGCTATCCTCCCGATTTTGGATTGGGCCAGTTCTGCTTCTGAGGCCAACTAATTTCAACCTTTACCTCAATCTCACCTGCTGTTAATTTACTCTCATAGCTTTTGTGTATTTTCCAACATTATGAAGTGAGTGCCAGACACATCTGAGGCTTAGTGTCTTTTCTTCTACTTTGTAGGTATGCCTTCCCTTCATCCACCCACCACATCGCCAATAGTCATAGATCCAATATTTATTAACTTTTCTCACTTGACAACCACGTTTTATTCAAATAAAATTCTGGAAAAATTAGCACACAAAAAAATCATAATGAAATTTGTTAATCACTTAACCCGTCAGTGGTGACCAACCTGTCTGTGAGACGGAGTTTCAGTGTTGTTCATATGGGCCAGTTATTCACGTCACCACTGCACTGGTGGGTCAAAAAACACTAGTTAAAACGTTGCTTTTCTTCGAAGAAAAAAAATTAAGTAAGAAATCTGAATTTTTTCATTCTTTTGAATTTAAAAAAAAAATTTACCATTCTTGTTTTTAATAAAACTCAAAAACACTTTTCTATAAAATTTAAGATTTATTGTTATTTTGCTTATAAAAGAGCTTTCAAATTCAAAATTTTATCGGGATCCGTCAAATGGATAACGAGAAAATCTGATTTTGAAAAAAACCGAATCCATGGGAGGTACCGTTATAACTTATAAGACTTTTCCTGAAAATATATTTTAATCAAAACAATTAGCTTACACAAAAAAATCCCATTCAGAAAGTTTTATCAAAATCGTAGGAACCGTTTTCAAGAAAAAAATTGTTTTTTTGTTAAAAATCATATGGAACGTACAGTTAGTTTTAGAGCTAGAATGCTATTCCAAAAAAAAAACCGCTCTGTAGGACGCAATGTCCTATAATCCAACAGCATTTCATATTCTTTAAGCTTGAATATGTTGTGTCAACGGAGACGGAATTAGTGTGTCGGACTGCCACATAGTAAATGTCGGCGATTCCTTCTTTTTCAGATATGACATGACAATTTGCCAGCCGCTATTTTTCATCATTCAATGAATGAGAATCAAAGTTAATAAGCTCTTACTCGAACTGCCGAGACAAGGATATTCAAAACAAAGAGTGTTGCTTATGTTCTACATCAATTTCTTAGAAAATGTCGTTAGATAAAGTAAAGGGTTTTTCAACAGGGACGCTACAAAAGTAGAGCAACAGGGACAGCAAACGACGCCATATTTCTTGCCTCTCTTTTGACATTTATCTTAAGTAAAGTTTGCCATTTCATAATGGAAAGACATACGAGCCAACAACGAGTCGAAATTATTAAAATTTACTACCGAAATTCAGAGTCAGTGGCCTCAACGTTAAGAGCGCTACGTCCAATTTGTGGTCGTCTTAATCGTCCTTGCAGATCGACAATTCAGCGTCTAGTGGAAAAATTTGAATCCACAGACACAGTACAAAATGTTCCCGTGCCAGTGAGACAAAGAAGTGCCCTTAGTGTCGAGAATATTGCTGCCGCTGAGGCCCAAATGTGTCTTTCACACGTCGCGTCGTTCTCAAGCATTGGACATCTCTGTGACGTCGTTGTGGCGAATTTTGCGAAAAGATCTTGGCCTACATCCTTACAAGATTAAATTGACGCACGAACTGAAGCCGCTTGACCACCAGAAGCGTCGTATGTTCGTGAATTGGGCTGAGCAACAACTTGAAAATGATTCGGATTTTCATGGAAAAATCATCTTTAGCGATGAGGCTCATTTCTGGCTGAATGGCTTCGTCAATAAACAAAATATGCGGTATTGGTCAGGCAGCAATCCAAACGTACTCCATGAGTCATCATTGCATCCCGAAAAAAAAATACGGTTTGGTGTGGTTTATGGGCCGGCGGCGGTGTCATTGGGCCGTACTTCTTCCGTGATGATCAAGACCGGCACGTTACTGTGAATGGAGATCGCTACCGTTCAATGATAACCGATATTTTTAGCCCCAATTTGATGATATGGACTTGGAGAACATGTAGTTCCAACAGGACGGCGCCACAAGCCACACAGCGAATGTCACAATCAATTTATTGGAAATCAAGTTTGGAGAACGTGTTATCTCACGAAATGGTCCAGTCGCTTGGCCGCCTCGGTCGTGAGATTTGACGCCGTTAGACTATTTCCTGTGAGGCTACGTCAAGTCTATGGTCTATGCCAACAAGCCAGCGACGATTGATGAACTTCGTACGAATATCGAACGTGAAATTGCAGCAGTATCGGCCGATTTATGCTTGAAAACCGTCGAAAATTGGGTTCAGCGTCTGGATTTCTGCAAGCGTGCCCGTGGTGGCCATGCAAAAGAAATTGAGTTCCATACATAATGGCATCGAACGTGCTTTCACAGGAATAAAGAATTTCATTGATATACAAAACCGTTTTTGTTTTATTTAAAAAAAAACTTTTGTAGCGCTCTTATTGAAACTGTATGTAGGAAACTACATTAATTTATATTTTTTAGGCCTTCGGGCTCATGCTCTTCATACTTTACATTTGCTGGCTCTTTTGAATGTGATGCTCCTGGGCCTTAGTGAAAAGCCCCTTTAGGAGCCGGCTCGATAGTCAAGTATTCAAGGATCTCCCTCACTAGGATAACGATATCGAATATGAGGACTACCTCTGTTTCTGATTCCCTTTGGTACGGCGTTGAAAACTTTCCGCGCTGAAGGGTGGTTGTCTGTTCCTTCACTTGGGATTTCTCATATGACTGGGAGATGGTCCATGCTCCTCCACCATAAAGCAAGGCCGAAATATTGAGAACAACGTCTTCTAGGTTTTCACTTACTTACTTACTTATGATGGCTCCAGTAGAGTGTTGTTCTCCTAGGCCTTGCTTAGTATGTCCCTCCAGCCGGCTCCATCTCTAGCCTGCCGTCACCAAATTCGCACTCCAAGTTGTCGAAGGTCTCCCTCTACCTGGTCGCTCCATCGGAGATGAGGTCTACCTTGGCTTCTGACTCCCTCTGGTTTGGCGTTGAAGATTTTACGAGCTGGAGCGTCGATGTCCATTCGCTCTACATGGCCTAACCATCTTAGTCGCTGAATTCTGGCTAGGCTTATGTCGCCGTACTGCACGTATAGTTCGTCGTTGTATCTTCTTCGCCAAATTTTGTTTTCACGATTAACGCAGACAGGACCATAAATCATACGCAGAACTCGAAGACTCCAAGTGACTTTTCACGTTTGCGAGAGAGTCCATGCTTCTGCACCATATAGCACTACCGGGATGATGAGTGTTCTATACAGTGTCACCTTGGTTTTTCTCGATAGAGCTTTATTCCTCAATTGTTTACTCAGCCCAAAGAAACAGCGATTAGCAAGAGTTATTTTCTGCTTGTTTGATCAATATCGTTGGCAAAATGCAATCCTTCGAACAGCATGTTTATAAGAATGAGTATGGTGAGCACTAAATCTAGTCTTGAAAAGACTACTATTATTTCGAAATTTAACAAGGATTGAATAAATATGATAATTTTTTAAAATAATATAATATTTTATAATGGAAAAGAAAATTTCAATGCACGCGAATAAAAACAATCACTCAGTTCTATCCATTATATTAAGTACCTAAAGATACAAATTTCCAGCTCCATATTCATTTTAATGTCCCCATTTATTTTCAATCACCATTTTTCTATTCCTTTCAACCGCAAAATAAATCTAATCGATCAAAGAAGACGTGACTAATTATAAATTAAGAGCTTATGACCAATATTTATAATCTCCTTAGAGCAGTCTGATGTTCCAATGTTGAACACATTAATTCCAAGGATTACGTCCATGTTCCCAGTGAGCATATTGATTTCAAATGATGTATCCTACAATCTATTTATTTATCTATTTTTATTTTTAATCCACACCTCAAAAGAATCCATTGATGCTTTGGTATTGGAATTTATTAATACAAAAATCTCTCTTATCAAACACATATAAATAATTTTTGAATTTTTTTTTTCTAATAAATTTTAATTATTTTTCAAAGAGCTGGAGGATTTTTGAATTTCATATTCTAAAATCATTTTTTTAAATACGATCTCAATGCAAGATTTTTAATTAATTTCGATAAATTAAAAATTATAACGCAAGATGGAATATTGCTGATTGAGAATATTAATTCATCAATACATTATTAATTTTATCTTTTGATCAACTTCCACCCAACCCGTAAAATTAAAATGAATAACATTGTGAACGTCCTTTAGATTCTTATTAAACTGTATAGAAAGGGTAATTAAAAATTATTTTGCTTTTTCTGTTAAAAATATAACTTGTCTTCTGTTGAAAAAAAAAAAAAAATATTGATAAAGAAAGGACTAGATTGCAAGTGTACAATCAAGGGGTTATGAATACTCTTACCATGAAGTAACACAGTGCGAGTTTTTAGGAAAGATGGATATGACATATGAGAAGAACCCGATGCACACGTGCGTTGGTTTTAAATATTTGTGATTTTTAATGTCAGTTAAGAATCGAGCGAATTAAAGATAGAGTTTGGCATGAAGCTCTTTTATCGAAAATGCGTGCATTTGGTATCGATGATACTCTTATTCGTTGGATTAGAAGCTATCTTCTGGACCGTTCAATACAAGTTGTATTAGACGGTTTCAAGTCTGATCTCCACAAAATAAATGCTGGTGTGCCCCAGGGCTCCGTTCTGTTTCCGACTCTTTTTCTCATTTTTATAAATGATCTCTTGTCTGTGACTTCTAATCCATTAAATTGTTTTGCTGAGGACTCAACCCTCAGCTTTTCATATACGTTTGATAATTCACGGCCTTCGCCTTCGGACGTGTTATTACAACGACACCGTATGATAAGCTCATTAAACTCCGATTTAAACAGCATAGTGAATTGGGGTACTAGAAATCGTGTGCCTTCCTTTTGTCGTTGAAGCTAAACATACCCCCTATGCCATTATCCATGAATGGTACTTGCATCGAGGAGGTCGAAAAGCTAACAGTACTCGGTATGTGTATCAGTGACAACCTTTGTTGGAATGATCATATACTTGAGATTGCTAAGAATGCTGCAAGATGCTTAGGCTTTCTTAATAGATGCAAGAAGTTTTTCACCCCTTCTGATCTGGCTACAATTTACAAAGCGTTTATACGTCCTAAGCTCGAGTATAACTCAGATCTCTGGGCAGGTGCTTCTCAAACTTTTCTCCATCTGCTCGACAGAGTTCAGAAAAAAGCGTTAAAATTGATAGGAGAGAGAAACATTATGGAAACATTTCCGTCACTCGAACATCTTCGAAATGTCTCATCTCTTTCCTTATTTTACAGGTTCTTTTACAAAAAATGCTCACTCGAGGTAGCCAGCTGCGTTCCACCCCCGTAATACTCCTCTTGCTAGGAACGCTCATCACTTTACACTTGAGCCAAATTTCGGACGTACCGTGAAATATAGAGATTCTTTATTTAGCCGTACAACACGAATGTAGAATGGATTGCCTGTCACAATTTTTCTTTGCCATTTTGATCTTCAAACATTCAAGATCAATGTTCATCGACACCTCCTTTCCCTTCCTCCCTAACATCCTATCGCTCGCGCTGTGACTTATCATTTAAAGGGCTGTAACAAACCCCTTGAGCGCGTGTGCCGTTTAAAAAAAAAAAAAAAAAAATCATTCAAAATTCGGGTAGTGCGGCTAAAAAATGAGACTCTTACTCAACAGTGGAGAATGGGGATAATGGGCACCCTTCTAGTGATGCGAGTATTACGGGGGAAATCGTACTTATAAGGGGAAAAATGCAATTAGCTTTTCGCTGGAGCACTGTTATTTAGAAGAAGCGAATCAATAAGGACAAATATGCAACATTTCACCGAAGCTTTTCAATGCAACCCCCCTCCCCCCAAAATGTAAATTGCACTCTTCTGTATTTTATTCAGGAGACGCAAGTAACAGCAGCTCATGTCATATATGTACATACCTTTACAACAAAAAATAAAATTCACGCCGGGATCGCACGAACTTGCTCTAATGTTAACAGTGGTCTTGGGGCTTGAGATTTTGATAAAAATTAATTTTTCAAAATTTTTCAATAAATATTTAAACTAATAATTTGAGCTGAAAAAAAACACCATTTTGTTTCTTGGATAAATTTGAATTAAGGAGGATAAATTTATAAAAATCTTTGAGGCGGTTTTTCAGAAAAATAAAAGTTTTTCTTAAAAAACTTTTTGAAGCAAATTTCCAAACAAAATTCAAAAACGCCAAATCATAGGTATTCAGCAAATACATTTATTTAAAATTTTTAGAAAAAAATTTAATAAGCAGTTTTCAAAATATTAATTGTTTTAATTTTTTTTAAATGCTTTTAAAAATACAAAAAAATATTTTTCAAAAATATTGGTATGCAATACAAATTGAGCTACTTACAGCTATTATGTGTGTGAAATTTCGAAAGAATCGGTTGAGTCGTTTTCGAGATAGGCGAAAGCAAAAAAAAACGGTCCTATGGAAAGTACCGTTCTTAGCCATTTTTTAAAACTTTTTTTTCAGCCATATGATTGGTCGTACCTAAAAAGCAACACTGATTTTTTTAAATCAAAATCGTTAGAGCCGTTTCTGAGAAAAATAAGCTTTATAATATAACGTTGTATGGCAGGTACCGTTATTTTTTGAGCTAAAAAAAAAAAAATTCAATTTCCCCTCTGTACAATATCTAAAAAAGTCTATATACCAAGTTTGAAGCAATTCGACAAAGCCGTTTGGGCTGTAGGGGTCTATACATACATACAGACGGACAGAATTTTTAGACCATCTTTTTTCGTCTTCGCTATCATCGTGATCTCAAAACATTTTTTTTCGGCGAATACATAACTTGCCTTATACATAGTAGTACCTATATTCGCAAGTAAAAAGAGTTCAGTTTTTGAAGGATTAAATTTAATTTGGGTGATGATTACCCTTTATTAGACAATGCTGTCAAGACTGGAATCCCATTCCCGAAGAATATCGAGAGATCTTTCTGAATTGTGACATATCATTACATCTGCAGACACGACTTTCTTCAAGTACAATCTCGAAAACTCAAAAGAAACCTGAAGAACAAGCAGATACAAAAATTGAAATGGCTTTGCGAACCTAGCGGAACACCTCTTAAGACTGTGGGAGAGAAACATTACATATCTTTCTAGGTTGTTTCAACTTATTTTGATTGACATCGAAAGCTTAGTTACCTCACGAACCATGAATTCTCTTCTGGCTTGTAACTTTTTTCTGCTCGGAAAGTAAATTTTAAAAAATTCATACCGCGGAGAAAAATTTTTGTAATCATATCGGCTCTCTGGAGTCAAAGCATAGTGAGCCTGACCAGTTAAAGTTTTCACACGATTTGTCGAGACCGTCTCAGTTGGATTTTTCGATATATACGGTTCTCTTTGAGTTTTTTTCTTTCACTGAGATTTTGGAGCCTCAGATATTGGCTTATATGATGCAACGATCTTTGCCCAGGAGCCAGGAAAATTTAACATTAATTCGACATATGAAAATTCGTTCTGGCTGGTCAATAAGCTCAGCCAAAATGTTTAACTCTGCGAACATTTCGGCATACCTTCTTTCGGGTGTTGTCTAGCTAGAGTTCCGTAGCCACGTAGAATTTAATACATTGAAATCGACCGTAACAACGATTTCAGTGTGCGAATAGTTTTTCTTTCTTCGTTCTAGCCGATGTGACATGTTCGAGGCTCTACCATGGTCAACATACCTGTGGAACGCATTGTCACTGTCAAGAAAAACATCGATTGCGTTGAAACTAAAAACCATCAGAGGCAGAGGGCTTGAAAAATAAATTGAATTTTTCACAAATTTAATATTTGAATTTGTGACGCAAAAAGAGATTAATCTATGACACCTTGTATGCAAATTTTAGAAGAAAAAAACTGAGAATAATTTTGCAATTCATTTTTTTTTTTTTTTTTTCTAAATTCATCCAAAAACTGAAAACTCGAACAGTGTGAGCCTGATGACAAGTAAAAAGGAGAGCTACAAATACAAAGTTCTTATTTTGCGTGTGTTCAAACAAATTATGCAACTGTTTGAAAGTGCTTTTGAAAACTACATTCAAAACTCTAAATTTGAAACACAGCTCGGTTGTCGGTTCATATAGACAGATACATAACAACATGGATATGTGCTTGCAACCACACTGTTCCTGGGATCCCATGAGGCATCGTCAGCGTCAGATAATAAGGAATAAATAATTTCATTTGTTTTGCCGGGAGATTAGCTTCTGTGTATAGGTATGAGTATATGTGTACCCAGGCTTACCACACCAACCCCAGCCCCCCAACGGCTATAGATGGATGCCATAAAATATTTTAACCACAGAGAAAACATTTCCTCTCTCGCCTGTCATCTCCCTAATTATTAACCATATGAGTAGTGAATAGTGATGTTCAATTATTTTGACACTCACGCGAGGGTTAACCACAACAAAAACACAGACACAGACACACACACACACATCCTGACTCCAGGGGCTTGGTTGTTGGTTTTGTTGGGGTTGGAAACATACAGATACAATAAAAAGGAGGATGCTACATTGCTACTGCCAGATTGTGTAGTCAGATGAGTTTTTTGTGGTCTAAGAGGGGAGTTAATTGGAAAAATAAACAGTTGGGGTCTACGCTACGTAATTGAGAAGATTTTTAGACTTACATTTTTTTTATAGTTTTTTAACTACTGTCTTCATATCTGTTGATGATGAGGGGACTAGGAATCGGCTAGAAAACGAATTCCTTTTGGCCACTGATAAAACATGGACTTTTGTGGAACCGGATGTGGATATGGAGTTGTCAATAAATTGATGATAAATTGATTGCGATTTTTAAACTGTCCATTTCATCGTCATCGTTAATTTGACGTTTAATGGATATTCTCATAGGTCCGGGCTGATTTTAAAGTTTTGTAGCTTCAGCAGCTTTGTCGTCGCTTTGTATTGGTTCATTTCAAGAATGGCGACACAAAAGTCTTCATCGTTGCCATTCAAAAAATTACAGAATTTAGTCAGTTCGTTTTTTTCGTCACCCCATTATTCTGCGGGGAATACCAGCAGAAGCCTCACCAAGTTTTGAAGCAAAAGTTTTTTTGTCAGCTTTCCACTTCGCTGTTGGTCGCAGTGGCTCGCTGACTGCCATTAGGCCATTCGTTTATTGTCGTGGAGCTCTTCCTTTCTAGAGGAATCTCTGCTGACCTCCGTATATTGTCGTGGGGTTGCTGCTCTTGTAAGCTCTCCATGGACCTAGTTTGGAACTACCCGTTTTTTGTCGTGGCTACTCCTTTTCTTAGGGGTACCATAGACCGAGCCTTGCTCAACCTTTTTTTGTCAGCTTTCCACTTCGCTGTTGGTCGCGTTGGATCGCTGACCGGCATGGAGCCCTTCCATTTTAGAGGAATATCTGCAGACCTAGTGTTGAGGAATCATTTGTATCCGCGGAGAGTTTCTCGGAACTCCGCAGACCTAGTATCCAAGGTATAGTAGGATTGAATTGTAATCTTTTATTTTAAGATTATCATTAAGAATGTGAAATGATCTGTTCGGTTGAGAACTCTAATCCCAGTATTTTATTTGCAATAGAACTTCTACCAATGGCTGGGAGACCGAGTCTGATTTTCCATGCAAATTTGACTTCTACTTATGGAACTTCACTGAAAGGAGAAACTGTGAATTATAAAGTCAAAAGTTAAAAATACTTGCAAATGTGTAAATCTTTTTGAGTGATGACTTTATTTGACTGCTCTTCTGATTTAGGTACTAGGAAGTGGTCGGCACAGTCCAAATCAGAAGTGCGGGGTGGAGGGGTAGGCAGAATTGCCATAATAGAATGCAGTGTTGGCGTTGCATCATGTGATGGTGATTCTATCATTCATTATATGAATACTTGTATGGAATCCTCTTGTCGTTCGGTGGCGGTGGTAGAATGTAGTGTGGCGGTCAGTGGCGGCGGGCGGTCGGTTGTGGTTATTATTTGGCTCTAGCCTCAATGGCAGTCGGAAGGCCGAGGGGCGGCAGGAAATATGTAACTTTGTTACATCTTTCAGAAGAAATACTTGTAGGGAAATTGCAGGTCCCCTCCATTTCTGGAGAATATCAACGAGCACACAGGAATGGTTGGGAGTGTAAGTAACAAGGACATGACTCAGCTTGGAGTTGATGTTACAACATATTTTTTTAATAATTCGTAAACAAGCTTTTTCGACAAGCGTCTCAAGAAAATTGAGGAAATTTCGCTGAAAGAAGACTTTTTGGTGAACTATCGTGTTCAGAAAGATTCTTGTGAAATTTGTTTGTTCTAATTTCAATACTAAAGCCAGCCTTAACCTATCTCGCTTTGAAATGATAAATATTTACAAATACATTAAAACAAAACATCTCAAGAAGTACATTTTTATATTAAGAAGCACTTTCTTTTCCGTTTTGTACAAATAAATAAAATTTAAAAATAAACATAAAAATAAATAATATTAAAACGAAAGCCAGACACAAAGAAAAATGTTTTCAATTGAATTATACATTCGTAAACACACACATACATGCATTAATATAAATACAATGTACAATGTAGATCGAGAAAATGAATTCTTGTGTTTATTTGATGACAGGACTATTTCTTTATCATTCTTTGAATACAAAAGAAAATCCTTGATTGTCAGAAGGAACATAAAAAGCTATTGAAATGTATGTTGTTTTATATTTTATTTTTTTGGAAAAGCATGAACACTTTTGTGGGAGTAAAAAGAAAATTGTTTTTCTCGTATAAAATTCAAATTTCAAATGGGTGAATGACTAAAAAATAATTTTGGATAAAACAACATCATCGTAGACACTTTTAGACACAACATGTTGTCTTATATGTTTCCTTGAGACATAGACTTCGAAAGAAGGGCCTGTTTTATAAATGAGCACAAGCTTAAGGAGAATTTCGGATCCATTTTTTATTTTCTTGAGAACTGTGCGATATTTTACCGGCAATTCCTTTCAAAGCAACTGTCATTAATAACAAATCATTTTTTTTTTGTTTTTTTTTTTAAACGAGGCAGACCTAGTCTTACCATTCCGGGCCATCAATGATTTTTGTTTTGGCCTATATGAAATTAGGTTAAGGTTTTCGTGTTGCAGGTTTTTTGTGATTCTTTTTCTGAGGAGTTCTTTCCATCATCATCTATACCATGAGACTGCAATCTTCAAGTGTTGCTTTGAATGGCTGTTGTTCGAACCAAAAACCAAAATGCACAATCTTCCGTTCCAAAACTTGGATAACGGAGACTATGTACTCTCCAGAAAGTACCCTGCCTAAGTTAATAATCCCTTATCAGGCATTAACACAGTACCTACTTTTGAAGGTATAGTATATGGCAACGGAAGTCGATTAAAATGAGTCGGGACAGAGCATTCCGCATTCGTCTCGTGCGTTTTTTACCAGAGCGAGTTTGTCGGGAATATTGTTTTGGGGCAGGAATGCAACTGGCAAATTCGCTGGTACCTTAACTAAATGTTTTTAAGCAAGGAACATTACGTCGATGTTCAAGTGAAAAAATATTTCCGTAATGGTCCCTTCACCACTTTTGAATGATTTTTATGAGACTCCATGCATTGTAGGAGTACCATGCCGAGATATGGGAACAAGACTTTCCTCCGACCATATTTTGCGGATGAGTTTATGCTCCTGATCAGGTCATCTCCAGAGTGTTTAAAAAGCTCCGCCTGAGCACATTTGGAGTCGAACCAAGCGTTTCTGAGGGGAGGTTGTGAGAAACCCAATACCTCTGATGCATCACTTCTTATGGCTTGTCATGTCGACATAGCTGCCACTGGTCTTCCGGGTTCAAATCATCGGTCGAAGTATTTCTCGCAAGCTCAAGGGATACGCGGTCAGCATAGGCAGCGGCGGTCTCTTCCCATTGAAGTCGTCCAATATTGAATTTCCTCGGCGTAGTTATGTTCGCCTTAGAGCTTATATGGAGATCCGTACTCTAAGTTTTGCACTGACAAGGTATTGGTCCGAGTTGATGTTTGCTACTTGGAATGTACTGACATTCAGAATGCTGATGGTCGATTTGGTTGCAGGTTCGACCATCTGGAGATCGCCATGTGCCCTTGTGGATGTCGGGACGTGGGAATCGTGTGCTGCTAAGCACCATATTTTTCTTCCCGCAGCAAAACCGATGAGTCTGAGTCCGTTATCGAAAGTTCTGTCATGAAGCCTTTTTCCGATCCTCATAGGTTTTGGCGAGGAGCTCGTAGAAACTTTCTTTGGTAGCGTCGTCTTGCTTTTCTGTAAGGGCATGGGCGCTTATTTGGCTTGTGCGGTGGAATTTGGACTTGATGCGGATCGTTGTCACTCTCAAGCTGACTTCGAGAAAGCTCAAGACGTTTAACCGAAGTCTTCCTCTGACAGCGAATCCGCACCAAACCAAGCTCGATCTCCCATAAAGGTGGCATTTCCCATAGTAAAAATTACAGTCTTCTGTAATACTCAGGCCCAGTCTACCCCATCGCAATTCCTAGAGAGCTGCTATATCAGCTTTGAGACTGGCGAGGGTCTCAACTAGCTATCTACAACCTATTTATCCAATGGATCCAATGCTCGTCGTTAGTTCACCCTTCGGCTATCCAACGGGTACGATGCGATTTTGCCCATCCCACTCAACGCATTACAACCGAAAATATACTTAATCAGCGATGATTTTGGGATGGATTTAAAAAGGCCCTTTCAACTGGAAAGCCGTTCATTCGAGTTCTGTTTGTCAAACTGGGACAGTTTAAATCCTTTGATCCTGTAAAGCAGGTATAAATTGTCATGGAATCATATTTACACCGAATTGAAATTTCAAAAAAAGACAGTAATGAAACAGGAAACCCATTACTAAATAGCCGTTCGAAGATAGAAGATTTTAAAAGTCTTATCAGTTTTGTGTGGATGAAGAGAAGGTCCCCTGGTGTTGACAGTAAGTAGAGAATTAAAGTGGGTGAATTAACGAGTATTTCCACAGCCGACAAGAGGTATCATGCAGTACTCGGGAAAGGAGAGAAGCAGGGCTAAGAACACTCGGGCAAAGAAAGGGTTGCCAAATGCCCACGCTATCTAAATATAATCTGGGAGATTGTGAAATGTCAAGTTCTTGACGATGTGGGTGCTTTTATTCAAAGGATCAACTAGTGAAACATCTCCACACTAGTCTGAAAAGATTATGTTCCTTTTTTCTGGCAAATAAGTTTCAAACTTTTTGTTGACTTGAAAAACATTTTCTGAAGAAACATTCTCAATTAGGCACCATTTCAGAATTTCCTCGAAATCAACTCACCAGTTCAATTTTAACCTCTCGTTGCAAAGTATTACCCGTATTAAGCAGGATCTACACAAGCTTATATGTTATTCAACATTTAAGTGTTCTTTTCTAGGAACGAAACTTTTTCTAAAAATATATTTCCTTATTTGCCTCCAAGCTACTATTTAATATTGCACAAGTCCTGGACTATACTCATTAAACAAAGTGACAACCAGTAGGTGGTATTTTAAGGAGACCAAAAATAGAACAGTTTCCAAATCAATTTTCATTTCGTCCGGTCTGTCCACACACTCTATCCCAGGGACAAAACTAAATTTAGAAAGATTGACAATCAACCCCTGATCACCCTTCACCAACCAAAAAGGTCAGCCATTTCCGAGTTATTGCCTTACGGAATAAGCAATGCCATAAATAAAATGTCCTACTTGAAATAATTTCCCACTTTTCGTTTCGTCCTTCGTCCTTAATGGAGTGAGAGAAAGAGAACAGAACTACCTCTTTTAGTGTTGTTGCTGTTGTGTATTGGTTCTGCTAAATTGCTGCACAAGCACACTCTCTATCCACAATAATTCCACATAGTTGAAGCCACTGACATGGAAGAAGGACTTTTTGTGTGTCTCTGGGTGAGCAAAAAAAAAGGACACCTACTTTGTACTTAATGAAATATTAGGGCATTTAATCAACAACATGGTAATTCATTACCAGCCACTTTGCTACCTTCTCTATTTCTGGCGCTTAAAAAGAGACGTGCGCGTCCAAAAAAGGATGTCAAGAATGAACGGAAAAAGGGGTTCGGATGGGGTCGGGAGGTAAGTGATGAAGAATGCGGAGCCCCACAATATCATGCCGAATAATTATTGCCAAAGGTATTAAGTTGGCTGGCCTTGGTATGGTAGGTTGTGTTTATAAGTTAAGATATTTTCAGTCTGGACCTGGGGCATGAGGTCGAGAATCTTCCACACCTACACCCAGTTTTATAAAACAAAACGACGATCTGGGTAATTTCTTGTAATAACAATTAATTTCAAGTGTCATACTCATTCCCATACCATATACCCTTTGAAGGGGCTCCTGTGGGGAACTCCAACTCAGAAATAAAACAAATAGGCACGAGGCACGTTCTCGTTTTATATAAATAAAATGAAACAAGTTTATATTAGATATTCAAAAAGGACGAATCAATTGCATCGTAATGAGTGGATGATTAAGTGTAATCGGTTCATGCGTCATAGCTCATAGGATCAAAGCAGCAACTCCCTGAACGAAGCTATCCAAATGATTATAAGAGAAACCAATTAATAAAAACAAATGAATATCAAATAATTTCAAGACAGCACGACCGACAGGTCCTTGAATTAAAATGGAGCGACTTGATTATTGTTTTTGTATCTCCTTTCTGTTATAGAAATTAAAATGCTCGTAATAAATCAAATGGACTGGAAAGAATGTTACAATTAAATGGGTGGGCCTGGGTAAGTTGAGGTTGATATTGAGGTTGGGGTTAATGATGATAAAGAGTATTAATGGGTGCGGGAAAGGTTAAGTTTGGTTTGATGCGATACAATTAAAGAAAAATACATCGAACAATCTAGACTAAATGAACATAATTTATGGAAATATTTTTCAGGGTAAATCTTCGATAAAGTTTAAAATTTCTTTAAATATTAATCGTTTTATCGATTTTTTTCTTTAAGGAGTGATTTTGCTTAAATAATTCGTTTCTATCATTAATATGTTTGGGTTTCGACAAAATTTTGCTTTATCCACATATATCTGTAGCTTGGTCTACTATTGAAATGAAGCCTTGAGGACCTTCTGAGGTGCTATTTAGAATAGCTGAGGTATGTTCATCTAGTCTAGGGTCTACTAAGCAAAGAAGGAATTTAATTTATTAAAGGTTGTATTCATTTAATAATTCGTGTGAAGGCTCGAGCTAGAACAAACTTCCCATCGAAATAAAACACTAGCTTTTTTAACGTTCAGAAAAATATTATTGAAAAAAACTCAATCTCTATGTTTACATTATCCAGCGGACACCTACAAGTAAACTGTCAAGATTGTTGATTGTCAAGGCTAGAGTTGGTTTCGTTTCTTGAACTGATTTGACAGGCTTTTGGTAAGCTCATTCTTGAATTCTGAAACTGACCAATCTTATAAGTTTGGAGAGTCTGCTCTGCATGGAAAAGACTAGTAACCCTGGTTACTCATCATTGTTGCGGTTTCATTTATTCCAGTTAGAGTCGTTGCTGGCATGCTTGACCGGCGTCACGCTCATCGGAGGGAGTGGAATCTTGCCCCCTTGTCAGAACCGCGTAGACAAAACTAATGTCAGGCTGCTCGTCGAGGGGTTGTAACGCTCGGGAATTTTGTCTAAGCCCCCATCTTTTCATTTACCTAACCCGCATCCATCAGCTAGCCAAGCGATTCGAAAGAGTTGGCTGCCCAAAATCTGAGTTTTTTCTTCCAAGCTTCTCGTAGTTGCCTCTCCTTTTATATTTTCCGCAGGGCTTATGATGTTGTTCTTAATGGGATCATACGGAGTAAAAGAACTACAAAGTCCTAAGGAGACAGTCCTGCAGCAAGCAACACACAACCACTTATACTACACAAAACTATTATAATTACTTTCAAATATATACAGTGTCGTTCGAAAAACTTTGGTCACACATTTTTTTCGAATTTTGTCAAACTTGTTGCAATAACTACATATATTTTAATGAGGTTTCGTTTTCTTATGCAGTTTCAATTGTTTCATGATACATTTAGAGTAATATAATTTTTTACACGCGGTCACGGAAGTAAAATGTTGTTAGACCGAAAGATGGCTCATTTGTACGGATTAAAGAAAAATACTTTATTTGTGCAGTTTTTTTGTTTTTTTATTGCTTCTCAGAAACATTTTCTATCTTATTGGTACTTTTTTGGACCTCCTCTTGCTTTTATTACAGCTGCATATCGGCGAGACATTTACTCAGATAGGTTTTTCCATGTGGATGCAGGTATGGTGTTCCAGGTCCGGATAAGTAAATTTTTTAGGTTTCCAATTGACACTGGACGCTTCTTCGTAACCTTGAGTTTCATTATTGACCAGATATTCTCAATTGGATTGAGATCTGAACTGTGGGGAGGCCAACTTAATACATCGACATTATTTTCTTCGAAGTACTTTTTAACCTAAAGAAAAAACAAAAATGAAATTATTATTTTTAGTCAAAGAAGTTCTAGCTTATTTTAAAGTCTGATATTAATCTTTAATGTTAAAAAAAAAAACAAGTTCATACTTTCAATTTTGGCTGTATGGCAAGGAGCATTGTCCTGTTGAAAAATGAATCTGCAAGTGTCACCAAAAAACTCCAGCGCAGAGGGCTCAAATTCATTTTTCAGCACCCGCAGGTAAACTTCTGCAGTGACTTTCGATTCTAGAAAGACCATTCTAAATTTTTCATTTCCAGAGAAGCATCACCAGACCATTACACCTTCAGTTTTGGGGGGCATCCGTAGGATGCATTCAGAGCTTAGTCTTTCCTTTGGTTCTCTTCGCGCAAGAATCCTCTCATCATGTTGCAGCATGTTGGACATGCAGCTTAAACTTTGATTCGTCGGAGAAGATAACGTTGTTCCACATGTCTTGAGTCCAGTTAAGATGTTTCTGAGCCCAGGCGATTCGTTTTTCTCTGACTCTTATTCGAAAATCCGGCTTCAGTACTGGCTTGAGTGCTCTAAGTCCAGCTTTTAGGAGCCGATCCTCACTGCGCTTGACGAAATAATTTTTCCTGTAGCTCGACAAAGATCATTTTTAAGATCCACTGAAGTCTTGAACCGATGCCGCCTGCATCAAAAAACGATTTTCCACTGGGGCGTCTATTTTGGCCTCCCTGAGCCCTTTTTCTTGCTGGTAGTCCCGGTCGCACGATATTTTTTTCAAATATCATATCATATATCACAGTTTGTTTAGCAACATTTAATCTTTTGGAAATTTTACGAGTTGTCAAATTAAGACGTGACAGACACAAAAATTGGCTTTGCACTCCGAACTTATTTTTCTCATTTTTGTTCACTTAATCAACTCGGTTCGCTTCGGACTGCTATCACGAGCTGAATGCACCTCTTCGTTATAATAACATCGACTTTTATGCACTTTTTGAACGACATTTTGCTACCTTGTGCAAAAAAATCTCGCACCTCTCATAAATTCTGCGCCGGAAAAGGGTAATAAAGGGTTTGACCAACATTTTTGGAACGGCACTGTAAACTTTATGCCAGCCTGCGAGCGGTATTTAATGTACTTTCATATTTTTCGGAAGTCAGTCTGATTAGAGCAAGCAACGCGCGAGCAACTAATAAATTGGATTTTTTCCTCACGAGGTTTTCAAAAACAAAATGTTGACCATGTTTTATTCAGATTTATTTGCAGTTTTTATTTATCCGAAAATGAGATGGCGCCGGAACAGGTCTGATGGAGCTTAGAAAGTTTTTTTTTTCTTTCAAATAGTTGAAAAAAGCTCTAAGTAAAAATTTAAGCTATAGAAAAAGAAAGTCCTGCATATTGTAACAATAAATCTAAAATAAAGTATGGCGTCTTGAAATAGCGATAATTTCAAAGAACTCATATTTCTTGTATCTCAAACCTTAAGATCATATTTAATACTTAGTACAGTGCTTTGTTTTATAAAGGTCGTTTATTTTCCTGTTTTCAATGTTTTCTTCCAACTTCCTTAAAAGCATTTTGTAGTGCTCCATTAAAAAAGGAAATAACACAGTTATGTGCTTAAACAACCATCTCAGCTAAATTTCCTTTCAAAAATTCTTACATTGCACAAAATTTCAGCCCCATTTGCTTGTCATAAAGTTGAATAATGAAAATAAATTCTGAGAAACAGGATGAAATAATATACATGCAAAGTACATGGTACATATTGTCTTATCATACCTAATGACAATTACCTTAGTCTTCCTGATTCCTGATAATATGTTCAGGTTCACACACAAAAAAAATTAAGATAAACAAAATTTTTGAAATAATTTAAATTTGTTAATTTCTTGCTTTTTTTTTTGTAGGTATCCTTAAAAACTGTTTATACTCATTTAAAATTTTGTATGTGTATTTTCGTTTATCCTTGCAGGTATAAATTGCTTCCAGAGATTCGCCGAGCAGCCAAAGTACACAGAAGTGAATCCAAGTCAGGACGCACTATTAACATGCAAAGTTATCGATAAAAGAGG
Organism: Platycheirus albimanus; assembly: GCA_916050605.2. Lineage (NCBI taxonomy): Eukaryota > Metazoa > Arthropoda > Insecta > Diptera > Syrphidae > Platycheirus > Platycheirus albimanus. The sequence goes on along the minus strand of OU696696.1, from coordinate 270,003,243 downwards.
AACATGCTCCTGGCAGAAGGATAACAAGGTAATTACATAAAGTCCATGGTGCACAAAAAGGGATTTTAAAGTTTTAGTAACTAAATCACGGACGACGACAAGGACGAGGACTAGGACGAGGAGTGCTATTATTGCTTTCCTTGGTTGTTTGTTTTTGTGTTTGTATACGAATATAATAAAATTGGAGCATCACATCACATCCCATCACAGGACGACTCTCAGATGTGTTTTGTACCTTTGGTTAAGGTAGGTTAGTTTGGTCTCATACCGTACCGAACCGACCTGTTTGCATTTTTGAAGATGTATAAGTGCCTCGAGGGTGAAGTGTGTGTATCACTCACAAGTCTGAAAGATCACGTTATTTATAGCCGACAGGATGAGAAAAAAAGGATGTTGGTTTTCTGTGTTGGTAATCCTATTATTGTATCAAATTTAAATATCAATCAGGAATCAGGATGCAGGATGTGATGCCAATGCCTTTATATGCATGTTGTTGTATACAAACATACATCCTAGGCAAAGTTTTAAAGAGACGACGGACGCTGTTTTCATATCAAATGAAGGTAGTGTAATAACTTGAATAAGGATGAGAGATAGGTTTGTGATTTATCTAGTGTATGTGTGTGTGGCAAAACGGATGAATAAATTGCATTGGAGTTTGTCACTTTTGTGGTTTAGCATACAAAGTGAAAATAGGTCAATTGAAGTGAAAACTGAACGCCATTCACATGACTATATCGATCGATTTATTGCGAATACAATTAAGTAATGTAATGAAGTCATCGCAAAAGCTAGTTTTATTATGTATGTACATTGTACATACATACCAACAATCCAACATACAATGTGCATGTCTGCATTGATGTAAATTTAATTTGTTTGTGTGTAATTTGTCCGCAGGATATTAGTAACATACAAACAGGCTGGCTGGTTGTTTAGACCCCAGCCGTATGAATTCTTCGGCTAGAATGTATGGCCTAGATACAATGAATCTGGTTTCTTTTTCAACTTAACTTCAAGGCGTGAAACTAAGTGTTTCAGATTAATCATCTTTTCTTTGAATTCAGCATCATACAGTCAAACCTCAGTCAATTTGAAGTCCATTGCTTTAGATTGTATGTATATAATCGATTGTTTGATTTCTAGATTGCCATTCTGTTTTCATGGCCGTCATATGAAGTTGGTGGTAGTTTTGAAACATTAGTTAAAAATGTTTTTCTGGTTGTGAGTATGGCTATGTGTGTATATTGAGACTTGTCTTCTGAAATCATGTTCTCAATTTTTGTGGATACCATACCCCATTTTTTTTTGCCGTAATTAATGCCTATACTCTAGACTAGATGCGTTTCAAAAAGTTGAGAAAAGGAAAAAAGGTGGTGAAGAAAGTAATATACATACGAGTAGTAGTAGAAAAAGTGATTGATTGACATTTGGCAAGACATATTTAGACCTTTGTTGTTCTGGTGGCACAAGATTTAGAAACTGTGGATGCCACGAAACTGTCAGCCACGCCCCAAAATCAATTTGTTTGTTTTCATACACAAAATGAATATTTTGAAATATTTTTATTTAATTGAGAGAAGCAGATTTACGTACAGCTTGGTTGTGTGCAAACCTTAAACGTTGTGCTTTGATCATTAGTGTACAAAAAACTAATTTTAATTTTGCCAAATGGAGGCTGTTGGGCAAAAATGGCGATTGTGGGAGTGTTTGCTAACGGATTTTACATTAATTTCATCTATAATTTCAGCTTCCTAGCTCAAAAATGGTGCCGTGAAATAAGGCCGTACGAAATAAGGCCATATATTTCGAAATTTGGCCTTATTTCACTTTATAATTGTGAAAGGGGGCCATATTCCAACATATGGCCTCATTTCACTTTGACGAAGTGAAATAAAGCCAAAATGGCCTTATTGAGCTTTAAGTTTAGTTGGTCTTATTTCACTTTAAGTAAGTGAAACACAGTCTGATGTGCGGGGGGATTTTGCTGATATTTCCAATTAAAATATATCTAAAACGAAATTTCTCCCATTACACCTTATAGTTTTGATTACCTGATCACACATTTCTTCATTATTATAGTCCAGTTGAAAAAACAGCCTTCATTTTAAGTGACAGTTAAATGAAACAAGAAATTTAATGAGCAGTATTTTATTTGTATTTGATTTAAACAAGTAAATAAAGTATTTGGAATTGAAGTCAAGTTGAACTTGACATTTTAACAGTAAATTCGTGTGCTATTTTGAACAATTTGTCTACAAATTGGGCACAGAATTGGATTGTTGTCTTTCATGTACTTCTCCGAAATGTTTGTAAAACAATCTAAACATAGTTTGAAATGGTTACAGGGTTGGAGAAGGATGGTGTGTTTATTTATGCTTCAAATTACACAAAGGACTCTGGTTTCATCAACACTGTAAACATTTTGATCGGCAAGGTCTTGGTCAGCTTCGTCTTCGCTCTCACAATGATATGACAAATTTGCTGATTTTTCGTCAAGAAGGTTGTTATTATTGTTAGTCATTTGGTTAAAGAAATCATTTATTGAAATGATTTTTTTGTCCAATTTCTTCAAACTTGCCTCAATTTGCATTTGCCTGTCTTTAAATTTTTTCTTTGGAGGTTCAAAAATATCAAAAGTTCCGTCCAAGGACATCAAGAACTCCCTTTATTTAATGCTATCTTCATCTAATAAGCAATCAATAAATTTAAAAAAAGTGCCGTGTTTTATCAACTTCTGGCTGAGGCGGCTGTTAGCCTTCAAGAGCACTTGTTTTCCTGTTATTTTTCCCGAACACAGAAACAGAAGAAGGCGTTTCCTTAAAAATGTAATCATTCTTAAAAATAAGTATTCCCAAAAACTAAAAAAATGCATTAGCGACAATGGAATTATAATAAATCAAGAATTCTTTAAAAGTGCTTTCTCCATAAGTTTGAAATGCTTTTTGATTAGCTTCTGTATTAAGAAGCTCGAAGCCTGAACACATATATCGGCAGGTCTCAATAACGGAAGTACTAGAAACTTCCTTGTTCTTATTAAGTAAGGCTACAAATGTCGCTATTTTAGAAGCCTTTCTCCTAACAGCCTGGCAATAATGAAACCAGCAAGCCGTAAGCTGTCCTCTTGGATAAAGTTTGTTCAGGCTGTTCCTTAGCTTTTTCGTAATCCGTTACGAAGGAATTGGGTTTAAATTGGAACAAATTTGCTTCAATATATTGAAAAAGATGAATGTAAGTTTGTTCTGATTTATTACTCCTGAGGATGCAAATAAATGGGTAGACCTGAAATGAGCGTTTTTTCATTGCACAAACTTTTAGTTTATTTGCGCATTTAATATTACATATTTGAAAAACTTTAAAAGCTGTAGGTACAATAATAAATAAAAAATTTAAAAGCTGCAGTTTTTTTTGAAGAAAATTTGGGCGATGTGCGACTAGCTATTAATTTTGACAAAATCTCCAATATTAACACTGCCAGCTTAGGCTATCCAAAATTAAAATCGAAGCTTTTAAAATGTTTCAGTTTTCATTTTGGAGTGTTGTTCAAAATGATAGCCTGAAATTATCGCGATTTATAACATTAAAAACGAAATGTTTCAGTTTTGAATTTGGATAGTTTTTTCTCACGAAATGTAATATGAAAATAAATTGTTTTGTTTTTCTTTTGTAGAGTTTTTGAAAAAAAAAATAACCCGAAATTCACCCGAATTTTAAGCTATTATTTTCATAAACTCTCCAAAACAAAAACAAAACTATTTCTGTTCATATTATATCTATTCTTTTCAATAAATCTCCAAAATGAAAACTGAGGCTTTTAATTTCATTGATCGTGACTTACATGTTCTTCATAAGCGAAGTGAATGTTCAAGAGCTTCTTAAAGCTGCAAGAGGGAACAACACTAAAGGTGTCACCATTGTATATGAAATCTATAGTAGTCTGGGGAACGAGTATGAGATAACGGGGTTTGGAGACACATAGATGTCACTGATAATTATCACATATTTAAACCTTTCCACCTACATTTTCTCTCCAAAAAGAGAAATTTGGAAAAAAAAGTTTGGAGGCTCACGGTGTCGCCACAGTCGATCCTTCTATCCATATTACTATAGATGACATATACAATGGTGTCACCCAATAAATATTCTTGGTTTGCGCCCTCTGGTAGTTTTTGGATCTTAGCTGCAATTGTTGGGGACTGTATAAGCGAAATTATCTTCAATAATTGTTGTTCTCTTGATATCTTGACATGTCAAAATCGTTCTTTACACTTTCCGTTTGAAATAATTTAAGCTGCTCCCTTACAGTGACGGGTGCTTTAGGAAAAGACTTGTTTCTAATGTTTATATGATGCCTTCTCATTTTCCCAAATTGAAAATTTGAAGCACTTTTAATTTTTCCCACACACTTCATCAAATACTCCGCAAATAACGCTTCTTTTAAGTAAAGTATTTGCACATTCCTCCTTTATTTCACTTACGACTTTCATTTTCATTCTCATGTCTTCTGCATTAGGGTGATTATGACCTGCACTCGATTTTGGGATGCGCGCCAAGTTTTGATTATTTAAATCAATCACAGCACCAGCACTGCACGTTTTATTATACCAAGTGTATCTTTTAGCCATTATTGTGTTCATTTTAAACCGATATAAATGTTTTAGTTCTGGGATGTAAAGAAGAACACTTCCTTTCCGAAAGCCCTTACAAAATTCGAACGGGAATATCAAATCACTTGTATTATGTACTTTCCATTTTAGCAAACGTTGTTTATTTAACCGATTGTCACAAATAAATGAGAAATATTCTAAAACTTACATTTTACATACCACTTACCAAATATTGACTCTTTTATTTTACTAACGGTTAAACCAGTTTTTAATATATTAATGTAGAGTTTAGTTAATTATCTCGCATCATATTCTCTTGTATGGCCTTACTTCACTTTTGAAGAGTGAAATAAGGCCATATTCTTCCATATGGCCTTGCTACACTTTCGAAAAGCGAAATAAGGCCATATTTGGCCTTGTTTCACAAATAAGTTTGGCTTTATTTCACTTCGTCAAAGTGAAATGCGGCCATATTGGTATGTTGGAATATGGCCCTATTTCGCAATTGTAAAGTGAAATAAGGTCAAATTTTGAAATATGGCCTTATTTCGTACGGCCTTATTTTACGGCACCCTCAAAAATTGGAACCTCTAGAGAGTGGTACATACGGACAAACAGACGGACATCGCTAAATCGATTAGGATTTTGATTCTGAGTCAGAATATATAAACTTTTCTATACCTTCCTAACGATATTACTTTTCTATGTTAAAAACTCCACACCAAATGAAATAATATCCATCAGTCTATAGAATAGGGTATATAAAGAAGAGGGTCTAATTGGTTGCCTTAAGATACCTCAGAGGTTGCTAAGAATGGCAATGGGACGGCTGAAACTAACACTGTAGTTGTTGTTTCAAAGATTTTTTTTTTCAAGAACATTGGTTCAAATCTGAGGGTAGATAATTTAAAAAATATTAGTCTATTCGAAATTTTGAAAAAAATTCTTCTAGAGTCACTATAGAGATGACATCGAATTCCTTTCCGTTCTCTGGCGTTAAGAAAAAAAAATTCATCAAGGTTACTTGATGAAGCCCTACATTTTGGAAACCCATTTTGTGAAGGTTCAATAAGAGACCTATAACGGAAACTTTAAATATCGTTCAAAATACTTTAAAATATTTAAAGGGTATCGGATGGTTCCTTTTTTGCCATGTGCCATCTTACTGCCTGCGTACAATGGTGTAGTAGCAGCAGTAGCACATAGCAATGTCAAAGTTAAATGTACGTAAATTGTATTGCACAGCTACAATATGAAGTAGCAGCTGCAGCACAGAGAGTAGCTGAAGTACAAGTAGACTCGACTCCAACTTCACAAACGTGCTGCTCTGCAAAATAACAACAAACCAAAATGTCATAGGTACATGGTTTTTGTTTGAGCTCAGTGCTGCACATTGTATTCGTTTATGCTGCTTAGTGTGCTTTTTTTTTACATTTACTTTGACCTTGCTACGTGCTACTGCTGCTACTACACCATTGTGCGCATTATGCGTGTTAAGTGAGTTTCTAGGAATATCATATCTGTTCTTCCAGACTATTACCACATGTTAATGATATTCTGTGGAGGAATAGTTTTCAGTTTTTCTTAGGGAAATAATCTCATCATCAAGTGACTGTTTTCAAGGCGGAGATGTTTCTTCCAACTCGAAGCAGAGTCGAGTCTATGTTATCAAGATGTTTTTTTAAGAGACAGTGTTTTCCCATCTTAGTTTAGTAGGAACTTTTCAGTTTTTAATATTATTTGGTGCAGTTTTGACCATGAGTTGTGTAACATGCTTCATTGGATTCCATAAGAATATCTTAGTCAGTGTTCTTGAAGTGGTCTTTTATTTATTCCTCTCAGTTTGAACCGACAATAATTGGCAATCAGGCTCCACCTTAAACAAAGGCGTCGGCCTTTCATTGCCATCATACTCTTAATATCCCGGATTCCGATGTAGAATCACATAATTTTTTCTTGCCACTTCAGAGAAAACTGACAGTCTCGTAAAAAAGTTCGCGTCTTATGCAGCTGATACCAAAGCTTTTATGGCAACTTGGCTGGCTTATGGAAGAGCTTATTTTATTCGTAGACTTATTGAAAGCAAAGACCTTTGCCTTAAATGTTAACGGGAGATGGCCATGACTGACCTGAAAATTTCGCGGAAGTTGATTGATCAATGCCCCGGGTGTCTGCCTTTGGGAGCGCAAAAGCAATAAAGATGAAGACAGAAAGAACAAAGAGAGTGAAGAGCCAAATTCGACTATTGCTCCCCTTGAGCAAATCCCTAGATCCTGCGCTGATTCCGGGGCCAGTTCCTATTTCCTTTCTTTAGCCAGTAAATTAGGTCCTAGCTTGAAGGATGTGGTTTGATGTCCCAGTCTTTTCAAGGGGAATGATAATACAGAGAAGTTTGTCGAGATTGATAGTACTTTTATCCATACAAATACTTAATTCTTCAAGATTTTCCAAGCTACTTAGGAGCGATAAGAAGAACTCTGAATTTTGGTTAAGGGAAGAACCGATTATATCAATGGAAGGTTCAATTTTTGTGACTAGATTGTTCAGCGCAGTGTAGCTCGGTCTTTTCGGTTGAATTTGCATGGGTACTGTGATTTCGCTAGTAAGGAGGAGCTTAGAGAGGTGAAGAAAGAAACAATTCTTGGTTATCTATACTCATCAGGAATAAATTTTATATATAGAAAAGTTAGTCGCATAATAGCATGAGTTTTGAAACGAAGTCCTCTCAAGTTTTGATAGTAGAAGGTTAGAGGGAGGATTGAACCATTTAAGAGGGCTACATTTTTCTTAAGTGTGGTAGAAATTCGTAAATAGCGATTAAGGAGGTTCTATATCTTCTACCTGATATATGCCTTAAGTAAATTGTGATATCCTTCAAGGATATAATCATTTTCTCGGATAGTTGGCTGCGCTGAAATCTCTGGATTTCACCTCCACTATATTCAAAACAGCTCTCGACTGTCGATCAATTATCAGAGAGGTGGTGGAAGTGTTCAACATTCAAGTCTGCTGGGTGCCAGGTCATAGAGATATTTCCGGAAACTTCAAAGCTGACGAACAGGAACAAGAAAAGACACTGTTCATTTTAACTAAGCATAGCTATCTGGGTTTTCCCAACGCTTCATGTTAATTTTTCTAAGTCAAGATGCGACTAAGACGACATATCTTAATAAGGGATGTAGTCACACATGTTTAGCAACAAAGCGGATTTGGACTCTAAGGTCTTGATCTCTCTAAGCAGATGGCACATCAGCTTGATTATAGGTGTGATTACAGGATACTGCCTCAAAGGTGGACACGCCGGCCGCGAGACTTGGCTTGCTCGCGAACATTTGTTTGCAGAAGCTGTATGGACTAAGTACAGAAGAAGACAATTGTCCATCTCCTTTGTACATACCCTGAGCTTCCTAATTCTTCTTAATTATTTTTAATGACATATTGATGGTTTCAGACACCAATTCTATTTCACGCTTCGTAAGAAGCTCAAACCCCAACCTTTGTGGTATCGCCACGGTCCTTTTCGGACTAAGTGTTACAGCTTTTACTTCCTTTTAGCTGCCATCCACCTTAACCTCATTTTCACTCTAAAGGATGACACCTTTGATACAAAAGCACATCTGGAAAAGAAAAAGTCTGAGGGAGACTACGAAAACTTGAGCTTACTCCATCAGCCAGGTGGATTAAGATTTTTGAAATGGGCTCCTTTTCAAAATCTTTGGAAGCGCATCGGTTTTAAAAAAGTCTTACTTCTTAATAATCAACTTTATTTCATCAAAATTTCATTTTAATTGCATCCTCCTTTTACTGTTAAGATACTCCTCTTGTCATCGATATATAAATATTTCGAAACCCTTTTATTTATCCAATTAAGCTTTGTATCTCCGGTAATTACTTCGTCCAATAGAACCTGTGCCATTTATTCTTCTTTTCCTATTTTCTTTTTGTGAAACCACAAAACCAGGATCCCTTCTTAAGGAACTATGTTCAAACGACCTTTTTCAATTAACCAACACCATTTCCAACCTCTGTTCCAAAGTCAATACAGTAAAGACGACTTAACCTTATACTGCTGCAGTGTAGTGCGATGTGCAGCATTATCATTCACGATACTATATTCTTATTAATTAATCCTCCCCTCTTTGTGTAGGATATAAAAGGGACAACCTGCAACGCTACGGCTCTCCACTCCACTGGTGCATCCTTAATTCTTATTATGGTCCAAATATAATCAAAACTATGAGCCTTCATAATCCTGATCCCAATAATTACAAACCCACAGCGCTCCAACTACCAACTAAATTGATCCAATTTCAAAACTGCATCCTTTTTACAGCAACAAAGAACTAACTCTTTTTTTCCTCTTTCATCCCTATATAATCCACACAGCCCGTAGGTATCTATCCCAAGAAATACGAATGGGCGGCACGACCTTCCACCGGAAGCCTGCATATGGATTTGCAACCACCACCGCATATTGGTGGCGACTGTTCGCTATGGATACGTTCGGCAACATTGGACTTTGATGATGGCCTCTGGGAGTGTCAGGTGACAGCGAGTGACTTTACGACCCAAGATGCCCTCACTAGCCAGCCAGTGCGATTAGTTGTCCGAGGTAATTGGTGTACTAATTGAAATTGGAATCCTTAATCCTTGTTTTACTGCCTCCCAAAAGGAAGTATAAAGTAATCTTATCCGGGAACAATTAAATATAAATATCTATCCTCCTTGTGTCTGATGGTATATACCTATGTGAATTTTAATTAAACTCCCCCCAGGAGCTTGCAGGATTAACCATCAGTTACACCTATAAAGATCCATATCTCTATAGAACAACAATTTGAAGAGAATATCTAAATTACATTTTAATCCTCATTCTCATAGTGGCACCACAACGACCTCGACTGGAGCATGAGGGTGCTCATGTCCCGCCAGGACATAACATCACAGTAGACTCGGGTGCGGTGGCAACGGTGAAGTGTGTTTCGCATTACGGTAATCCACCGGCGACACTAAAGTGGTTTCTAGGTAAGAACTTCAATATAGACAATGTAGTAGTTGCTTGTGTACCAACACCAACATCCAACATCTAACATCAACTCTCTTGTCAAGAAGACGACAAGGACTAGATTACATTAACGTTTGATATCGCTGTTTTTTTCTCTTTTCGTTCCATTTTGTTTACATAGGTGATCAGGAGCTAATGCCACTTGGACCACAAGGTAACTCCACCGAGCCAGACAATCCAAGAACGTGGTCTGCTTCGTCCGTGGTGCAGGTGTCAGCGATGCGAGAGCGACATGGTGAGATGCTTCGATGTGTGGCATTTCATGAGTCCTATTCAGCAAAATCGGTGACTGTGGAAGCGAGGATGGACATTAAATGTTTGTAGTTGCTTTTTGTTATGTCTTCCGGAGGAGGCAGCAATTTTTAGTCATAAATTTTTGTGTTTTTTCTTAGATGCTCCGACAATACGACTTATTGGCTCCCCTGCGATCGACTTGGAAGAGGACAAGGACGCTTTGATAATGCGTTGTGTGTCTGATGCTAATCCACCAGCAAGTGTTGTTTGGCGAAGAGCCGGACGATCCGAAATTTCAAGTTTACAGGTAAAAATTGAGATGGAATTTTTTGTGATGGAAAACACAGTGGGTGCTTTGAAGAAAGCCAAAATGGATAAAGATAATGTTGTGTGTGTTCCGACTGTAGAGCTGGCTAATGCAGTTTCTTCTGTAAAAGACGTGAATTTTGAGCTAAAATCAAGCTAGATTGAGGATCATCGGTCATAAATTGGTTTCCTTGTTTGGTCTGTAGTTCAGGGTAAACCTGTGCCTATCGAATGAGTCTATTTAGTTAGTCCTACTTTAAGCTTGCAGCAACCAGATTTATATACCTACAAGGTTTCTTGGTCAAGCCACCGTAGTTTTGAATTTTATCTCAACTTGGATTGCCTTCGATGATCCTACGGCTCCTATCCGTTCCTTTGCTGCACATTTCCTAACTATTGGAGTCATTCAATTAGTTTTTTCTTGATTAGATCCATGTTACCATACAACATGTGGAGCTCGCTGTTAGACCTCCTTTACCACACTTCATTCATTAATACAGGACTGGAAATTAATCGAAGGATGTTTCACTTCAAGCGAACAAGCTTTTTTTTGGCTAATCTTGCCAATGTCCACATCTCAGTATACTGGGTCGTCGAGTGTGGGTCGTTCAATTCCTTTCAAAGATGGTGTCGATTACATAATTAACAGCACAGCAGAACCTTAGTAAGAAAAGTTCCTCGGGATCATAATTCCTGGTGGCATGGTGACCGGCTACAAAGCTGCGCTTCAACTTCTCCTAAAGCATAGGGCAGCATTTACCACTAGGTCCCCTGAAACTACTTCCACTTGCGTGCCGGTAACCCCATCACTAAAAGTTTCTAATAATCTCAATGTCATGCGCACATATGCAAATACTTGTAATAAGCTTTAAAAGGTGGTGCCTTGCAGATTAACACGTGTCTTTCAAAGAATTGCTTTACAAATGGCGTCCAATAGGGCGCGTGACAGAGATTCTATCAAAGGGCTTAATCTAGTCCAGGAATGATTTTATAATGCTCCTATCAGTTGCGTAAGCTGACTTTGAAATTTATGAAGAAGTTGCATCGATTTGGATTTTGTAGCTCCTTTTCAGCGTATTTTGTCATGGCAAAAAATAATCCGTGAATAACTTTTCTGAAGTGAAATCACACTGCTAGGGAGCGACCAGATTGTCCATAATTCAGTTGAAAATACTCCTACCATGCTGCAGGTGACATCTTAAATCCAATTTTCCATGTCACAATGAAATGAAATGAAATGAAATGAAATGAAATGAAATGAAATGAAATGAAATGAAATGAAATGAAATGAAATGAAATGAAATGAAATGAAATGAAATGAAATGAAATGAAATGAAATGAAATGAAATGAAATGAAATGAAATGAAATGAAATGAAATGAAATGAAATGAAATGAAATGAAATGAAATGAAATGAAATGAAATGAAATGAAATGAAATGAAATGAAGTGAAATGAAATGAAATGAAATGAAATGAAATGAAATGAAATGAAATGAAATGAAATGAAATGAAATGAAATGAAATGAAATGAAATGAAATGAAATGAAATGAAATGAACTTAAATGAAATGGGATGATTATATGAATCCATTCATAGGGGAAAAACTTATTTCTGGGGGCTCGATTCATTTCCGTTCCTTGATGACGGTTTTTTCTGTCAAAAGCAAATAGCGTAGAATTCTTCTCAATTTTTGCTTTAACTTGTATAAGCTATTTTCATAGAAACAGTAAAAGCCCTTATGCAAGTCATTTTGGTACACATTACGCAAGCTATTTAAGTGCTATAAGACTTTTCTTCGCAGGTGTTTATAGCAATAAACAGTTTTTAGCGAAACCCGAAATAAGTTTGGATTAACATTTTTTTTATTGTAATAGCTTCCTTAGGATTTTATAAGAACGAAGCCTTGCAAAAGACTTTTAACTACAGCTATTGCTAATTACTTACCATCAATGCTTGTGTAAGGCCTTGCAAAAGCTATGTTGCATTTTCATGAAATACTATACTGAGTATGAAAATATTCTTAGAGCGTTAGGATGTTCCCACGACATGACAGTTTGAAGGTGCTTTAGCAACATTGATAGCGCTGGTATTAGGAGCTTAGCGAAAAAATTTACCACGTCTGATGCAAATGATAGATTTAAAAAAAAATTTATCAATTTTTCTAGTAGTTTTGTGTCCATATTACATGTTTTATTGCCGAAGCCAACACACTCTTGTCAGTTCTAAAGCTAGCATTAGACGGTCCTTGTCAATGGTCCTTGCAATGTCACTCTGACGCCACAAAAAATATGTACTTGTGCTGTCAGTGCATGGTAATTATTAACAGTGTCCTTGTGAGCTAAAATGAACATTACACGAATGAACCAAATCTGTCATTGTTGTCCCAAAATACAATGTTCAGCAAATTGGTCATTGTTACTTTTGCAATTTGGTGTCCCTGCAAGCATAACAATGACCATTACACGACATGAACACTTTGGCAGTTGGTGGTGAATGAAACCACGCTGAAAAGTCATTTTTTTGCCGTGACCATCACACGACATTTGGAAATTGGTCATTGTTCAAAGTGAATTTGACGTTTTAGCGACGCTTCCATACTGTGATTTTCTGCAAATAATCACTTTCTCCATTGGGCATGGCAATGCTTAACTTGTCATCACAAATATTATCTACCATCATTTGTCAAAAAAATTGGTCCTTGGTCCCATCAACAATAGTAGGGCCATTGGTCATTGTAAAAGGTCTTTGCAAGGACCCAAAAATTCGTGACATTGCGCTGGACATTGTGTGTGTCTTTATAAAGATTGCATTTTACAATGACCAATACACGACATGATGACATCGACTTTAGGATAGTAAATTATGTCATAATGACGTCAGAGGGACATTGCAATGACCATTACAAGGACCGTCTAATGCTAGTTTTAGACTGTCGGTATTGCTCTTGGTTCTGGGCCTTCCCCTTGTTGATATTGAACTGACCAGCTGTGTTTGATATTCCTTGCAAGACAGCTTCCAGGCGGTGACGAGTTGATATTTTAACCTTAAATTGAAAATGTCTATCAAAAACAATGTGTCATTCATAAAACAAACGCACCATTTTCTTAAAGAATTCAAAGGCCCCACTGTGTAGATAAGCGCTTTTCTCCCAACCACACCTGTCACTCCTCTTAATTTGCCTATCAACCATTTTTTCTATTTTATGTTTTTCATAGGAATCTCTTCAACTTCGTCCTGTGGGTAGACGCGATGCTGGTCTATACACCTGTCAGGCACAAAACTCTGTCGGAACATCAGAGCAGCTTTCTGTGCAGCTTGATGTAAAATGTAAGAAACGTCTTGTATAAAACTTTTTTGTTTTTAACCAAAAAGGAAAACTTTTTTATTAAAAAAAAAAATATATACACATCTCCTTTTATACTTACAGTTCCACCAAAGATTTTATCAGCCGGTCCAGATCGTCTAACAACAGCACCACTCTTCAGTCCGGCTGCATTTGAATGTGTCGCTGAGGGCAATCCAGCGCCATCTTATAAATGGGTTCAGAGGTATGTATCCGCATCCGCACACAATCCCCATAATACAAACCAACTCTCAAAAGTCCATTCGAGTTAGGGTTTGGTTGGTAGGTCTAGGTATTAGGAAGGGGAAGGAGTTCATTATAACATCGAGGACATTCCTGTCAAGAGCCTCCAGGAAGAGCATTTAATTTTCTACCGTTATTTTTCTCTTTCGTCCTTCGTGGGGGTAGGTACGGGGGGGGGTGTACTTGGAGAAGAACGAAAAGACGGACTTTCACAAGCAGCAGCACCAAGAAGCTTGGGAAGAGAAAGTTTTGCTTCATTATAGTTTTTTATTCGCGTTCCGTCTTGAGATTTATTTCTAGAGCTGTGACGGCGCAAAAAAGGACTTGTGGGGGTTGTAATAAGTGAGGAAAATTAAACGAAAATTGTTTTTCGGATGTTCTTTGTTGTGAATTTTTTTTTTTTTATTTTTGCTGTAATTTTCACAGCCGCGCCTCTGAAACAATTGTTTTTCAGTTTATATGGCAAAAATTAGAAATGCTATAGTCGTCGTTCTCCACCAGTCAGTGGCGACTGGCGAGGACGATGGCGATGGCGACACGTCTGAGCTAAGGCGTAAATAATGTGAAAGGAAAATTGTTTCAGGAAGTGGAATTGGGTTGAGCTTAGAGTTTTGCCTTTTTTTATTGTTATTATTATTACTATGCGAGACATTGTTAATGGGTCCCGTTCTGGTCTTTTTCAATTTTTGATTACAACTTTAAGAAATAAAATTATGACAAAGTGGAGAGTTAATGTGGGCAAAGTGTGCAAGAAGGACTTGGATAAGAAATAGTTTTGATGTTTAGTTTACTAAACAAGGAAGAAAGAAGACATTGATTATTGCAAGTGCTGATGAGGCATGGGAAGTCTGTAAGAGTTGAAGATAAAAGGCTCTGTTCTGTCTCTCAATCTTTTTCGAAACTCAATGAAATGATCTCTTGTCTTGTTTTGCTGACCACAGTACCCTAGCTTCCTACATTACTTTTCAGATTGACAGCACTGTTCTACGGATGTAGAACTGGAGCTCGTAAAATTCTAAATTTGTCCATCAATTTAATCTCGAGCCTAAACACGCGTACTTTTAAATTTAGTGTTTAGTTTTCTAACCGCACTACAATTATGTAGGATGCAGGGGGGAATCGTAAGAGCCGTTTTTGAGAAAAATAAGCTTTAACGTAACGGTTATATGGCAGGTACCGTTATTTTTTGAGTTAAAAAAAATTTCGGTTTTCCCTCTGTACAGTACCTAAAAAAGTCTATATACCAAGTTTGAAGCAATTCGACCCACCCGTTCGGGCTGTAGGTGTCTATATAAAGACAGACAGACGGACAACATTTTTAGACCATCTTTTTTCGTCTTCGATATAATCGTATATGTCATGTCATGTTTGACTGTTATTTCAAAATGCATACCTTGCCTTATAGTATGCACCTATAATTCCAAGTAAAATAAAAGTGCGAATGATAGACAAACATCCCTTTCTTTTCTGTACTGCCAATTTATGTTGAACAGAATATAGAAGGATTTTGTAGAGGTTACATGATGGCGAGTCGCTTTGCTTTAAGCCTCTCTTGATGTCAAAGGAATCGGTGGTGTTCTTGCCAACTTTGACAGCGAGCTCACCATAGCCGTCCCGAAAAATCGAACGAGGTTAGCAGGGATGTCAAAGAGTGGAATGGCTGTAAATAGCTTGTTCTTCTTCACGCTGCCATCGTATCACTCCGATCTCCGATTCAGTGACTTTCACTTTTACAAACTGACATTTCCTTGCATCTACACATGACCTCATAGAATTCAAAGAACACTTCAGAAAAGATGGGATTTTGACAATAATTGTGTACGGTGATTGATAACATGACAAAATGTGCAGGAACCATCTTGATAGAGCTAGAGTTGTTCTCAATGGGTCATTACCATCAAAATCATGCCAAGGAAGAATAATTTCTTACAATCCTGGATGACACATCTATTCCCTCAAGAACTCTTTACTTGTTCGTTTAGTGCTCCTTATATCTTAAAGTTAAAAAAAAACACCCACTATTCATTAACTCCAATCTCAGCATTGTCCAATTGATTGTTCCATATGAATGAATGTGAATCGTTACCTATTTGAAATTCAAAATATTAACCAACAGAATTTATGGCTCCCATCCAATATAACAGGTCTCAACTTTCAGATATCCTCTTTAACTTTCAAGGGAATTCAATAAAATCAAATCAAGCACAATGTTAATGAAAAAATATTGTTAACACAAAAATCAAGATGGTTTTTTTTTTAAGCGGCACAATAATGTAGACACAGCAACCATGGTTGTGTGTGAGTTCCTAAAATTGAATGGACGGCCATACTACATACCTATGAGTTAAAAAAGTAAGAAAAAAAAGCACTTCCAAAACTATGCCAAAATATTATGTTCGAGGGCGACAAATTGGCACCAGGGACAAACTCGACTTGATACCAAGAAAAATTATACGGAACACGGAATGTCCTTTCTTCTGGTTTTTTTTTTTTTTTTTATTATGACATTGTGAGAGTAGGTACTTTAACATTATTTTATTTTGTTGGAAAATCTTATGTGATTTAATACAAATGATAAGTGCTGTTGATTGTAAAGATCCTTGAGTTGTAGAGCACTCTCTCTTGGGAGAATGTAGGACACAGTAAAAATGAAGATAAAAAAATATAATTTGATTTATTTAATATTTTTCTGTGTAGGTACCTATTGTTGTCCATGTCCATCGTTTAAATGTTTTTTGTAATACAAACTTATTGATTGTATTTATAAAAGAAAAAGAATAGGAATTCAAGGATCAGCAGATTGAGTGCCGATTAAGGATTTCACAGTAAACAAGGAGAAATTGTTTGGTTATTTAACTTGACCGGGGATAGTACTATGCCTATTAAATTCATTTTCATATAAAATTTGTGTGTTAAGGCAGTTAAAGTTTTTGGGGCAAAAAAAATTAAAGTGCCGTCGTGAAATCCACAATTTTAGATTCCACAGATTGTAATACTTAACACAGCCAAATTTAATTTCAAAGATCATTATTTTCTCTACGCTACCTAGACTTTTGTTTTTTCCATGTTCCACATTGCGAATTTTGAAATATAGCATGTGGAATGCATTCAATTTTTTTGTTCATTGGTGTGAAAAACTTAAGGACTTGCGCTTTAAAAAAAATAGGAGTTAAAGGCTTTTCTGACCTTCCGACTTTTACTTTGCTTGGTTTTTTTCATAGGCATATATCCAACATTTGTGTATTAAAATTTTCTCATAACTGTTAGAATTTTCCAGACTTAGATCAAATATTTTAAAGTTTCTAGTTCAAATGAAAATAATGCGTCCAGTGAAAATTGTCAGTGTGGAACTTCACATCTTATAATTTAAAACAAAATAAATTCTTCGAGAAACTTCGATTGATTTAAATTTAATATGAATACGTTCCACAATAATTTCCACTCGATGACAAGAAATGTGAAGTGCTTGCTTGTTTGTAGGGAATTTTCACTTTCACTTGAAGTGCAAGGAAAAATTGCGAAATTTTCCATTTCATATGGCTTTCACTCCAAGCAGCGTGGACATTAGTTTTAATGAGTTTATTTTGTTTTGGAATTGGAATAAAAGCTGTGAAAAATTAAGTTGTTAACTTTTCTCGAGGTCAACAATTTTTAATATTTCATTTTACCTTGTAACTCACAATCTGATGAAAGAACTTTCAAAGTTTTTTCCACACAACATACCTACTTAAAAAACGCAAATAATGTGTCATAAAATGACAATTTACCTTCATATTTCATTACAAAAAAAACTATGGAATAGTGGAAGGTAGCTATGAAATCCACACCCACATTTTTGGCACAAATACATTTGCATTGCTAAATTAGAAGTGCCCAGTTCCAGGGAAAATAAATGCTTCATATAAATATACTTACGTGGAGCTCACACCTTTACCTTCCACTATTTTTCACATTAAAAAATTACAAATATGCGTGAAAAGTATTGCGGTTATTAATTATATAAGAGCTACATACATAATAAGTTCGATTTAGAGTTTCATTTGGACGTAATAATCTACTATATCTGAGTATTCACTTCAAGTCAAATGAAAAATAAATACGTTCCACAGTATTTTCTATCCGAATTTCTCTTTTTCGCAATGTTTTTACCCCACAGGAAAACTTAAGAAGTCTGGAAAGAGTCTAATTTTTGTAAAAAAAAAAAAAAAAAAAAAAAAAAAAAAAAAAAAAACTTAATTTTGTTCACGAAATTTCAGCAGCGGAAACTTAATGTGTGAAATCCACCATGCCATTACCTGCAACAAATTTTCGTTTTCAATTTCCACCGAACTGTAAATTAGATTGACTTATGAAATATAAAAAATTGGATACGTTCCACAATCATTTTTACTTATTTTTACTTGCGATTGAAATTTTGTTTAGCTTAAAAATAACGGTACCTGCCATATAACCGTTAAGTTAAAGCTTATTTTTCTCGAAAACGACTCTTACGATTTTGCTTTAAAAATATCAATGAAGCTTTTTAGGTACGGCCAATCATATAGCTGAAAATTTTGTTTTTAAATGTCTCAAAATGGTACTTCCCATCGGACCGTTTTTTTGCTTTCGAGTATCTCGAAAACAGCTCAACAGATACTTTCGAAATTTCACACGTATATAGGCGTTGGTATTGGTACCTCAATTTATACTGCATTACAAAATTTTTTTAACAAATTTAAAAGAATAAATATTTTGAAAACTGCTTTATGACATCGTTTAAACGCCCGCAGGTCCAAAAGCTGGTATTTTTTGGAAAATGCAATGTCACCAGGTGAACCTCGTTTAGGTGGCTGTCGTTCCACACTCGGCGATTTGGATTGTTTACCCAGGCGCATTTATCTAAAATAAATAAATAAATTGTTGGCAGAACAGCTCCAAGCGGGGCTGGGGCCTGTGACTTACACTCTCAACCATTCCTGTGTGTGCGTTGATATTCTGCAGGAATGGAAGGGACCTACAATTTACCGCCGAATCGGAACGGTTGACAGAGAAGCACTTTTCATGACATTAATAACTCTTGGAAGATTTGTCACTTCCTCGCAAGAGGCAGTACCCGGAAAAAAACGTAAGTGGAATCGTCAGGGATCGAACCCAGAACCTTCGGCATGGCAGTCCGACACATTAACCACTACACCACGGGGTACTATGCCTCGTAGCTTAAGATGTGTTAATAAGCGAAAATTTTTCTTCATCACCTCAAATTTGTTCGTTCATCTGTCACATGTCGTAATATGGCGGTGCCGATGGCTCGCATCAGCTGACCGTGTAGCACGTGCTCGGCGGTATGTGCGTGTTTTGCTTTGATCAGTGTATTGATGTAAATGTTGTTTGTTGTTCACTTGATCATGATTGACACCGATACACCTAGTGAGTCGAATAAACTGGCAACAAGGGAAGAACCGAGAATAGTGCGAAATGCCAATGATCCGAAAAAAAGTTTCACTTGCATCGTGGTTTCTTAAAACCCCACAATTTGATTTTCATTAAAACTGGGGTCTTCTACCAATAGCTACAAAGTCCAGTCATTGAACAAACACCGTTGTCTATGGTCATGAACCTTGAGCTCTTGGGTCAATTGGATCTTGTACTTGAACACTGTCCAAGTCTAAGTCCCGACACAATGCCACGTTGAAGGCTGCGGAAAGGCTTTTCTTGTACACGCTGAGGTATCGAAAGCCTCGGATCCTGCTGTACACTTTTACGGTTCGCGGCAATGTTCCCGGCCAATTTTGTGTTCCTGTGACCTAGGAATGTAGGTCATTCGTCTGGCACTTGGCCACCAAACGTTCAAGTTTTGACCGTAAAAAGGGCGTGACGTTTGCACTAACTAATAAAGTTATAACAAAGTTTTATTATTTTAAAGTGCCGTTCAATCGTGTAACAACATGGCCACCACAGGCCGCCAAAATCCACCCGCTCTAATTGAAACCAACTTTAAAAGCTTCACACGCAATACAATCTTTGCAAAAGACTTTCTTAGAAGCTGACATTTTCAATACCTCATTGAATGTTCCACCATCATTTGTTTCACTTTTTACTTTTCTTCACCAAACTAGTGCAACTTATCCAAAGTAGGTTTCCATTGCCTTATTGCTTCTAAAGGATAACTCATCTATTCCCAGTCTCCATTCCGATCGTGCTCGTCTTATTTTATACTTCAAATCCTTTGTGGGTATCATTCATCAAGAAAACAACTCACCAGAAAAGTGCCAGCTGCAGAATATTAATCAAGTCTTACTGAATAGAAGATTTAAATTCACTCCTATCCCAATCCTCCTCCTTCAATAAACCCATGAATAGCGGCGTGAACCACCATCCAAAGCAATATCCTTTGAAACCCCCTCCTCATCACGATGAAGAACAGAAAAATTAAGAAATCAAACAAAATCTCAATACTCTTCAATCCTATACACTGCACTGTAAGTTTATCGCCAGAACGCAACGCCCCACTACTCCTTTCGTTGAGTTATACGTGATATGCAACTTAATTTCAGGAAACCCAACAACCAATCCCTTATCCCTTATCCTAAAGTTAAGCCTTTTCTACCCGAAAAACTACTATCAATTTAGTTGTTCCTCTCTCTGCTCGCTAACGACTCTGATATAGTATACTGCATCATCTTTCTTTCTCTGCAATTTTTACAACCATACATCCATTTACTCATGTTTTTTTTTTGTGTCCTTTTTTTTCGTTACAGGATCTCACACGGTTCGAAATATCTCGAACGAGGCAATGAAGCTCGTCTAGTTATCGACAATGTAACTTATGACTATCAGGGCGAATACGAATGCCGAGCAACCAGCTATATAAATGGCCAGGAACGGACAGCGATATCGGAGCCAGTATCCTTGCAAGTCGTAGGTAAATCAAAAAGGATACACACGGAAACACATAGCGAAACAGAAAAGATAACGTATTGCAAAAAAAAAAAAAAAAAAAAAAAATAGCAAATGTAAAACAGGAACCGAAACCACACATAGCATTGCAGAAGCGACACAAAATAGGGTATAAATGGGTGGGCCTGGCGTCTGGGCATTGGTGGGCGGTAGTGGTGGTGTGATTGAGGTATTCAGAATTAGAGAGGTGGCAAACTTGGTGGTCGTAAACTTTACCATTTTGGTGAACGTTGGAATTTTGCAGTTAGAAATCCGAGAGAGAGACTTTTAAAAGCCACATGAGGATATAGACCGAAAAAAATACAAGGACCTCGGTGTCGAGGAAAAGGAAAAGGAAAGAAAAGAATTGTTGAACTACATATAGGTAGGTACCTTTTACAAAGAGTGTGCTGAAAGAACAATGCGCACGAAGAAGAGTTTTCATAGAAAAGTTGAAACCATAAACCACTTGCATATGGCATAGCGGGCGTTCTGTAAGCCATTTATTTTTTATTTGATCCTTTTTTATTTTGAAGAAACTTCTTCTTTTGACCAAGTTTTTTTTTTTTGTAAAACAAGACTGTAGTGATAATGTTTCTCTTATAGATTAAAGAAATTTTATGGGTTACCTTCGGAAATAAAAGAATTTATTACAAGGATCGAAGTTAAAGTCATGTCGTGGTGTAATTCTTTTCGTTTCGGAATAAAAAGGTGCCTTTTGAGTTGCAGATTCTTGGCACATTACCGAAAATAGTTTTTTGTGTCCTTTAAGTGATTGCAGGAGTGAAAATGTTATTATGAAGATGAAAAACAATACGGGATTATTGTGAAATATTTTCTCCTGTTAGTCTAGACTGTTGACATTAGATAAAACACAAGTATCTTTTGGCAAAGGAGACGGTACAGGTTGATGAAGGTTGATATAAGTTAAGGATGGGAGAGAACAGAGACAGAACAACAAATTATTTTGGATTTGCTAAATTCAACGAAAGGGTTGTTTTTAAAAAAGTTGCCGAAGTGGGCAAGTCAAGGGTGCTGTCTTGTGTATAAATAAAAGTTTTAAAAATCCAACAAGCACACAAGCACTGAAAGCCATTTTGTTAAAATTCTAAAATTTAAATTGAGTTTTATCCAGTTCGGCTATCGTAGCTTATACAGGGTTATCCAATAAGAGGTGTTATTTTGATATTCAAAGAAAATGGCGAGAAAAATGATCGGATTTTTAATTCAATGCAAAGAGGAATATTGTTTTCCATTAAGAATGGAAAACAATATCAGCCAAATGGCCGCCACGGCTATACGATTACACAACAACGTTCGTTGCTTGTGTTGCACGTAGCGCCGTCTTGTTGAAAGTGAACGTTGTCTAGATCAATGCCATCCAATTCCAGCCATAAAAAATTATTAATCATCTCTCGATAGTGCAATTAATTCACCGTTAATTCTAGCCTCATATTCGAAAAAGTAAGATCCCGCCAGACCATAAACCGCACCAAACAGTTACTCATTGAGGATGGAGAGGCTTTTCGGCAATAAATCTTAGGTTTTCCGAGCCCCATATGCGACAAATTTTGCTTGTTGACGTATCCACCAAGGTGGAAATGGGTCTCATCAGCCAAGATGATTGCGGGACCGTCTCTGGCAAATATTCACCATTTTTTTTAGTGAATTTTAATAATTTCAGTGCGTTGTCGAAGCGTGTATTGTTCCATTCTTATTAATGGCGTAGTTATCAAATGTCAAAAAATTACAGCTCCAAAAGTAACAACTACCGAAATAGCGGGCTTTTCAAAATAACACCACTTATTGGAAAACCCTTTATTTGTTTGGCACCAAGATCAAAGTTCAAATTCAGGAAAGTTTTCCACAACTATAGTTAATTCTTAATTGGGGTTCACATGGGACAATGTAAAGGCCAAGACAATGAGACAAGACAATCATTTGAGCAACTGATTTCAGGACAGGACAATTGTCTTCCCAGCTATCTCTGAACTCGATAGACAATCTCGATATATGAACTGGTTGGCAACCATGTTCCAGAAGCTCGGACAAGACAATTGAGTACTGTTGAGTTTCTCAAAAAATATGCCCCACCCGCCAGACCGGTTGAGTTCTTGGCTAGTTGCCTCCAGTAACGTACCTACTCTCCATTGAACGAAAAGAGCTTAAAGCTTCTTTTGAGTTTTGATGTATCACTGAGCTTCCCGAAATACACTGTATGTTGGTTGAGACTTCTTTACAGTTGGTTACGGAAATAACTTCAGGAAAGGTTCTTTCAATCTAATTGTTTCCGAAGGGGTTCAAGCGAAGACTCGACAGACTGGCTGGTGTGATTTCGTGCATACACACCACGTGCTCCAGCCATCAAAGATGCTGATTTTGATTAGACTAACGTTGCTGAGCGCTCGTTGCTGTGCAGTTCTTCATAAAATCTTCTTCCCTTACCTGCATCGATACATACTGGGACGTATATCATGAACATTGACTCTGTTCTAGAAGTTAGGACTGCGATGATATGGTTCTTGTAAAGGGTGTCTTTGGTTCTTTAAGATAGAATTTAATGCTTAAATGTCCCTTCAGCCCGAAGAAACAGAGATTGACAAGAGTAATTCGATGAGTGACCCTTTCACTGATGTCATTTTGAATTTTTAAATGCTTAAGTGACACCCAGAATGACACAACCTTTGACTACCTACAACCTTCAAGTTGTGTATGTCTTTTGTGCCATTCTGCAGGATCCAACGATGATTCAAGGTTCTTAAGATAAGTACGATTTCTTAACTAAAAAGAAGTTCCCTTTACAAAATCTATTTTAAAATGCTGCGTATGGATCTGAAATTCTTGGGTCTTTTAAGAAACTTGTTATATTGGGAAATTGGAATGATGGCTAACTTACCTGGTCCTTAAGTCTATCATTTGCCCTTCCAAAGGGCTCCACGCATGATAGCTACCTAAAAAGATTTGACTAGCTAAAAGATGGAAGCTAGCTCAGCAGAGTATCCTTCCTTGTGGACGGTGCATACGATATTGGAGTAAGAGCTGGCGCATTCCTGTTGCTCATGTTACGGCATTCAATCTGTCAGACGATCTCCCAGTTCCAAGACAGTTAATGTGACCAGACTCCAGATCGAAAGCCATCTAGATAGATTGATGGTTAGTCAAAGTGCATTTGATGCATCAGAGAGTTCTATCAGTACTTTATACTTGATAGTTTTGGGAAAATCCATGGAATTGCAACTCGCCCACTAAGCGAGCTGTATGGTTCCCCAGACAAGTCCTAAACAAACATTTATTTTAACGGCCGGACGATATTGGTTGGGATTGAATCCACAAATGCCACTGGAAATCGCTCATACAATGCTAGACAATCGCTAAGATGATCATGGTGATCATACTCACGAAATTGTATGGTTCCCTGAATGTGCCTCTGCCCACTCTTAAGGACAAGATTTTTAATTATCAAGGACAAGGTGGAAAAGCATAGGAAGAGATAAACACTCATATACGGAAATCGTCATCTGTCCCCTAGACAGTGTGAGGGCAAGCTTTCACTACCCAGGAGGGCCTTTCTCCCCTGGTACCAGAATATATCTCCCGGTGGAGCTTTGCAACTATAAGATCACCTCCAGATGAGCACCATCAATACTCAAGGCCTAACTTACTTGCTTACTTAAGGTGGCGCAGACAGTCCATTATGGACCACGGCCTCAACCAACAATCCTCGCCAGCTAGGCCGGTCCCTAGCCAGTGGCCTCCAGTTGCGCACACCAAGTTGGTTGAGGTCGTTTACCACTTGATCGCGCCACCTTAGATGGGGTCTTCCAGAACTGCGTCGGCCCTCCGGGTTGGAATTGAAGACTCGTCGGGCAGGAGCGTTTTCGTCCATACGCTCCACATGACCCAGCCATCTAAGCCGCTGAATTTTCAGCTTCTTAACCAAGTCAATGTCGCTGTATAGCCCGTACAGTTCGTCATTGAATCTTCTCCTCCATACTCCATTGATACATACAGGCCCGAATATCACCCGAAGAATCTTTCTCTCAAAGCACCCCAGCCTGTATTCATCCGATTGTGTCAGTGTCCACGCTTCTGCCCCATACAGCAGGACTGGGATGATAAGGGTCTTGTATAGTGTCTCCTTGGTCCTTTGAGAGAGGGCTTTACTACTAAGATGCCTTCTTAGCCCGAAGAAACAGCGATTGGCAAGAGTGATTCTTCGACTGATCTCTTCACTGATGTTGTTCTGAGAGGTTATAGTGGAACCCAAATAGACAAAGTCCTTGACAACCTCAAAGTTATATCTGTCCATTGTGACGTTTTGTCCGAGCCTACGGTGATGATCTACTTCACCCGAGGACAGCATATACTTTGTTTTATCTTCATTTACAGCCAGACCCATTCGAGCCGCTTCAACTTCAATACTTGCGAATGCTCCACTGACAGCGCGCTTCGTTCTTCCAATAATGTCAATATCATCAGCATAGCCAAGTAATTGAACGGATCTAAAAAAAATCGTACCGCTGGTGTTGACATGCGAGTTGTGTACGATTGCCTCAAGAATGATGTTGAAGAGGTTACATGACAGCGCGTTACCCTGTTGTAAGCCTTTCTCGACATTAAATGAGTCGGTGGTGTTCTTACCAATCTTGACGGAGCAGCGCGAGTTCTCCATATCCATAGTCATCCTGCACAATCGAACGAGTTTGGCAGGGATGCCAAGAAGTGACATGGCTCTGTATAGCTCGTTCCTGTTTACGCTGTCATAGGCGACTTTAAAATCGATAAAGAGGTGGTGAGTATCGATCTGGAATTCTTGGGTCTTTTCCAAAATCTGCCGAAGTGTGAAAATTTGGTCGACGGTTGACTTACCGGGTCTGAAACCACACTGATAGGGGCCAATCAGTTCACGTGTGAAAGGGTTCAGACGTTCACACAGAATGGCCGACAAGATTTTATAGGCGACATTTAGGAGACTTATACCTCTGTAGTTGGCGCAGCTTAGAGTATCTCCTTTCTTGTGGATAGGGCACACAATGCTGAGGTTCCATTCGTCAGGCATACTTTCATCCGACCAGATTGTACAGATGAGTTGGTGTATGCTCCTCACCAAGTCATCTCCCGCTGCTTTGAAGAGTTCAGCCGTAAGGCCATCAGCTCCAGCAGCCTTGTTGGACTTTAGTTTAGATATTGCTATCCGAACTTCTTCTTGGTCGGGAGGACGGAAATTTTGTTCATCATCATCCAAATCGAATGGATCATTCTGCCTGACAGCGATTAATTGGTTGTCTTCGCCGTTTAACAGTCTGCAGAAGTGTTCTTTCCAAATTCTCAGCACCGACTGTGTATCTACAACGACATTCCCACCCTCGTCTCTACAAGCTTCCGCTCGGGCTTTGTAACCGTTGGACGAATGCTTTACCCTTTGGTAGAACTTTCGAACATTGCTTCTGCCGTAGCACCCCTCAATAGATTCAACCATTAGTTTTTCCAGTTCTCTTTTTTTTCTTCTGAAAAGCCGATGTTCCTCTTTCCTCTTTTGCTGGTACACCGCACGGAAAGCGCTCTTGGCAGCTCTAGTTCTGGCATTCAGAACTGCATGATAGGCTTCGTCTTTGGCCAAGTGTGCGAGCCTGCACTCATCATCAAACCAGGTGTTTCGTTGTGGTCGCCTAATGAAACCCAAAACATCCGTGGCAGCGGTTTTGATGGCCATTTTGCAATGTTGCCACTGGTCCTCTGGGTTTGGCGCAGGCGCCGGGCTTGTCAAATGTCAAGAGACAAGAGGAGACATGATTGGCAAAGGTTGTGGCGGTCTCTTACGATTGTAACTTCGCAACATCAAACTTTCTCATAGTGGATGTTCGATTCTGCGGTCTGGTGGAGATCCGCATTCGCACTTTAGCTACAACAAGGTAGTGTTCCGAGTCTATGTTGGCCCCTCGGAAAGTGCGGACATCCATGACACTGGACGCATGTCTGCTATCAATCGCAATGTGATCAATTTGGTTGACGGTATTTTGATCAGGAGACCGCCAGGTCCCCTTGTGAATATTGAGGTGTGGGAAGTATGTGCTAGCTAAGATGACACTTCGCCCCGCAGCAAAGTCGATTAGCCTGTGTCCGTTACCTGAAGTGTTGTAGTGCAGGCTATGCTTTCCGACTGTCGAGGCAAAGTTACCCTCCTTTCCGATTTTGGCGTTGAAGTCACCAAGAATAAACTTAGTGTCTTATTTCGGGCATTCATCATACGTCTTCTCGAGAAGATCGTAGAATTCTTCTTTGGTCGTGTCATCTTTTTCCTCCGTGGGGGCGTGGACGCAGATCAGAGAGATGTTGCTGAATTTGGATTTAATACGGATTGTGGCAATGCGTTCGCTTATGCCACGAAACCCCAAGACTTCTTGCCTAAGCCTTCCTCGTATCACAAATCCGCATCCAAATAGCCGCTGTTTTCTTGTCCTGTAGCACTTGCCGTAGTAGATGTCAGTAGATGTTTTTCATCCTCCTAGTGCCTTCACCATCCCATCGTACTTCTTGGATGGCTGTGATGTCTAATTGTTCGGCGGCACGTGGCCTGACAGCCTTAAGATATGCGCCTTCAACCACTTGCCAACGTAGAAGCTAATAGCCAAATGCGCATACCAAACCTTCCTCTCTTTGCCGCATACAAGTTTTACTTTGCATACGTTACCGGTAAGAAATCAATATGTAAGGAAAGGTAATACAGCTGCAAATACTCACTCCTGTTTCATTAACATTCATATTGTTTCCGGGTTGCCACGCGGATGGATAGGTACGTCTATGCTCTCTTAAATTCCAACTTCTATCTCAGAGCCACCTCCACTTCAATGAAGTAATGGTTGGATGAAAGCCAGCTAAAAAATATCGTCAAAATAAAGCCAGGCAGGTTCTCTAAAGACGAAGAAGTGCCGCTGCCTAAATGCTCCAAGGATCCTGCAACGAAGCAGAAGGAGTGCTGCGATTTACTTGCTGTCTTGGCTAAGCGTTCAATAAACCTTGAGAGAGTCATAGTTCAACTCCTATGTCACCTAGGCAGGTAGCTGGTTGGTTGTATGTCTGTCAAATTGTTTGCTTAGTTACCGGGTTCAATTCAGGAAATCCCCAACAATCATAGTCCGCCAACTATGCGAGGTGTAACAAAAGTTCTCCCACGGGTCTGTTGCCAAATACTTCGATTGTTGAGGTCAGAACCAACAATTCTGGGACGATTCCATGGAACTAGACTCCAGATTTTATGCCAAGTTGCTGATTGGTTAGGGTGCACAGGTTCTGTCAAAATGTTAGCTTAGTTAACAGTTTCGACTTAGGAATTTTTCATGAATCAGAACCCACCACCAGGCTAGATGAATGGTTCTCAGACTGCTATTCTGTCAATCCTTTGATTGTTTAGGGGTAGTTTGAGGATAAGCAATTTTTTTCAGAGCCACTCTGTCGGGTCGAGGAGGGTTATCGGATCTCGGATACATTAACTGCATAGTTCCCCTAGAACTCCATAAAAAGCTTCACCAAATGACCACACTCTTATGTCATCTAGCCAAAGCAGGGCAGTGACACAGTAAATGGTTCAGGTTCAGGATAGAGTAAAGAGCAACCGTAGGGTAAGATCTAAGAGCCCTCGTGACACCGATGCTTTCTGTTCTTATCGATGTTGAAGGCTTTGCTGAGTGAGTACCAGTGTATATAGGTCTAAAGAATCATCTTCGACTGAAGAGCCCATTTTTCCCAAATGGGTTTCTGCAGTCATAAAAGCCCATGCAGACCTAATTTACCCGTTCTTCAATGCTCAATTCCCAGCAGAGTCTTGGATCAAGAATAACTCCTATTTGGCACCAGCAGCTTACGATAACACTTGTCCACTTAGGCGCCTGGGTAGAGAGAAGGTTGGTGTTGTAAAGAGAATCAGTTCCGCTTTGCTGTGATTAACTCCAAGTCCGCTGCTGTTGTCCCAGCTGCCTACCCTATTCAAATCCCTCTCTGTTATTTCACTGATTACGGGTTCCTTCAACTAAGCTAAGATACATATGAGGGTGTGGGCGTGTTCCTAGAAGAAATAATATCCCCCATCACCATGATAGTGGATACACCATGTCAACTTTATCCCATAAAATATGAGCATATTTATTTTAAGTGCTGTTCAAGTATCATATTATGTTATTAGTCTCAATGCGAAAATGAAACTAACTCCTAAGAACCTAACCACATCATAGACTAATTCTGATTTTAATTCCAAACATTGTTCAGTCCTGAATCAGCACACACGTCAAGAACAATGCTTACCGCAAGTGACACATTTCTAATCCCACCCTAAGAGGACACCACTAATCACAATAATGTCACATATTCAATAACAACATATTATACTACACAACACAGTATACACATACTACCATATCGATCGGTTCAAAAATGTTGCTACACAACATTTACGTATGTATGTGTGTGTACTTCTGTGTGTTTGTTAGGGTTTGGTGTTCGAAGTTTATTTGACTTGTGGCTTTAAAACATAAAACAATAATATCAAGCAACCACACTTTTCTGCCCACACATAAACAAAAATACACAAACACACACAAACACTTTTACATACAAGGACACAAAGACTAATATTAACTATTACTAAAAACCCTTTTTTCCAGGAGCACCACAAGTCCTACGCCTGAATCCATCTATGCATTCAGTCTCAGTGAAAAAAGGAGAATCGGCCAGCCTATCATTGGTAGTGTGTGCCGATCCAAGACCGCACCGCGTCGCTTGGGAATGGGGTTCATTGCGGTTAGAAGCTGGAGCTGGAGTTGGTAAGTTAACAACATAACATTTACAGTAGGTATCCATTTTTTTTTTTTTTTTAACATGCATGTGATGTTGGTTATCCTTTAAAGAAGCCGAAGCAAAGAGGCAAAAGACTAGATTTCAGAACCAACCCTTTTTTTCGTTTCAAATAAACTGCAGTGTAACGTAACGTGTGTGGCGTGGCGTGGCTCGGTCTCGGGCTCGGGCTAGGATTTCGGTTCTGGCTCGAACAGTTACTGTTTTTGCGGTTTCCACATTCCACTGATGGCGAATCTTTTTTTTTGCTTTACAACTCAATTCCATGCTTTCCTATACACCTATAGGAAAGTTTCCTTTCCTATATGTAAGGTACCTCTTTTACCTAACTGTTTCAACACTAAATTCTGCAAGTTGCTTCTTCTTCGTTGCTCAAAATACTCTTTTAACGGATATGTACGGTTCGTATATATGTATAGAATTCTGGATGGAGGACGAAACGAGAACGAGACAAGGATAAAACTTTTGTGTGGCGAAAAGAAAAACCGCAATTCCACATCCGTAACTTTTCTCTTAGGGATAAGCTCGAAAAACAACGTTTGTGAGACGTAAAATATATTATTCTTCTTATCCTTCGACAATGACGCAAGTTTGGATATACTCTTGGTCTGGTCCAGGGCATCGCAGTTTGCAGATATGAGGATGAGAGAAGTTTTCAATCTGGGCGAGAGAAAATGGTACCTTGTAGTAAAACAGATTCAAACGACGAGTGTTAAGGGTGACTTTACCATACTCGAATGGCTAGAAGCCATCAGGGCCATGAAACAAGACAAAAGTTCAAATCCATTTCCGAAACTCATACCTTATCTCTTCCGCATTACTAGACTACGAAAAAGTATAGCAGCTAGCAAGATGACTTTTATATAGCAAAGCAGTTACTTCTTTAATGGTTTTGGTATCCTTTTTTTTTGAGAGAAAGTGTTCCAGAGTTCAATATATGGGATAAGTGGACATACTCGTTTATGGATATACTGTGGATGTTGTGTGCTCCTGTGTTGTGCGTGATGTAGATTTTTTGAGTAAGTCTATTGTATGTACCGACACCCAGGGCACTTGCAGAGTTAATTAGTTATCTGAGGCGCCAGAAGGTCAATCCTTTTCTATGAATACAAATGACCTCAAGAAAGATATCCTTCTGAAGTTTCGTTCTTTAAGTTGTATGCACAAGGAAATTGCATGTACGGCACAATTTCCTTTTTTAAAAGTTCTTATCATTTAAATAGAAATCCCGAGGATAAGCGTTGGAACTTCAATAAATGTAATTGTAGAGCCTTTTTGCTTGATATTCTACTCTTGCGGTTGGTTATGAAACCATGCTTTGATTTTATATTTTCAGACTTAAACAGCATAATAATAGGGTTTTCACAATGAGCCGAAAACCCGGGTTTCAGCTAAAAGTTTACCAAAACCCCAAAATCATTCACACCGGACTTTTCAACTTTTCGTTTGACATTTCACTTTATTTTTACAACTGACTATCAAATTTGATTTTTTTTTTACTTTTATGTGCTTTTTAGGTGTGTTTGGAAAGAATCACAACACACTAAGGTGTGTTTGCTTTGTATTCCAACAAGTTTTCGACAGGTTTTATATAAAACTAGTTGTTATCGAAAACTTGTGTTTAGCAAAAATGTATGGTAAAACTTGTGTTTTCGTTCAGGTTTTGGGAGTTTTCAACGAAAACCGTGTTTTCAGCTCGGTGTGAAAATCCTATAAAACACGATAAAAGAAACACGTCATAAAGGATGAAGTCGCTTTCTATTTTTTTGGTGGACATATTAGAACACAGATTAATATTTTATTTAACTCACCTGTTGGAAACACTAGTGAAAACCCAGAAATCGCAATATAAGTTCTAAATAATGGCTGCTAGGATATACCTCCATACATAGTTAGCATAGTTCCCAACGCTTAAGCAGAAACTATAACAAAGTTATTGGCGATACAGTAATAGTCCATGATACCACTAAACAAGAAAGCGCTGTTCCGCTTTTTATGAGTGTTCGTGACGTAGAGCAACGTAGAGCACAGAATAAAACCAAAACAAAATTCAAAGGCGATGCGTTTCCGTGACGTAAAAGAATCAAAAATGAAAACGGAACGGCCGGCGCTATCTGGTTTAATTTACCTGGTGGGTAGATTTGAACTAAAACTGCATGTAATAATGTCAAAACCAAACTAGTTGTTCAAAAAATAAACACCATACAATTGAAATAGAAGGTTCACTTCTTAACCTCAGCCAATGGAGATTTCCTACCAGATACTTGTATATGCTGGCCATAACTGAACCGTTCTTGTCAATCACAATTTAGAAACAATAACCCAAGAAAATTGCCATTTTCATCCTGAAACGCCTCCGCCATAATACTAACTTTAATCGCTGGTTACATCCATCAGCAACTTATTGAGCCCGACTCCGGTTTCGCAAATGGTTGATTTTTTTTAATCATGTGGCAGCCATGTTATTTTGGTGTTTTATGACATTTGTCAAATCTGTTTTTTATTGAGCTACTAAAGTCGAAGCATTATGGCAAGCTATTGAACAAACGATTGATCAGCATGTCCACAAAATAAAAGTTTATTATAAAATGAGTGTTCGTTGTAGATTTTTGCGGGCGACGTGATGTCACTTCACAGTAAAATCTTCAACGTTTTGTGTATAAATTTCGGACAAACGATTCAATAATTGATGAGCCAACATTCCACGCCAACATGATCGGCCAAGAATATCGCCGCGGTCGAGGAAGTCGAAAGTGCACAAGAACTCGGCAAATTTTGAGTCGGGGCTTGGACCTGCACACTTATAAGACCCAACTGACCAAGTAGCTCAAAGTTCATGACCAAAGACGATCTTATTAATTAATTTAATTTTGGTCTTTTTTCCAAGCCAAGTAAGGAAATTAAGATAAAAAGTTTAGGTATATTTTTTGTCGTGATTTCCATTTTCATTTTTTGGCTCTCTTTGCTGCGTAATTTAAATGCAATATGGCAAAATTTCCGAAAATATTTTGGGCGCTTTTTCAAAACTCGCGTTATTTCAAGGAGCCCCAAATTTTAGCCGAAAAACGATGAGGACGGCGCTACGTGACACAGTGGACGACACCATTGACATACAGACATCAACAATTTGAGGGTAAGCTTTTCTGCCTGCTTGAACCCAAAGGTATAGCTGCAGCAGTAGTACGTAGCACTGTCAAAGTTAAAAAGTAGCTCGCTAAGCAGCATGATTGAATACAATGTACTTCAGCTACTCTCCGTGCTGCAGCTGCTACTTTAATAGGAATTACATTCATTTAACTTTGACAGTGCTATGTACTATTACAGCAGCTACACCATTACGAGTATGTTCAGGCAGTAGATATATCTTGCAAATGTGACGGAAATTATCCACCAAGATCATGTGATTTGACCCTCCTAGATTTTTTCTCGTAAGGTTTCCTGAAGTTGAAGGGTAGATATGCAAACAGTTGACCGATGCCCCTAAAGTGAACATAACTTCGCTCAAATTCTGCCGAACCTAGGTATGCGGACGAGTTATTGAAATTTGGATAACTCGGATCCGTGCAACCGCAACACAAGCCGATGGGAAAGTCTTAAAACCAGTTAGGTTTTTATTTATTTTATTAAGTATACTCATGTCTAGTTCGCAGATTAATACCCAGAGTTAAAGTTTCTGACCTCTCCAATTTTCTTCGGGCTCCGATGCTGATTTCGTCGTTTTAGCAAAATTCTTGAACTAGCCACTTATCTTTTTTCTAAGCAATTAACTCGTTTCGTTAAGGAACCAGTGCCGTTTGCTACTAATCAAACGCCTTCAACGGCCCAAATGGCTTAAATAACTTTAAATTGGAACAATTTCAAGGAAAAATATAGTCGGTGTATCACTTCTCCCTGTTGAACTACAAATACAATCGAAAGCTGTCCTCTGAGCAAAAGTAAACAACTTGTACTATTTAACGGCTTATTCGTTATGAAAGCAATTTCATCAGGAACGCCTCTATCAACAAGTGATCTCCATATAACATCCCGATCTCGATTTACGCTCACGCTTAAGAAAGCTTAAGATAGAGCGGTGGTGTATTACCCGATTATTTTTTCAGTGATCTATCCCAAAATAAAAATATGATCGACAGATATGCGGGTGGCAACTGCAGTGGATATAATGCTTGGTTACTAACCTACAATTTATGGGTTCGATCCCCAGCCTGGGCAGAATTTGTCCTATATTCTCCCTACTTAAACTGGATGTCATGCGGGGGATTTCTGGGATATAAATAACACCTAAATCTCAATCCACTGTTCCAGCGAAATTTCGTTCGTATCTTTCTATTGCTTCTCTCCTAAGTTCTCGCACAGTGTTAATTAACTATAAATGTTTAAATATCCCCCTGAGTGCAGGTGCATTAAAAGAAAGAAAAAACATAAGCGACAGCTACAGTACGTTTACAACGAACTGTTGGATACCCTATTCCCTATATTTTTGTATGTGTATGCATCTGCCTCCCGCAGCCAGTCGATATTTCAATTTCAGAAACAAAATTCTTCTTCAGCAGACAAAAAAAAAATTCAATAACATTAATTTTGCTTTTCATACACAAACTTTTTAGTTTCTTTTAAGAGAATCATTATAAATACCGTTTATTTACAAAAACAATTTTTTAATAGTTTCTAGTGAAAAGTGGGCGTCAGCCACGCCCAAAATCAAATTTTTTGATTTCATACACAAAATGTTTATGTTCAAGTAATACCCACAAAATTTAATGTTTTTCGCATTAATATAACAATTGTTATTTTATAAAAACAATATTGATGGTTTTGTATAAAAAATGGGCGTCAGCCACGCCCAAACTAAAATGTTTTTATTTAATTGGAAGAAAATTTACCTAAAGCTTACGTGTGCAAAATTTTAGCGTTATGCTTTTATCGTAACTGTACAAAAAACATAATTTAATTTTACCAAATTGAGGTTGTTCAACAAAAATGGCGATTGTGGGCGTGTTTGTGGGCGGATTTTACTGGTTCAAGAACTTAGCCTTACTCTTGAACCAAGGATAATATATACCAAATTTCAGCTTTCTAGCTAAAAAATTGCGACCTTAAAAGAGTGTACATACGGACGGACGGACGGACGGACATGGCTCAATCGACTAGGCTTTTGATTCTGAGTCAGAATATATATACTTTTCTATAGCTAACGGTATTGTTTCTCTATGTTACAAACTCCACACCAAATACAATATACCCATTCTATGGAATAGGGTATAAAAACATGGCCGCCCACTACTCAATCTTCGCTTGGAGCCTCCTGAGCGTATCTTCGATTTTTCTCTCGATAATGATAATTGCCATTTCCTTCCGAATAACAGACAAAATGGTGATACAACGCCAGTACATAATTACAGTTGTAGAGATCACTTTTCTCTGGTAGCATGTTGATAACAACGCCTTTCAGTGGGAAAATAACCGTTTTACAAACATCCTCAGAGTGGACAAAATGGGTTTCCAAATCGAAGTCCTTTTTCAAAAACTCGTTAGCTACATTATCAAGTTCAGGTGCTTTGTTGTTTTTTTTTTTTCAAAATAAGGACCAAGTATCAACTATATATTACAATTCCCTCTGGCCAAATGTCATAACAGGACAAAAATATTAAAGCCGTTAAAGTCAATACAGTTAACTGCAAGGATATATTATAATTACGTTGAAAACTTTAACATGGATAACTTTTGCCCTTCCTTCTCACAACGAACTTCCAAAGCCTTTTATTTCAATTCAAACATATTAAAGGGTTACTTTCCTCCAAACCAACCATGTAACTCCATGTGTAACGGTTATATTTTTTACCGGATTGAATCCAATCGGATCCCTAATCTATCCCAGTTCATGCCAATTGTATGAAAGTGAGATCCAATGTGTGTGCTTGGGCTTATACAACCCGCTGAAAAGGCGAAGAACAAGTTGCCTGGAGTGGAGTATGTGTGTGTTTCAAATGCGTTCCCTTATGAAGAAAAAAAAAATAGAGGGTATCCAAGTCACCCCAATTTATCTGGATTTTAGAATGATAGGTACTCTTTCTTTATATAAACATTGTGGAGATTTTTAATCATTTGCCCTTTTCTTATGTTGGCTTCCCATAAAAAAAGAAAAGATATTTTCCAAAGTGGATTTGTAAAATAATCTACACAAAAAGGCAATGACATAAGGACAATGGAAAGAGTAACTTTTTTTTATTTAGTCCTTGTAAGTCTTTATGATTGTGTGTCTGTGGGTGAGTTTTTTTGTGTTTCTGTTTCATTTCCGCGAAAGAATTTATCATTCAGGGACAACAAAAAAAATATCACAAAAGGTGTGTAAATATTGACACATCGAAAACGAAATACAAATAAATTCCCCACAGGAATCCATTTAAAGGACTTCTTTTATTCCTGATGGGTTGCTTTGCTCTTCTTCTCCCTCGCCCTCTTCCAAAAACCACCATGGATTGAATTTAAAATAAAAAAAAAATGTTATTTATTTTTGTACCTACCTATGTTTTGTTTGGTCTTATAGCAACATTTTTGTTCCTTCTGCTTCCTTTTCAAATCAAATTTAAAGTAAAAAAAAAAATGCCTAATGGAACATGACAAGCGAAAGTAACGCGAAATAGCAATTTCAAAAGAGGCTTATGTCACATAAATGTTAAAAAAAAAATAAGATATAAATTATATTTTCCCCCCTTTATTTTAACATTTTCAATTTTTCTTCTCCTTTTTCTTTCTTTCATTTTGTTTTTAAAGCAGACCGATTTCGTGCAGATGATGTTGTCCAGGACTCACGTGAGGATTGCTATTTGGCCACATTGCATATTATAAAAACGGATGAGCACGACTCGCGACCATATTATTTGGTTGTGGAAAACGAACGGGGCACCGACCGACACGCCATTCATTTGAATGTGGAGGGTACGTTTGCAGGTGCATTGAACTTTTTTTAATTTTCATTATTATATGTTATCCATTGTGGGGGGTTGAAAACCCTTACAAAAACAAAATCTATCTATTGGCGGAATTTTCCCATCATAATCTTTTATTTGTGTGGTAGTATTTTTTTTTTTTTTTTTTTTTATTATATTTTTTTTACCGTAGAAATTTCACTCATATTTTGGCTCATGTCCTTCACCAGTAGCAGAGTATTTACACTTAAATTAAATATTGGCTTTCATAGATTTACTTTTTATTTAATTAACTATTTATGGTGTGTGTGTGCGTGTGTAAGTGTTATAAGCTTATAGAATTTTTATTAACAAATGCCCACATACTAACATACTCTTCCAAGTTCAACTATGAATCTGACATTTTAAAAAGTAAATAACGTGAAATTATTTTGATTTTAAGCCAAGGACTCATTTATTTGTATAGCTATTTGCAGCAGTGAGTAAATATTCGAAAAAAAGACGAACAGATGGGTTGGGGTAGTTCTACGCTTTTTCATGTGACTTGTATTGATGATGCCGTCAATGCCAATATTTTTTAAAGAATTTAGCATATTGCTTTGCTAAGTTGAATTATTTCAAAAGATCGAGAAGTCATAAAAGGATTGGTACATAAAGTGAATCTTCTTCTTTTATATATAAATAGGCAAGCAGTTTTTTTGTGGTACCAATTGCGAGGTGGTTACCCAAACGATTGAGATGACATATATATCGTTGGAAAGGTATTACTGATTAGGTGTGCTGGGAATATTTTATTTTTTTGACAATACAGGTGAAAATGTCTTGAAGTGTTTTTTTACCATTTTCTTCGTATAAATTCGCTGTGAAAATTTTGTCCCACAGTTTTGGGCATTTTAATGGCCGAATTTTGGCCACTGGGCGATTTTAGTAAGTTTTTGGAATTTTGTAAAAACACATATGAATTTCTACTTCTTATGTAGTAAATCAATGGACCTGCCATATCCCATACGCCCGATGTTCGCCATGGCAACGGAGGACTCCCTATACATTTTTGATGAAAATTTTATTTCATTATAAAGTTTGGACTTTTCCATTAAATCATATAATGCAGCTCGAGCTAAAATTTAGTTCCCATACAAAATTCTGTTTAAGTGGTACGCACTACGCAGCTTCAGCTAAAGATTTAGCGGACTGATAAATTGTTTGGCGTATTTATTCCGAGCTAAATGTTGATGTTGACAGATTTTTGTCAAAGCGTAGCGAATGATATAGGTAACATCTCCTCCGAAAATTTGGAGGTATGAAAATGTTATTTTGAGTAGAGATATAAGTAGCAAATAATAATTGTTTTGTTAAGAATAAAATCAAATACATATTTAAAAGTGTTTTTGACGTGATAACGTCTAATAAATCGGAATATATGGCAGCACGCACGAAAAAATGTCACAGTCACAGTCACGTTATATATCTGCTTTGATAGCATGGAAAGTCGATAAAGTGGGAGTGGAGGGTGTTGGGTGGTTATTGATTGTAAGTGGTGGTGGTGGTGGGCAGAGTGGTGTTGGTAGGGATGTGTTTAGGGGGAGGGGAGGGGTAAGTAAGTAAGAGAAAAACGGTCAAAAAAGGTATAGCAGGTGGTTAGATTTGGGGGGGGGGGGGGGATTTGGTGTTTGAGAGGGAATTGTCAAAAATAGTGGGTTGTTGGTTGGTGGTTGTAGGTGGTGGTTGGTTGGTGGTTGTATGTGGCGGTGGGAGGTTGATGTTTGAAGGAAATGGGTGAGAAAAAAAATTCAAATAATATTGGTTGGAGAGATACAACCTACACATAAACTGTTTTGTGAACTGGTTATCACGTAAAATTATCGTCCGTAAGCCGACTTTCAAGACAACCAATTTTTTTTTTCAAACAATAGTCCCAGAAGGACGATATTTTAATGCCATTCTCTAACTTTTCTGTCTGAACTTTCATGATTTAGAGAACAGCTGTATTTTCACTGTCATGGAATAAATAAAATCGAATAATTTTGCGTTTCGGTTTGCAACAAAAATGGATTGAATATTGAAGAACTTTTGTTTGATGGGTGTTTTGGTCTGGCGTCACAGTCAAACGCCATCTCCATAAAGTAATGCAATTATTGCATTGGCTGATCATCCTGTTTGCGGCAAGAGCACTTTTGAAAATTAAATTTAAAATCGTTGACATCAATTTTTAGAGAACAGCTGTTTGTAGTGGCCTTTCTACGCAACGCTCTTCTGTCAAAATTTAGTTGGAGCTTTAGCTAATGTTTGGAGAGAAAAATGTGAACTTGAATTTAGCTCGAGCTGTGTATATATAATGCTTCCCTCGGGAAGATTCGCAGCATGCAATTCTTTTAAAGATCATTTTTAACCACTTTTTCGCACATTTCGGGAGGTATCTCGGCCATTACTTGAGTAATGTTGGTTTTCAATGATTCTAGAGTTCGGGGAATTTTGGCGTAGACATGGTCTTTTGAGTAGCCTCACAGAAAAAGTCTAACATTGTCAAATGGCAGGATCTTGGTTCTTGGTCTCCCATTGTCAATTGACATTGCCTGAAATTCAGCGACCAGGAAAATTTTCACGCAATAAAGCCATAATTGGTCGTGTTGTAAGGCTTTTTACTCCCTCTTCTTGGAACAACATATTGTCAAAGTCATGATCTTCAATCGCCAGCCCTTCATAAGAATAGACAACTTTATTTTTGTACACTCTACAAATAAGGCAAGTTTTTTTTTTGAGATAACAATCACATGTTACATATTACGATGATGGAGAAGTCAAAAAAAGTCCGTCTGGAAATTCCGTCAGTCCGTCTGTTTGTCTGTCTCTCTGTTCGCACCTCTAGAGCTTGAACGGATGGGGCGATTGGCTTCAAATTTGATATTTAGTTTTTATTTGGACGTCCCTCAGAAAGTATTTTTAATGTTTGCTCTAGGCCAGAAATAAACGGTTATGCTGCCATACAATCGTGAAGAAGAAAATTGAGTGTTTTGAAAACGACTAAAACGAATTTGATTAAGCTTTCAGAATGCTATTTTTTTTAAGACAGTCAATCTTTTAGTTCGAATAAATTTTTCGAAATTTGTCATGTTCCGGTATACCTCTCATAGAACCGGTATTTTTAAATACATTTTTCTCGTAAGCTATAACTCCGATTTCAATAAAATTTGGGGCACAGAATGTCATTTAAAACCCTGTTGATATTTAGAAATGCCATTCAAAATTCTCAAAAACTTTTTTTTTTAATTTTTATAAGTTTTTTTTTTTTAATTTTGGTTTTCGAAATATATGTTGGAAACGGATATGTATATTGAAATTTTTAACATTATTTTCCCAGCTGTAAACTACAAAACACCACATATTGGTTTCTAAATATTTCTCCGAAAAGTTTCCAAAAATAACGTTTCCTTCAACAAATCTATTGTGGTACGTTTTGTGTGCATCTTCTTGTTGAATCCACAGCTCCCCACATCAAGGCGTTTTAATTCAAGAACGCA
This sequence comes from Platycheirus albimanus, assembly GCA_916050605.2. NCBI lineage: Eukaryota > Metazoa > Arthropoda > Insecta > Diptera > Syrphidae > Platycheirus > Platycheirus albimanus. The sequence goes on along the minus strand of OU696696.1, from coordinate 269,963,236 downwards.
ATAGTCGTCGATCATGGCTCTTTAACGGTCTCCACTGACTGTATTCCTCTGGGCGGAATAGTTTTTATTAAAGTTGGGTTTAATGATTCCACCAGACGCGCCGTCTTATTAAGCACATCAAACAAATAGTTTTCCCGGATGTACCGGTGTCTCAACAATGTCTTGAGGGTTATCTACACTCCAAATGCGGAAGTTTTCCTTCTTGATGTCGTTATTCAACCAAAAATGAGCTTCATTGCTGAACAAAATTATTTTGTGAAAAAAGAAATGGAACAGAACCATCATTTTCTTTAAAATAAATCAGCACAATTTCCTTGCGTTGTTCAGGCGTCAGTCGATTCATGATTAAATGAAAATAAAAAACTAAAGATAAATCCCATGGCATATGACAAAATGGCTGTCAATGAAAACAGCGCGGCCAACTTAAGACTGTATAGGGTAAAACACCCTTTATAAGCGTTTAATTAAAATTCCAACCTACACATTTAAATTTTAAATTAATAAGGATTGAAATGTGTTACCAGTTTGTTGTTAATAAAAATAAAAACCAAACAATCCATTTTAATTGAACACATATTTCGCTTGGAGCGCAATGCGCATGGTAATTTGATTACAATAATAAATATTTCAAAAATATAATTTCCCACATAATCATGAATTTAAAGAAGGTTAACAGATGCACCAATTTAACATACATACCCGAAGGACATATACTATAGATGTGAATATTTAACATTATGTATGTAGATAGGAATATAAATTTTAATTATCATTGCAAAATTCAATGTAACGTATGATTCACAAAATTTTTAATAATCAATGTTACAAATTTTGCTCTCGATTTCAGAATTTTAAACCACTCAAAAAAAATTTATCATAAAAACCCCAGCACACACAAAAAATACTCACATTTCAATTATTGGTATTTGTATGCACTTTCAAGCAATGCAAACACAAACATAACTGATATAAATTTAACTGTAGGTATCAATTTAATAAAAAACTACCTTAAGGGCTCCTCGCATAGGGTTTGAATAAACCACACGTGTGCATAAGGGTGTATAATAGTATAGTCCCCCGCAGACTATAGGGTGTGTTTGCAAATTAATTTCCACCCACAAAAACATAAACAAAATTTTATCACCAATGTTTTAATCCTTTTGAATGCAACCTCATAATCCTGTTCCTGACCTATGTGACCATAGGCCAAGTTTACCACCTGTGGGTTCCTTAAAAAAAAAAACTTAAACGCTTCGCATGCATGTGGTGAGTTTCATGATAATTTTTTATAAGTAGTAGAATGGGGTTTTTGAGAGTGTGAGTGATGGTTTTAATCTTTTTAAGTTAATCTTTACACCCTTGTTTTATTATTATAACTGTATCCTGTGTATCGTGCTTATGTATAACAATAAATAGCACTTCCGCCTGCTAGAAACGATTTCCGAAAATAATAATGTATTTCACCTTCTTTGCGTGAATTTTGTTTTCTTTCTTTTATATATATGTTTGTCCTTTGTGGAATCCGTGCCTCGAACATGGACACATACACACACACAAACATCATTTCAAAATAAATACGGAAACGAAGTAGAACCTTTGGAGATGAGCTACTTGATGGGCATCGCTGGTGGTTGCTTAGCAGCGGCATTAATATTGATCTGCTTATGTATTTATGCGATACGGGGAAAGAAGTGCTGTTTTAAAGGTAAGTTTTTTTTTTGTTAATACTAAATATATGAGTTAATTTCTTAGGATTATGAAGAAAAAGATTTTTTTAGGTCCTGGAGAAGGCTGATTTTGGTGCCCTTTTGTCCTCTTTTCTCACCTTAATCTGATTTATCCTGATATTCGTTATGGCAAGTGGGGTTGAATTAACACGAATACGAAGCCCCTCTAAATCGTCGTTCCATTTCTTCCATATTTTTCAAATAAAAGCTAGTTAAAGTTGATTCTCAAGAATTCATGTAGCACCGAGGTGTTCTGTGGTGTAACAAAAAAAAAAAAGGACGTACAAATGAGCCATGGTCAGGCTGTCCTCTTATAAAAAAAAGAATTTTATTTATAATCAATTTTAGTGTTAGTAAACATTTAAAATCTCCCGCTCGAAATTTTGAACAATTTTGGTATAGTGAACAGGATTGGTTTTTTATTAGTTCACTATATCGAGCATCTACTGTATTTTCTGAAGACTGGCTATGCCGAATAGGGAACTGTCATAATTTAATGTCTTTCATCACAAAAATAAGTTAGATTCGAGCGTGATTGTATAAATGCATACGACGACGTGGTGAGATCTTCCCCTGTTAACAAGAATGCTTCTTTCAATTAAGCTTTAGAAATCGCTGGCCTTAAATACGAATTGATTGAATGAGACCCGTATCTTTTTATCACAAAAAAAGTGTTTCTCCACTGTGGATTTTACCTCACGGCTCTTACGCCCAGGCACATTGGTTCGTTTTTTGAACGTCTTTCCAAGCCTTAAAGGAAATTCTTGAATGCGGTACATGTATATACATGGACTACCAAAAAAGCGCTTTCCATTATGGTTCTCAGAGAACCACTCGTTCTAAAAACCAAGGAAACAAGCGATGCATGCACCAGTTTCACAAGTTTTTCCAATATCAAATATATTCGGTCAGCTTGATTCGCGGCTACAAAGAGTTCTCACTCATTCCTCGTATTCAATAGCAACTTCGTTGCTTAGCTTCGACTCCTATATCATCACATTTGGATGCCACAATATATCACATGTGTCAACACTACCAACATTTTAGACAATGCTGCATGCAAATAGACACCCCCCTAATTAATATTTTGTTTTGGACATTTATCTGTGTTCATTGATTGGTTTCTGATTTCTAAATTCTTTTATCAGAATCAATGCAAGTGTCATTCGTGTCAGAAGACTTCCGAAAGCTTCTGGACACTTCTTTTGCTCCAATGAAAAGTTCTATAACATAGTTCCAAGTCTCAAGTCATACACTTAGTCTCTGCATCCTTAACTATAAACCCGATTTTGTCGATAACATAAATTTTCACTGCAAAATCTTTACAAGCACTCTTATTGACAAGAAGCACGTGTGAACGATTCCTTGGACCAAAAGAAATTAGTTTTCATCAACCGTTCTCTCTGTCCGTTGATAGTTCATGGATTTTGAACGGACCGATGATGTTGCCAGCTCAAGATTCTCACCTAACAGTTGCTCGGTGCTGATGCGTTTTTACTTGCCGAACTTTTCATGAACTCGATAATTGTTGACTTTAATGACACTGTTCATCTAAATATTGGACTCGTCACTTTTCTAAGATTCTATTGCTGGAATCAAGGTACACTTCCAAATGTTCCAGAGCATAAAGTCGGCGTTCTTTATGGTCATTTTCCTCTAGCTCTTGGGTTAGAAGCATTCAAAACGAATGAAGGCTTTTCCCCGTATTTGGTGATTTGATGTTTGAGAAATGGTTATGACTTATTGTTCATTTAACCAGTCGATTCGAAATAGTTGACTAAAGAAAAAATACTTGTCTGTTGCATCGTTGCCAGGTAGTGTCTATTCCTACGCACTAGTTTAACCAGGTGATTAACTACGCGGTAAAAAGGAATCTCGACGCTTTCTGTAATTAAGTCCCCTAACGCAACTTTGTTGCTCCACTTCGGGGAGGTATGTCCGATTTTCTGAGAGACGCATGAATAAAAATACATTTCTGAATGCAAAGAGGCAAAGCATTACACTCGTGGCACTAATGCATGCGAATAAACACTATCTAGGAACGAAAACCACACTTGTCATGGACCTATTATATGGACTGCTAGTCTTATGTCAGCTTCATACAGTAAATGTCAAAAAATGTCTGCAAAATGTAAGATCGCGATGCTAGCTCCCGGCATACCAATTCACTGTGGGAGGGGGGGGGAATAGAAGCTCACGACATTCTGTTTTTTAAAATTCAAAAAGTCGAATTCCAACAAACAACAAACCATAACGAACTTTTTAAAATGTCATCCAAAGAACTTGTGCGACATCTATGATATTTTGCCTCAAACAATCCCAGCTAAAGGGAGTGCAGGGACATTTTTTTCCCGCTAGTCGCTGTGAAGAGAGCTAGTATCGCCAAAAATGTCTGAGACTAAAATGAAACCAACTTTTGGGATAGGCTGGACAAATAAAAGTTCATTATCCTTCCCTTGCCATACTCCTTTCTGCATCGAGCCCTCTTGATACGATTCTCCACAAAATACAATTGGATTCCATTTTGGCGTACTTAATCTGATTAGATTAAGTAAATGTACCTTTTCACAAACAAGACAAATATTGCGAGTGCATGGTCGTGCATATTACATTTTATATATACACATATATTTATGTTGTCCAGTTGCAGGTACAGCAGCGCTTCAACTGCTTGATCCTTCCATCTGTTCCAATTCTCCGTAACTGATCTTAGCTGAGGCCACGATTGAATAACGCGTCTAGTACCTTGATGGTTTCATTCGAAGAATGGTTTTGAAATGTTGTCTACAGGCTTTTTCAGTGTATGGCCTATAAAATCACTTTTTGTTGAATGATTTCTTCATCCCATTCCTACATGCTGTCCGGATCTATTTCACAGTTCACCAATAGAACTGATTTCTGGCCAACGGTGCTTATTTGGTTCTTGTTGTCTTTCACATTGGTACTTTAACTTAACATTGAAGAGTTGATGTTCTGCTTGCTCGAGGGGGGTGCTTAGTAGAAGCTCCAGGTAGTGGTTCAAAATCTCCTTTTCAACTTTAAAGGACAAAGCCAATGAAGTTCAACTCGTCCAGCGAATGAAAAAAATCTAGGGAAAGAACAGAGGTGGAAGAAGAGCCAGGCGACCATACAATTTTTCAGTCTGTCTACATTCTAACAACCACGGTAGGAACAACAATTTGTCGAAATAAATAAAAGATTTGTTTCTTCAACTTTTCGTTGTATGATAACAGCTTCGCTTCTTTCAACAGACTGCAATAATTTCGATTACGATTAACGATTTAACGATATTTATTGAACAATATAATATTTACAATTGATTCTTATTCTATTTTACTTATGATACTTAAAAATATTTGTTGGCACATTAGGGGCCTAACTATATACATTGATAATTTTATAATACATTTTTAAAACAAATTGTCATTAATTATACTTATATTAATAGTCAAGTGGGGGTATCCATCTCGGGTTGTTCAAATCCGGTTGTCCTTGATGTGTTGATGAATTGGCTACTAGCCACGGTGGTAAGTTGACGATGCTTCCTCGTAAAACTGGATAGCCTCGTCGTCGTTGATTGTGATAATTCCTTCGTCCATTAGCGCAGTTATGTCCAGGTATCGTGGTTCAGGATGCCGTTCTTCACTGTTAATTGTGCTCACTAGAGGATTCGGATGGTTGACTAAATTTGACGCCAACCTTTTAGCCGATTCCGTCATGTACTTGTCCAACGGTGTTATCGCTGCTGCCTCGTAGAGTCGTTTGTTGCTTGGGTACTTCTTCCGTCGTTGATCGAAGTGAAGATTCGTGCAAATCCTTAACATCTTTCGCTCAAATACTCCGATCTTCTTCATACTTGTCTTTGATGTTGTGAACCAAACCGGGAAACCGTATGTAACTATGGGCCTTATTAGTTGCTTATATAGAAGCAACTTCGTCTTTTGATTAAGGCCATTTTTTTTTCGCATTAGCGGATAAATGCGATGAAAGGCGTAATTGGCTTTTTTGAGGAGTGCTGATACGTGTGGGTTGAAGCGTAACCTCTCCTCAAAGTTGATTCCCAAGTACTTCACAATTGGCTTGGGTGTCAATTGGGTTCCGCCTGGTAGATTCACTATGATACTGCGGCAAGTAGTGGCTGAACGTGTATTTTGGCGTCGCACGGGTCTTCTGAAGCAAGCTAACTCCGACTTTGCAGAATTAACTTTGATGCCCCATTTCACGTAGTAGTCCCACAGTCTTCTCACGTGTTCTTCAACTCTTCTGGCTGCGATAATTGCTGACATCGATTTGGCGTATGTGAGTGAGTCATCTGCATACAGTAGATTCATCGCGTTCTCGGGCTGTGGCTGATCAGAAGTGAATATACTGTAGAGGTATGGTCCTAGCTTGGATCCTTGCGCTACTCCTGCTCTGATGGCTTTGGTTGTTGACTGGCTGTTTTCAATTTGGACGAAGAAGGACCTGGAAGAAAGAAAACTATAGATTATTTTTATTAATGTTGCTGGAAAATTGAGTAGAGTAAGTTTATGGATCAGACCGTTGATCCATATACTGTCAAATGCTTTCTCGATATCAAGAAAGCATCCAACTACCACCTGATAGTTGTTGAGAGTGCTGACCACGTCCTTTTGGAACCTTAGAAGAGGATGCAGAGTCGAATGTTTGGGCCGGAATCCGAATTGCATATTTGGGATGATGTTGTGTCCGTCGCTGTATGACTTAAGTCTTCGTAAAATGAGTCCTTCGAGTATTTTGCTGGTGCTATTTAGCAGTGATATTGGCCGATATCCTGACACCGAACCTCTGTCTCCTTTCTTCGGAATAGCTACTATCTTTGCTTTCTTCCATTTTTCCGGGAAATAGCTGTTGTTGATGCAGTTGTTAAATATTATTGTTAAATATATCATCACGATTTGGGGAAGCTTCTTTATTATGTAGCTGGATATGTTGTCAGGTCCAGATGATTTTTTTGGACGTCCGTTGTGGATTATTTCAGCCACTTCTTCAGTGTTGGAGAAAATTTCAGAACCCTCGGGATCACTGGCAGGATTACTATTACTGAAAGTAGTTGTCTGAGTGTCCATCCTTTGAAGTTCCTCAATTGTTGATTCCACTTCCTCAACAAATTCAGGGTCGTTGGGTGGGTTTGGCACGAAATTTTCTTCAAAATATTCGGCAAATGCTTCAACTTTATCCTGGGTTGTGTTGACATCCCCGTGTCTTGTGGTGATTTTTTCTGGCATCTGTGGCCTCTTGCCAATAATTCGGTTGATGTTTTTGAATGCGTCAGGTCCTGGTTTGATGCTTTGTAGCCTTTTCTGGAATTGGTCGTTGTTAAAACTGCAATAATTTCACATTGCGTTCGCCCTTTTATACTTAATTTCAGCAGCACATTACAAATTAATTTCAATACAAAAAAATGTGTCTTGTAGTGATTTTGTGAAGTTTCTTGTGTTTGAAGGAAGGATGGTTGTTACAACATTTATTTGGAAATTTTGTACAACATCCTGCACTTTAAGGATTTTGAGAACACCCATGGACAAGACACCCTATTTAGGAGCTCCACTTGCTTTTTTGTATGTAGGGCGTCACTTCACCTCTGTTCTCTGTATTTGTCCATTTATTGGACCATTCTAACCGACTCCAAAGTTAGCTTTCTGTCTTTATTTAACTTTAGTTTGTATTCTGATTCCCTTTACACGGAGTTCTCTTACTAATTATTTCAAAAATCGGCAATGAAATATTTTACCATCAAGAATTCTCCAAAACAGGAATGAATGTATCCATGATCTGCATTCCATATTCCTTGCCTCCATGTTGTTGAAGAAAAAAAAAATATTCATATTATTAAAATCACAAAACCTGAAGAATGCCCTAGCTTTATTTGCACTTCTGGTAATGTGTACTTTCTGGAAATCAATTAAAAAATTCCCTGCACTTTTGACTGAAATTCCAGAGAACATTCATCTGAATCCAGCGTTTCGATGATAAGTGCCAATTCCAACCGCCTCCACACTCAAAAATTATTATAATAATTAAAAAAAAAAAAAAAAACAGCAACAACATAATCATCCTTTGTATACAACGATATGCGGTTCAATTAAAAATTGAAATGTCCTTTTGTCCTCCAAGAGCGAATCCTTCCCATACTTCAGTTTTATAAATAAAAAAAAATATTCTCGTCCTACCCAATATATATTTTTAAATTCGATATCCTTGGACCTGGGATAAGCTCAGCCGAAAGAAAGACAGAAAAAAAAATTAACAACAATACTAAAGAGACAGTGAGAGAGAGAGAGAGAGAGAGGGATAGATAAATATCGAATGGCTGTCGGAGGATGAGAAGCCTGAAAATAAATATTCATGAATTTGTAATTTTTCAATGTTTGCATCATCATATTTCCAGGACTTTCAGGACTTTTGCTGTGCAGAGAACTCTTGTGTTCGTCATCACATAAAAGGACACAGACATAAAATTGAATATTTTGTTTTTTTTTTTTTTATAAAACATCGAAGAAAAAAAGTGCATAAATAAAAAATTCGATGGTACCTCTACCAACTACATTTATACGAAAAGGAATTTCATATCCTTTTACACGTTGTGAAAGCAATTTAAATGCGCATAAATAAAATAAAGTCCTGTCACCGTGGGGTGTATATGTATCGTTGGACGCCATACCTCTTCTATATCCTTTTATCCACAATTCATAAAATAATGTCCTCGTGCATACATCACTCCTGCTTCCTGCAAGAAGTCATTCATTCAGTTGGAGTCTCTCCTCCAACTCCAAGCTCGTCCTTCTTCAATGGCGGCGCTGCCTCCGTCGTCGAGTCGGCCCTCCGTTTCACCACCGACACGCACTAAGTCCCGATGCTTTTCCCATTCCCATATATCCACCACATTAGTGTTAATCGGTGAAATTGATGCCACATGATGTGTCTCTTTTTGTTGTTCATGTGTGTTTGTGTGACTTTCCAGTTCTTCTGACGTGAGGAAATACACCATAACTGTCAAAATGGGGATACTCAATCCATCAACAAGTAACACAATTTACGGCTTATTTCCTTGAAAGTAGATTGCTTGTAACGGAGATAAGGTCATACCAAAGAAAGCAGAAGAACATTCTTATCTTCACGCAGCCTCTGTCACTTCTTCATTCCTCCTTCTTTGCACTTCATTTCGTTTGATTAATGTCAATCATGATGACAATTTCCCGAGTAGGTTGGGTTGACTTTAAAACGAGGTAAGGTAGAAAAGCCAGTGTGGTGTTCATGGAAATGTCAATTTTTGACTGATAACTTTTGCAATGAAATGGGCGGGGTTTTCCATACATTTCCTCGTCATTTATTCACAATTTTTTTTTGTATACATTTTAAATAAACTAATTTCAATATTTTTTCACTTTTCTTTTTGTATTTTCCGGATTTTATGTGAACCGTTCTCTGTTTTTTTTTTTCAACTTTTCAGGTAGTTCCGGCTATAAATCATCAGACAAAGACAGGTAAGTGAGCAAACGTGAACATTTTTATATTATTTTTTTTTTATGGATATATATTTTTTTATTTTATGATAGACATTTTCGGGGTCAGTAAAAAAAAATGCAGGTGATTAACTGATTAATGGAGGAGAAAAAGGTTTTTCTAATGTTTTTTTTTTGTATTGTATATTCGAGGAAAGTGGGTGAATTTTCACCTTTTTCTTGGATTAAAAACTAATTAATCTCTTTTATGAGGTTAATTAATATTGAGTAGGCAGGCATAACGATAGCTAAAGTTCGTTTTTTTTTAAAGAAAATTATCGACGGTAATTAATAGGTCACAAACCTTGTTGAATTCTTATAAAAAAAATAATCTTTGTCGAAAACTTTTTAACTAAAATTTTTTAACATTATTTAGGTACGTTATAGGAATAGTAGTTGTTTAAGAAAATTAAAACTCTATGATTTTCCTTTCTCTTGGTACATACTCTGATGCTCCTGATTTCCTTAAATTCCTTAGAAAGCCTTTAATTGCATCCTTTTCACTTATTTAGATATCCAAATAAGTTCATTTAATAAAATTTCTTGAACTTACTAATTTACTTTAGTTGGCGCTTGCAGTCCATACTGTACATATCCCGCCAGCTAATCTGGACCTTACCCTAACCAATTTCCTCCAGATACGCACTAGGTCCTAGTTGGTTGAGTTCAGCCTTCACTTGATCACGCCCCTTACGATGCGGTGATCCATTGCTGCGTTGTAACTGAGGATTGGAATTGGAAACTCCATATACCCCAGCCATCTTAACTGCTACACTTGCAGCTTTTTGATCATGTGCATGTCCCTGAATAGCCCATACAGTTCTTCGTTGAATCTTTTCCACTACACTCCATTGAAAAATACAGGATCAAACATCACCAGGACCAGCATAATATTTTTCTCAAACCACCCCAGCTTTTTAGCTCATTGGATCAGGATCCACACTTCTACTTCATACAGCAGAGCAGGACCGGGATGATTAAGGTCTTGTATAAAGAGAGATTTTTGCTATTAATATGCATTTTAAGTCCGAAGAAACAGCCCAAGTCAAGAGTGATTCTTTGACTTATCTCTGCTTCCATTTTAGTGAAACCCACATATAGACAAAGCTCTTGACTATTTCAAAATTTGATTTGTCCATCGGATAGTTTATACTTTGTGTTTTCTTCCTAGCTGCTAGACCCAGTATCACCGCCTCCAATTCAATACTCGCGAATGATACACTGACAGCACCTATCGTTCTTCCGATGATGTCAATGTCATCAGCTTATGCGAGATGCAGTTGATAACGCGTCACCTTGTATGACACTTGTTGACATCAAAGTAGTCGGTGATGTTCTTACCAATCTTAAGGGAGCAGTACGAGTTCTCCAGTCATCCTGCACAATCGAACAAGCTTAGCAGGGATGTCAAGTAGGGGAATAGCTGTGTATAGCTCATCCCTCTTCCCGCTGTCTTAGTCGACTTTCACAGGACAGGACAGTAAACTCAACCATCGACCAAATTCTCACACTTTGACAAATTTAAAACCGGTCCCAAGAAATCCATATCGATATATAAATTTTGTAGGACTGGTATAAAACCTGTCGAGGTGTGAAATTTTGATTGATGGTTGAGTTCACTGTCCTGAAACTACACTGATAGGTGACAATCAGCTCACGTTCGAAAGAATTCAGACTTTGACACAGGCTATCCGTCCGACATTTCGGAGACTTATACCTCTGTAGTTGCGGTTGGGGCAGTTCATAGTATATCCAGTCTTGTGAGCAATCGATGCTGATGTTCCATTCGTCAGGCATACTTTCATTCGACCAATGAGTTGATTTATGCTCCTCACCAAGTCATCTCCCTCTGCTTTGAATAGTTCGACCGGAAGGCTCCAGCCTTGTTGGATTTAAGTTTTGATATCGCTACCCAAACTTCTTTTTGGTCGGGTGGACGGAAGTCTTATTCAGCAACGTCCATGTCTGCAGAAGTGTTCTTTCTTAAGCTTAGGCTTTGTTAACGATGGACAAATGTTTTACACCCTATGTTCGAACTTAAAATCAATTTGCCGTCCCGTAGCAACTTTGAATAGATTAGACCGCGCGATTTTCGAGATCTCTTTTTCTTCTGAAAAGTCCATGTTCCACCTCCCTCTTTTATTTGTAAATCACACCCGCAGCACTCTTGACAGTTCTGGTTCTGGGCAGAAGCATTGCCTGACAGGACTCGTTTCTATCTGTGTGGGACAGCACAGCCGGAGCTCATCCTTGAACCATCAGATATGTAGATCAGTAAGGGTATTTGTGATAGGCAGACCAGGAAACCATTTGCAAATGTTGCCAATGGTTCTCTGGTTTAGCACTGGTGCCAGTTACATGAGATGTGGTTGTTTTTCGATGCTGTGGAGGAGTGGATATCCTCATTCGTACTTAAGCTACTACAAGGTAATGGCCCGAGTTTAGTTGACCCCTCGGAATGTGCGAAAATTCCAGACAGTTTTTTTAATGCCGGCTGTCGATCGCAATATGGTTGACATGGTTGACCATTTTTCGATAGAAGAAGTTCCCGTGTGTCCTTTTGTGTAATTTAGTGTTGGAACTAAGTGTTAGCTATGATGATAATTTGTTGTCCTTGTTTCATTTGCTTGGGTCGTCCATATGTGAGAAAGTTGGTTGTTTCAGAACACCTGTTTTCTTTAAGTTTTATGGAAACTATTTTGACGCACAACCCCAGCCTCGTGGACAATCCCTGTGCTGTTTTACTCGGGAAACTGGAGCAAGATAATTCAGAACCAGTAGCACACTATGACGATGTGAGAGCTAATGTTGGCTCCTTTATGTTTCATCCGCCACATTCCTTATTTCGATGACCCCATAATCGTTACTCCAAATTTGTGATAACTGTTGGTGCCACTGCACCGTTGGTTCACTTAATTGGAACTCATCCGACGCGCGCTCTTTTTTTTAAGGGTTTATGCAGGTCGTTACTAAGCCCAAAACATAGCTGTCGTTTCTTGTCTTCCTTGTTTTCTCTTATTCTTCCTCATTTCTTAATAATAATAATTTTAACTATATGCCTGTAAGACCCAAGGTCTTTTGAATGCACGGCAATAGTTAGAAGGAATAGAAATATAGGAAAGATTTTTTGTTGGTACAATGGATTGAGAAATAGGTGATATTTATCTCAAGAAAATCCCACGGGTGGCATCCAGTTGAAGATGGGGGAAAATTGAAAAGTTGCTGCTCAGGCTTACCGTAACAAAGCATCACAACTTCCTTTAACTACCCGCCGACCCATCAACTAATTTTCTTTTCTAAAACTGCCGTCTTCGTCCTCATCGTCGTACAAACAAGTGCATTTATGTAGTCACCTTCTAATTTCCTTTCTGGCAATTAAGTACATAACCCCCGACTGCATTCCACACATCAAGAAGCAAGAGTTGCATACCCAATAGAGGTCGCCTTTCACTAATATATTTTTGACATTTAATTTGACGTTTGTGGTAGGATATATTGGCTTCATTGCAATTGACAATTACGTTTGATGAGGAATTTTACAGAGAATCACTTCCTCCGTGGAATGGTTGCTTGCTTGTCCACGGAGTTTCTACTCTGGATAAACATATAGACCGCGTTTTCACACTGGCCTTCAAAAGTGTTTTGTGGCTGATTACCTTCACTCTTTTTCCTAGCTTTCAGTGGTGCTACCTTGCTTCCAGCAACCGAATGAATGACATAGGAAATATCTATCTCTAAACTCACCACTGAGCTCGTTGATCATTTGTTTACTAATCCGTAGGCAAAGTCAGTTCAGCCATTCTATTTGTAAACTTTTTAATACTCCTAATAAGCGAACGTTAGGGGCGCCATCTATGGACGAATATCACAAACACTTGATTATAGAGTTTGGCGTGGTTTTTGTCTAGATTGCCATGGGAAGCAAAAACAACAATAGAAGACATTTGGTGTAAAGTAGATAAGACAACTAGCGCCGCTATTGCCGAAGTTCACAACTAAAAAGACATCTTCTCGAAATTACTATAAAAATATATATACAATAGTTCAGCCAGCCCGTCACACTACACTACACGCCTCAAAGTACAACAAACAAATCAAGAAGAAGATCAATTTTAATTGTGACTTTATGTTATGTATGTCAGAAGTCAACATCTACGATATCATTCTGACACATTAACAAGCTATCGAAAAAAATAAATCCAATAACCAACACACAAACGATGATACCTACCTTTCCCTTATTAAGTTAAAGTTATTCCCGTTATATTTAACTTCCCAGTTACAACGAAGCTTGAAAAACCTTTTTAAGTGTCAATTAAATAAAAATTGCACTTGAATCCGGAAAATTCCTTTTTCCACTCATTTCCAACCCCATTCAAGTGTTATAAAATATCAAATCGAATTTATATTGCAACCCCCCTTTTCCGTTTGCCCTATATGAACCTCTGAAATAGCGAAACTTTTAATGCTAAATTTGAACACAAAAGTCTTAATACTGTCATCAATGTTATTGTCATAAGAATATAAGGTTCCTGGCTGGGTCGAATGTTCTGGCTTAGTTGTGGCTAAGTGGAGCGAGCAATATAGACAAGTAAGGGAAGGAAACGCCTTTAAAAGGGTTTTTTTTTTAAGTGACAGACTGACAAAGAATTAACTCTAAACATTATGAACATATCGATTTTTTTCATATATCAAATTTATCTTTGTGTTATATAAAGGACGATGAACATGTTCCTGCAGGATTGTAAGCTAATTTTTCCCCCCAAACTCATTTCCTCAGAGTTCCTCTGTGAACACAATTTGTACACCCGTTTAGGTTGCAGATGCTTATAAAGGGTGTTTTTTTAGTTGTGTGGATATCAATCTGTCAATACTTTTTTCGGAGTTGGTCTTTTTTACAGCTGTCACTTGATTTATGCTCAGTTTGGTTTGCCATTTCATAATGAATAGACTAACTCCTGAACAACGTTTGCAAATCGTGCAAATTTATTACCAAAATAATGGTTCGGTTCGCACGACGCATCGGGCGCTGCGTCCAATATTTCGTTGACATAATCGCCCAGGAATTTATTCGATCCAGCCGCTCCTGCCACTTGCACGAAATCATTTTTAAAACATAATGGCAAACCCTTATCTTTATAATAAAGTTAAATTCTTGGCCAAAACCAAACGTCTAACAAAAACACCCTTTACATTTATTCTAGCTCGATTTTTTCCAGGAATGTCTAACTTGGCTTTATGTAATACCTATACCTTCCCATATGATACGAGTTAAAAAAGATAATAGAAAAGAAGGGATCGATAAATTTACAGCTTCCGCAACCCAATATCCTTTAGGATATTTTTTTTTTTTTTCAATGTTTGAATTTAAATTCCAATCTCAGGAGAACAGGAAAGCTTGCTTTTTGTTACATAAATTTAAAAGGGAGGAACACACAAGGACATACACATTTCATAGGTTTTTTTTTTTTTTGTTGGTAACAAGGAGATTAGGTTATGTTAGGATTAAATTCAGAGAACGCTTTATTGAGCGAGATGAGTATGTCTATTTGTTAGAAAACGTTATAGGATTTCGAAGGAATTTTCCAAGAGTTGTTTTGATTAAAATCCTTTTTTTTTCAATTTCAAACAAATGTTTCTGAGATATAAATTTATATTTTTTTGTATATTCACAGTGAAAAGGCCGACTTAAAATCTCGCTCGGACAGCACCAGTGGCCCACAAGGTGATTCAATATACACCACACCCGCTGGTTTCCATCATCAGCATCATCAACAACATCCAGCTGGCCATCATGGATCTCCCGAAGCAATGAAGGTACGAATGGCTGCAATGATATTACAACCCCCAACTAGGGTCTAGCAGGCAATTAACTCCAATAACAATAGTAGTAACTTAAACAATTTAAATAACTCACCTAACGAAACAAATGCTGCATCCTATGCCTGCAACAATGACGACTTACTCCAAAATGACCACCATGACAATGACCAAGACCAAGACAAAGACATTGACATAACAACACCATCAAAAACTTCTGACAATGAGACGACAGAAAATTTTGACACGACCAGTAATCGTGCCAATAATGTATCAAATAAACCAAAAAGTAGTCCTAGCAAAGACACCAACCACTGCCTAGTCAGCAGTTGTAGTAGATCGAATAGTAGTAGTAAGAGTATTCATAGTAATAACAGTAGTTGTAACAGTAGTACGAGTGATTCTAAGAAAATACCCCCAGACTTACATTCCGATGAGGATAATACGAAAATACTCAATTCATCCCAATCAGACAGGGACATTGTAGACAATAATGATTCAGGAGTTGGCAGTAGTAAGTTGTCAACATCGGTGCCTGCAACAATGGCGGCAACGTTTGGTGGATTGGTATTACCAATGTCAGAGGAGAGTTTATTAAGTAGGCTATCATCGAACAATCCCTTCTTTCGATTTCACAAACAATCACATTCACTCAAAGTGGTACATCATTGCAGTAGGGAGGTCAAAAAGGAATTTCTCACTAAAAATGTGAGAAAAGCCAAGTCTGATTCGAACATTACCAAAGATTGTCTCGATGAGGACTTTTTGTTAGAAATAAGTGGTAAGCAAGTTGTAGATAGAAGTAATAAATTTGAAAGTGATAGCATGGTTATAACAAATCCATTTTCATCAAGCCTCCTCGAAGATCGAAAGAACAAACTGCCATCGGAGACACAAACCATTTTAGTAAGGCCAATTAAAAAGCACCGTTCGGAAAGGTCTTTTCGTCGGTTTTTCGACACAGCCACGTTACAACCGAAAAGCCTTCGAACACCCATCAGCACTGGTGGAAGTGATCACTTTATCTGCCAAAGTCCAGTGAGACTTCAGGACTTTCCAGAATGTCCAGACGGCGACGAAGAGGAACCAAAAAACCGATCGAAGTTGAAACATTTGTCGCTAAGAAAACCGCACAGACCAAACGATCGCCTCAATCCAAACCTGCCTCAGTTGAAAAAACTTAAAATAACCTATCCTGACCGAACTCAAAGTATCCATAGTATACGGGCTGATGTGAAGCCACCACCCTCATCCTATTTCGAAAGACTGCAGTTAAAAACAAAATTAGGCATAAAACGTATCAAGGAAAAGTGCCGAACATTTAAGCATAATTCTGCAGATGACTGTAACCGTGATGCAAAAGATGATAGTTTTAAGTTTATCAGTGATCGCTCAAAGATCAATCACTATGAAACTAAATGCGCCAAACAGGCGCTCTACAAGAGCTACAAGTCTGAGTTGGATTTGACCAAGAATCTTCACTATTTGGATGCATATTTGCAGCAGAACTACGATGAAAATCTGAGTGGATACAAAAAAGCTTCACATTCTGTTGGTAGGGTTGCGGGTTCCAGATTGTTGAGGCATAAAGATGAAGCCAAGGTGAAAGCACACAAGCGCAGTATATCGTGTGGGAAGGTTGTTGGAGTGCCTCAGGGAAGTAGTAGTTATGAGACTGTTGGAACCCTGCCAATCACCACCAAGACTGTTGAAGAACATTCCGATTCATTGAGCAGTAGTGATTATGCATCGGTTTTTAGTGAGCCACCAGATTCAGCTACACCGGAGATTATTGAGCCTCCGATTCGGTATGAACATCCGAGGATATCAGAGTTTTTCTATGACAATTTGGCAGCATATGCTTCGGAACAGGATCAGTTCTTCTTGGAATCACAAAGATTTTATTTAAACGACGAAGAAGAAGAGGAGGACGAAGACGAACGTACACTCCAGGTCATGGTAGATGATTTTGAGTTTCCCAACAATCTTATAGTTGACACAAGCAGCTGGTATCAACAGCAAAATGACGACCGGAACATCTTAATATACGACACCTCTTTTCCAGACGGAAGCCGAGGATTCTATAATGACTCAAGACCAGGAAAATATGAGAACTACCTGGAACACTACAATCGGCATAAAAAGAAAACAACGGCTGAACTAACTCCTGAGGATTACCGGTCTGCGAGAACTAGGAGAAACCTCGGCGGGATTGAGTATTCAATGTCAAAACTCAAGACCTCTGATGGCATTGATATACCACCTGCAAAAAACAGGCAACCAGATTTCTTTGCATCCTCCGATGACTGCGGTGACGTGAACGGTGATAGTATGCAATTACTGTCAAAATCCCATCCAACAACGCCTTACACGCCAACATCATCATCCTCGTTATCAACGCTCGTTCTATCGTCATCCCTACAGCCACAAAACCAATTGCATCCGCAGAGTCGTTATCACCGTCAGAAGAGACACCACGTGCCGCCGCCACCGAATTCCTTATCACAACGAACCACAACGAGCAACCACACCGGTGGCAGTGGTGCCAATGCAGCTGCTAACAATCAACACCCGTCAATGACAACAAATCGCAGCAGCACACAAGCAGTTCCTCCTCCGCGTTACAGCTCCTCGCATAATCACAACAACGATACGAACCATCATCATCATTCTGCGAACAACGACGAGGAAGATGACAATGTGTCATCAATTCAAATTGCCAGCGGTTTTGGGCCATCGAATCTGGCCACGACACCACAAGGAGTACCAACAAAGTCGTTCTCATCGACATCGGCATCATCATCGACAACCTCATCTTCTATAGGTGGTGGTGGTGGTAGTGGCGGTAATAGTGCGACGGCGACAACAATAAAACTCCCTGCATCGTTAGCATCCCTTTCAGGAGGAGGACAAGCAGTTACCCTGACGCCAAATTCCACAACGAATCGTTATATTTTGGAAAATATTCGCAAATACTACCAACACCAACACCAGCATCAACATCAACAGCCGCCGCCATCTTCTCTCAACTCATCTACCACCAACTCATCATCGTCATCGTCGACAAACTCGTCATCGGTGTCACAGCAGCATCAACAAAAGATACTCGCACTCCAACACCATCACCAGCAGCAGCAGTTGTACCAATCCAAGCAGCAGCAACTAGCCGCTGCTAGCACTGGTCTTAGTACTGGTGCTGGGGGAATATGGCATCAGCAGGGTGGCCAATCCCCAATGTCGACAACGAATCATTTTCGTCGCAGTTCAACCACATCGAACGCGTCATCAGATAATTTTGACAGTTTTATTGCTCAACGGAATGGCGGCATTTCCGTTGGTAGTAGCAGTAGCAATGGCGGTGGAGGTGGTGGTGGTGGTATTGGTGGTGGTTCCAGTGATATTGGAAGTATAAAGAGATCATCATATCGAACGTCATCGATTCAACGAAACGGTTATCATGGTGGCAGTAGTGATTTGAATAAATCAAATGCGGTGATTACAGGAAATTACTTTATTGGTGGCGGCGATGCCATGAATAACGGTACCAATGCGCATAGAGAAAAATATATAAGTTCAATGGGTAGACCATACACAACCAGTAGTAGTAGTAGTAGTAGTAAGTTGAGTCCAAACTACAAGTCATCAAGGGAGAATTATATTCTCGAATATGAATGTTAGCAGCGGGTGATAAATACTCGTATGGCAGCCGCAGCGGGCGGTTAAATTCGGAGAGAATAAAATTAATTGAAATTAAAAAAAAAAAAACATTACCAATTTTGTAAAATATTAAAATTAAGCAGAGACAAATTTGTAAATAAGTGGTTAAACTTAAAAATAACTTAAAATAATATTGTTGTCGATTTTTTGTATTAAGTTTTGTACATTTAAATATTAAGGTTGAAAGTGTGGAGATGAAGTGTTTTGCAAAGTCAAATTAGTATAGTGCCCTACTCATATCAATATATGTAATATCGTTTTTTTTAGAACTTAGATATACATTTTTATTTTATTCATGTTTTTGATTGTCCCAAATACATATGTTTTTATGTCCTTCAAATAATGTTTTTGGTCAAGCATGCATACAAAAACAAAAGAACCAAGGCCGGGTTTTGAGAAAAGCTTGATATCACAGAAGTCTAAATTCTTAGGAATTTAAGTCCTGGAAAGCTTTTTAATTGTTTGAAAATTGGATCAAGAAAAGTTAAACAAAAAACCTTTCATAATTCGAACACTTTCCAATTAAATGAAAACGTTGATATAAGCAATCGGTTCTACTTTCAAATATCTCGGAATGTCCTTTGTAATTGCTTGGTGGAGGCGAATGAGTAAGAAGTCTCAGGCATCCTTTAATATGAAACCCCAGATTTTGAAAAAATCAAGTGAAAAATGAAAACTAAAAAAAATGTAAGGCTTTTCGCTTTCTTTTATGAATTTAAACGATTCTTTTCACTCTCACTGCGTCTTGAAAAAAAAAGGATTTCTTTAAAACAAAAACATCCATTGAAAAGTAATAAGTGGAACTCTCAATATGTCAACCGGTCAGAGAAGAGGAAAATATAAAACAAAGAAAATATCATTCTTGCCATTATGAAAAACATATTCGAAAATTGGGGGCTCGTCCGGGATCTTTTTTGCGAACAAAAAAAAACGCGAATATTTTCATCGTTTATTTGTTCATAAACAGTGATCTACAGATCCTATCAAAGATATCAAGTTCCACTACACTACACTAAGGTCTATGCCAGATCCATTTTGGGATTAAACCTATCACTCTGTTTATTAAAAAAAAAGAATCGCGCCAATCGACCCTAAATTATTTTGGGCTAACGACTCTTCTTGGATTCATCGGAAAATGCAATTCTCTTTCATTCCTAATGCCAGTAAATTTTCATAGGGGAATGGCTGGCAGTGTGAGTCACCTGGCAATTTAAGATCTTCCTGTTGACGTTCTGCTGAGTGTTTTGAAACAGCTTTGAGCTTTTTTTGTTTCAAAGTATTTATTACTTTAAGTGCTGGTGCTATGTCAAAAGCACTTCTAATATGTAGCTGTCCCTCTGGCGATATACCTACTCCTATAAAATTTGGAATCCCAAAAGATTCCCCATGTCCATTCATCAATAGAATAAAAAATTTGATCCTCTTGCTTGATGAAATACATTTATTGAGTGAAATATTGCAGCATCGCTCATCATCAAATGAGGTCTTAAAAACTGTGATTGCTTGTTATTGCTTCATTTTCTTATGTTCCATCTATTTCTTCCTTTAATTGACCCCATTTTGTAAACAAAAAACTTATTCATTGAAACCATTTCAATTATAAAATTTGTACGATATATGCATTTATGAAAAGTCTACGCTTAAAAATCAACAATTTTTAGCTTGTCACTTATGTACTTTATCGATGAAATCAATTATTTTTCAAACATAAATCTCATATCAAAACAAATCAATTTACTTTATGAAATAATAAATATTAAAAATATATATATATATATTATTATAGTATATATCAAAATGTTATCAATTACATAACAAATAAAATATTGTTCTATATTACTTAAAAGCCCTACGATACATTGAAAACAACTGACAATAAATCTAATTCAATTAATAAACATTGTTAATATATGTATAAATTATTTATAACATAGTTACCTATTAAATGTAAGCTTAAGCTATTTATATACATAAAATATTAAATATTTAGATTAATTTAATACCAAAAAAAAAACATTAACTGAGGTGAAATATCATATTTGAGCTTCCAATATATAAATAAAAATCTACAAAAAACAACAACAGTTAAAAAATCTAAATGATCTATATTTAAAAATATTAAGTGTACATAATTAATTATTATTATATTTTATGTAAAATAATAATCATACAAATTTTTGTTTACTCCGCTGGGAGTTTAATAATGTAATATAATATTTCTCGTACTTAATTGCTGTCAGTAATATTTTTGATTTTGGTTTTTATACTTCCGTCCAAATGGTGCGCACAAAAATTTAAAATTAAAAACAAAATATTTCATGTAAATTTATGTTTCACATGGCAGAACATATTTTCATAAAATTATGTTTCATATCCATTAACGAGACCAGAATTATATTTTTTTTTATATAAATGATGACTTTAAAAAAAAAAAACTAATTAGTGGAATGATTTTGTGAAATCGATGGAATGGGATTTTGAATTTATTAGGAAATGGTAATGCAATAAAATATGGTTGGAATTACAATGAATTATATATTTTATGCAATCAGGAATTATTCGAATTTGGAGGAATGAGAATTTTTCGAAGTCTATTTTTCCCCTTAAGCTTTGGGTAGTTGATGGATTTATATAAATGTAGATGTCAAGACTTAAACTTTTGACTTTTTACGACTCTCATTTAATTGAAACTTAATTGCTAATAGCTACGTAGTTGCGGTCAGTTTATTAGCTTATCAAATGGAAATTGATTTTTGAGACACCCTGTCGAAATATCTTAATTGAAAAACAAGTTAAGAATAAATGTCCACCGATGCTATAGTACAGTTAGAGTTAGGAGGTAGTTTAAAAGTTTTTTTTATTGAAAAGTTAATCATAAGTTTCACTTCTTAAAATGAAAGAAGGTATGGTGAATTGGATAACCACCACAGGAAATTTTTCACACACTTTTGTGTAACTACTTAAGACCATCTTTTTTTGATAAATACTTCAATATTTATGTTTCCAATACTTAAGCCTAGAACTTACCTCCTGTGAAGTGGAAAATGAATACGTTCCACTTTCTTCACCACTCCATCTTCATATTTCATTTGCCAAAGTGTGACCACATGAGACTTGGAAAAGTGTATCAAAAGGGATGGGAGAAATTTAAAATTTTCCACAGTCTCCAAAGATGGCTTCCAGAGATGAACTTTTTCGAAAAGTTGTATTGAAGAAGGTCTTGCCACTTTCTCTTTACTTGTTACTTTCACTATCTCACAAATAACATTTTGATGGAATTCGAACCCAGAACCTTTGGAGTAGCAGTCCAACACACTATAACTACTACATCACGGGACACTGTCCTTGAAAAACTTTTTCGGAAAATAATAAACCGTGGAAAATAAAGTTGCGAAATATGCAATATTCTATTTTGATTTTCAATCGAACTATGCGGCTGTGGAAACAACTATGTATAATTGCGCTATATAAATGTAATCCCACTTCTCAATCCACAATTCAAAATGACACAAGAGCATAAAACCGCATTCCAGCATGCGTCAGCAATATCAATGAAATGAATTACATCGCTACAATCAACACAAGCGACACATTTGAGTTGAAAAGCTAGGATCCATAAGTTAACCAAACTAAGACCAACATTTCAAAAGCAAAATGGTGAATGTTGGAATTTCTGATGGCTGTACTAAGATTTAACTATAAAATGATAATTTTCCTTTCATGGGATGGATGTATAGGCTGAAGTTAAGTGACCGTTCAGTCAGTGGATGTAGTACTCGGTTTCTACTCAAGAATTGTGTGTTCGAGTCATAGCCTGGCAGTTTCAGCTGGATGCCTGCCGGCCGTGTGATTTTTAGTGAGATAAATGTCACTTTAATACTAGCAAAAAAATTATTTCCTTTTTATTCTTTTCTATTTTTGAGTGGAATCCATTTTTTTCTCATTCCAAAGCTTTCATGTTGAAACAAATGACTCACTTCACACCATGTCTCAAGACTTTTCCAAGCTCGTCAAATTTTACCAGATTTAAAATATGACATGAAATAGGTTGTGGAACGTATTCAACACTATGCTTAAGGACTATTCACATGAAAGCGACCAACGACCAACGAATAAACGAACATTCGTCCATTTTGACGTTTCATTCACATGCAATTTATTTTATTCGTTGCGAACAACGAACGTCATATCCGTATATCACAATTGAACAGTGAGATTTTGAGGTTAGTCGCGCACGAATAATTTATTCGTTGCAATGTGGATGGCATGTGGAACGCGAATAGGGTTTGACAATTCGTAACAGTCAGATTGAAATTAGCGACGAACAACTTGTTTTCATTAAAATTTCTTTTTTCTTCAATCAAAATGAAAATTTTAGCATCTCAACATTACATTTAATGAGTTTCTATCATTTTGAAATAGTTTTTGTTGCAAAATATTGCTTGGAAGTGTGGAAAATCTCATTTATTTCTTCATTCGTTCATTCGTTGGTCGCTCTCATGTGAATAGACCTTTATGAGACAGTACACAGTTCGTCATGAATTTCACAACTTTATATCATTGTAAAATTATAAATATTTCATGAAATAGATTGTGAATCGTATTAAAAACTTTAAAAAATTGTTATATACAATTCACATTGAATTGAAACCTTGAAAAACATAAATCTGAGAGAAAGAGACAACAGTGTCTAGATAACGAAGAACCGAACAAAGGCAAACGAAGATGATAGAAAGATTCCTGCCTTCAATTACACTAATCACTTAAAGTCTAAAAGCTAGCTACGTAAAATAGTATAGTAGTAAGTTAGTCTGACATACTATCATTAATAATAAATTGATCCGGTCACCTGGCACCTATCCAGCAGGTACAAAAAAATGGGGTTTTTGATTATATTGGCTTATATTTCAAAAACAGTGAGCTTTAGGCAAAAAACATTTTAGCAAACTTATAGCTTAGTAAATTTAAAATAAAATTGCTAACGAAAGTTTTTGCATACCATTTGGAAGTTATGTATTTATATCACTTCAAAGTTTTTTGTGGTTCTCAAAAGTATGCAATGTTTTTAGGTGCTTTACCGCCAAAATTATTTGTCAAACAATATATAGAGATCTAGATTTCTTGTCATGCTATAGCTTATTATGTATTTAATTACAATATTAGTTTAAAAGAACACCTGAAAACATTGCATACTTTTGGGAACCACATACAATTTTTGAAGTGATATAACTTCTAAAGGTAGTTCCACACTATCCCACAGTGTAATACGACATGTCAAAAATGTTTGATGGCACAGGTGTATAATAGTGTGGAAACAGAATATGACAGCGCAAATCTCATACGATTTGACATGTGTTTAGATCTGAAATATTTTTTTAAGATTGAATGTTAAACCATCACACATTCCTTCATTTTTTTCCTTTTTTTTTACATGTCGTAGTACACAGTAGGATAGTGTGGAACTACCTCAAATCGTAAATAGTATGCAAAAACTTTGCTCGGCGATTATATTTGAAATTCAGTAAGCTATAAGTTTAAAACATGTTTTTTGTCTAAGGCTCACTGTTTTTGAAAAATAAGTCAATATAAGCAAAAACCCCATTTTTTGACCTTTTTTGGTCTACCACTCTTACACCCACCGCTGGTCAGGTGCCAGTGCCAGGTGACCGGATTAGGACACTGTCAATTATTTCGTTATACGAGTACAAACTGCCTGGCTAAGGCCATATATTTGACAAATTGATTCACCCCCTCCAATTTAGATGTATTATTATGTTATTCAAATTGTTTTTAGTGTCTAACCCAAAAAAATGTATAAATAAATAAAATTCTCCGTGAGGAAGTACTTGCGGACATTCTTATCCCGTCCAAGGTAAAATACGAACCTAGGACACGCGACAAACTTTCCCGAAAAAGAAACGATATAAACAATTTTAATTGCGATGTTTATCAGTTTCCTGATTGAATCAAATAACAAATAAGCCAACTTTCCTCTGACATTCACTACTACCAACCAACAATCGTAAAAAAAAAACAACAACAACAACATGAACTAAAATAGTTATTTCAATAATATAAACACAAAAAAAAAAAGGATATCCTTGACCATTAGACTGCAGGCACTTTCATTTCACAGTCAGTACTCTACATCAGTTTTACTAGACGAACAACCTTAAAATAAAAATGATAGTCCCAGCCCAGGGAAGAATAGTAAGAAAAGAATTCATCAGTAAAAATACACTATAGGTAGGTACTAAAGTTCATTAGAACAAACTTACAAAAAAAATAAGGACTCTCAAGTTAAACGAACAAAAAATCCCAAACGAGTAACTTTCAAAATGTGAGAGAGAAAAAACTTATTTAACCAATAAAACAACGACTGATGACTGCAACAAGGACGATGAATAAACGTTACAAACAATGAAAACACACACACAACAACAAAAAAAGAACATCTACAATCAAACGAATAACTTCTACGAGTATGGTAGATAATTTTAACTCTATATTTGCCTTGTGATTTCTGTTTTTTTTTTCTGAACATTTTTTTTTTACCTTAATAGCTGAGATCATTGTCAGGACTTGAAAAAACTTTTATCCTTTTTTGTTTTGTTTTGTTCATTCTTTAACTTATTCGTTACAATTTTTTTTTCTTGTCTTCTCGTTTTTTGCTTTCTGCGTGTCCTTTTAATCATCCTCAGTTTGTTGTTAAAATACTAAATTAAGGATAAAACTTTCTAGAATATTCATTTGTTTTCTTCGAAGAAAGGATGCGAAGAGAAAAATAACTAATTTTAAGGATAGTCAGGTTGGTTTATTATTTTTAATGGACAAACAAAAAAATAGAGAAGAAAGTACTTTTTTTTTAAATAAATTTATCACTCTTATTAGGAAGGACTGTTGTTTTTGTTTGTTATATTATTTAGTCCTTATTTTCTTACTATTTTTTGTAAAAAAAAAAAAATTTTAATTTTGCTGTTGCACCTTGGCTTTTTGTTCAACAAACTGAATTGATTTTAGTTGAGGACTTATTTTCCTAGGCAAATTTAGGACTTTAATTTAAAAATTTTATGAAAAAAGAATGTCACTAGGACGAAAGAAAAACAAATATCTAGGGCAATAGATCCTCCATCACAGTACCTATCCCAACCTTATTTTTGGGGTGGTTGTCCCTTGAAGGACTCAAAATATTATCCTTATCCATTTTTCAAAACATGTTGCATTTTTATCTGAAAGTACATATTTTTATTTGTTATTTTTTGAACTTCTTCGTCTGAATGTGTGTTGATCCCCATCCCATTGTCCTTTTTGGTTCAAAAACATACCAATTTTTTTTTATCTTCTCTGTATGTGGCTTTCGTTCTCTCAACTTTATTTATTTTTTTTTTTATTCTTTTGTCTGCCTGAAAATTCGTCCTGCAAAAAACACACACTCTATGTACATATTTATAAATTGTAATGGCTAACTTTTCAAGCATAGCCACCCGTGCAAAATTGTCTTATTTATATAAAATTATACAAAAAAAAAAAAACTACGTGCATTGTGTGTTTGGTCTTCTTCGTCCTTTATTTTGATTTGTTATTTCTTTTGTTCATTGTTCATCATCCAGCAAAGTTTGTGCTGTTTTTTTTTTTTTTAAGTTGATTTTCTTAGTTGGCAACGTTAATCAATGTCATTCGAGATGGCAGTTGGAATAAATTGTTGTTTTCGTCCTTTATTGTCAACAGGATTCTTGTTATTTTTTTTTTTTTATTCCTATCTTCCCTTTTATTGTTGTAAATTGAATGAATCAATGAGAAATCCTCTTGCGTGCACATGACTTTTTTGAGGATAGTCCTTAATTTTGTTCATTTTTACCAATCAAATTAAATCAATAATTGAGTGTCAACGTTTTTTTTTTTTTTTAATTAAATTTATTCCTTCAAACAAAAATGGATGACAATTTTTTTTTGGTTTGCTCATTATTACACAATTTAATTAATACCAACAATAATAATTATTATAATGATGATGAAATGCATTTGGCTGGGCACGAGACGAATACCTCGTTTTATTTTTCTCTCTCTTATTGTATTGCTCCTTTTTGCAGGTTGAAAATTTTTAAGTGTCATATTTGAAGACAAAAATACTCATTTACATTTACAAAAAGCAAGTGCACTAACGATACGATCACCGTTCAATTTCATATGATTTACATATTCATAAATGTATTTTTTTTTATTATTATTTTGTATAATGTCCTTAATTAATTTTTTTTTCTTATAAATAAAATGAAATATATTGCTTGAAAGGTAAGATTGTTTTTAAAAATTTATTAATAACATAAAAGCACACATATTTTAGGAATGACATAAATTTTGTTTTAATAATTCGTATCCTAGGTGGTTTTAAGGCATCTAATTTCTTTAACAAAATTATATTTTTTCATTAAAATATTACCAGAAAATATCAGCTACACAAATAAATATTTTATTGCAGAATAATTTTTTACAAAAAATTTTTAAGATCTTACTGAAATTTTTGTGTATGTCAAACTGCGTTACTTCGGAAAAGTAGAGTAAAAATCAGTGATGCCATTTTTTTTTGGAAAAAAAAGAGAATGACAAATTTCAAAAATGAGTATATTATTTTCGAGTGAATTCAGAGATCAGCCAATCCAATTAAAATCAAAATCTAATTAAATTAAATATACGACTGGGTCGCCTGAACATATAGGTAAACGACAGAAATGGTGATCTTGAATCTCTGTTAACAAGCTAAAAATTACAGCCAAAGCATTTCTTAAGAAAAAAATCAAGTTTAGAGTCTACAAACGTTTTCAAAAATTCTGATTTTGAAATATTTAATTCACATAAAAGACACACAACAAATGTTTATCAAAATCGGTCGAGTATTTTTCTGATATTAGCAAATCATATCTATGGGAGGTGCCGTTATAAGGGTTTTCCTAAAATTTAACTTTCAAATTAAAGGCAGACTATCCGTTCTACACGCAGGAAAAGAATAAGTAGAAAGTTATAGTGAGAAAGGTTGGTGGGAAAATAAAATAATGGTTTAGGAATTTGGATAATCACAAAACAGGGCAGAACAGCAAAGTGTCAAATTGCAGGGGTGCGAACAGCTGGCAACGCTCTTTTGGAAGTCTCCAACATGTGGATCATCTTTGCTTTATACGCGCCATTAAAATAGGCCTAGTTTTACAAGTAATTGTATGGTATTAATGTTTGAATAGGATTTGAAGCGTGTGGTCCAATTTTCATTCACGTAAAATCAATTGGATGAACGATAAACGAAATACAATGCTGCACATGATGTGCAAACTTTTTTGCAGCGTGACTGTATTCATGATGAATCACTTGGCCAAACTTACATCTAAATAACTGATACCTGTCATATTTATCATAAGGAAAACAGTGTCGCCAATTTACTGCTAAGCCAGTTATAAACATTTTTTTAAATCGATTTAGCTTTTTTTTACTTAAGCTTCCCAAATATATTTTGTATCCCAGTTAAAATCATTTTTCAGTTTCCATCTTTAAAAATAGTTCTAGAGGAAAAGACTTCTCCGTATTAAAAAAATGGACAAATTTAAAATGCAAAAAAGCAAACATATTTTTTGCACATTGTGTTCAACTTTCTCAGTCTGTTTTTGTATCAAATTTCCACAAAACTTTTTTCTTAAAAAAAAACTGAAAAAAAAACAATTTTGTACGATAGTCGTTGTCATTGTATAGACATAACATAATGACATAAAATCGCACCAAAAGTTTTATCAAAATCATAAGAGTCGTTTTTTTCTTCATTGACCTATTGTTAGACTTCTTTTAATAATATAAGAAGAAAATTGAAAGCCTCGTATATCCGTGGCTAAGTTGTGAGTTTGTCGGACTGATATCACTTCACCTTAGTTTTTCTTCCAGGGCACTGCCTCTTGCAAGAAAGTGACAAATCTTTCAAAGGTAAGATCTTAAGAAAAAAATGTGTGTGGTTTTATGAAACCACGATGCAAGTGAAACTTTTTTCTAATCATTGTCATTTCGAACTATTTTTGGTTTTTCCCTTTTTACCGGATTATTTGACTCACTAGCTGATCGGTGTAAGTCACGATCAAGTTAACAACAACATTAACATGAATACACTGATCAAAACACACACTGAATATAAATGTTACACCGTCAGCTGCGACATGCGACTGATGAATGAAAAAATTTTAAGCGATACAAAAAAAGTTTCCCTTTAAAAAAAAGCATTACAGCTAGCAGTTCTGGTTCCGCAATAAATTTTAGGTGCCATCCATTCCTGCAGAATTTTAACTCACACACATAAATGGTTGAGAGTGTAAGTCCTCTTGGAACAATTGAAAAGAACACTTTGTACTTATGTTCTGGTAATAAATTCTACCAGAAAATAAGTACCAACATAAAACAGAAATTCAAAACAAAAAGTCTCGTTGAAAGTTTTATCAAGATCGTAAGAGCCGTTCTCTAGGAATGCCGTTTAGACTGTTTACAGACAGACGAACAAGTAGGTAGGTATAAGTATAATTAACGCAACTGTTTTCCACAAATTTAAGGACTGCCAAATGCTAAACACAACATATCAACTTAAGTAATGTTCACATGAGAGCGACCTACGAATTGACAAACTGGTGACCAAATTATATTTTAAGCATTTATACATATAGCTTATTTCTTAGCTTAAACTTTTACCCAACGATAGAGTTTGAATTTCAAAGTATGTTAGAATAATAAAATAGGTAACTTTTATCGTTAAAATAAGTAAAATTGCATTAAATAAACAGTTCACTACGAACTGCAAATTGTTTGCTACGAACTGTCTGCTGCGGGTGGCAATGGTACAGTGGGCGTAGTGCTTGGTTGCTAACCTAAGAGTTGTGGGTTCGAGCCCCAGCCTGGGCAGCAATTTTTATTTATTCCCCCCAGTTTCAACTGGACGCCACCCGTGGGATTTTCTTGAGATAAATATCATCTTATTCTCAATCCATTGTACCAACAAAAATTCTTTCCTATCTTTCTATTCCTTCTAACTTATGCCGTGCAGTTTGCATTCAAAAAACCTTAGGTAGGTAGGTAGGTAGAGATGGCGGTTCTAATTTGAGTTGAAAAACTCCTTAAAAGAACCCAATTAGCGCTGGTGTGCGCCGTTTTGTTACCATTAACCAAACAACTTAACGGAGGCTTAGACGGATGTGATGGTATGTGTTCCACGGAGAAGGACGGGAAGAACTAGTTTTCTTTTGGAGAGGTGACTCAATCTACCAGACCAAACCATAGGACAGTTCCATGTAGCCCAATTCCAGACTTTATGCCACCTAGGCAGGTTGCTGGTTGGTAAAGGTACACTGGTTCTGTCCAGGGTTGGTCCAGTACGCGGGCTTGGCGCAGAAGCCCCCCAAGAAACACAAAACCGCCACCTAGGCGAGATGTATGGTTTTTAAGAGGGCTTCCCCGTCAAGAAAAACGTGATTGATTAGAGGGATTGTGAGAAAAGGACTACGAGAGGGAAAGGAGGGAAGGGGAGACAATTGTAAGCCACCCAGTCACCCTTAAGTCGGTTTCAAGCAACCAAACTCCAGACTATATGCCACCTAGGCAGGGTGCTGGTTGGTAAGGTCGTATTGAATCCGTCAAAAAGGGCTGGCCAAGTAGGGGGGAGGTAAGATAATTGTAAGCTGCCAGAATACTCCCAGGTCGACTTCAAGCAGCCAGACTCCAGACTATATGCCACCTAGGCAGGGTGCTGGTTGGTGAGGGAACATTGAAATCGTGCAGGGAGTTGTCCTTGTAAAAGGGTCCAGCATAGGAACCACCCAGATCATACCCCACCACCTACATAGGTGAGATGTATGACCCTCAGATGGGTCCCATGCTGATCCCCTGATTGCTTGATTGGGACTAGAAGGATTTTAAGAAGAGGGATGGGATGAACTAGTTGGGGATGTGATTGTCGGGATAGACGATATATTTATAGCCATTTTGTCGCATTCAGGAAATTAATCAAATCTTTGATTTTTTTATTTGACAGTTCCCCAAGGTCCTCGTAAAAATCTCCACCCAGGGTTCGCATCCTGATGCGAGATAGAGCTGGGCATTTGCACAGTAAGTGGAAAACAGTTTCCTTCTCTGCTACATCTCTACAGGATCGGCAGTAATCGTTGAAAGGAATACCAATCCTTGCAGCATGCACCCCCACTGGCCAGTGGCCCGTGCTTATTGCTACCACCCTGGCTATATCAAAAAACCTTACAAGCATATAGTTAAAAAAGAAAAAAAAAAAACTGTCAAATTCTATTTGCGTTCCACATACAATCCACATCGCAACAAATAACATGACATGACATGAAGTTCGTTGGTCGCAGTCGCAACAAAAACAAATAATTTCATGTGAATGAAACGTCAAAATAGGCGAATAATCGTTCATTCGTTGTTCGTTCGTCGCTCTCATGTGAATAGTCCTTTAGGGTTCCTTCTACCGAATAGTCTCCTAGAATCCTGTCGTTTTAGTTCAAAATTTCGATTAAAAGTCCTTTTCAAATAAAACTGAACATGTTTGGCATTTGCAATTTCTCCAAATCCTCTGTGTTTTCAATCCCAATCCAAAGTTCTCAGTACATATTTTCAAAGTGATACCTACAAAATTTAGAATTGTATATGTGGATTTTTGCAGTTCAACTTAGACCACACCTTTTCATAAATATTTACCCCCAAAACTTTTCGCTTAACAAAGTCTGAAATATTTTAAGTCAAAATGCACCATGCAATGCAGTTGGCCAAACAAAATTTTAACATTTTAATAAATTCTTTCATTTAACAACCTCAAACTTCAAGAGCCAGCGATTTGAGGTGGTTTTTTCCTCCTTCTCTTTCTCCGACGTCGCGTTCGTCTCTTTATAATGCGCCACATTAATCCGCAATGTTAAACCCAAATTTTAACCTCAACTTTACCCACTACCACCGCCGCCGCGCCACCAGGCAAAGTCAGAGTAATGCTCGTTAAAATCAAAAACAGCCCTAAGCTTCCATTAATTCGAAGGCGATGCATGCATACATAGCACATACATACCTACACAATACCCATACAAAGATATAAATACATTCTTGAAGGATACGTAACGGACTACAACAAAGTCCTGCAATAAATTTCGGTACAAATTTAATAGGTTTTCATCGTTTTATTTTATAGAGAATGGAGACTGGTTGAAATTTTTGTTGGCCATAGTTTCCACAGAATCATGGGGACGACGACGGACTGTTTATGAAAAGCGAAAACAACTGGCCACTGCAAATTTTCCTTTTCAAGCCACTAAGCCTTAAGTACACACACACACACACGTACACTCGTTGTTGCTTACATTTTGAGGTAAGATTGTTTGGAGTTGGGTTTTCGTTTTGGGAATATATTTCGAAATCCTGTGCCCAGTCCCCATATACCTTCCCACATACAGTACCAACAAATTCTGAGACTCATACTTGGGACGAAACAAAGTATTTTTGAGGGTTATTTTATTTTGGAATACTAGAAAATGTTTTGTCCTGCAGCAGGGTTTATTGGACCTGCAGGTTATACTCTTTATTGTGAAAATTTAGAGAAATTCGGTGTGGTGATGGTGGAGGTGGTACGTGGTGGCTGATGGTGAGTTCCGAAGCCACACAATTTGCACACAATTGCCCTGTTATTATGATGCGATAAAAGATTCGGTGGATGAAAAACTAAGTGCACACTGTCCACGACAAAAGTTTTTTGCGCAATAGGTTTTGTTGTTTAATGGCAATTTCTATTTTAAATTGGAGTCCTTTTAAATGGTCCTTTTCAGAAATAATCACACACGGGATACTGGTTAGTTTTTTTCTTTATTTTTTGTGTATAACTGATTTTGTGGACAAATTTTTCGGATTTAACTAAAACAAGTTAGGGAGGTAGAAAATTTGTAGGAAGATTGTGTAAAAGGATTCTGATGATTATTGGGCTTTATGTGTTTGGATTTTATTTAGATTAAATGGCAACGCTTTTTGAGGGTTTCAGTTTAGTTTTTTTCTGGAAACTTCAAACATTTTAGAGCATTACAATCCCCAAACTCCACCTGGTTTTCTGTTTGTATGTCTTTGAAAGTTTTCGGATTGAATTTAAGAGTTATCGCTTTAAATGTAAAAAGAACGGGTGTCGTTCTTTAACTTTGGAAACTTTTTTATAAACTTACCTGAAAAGACAATCCTTTGGCTTCATTGCATGTCGAGTGCGTGTAAAAAGTTTGTAACCAGAAAATTTTAGTTTAACTTGCATGCACTTTCTAAATTCACTCGACAGTGTGGGTAGGGTTTAACGTCCGAATTTGTTTTTACTTTTGCAATAAATTGTCCTTTTGTATAATCCGGCCAGGACCTCAAGCCGCTGTGTCCTATATTCATGGACGCATTTTATTACTGTTAACTGATTAAACAACGTGTGAATTTAGTGTGGAAAATGGTGCTCTTCAACTGTCAACCAGCCTCCATTTTGTTTGGTGGAGAGCATAGTTTAATACATTCTGCGGAAGAAAGTGCAAAAGTCTTTTAAAGAAGCAATGCGATTTTGCGAAGACATATTTTTCTTATAAAACGCTAGTTTGCAAGGCCCATGTACGCCGTTATGTACGGAGTATGGAAACGTTCCAATGCTAGCCTCGATTTCTACTGTGGTACGGGTGCGAGTGGTCCAAGTTTGAATGACTCTTCCTCATAGTTTCGACTGAATTTGAGCGATGACCTGTGTAATGTTCACCTTAATGGCATTGGTCAATTGTGAGTTATTTGTAAAGGGTGTTTTTTTAGACGTGTGGTTTTCCATCTGGCATTTTTTCGGAGTTGGTCTTTTTGACAGCTGTCACTTGATTTATGCTCAGTTTAGTTTGCCATATCATAATAAATTGACTTACTCCTGAACAATGTTTGCAAATCGTGCAATTTTGTTACCAAAATCATCGTTCGGTTCGCGCGACGCATCGCGTCCTACGTCCAATATTTGGTCGACATAATCGCCCAGGAATTTTTTCGAGCCAGCCGCACGGCCTTCGTGGCCAATAATTTACGTCACCTCTGTGAAGTATAAGCTTTCAATCAAATAGTTCTTGCAAAATGTCAATCGTGGCATCCAATGTGTGGTACTCGTATATGACTTGGTTATCATGGCCCTGTAGCGCTTGCCGTTGACCATCCTACCACCGCGACCGCCAACAACGTTTTTGAAAAAGTACGGACCAACGACGCCACCGGCACTAAATCCACACCAAATTTGTTTGAGAATTTCTTGTCACCTGGTGAACCTCGTGTGAGTTAGTGTCGTCCCATCTAGAGCAATTATGCTTGTTAACACAGCCATACATATAAAAATGCGCCTCGTCTCTCAAGATGATTTTTCGCCTGAAATTGGGTGCCTCGAGTGTAGTCCTGACACAAAATTAGCCAAGTTGAAGTTTGTGAAAGGTGGAGTTCTTGTTCATGGCGAGGAGTCCACTGCTTTATTTTCTGAGTACATTTTCACGGACCTCGGCGGTGGCCATCAAACGTTGAAGAGTCGACTGTGGTAAAGCTACTACGTCTAACGTAAAGAAAACGCGCAAACTGGGCAACGTCAACACAATAACTAGCATCCATATTAATGATAATTATTTTTATCGTTTAGAAGTACTTTTCAGTCTTGCGTCAGATTCTGAATATCAAGATGGCCGTCACATGGCGCTACAATCTACCCGCACCAGTTGAACAATTTTTTATAAAGGCTTCACGAAATATTATGTTCATTATGTTCATTAAAAGCATGTTTGCCCACCTTAAAGTACGAAATTTCTTTTTATTCACCAAAATCGAAGACATGGACATGAAAAATTCTTTAGAAATCATAAAAACCTTGAACCCTCGAACTGAACAGATCCTGGAACCATAACAATAAAGCAGAATTCGAGTAATTCTGAAATGAATTAGAAATTAAATAATTGCCATTCTTCAACCCCTTCAATTTCAAAAAGGAATTTAACTCTTGGCATTAATATTTCATCTCTAATGTTTATTAATTCGTTAAACATCAGTCAGGATCAGGATTCAGGGCCCTTACAAGAATTCTCACACCCCACCATCACATTCCTGCCTTGCGACCAAAACAAATACCACTAAATTAAGCTGCCCACCGCAATACATAACACCAAACAAAAAACAGAAACACCTAAAAGTAGACTATCAATTCATTAATTAAAGAAAAGCCAACTTGCACCCAAAAAAACACTCCATCATTTGATTGTGGTAATTAAATAAAACTTCGAAACACAACAAAATATAGGGACGAAAAAAAAATAGAAATAAAATCCTGCGAAACAATAAACTTTGCCGAGTTTTAGATGAAGTTGAGGTTCGACTTCGACTTTGGCTTCGACTCTATAAACAACTTGCCAACAAATGCCACTTCAATTGAGTGGGAATCGCACTCGCACACAGGAAGAGGCTTAAACTTTTCTCTTTTCTAACGGCAAGATGATTATTGTGGCATAGCGATGGCGTCTGTGGGCGGATGGCCTCACGTTACGGTGGCGGGTATATACCTATACACACAGGTGAGAAAGTCATAATTGATTTGCTTTTTCATTTAGGATTTTTTTTCTATGTTTTTTTTTTTTTGTCTGAGATTAAATCAAAACTTTTCAGACTTTGTTATAAAATTGTAGAACCATGTCGTTGCTGCCACCACCGTACCGCCGCCCACCATCGCCACCGCAGGCGATAGAAAGTTACCAAAGGCGATGGTGCAATCAGTCTTTTTCGCACTTTTTTCCCTTTGAAAAAAAAAAGAAAACCTACTTTTTAATGGGTTGAATAAATTTGCGAAAAGTTTTATTCTTCTTTTTTTTTTTTTTTTTGCTATTCATTGAGTAGGTGGTATAGGGAATTAATTCAAGAGCTGTTATAGGTACCTAAATGGAAAAGTTTTGTTTTGTGCACTTGTGGAAGGTGTTTTTGTTGAGGTTAATGTAGTTTAATAGCACGAGAATAGAATGAAACTTTTTGACACTTAGTTGGCTTCAAGTATTTGAACACAATGAAACTGTATATACTCGTATAACCAAACGAGGAAATCCAAGTTTGCCAAAGGAATATTTGTTCGTAGATGTATCGTCACAAACAATGTTGTGGTGGTCTTTACATTTTTAAAAGAATAACTTTTATTTAATCAAAGCTTCACATAGGTATGCAGGATATAATGGGTGATTTTTTAAGAGGTTTAGAACTTTTTTTAAAAAAAAAACACAAAAAGTTCGAAAAAATGAATGAAATATTTATTTGAATCGATAGTTTGAACCTTGCAATTTAATGTTTAAAGATAATTTCATGCAAATGTTGACCGCGGCTGCGTCTCAGGTAGCCCATCCGCTGAGTCCAATTTTGGCATACTCTTTCACACATATCGGCCGGTATCTCACGAATGAATGCATGGATGTTGGCTTCCAGTGCGTCAATCGAAGCGGGCTTGTCCCTATAGACATTAGCCTTGACATACCCCCACAAAAAATAGTCTAATGGTGTCAAATCGCACGATCTAGGCGGCCAATTGACCGGCCCGAAACGTGAAATTAACTGTTCACCAAACTCGCCTCGCAATTGCGCCATTGTTTCGCGTGCTGTGTGGCATGTGGCACCGTCTTGTTGAAACCACATATCATGCAAGTCAAGAACTTCCATTTCGGGCAAAAAAAAAGTTTGTTATCATCGCTCGGTAGCGTTCACCATTGACAGTAACGCTGCGATTCGCATCATCTTTGAAGAAATATGGCCCAATAATGCCGCCGGCCCATAAACCGCACCAAACAGTGGCTTTTTCGGGATGCATTGGTAGCTGTTGCAATGCTTCTGGCTGATCTTCACTCCAAATGCGGCAATTTTGCTTATTTACGTACCCATTCAACCAAAAATGAGCCTCATCGCTGAACACAATTTGAACAATTTGAACATTTCGAACCGAGCACGAATTTTGATAGTAAAATTCAATAATTTGCAAGCGTTGTTCATTTGTAAGACGATCCATGGTTAAATTGCAAACCAAACTGAAGCTGTTTGACAGTGACACAAGGTACTAAACACACGTCAGCTGTCAAAACCAGTGTTGCCAAAACCAAACCAGCTAAAAAATCACCCGCTACATTCGTGAAAAAAATTCTAATAATCAAATATTAACCTACAACCTAAGCTAATGCCTACGTCATACAGAGGAGTTTTTGAAAAAAGCAAAAAGAAAAAAAAAACTAACGGTACCTGCCATTATGATTTTTAATGAAAAACTCAATTTTTCTCAAAAACGGCTCCTATGGTTTTGATAAAACTTTCTACATCGTGTTTTTTGTGTAAATTTAATATTTTTGTTTGAATCAATTTTTCATGAAAAGTCTCATAACGGTGCCTCCCATAGGACAGGTTTCTTTTTCAAATCAGAGGTTCTCGTAATACGAACGGATTTCGATCAAATTCTTAATGTGGAAGCCCCTTTATAAACGAAATAATGTTACCTACTTCTTCAAAGCTTCAATTTTTTTTGGTTTTTGAGTTTAAAAAAAAAAAAATGTTGCCAGCTGCAAGCAGCTATTCAACTCTTCTGGACAATAGGGCAGCGCCTGGCTGTGTGAAGTTGGCACCCCACTTGTGAAATTTTTTATCGAAATTTATGCAGTTTATGCCCATCGTTAGCCCACGTTTGCCCACCAAAAATTTTCGTTTGCCCACCCTTCAAAAAAACATTATAAACTCATTTTGGAAACATGAACATAAGTTAGTGTGACCTAGTTGGCACATTTTTTCTATCTGGCGCAGCCCTCTAGCCTAAGTGGGTCTTCCGGTTTGTTTCAAATCTGAAAGATAGGGTTTATTTGAAAGTTTTCCGAGGTGTTTCTGATTTTAGGTCCAAAAACAACGGTACAGCTATATAACCGTAAAAAAAACCCATTTTCTCAAAAACGACTTCGACTATTTCGATAAAACTTTCTGGGAGGTATTTCTCAGGTAAAGTCTTGGCCTATGTACTGGTGCAAATTTAATTTTTGGAAAAAAGTCTTAAGCTACGTGGACGCGACTGCGAGGTCTGACAGTAATTGTCAGATGAGCAAACGTCTGACAATGTCTGCAAATCTGTTGCCAAATATTTGGCTGACAATGAAGACAATTTAGTTTGGCCAAATAGCTGCCAATAGATTTGCAAACATTTGTAGATTTTCTGCCAAACATGCACACACCAAACTAATTTTTTGATCTGCAAATTCATTTTCAGTTCATTGCCACATTGCAACTGTCAGAAAATTTAAAATTTAAAAAGCACTTTAAAATTTACCTTGCAAGCTTGCAACCTTTGCCAAACTTGTCTGCCAATAAATAAATTTGCAAATGTTCTTTACTGCATCTAAAAATTTATTAATTGGCAGACATTTACAGAAACGTCAGAAAATGAAAAAAAATGTTGGTGCTCTCCCAATGATTTTTGTGTACACACGATTGCCACATCTGCAAATAAATGTGTCTTCAAAATGATTGATGAACAAATTTTTTGCAAATGTATTTGCTGTGTACACGGTTCTCAGACATTCGAGAAAAATTTTTCACTGACAGATCCGGAAATATTTGGCAATCGTGTACACGTAGCTTTAAAACTATTTCACCTTAGAACCGTTATTAACGAATGTGGCTTCTCGTGAATGACCCAGCCGATTTTAATAATATTTGATATTCAAATATGAAAAAGTCTATTATGGTTGCAGTTTTTAAAGGAGATACACAAATGTCTTAGTTGGCTATTATGGCACTGCAAAATCCCACAGCATGATCACATAAGAGACAGTGCCCATTCTGACATCTTTTTTTTGAAACTGATGTCTAGCCTGCTTATATACATAGAGGCCAATGTCTTTAGAGTATTTTAAATTCATTCTAAGCCAAATTTGTTTTGTAGCAAGCATCTTACTCAGCAATGTAGAACATCAAACTGCTCCGCCATCACCATAAGAAATGATCAAAGGTTGTTTCAGAGCTTGTGAAGATCAAGATCGAATCCAAGGATTTCAACGAAGCTTGGTTGCCCGGCACTTTTAGCTTCCTTTATCACCACTGCATCTCCCTGGTAACTCATACCCTTTGAATTAACAATATTTCTATGTAGCAACCGACATTTTAGCTTAAACGAGTTGATTGAAACTTTGTAATTTTTCGATTCGAGTAGGTATAGAAAATAGTTCCTTAAAATTCTGGTGTCAAATATTCAAATTATCTCCCACAAGCAAAGTCCAAGTGAGTCCGTTAAACGACCCTCATATCTTGGTGCTGTGGCCTTAAGATAAGTTGCCAATAGCAAAAGGCATATAAATAATTCCAGAAAGTGACCCAGTTTTATTTCGAAAGAGTCGGAAATTCCTATACAAGTAATGTTTTTCTGGGAACTTATCTCATCTAGAATGAGACTGCTACTAAAAACATCTATAGACAAAAGGATTTTTTGGCTGATCTACTATACTTCGCTCCAAGAAAAAAAGGGATCTTGCGCGGTGATTTCCTTTCAGGAACGGCATCAAGTTAAATTGCTGAAGAAATTGAATGCAGTTCGAATTCAGCTTGCTTTGTTGAGTTTTTTTGAAACATAAGAAAATTATTGTATATGTCATCATTTTTAACCGCCATTTCGCACCTCATTTTTCGAGTTTGACACATCGGATTTCAAAAACATGCACATGAAACAGCAATCCCCATGTACCCAGCTTTTTCGGAGCCTGCGTTGTCGTGCTCATACCTTAGCTTGGCTCTTTTCAGTATAAACTGTAGAACTAAAGATTCTGGTTTTTTTTTTTTTTTTTTTTTACAAAATTTTATTTCTTTCAGTGTAAAGGTAAGGAAAAAGGATACGTAAGTGTTAAGCAAAATGTGTGTGTTTTTATGTTATAAATATTTTTAAACTACATTTCAAACAAAGTTTTTTTAAAACCATAAATTCTTAATTTATTTGTTCAATGCGTTTTTTGTTTTTACTTTTTTATCACATTGTTTTTATTTTCCACAAAACTCGTACCTACACATTTGCATTGGAATTGTTGTTCCTTGTTCCCCTTCAAAACTAAATTCTGTGTGTAATTTTTTTCAATATGTATTTATTTTCTAACAACTAACCATAATGGATTATGTAAGTGATGACAATTTTTTGTTTTACAAAAAAAAAAATATTTAATACTCAAGGACTTCTTAGTTACCCTGCAACAAAATAAAAAACACATTAAAAAAAAACAATTTTTAATCCTAACAAAAAAAAATGTTTCTGTGTGTTGTTGACTGCACTATTTTTTGCACAAATCGAAGCAAATCGAACGAAAAAAAAATCAATCAAAGAAATTATTTTATTGCCAAAAAAAAAAAAACAAAAAAAAAATCGAACTCATTTTTTATAATAAGATCAACCAAATAATATACCGAATATCTTTTGTATTTTATTTATTTAAATTATCTATTTTTATTTAAATTTATAAGACTTGGTTTTTTTCTTGAATTGATTTTATTACTTATTTGTTTTTAATAATTCTTGCTATTATTTTGCTCATGTGCATATATAAAAAATTAATTTAATTTTTAGTAATTTTCTAAAATATTATATCCTTATAATCGAACCAAAGTGAATGTTTTTTTTTTTAATAAATATATAAATTTAAGTTTTTGTTCACCAAAAAATATTCTTAACCAGAAAATCCTTGTATTTAAAATTATAATGCTTTTGTACAAGAACATATTCTATTTTATTTTATTTTTTTTATGTTTTGTTCATTTTTAATTGTAAGAAATAAAACTTTACTTAGTAACTCTTTTTGTATCGAGATAAAAATAAAAAAAAATATATTTATATATACAAATCAAAATAATAAATTTTGATTGAAAAAAATATATATTGACTTGGGAATGTGTGTTTTTATTTATTTATAGTATTTAATTTTTTTTTAATTTGGCTGTTATGTTAAAAAAATATAAAACAATATACATTAACTATTTTGTATAATGAAAAAAAAAAAAACTGTTCCTGTTCCCAAAGGAGCCTGTGTCTGTAATTGAACCGTCCTTTGGTTTGTTTGTTCTTTGAAAAAAAAATTCTATGTCCTTGTTTTTCCTTGTAAAAGCATCTAGCCCGGTATGAACATATATATATTATAATGGAGATGTTTTTTTATTTTAATTGAGTTATCTTCATTTTATTTGATTTTGAATTCCTTAGAAATGCTGGTTATAAGTGAATTTTTAAGAAAAGTGTTTATGAAACAAAAATATTATTGCCAAAAAAAAAAATATAATGACTTGACAAAAAAAAATCCTCAGACATTGATGATTATGATGATGATGATGATAATGTATTTTGCATAAGGATGATGAGATGAAAATTTATATATAAATAGTATTTTTTGTGTCATGTTTTACTGTTATAAGCCAAACTTTATATGAAAAGGAAATGATTTAATCAATTTTTAGCTGTTAATTTTATTTATACAATGAATTTTAAATGTAATTTTTTTGTTTATTTTTTTTTTAATATTCAAAGTTTGAAAGCAGATCAACGTCGATGTTTCTTCATATTTTGTATTTATTTAACAACAATCGCTTTTAAAACATTTCAATTTTGAATCGAATAATACTTCATATTATTCTGGATTGTATATGGATTTTTTGTTTTTTATATAAAAAATATATAAATATTTTTTTAGTTATGTTTGTTATGTTTTCATTGTTGTGTTACATCATTGTAATTTTTTTGTTTGTGCTGAAAGCCAGTCAGTGGACGTTTTGTTTAATAATAATATATATACTTAAAAATTAAATAGTTGTTCTTTTCAATTTTTTGCAATTATATAGATACAAATTACATAATGTATAATGAAATTTTGAAAAGAGAAATGCGTACATAAATATTC
Organism: Platycheirus albimanus; assembly: GCA_916050605.2. Lineage (NCBI taxonomy): Eukaryota > Metazoa > Arthropoda > Insecta > Diptera > Syrphidae > Platycheirus > Platycheirus albimanus. The sequence goes on along the minus strand of OU696696.1, from coordinate 269,921,491 downwards.
TATATATATAAATATACATAAATATTTGGTATGAAACTGTTTTGGGATATGCATAATATACATACTTACATACATATAAAATTTATTTAAAAATAAAAAGCACCCGATTTAATTAAAAAAAAAATTTAACTATTTTCTTTTTCTCTTATTAGATTTCTTTATAAGTTTTTTTGTTTATTTATTTAAACATACAAAATTTAGTTAAGTATTGAAAAGTTTTTATCAATTTTTTTAAACTCAAAACTCCAACACAATGCAATATTATACATCAAAATACAGACATTTTCGTTTCATTCGATCTAAAATAATAAATAATTTCATAAACACTTTTGTAAAACACTTTTTCTACAAAAAAAAAAAAAACATTACAAGAAAAACACAATACAAAACTATTCTCCAACAACCATTAGATGTTTTGCTTTTCGATTAATTTTTTTCTTTTAATGAACATTATACAATAATTATTTGTTTGTTTTAAAATTTGATTTTAGTTAGCATTAAAAATACTGCCTGCGTGAATATTTATATATAAATAAAACGAAAAATACAAAATATATACTTAAATTATATATAAACATAGTATTCTGATAAAATTGATTTTTTTAATGCACTGTACACATTGATTTAATGCTTTCATTAACTTTTATATAATACTAAATTTTAATTTAATTCACTTAATAACTTTTTTATTTTGTACATTTTTTGGTTTTTTTGTTTATTTTTTATCAAATTATTTTTGTTTTATTTTATTTTTTGTATTTTAATTAATTTATTTTTAACTAAAAAATAATTAAAATAATATTGTTTGTTTTGTTTTTCCTCCCAAATTTAATGAAATTATTCACTTTCAAATTGCACTGAACGTTTTTCTTGAAAATTGTTAGCACCAGAACGTACATTAAAAAAAATAAACATATTATAATAATTAGTTTTGTTTGAAATGAATACAATGAAAAATATTTTTTTTGTTCTCAAAGCAATTAATAGAGATATCAATATCAAAGTCTTCCTTAAACAGACGATTACATTTCAGTGACTTGATGAAAAGAGCGTTGTTTTAGCTTAAATTGAGCAGCAATGGGTGCTTTTTTTAATCTTTTAGGGGAAGGTAAAAAATAAGAGCAAAATATTGCATATTCCTAATGCAAAAGGGGGAAACGAAAGAATTTAGGGAAAAGTGTCAACCATCTTACTAACCAATAATCATGAAAATAAACGGTCGCCATTTTGAAAGAAAAAAAAAAACAAAAAACCAAGTAAGTACTCAATTAATTGATTTTTTATATTTTAAGCACTGATTTGAAATTTTTGAATAATTTTATTTTTAATTTTTTCGTTGTTTGTTTTTATAACTAACTACCTTATTAATTATTGTATTATTTTGAATTAAAGCAAAAGAAAACGTTTATTTTTCAATAAATTAAAACATAACCAACTTGAAAGACAAGCTTTTAGCAAAAATCCAAGCAGCTACATATACATAACGCGCTTCGTCAGCAAAAACAGTTGATATAAATTTGTCCCTTAGCACTACATTCCCATATTTATTTTGAACAAACAGGTTCCCACATTACTTCGGAAAACAAAAATAAATATAAAGGGTGTTTTTTTTAAAGGTATAAAACTTTGAAATGGAATAAATCAAAGATGATTTTTTTAAATTGACATGAAATTAACTTTATTCGAAAGATAATCTTCTGGCTTTATAGTTTAAATATCAGATCCAGTGAAATTGAAGGAGATGCTGGAAGGCATAGATTTTTTGTTGTGTTGGAGTGTCGTACTGCCTACCACCGGCAGCGCACGCGCTGTGTGTCGTCGGCGTCGAAGATCCCTCGTCTTGTCAAACTGTGTTTTCTGTTTTATTTTTTACACCCCTTAAAGTTGTGTCTTGTGTCCAAAACTTATTTTATAAATAACTTATTTTATAAATAGCCCAAAAAAAAAAAAAATAAATAAAAAAAAAAGTGCAAATCATTACCTACCTACAATAGCCCATCAAAATATTAACATAACGCGCGCGCAATATAGATCAGTGCCAGTGTTCGAAGTTAATATTAAATGCAACAACAAAAGTCGACCGCTACCACCTGCGAATAATTTAGTTAAAAAAAAAAAAAAAATAGCCCCAACCACCAAACCCAAATTTAAAACAAAAGCACAGTAGCTAATCCAACAACAAAATCCGCTATCAGTTCGCGCAAGGAAAATTCAGTGTCGTTGTCATCTGTGGATTAGCATCGAGTGGTTCCCTTCTTCTTCCCTTCCCTCTTCTTACACACAGCCTATCATGGTTTTAATTGCTATATTCAAATGTGTACACACGCATTGAGGTATCAATTGAAATCATGATAGTAGATGAATGTATTAGTAGTTGCATGTAAGTTTCCAGGGGCGGATTAGGAACATATTAATATGAAGGCATAATTACTCATGTTAGTGTGTTTTTTATGAAGTCTTTTTGGTGATTGATGTGCAACTATTATAGAATAGTCGTTCGTTATTGGTTTTCACTATATGTTTGTATATCGTAATGACAGGTAACTTTAGGGTCGATTACAGCAACATTCGGGGGCTAAGAAAGAATTTCTATGCCGCGTATGTTCACACTGCTACGTACAGGCCAGCTGTTTTGGCACTAAGTGAAACCCAAATAGGTGATAATTCTGATCCGTTAGAATTTAACCTACACGGGTACAGCTTAGTGCCATTATTCTTTTCCTATCACGGATTAGCCGTATACGTTAGAAATGACGTTGCTTACCAGCTTCTACCACAATACGGTCAGTGTTCAAACACAGACTTCAATTTCATGTGGTTTAAATTCACCGTACAAAAGCACGTCATCCATACATGTTTTATTTATAGAAGCCCAAATCTGGACAGTAACTCGACTTTTATCGAATTCGATGCACTGTCTGACTCCATCCAAAGAATTGTTTCCCTTTATCCTCGCACTGAAATCGTTGTTACGGGCGATTTCAATGTATACAATTCTTCGTGGCTTCGATATTCTGGTCAGACAACACCCGAAGGAAGGTATGCTGAGTTCTTCGCTGAGTCAAACAACTTGACTCAGCTTGTCGACGAGCCAACACGAATCCCTGACATTGCAGGTCATTCCGCATACACCCTAGACTTGTTTCTTACCTCTCATCCTGATAAATACACGATAAATGTATTATCGCCCCTAGGCACGTCGGATCATTGTATCATATCAGCAATTTTCTCGTGTTCCAATAGTACAGTTAAAGAAAACATCCCTAAGAGAACCGTATGGCGATACGAGAAGGCCAACTGGGACGGTCTCAATGATTTCTTCAGAAACTTTAACTGGTCACTATGCTTCCTCGATAGTGACGTAGACTCCAGCGCTGATATGATAACAAACATTATTCTCTGCGGGATGAGACATTTTGTTCCGAATAGAACAAAAAATATCAAACCAAAAGAGAATTCATGGTTCGACTTGAGCTGCAAAGAGGCTATCAAGGAGAGAGAAGTAAGCTTCCGATGTTATAAAGCCAACCCTTCTGAGGAAAACCGGAAAAAGTTCAAACAAGCTAGAAAGACCTGTAATGCTCACATTCAAAGAACCAAATTTTTGCATGAACAAAAAATAAGGCAAAAAATACTACAATGTCCCAGTGGTAGTAAAAATTTTTGGTCATTCGTAAAAAATGTACGTAACTCTACCACGTCTTCGGTTCCGACACTCGTTGAAAATAACACTCCTGTGGTAAGCTCCCAAGCGAAAGCAGATTTATTTGCAGCAAAGTTTGCTGCTAATTCAACGCTACCCCAGTGTGATATGACTCCTCCTGTACTTGAGAACGTGAATGGTTTTATGGGACAAATCTTCTTTCGCACTCGTACAGTTGCAAGAGTACTAAAAGATCTCAACATACACAAATCCGCTGGCCCGGATAGTATTTCTCCCATAGTTCTGAAGAGGTGTGCTTCCACGCTGGCAAAACCACTGCGTAAGCTTTTCCATCTTTCCTATTCTACAGGTCTCTTCCCGAGTGGATGGAAAACAGCATTTGTCCAGCCCATCCCAAAAAAAGGCGTATCTTCATCCCCCTCAAATTACCGACCAATTGCACTGACTTCCCTTCTTTCCAAGGTCATGGAAACTCTGATAAACTTTCAGATCAAGAAATATCTTGAGAAACGGAAACTTCTTAATGACCGGCAGTACGGTTTTCGTAGCAATCGTTCCACTGGTGATATGATGGTATATCTCACCGAACAGTGGAACAAATCTTTACATCGTTTTGGAGAAAGTAAGATTATTGCACTTGATATTTCTAAGGCATTTGATAGAGTTTGGCATGAAGCTCTTTTATCGAAAATGCGTGCATTTGGCATCGATGAACCCCTCCTTCGATGGATTAGAAATTACCTTTCGGACCGTTCAATTCGCGTTGTTTTGGACGGTTTTCAGTCTGCTACCCACAAAATAAATGCTGGTGTGCCCCAAGGCTCCGTTCTGTCTCCGACTCTCTTTTTAATCTTTATAAATGATCTCTTGTCTAATACTTCTAATCCACTAAATTGTTTTGCTGACGACAGTACTCTCAGCTTTTCATACTCGTTTCCAGATTCACATCCATGTCCTTCGGATGTGGAACTGCAACGAAATCGTATGATAAGCTCATTAAATTCCGATCTTGACAGCATTGTCCAATGGGGAATCATCAACCGCGTGGAATTTAATGCTTCAAAAACTCAATGCTGTCTTCTGTCGTTAAAGCATAACCTACCCCCTATGCCACTGTCCATGAGTGGCACTTGCATTGAGGAAACCGATCAGCTCTGCGTTCTAGGTATGTGCATCACAAATCATCTTTTGTGGAACGATCACATATTTGACGTCGCCAAAAATGCCGCAAATTGCTTAGGTTTCCTAAATCGATGCAAGAAATATTTTTCCCCTTCTGATCTGGCTATAATCTACAAGGCATTCATTCGCCCGAAGCTAGAGTACAATTCTCATATCTGGGCAGGTGCTCCTGTCACTCACTTGCGCCTACTGGATAGGATTCAAAAAAGAGCCTTAAAATTGATAGGTGAAAGAACCATTACCGAAACATTTGTTTCACTTGAACATCGTCGTAATGTTTCTTGTCTAACCTTGTTTTATCGCTACTTCCACAAACAGTGCTCCAGCGAAATAGCCAGATGCGTTCCTCCCTTAAAACAATTTCCCCGTAACACCCGCACCGCAAGGAACGCCCACCAATTTACCCTCGAGCCTAACTTCGGACGTACTGTTAAGTATAGAGACTCTTTCTTTAGCCGCACTACAAGAATGTGGAATGCTTTACCCGGCTCGATTTTTCCCTCCCATTGCGATATACAGGCATTCAAAACCAATGTGCACCGGCACCTCCTTTTATCTCCTATCCTCATTTCCTGAACGCTCGCACTGTGTTGACTCATATTAAGGGTATTAATAACCCCTTGTGTGTGTGTGTGTGTGTGTGTGTGTGTGTGTGTGTGTGTGTGTGTGTGTGTGTGTGTGTGTGTGTGTGTGTGTGTGTGTGTGTGTGTGTGTGTGTGTGTGTGTGTGTGTGTGTGTGTGTGTGTGTGTGTGTGTGTGTGTGTGTGTGTGTGTGTGTGTGTGTGTGTGTGTGTGTGTGTGTGTGTGTGTGTGTGTGTGTGTGTGTGTGTGTGTGTGTGTGTGTGTGTGTGTGTGTGTGTGTGTGTGTGTGTGTGTGTGTGTGTGTGTGTGTGTGTGTGTGTGTGTGTGTGTGTGTGTGTGTGTGTGTGTGTGTGTGTGTGTGTGTGTGTGTGTGTGTGTGTGTGTGTGTGTGTGTGTGTGTGTGTGTGTGTGTGTGTGTGTGTGTGTGTGTGTGTGTGTGTGTGTGTGTGTGTGTGTGTGTGTGTGTGTGTGTGTGTGTGTGTGTGTGTGTGTGTGTGTGTGTGTGTGTGTGTGTGTGTGTGTGTGTGTGTGTGTGTGTGTGTGTGTGTCTGTGTGTGTGTCTGTGTGTGTGTGTGTGTGTGTGTGTGTGTGTGTGTGTGTGTGTGTGTGTGTGTGTGTGTGTGTGTGTGTGTGTGTGTGTGTGTGTGTGTGTGTGTGTGTGTGTGTGTGTGTGTGTGTGTGTGTGTGTGTGTGTGTGTGTGTGTGTGTGTGTGTGTGTGTGTGTGTGTGTGTGTGTGTGTGTGTGTGTGTGTGTGTGTGTGTGTGTGTGTGTGTGTGTGTGTGTGTGTGTGTGTGTGTGTGTGTGTGTGTGTGTGTGTGTGTGTGTGTGTGTGTGTGTGTGTGTGTGTGTGTGTGTGTGTGTGTGTGTGTGTGTGTGTGTGTGTGTGTGTGTGTGTGTGTGTGTGTGTGTGTGTGTGTGTGTGTGTGTGTGTGTGTGTGTGTGTGTGTGTGTGTGTGTGTGTGTGTGTGTGTGTGTGTGTGTGTGTGTGTGTGTGTGTGTGTGTGTGTGTGTGTGTGTGTGTGTGTGTGTGTGTGTGTGTGTGTGTGTGTGTGTGTGTGTGTGTGTGTGTGTGTGTGTGTGTGTGTGTGTGTGTGTGTGTGTGTGTGTGTGTGTGTGTGTGTGTGTGTGTGTGTGTGTGTGTGTGTGTGTGTGTGTGTGTGTGTGTGTGTGTGTGTGTGTGTGTGTGTGTGTGTGTGTGTGTGTGTGTGTGTGTGTGTGTGTGTGTGTGTGTGTGTGTGTGTGTGTGTGTGTGTGTGTGTGTGTGTGTGTGTGTGTGTGTGTGTGTGTGTGTGTGTGTGTGTGTGTGTGTGTGTGTGTGTGTGTGTGTGTGTGTGTGTGTGTGTGTGTGTGTGTGTGTGTGTGTGTGTGTGTGTGTGTGTGTGTGTGTGTGTGTGTGTGTCTGTCTGTGTGTGTGCGTGTGTGTGTGTGCGTGTGTGTGTGTGTGTGTGTGTGTGTGTGTGTGTGTGTGTGTGTGTGTGTGTGTGTGTGTGTGTGTCTGTGTGTGTGCGTGTGTGTGTGTGCGTGTGTGTGTGTGTGTGTGTCTGTGTGTGTGCGTGTGTGTGTGTGCGTGTGTGTGTGTGTGTGTGTGTGTGTGTGTGTGTGTGTGTGTGTGTGTGTGTGTGTGTGTGTGTGTGTGTGTGTGTGTGTGTGTGTGTGTGTGTGTGTGTGTGTGTGTGTGTGTGTGTGTGTGTGTGTGTGTGTGTGTGTGTATGTGTGTGTGTGTGTGTGTGTGTGTGTGTGTGTGTGTGTGTGTGTGTGTGTGTGTGTGTGTGTGTGTGTGTGTGTGTGTGTGTGTGTGTGTGTGTGTGTAACATTTATCATAAATTTGCTCAATATTGAAGAAGTACCTTCATGGAATCTCCCAACCAACTATTAGTAGGGATAACTGGTGTGTTAGATTTCCATCCACAATTCAGGAACTTCATTTTGATGTCGTTTTTTATTATCTATAATTTCGATATTGGTACTTCACTGATTCATCTTAAATTAAATTAATGATTATTTACCTAAACTAAGATAAATATTTCAAATGTGAATCTTAATTTTGGCACCCACCTTCATTTTTGAACAACAACAGAAAAAAACAGTTTTTGTTAAAAATGTCATTTTATTTATAATCTATAGTAGCTTCTATCAATAAGAGGACCGTCTGGTGCGCCATCTATAGACGAAGTTCACAAACACTTGATTGGTGAGTTAGGAGTGGTTTTTTTCTAGATTGACATGAGAAGCAAAAACAACAATAGAAGACATTTGGTGTAAAATAGATAAGACAACTAGCGCCGCCATTGCCGAAGTTCACAACTAAAAAAGCATGGTCCATGAAATAACTATAAAAATGTATATACAATGAAAACACCTGCTTGACATTATGAGTGCTGTCAAAATTTGAAGTATTATTGTAGTAGATTTTTGCATTAAGTTATGACAAGCTTAAGTTATGACAAGCTTAAGACAGTTAAAAATTTGTTTATAAATAGCAGCTATGTTTATCTAAAGATTTCAGCTTAACATTCAGATTAATAAGTTTAGTAAAAATCTATGAATAGGACCCATTAAGTTAATTGAGGACAACATTTTCATTTGTTGTTTGAGTTAAGTTTTTGTTTTTGTTACTTTTAAGGTGGAATGAAGCTTGTTAGTTCAACAAAACTAGTACTTTAGGCAGACTACTTTAATTTAGTAAATAGTAGGTGTACCAGACAGGATCATCTGGTCAATATGGGAAGCCAAATCTATTAACTTACATGTTTTGAAGATCAGTTAACTACTAAATTATTCAGAGCGCTCAGAACATGTTCGGTGCGATATGATCGTTCCCTGTTCAGAGCTCCACTTTGAATAAAGAAAAAATTCAGTTATACCGATCAGGAAAAGTGAAAACTGAATAACAAAACCCCGAAACAAATCTACCCCATTCTCTCTACTGCAAGTACTGCAAGACGATCGCCCCAATCGTGTTTATTATCTGAACCGCCCCTTATTTAGGGGGGAAGCGGTATTTAAAAAGATTCGAGGAAATCACGGAAATTCCTTTGTGCAGCGAAATTCCGAAATTTCAACAGACGATGCCAAAACTTTATTCCGAAGCTCATCTGGCAATAACTTATGAGGCGTACAGTATGTACGTCCAGAGCTAGATAACACTATTCATATCTGGTCTGGAATACCAAAAACATCATTAATTTTAAAAGATAGAATTCATAACAGACCCTTAAAGCTGATAGGTTACAGACCAATTTCGGAAAAGTGTGTAGTTGCATTCCTCCTGCTCCCCTGAAACCTTTTTCCAGGTATACCCGCTACGCTAGGAACGTCCATAGTTATACCCTTATTTTTTAACCGCACTACACGAATGTGGCACTCTTTACTCAACTTATCTTTCCTTGAACTTGCTCTCATGTGTGACAGTGGTCTTGGGGCTTGAGATTTTGAAACAAAAACATTAGGAGGTAAAAATCATAAGAATTTTACGTTAAACGTTTTTTAGAAAAAAATTAAGTAAGCCACCTAATTTACTTAACTATTTTGAATTTTATAAAAAAAAATCAAAATCGTTAAATCGCATGATCTTGGAGGTCACGCCATAATCTCACGACGCGAGATAATGCCCTCACCAAAAGTTTCCTTTAATAAATTGATTGCTTCGTTGGCTGTATGGCATGTAGCGCCGTCTTGTTGGAACCAAAGGTCGTCCACATAAACATCCTCTAATTCAGTCATTAATCATGGCTCTATAGCGTTCCATATTGACTGTAACATTTTAGTCGGCTTATTTTTTGAAGAAATATGGACCAATGATTCCCACTGCCCATAGATCACACAAAACAGTGAGTTTTTGAATATGTAACGGCGGCGTCCTAATAATGGCTTGTGGATAATAATCACTCCAAATACGAAAATTTTGCTTTTTAACGTACCCATTCAACCAAAAGTGAGCTTCATCGGTGAACAAAATTTTCTTGTGATGCGTCGCTCGAACCAAACCATTATTTTGGTATTTGTACGATTTGCAAACGTTGTTCAGGAGTTAGTCTATTCATTATGAAATGGCAAACCAAACTGAACATAAATCAAGCGACAGCTGTCAAAAAAACCAACTCCGAAAAAAGTATAGCCAGATTGAAAACCACACGTCTAAAAAATACAACCTCACTCTGGTCTCAGTTGAACATCTTTGAATCGATTGTAAAATCGCTGTTTTTATGAAACTGCGCCAGTTCTGCCAGACAGAGCAGACACGAATTTTCTCGTACCACTCATTTTATGAGCTAACTCACATTTTGATCCTTATCAAAGTTACATGTATTTACCATAAAAGTATCCAAAGTTCACACATGTACTTCTTTTTATAAAAAGCGTTTCAATTTTGATGAAATGATATCGCGATATCCTTTTAAAATTCATTAAACTAATGTTTTACTTCTCCCATTCGTTAAATAATCCCTTTATCATATATTCTCATTCAATATAGTGTATTCGAAATAATGTCCTTCAAGTAGACCCCACACGAGAACCAACCAGCTTTAAAATATTTTCCAAACGACAAACTTTAACGATATTTCAATTTTCAGTTAACAGCTCACGTGAAGTTATTTTTAGGAACCCAGGACCAGGACAGAACTCTACATATGTACATACAAATCTAAATATACCGGCTTCTTCACTTACTCGTAAATAGTAAGCGTTATTTTTGTATATCCACTTTGGGCGTGTGTGTCCACATTTCCTGTAAGTTCTCTAATGGCGGTGAATTAGCTAAGGGAAGCACTTAACTTTACGTAAAATAAAATGTAACCAACACAAAGGTTTTCCTAATGATATGCTATTATCTGCTATAGGTCCTTGGAGTATAGTATATATAAGTTTAGAAAACATGCTTATGCTTATGCTTACATACAATTACCAGGTGACCTCCTTTAATTTTTTGGGCGACTAAGCATTAATCGATTTAAAATGTGTTGCGTGAGTGTTTATTAAAACTTGAAAGGACGCATGGAACTATTTTTTTTTTTTTGTAGGTAAAGTCAGTTTCAGTTGGCAAAGGATAAGTGTTTTTTGTTAGGTGTACTTACATACACAAACATTTATTAAGCTTATAAAAGTCGACGTAATAGTGGGCGTAAATATTGCATGCTTTTGAGTGATTACTTTGTATAGGACTTAGGAAAGTGGTTTTGCAATTTTTTTTTTTTAGAAACTTTGTGGTCTTTTATTTGAGGTAAAGTTTTTCATTGTGAGCTCACATGCACGATAATTTAATCAGTTTACATTAAAGGTGTCCAAAAGTTATAAAATCTGATCAATTACAAAATAAATAACAAAATGGGGGTTGGTTGGAACATAACAAATTAAAATAAGTGCGATGGTTGGTTATAATAAGTGGCTTTCAACTAGGCTGGAAATGACGTTATAAATATTTCAAAAACTTTTTTATGGAAAGCTTAACGTTAGCCAGTTGCTACTATTATGGGTACCATGGTCTAGGTATCAAAATATGTAAGTTCTTGTGATAGAATCAATTCCGAATTGCTGTTTTAGGAAAACAAGTCTAAGAAGGACACTACTGAATGTGCTGTTTTAAAAGAATTTGGCACTTTCTCTAAAATCATCAAAATGGAATTTTTGTGCAGAGAAATTTCTTTAGGTACTCCTGATGGAGCATATGGCGGCAACCAAATCCTTCGATATCTCTCTGTTCGCAGAACGATACTCCGACTGTGCACAAGAGCTCAGATTCTTTGACTCAGCTCTCTTCAAAAACAGTGCACCTCGAGGTTTTCCTGAGGATTCCATTAAAAATACTGATTTGCTATTGTGTCGTTGGTCTTCATCAGTCTACGGCCTATCCAGCGACATTTTTCTGTATTTTCGTTGTTGGATATGGTTTGTGGCTATCTTTTATGTAGATGGTAAATAAATGCTTGTAATTTGCTTGAGATGTTGACAGAGCGTTTCCAAGTTTCACATGCTGATAGCAGTAAAGAATTCAATTTCGATATAAACAATTCCAACTTGGTACGAAGCGAAATTTTTCTAGAGTTCTTTAATAATGAAATGATTCCGAATACACTACGAGCTGTATTCTGTTGTTAAGTCCTGGTCTACTCTACTTCCACTTCATTGGTAGTTTAACTTAGTGACCCCTTATATTGTTTCCTAATGTCTCAAAATAACGTAATGTTGTTTGTTTCGGTTGGTTAAACCAGCCTCTACCCATTTTGTACAAGTGAATGAAACATTTGGTTGAGTGCACCAGTGCCGTTTGCCATTAAATGGAGCGTAGACTCCAGTGGCGGAATAAGGCTTAGAACCATGAGGAAACAAACATTTTGAAACGACTAAAACTAAATGGATTGTAAGGACAAATTTTTAAATTTATTAATTCAAAATTTAGAATGAAACAACAACAACTTTTGTGTGCTACCACCAAGTTCATAGGCTGGAGTTATAGCTATTTCACGGGGACCAACCCGATCAACAGAATTTTTAGGTGATGCTTAATCGCTTTATGTTCAATTTAATTTTTGAAGAAGTTTTGCCCGAACTGGGCTTGAACAAGCGACCTAGCGTGTGAGGAGCTGGTACACTACGCCACCGCAACCCACATGAAAGTTGTAAGCCAATTACAGATTTGTTCGCTCTATCGAACTACACTAAACCGATTAGCATTTTTATAAGCTTTTCATAAGCCAAAGATTTTGATTGGATTCGAATGAGGAGGGGGATGAGGCGAAAGAGTTGACATGGGTCAAGATTTAATTTTTATAATTTAAGGAGGTTTTGTATGAAATTTTTTTACTTGCAGTTTAAGGCAGCTGCTTGCCGAATTCACAATTGAAAACTAAGAATGAAAAAACAACTACTTTTATTTTTTTGCGCTCTTACTATGTAAACATAGTAACATTTCAAGGGTACAAATTTTGTTGTTGAAATAATATGTTAGGAAAGTACTAAAATCAAAAATATCTTACAAACAAATTTAACATTTTTTATCGCTAATAAGAAAGATAGGGGTAAGACGGGGTTCTTAAAGGAATACTTAGTTTTTGAGGACTTAAATACGCCAAATCATTTCTTTACGAAAGGAAAAGGGCGCCATATCATCTTGAGCCAAAAGCGCCGTCAAACCTTAATCCGCTACACAGTTACCTTTCCGACAGTTCCATTCGCCTGGTTTTGTTACTGTTTTTAATCTGGTATTCTTGAAATAAATATTGGTGTGCTCTAGGCTCTGTTCTGTCTCCGATTCACTTTCTCATATTTACCAAAGAATTCCTGTACACTTAGCTTTTCATATTTGTTTGCAGATTCACAGGACAGCCCTGTTCTTTGGATGTGGATTTGCAATAAAATTCTGATCGTTAAAGTATTTCCCAATGGAGAATTTCAATTCAATTCAATTCAATTTATTAAAGACAATATTGCTTACAATGATAAGATAACAAGCATCTTTTTAAAAATTGATAGCCTTGAGAGTATGTTGAGTACAATTATTTTGCAAATTACATAACTAATATTAACAGTAATAGTGATAATAAAACAATTAAAGTGACAAAATTAAAAAATAGATACAAACATACAAATGAATATTAAGGTACATATATGTAATCATAGAGATTTAGTATGAAAAATGTTTATAACGTGACTGTTTCATTGGACAGATATTTTAAAAGAGAAGATTTAAAATTAATTGTGCCATTAACTTTCCTAATGTTGATTGGCAAGGAATTCCACAGACGAATAGAACTAACGAGAAACTGGCGTTCTGAAGCTAAACAGGCATAAGTTGGTTGTATTAGCGTATACGATCTTTCTGATTGCAGAAAACGTAGCTTTTCGTATAGGTATTGTGGTTGCTTTGTTTGTATTATGTTATGTAACAAGCATATTGCTCTAAATTTAAGTAGATTGTCGAAAGAACATCCGTTAATTTGTTTTGAGTAAAAGGAAACATGATCATATCTTTTTAAGTTGAATACAAAGCGTGCGATGTTATTATAAGCAACATTAAGTTTGCGTTTAGAACAATAATCTGGGTAACAGAATACCTCACAGCAATATAACATCATTGGCAAAAGCAGATTTTTCGCTAACAAGAGCTTTATTTTTATGGGCATAAAATGCTGTGTCGTCCAAAGAGCACGCAGTCCGCCGTAGACTTTGCCGATGGCAGAATTTATATGAGTCGACCAAGTAAGGGTGCGATTGAAAATTAGACCAAGATTCTTAGCGGATTCAACATACTCTATTGGATTTTGGCCTAGATGAATTAGTGGTATAAAAGAAATGTCAAGCTTCCTTTTGTGTATAACAAGAGCTTTTGTTTTGTTTGCGTTGAGACGTAGGTCATTTTGAGTTGACCAATCGCTGTAGGTCTTCATTTATGGATATTGTAGCCTCATTAAGCAAATTCAGAGGACGACTTAAATGAATTTGTGTATCATCAGCGAACATGTGCATCGAGCAGTGTTTTACAACTTTAGGAAGTTCATTCCCATACAAAGAAAAAAGTAATGGTCCAAGGATGGAGCCTTGCGGTACTCCGCACTTTACCGGCAACGAACTTGAGTATACATCTCCTGTTACAACTTGTTGCATTCTCCCTTGTAAATACGAAAACATAAGTTTTGCTGCAGGTAAAGAAAACTTAAACTCATTTCTTAGTTTTGTACAGAGAATGAAATGGTTGACTGTATCAAACGCTTTGGAGAAATCAAGTAGAGTAAGAATTGTAGCATAATTTTTATCAATTGCTTTTCTTATTTCATCCACAACCGATATTAATGCAGTCTTGCAACTTCTTTTCGAACGGAAACCAGATTGGTTTTCAGCCAGTAGTTTTTTTGCAAGTAAGTATTTTTGCATTTGCAGGAATATCGCCTTTTCAAAAACTTTTGAGAAGAAGGGCAGGATTGAAATCGACCTGTATTCTAAAACGTTACCGCTCATTTTTTTCGGAATAGGAACAATTTTAGCTTTTTTCCATTGTGAAGGGAAAACAGATGTTGTTAATATGGAGTTAAAAATATGTGTTAAGTAGGGCAATATGTACGGAAGCAGGAGCTTCACAAATTTAGGGTGAACTTCATCAAGTCCAATAGCGTTTGATTTTATTGACAGGACAGCCTCAACCACATCTTCCTCACAAAGCCTACAAAAATCAAAAAAGTCTTCATTAACTTCATCCGGTGACTGATCAAATGTAGGAGAATTAGCTGAAGTTGTATTACATTGTACCAAAAAATTTAAGTTGAGTTGGTCACAGTTAACATCATCCGGAATTTTTGGCTTTTGTTTTCCTAGCCCAACTTCTCGAATTTGCTGCCAGACTTCTTTACTTGAGGAACAACCTCCAAACTTTCTGCTATAAAAAACCCTTTTTGCAGTTCTAATTTTTGAAACAAGTATGTTACGGAGTGAGCGATATCTTTCATAGAATTCCGCAATTCTATATTTTCTCCAGCTTTTAAAAGCATCGTCGCGATTTTTTATGAGCTCCTGAATATCTTCTGTAAGCCACTGTGGTGATTGGCATTGAATATTTTTTAGATTTTAAGGGCACGTGTTTATGAAAAAGTGAAACTAGATTCGTTTGCAGAAGGTGAGTTTGATCATTTACCAAATGTAGCCGGTAAACGGCTTCCCAATTTGCATTTACAACATCTTGGTGCAACGCTGAATAGTTTATGTTACGAAAATCTCTAAACGTGATCTTAGATTCCACATACTTATTTTCACAATGATATGTAACAAAAAGTAGATCATGTTTAGAGAAACCAGGTGCAGTTAGTTGATTGTAAAGCAAGATTTTGTTTTTGTCGGACACAAAGATTGCATCGATAAGGGTTGATGTAGAAACGGTAAAATGAGTCGGGAAAGCCGTGTGGAATTTAATCCTTCAAAAACTCTACGCTGTCCTCTGTCGTTAAGGCATAACATATCTCTAATTCCGCCAGCATCCATGAGTGTCACTTGCTTTGAAGAAACTGCGGTCGTCATAGCCAGCGACGCCGGCGGTCTCTTCCGATTGAAGTCGTCCAACATTGAATTTCCACGGCGCGGCGTAGTAAATGTTGGCCTAAGAGCTTCCATGGAGATCCGTACTCTAAGTTTTGCACCGACAAGGTAGTGGTCCGAGTCGATGTTTGCTCCTCGGAATGTACGCATTCAAAATGCTGGAGGAGTGTCTTCCGTCAATCGCAACATGGCCGATTTGGTTGCAGGTTCGACCATCTGAAGAACGCCATGTGCCCTTGTGGATGTCGGGATGTAGGATTGTGGGAATCGTGTGCTGTTTAGCACCATGTTTTACCCGGTGCAAAATCCATGAACCTGAGTCCGCTATCGGAAGTAGACTCCTGACTAAAAAGAGGAGACAACATATAATATTATTGTAGCCCTTATTTCTTATAAATGCAATTTGCATGGCACTAGTTTCAAGGAATATAGAGACAGAGAGAGTGTAGATTAGGTCTCTCGAAAATTCCAAGGGGGCATCCAGTTAAAGCTGCTGAGCCTGGGGCTCGAATCCACAACCACCTTCATGAATATTCTGATTTATTTTCACAGAACCTAAAGATTAAACACGAAATTCACACCGCATCTTCAACTTAAACTTAAAAGCAAATCCAAGAACAATCAATATCATTTTTTCGTTTCAAGCCTAACACTTTGGTCAATATTTAAACTTTCAAAACTTTATCCTTTTTTTAATTCAAATGATCCAATACAAAATGAAAACATATTTAAACAGAAGTTGAGCACTCAACTCGAATCAAATTCAAGGATTTAACAAATATTTATGTTCAACATTCAACACCCCATCAACAGAGTGATTTCATCAAAGCAACTCAGCAGCTTTTTCAGAGCCAGCAGAAGCTTCAGCTTTAAGGTTAAGACACCCACCAACTGCCTGTTAATTTCCAGAAATTCAGCAAAGGAACAGAAAAATTACTCTACTTAGACGTTATGACTATCATTAAACCCAAAAGCGACTGTATCGTGTTGTATAAGGATGAGGAAGCATAGCGCCATGCCACCCAACAAAAACTTCCCTTCATCTTGAGCAAGCAAAATAAAAAAAAGGAAATATAGACGAAAAATTCAATGAGAATAATGAATAAAAAATTAGCAAACAAAAATATAAGAAGCAACCAGCCAGAACCAAGCTTTTCATAGCACATTTTGTATTTTAATAGTGCAATTACCCAAACCCATCGTCCGAAGCATTTAATGGTAAAATTATAGTTCAGGACTAAAAAAAAAAAAGAACAGGAAACAACTACCTTACCCCACAGGAAAATATTTTACAAAAGGCAAAACTTCCATCTCCTTGGTTCACACTTCATTGGTATATATACACAAACACACACATTAAATAATATAATTTATAAATTGAAACTGAAAGCTTTTCAGTTTGAAAGTCCTTAAAGTAACAACAATTGGTTAGAACAGCACGGCAGACATTTTTTATTAAAAGCTAAAATATTCCCTCTCTACTTATTCTCTTTTATAATTCATCCTGAAAGACTGAGAAAAACTTCGTCTTGCTAAACTTCCTTGAAAAGTCAAAGTCTGCAAAAGATAAATATTACAATAATGAGTAAAAGGACGACTTTGAAGGAAGTGTTCTCAAAAGAAAAGAAAAGGAAACATTGTTGAAAATGAATGTACAAACTGTTTGCATACACGTTAATATAAACTTGAAAAAAAAAAAAAAAATGGTTCCCCGCAACCACCACCACTAATATTTACTTCATTCTTTTTTCTTCCACTATACCAATGTTATCACAATTCACAGTTATCATCGTCCTTGCTGGTTTTTGGGAGTGTATCTCTGCTCGCTCCTTATTAATTGCCAGCAAGCAGAGATATCCTTGTTCCTCCATTGCTGCTTTCGACTTTCGTGACTAAAATCATTAATATGGGAAGTAATTTTTTTTTTTTACAAAAAGGATCCTTTTTACTTGTCACCATCATTCTCTTTTGAGGACGACTTTATTGTCTCTCAGTTTCTTCATTTGGTTTTCTCTTTCTTTTCTCGTTAAAAGGTTATAACAATAACTAAAAGAAAATCATATTTCCCTAATATTAAACAATGTTATTTATATAGGGTTCATTGAAGCCCGTAAAGGGACTGCAAATAAGGTTAAAGGACTCAATTTAGTTGAGTTATGCAAGCGCATAGCTTGAAGTACACTGTAGTGGTAGCATTTACGGTGTATACAGTGATTTAATGCTGAGGAAGGAGTGAACGCAAACATCACTCTTGGGTTCACAGGGAGCAGCAAAAAAATAGAAGGATAATAGAGAACTTGTTTGTTAACTAGTTGGGAAGGATAATGTGATATTCACCGAGTTGGAAAGGTGTCCTTTTTATAAAGTTTGGTTATGAAAAGAAAAAACTTACTTAGAGTGCAACACTTATTGGCTTTCTTTGGTTTATGAACAGTTTTTACAAAGTAACTGGAAGCACGTCGAGGACGAATGAAATATAAAATTGCAAATAATTACCAGCTAGGGGTAGTTTTTTCTTTAATTCGAAGTGTTGGATGGTCAATTAGATCGTTGAACATCGGCTTATGGCACATCCATAAAATCTCGATTTAACCACGATTATGACATCAAATAGGTTAATGACTGTCGGCCATAGTGCTAATGAGTTGATGTCCTTTTTTTTGGATCGGTGATTGGAATTTTATTTTAAGTATTCAGAGTTCTCAAGGATTTAAACCTGTAAGGGTGGTTCAGTTGTGACGAGTGCTACATATCAGCTTGCACATTCTTGGTGAAACGTTTCAAGTGGCTGGCTTCAAATATGAGTGTGTTTCCAGCCAAAGTAAACTTCTAACTAGAGTCTCCCAAAACAATGTGAAATCTGGTGTGCTCGGCTTTATTTAATGCATTAAACAGGGCAGCGACTTTGACCAGTTGGGGTACGTTGACATAAAAGACCCGTTTACTTTCACTGTGCATTCTTTGTCCTAGATTCCGTAACTATTGCTACCATTTAAAAATTTTTGGGCGCTTGCATAAGGGGGTAGTAAAATGCCGCTTTCACCCTTTCTAATATTTTGAATCCACTTTTCTTTTTGAAGGATCCTAACCTCATTCAGAACCAGAGGTACCAATTGGTAGTAGTTCATTCAATTTTGTCTGATGGGTCAGTGAAATATATTGTTGATTGCTTCTATGTCCTAATCCCTTAGATAAAGTTTAGGCTTCTTCCTACGGTTCTGTTGTTTTTTCTGCTCCCCCAGAAGAAATTCTCCTCGTAGAAGTAGAAGATGTGTCAGGGGTCGCATTTCCCCTGCTTTTTATAAGGCAAACGCGCTCAATTGATTTTTACAGATCTTTTAATGATTAGTCACAGCGCGAGCGATAGGAAATTAGGGAAGAAGGGAAAGGTGGTGTCGATGAACATTGGTCTTGAATGTTTGAAGATCAAAATGGCAAGAAAAATTGTGCCAGGCAATTCATTCCACATTCGTGATGTACGGCTAAAGAAAGAATTCCAATATTTCACGGTACGTCCGAAATTGAGCTCAAGTGTAAACTGATGAGCGTTCCTTTCCTAGCAAGGGGGAAATGTTTAAGGGGTGGAACGCAGCTGGCTACCTCGAGTGAGCATTTTTTGTAAGAGAACCGGTAAAATGAGGAAAGACTGGAAGCATTTCGACGATGTTCAAGGGATAGAAATGTTCCCATAATGCTTTTCTCTCCTATCAATGTTAGCGCTTTTTTCTGAACTCTGTCGAGCAGGTGTTAAAAAAGTTTGAGAAGCACCTGTCTAGAGATGGGAGTTATACTTAAGTTTCGGGCGTATAAACACTTTTTAAATTGCAGCCAGAACAGAAACGGTGAAAAACTTTTTGCATCTATTAATGAAGCCTAAGCATCTTGTAGCATCCTCTGCAATCTCAAGTATGTGGACATTCCAACGAAGGTTGTCACTGATACACATACCGAGTACTGATAGCTTTTCGGCCTCCTTAATGCAAGAACCATTCATGGATAATGACATAGGGGGTATGTTTAGCTTTAACGACAAAAGACAGCCTTGAGTTTTCGACACATTAAACTCCACACGATTTCTGATACCCCAATTCACAATGCTGTTTAAATCGGAGTTTAATGAGCTTGTCATACGGTAACGTTGTAATAAAATGTCCAAAGGCCGTGAATTATCAAACGTATATGAGAAGCTGAGGGTTGAGTCGCGAGCAAAACAATTTAATGTATTATAAGTCACAAACAAGAGATCATTTATAAAAATGAGAAAGAGAGTCGGAGACAGAACGGAGCCCTGGGGCACACCAGCATTTATTTTGTGGAGATCAGACTTGAAAACGTGTAATACAACTTGTATTGAACAGTCCAGAAGATAGCTTCTAATCCAACAAATAAGAGTATCATCGATACCACATGCACGCAATTTCGATAAAAGAGCTTCATGCCAAACTCTATCAAATGCCTTTGAAACATCAAGCGCAATAATATTGCTTTCTTCAAAGCGATGCAAAAATTTGTTCCACCTTACGGTGAGATATGTATGCCACCAGTGGAACGATTGCTACGAAAGCCGTACTGTCGGTCTACACTCCAAAGCAGTTTTTGCAAATCAACGTTAATAACGTTTAGCAAAAATGAGCTTCTTCGCTAAACAAATTTTTTTCTGAATATCAAGATCAACATCAATCTCGTTTCAAGCCGAATGAACGCTGCGCAGGCGCCCAACCGTACTTAGTGATCGTTGCATGCATTGATCAGGCATCAGTTATGAAGTTGCAAACCAAACTTTAGATAAATCACATGGCAGATGACAAAATGGCGGTCAATTAAAACAGTGTTGCCAACTTAAAGTTCTACACCTCTAAAAAAACACCCTTTAGTATCCCTCTCGCCTATTTCACAGTACAAAAACTTTTCTGAGTAAGTCTTCTTTTATTTCGTAAAGGTAGCAGTCCTATAGTAGGCATTTAACTTGAAACTTGAAAGAGTATCAATTTATTTGTTTTGGAAGAATCACGGCGCATATCTTTTTTCCATGAAAAATGTTTTAATGACATTGAAATGAAAAACCAACGGTATCGAAAGTAATTCTATAAGTCAACATGATAATTACAAGTTCCAGTGGCTATAGCAATATAAAATAAACTTCCAATTCCCTAAAAAGCAACAAATTCCTGATAAATTTTCAGCTCATTAACTTCAATTAATAGCACGTTTTTTTTAAACATTAGTTCACTAGAAAACGAAAATTTAGGGGACGCTACTGTTAACAAATAAATGGATCTTTGATAAGAATTTATATGTACAAACTCACTTTTATACACAAAAAACAAAAAGTTATAGCGAATAAATTAAATGATTAACATACTTATCCCTCAGTAAAATTTAAATAATAAATTTGTCGTTTAACAATGTAACATGCTTTTATTGTATATTTAGTATGGTTTCTTTTTTTAAGTCCTTACCTCAGGACTTTGCCATGGTCTTGGTCCATGGGATTATTGCATGTTTTTTTCTTGCTTTTAAACAGAAGAAGTGATTACCCGCAGGATTATAAGAAAATGTAATTTCACTTCTCAAACTCCTTAAATTATATTCTTCTTCGTCTTTGGAAGTTTCCATTAATCCTCTTTTTTAACGTTAGTATTCACAATAAACGGTCCATTTGGGCGCCGCCGCCATTTGCATCAAAAACAAAGTCTGAGGTAGATGAAAAATGATGCTACAAAACATTACTTTAATGTGGTGAACTCATGATATTAAAAAACAAAATTACTTTCAAACTTATGTACATTGTAGTACCTAAATCAGTTTTTTTCCTTTTAATGCTAAACAAAAGGCGAGGCACAAAAGGATCATAAGATATTGGCAGTGTTGTTGTACAAAACACATGAAAGGAATTCTCGTTGAAAAGGATAATTTAACGGAAATTTTTTGTGTTTCTTTGTAACATCAGCTGTATTTAATATATCAAAATTAAGCTTTCCTTATAAGCTTTTGCAAAGTTAAAAAGAATAAAGAAAACAGACTTTTATTCAGAAAAGGATTTGTCAATTTTTATGCTTGTACTGCTTTGGAAGGATTTAGAAAGCTAACGAGAATAATACTTCGAAATATAAAAAACAAAAATAGATTAACTAAAAGACACTTTAAAAGAGTAGGTTTATCTCAAGTTTTGGCACTCCGTGTACATTAAGGCAGAAAATCCACCATTTTGGAAAAGGCTACGGGGATTTTGAGGACCTGTCTGAAATCCATACACCTCTCCTAGTTTGCGGGCTATGATTCTTGGAGTACTGCTTAGCTGAACCGGCTAACTGAGCAAAACGTGTACGATCTATGTGAGATACAATTTTAAATTCACTGGCGGGTAAACCCTTTTTATGTCAACTTATTAAGCTTCCCCAAAACGTGTACTGCCAATTTATGTTGGACAAAGTATAGGTGGCATAAAGTAAGGAGTCTGGTTAATTGAATCGTTTTGGGATCAGCTAGGTAGATGCAGTAAATTTTGAGGGGAGTGTTACATAGTTCGGACTTTTTTATAAAGGGTGTTTTTTTAAACGTGTGGTTTTCAAGAAGGGATAAAACGCCCACAATTTAATGTTATGGCCAAGAACTTAGCTTTATTATAAAGATACGGGTTAGCCATTTTGTTCCAAAAATGATTTCGGGTAAGTGGCCACCGCGGCTGGCTCAAGTAAATTCCAGTCGAGAGTCCCAATTTTCCACCATTTTTTGCAGCAATTGGGGCCGTATGTCATGCACACAAAACAGTCAGTTTTTGTGACTTTTTTGACGTATCCATTCAACCAGAAGTGAGCTTCATCGCTTAACACCGTAAAATGGACGCAGTGCGGGATACGTATTTCGAACAGTAACATGATTTTAATTCATTGGCAAACCAAACTGAGCATAAAACAAGTGACAGCTGTCAAAAATACCAACTCTAAAAAAACACCCTTTACAAAAAAAAAAATGGCACACCAGGGGAGTCTTTGACTCGTTCCCAATTAATGTGTTTCTGCTTGATGACTCAAGATTAAATGTTCGACCTGAAACAGCATCCTTAGAAAGCCCTGAAGAAACCAAATTCTGGTATACATCAGATCCTCAAAAAAATTCTTCAATAAGAAAGTATCGCTAATGATATCTTATAGCTTGAACCAAATATTTTTTCTTGAAGAAATCATTTTTAAAATTTCTGTAATTCGACGTGATTTTTGAGTTAAACGGTCTTTTTCTTCGAAATAATAGCACGGTCGCTATTCTTCTATCATTTTTTAGAGAACCGAAGAATTAAGGCATGACCGCACTAGGCGGAACTGCACTATGCGCTGCAGCAGAACTGCAAAAATCTTAGCATTAAATTGTATGATTTGAATCGCACTACGCTGCAGCGAGATCGCACTTCAGCGACAGTAAACGTCAAAGTTCCGCTGAAGTATGGCTTAAAAAACAGGTGACCAAGCATATTTTGGCATCTGTCTTTGTTCTATTTTTGTCAAAATCATAACTTTGTTAAGTAAAAGCCAGCTTATTCTGGAATGACTGTAACAAAATAGATGTTAATTGAATTTATACAAATTACCCCAACTAACTGTCGCGTGCTGTTGTTTTGAGTGCATTTTAAGTGCATTTCTAATGCGGTTTGGTATCAAAGCCGTTGAGTGCAGTGCGGTTCTGCTAAAGTGCAGTTAAAATTTATATTTAAATTCTTTAATTAAACCTTTCATATATTCACCATGATTTTTGGCATCTTTTGTAACACTTTTACTGTCTGCGCACAATGGTGTAGCAGCAGCAGTAGCACCTGCAATGTCAAACTAATGGTCAAAAAAAGTAGCTCACAAAGCAGCATACACGAATACAATGTGTAGCACTAAACTCAAACAAAAATTATGTCTGCCATTTTGGTTTGTTGTTATTTTGCAACGTAGCACGTTTGTGAAGTTAAAGTCGAGTCGACTTGTTCAGAGTTCAGCTACTCTCTCTCTCTGTTGCAGCACTTCACATTGTAGTAGTGCAATACGATTTAACCTTAATATTGCTGCGTGCTACAGCTGCTGATACACCATTTTGTGCAGCCCGTTAAGTGATACTGTAAGAGAACCCACAAGTCCGACGAGCTTCAAATTGCAGCCGCTAGCACAGTTCATTGTATAAACCTGGACATTTGTTTGTTTCCTTCTGCCAGGATCAGTTTTAAATCCGTGTTACACATTAATAGCGTTTCTCAACAGAGGGTATTGTCTTTGCACTAACCGCAGACTTACAATTCGAAAAAATCTCTTACGTCTGACATTTCACACTGAATTCACTTAAAAAACAAATTGCGTCATATATGTCAAACACAAAATGTCAATTTACCTCGAGAGATGTCAAATATTCTTATACTTATAGCGAGTTTCATTCACGAAAAGAATTGCTCTTTCTGTCAAAAGATTCGATCTTTTTCACTTTTGAGAGTTTAATTCATTCAAAAAGTGCAATTCTAGATCGATTCTCAACACAAAAGAATGCATCTCTGATGGGGTGGAAGAATCGATCTGAACACATTTCTGTCAAACGTCAAATGAGAAATGATTTGTTATTTTTTGTCGTTTGTTGTGAAACTGTGCAAGTCTGTGAAAAGAAGATTAAAAATAAACAAAAAATGAACGAAGACCTTAATATGTACCTATTTTAATTATGCAATTAATTATTATCAATTAGCAATAATCCACAGTCAGCAATTCCAATGACAAAAGACAAAACCAAATGACAAAAAGTCAAATTGCCAAAACAAGTTTCATTGAAAAGTGCAATTTTCGATTTTGAAAACAAATGGCATTTTGTCGCATCCAAGCTAAAGTCAAAATAAAAGACAGGCTATAAAATCATCCCAGCAAACATTTTCCTTCAAAAATGAATCATTATGATTCATTTAAATGAAGAAAACCTTCAGATATGAATTCACTAACGATTCAATTCCAATCAAATCTCCTGAGAAATGGGCATTCATTTATGAATCTTTGAAAATGATATATAAATGATTAGAGAAACATTCACCAAAATGAATGTATTTAAGCGCTTTTTCTTTACAATTGTGTGTTAACATTCACTTTTATTCATAAGAGTGAAGGAAATTTAGATAGATTAATTAGATTTTTGTATATTTCTTGATCACAATCATTTTTGTTCATATATGTGAATGAAAATCCAATGTAGATCTCTTTTTAATTCGATTACAATTTTGATTCTTCATTTTTGCTGAACATAAAGTGAACCTTCATTTTAAGTGAAGAAAAATGTTTGCTGGGATGTATCCTGATCATATGTCTGTATGTGTGTCTCAGATTTCTTGATCAGATCCAGGCTTTGCCAACGAAGTGGTCTGAGCGAAGAAATTAAGACTCGTTTGCTGAGTGGAAATTACCTTTAAATAAAACACCCCCAAATATATTTTGGTTTCCTTCTTTTTCCCAACTTTATGTCATCCAGGAAGTCGCAACAAATTAATTCTCTAAAAATAGAAGTTAAAAATTATATTTAGTCGTCAGTTGTCACTTGTCACGTTGTCAATGTCAGTGACAATGAAGTAAGAGTAAAATTAATGTGTACAAAAAAAAATAATTAAGCTCACAAAACTTACTCGCTTTGTTAACAAAACTTCAGAGTGAGAAAAAAATATAAAAATATAAAAACAAAAATTATTTAATAGCAAAGAAACGCGTTACGAGCATAATAGTGAAGCACTTTGATGCTTAAGGAAACATTTCCACAACGTACACAGTATGTGGGTTGAGAGCGTAATTAATTTTCCAAGGAAAGCAAAGCTAGAAAGGATAAAAAATATAACAAAGAGCTCCTGAGTCCTGAAACAAACCGGACACTCTCATTCATGATGGTTTGCAATTCAGTTTATATTTTATATACTCAGTCCTCTCGTCCTTTCGTACTTTCGTACTTTTATCCTTCTGGAACAGAAGGTGAATATAGCGCGCAAAAGTCTCATCTTCACAAAATGAAGAGCAGAAAATTTAATAATTTATTAGGGAGCAAATTAAGGGTGACGTCCTTTAGAGCCAAACAAAATGAGTGCAAAAAGAAGCAAAAGTAAAAAAAAAAGTGAACAATTCTAAGAGAAGAATCCTTTTCATCAGAATCAGAAGCATGCAGAGAGACTATATTATGTAGAATGGTATCCTGTTGCTTTGTTTAACTGTACTTGTTTGTTTCCAACAGACACACAGGATGTTTGAAGAGATTTTTTTTTTAATTCACTTCACTTAAAAACAAAACAAACAAAAAAAAGAGGAGGGTCGAGTCAAAATAACTCACTCACATTCATATAAGTGAAATGGACGCTTTAAAGTTGACTTGAATTACAAATATTTAAAAACCGAAGTTTGCTTTGAAAATAAGTTTTGAAGTTTTTGCGTGCATTTTTGTTTGAACTTTGTTTTGAAACATTATTTGTTGATTGGTGGTTGTGGTGGATTTAATTAAGTGGAGTATTTTTTTTTTTTAGCTCAACACTGGTAGTTTTAATAGGAAAGTTTAAGAGTTTAAAATTTAATCAGTTTTTTTTTTTTGTATGGCGATGCTGTCATGCTACAAGGAAGGAATATACAAAATTGTATGCTGATCGCACACAATGTTAAAATAGAAAAAAGCTGGAACAATATTTAAGTTTTTGAAAGGTGTGGTTTATATTAATGCATATACATAGGTGTGTATCAGTACCTGTATCATGTATTGGTATCGAAACTATTTTTGAACTATACTGAACAAGCTCATGTACAGAATACATTTATGACGGTTATGTTCTTCTCCGATCCTTTAAGGGCTTGTCTGACGTGTAATTTTCAAAAGGAAACTAAATTATGCAAAATTTTGAAGTAACTTATGAAAAACCACATTTTAAGTGAGTGTGTTCTATGAATTTGAGAACATATCATCGCAACGGCCATATGGACTTGTTCTCAAATGTATTCCCAATAAGCTTACTCTTACCGAATTTCTGACTTGGTTTATGTACATATCTAATTCCCATAATATTCCCTTAATATTAAGAAACTATGTTTGCGATAATTGTAGAATTCAATAGGTCCCTAACATCACTTTTCTTGTTATTTCCGAAAAATTTAGTTGCACTCCAGCCATTTGAATATAAAAGTGAATTCCAAGACTCAAATTTGGTTTCATGTGAAAATTGTCGACCAATACCAAGGTCGACAATTTTCCCAGCTGTAATCTTTTGGGAAAATTCGATTTTACGTCAGAAGTTCGATATACTTCTTGCATTTCTCTTGACTGGTTTATTGTCTAGCTGTTATTATTTTTCTAGTCAAAACATTCAGAATAAGCCTTATGGGAAAGATTCTTCCAAAACACTGGTGCCTAATGCAGCTCGCACACTGCCACATAACTTAGTGCAGACTGCACATCGAGTCAGGTCTACCTTTGCCACGTTGATTAAAATCGCCAACGGTAGTGCTGTCGTTTTTTCACTTTCTGTTTTAATAATTTTTTTTTCTAAGTGTATATAAAATGGTTAAAATAAAATTTGACAAAACGTGTCTTTTTTAAACAACACTTTTAATAGTTTGTGGTTCAAATAATAAAATATATATAAAATATATTCATAGTTTTTTAAAAGATTGAAAAAAACATGCACGACTATGTCGCACGAACTTGCTATGTGGATGCAATAGTACGATGAAAATAAACTTTTTGATCAATAAAAACAACTGGTTTTTGAAATTTTTTGTAAAAACTAAAAAAAATTCTCTAAAACTGGAAATCCCGATATACGAAAGCTAACGCTAAGAAATGTTTAATATTTAAAATTTAGAAATCATTTTTTCTGTGCTATAAATGATATAGATGTACACTTTTGACCAAATCAATAAAACTGTTAAAACTTATTTCAGTTATTATCATACCTATGTAACGGCAAATTCCGGCAAATTAGAAAAACCGAAAAAAGTTGGCTAAAATTCAATATTTTGGTGTATCGGAGCCACCGTTTAGAAAGGCTTCACTGAAAAACTTGCAATGCTATCCTATAGATAGATAGTGGGATATTCTTGAGATAAATATCATCTTATTCTCAATCCATTGTACCAACAAAAATTCTTTCCTATCTTTCAATTCCTTCTAACTAATGCCGTGCAGTTTGCATTTAAAAGACCTTGGGTCTTACAGGCATATAGTTAAAATTATTATTATTATTATTATTATTATTATTATAGAAAACTATGATGAACTATGCCAAAAAAACCTTATTTTCGTTACGACCATTTAAGCAAAAACAAAAAACGCAGTTTTTTTGGAAATGCTGAAGGTTAGCTAAATTTTGAGTTTAATTAAAATCGTTAGGGACCTTGTCGAAAAAATCCAAAATGAAAAAAAAACGTTACTTGAAAGGTAGCACAGACATATACAGATACAGAACGCCAACTCGTACTCCTCCTGTCTGGCACCCCTACTTATGCATACCTATACCCACATGGCCCAAATTTTTGGAAATTCATGATGCTAACTTTGGCAATATTTTTTGTGGCAGTTATTTTAGTTAAACAGAATAATTTGTCAATATTGCACATTTTTTATTTTAACGTTGATAATAGCTATAATTAAATGACAGGGACCAATCTCTCTTTAAAAAAAAATTAATAATTCATGTGGTTCTAGGAAGATTGCATAAGATAGAATGCCTCGAGTGTCGACTATGAGACAATATTTTATGACTTTTTTTAATTTATCAAACATTTATTCCATGCAAATGGAACCATACCACAGCTCAATTTGGAAGACGCCTATCACAATGCAAACAAAATTTTGGAAACCTATCCTACATGTAGGTATCTACTCTGTCCAACAAAAATTGTCAGTACCAAGGAAGATAGGACGTTTTTCACTCAATCTGGTTGTATTGGCCTTCATACAGCTGCCTCAAGTTATGCACCACTGTGCAAAGAATAGTGTCCTATATGGTCACCATCTGTTGGTAAACAAAAATATTAATAAAATACGTTTCTTAACACCATCACAAAATAGGAGCTGCAGTATTCCAGAGAATCAAATGCTTGTATTCTGCCTTTTTCCCATTTCGCCTTTTGTTGTCAAATATCTTTCCTGAATTCTATCCAAAATATGGAATAGAAACACCTTCTTTGATATGAAAATTTTACGCAAGTATTAGACAAAAGACAAAGACACCAGGCAGAATAAGAAATAAAGAGAACGTGATAACAGTTTTAATTCCACAGAAAATTATTTGTGAATAACATACCGGAAAAGGAAAGCTGTTTGATTTCGAAACAACTTAAAAAAGGACATTTTTTAAGTATTAGGTACAGTCCTTGGCTCTGACAAAGAATCAAGTCCCGAAAGATCAGCAAAATCCAGCATCATTGTGCGTGGTCAATAGTCGGATGGCTTCTATTACGACACCAAATGCATGCTGTTGATATGTGTTCTCTGTTCTTCTTCTATCTTATTTCTATTCTGTCGTCTTTCTATTGCTGAGCTGATAATTGTACATTGTACTGTACTGTCAACATCGGAACTTAATAAGCTCTGCCGTTATAGTTCAAAATCCGTAAAAGAGCGTTGAATCTGAAAAATTCAATGCTTCATCGCAAAAAATAGAATCGGTTGAAGGTCTAAGATAAAAACCAAATCAAGAAAATGAGAAAGACTGTATGGAACAAAACATCAGAGCCCTTGAGACACCCAGTATTGACTGTAAAAATCCAAAGTAGTTGTATGTACTTACTCGTTAAATTAATTGCAAATATTCAACTATGTAATGACTATAATCTCATGAGACCGCTTGGTAAGATATTCAATGTGTACGGAATGTGAATATTCGAGATAGGCACTTCAACTGCGGTTGAAATAAAAGTTGAGGTTCGTAGAAATGACTCTTAAGGGTGAATGAACAAATTGCAATTCGTTTATTTGAATATCAAGCAGGCATCTTCTAAATTTACAATTTGTCTCTTGTTGATTTTGATACTAAAAAGAACAGTGCTGCCAAGTCTTAAAGCATCAAGGATCCTGTTTTGGATTTATCAATTTATAAGGTTTTCACACCGAGCTAAAACGCGGTTTTCCCAAAACCTGAACGAAAACACAAGTTTTACCATACGTTTTTCCTCATCACAAGTTTTATAAAACGACTGGTTTTATATAAAACCTGTCGAAAACTTGTTGGAATACAAAACAAACACACCTAAGTTTGTTGTGATTCTTTCAGAACACACCTAAGTTTGTTGCGATTCTTTCCAAACACACCTAAAAAGCGCATAAACGTCAAACAAAAAATCAATCATAGCAGCCGAAAATATTTTCATTTCAAAATTTGATAGTCAGTTGTAAAGTAAAAATGAAGTGAATATCAAACGAAAACTTGAGAAGTCCGGTGTGAATGATTTTCAGGTTTTCATAAATTTTTAGCTGAAAACCGGGTTTTCGGCTCGGTGTGAAAACCCTATTACTAGCTTTTACCCGCGGCTTCGCTAGCGTCAAATACGTCAAACAAAATGGCAGCGCACGTCAAACTATTACTTTTAAAGGAAAATATTTGATACCTTGCGTTACATTATTGTAATTTTCGTAGGGATCTTTTATCTATATATAAATTGGCAAGCAGTTTTTTTGTGGTACCAATTGAGAGGTTGTTACCCAACCGATTGAGATGATAAATATATCGTTGGAAAGGTATTACTGAGTAGGTATGCTGGGAATATTCTGTTTTATGATTTTTTTTTTTTGGAAAATACAGGTGAAAATGTCTTGGTGTGTTTTTTTTACCATTTGTTTGTATAAATTTGCTGTGAAATTTTTTTCCCCACAGTTTTGGGCATTTTATAGGCCGAATTTTGGCCACTGGGCGATTCTAGTTGAAATTAAAGAAGCCTATGTTACTTACAGATAATGTAGCTTTCTATAAGTGAAAATCGGTTCAGTGGCTTAGGCGTGATTGACTTACAAACAAACACCCTTACTTTCACTTTTCACATTTACGTATAATATTGGTATGATATGATGGTAAAGGCAATCACTTCAATGCATGGCGGAGCAAAGTTGTTTACAACATCCAAAACAAATGTACCTAAACAGCTCTTCAAAACTACAAACAATAAAATCGACTCAGAATAAAGCATCGCATAACACCGCGTGTACTCGTTTATATCCTTGGTCTCAATATCTTATTTTACAGACTTTTTTTTGTGTTTTTGAATGTTTTTTTTAAGATCTTCTATCAAAACGCACTTACAAAATTTACGCACTAGCTATATAATTTAAATCATCAAGTTTTTTGCTTGCATGTCTTAAAATTGAAATCAATATCGGTTCCAAGAAATTTTCGAAACAAAGAGGTAAGTTCAAAACACCATTTTATTTTTTATTTTATAAACGTCAAATTTTTTAAATAATTTCAGCAAAATGGCGACCGTTTGTAATACCCTAGATAAAACTAAGAAGATGTTAGATTCGATAGGTGTAAATTATAGTTTTATATAAGAAAAATTAATTTTATTTCAATATTTTAAGCTTGAAATTAGCATTAGTATTGGACAGACTAAACAGACTATTAATAATTGTATGGAACCCTGAACCATAAACAATTTTTTGTTAGTGTATTATTTAATTCATTTTTTGTACTTGTAGGTAAATATTCTTAAATCCCACTCTATAAAAAAAAATTATCTTTAATTTTCCATATTTTTATGTTTTAAAAATTTAAGAAAAAAAAAACTTCCCTCCTGAATTTGCGAAGAAGAAAATGTTAAAAGCCTCACGAAAAACTTTTCCACTCAAATTGTCTTCTTTTTTTTCTATTTTATTTTTAACTTGTATTTTTGAACTTTTCAAACTCATTTTACTGACTGCACACTTTATTCTCCATAAGCATACTTAAGTGGTCGCATGAAATAGTTAAAAGCAAAGGAGACCAGGCTTGAGAAATCTTGATGAAAGATTTTATGAATCCACATTTTTTTTTTTTTTTTGCATCCGTGAAATTTCTGAATTACTACCCTTTGTGTGAGTGTTTTTGAATTATTTAATTTTATTTTTTTTTTCTCTCACTACCATTATGTGCACAACATGGAAAAGTTTTGTCACGAAAAATGTTCTACTCTTGGTGACTTTGAAGGAAAAGAGTTAATTTGGTTGGTAATTTTACCCCATCCTCGCCGCACCATCAATTTAACAGTGCGGAAGCAAATTTGAACTCCCATGGTTATTAAATTTTTTTTTTCTTTATTTTTAACGCTCACAATTTGCATATTGTATATATTCCGTTTAAGGCTTAATTCTTAGTCCTTTTTGGTTTGAAGATAATAGAACAAAAAAAAATAAAGTTCAGGTAATTGCGGTTCAAAAAGAAAGACAGCTGCTCATAAAACTAAAGATGATGAGCCTGGCACAATAGATGAAAAAGCCTCATCACAAAGTTCCATGTCTTTGTGTGGCAACGAAAATGGGAAAAGAAATCCAACAAATTAGAAAGTTGCAAAGTTGAATCTTAGCTTATTTTGAAGCCTTTAACTTTGAATATACTGTCAAAGTTCTGGTCTTACTTAATGAATCCTAGAATTCAGCCAATTGGTTTAAAATCTTCCAGGGGTATGTGAGAGAAAATCACTGTCCAGTTACAAGCAAGGGATTTGAAGATTTGTTTATCCAGTTCTAGTTCAGGATTTCATTTCTTCCCTGAAATGTTCATTAAGTCTGCTCTTTCATCTTTGCTTTCCGAACTTACAACAGTTCCTGTTCCAACACAAATTAAGCTTAAAGGTGTTTATTTAAACGTGTGGTTTTTGATCTGGCAATACTTTTTTTCAAAGTCGGTATTTTTGACAGCTGTCACTTGATTTATGCTCAGTTTGATTTGTTTTTTTCATATTGAATGGACTTACTCCTGAACAACGTTTGTAAATCGTGCAAATTTATTACCAAAAAAAAGGTTCGGTTCACGTGACACATCGCGCGCCGAGTCCAATATTCGCCGAGGTAACGACTTGTCGAAAATCGTTTTTAAATCATAATGGCGAACCCTTATCCTTAAAATCAAGATAAATTCTTGGCTATAACATTAAATTATATGCGTTTATTTTCTTCTTGAAAACCACACGTCTAAAAAAACACCGCATTTGGAGCCGCAATAAAATATCGGACAAGTTTATTTTAAATGGCAGCATTTTTGACAGAATTTTTAGAATAAGTGAACGATGTTAAAAATATAATTTAATTTGACAGAGAGCATATTTCGTAGAACTTACCGTGCGACCATTTTTCTGACTTTGATTTTCCTATTTCATTATTCGTGTTCTTAAAATAATTTATTTAATTTTTATTTTTTCCGATTTTCGTTTATAAATCAATTTAGTAAGTTCTTTGAAAACATCGAAATTCAAGTTATAGTCTAAATAACAAGCACTTGACAGATCCTAGACAAAAAATTATGTATCATTTCACACTCTTTGTAACAAAAAGTTAATAACATTTTCTTCTTCGCTATGAAACTATGAAAAGAAAAAATTAAAAAACCCAACTCAATTGTATGAAAAAATCAAATTAATGCCCAGTCCACACTTGTTTTTTCTTCAGTTTCATTTAAATTAAGTTTTTTTTATTGTATAAAATTTTATTGTATAAGTTTTTAATTTAATCTATATTATGTACATGTAAATCTTTATATATGTATACAACTATGTGTGTGTGTCTCTTCTTCTCTCACCCACGAAATCTTCTTCCAAATTTTCTAGAGTGTACCAGTACTTCGTACATTTGGCAACCACCAAGTAGCGTAGCGGGAGCTTGTACCTCTACCACCTCCACTACAACCACCTCTACCACCACCACCATCACCATCACCACCACCACAACCACAACCAATAATTACCACAGCCAATAATAATTCCACCACATCTGATACAACCACAACCACCACTAGTAACACAAATAACAGTAAATCACCACAACCACCACCATTGCCACTGAAAAATAGCCATAAGCAGAATATATTAAGCAAGTTGTTAACAAATGAAAACAATACTCACCACACTCAACAACAACAACACTATGCATCATCACACTATGCAACTCACCATCCCTATCATCCATCACATCACAAATTCAACTCCCTCGATCGACATGCCGGAACTCTTATAAATGATCTCGATTCGAATGACTATAAACAATTAAGTGCGCATTATTTGAAAACAATTGACAGTATTGACCATTACAGTGTTGCCAATTTGCACTATCGTAGTCAATCAAAGAATCAAATATATAGCGGTAATGGTAATGATTCCTTGATGAAACAACCCCATCAATATCATTCGAATTCGAATTTGAGTCAATATCAAACGTCAGTGGCGGCGGCGGCGGTGGTAAATCACTATCAGACGACGGGTAATCACCATTCTTCGAGCAAACAGCATCACAGTTTGAAACATAATAAGACTAAGAATAAGGGGAAAAGTGGTGGCGGCGGTGCCCAGAAGTCCTCCAAGGGTAAATCTAGTAGTGATGAGGTACAAAAGCAACAGCACCAGCAACAACAGCAACAACAACAACAAAATCGACACAATCGAAAACATAGTAATACTACAAACTCGACAGCGAGTCATTATAGTTCGAGTGACAGTATGCAATTTGATAATAACTATTATTAAGAAGGTTCATGGCTAGAAAGGGTATTTTTATTTGTAGAATTGTTTTCGTTTTGAAAAAAAAGAAAAATATTGTTAAAGTGTGTCACAGAAACGCATCACACACTGATTTGGGGTACTAAGTAGTTTTTTCCGGGCTCGAATAGATGAAAAAGTCGAAGTGTCAGATTGCCGCCATTATAGATAAAAAGCAGGTAACCGTACATTGCTTCTAATCATTGGGCGATCATTTGAAATTAATATTTCTATTCCTTTGGGAGCAGAATTTTTTCGGGTCATATGTTCTTTCTTTGCCCTCGAAAATGTGTGTAGGAAAATTTCATGATGATTTGTTATGTTGTTTAGGCCTAAAAGCCTAACAAACAAGCTTATATAGGCCGATAATAATATAAGTTAGGATTCCATACAAAGTAGAGACATCTGCTGTCAATAATTAACAACTTTTATTTAGAAATAAAACCATTCAGTGATGGATACATTTTTGAAGAAATCAAACATTATGGTGGCATTATTGTTTCACTTAATCGACGTTTTGATTTAGTGGCGCTGTTATTTGTGCTTACAACTGTCAGGCCATATGTATTAATGCCTAATTGCCTTGGCAGATATTAAATAAAAACTGTAGCATCAAAAATGTTACTGTTTTTTGTCACGTGATGGCCAAAATAATATCTGATACATACACTACAGTGCACTTGATTAAATTCACTTATTTTCACATTTTTATCTTTGGCTTAACTTTTAACTTTTTTGTAAACAACATTTTATATAATGAGCGTGCGCACTCAATGAGTAATTAAAACCCTTATCATGAATTAACACCGTTCGAGTGTCAACGAAGCTTGTATAGGACAAACAGAGAGATCCCGATGCACACAGAATTTGAAAGCATGTTTCTTACATACATTGTTGTTTGAGGGGAAAATTGAGCCGGGCACAGCATTCCACATTCATGTCGTGCAGCTCAAGAAGGAGTCTCTTAACCTTGTATTACGATCCAATTTAAACCGATTCGAATGGAAATGGGTCGCTCAACTATTAATTATGAGGCTCTTTTCGGAATTCTACTAAGAAGACGCAAATGTGTAAGAGAAGCACCATGACCAGATATTTGAATTACGAGTATATACTCTAGTTTTGGACAAATTTATGCTGTGTAGATTGTAGCCAGATCAAATGGGTAATAATATTTCTCGCCGGCGATGTCAAATATGTGTTCGTTAAACATTAATTGGTAACACATACACAACCCTAGAATGCAACGCTCTCTGGTTTCTTTGGTTTAAGTGTCATTCATAAAATTTAGCATTGGGGGGTGAGTTATATCTTTACGACAAAAGACAGCATTAAATTCCACAGGGTTAATAATTCCTCAATGTACATCAACAATGAAGTCTTGTAAAAAATATGATTTTAAAAGATGAAAAGAAAGTCGGAGACAGAACGGAACCTTGAGGCACACCAGCATTTATAATGTGAATATTAGACGCTAAACTGTCCAAAGCTCATGTTTCACGGCATAGTCCAGTGTACAGGTACTTTTAGGTGGACAAAGGTCAGAAGTTAATGAAACTTTCCGAAGTTGTTCAGGGATAGCTAATTTACATTTGATGAAGTTTTGGACCGAGGACCCTGTGGAAAAAGAGGAGTAGAAGAAACTGTAAAATTTTACACCTTTTTCCGGATTTCCCAGCAATTTTTCAATATTCCCCCAGCTTCAACTGGACGCCACCCGTGGGATTTTCTTAAGATAAATATGACCTATTTTTCAATCTATTGTGCTAACAAAAAATCTTTCATATCTTCCTATTGCATCTAACTAATGCCGTGCAGTTTCCAATCACAAAGACCTTGGGTCTTACAGGCATATATTTAAAATTAAAAAAAAAACCACGGCAAAACCATTATTTATTTATAGACCGTTAAACTTTCTGCAATTTTGTTAGAATAAACATTTTTGTTTTCCAATTTGTTACCAAGACATGGCGCTTCGAAAAACAGCCCATTTTTCAAATCGATTAGAAATTCAAAAAAAGATTTGAAAAATAACCTGTTTTTCGAAGCGCCATATCTCGGTAACAAATCGACAAAAGAAAATGTTTTTACTAAAAAAATAGTAAAAATTTACTGGTCCACCAAACAGTAAAATGTGCTTTTGCCATAGGACGTAAGAAATACAAGTTATTGACAAAAATCAGAGCAAGGCCAGAATATTTGAAGTTCCCCCCCCCTTCCTCTTTTAGCACAAGCAAAATGTAAATTAACTACCCCTGATAAGAATCCCCAAGTTTCATTAACTTCTAACCTTGCATATTGTACAAACAGTACATATTTCCTGCAGTTTAAGGATAACCGGGTACTGTACTGTACTTAGTAAGAAAACTAAAATCTCAAAGAGTCATGAAATGACGTTCGCAAAAAAAAATGTTTGATGTATTGAAGATCTTCAGGATCGTTAAAAAGCCAAAAAAAAAAAAATAAAACAGTATAATGATGAACCATTTTACTGTGTCCGAGTTTTCCGTTCTCCTTCTGATCAGCTTCAAGAGATAGTCTCTTAGACAAACAGAAAGACATAACTTCCTTGCCACTGACATTAAGCAGAGATTTTATAAACAAATATTTTGCGGTTTCCGGATTAGTGGATCGCTTACATTCTTGCTTCTTTTCGTATTCCTCGTTGGACTGTATTCCCTTTTCCAATGTCTCGTAAAGATTATTCGGCTTCCAACCTTACGTTGATTTTGATGATCCTTGAGGGCCACGCAACTAGCATTTCCTTTAAAATTGATTTGATTTTAAAGTCAATCGTAACTGAAAACTGAAATCCAACCACGACGAAAATTTCCAACCTGTAATTTGGGTCTTTCTGAAGTTAGTGAAGAAAATAAAAACACTTCAAAATTCACTGTGGCGTATACGTAATATTTGTTCACAAGTAGAAAACCCTATGGTCTCGGTGGCGTATACGTCATATTTTCTCCTTGTCAAAACTCATCCACTCTTCCATCAATTAACAGGCTTGATATAAAAATACCCGAGTCATCTTAAAACAACAACTTCTGATTCAACAAAAGTTAAGTATTAATTGAAATACTTAAAAACAGCCACTTAAATCTTTATTGGCTTCTTTTTAGATAGAGTAATGAGTAGTACGAGTAGTAGGGGAAGAGAGTTTGTTGTATTTTATTTTTGTGTTTAAAGTTCAAAAACTTTTTCATTTATCTCACAAGAAAATCATCAAACTAATACAAAGTTTTCTAAAGACATCCTAAAAATATATACATACTTACGTATACCTATATCCCTTCTCAAATTTAATTGCTCACGTGCGTCCATAAAAACGATTGTACAAAGTTGTTAGACCTAAGCACTACTTAAGTGGATCACAACTGGAAGCAATAAACTTCCAATGAAAAGAACGAATGGCGTTCCATTAAAAATGTTGTGACTCTTTAAAATTGTTCAAACCGTAAACAACTTTCTTGAAGTATTTTATCCCCACATCATCCGGTATAGAAGAGGACCTCTCTGCTACCGGCACGGCAACTCTGACAAGGACAACACAGTCAGTTTGAGTTGTGGTGCTGGCATTCTATAGAAAGTATTTCCTTTTTTTTTGTAATTGACTACTTTCAACTTTCTAATCACTGCGTCATCGTTTAATTTATTCCTTCTTCAATATTCTACCTCCTTGTGTCCTTGTGCCTCGAGTCATCATTTTACAATTTCATTAATGGCACTGTCAGGGACATTAAAAGAGAATTTTGAAGTCGATATCATTGATGTTGTTATATCAATAAAAAATAAAAAAAAGAAGATATAATATTGAACGAGGGATTCGTTCATTTAATTTTGAGAGTGTCATTGCGTTGAATTGGTTTAATAGTGTGTGCAGGACTGTGGGCCTGTGGGAGGATGTGTTCCGGTTCGGGGAAGACAAGAAATTAATGAAATGAGTTTTGAATTTCAGGGTATTTGGGCAAATAATATTGAAGTAGTTATTTCAACCGAAATTAAATGTTTTTCCTTAATAGATGACTTTGAACAAAGTTGTTTGATATAAGTCACGTCAATTTTTTTTTTTGACATTTAAAAGGACTTTGATATAATTTTTTGTTCTTTTGTGACTGAAAAAAAAACAAGTCATTTTCTTGCATTGAAAATGAATTAAATTGAATTTTTGAATCAATACATTCACAAAATTATGCATGAGAGTCTTTGGTTGATGGACTTTTAAATTTAAGAACAAATGAATCCTTAATTTATTCTGGAACTGAACATTTTCGAACGTTCTTTAGAAGTACTTTGTGTTTAGCTCTCAACATTGTGAATATTTGAAAAATGCATTTTAGCTAAGTTAATGGGTGGTGCCAAGGAGCGTTCATAAAAATAAGTTTTCATAAAAAAAAACCGATTGGGAAAGCTTGGACACAAATTTGAGTGAATGGCTGGACAAGGCACTTATTTGATTTATCAAAACGCAAATCATTTTGCACATTTGCCGTGGACTTTCATACAAATTTTTAATTCAAAAAGAAGGTTTTAACTAATGCCTTTAGGATAAGATTTTACATGATTTGATACTGTAAGAAAAAATTGTGGGATTATACGAAACCACGATGCAAGTGCAACTTTTTTCGTTCTAATAAATTCACCATAAAAATCAAGTTAACTCACCAAGAGCTTCTTCTTCTTCCTGCAAACACGAAATCTTTTGGCTTTCTCTTACGGCCTAAAACTAATTCATCGTCCGATGTTTTACGCACTTTTCTTATTTTTTCACTTGTTGACCGGTTTACATCATAATTCATAATACTGAGCAAAACACAAATACCGCAGAGCACGTGCATGAATGAGTGAGAATATAAAAGCTACACGGTCAGCTGATGGGAGTCATTGGCACCGCCATATTGCGACATGCGACAGATAAACGAACAAATTTGTAGCGATGGAAAAAAAGTTTCACTTTAATAATATGCAATAGCAGAAAGTTCTAATACCTAGTTCTATTAAATTCACAATAAAAATTAAATTTACTTGCCAAGAGCATTTTTCATTTAACTAGGTACAAGCACGAACTCTCTCTGCATGTTCTTTCTTGCTCTTACTGTATAAAATTAATTCATCGTCGCATATTTTCGCACTATTCTTGACTTTTCCCTTGCTAACCGGTTTATTTGACTCACTAGCTATATCGTTGTCCATCACGATCAAGTTAGTAAACACACAAATGCCGCGGAGCACCAGCTTGAATGAGAGCACATACTACACGGCCAGCTAATGCGAGCTATTGGCTAGCACCGCCATATTGCAACATGCGACAGGTGAACCAAAATATTTGAGGCAATGTAAAAAAAAGTTTCACTTTAAAAATCTGAAAGACGTTATCGCAATCGTTTTGGCTTATGTGTCAGCTTTTTAAGCACCTGTAAACCCGATTGCATTCACTATAATCGACATATTGAACTTAAGCTAATTTAAATAGAAACTTTATTTTATGTGAGGTCCTCAACCAACATTTTTTCCAGCCCGTTGGGTTACTAGCTTCATCCATACTTACTTGGTTGAGGACTTGAATGTTAGTTTTCATACTAAAGGAATAATATCCTTTTTTTTTTCACTTTTTGCTGAGAAAAAGTCGTAATATTTACTAATTTTGTGAATGTTAATTTTCGTTTTCTGGCATTACTCATCTTAAGATAGCTTCTTTCTTAGCCGTATTTCCAACTAAGCCTTGCAAAACAAAACTTATATCAAAAGGCCGGCGAAAATCCGACTCGATATGTAAAATGCTTTATACCTTATAGCCGTGTTTTCCAACAAGCAAATGGTTTTTTTGTTTTTGGAACATAGTTGCTCAATCAGCAAGTATCTCCATCCATTTCTGTTTTGGTGATTTCACCTTTAGTTTTTTTTATAATTTGTGCGCAAGCGGTTAGGAAAAAGGGATAGGAGATAGAAGGAGATACCGGTGCACAATCGATTTGAATGTCTGTAAAACACTGTGCTAAGGAAAAATTCAGCCGGGTAGGGCATTCCATATTCTTGTAGTGCGGCTAAAAAAAGAGTCTCTATACTTAACAGTACGTTCAAAGTTGGGCTCGAAGTAAATTTTAGTTAATTCCTTGCGATGCGGGTGTTATGGAAAAATCGTTAAGGGGAGGAATGCATCTATTTTTTTTTTGCTGGACCAAGTTCGAATACCAGGTTTTTTTTTGTTTCTATTTAGTCATTTCACCGTAATCCAACTTGTGACTCTGAGCATCAGAGTCGATGAATACGGATCATTCTGTCGTCGCCGTATAATTCGTACAACTCGTCGTCATACCTTCTTCGCCACACAGCATTCACACATTCTCTCTAATCGACGAAGCAGTTCAGAATTATTATAGAAACGCAAGTGATTAAAGAATTTTCCAAGTAAACACAGTTTCTGAACTAAGTAAAATTTCTCACATAGGTAGGATGTTGCATACGGTTCAGGTCAACTTTGTATGGTGACACCGATCCGAGTGGTCCAATTTTCAATGACTCTCTTCCCGCAATGATCCGACTAAATTCGAGTGATGGGTTGAGTTATGTTCACTTTGAAGGCATCAGTAAATTGGAGTTTATTTCATGGATCTGCGTTTTCACCGAACCCCAAAAGAAAAACGAAGACGGGTTAAATCGCATCAAATAGATGGCCAATTTATGTCACCTCTGAAAGAGATAACCTTATACTCTGAACCTATTCGTGCAGAAAGTCAAATCGTGGGGTCCGCTGTGAAGCAATCAGCACCGTGCTGCTGAAACCACTCGTTTGGGTTATGTCATACCCATATACGCAATTTCGCTGCTTACCCAGCCTCAAAAATGCGACTCGTTGCTAAAGATGATTTTCGGGACAAAATTGGGGCACTCTTCCATACGATCCAAAGCCCAGTCAGTGTAGAAATGCCGTTGTCTATTGCCATAAACTTTGAGCTCCTGGGGCATTTGGATCTTGTACGGGTCTTGCACCCAAACGTCATTGAAGTTGAAAGCTCCGAAAGGTCTGATTCTTGTACACAGCTGCACGGTAAAAAATGGACTGCCTCGAATTCTGCTGAACACTTTCACTGAGCGCGGCTATGCTCTTGGCCAACCTTGCGTTCCTTTGACATGCGGATTTTGAAAAATTGAAGAACGAACTCACCATTCTAAATTTTGTAACCAAACGTTGAAGAATCAACTGTGAAGGGCCACCGAACCTACATTAAAATGGACGCAAAGTTTGCATTAGCCAACACTCATTTTGATAATAAGTTTTTATCATTTCGACGAGCTGTTTGAGTGTGTAACTCGGACGGTGATTTCACATGAGTAACTTAATAAGAAACAACAGATTTGACAGATGTCACTAAAACATCATATATACCACAACCTGCCAAAATCTACCCACGCCAACTGAAAAACTCTGTCGAAATTAAAATTTCAATGCAAATTGCGACAATTTTTTTTTTCAATGGATAGGCCAACATTTATTCTGCTTGGTGAAATTGGTGACGGAGTTCCATTCCTGGTGAGCTCGTCGGGCTT
Source organism: Platycheirus albimanus (assembly GCA_916050605.2). Taxonomy (NCBI): domain Eukaryota; kingdom Metazoa; phylum Arthropoda; class Insecta; order Diptera; family Syrphidae; genus Platycheirus; species Platycheirus albimanus. Next base: position 269,879,805 of record OU696696.1, on the reverse strand, counting down.
GCAATATCCCGGAATGCCTTCTAGTCCTGTCACCAAAAAAAGAGAATGTTAAACTGTTATGCCATCTTCATGAGAGATCAACGTCAGTATTGGGCAGCTGCTGAGTTTGGGGAAACCGCCACCATATACTGCCAATCCATAAGTAAGTATCAGTCATAGGTTTGACAGCTGTCAGTGGGTAAAATGGCGAGATAAATGCTTCATTTATTGTTTTCGATAGCATTTTGCAGGAAAGAGAGCTACCGTAGCTTTTCTAACTCTTTCTTGAATGTTGGATTTCTAGTTGAGCTTTTTAACTAGAATAATTCCCAGTAATGTAGCTTCACTTGAGAAAGTTAAAGTATAGCTCCATGGAATTTCGTATTCCATTTTGTAGAGGACAAGTTTAGATTTGTTTGGGCTTACACCCAGCGCAGCGCCATCATACATCTGTCTGTCCATTTCAGAAGCTTGTTAAGAACGCTTTGTCCTGTTCAGGGACGAACAATAATTCAAAAAATTCTTCCTTTTATTAAAATTGACTGCTTCATTAAATCAAAAAAAAAAAACAGATTCCTGTTGATATTTGCTCAAAGCTTTGGTAATCAATAATAAACTTTACTATTTTCATATAAGTCAAATCGCATGCTTCTTTTTTCTTTCGCTCAATTAAAATATTTGAATCGTTTTTATCAATTAAAATTAATTGAATTCAATATGCATTCAAAAACAAATAAGAATTATTTAATCCTTATGCCCAATCCTTCGCCGCTGCTACTCTCTATCATCATTAGTCTACCAGTTACTTCTATGTATTTGTTTGTTGAATTTCGAATGATTTTCCCTTTTGATGGAATGGATTAAAAAAAAGCTCATATTCAATATTTTTATAAATGTCGCCTCATCAGAAAGTCGGGATAACATCAATTAAAAGGATCAAACAAAAACCGGGAAATCAAAACGTGTAAGTGAACCACCACCGCCATCATACTTAAATGCCGACCGACGACGGATGATCGAATACATCAAAATATTTTGTCTGTTCTTTCTCAAACAATCCTTTTGTGTCACTTCCATACATGAACATGCATTACACAGACATATATAGTATTTTACACAACATATGCTTAAACAAAAGGATATTCGATTGGAGTATCCTTTACACATTCCTCCGACAAAAAAATATTAAAAAATCACAATAAATCAACTATATGTATGTTTGTATGTATAGTTTCATAAATATTATGCAGATAAAAAATATAAAAGTATTATTTTTAAACAATTAGGTTTATAGAAGTTAAAAAATTAAACGAAACAAAAGTAACAATATTATTTATTAAAATCATAGGATGTACTAATATTTTAATTGAAAGTAATTAGTTCAATGATAAACGGTGGTGTGCTTTCAAACAATAAACCAAAAAAATAATATTTCAATATTTCCATTAATTTTTTTTTAATTCAAATTATCATGATGTAAAGGAATCTATTAAACTGATATGAGCCATGAGGCCATTTTGATTAAGTAGCGGTAATTTGCATTTTTTTTTTTACGATGAAGAATATGAGTAAAATGAAATAAATTACAGAATGTGGAAAGGCTGGCGAGGCTGAGAAGAATCTACATTGTAAAGTGAACAGAGATCCTTACTTACGGTTGTCGACATCATCCTCGCGTCGCGTCAGGTTGAATTTAGTAGCTAATTTTGAAATGATGTCGGAATGGTTCAGTATTTTTTTTTTTGGTTTTTTTAAACATAAATATCACGAGATGGCTGGCATGAGTGCTGTTAAGGATGAGTTATATTGCTTTAAAATATGAGAAATTCACCATCATCGTCGTTGTTCAACTTGAAATATTTTAATGAGGATTTATTAAAACAATTAAAATTCCATAAAAAAATATTTTACATTACTAACATTCGTAGGAATATCATTAACAATGGCGAAATTCATTAGTTGCAATGATATTATAATTGCATTCTTTGATACAAGCATATATAGCGAAGGTATTTCATAATACCCCAAGCTCTAAAATAATTCACAATATTATACACACACATGTGTGGATAAGTATCATCAGTTGAAACATATCTTACATACATATAAACGTTTCTGAGTAAGGATTTCCCAATGGATGTGTATCATGTGTGTATGAATGAATGATGGTGCTTGATTTTGATGAAGGACAATCTAGGTAGAGATACTGTTTCAAAGTATTTTTAATATTGAAATATTTTTTTTTAACAAGTATCTAAAAGTAGGACGATTTAAGTTTTTTGAAATTCAGCAAATGAGGTTTTTTTTAATACCACACAAAAATATGTGTGGTTTCATTCACACGCGGTGGAAGTGAAACTTCAGTAAAGTAACCTAGAAAAGAATGCGATGAACGACTCCTTTCAACATCAATTTTCGGCATACTTTCAAAATGTATTAATTAGGGATATAAAATCATTCCCACAATTAATTATTAGACCACTTTTTAATCGACGATAGGTTTCTCGCACTAGCTCGGCAACATGCAAGCGAAAACACATATGTACAATGCTTAGTGGACGAAAGTGGGGAGGCTACGAAGCATGGCATATAAAATACTGTCTATCTCATTCTTCTGTCGGTTTAATCCCATATATATTTATGTGTTTGTCTCTTTTTCGTGACGCATTTTCGTTTCATCGAGCTTAAAATCAAAACGATTCTTAAGAAATTCCACGTTATCAAACCTATAACACGACTCATATTGTTGCCTTCAAGAAAAGATTTTTTGGCCAGACCTCTGTTGTTTTTATATTAAGCACACATGCGTGGCGATTATTTCCACAAAACCTCAATCTGGCTTATAGGCATTACAAATTATTACTTTGTGAGAGTCTGAAATCCCATACAAGCCACTAAACTCATTGAACGCTAAACACCAACTTCCGTGATGAAAGATTAAGAAGCTTCTAAACAAAATGAAGAATTTGGATTTGAAGTGATTGGCAGCTCAGGTTGTAATTTTGTAAAAGCTTTGCTCTGCCTTCAGTAGTCGATTTTGAATTGCCGCCATTTATCATGACAAGAAGTGGTGTTCAGCTCTATATGTCATTTTTTCGAGAAAAGTTTGACAACTCAACGGCGTTATTGAGTGATTTCCAGATTTTATTCTTGTTAAATCAATTACAGTAAGACAGCTCGTCTACATTGTGCAACTTATAAATCTGTTGTCTATTACTCACAAATGGCAGAATTGTCGGTTGCTTTGAAAAGCTAGAATATAATCAAATTATAAATCGTTAAAGAAATCCAAAGCAAGAAATTAGGTTTCATGGTACACTTCCTTGTAGTGCACCAATCAAAGAAAAAAATTGATCTGCATCACTTTCTCATAATGCCAAACATTTCCTGAAGTTTTTTGGCTTTTCCTCATAAACAAGATGGTGCCGAAAACAGCTCAGACAATGTAATTTATCTGAAACTGTGAATAGGTTTTCGTCAGAAGTGATAATCTACTTCACGGTGAAATATCCCAAAATTGTGATTTTTTTGAAAACAGTGTGAAACTTCCCAAACCAAAGTGAAACTAGTGTTTATTGACTTGCGCACACTCTTGTTTTGTTTTAGAGTTTTGGAGTCAAGAAAAACTTCACCAACGTTTTCGTAGGTGGCGCAAAAATTGTGAGTCTATGAAAAATATTAAAATTTTAGAAAATGGTGTTAATATTTAATTGTATTTGAAGTATTTAATGATACACACAAAATCTAAATATGTGTGAACAACACATAAATCGCTATACGCTAAAGAACATCCTCGATAGAATTACAACTTTTGCGTCACCTTGTACAAAAATGATCTATAAAATACAGGAATCATTTTGTTTTGTGATTGAAAATTTAGAATGAAACAACAACAACTTGTGTGTGCTACCACCAAGTTCATAGGCAGGAGTTATAGCAATTTCACGGGGACCAACCCGATCATCAGACTCCTTTAGTGGTGTTTAATCGTTTTGTATCAAACGGTCAAACGATATTTCTATTCAAGAATGCATGCATGCTTTACTGCAGAATGTTAGAGCAATGGTTAAAAGTTTTACACCTGGCAACTCTTGCAACTGTTACGTCATATATTCCTGGTCACTTGGTACTAAATACTAAAAAAAAGTGAAACCAAACTTCAGATCAGAATCAATAAAAGAAGCCCTTTGCAAAAACTAACATCCTGATTATGGCCAACCTCACTGACACCTCATAAGTCAAGATTGAGACCTGCCTTTGACTCGAAATTTAACATTTCGTCTGACAGTTTCATAACTTGTGCTGTGATCATGAACAAACAGAAAAAAAAAATGAGAACATTCAGTGTTTCAATGTGTGAAATGATTTGTGTAATAATTATCCTTGCAATGTGGCATTTTGAAGTTCGAAATGCTGTAATTCGTTTTTTTTCAAGAAGTTTCTGTGAATCTTTAATCTAGTAATCTTTCCTCGCGATCAATTTACCACAAAACCAATTAAATGCAAAATTTAGAACCAGCATCACGTATTTTTCACTCTCCGTCTGTTTGTGTTCCAATAAAATGTCAAAACTGATTTGCAGTTTCTTTGTTTAAAAAAAAATGAGTGTGCAAGATGTATAACCTTCAAATAAATAAACTTTGAAAAATTGAGACGGCAGCGGCACTTGACAGACTAGAATGTCCCGTCCCCATTAAAGGAGCAGATTTTCTCGCTTTCTAAATCCTGTAGATGAAATACTATGTTTGTATTGTATTCTTTTTACATAGAGTCGCTCGATGAAACGAAAATGCATCACGACAAAGAGACAAACACATAAATATTTAAAATTAAGCCGGCCGGCGGCGCGGCGGGAAAAAATAGATAGGATACTTTACAATATTCCAGGTCTCCTATCTTTGCACCATGTTTCCTAGCCTAATCGATCTCGTCTGCTCTCAGCATTGTTCATAATGAGTGCGCTTGAGAGACGAAACGTCAGCGTCGCTAGGTTTGTTATGTTCGTATTCGTACCGGTTTAGATATATGCCGGCATAATACTAATATTTTGTAAAAAGCCAGGATGATGAACATTATGTGTGTTTATACCCTATTATAGAAAAGTTTTTTACAGAAACACTAGCTACATATTTAAAAATTTCTTGGGTGTAAAGATTTTCAATATGCCTACTTTTAGGAGCTGATTATTATAAAATACCTAATATTGTGGTTCAAGAATAATTGTTAAGATACATTCACAATAGTGATTAACATTGAAAAATTTAAGTTATGTATATGTTGTTTTATTCAAATCGCGAGCTGTGTGCTTAAAATTCTATGACACTAAGCACATATTAGTGGTTGGAATAGGGTATCCCACAGTTTGTTGTAAACGTACTGTAGCTCTCACTCATGTTTTAAATTTATATTGTTGTTATTTTTATCTTTTTATAAGTTTTGCAAGTATGCCGAAAACTAATAACGAAAAAACTTGTTCATCTCATTCTCTTGTAGGTTACTTTTCTGAATTTTCACTTCAACCGAAGTCTACTTTTCATTCATGCATTATTTATTTTAAATCACAAAGTTTTCACTTCAAAAAGATTTTTTAGTTAATTCGTATTACACGTAACGTAGGCCTTAAAGTGAATCCATTCAGAAGTAGGAAAACAAAACTTGAACTTTCACCTGAATGAGTGCATTCAGTATCCATTTTGTTAAGTATACGAATTCGTTTGAGGTGGCACCACAATGCCGGTTTCTCATTTGCACAGCCTAGAATTTATGTTTTTTAAATCAATCAACTATTCAAATTAATTATTTGCTGGCCCACAACCAAGAGCTAAAATAAAAATTATGGAGCCAAATAATGTAATCTTCACATCTTTGAAATCCCTTAAGAGTCTTTGCTTCTCAGAACGACAAGAAATGTTTGACGTTGAAATCTCATTTTTTAGACTTCAAGAATATAAAAAAATCCAAGAACTGCTCATAAAAATGCCACATCTCGCTTTTATTTAAAGTTAATGTTAAAAAATAATTTATCGTCTAATAAATAATGAATATCTAAGACTTCTCGCTCTCCTCCACCACAATTTATTAATTTTACTCATTTTAAATCATTTGTTCCCTTTTTCCCCTTGGTCTGGTGGTGATGTGTGTGTGATTTAAAGTAGGTATTTACTAAAGGTTCCCTTAAAAAGGATACCCATAGATTATTGTATGTACATTTTTAAATCAAAAATTTAAAATTTAAACATGAAGTTTTAAAGAAGCATTTTCTTTTTTATTTAAGATTAATATATTTGTAAATACAAAAAAAATAGCATAAAACAAAAATATATGTTAGAGACTGTTTAAAATTAAATTAAAAAAAAAACCAAAAGTATTAATTAAAATCAAAAGAAAAATAAATATTTATCGTATTACAAAATAATTCGTAAATGTGTACTTTATATACTGCTGCTTCGTAAAATATCATATTAATATTTAAAAAACAAAAACAAAACTAACAAAAAAATATAAAGAATACAAATATATATTAATTTTCACTTACTTATGCAAAGAACAAAATTAAAAACAAATAAAACAACAGTATTACAAGTGATTAAGTTTAAATTGATTTTTTTTTTCAAATTGTTAAGTATTTTGTTTTTTGGTTTGTTTGTTTTAATTTTGATAAAATTACCTATGCTTTAACTGAAAAAAGTAAATTAATAGGAAATACTCATTTTGTCTGTGTCAAACAAAAATTAATAAAAACAAAAAAAGCAATGAATTATTATAAAAAAAAATATACAAAATCATCTTAAAGGGAAATAATTATTTATGGTTTATTGTTCTTTTTTAATTTTTATTGTTGTTTTTGTTTTTATTCGATGTTGAGTGAAAAACTATCAAATTGATTTGTTTTATTTGAAAATAAATGCAATTAATATGCATTTGTTGTCATTTAAAATGTTTTTCTTTTTGTTTTTTATTTTTTTTTTAATTATAAAAGTTCATAAATTTGCTTTGTTAATTACAAAACTTTGTTGGGTAGGAAATATGGTTTTGTGTTTTATATGACTCTGGTTTTCAAAATGGTATTTATAATTATTAATTGTTATGTAAGGCATATCACTTCCTGGACATCGATTGTACATGTAGAATGCATTTATGAGTGCTTAAAAAAACACTGAGTAATATTATTCATTCGTGAAATAATGAGATTTAAATTTTTGAACTATTTTATGATATGGGCAATAATGTAGGAAAGAAAAACAAGGACATAGGAAAGAGGATGTTTTTTTTTTTGTCGATGCAAATACGGTTTCAATCAAATCGATTTTTGTTTGTTTTGTATAGGTTAGATTTATGTTTGTTATGTTTGGCTTGTACAACAAAAAGTGCAAGGGAAAGTGTTAAGCCTTTACAAAATTGACTGGCTTTTACATCGAAGGACTTATTTAATGTTTTAACGTCAGAAACATAGAGAACATAGGTTTCACGGAGATTAAATGGATTTTTGTTTGTATGCATTACTTTTGTTTGTATTTGACTTCGCTGGAAGGGCGAGTGTTCATAAACAAAAAAATATGCAAGCTGGAGCTATATTTTTTTTACTATTGACTTACAGAATTGGGAATCTGTTCTTTTCATTCTAAAACATCATGTTTGGTGTGCAAAAAGTTAGTGCGGTGTACATACTTGAATTCTGACTTCAGAATATGGTAGCTCACCTACATTAACTTTTAAAAGCTTGGTTCTCCTGTTAGAACCGTACCCCGTGCCGTTGTGGTTACTGTCTCGGACTGCCACGCCGAAGGTTCTGGGTTCGATCCCTGACGACTCCATCTAAGTTCTTTCCCGGGGTACTGCCTCTTGCAAGGATGCGACAAATCCTTCAAGAGTAATACATGTCATGGAAAGTGCTTCTCCTGGGACCAAGTTATCACTCTAGATGTCTCAATCACTCTAATTTCAAACATTAAGGCAATAATGATCTCAGTCTGTCTCTGATTTTACCGAATATTTGAATTGTCGTTGTTTTCTCTCTCTTCTGGTAGATATGTTGTTGTAAAACTTTCTATATGATATTTTTTTCATAGGACTTTTCTTTGAAATACTACAAGATCATCTGGAAAAGTTTTCATGTCAAAGTCTTTTTTGATGTAGCGTTATCTATCGACGAGAAATTGTCATCGTGCCTTCTGCATTGATGAGTTGACGGTTTTCGATGGAAGCATTTATGTATTAAAGTTTGTATGTGCACATTCTTAACCTACTTTTGTTGAAAGGAGTTTTTGAAAATGATTTTGGATGTTCCAGCATTGGTTTTGTCCAATTAAAGCTTTTCTAACCTGGTACTAAAGCAACTTTTACATGAACGGTCCTTACTTTAACCTTCTAAGTGCTCTTCGAATAGTTTTCTCTATTTTAGCCTTGTAACACATCAAACGGCTAAGATTTTGAAAGGGCCTCCGTCTCTCCATGCATTAAAACTGTGGTTATCAGAATTTCGTCTCTCCCCAGATAAAAAAAATTGACCATTTCCTGTTAGAAAAGTCACAGAGCTGTCCATTGTGCAACACGAAACAGTGAACTTGTTATGTCTCCTCTTTACAAAAGCACCTTCTTTTGAGGAAACTCTTCTTCAGAGAAAAGATATCTGCAGGCATCTTCTGGCCTTCTCAAAACCTACAAAAATGAGATGATCAGACTAAATTTGAGACTGATTGAAAACGGTGCTTTGGGTGTTCATAAGGTTAACACACTATTGACTACTTTGAAAGCCCACTTGTTGCCCTTAAAGTTTGATTCTATTCTCAGCTTAAATGATTGTTTCTTAAATTTTTGGAAAAACTGAGAAAACGTTGATACCACATAGTATTACAGTTCTTGACCCCGATTTTCTTTGGTAATTTAAGAACAGCTCCATCTTTCCAGTTCCTAGAACTAATTTCATCTGCGCTCAAATCAAACAAAAGTAGAATACTAGCCATAATGTCATGATATTTGCTGTTTGGACGAAAGCTGCTTATCGGTACCTAACTTTTCTCTGCTGGATTTGTCATTTGGTGGGGCACAAAATTGTAGGTCCATCTGCGTACGTAGTTGACCTTTGATTGATACTAATAGTAATTGGATGTTACATATATATTGCACTTATAAATTAAACATCAAAAGCAAAAACAAAAAACTTTTTTGAAAAAAAAAAAAAAATAAAAAAAATAAAAAAAAAAAAAGAAAAGACGTTCCACATATCCTTAACACCAACCCACCCCGTGGATATACATTTCGTATCATTATTCATGTCTATGCTTTAGTTTTCTTCAGTCCTATTCAAAATGTTAAGTATAGTGCTGTGTAAAAGTAAAAAGTAATTTTTTTATTTTTTTGTTTGTTTCAAAAAAGTTTTTTGTTTTTGCTTTTGATGTTTAATTTATAAGTGCAATATATATGTAAAATGCAATATGAATGTTTAATAAGTGCAATATTTATGTATAATTTGTGGTGTTTAACATACATATTATATGTGCAAATCTTTAAACATTCATGACATGAAATAATAACGTAAGTCAGCTGACAAATTGTAATTTTTCTCAATATATTTAATTTAATTTGGACTAAAATAATAATTTTCCTTATAATGTGTTTATAGAAATAAACCTGATGATGTTCATAATCATGAACGAAACGTCGTTTTAAACAACATTTGTTTCATTTAATGGAAATAAACTGACCTAAAGCCCATAAAACATCCAATAATTATATTCATTCAAAAAAAAAGGTCAAAAAAACATACAGATACTAATAGTATATCATCCAGATATTCCAAATCTACGAGTCTATTGAACCTCGTCCGGGTTGCAAAAATGGTACAGAGAATGTGGTGCTTGGTTACTTAACCTATAGAATTGTGAGTTCAAACCCAACCTAGGCAGCAATTTTTATTTATTCCCCCAGTTTCAACTGGAGGCCACCCGTAGGATTTTCGTGAGTTAATTATCACACTGTACCAACTTTCTTTCCTTTCGCTCGCACATGTTAATTCTTTATAAGAGTATTTATATCTCCTTGAATACGAGTGCATTATAACCAAAATTGAACCTCGTCTTTTTGCATCGTCTCACTTTTTTCAGCGTCTGTTTTATCATTTAGTTCCATCTTCAAAAATTTGCTATGCTCGCTTTTGTTTCTTTATATAGCTATCAAACAGACCCTATAGATTTCATCTGTCTTGTCACAGTCGCTGATCCAGATTCCAAAAAATAAATGTCCGCCACGGCTTCTCTTTATGCGTCACGCACCGGGAGGTGTCCAATTTTCCATGACTCTAGCGCATAAATCAGGATGAATTTGACCGATGGCATTGTGTCTGTTGGCTTTGATAAATTCTCCTGCACACTCTCACGGACGGCGTCGCTGTTTTCGTCCGATCTTTCATTTCGTATTGGTTGATTTACTGAACCAGTGGCCTCAAACTTATCCACCACACTGCGAATAGTCCTCTCGGTAGGACGCTTATGGTAACACTACAATAAGCGAAGCGCGCGGTACGTTACCCGAACAGAACACGTATTGTTGAACGCTATGTATATGTGTTCATAATGGCTTGGCAAAATAGACTGAATAAATGACAGCCAATTTGACAGATGTAGTTCAACAAGATGGCCGTTATAAACTGTCAAAGTTCGGAAGTCAATCTATCCCTTTCTCTTTTGTGGACTTGATCGGTGCTTAGCAGAACTTCGTTGAACTATTCGTTTGAACATTCAAAGGGAGTTTCATCTGGGAAAGGATTCCATATTTCTGATGCAATATTTTGCTTTCTTTTTGATGAGGATTTTGAGTCACAGACGAGCAATCATAGTTTTGGGTTGGATTTCCACATAGTAGAGTTGATTACTTTGAGTGCTCCATCTCAATTTTTGACTTTTACATTGGAAGATAAGATAAGAAAATGATAAATTCTTCAATTTAGTTGTTGAAGAAGTTGGAAATCTGCCTTCCAGATTTTGGATTGTTGGATAGTTAAAATTATTCCCTGTTTGACATATTGAACGCTCTAATATAAATGTGCGACATTTTGTATTTCGAAGTATCATCAATCATTGTCTGACTCAAAATCAAAAAATGCGAGCACAGTATTGATAGCTCATCGCAGAAACTGTCCATTTAGAGAGCGCTTATGTATTTATTACGAAGTTACAACAGTTCAATATCTTGTGAGCCTTATATAGGAAATAGTTCCTGAACCACTCCTGAATTGAGAATGAATTTTTTTTTTTTTTTTTTAAATTAAGTAGGTATTCTTTAGAAACCGTGTTGATGCGTTCCTTAAATCAGCCAGCTTGTAGCAGAGTCCTACTTTCTCTTGGTGTAATAAGCTGTTTCAGAATTCAAAATGCATTTGCATACGAAAGAAGCACAGGTCCTCCATATTCTGTTATGCTATATGCTCAAGGCATATTATCTCCATATTCTGTTTCGTGATTATTTCGCTGATCTTCGCATTTCGATTAATTGTCAGTCCTGGTTCGTAGAAAAAAGTAAGGTTTGTCAAATAAAGTTAGCTTCCAGGTAAGGAATGTACCTGTTTGTTTTGTTTGTTTTGCTATTAGAATTTCGGGACACATTTAGATGTTATGTATTTTGAAAAAGACGTCAAAGTTTCATCCAGTTCCAATTAAGGGGTCTCAATGCTATTGTATAGTTTTGTATAACAGTTTCCAAGTCGGCCAATGTTTCGTAACATTCTCTGATAAAATTTTAAGGTTCACTAAAAAGTGTACGGCTGATATTTTGTGTTTCATTTTGAAAAGTACGGAAATTAACTTAAATCAGTGGAAATATATATTTTTTCAATAAATTCTGCATTGCACTGTTCAAGTAAGGGTTTTTTTTAAATAATATTTTTTTTTTAAGAGAGTTATAACACTCTTTTACTCACACATTCCAGGAAAATATATCTAAATTTCATCCCTAACCTAGTTGACTTTCCCCATATTGAACACAAATTTTTTTAATAAAACTTTTAATTTATTTATATATTATTTCTTAATTCAAAATTTTAATTTAAATAAAACAACAAAATAATTTCTTTAAATATCTTGTGTGTATATGCAAAAAAAAAAATACATGTATGTGCAGTCAACACAAACAGCAACAACAACACTCGAAAACGATCTAATATGGCGCGAAGAACTTTACCGAGAATCCACAACTCACAATCACATCCTTCGGCCATCTGCATCAGCTGGCACTCTCTATCACCAATCGACTGTCATTAATAAACGTGGCATTGGTGATGAATTGCTTGACACCTGTAAACGTCATCAGCGTGATCTTTTTTCCGGTGATCTTGGCATACCAGAGATCAATACTCATGTTGGTTCCGTAGTTCATACTTTCGAGACTTTAGCCATGTTACGTCATCAAAACCACCAACAAGATGATCCAAAATTCATGCCATCGCAACCAGTAGCAGCAGAAGTCATGCCTATTAAAAGATCAAACAATGGCACTACTTCCAGCACAAGTAAGTACAATAAATTAAAACGTAAGTCCCATGAGTATCGTCAAAAACTTGCTCTAGCCAATTGCAATAATAACAGTAATAGTAAGACTAACAGTAACAGTAATCTTCCCTTGTCCGCATCCTTTCCAAAAATGTCCAATCATCAATCAGTCAATAGTTATAACAATGGTTGTATGATGTCAGATAAGGAGCATTTTTCATCGTCGAATCTTTACAAAAACTCAACATCGGAAAATCCTAAATTACCGCCATTTTATACTGATTTTGACGATGACTATCGGAAAAGCCAATTTGGAACCTTGACAAGCAGGAGTAGACTGAACGTTAACTCAAACCACCACCGAACCTTTGAGCCTAAGGACTCAAACAATGAAGAGCGCATCGTTAATGATGCATTCGAAGACATCTTCTCTGGTTATAGTTGTGGCGAGGAAGAAGACTGCGAAGATATCAACTCGAATCAAAGACGCTCTTCCCGCAAGGGGCCAGCCCCACAGCCACCACCACCACCACCGATGATGGTGACGGCAAAGGCAACGGCAAAGACGACGACGGCGCCAATAAAACCAGTCCCTCCACCAAAACCTCTGAAAAATCGCTCCAATACCCTAAGTAGTATTTTTGATCGCATTAAAAACTCCAACCCAAAACGTGTCCTTTCCAAGACACCATCGGATGGTCTTTTGAAAAGCGAACAATTGCAACCGAGAACTTTGCACAAGTATTCCAACCAATTGGACCTACATAGTGACGGTGAAGATGGCGGAGGTGATGGCAAGAATACTGCCGAAGATGCTAGATATCATCAAAATGACTTCCTCCGTGGCACAACAATAAGTCAGTCCTTTATAAGGAACCCTCTTAAAGGTGCGATAATTCGTGAGAATTTCACCCTCCAGCCATCTTCTCAAGTCTCAAATTCAATGGCACACTCACACTCATCACCCCCACCTCCACCGCAAAGATTGCATAAAAATTTCATAAAAAATAACAAAATGAGTTTCCTTACGAAACGATCCAAGTCGTCAAGTGAACTTTTGCTAGATGACCTCGAAGCACAGTCAAAAAAATATCATCATCAACAGCAACAGCAACAATTGGGGCCAAGTGGTGATGGTGATGTTGATGCTGAAAACTCATACAATGTAGCGAGGAGGCATCACCGGAATTTCTCACCCTCCATTGAGGGTTGTTATCGTGAGTCTAGTCAGTTGCCAAATAGAAATAGCTTTGAAGATGGTCATTTCAAAAGGAGCTCATCTCAAAGAAATTCCTGTTCATTCCACCCGAGGCCATTTGATAGGGCGGAGGTTTGAGTTTGAGAATATTCATTTTCTTTTCTATAGAAATTTGTTTGTGTGGAGCTCGATAAATATTTTTTTAGAATCACCATTTAAAAGGACATCAAAGTGAAATGGTTTGCTCACTTTTGCAGTTCAAGTGTCATTAATTTTGTAGGGAATATTTTTTTTTAAGTTCTTTCGTTCACACTTTTCTGACATATTAAGGATCAAAAATTCAACTAGAAATGTTTTTTCATCACGGATACAGAGTCGACCTAAGTCAGAACTCAATGGTTTGTCCGTCACCAAGTCCGCACAAGAAATTTATATCTCGTTCCTCGATAGTTCTGTTTCGTCAAGTTTTCGATAAGTTTTGATAACGAAAGTCCCTTCTTTATTTCAAGGGTGATTATTTGACAGCTGACTTTAAATTGGCAGAAAAGATGTTCAGTTTTGATAGAATCTTGCAAGCACTTCTGACGTTGGGGCCAGTTATACTCGTAGCGATCAGGAAGCTAAATCACCTTTTTTGTTCTTGTGGAATTTCAATTTTCGTACGTCCTGATTGTCATCTGGATCAAAATGAAAAAAAAATATGTTCTGTTCACCTGACAAATTTCTATCGAAAATAAGTTAGGGTGCAATTCAATCAGCAAATTTCGATAAAAGTTTTTGATGGCATGCACCCACCAGTGTCACCAGTAACGCAGTTTGACAAAAAAAGGTTTTCTATTTCTAAGCTCGCTCCTAATGTTCTCTGAACCAAGCATGTTCTGGGCGCTCTAAACTATTGCTTGAGGTTAAAAGGCCCAACCATAATTGAAGAATGCGTACGTAACGTACGTTGCCTTACAAAACAGTAGAAATACATGTGATTTGTATACCCAACCTGAAATGACTTTGATAAGTTTCGGCAAGTTTCGTTCACTTTTGTTGCGGTACATAATGTACGCTTTTAATCCATGATACAACTACTAAAGATATTATGGCATTGCGCATGATACAATAAAAAACGTTAAACTCCATTGCGTGTCCGTGACGTATATGCGCAGAACGAAAAGAAAATGAGAATTGGAAGGCGCTATCTTGTTTAGTTGTATCATGCTTTCTGTCGTACCTACATTTCGCACGAAAATCTGACATTTCTTTTTCCATTTCCATTTTTTCCAAAGAGAAAGAAAGAGACTAAAGGCTATAATGGCCAACTGATGTATTTGAACGATCGGAAAGAAACTTTTCGTTCATTTTTAACACCTGCTTCCTTTTTCTTTCGCGTATTTTGGTTGGGCCTTTATAATTTGTTATTTCACAGCATATTTCGATTTTATTTCTTTCCATTCCTCATTTGTTAATGTGAGAAACGGTTTCGAGAGAACAAATAAACCATTTCATTCACCCTCTGACAAATTTACTGAGGGAGTTTTCGAGATCTTGGGAAACCAAAATGTTTGTATTAAAGTATTGAATCCCACATGATGTGACTTTTCACGGAGAGTGAAAGGTATTTTTGACTTTGTTCCCTAGCTTGTCAAAATCACGAAAATTTTACACTTCTTGTTCTTGAAGAAGAAATATAGAAGTATTGAAACCGGAGCTGTGGTATTCGCCATAATTTTGTTCGGTTTTGGTCAAAAGTAAATTAATTACGATTAAGAGAATGGCAGCTCAACATCTTTACTTATCTTTCATTTATTAAAGCGTTCTTCAAATCAGTTTAAGCAAAATCGTCACACTTTTAAGAGTGATAAGGTTACTTATTTCTTGCCTCATTTCAGGCCAGCTGTCAATCATCTCCCAAACAAAACTGATTGCCAGAAGTAGTGACAAAAAATTAGAAGTGTTTTTTTCAAGAACTTGTTTCCAAAATAAAAATGTCAGGAGATTTAATGCATCTTGATCCCTATTTGGGCAGTTTTTTATTAGATACATTTGTTTATTTCGTTTCACGTCAGATTCGTTTGACATCTGTCAGTTTTTAAAACAAATCTATCATACTTTATGTTAACAAGGTGCTTACGGGAGCTCGTTGACATATATAGCATATAAATACCTATCGTGCTTTGATATGTATTTTCTGGTCGTATTTTACTTTCACTTACAAGGTTGCTTCAGAAAAATATTTAGTGTCACAAAAAGAAATATTTCAATTGTTTGTACTTTGAAAATTTTTATGTAATCGACCATCTTGGATTTACTGAAAATATCATATCGCCTATCAGTCTTGCCATGCGTAAAGCAAAATTAAAAAAATATTCCATACAGAATTTTAATTGCAGACAGAATTCTATGCTTATGGCAACCACAAGTACAAGTTCATTGTTCATTGAACTTGAAAATACTAATTGGAGTTTCCATTCGAAGAAAAGAAGCTTACTTACTCCAAAGAATACGAAAGTTTTCTGAAAGCATTCCATTAACACAAAAAGAACTTTTGTTTTAATTTTGGGGTGTGAATTGGGGACAGAATCCACTCAAACGTCAAAACTGAGCTGAAGCAATTTTGACAGTTTTATTTTATTTTATCAAGACACGTGATGTGACATTACGTTTTTAAGTTCGACACAAATTTTTCTCCGAAAGAATTTGATATTCAGCAAAAATGTTGTCATATTCAGATATAACATGTTATTATTTATTTCAAGAATTTTTAAAATGTTCCCTTAATCTAATCATTGAGTCTATTCTCTAAATGTCATTGCACCGAATTAAAAATGAAATTAAATGCTCTGTGGCTCAAAAATCTAGTACGTTTTGTTTTGTGTCAAGTAGATGTCTTAAGGAATTGAGTTTCTGGTAAGCACAATTTGGACCACAACTATAAAGCCAATCAAAGTGAACAAGGATTTGAGACTTTTTATTTGTAGTAGAATTGTTTTTTTTTAGTTTATTTTTTTTTTTTAACGCGCATTTTATTTACTTAAGCCTGAACCCGTGAACTACATCGAAGCACTATATATGTGAACGAACCCGTGTACTTCTTGAGATTCGATAGAAATGGATAATCCTCTGCTCCTTATTTAGTGTCTCGATGTAGTTCGGGATTAATTAACGTATCATTACACAAACTGGGATTTTTCCATAATTTATATTTAATCCTCCAATTAAGTCAATGGCAGCTCTGAAACTTCATGACACAATCCTCATTCCAAATATTCTTTTGCACATTCTTCTTCATTGCACTTTCCATTTATCAGAAAAAAAAATGAGAACAAGTAAAACAAACATTTCAACAATAAAAATATAAGTACCTACTGCCATAATTTGATCTTATTTATAAGAAAACTTACAAACAAAATAATTCAGCTGCATTTATTTGAATTTAATTGAAACTGATAAATTTTTTTAACTAACAATTATTATCTTTAAAAATATTTACATTTAAGTTTTATAAGCTTTACATTATGTACTTTTATGAAAAATTAAAAATTTAATAAGATTTAAATTTTTTAAAAATTATATACATATTAAAATGCAGGCTAAATTTTTCAATAAATTTCCGTTTATATTTAAAAAAAAAAATTATTTCCACGAAACAAACAAAATTATTTTTATTGTTTAAATTAAAAAAAAAACTGATATATTTAATATTACTAAGGAAAACCATTTTTTATATGTTTTGTACTGAAAAGAAAAAAAAATTAATTGCTTAACAACAAAGAAACTAGGTTTAAAGATATATTGTATTTTATCTGTTAATATATTAATTAAGACAAACAAAAAATTTAAATACATATTTATTGTTAGTTATAATACCAAGTAAAATTTTAAATATTTTAATTCTTTTTAAAAAAAATCAAAGAAATAAGATGTTATTTGTACAAATTTAATAAAAAATATTTATATATATACATAATTTAATATAAATAAATAAATCAAGAGTTTGTAATCTAATTACATTTATATTTTTTTGCAGCATTAAAACTCTATTGTGTATTAATTTTTAACTTAAAAACAAAATTAAACAAATCTTAAATCAAAAAAATTCATAATAATATGATGTATATGAGAAATTCTGTTATAATATATATAATGTAATATATTAATATTTAAATTTTAATGAAACAAACAAAGAACAAAATGCAACAAATAAATAATAACAATAAGTATTATAATTGAATTAATTTAAATTATTAAACAGTACTATTAGAAACTATTTAAAATAAATAAATTAAAAAAAAATATTATAAGAAAAGAAATTGTATTGAAATTAAATGGAATGGACTAAAAATATTATTAATAAAAAGAAATACAGATTAATTTTGTTTAAAAATTTAAATAAAAGTTTTCTTTACTTCAAAAAAAAACCAAAATGTTTCAAACAAAAAGGTTTGAAATTGTGAACGTGGTGAGTAGCGACATCTATTAGTTTTCTTTAAAATCGGTGTGCACATTAATACCCCAATCATGAACAAACACAGCAGGAGTTTTGGAAAGTTGTATAGGTAGTTTCTACTCTGTTCAACATAAATCGGCAGTGCAGGGAAGAATGGGATGTTTGTCTCTCATTCACACTCTTTTGTTTCCCGTAAGGGCGTTTCATTCAAAAGCTCGTACAAGGTTTCCGTAGTAAGCATTTCAAATTAGAAAAATCTGAAAGGATTGTATCCTTCTCTTAATTTTAAAAAGCAGTGTACACTCAGATGTTCTCTGAATAGGACGTTTAGGACTCACGTCAGATGCAGTAGGAAATTGACTGGCGGGTAAACAATTTGTATGGGGGGTTTCCTTCAATTTAGTACAAAATATGACACGCTACTGATTTAAAAAAAGGCTTCCCCATAAGACGTGTACTGCCGGTTTATGTTGGTTAGATTATATATGAATGAATATTTGATGTATGAATTTCGATACAACGCAACGGTATGATTATATTTTATCTACGGAACTCCTTTTGACCGTTTCACGGGAAACGCTGGGCTAGAGTATATAGATGAAACATCGATGCAAATGGTCTTAAATGTATGTTTATCGTAATAAATCGACATTCCATATTCTTTCAGTGCGACTAAAAAAGGAGTGTCTATTAATTAACAGTGCGCCAGAAGTGAGATTAAGCTTATCGGCATTCAAATTAAATAAAGGGGAGGAATGCATCCGGATATTTTGCTGGAGCATTTTTTATATATTTGCTTCGATAAAGAAAGGGCTAAACAAGAATCATTGCGACGATGTTCAAGTTGAACCATGTTCTTCCATCTATTAACTTTGATGTCCTTTCCTGAACTTTGAACTATGTCTAGGAGACGAAATGTGTAATATGTAGGAGCACCTGCAAAGATAGGAGAATTATGTTCGTGCTTTGGGTGGATGTATGTCTCGTAGAGTGTTGCCAGATCAAATGGAGAAACATGGAACCATTATGTTGGTAATAAATTCGCACGATTTGCAAACGTTGTTCAGGAGTAAGTCTATTAATTATAAAATGGCAAACGAAACCCAGCATAAATCAAGTGACAACTGTCAAAAAGACCAACTCCGAAAAAAGTATTGCCAGATTGAAAACCACACGTCTAAAAAACACGTTTCTCATTTTATCACCCACCAGTGGATATATCGGAATCATTGTGAAATTTTTCGTTTCTGCTGGTTGTTCCTGATGCAAACAATTATCAGTGTTTCCCATATAAAAGGGGCATTACTGAAATTAGTTGACAGTTTTAGAAGGATGAAGATATAGATGTTTACGGGCTGAATAAATGCTTTATCAACTTTTTAAGATACGTGTAACAGACGAAAACGCTTACGCAGTGTTGTGGGAGCAGTGTTGAATGATACATCTTCAGAAATATAAGAGGATAATAAATGTGCCATTGAATTTGTGACTATCGAGGTCTTTCAGTAGTCTTGCAACTGTACTAGTTCTAAACAAGATTTGCCCTATTAGACCATCCACACTCTCAAGTGGGCTCAGGAGAAGCCACTACATCATTCTTCTAATTACCATCAATTGTCGAAGTAGAACCAACTGGACTAATTTAAAAATTTGAAATTATAAGTAAGGAACAAGGATCTGCAATGTCAAAGAATAGTGTTGGCTAGTAAACGAGATGATTACAATTAGTCAACTTGTCAAAAACCTCAGCATACCCTAAGTGAAAGTGTTGTTCATTGAAATCACCCCGAGAAAATTCCTTAATGTAAACGTCGACACCATGGTACGCAAAAAAAGAATTGTCCTAAATTATAACCTTTTAGATTAAATTTTTAGTGATCACATGCTCTGCTTTTTTATCAACGTATGCAACCGAGAAATTGAACTGTACCTAGGTTTCGAGTTTTTGACAGAAAACTTAAAAGTTTTTCATACCTTTCAGTATGTTATTAAGGGCACCTTTTTCCCTATAACTGCACCAAAATTGGCTTCTTCCTGAATTTTTCCATGAATTACAATTTTCTGTTAAGCGGATTTGAGCGAAGTAGTTGAAAATAAAGATTGCGAAAATATTATGCTTCGTATAAGAAATGTATTTAAGTTAAAAAATGTTTACAGCAAAGCGAAGTTTAAAAAAGCTGAGTTGACTATACTTCGAACATTAAAATCCAACATCATCTAGCTGTGAGTTCTGTTAAAGGAAATTAATTTCTTTGTGGGAGGGAAAGTGAGTATACTTATATGTACATGTACATAAATTTACTCGTATTCACTATTTGCACCCAACACACATAGGTGTGTAGTTTCTATTGAAAAAATGCAATTCCCTATCCTCAAAGGATTCCATTTTAGTTTCTTGGTGGAAATTACGAGCGACGATAACGAATTGCAGAATTTACCTCAGTGAAAATTGATTTCTTATGTAATACACGTATTTAATTAAAATATACTAGATGCAGCTTTACATGCATCAGGCGAGGATTACCTCTTCCTACAGAATTTTGTATCAAAACCACGGGAGTAAAGGAAAAAGGAATGAGCAACATTGAATCCAAAAGAGGACTATGATTTAAAGTAGTTTAAAAAAAGGCACAAATAAGATAACTTCTATACGTTGGTGGTTCAGGATCTATAACCACATCCTTAGCATGTAAAGTTTTCATGCGATTTCTTTAATTACATAGATTAAAACTATTCGGCTAGCGCCCTGACGGACGGTCTTAAAGCTGATCAAGGTAACAGATATGCAAATAATGAGGCCAACCGGAAACTATACCAACCTTCAAGGCAAAAAGAACTTTTTTCTTCGGTATTTGCCGATCTTTGAAAGTTGAACAATAATGGGCGGTTACTGACCAGGATATAACGCGATGACACAACCGCCGCGCCGTTAATAGGTACGAACTAGCTAATGAAATAGTCTGAATTAAAAGCGTGTTATCATTCTTGCTTCAGGTGGAGCAGAAACTGCATTGAGGCCCACTGCCTCCATCAATATACGCCGTCATCGTCATACAGCGAGAGTCGGGTCCCTAACCATATGCATCCAGTTACGTACGCCAAGTTGAATGTGGTCGTCCTCCACTTGATTGCGTGACCTTAGATGCGGTCTTCCAATATTGCCTTGGCATTAAGAGTTTGATCTGAGGACCCTGATAAGCTGGTGTGTATTCGTCCATACGCTGTATGTGCCTCACCAATTCTTTGTAAGGGTCCGGGGAAAGAGATTATAAGGGTCTTGTAAAGTTTCTCCTTGGTCCTTTGAGAGAAGCTTTTGAAACTTATAAATACCTTCTTAGCCCAAAGAAACAGCGATTGCCAAGAATGATTTTTCGACTGATCTCTTCACTGACATTATTTCGAGAGGTTATCGTGGAACCCAAATAGACAAAGTGACGTTTTGCCCGAGTCTACGGTGATGATGTTCTGCACCCGAGGACAGCATATACTCGTAATTTGTTTTATATTCATTTACAGGCAGACCCATTTTAGCCGACAATATTCCTATCGTCGCCGTCGGTATTCACGTGCAAGTTGCGAACGATTGCCTCAAGAATCATGTTTAAGAGGTTACATGGATAAGGCATGACCTTTTTTTAAGCCTTTCTCGACCATCCTTGACGAAATAGCGCGTGTTCTTCATATAGTCATCCTTATGGCAAATCAAACAAGATAATCGGGGATGCCAAATATTTACTTGGCTCTGTATGGTTTGTCCTATTCATGCTGACAGGGGCGACTTTGGAATCGTAACAAAATGTGGTGAGTATCGATCTGGCACATGATGCGGAGGTTTTATTCACTAGGCATACATTCATCAGACCAGATTGTAAAGATGATGAGGTTTATGCTCTTCATAAAGTCATCTCCCTTCGCTGCTTTGAAGAGTTTGACCGCAATGTCATCCGCTCCAGTAGCCTTGTTGGACTAACGATTCGATATATCGCTTCCCGAACTGCTTCCTGATAGGGCGTACGGATTTTTCGTTCATAATCATTTAAATCGAATGGATCATTCTGCCTTACAGCCAGAGATTCGTTGGTTCATGCTGTAGGTACCGATACGGACAGGCGGACAGACAGACAAACAGAATTGTCGGACCCACTGTTTTTGGCTGTCTTATGATCGTAAAAAAAAATAAAATGCACGACTGGGTCGCACGAACTTGCTCTAATGTGTGACAGTGGTGTAGGCTTGAGATTTTGATAAAAATAAATTTTTCAAAATTCTGAAATAAATGCTTAAACTAATTTGAGCTGAGAAAAAAGTACGCCATTTTATTTCTTGGATAAATGTGAATTTATGAGAATAAATTTATAAAAATCTGTATAGCGGTTTTTGAGAAAAAAAGTTTTTTTTGAAAAACTTTTTGAAAAAAGTTTTAAAAAAAATTCAAAAACGCCAGTTAATAGGTATTCAGCAAATACATTTATTTAAAATTTTTAGAAAAAATTTAATAAGCAGTTTTCAAAATATTAATTTTTTAAATTTTAAAAAAAAAAAATGCTTTTAAAAATACAAAAAAATATTTTTCAAAAATATTGGTATGCAATACAAATTGAGCTACCTACAGCTACAGCTGTGTGTGAAATTTCGAAAGAATCGGTTTAGTCGTTTTCGAGTTAGTCGAAAGCAAAAAAAACGGTCCTATGGAAAGTACCGTTCTTAGCCATTTTTTAAAACTTTTTTTTCAGCCGTATGATTGGTCGTACCTAAAAAGCAACACTGACTTTTTTAAATAGAAATCGTTAGAGCCGTTTTTGAGAAAAATAAGCTTTAACGTAACGGTTGTATGGCAGGTACCGTTATTTTTTGAGCTAAAAAAAAAATTTCAATTTCCCCTCTGTACAATACCTAAAAAAGTCTATATACCAAGTTTGAAGCAATTCGGCCCATCCGCTTGGGCTGTAGGTCTGTATACATACAGACAGACAGACAGACAGACAGACAGACAGACAGACAGACAGACATACAGACGGACAGAATTCTTAGACCATCTTTTTTCGTCTTCGCTATCATCGTAATGTCATGTTTGATTGTTATCTCAAAACTTTTTTTTTCGACGAATGCATAACTTGCCTTATAGTACCTATAATCGCAAGTAAAAACGACAATGAATAGAGAAGTTTATCTCCGTTTCGTTCACTTTCGCAGACAAGCTCGATGCAAACGAAAGTTTGACAGATGTCATTTTTGCAGAGGTTTCATTAATCAAATCTGACTTTTATTAAGTTTAAGTTTTGATAAATCTAAGTCTGGCTTATGTTTGGCTGTGTCTTTTATGCTTGGGCCCTTACTTTTGACCTTACAATGCGGTGGACATCAACCAAAATTCAGAAGTTATAGCGCTGGAAGACATTTAGAATTTTAATTAAATTTTAAAAACTCCATCTTATTTATTTCGAAGACAAATACATATAGTAGTTTCAATTTCATTATTATGTATGCATCTCTTCAATTTAATTTTGACGCACTTGCACTTTATAGAACAGCTAAGAACGGATGATTTAAAATGTCACTTCCATTTGACGATTCAATTCCCTTAACAGTTTTTGAAGCTTAGAACAGTTGAAATTTCGCCTAAGCGATTTCGTTCAGGGCGTCATCATCAGTCTCCTTATATGCCAAAAGCATTTGTGGTAATCGACAGTTCCCGGTATTTATCCTGTTTTAATTAATTAAAGGGGAAATATAGAATACCGCAGAGAAGTTGCAGTTAAAAAAACGTGACAGAGCACAGAGTGTTACATGTGTTGAACTTGAGGCTGTCAGTTCAGTGGTTGGTGGTTCAGTTTCTGTTCTGATTGCATGCAGCACCATGCCGCTGGCTAGCCACCGTTTTTTTACTGTCAACCACTGACAACTTTAAAAACGTTGAGTATGAGGCCACCTGGTGATGATCAAATGAAAACCATTTTGTTTTAAATGACCAAGTATCTACATTGTTGGCCTACAAAATGGTTTTGTTGAATATACATTCTTTTTTGTTTATGTCCAGCATTCAAAAACAGTTTTATAATGGGACCAGAGGGATAGACCGTTTTGTTGAGGCAACAAAACGTGACACATCTTTAAAGGCAAGTGGTGAAAAAAATTACTTTAAAAGTTCATATACCTTAAAATGAAAATAATAATTTTTTGAAAAAATACACCCCTTAATGTAAAATTTATTATCAAAACAAGGGAATCCTGAAAATATAGAATTGAGAACGCTTTTTTTGAGTTAAGGGTAGGTACCATGATACGACTACTAAAGATAGCGTTTTCCATTTCTCATTTTTGATTCATTCTGCGCATCTACGTCACGGACTCACATGAAGTTTTCGCCTTCTCGTTTTTGCCCTCCCGTTTTAATTTTTGTTTCGTTATTCTACGCTCTTTACGTTCTACACATTGACGTAATAAACATGTATGTATATAGTATTTCTACGTCACGGGCACACAATGGAGTTTGACGTATCTGGACTAACATATACATTATGTATGTTGATTTTGAGGTCCTAACAATTTTCGTTTCTATTTGTCTCTAGCTTTTTGCTTGCATCACGCAAAAAGTACTGCATGGAATTCAATGCAGTTTTCACCGATATATTGTTAAAGGTGTAACTTAAAACAAAGACTCCGATTTCCACTTGGTGGATTTAGATTCGGGACTTGGACCTACCTACACCCGTACAAGATCCAACTGACCCAGCAGGAACTCAAAATTCGTGACCAATGACCATAAACAACTCTGTTTTTGCTCTGACTGGAATTCGCATTTTTTTAAAATTGCGGTATATACAAGGTGGGCCAAAAGAAATTACCCTATTGGAAGATGCTCTCATTGTTGCAAATGGCGGCCAATGTCAAATCTGTTTTGACATTTGTGGACTTGACAGATGCAGAATACCAGTGATGAAGCCATGGAGCGATACATGAACCGACATGAACCGATATTCTGAAGGCGGCGTTCCCGTTCTCTCGTTTTGGCGATTTGCACTGACCCGCAAGATCACCCGATTTAACCGTTTCAGACTTTTGTTTTTTTACGTGAACAAGCCCGAGACTCAATAAAAGAATAAAAATACAAAAAGGACTGATAAGTAATTCATATGGCCCACGTCAAACCATATGGACCAAGACGACATGATGTGTTTCCAGTATGACATCCCTACGTGCCTCACAGCGGACGCGACTATCGACATTCTGCATTTAGGGTAATAAGGTTATCCCTCGCAGAGGTGAAGTGAACAGGTAGGTAATACAATTTGACCACGGAAGACTTTTCCTTGAGGAGTGATGTCCTTAAGGTGAACATGACACAGGGCATTGCTCAAAGTCAGCCGGATCTATGCGGCAGAGTAATTGAAATTTGGACCACTCGGATCTCTGCCACCTTAAGAAATCGAGGCGGACATTTGAGCGACGTCATATTCGAGAAATAATGGCATACATGGGTCTTTCAATAATAAAGGACTCCATTACATAATCCACCCGCTCTGATTGAAAAAGCTTTTATATTGCTGTGCCAAAAGAGCTGGAACCATTTTCATCTGTTCTGTCAAATAATCGAGTGACCTTTACTGAACGATAGTATCTGTCAAAAAGAATAATATCATTTTGTGGACATTTTCAGGCAGCTAGCTATCAAATCTTTGTCAAACAAATGTGAACGAAACCGCAAATAATTCTTAGTTTAGAACTAAATTCTGCCTTAACTGATGAGCCCACCGTTGATGCTGAAACAAAGCCCATCCAAGGCCTATAAAATTTTATTCACTGCAAATTAAACCACCGTTGTTTATCTGAACTGACTTTTAAATTAAACAAGCTGTTATTTTGTATTATTATTTTAATTAACGCGCCTGGCATTACTTAACTCACTTCATCTTGACATGGTGTCCTACCTCAATCAGCCAGCAAGTGCCATTTCCGTCGATGCGTGAAATTGTCCTCCATTAAAGTTGTCCACCCTTCTCTCATTAAAATCATCCAAATTGTCTTTTCGCGTTGTCATTTCCATTAAGTGGCTTGGTCCATCACCACCAGCATTAACGAGAGAGGGTCACTTATGTATATCCTTGATGCTCGGTGCGCTATTATACACATGCGAGTATACACAATCAGTGCTGGCCTTTGGATGCAGATGCAGAGCAAGGAAGAAGAAGATCAATAAGTATAGGGGAGGGAGGTTGGGATAATAATGAGGACATGCAACAGTCATAAATTATGTCAAAAACTGTAACAGGAGGAGTCGCGCAGCAGCAGCAGTAACAGCCAGCAGTAGGAGAAGCAGGAGCAGCGTGCCGATGGGCTTCACAAGGCAATAATTTGCATTTTACATTTAAAATTCAAAAAGAACAAATTACCGATTTTTATCATAATAACCTCGAAAGCATCTACCGAGACCGACCGACGCATCCAACCATCGGACCGACTCGACAGACCAACCAATATCAGCAGCTGCCCGTAGCCCGACTTCATCTCTCATACATTTCCAATTATTATCGTTCATGCAATTGCATATATACCTACCTACCCTTTTGTAAATTACAGCCCATTTTATCCCAGATCCTGTGCACTCTCACAGGATATCAGAAGGCTGTTTACTTAATTTATAAATATTTTATTGCCAAAAATGATTTGTTAACACCACAGATGCCGAGTCATTCTGAGTTCTGAGAGCTGTGTCCTGTTTTCTGGTGGAGCGGAGACCTGCTTGATGGAATGGGGTCATTCATTTCAGGAAATTTGTTACAGTATGTGATCGTTGGCGTTGGTGGGTGGGTGGACAAGGACAAATAAAGCATCAACATGTAGGAACGCAGGCAAATAAAATTTAACAGAAAACACACCCAGGTCATGTCACAACAAGGACCATTAAAAATATCTGAACAATTATATGCTTATATGGAGGTGGATCCGTGGAAAATCCGTAAAAGGGGACAATGAACCAAACCTGGGTCAATAAAAAATTCATAATGAGGCTTACAATGTTTTCTTGTTTGCTTACCCATCAGAGTTCCATTTATTCGTAAAATTTGTAAAACAGAACTTTTATGTGGGAACCCTGGAAATAATAATTTTAAAGTATTGACATGGACGCTTTAAAATCATAGCTCGAAGCAGTAACTGTGTCACAAGGGTTGCAATCAATGATGTTGGACTGTAGGAAAACGATTTATGTTTGGAGAAATCCAGCAGCTTTTTTAAGATATCTACCCTTTGCTCTGAAAAATGTATCTTTTGACGAAATTTTAAATTTTGCCTCGAGACAAAATGTTGGTTTACGTATTTTAAAGCTTTGGCTTGAAATAAATTACAAGATTTTTACACCCCCTGAATATCACGAGATCAGTTAAGGCAGCACGGAGTTAACTGGCTGCGCACAATGGTGAAGCTGCAGCAGTAGCACGTAGCAATGTCAAAGTTAAATGTACGTAAATCGTATTGCACTTGCACGGCTACAATGTGAAGTAGCAGCTGCAACATAGAGAGTAGGTGAAGTACAAGTCGACTCGCCTCCAACTTCAAAACAACAACAAGACATAATGGCAGACATGATTTGTGTTTGAGTTCAGTGCTGCACATTGTATTCGTAAATGCTGCTTTGTGCGCTACTTTTTGACACAATAACTTTGACATTGCTACGTGCTACTGCTGCAGCTACAACATTAGCGAAGCCAGTAAACCTGTTTGCAATTGAAACTCCTGCAGCATAGTACATTGGAGGGTTGTGGATACGCATGGTCCATGTGTGCAAGAGAGTTCCGCAGTGATAAAGAAGTAGACAAAATTCTTCTAAGTAGTTGAATGACTATGCACCCTTATAGTCCTGTCACTTCTTCGAACGCCTAAAAGTTCAATCCTCTATGAAAGCCCCTCTAAACAGAAGAAGAATTAAGTACGTACCTGGTAGTTCTGGTACTCCTTCTGCATAAACACTGGAGCGAAACTTTGCTCCCTCTAAATCACACTATGAAAACTGTCGAAATACAGAGCGGACGATTTAAAGCTCACCAGGCCAGCTCCGGATCCAAAAGAACTACTCAAGAGATGAATAGATCAAGGCTAGCTAAATCATTTACAAAACCGAAAGGCTTGGTAGGGACTTCACGTCAAAAAAGCAAAGATCAATAGAAGAAACAGTGCCGATTGTCAAAAGAACCGAGGATATCCTTAAGCATTCCGTCGGCACCCTTACGGGGAATATAAGAAGTGACGCAGATTTCACGACTTCGTTGAACAATGGCAACTACTTGAAATGAAGTTCTCGGCAAGCTTCATAAGTGTTATAAAGACCAACCATGGCACACCACAAATCACAAGAATTTTGATAGTTATCATCAGGATCCGTTCAGTTAGTTGCCTGTAATAATGAGAGATCGAAGGATCACGAAGGTTGCAGTTGTTGCAAAAAAGGGCATCACGATCAGAGTCGGGACTCATATCCAGATTCTAGCGCAAAACATCTCTTGGGATGATATCATTCAATTACAATCATAAGCTACCCTAACACCGATGAAGTTGGAGGGACGAAAAAGATGCAAAACTATATTTTCTTCGCTCTCGCACACTGAGATGTCTGATCCTGCGATGAAAGCAATTTCTCCATCCTTGGTTGAAGAGGTCACAATAATAAATTTGATGGGTGAAGAAGCTGACGGTGTCTCTGAATCATCATTCTCTCTGACACCTCAAGTCTGGGATGATAATGATTTTCTTGGTTTATTCTACAGAAGACCTGGATGTCAATGAGGTGGACGGACGTTCCTTTGATTTTAGTAAAGTTGATGCCGTTTGTTCAGATAACCGCCCAACACTCCACAAAAAAGCTTCGGCAACACTCCTATTTGACCATGAAAAACTGGAGAGAACATAGTCCTTAACTAGGAACCATGTATCTACAAATTTATGCCACACACACTGCCCTTATCACTGAAAGCTATGATATATTCCGGTATAAACTAAAGAGGTATATGTTATCCAGCTGCAATGCAGAGCTTTAACTCCTTCTGGAGCATAGGGTAGCAACAAGATTTTTACATCTGTCCCGATTGGAGGCAACTCGCCTTAGGTGTGGCTATGATTGAATACCTTGAGACCGAGCTCCCTTTAATGCAGATGATCTCCAAATTTGTTTTTGGTCTTCCAAAGCGTCTATTACCCTAATTATTTCATTCGAAGGATTGTTTCGCTTTATTGTCGTTAGGTTTCCTCAGACTATGGCCTATCCAACGCCACTTCCGTTGCCTTATGTCAAAGTTCATAGCATAAGCAACCAAAATTTTTTCGCTGACTACGCTTACGAGCGTTTGGAAGGGGTTCCCAATAAAGCCCGAAAATCATCTTCACGCACGTGATTTTCACCAAGTCACAATGCCTAGTCAAATAGTTTCGAAAACGTTGGCGATGCGGTTTCTCTCAATGGAGAGTACAACAGAACGACGATTAGCAATTATGACTTGTGGCCCAAATTGAACCATATACAAGGTGGGCCGAAAGAAATCACCCAATTGGAAGATGCTCTTATTTTTGCAAATGGCCGCCAATATCAAATCTGCTTCGACATTTGTGGACTAGACAGATGTAGAATACAAGTGAACAAGCCATGGAGCGATAAACTCCCCAAGAACGCTGAATAATCGTGTCTATTTTTTTGCGTAACAATTCGTCTGTAGTGTTGGCGCAGCGCGAATTCCGTCGCCTATTCCACGGCCGTCTGACACCGACTGCGCCAATACTGCGCCGTTTGGCCACCAACCTTGAAGAGTATGGGACCACTCGAGACGTTGCCAAGAGTGGCTGGCCCGGAGCGTCCGTTGTGCCGAGAATATCGCCGCTGTTGACGAGGATGTCGAGCTGTCGCCGGAAACATCGACCAGACGCCACCGTGCCGTGCCTCGCAATTAGCCATCAGCCGTTCGTCCCTAAGGAGAATTTTGTTCAAAGACTTGCGCATGTTCCCGTTCAAAGTCCAGTCCGTGCATCAGCTGCTGCCTGTCGACCGCCAAACGCAAGTAACCTACGCCCAAGCCATCCTCAATCTCGAGGACGAAGTGGACGATTTTTCGAAGAAAATCATAATGAGCGATGAGGCTCATTTCCACCTCAGCGGGTACGTGAATAAGCAAAACTATCGCTTCTGGGGCACCGAAAATCCACGAGTAATGCACGAGGAGCTATTACACCCGCTCAAAGTTACTGCCTGGTGCGCTGTTCACGCTGGAGGAGGTCATCAGGCCATTTTTTTTTTTTGGAGAGAACGCCGCTGGTCAAACGACAATAGTGGACGGTGCGCGCTATAATGCCATGTTAACCGAGTTTTTTCTACCGCAATTAGACGAATTAGGACTGTGGTTCCAACAAGACGGAGCTACGGCACAAACTGCGCGAGCCACAACCGATATTCTGAAGGCGACGTTCCTAGGTCGCCTCATCTCTCGTTTTGGCGATTTGCACTGGTCCGCAAGATCGCCCGATATAACTGTTTAAGACTTTTTTTGTGGGGTTTTTGAAGTCCCGTATTTACGTGAACAAGACCGAGACTCTGGAAGCCCGAAGTTCTCGCTGAAGTGATGAAAAATGCCACAAAACGAGCAATCAATTGTGACGGCGCCCATTTGGCCGATATCATCTTCTCGACTTGACCAATACAATTCTAAAGGTTCAGATAAACATAATCAAAAAACAGAATCGAAGTTTTTCATTAAGAAAAAAAAAGAAAGCCAAACAATATCGGATGACTTCTTTTGGCCCACCTGTAAATAAAGACGTCATGTAGTTCCATCAAGATGACTCGCGCAACGCTACGTGACAGGTGCCACACGAACTGCACGATTGACATTAGTTTACATTGACGATTTGAGGGTAAGATTAGCTCTAGCATAGCTGTCGTGAACTGAATATCATGCGATTTGACCCCGCTAGACGTTTGCTTTTGGGATTATCTGAAGTCATAGGTCTATGCGAATAAGCCACAATCGTCCGATGCCTCTAAGGCGAACAAAAAACATATTGTAGGTATATGCTTTTCGTTTTCCATTTTCTCTACTTCCGGCTCTTTCCATGCTGCCAATACTACGTTGACGACCGACGACAAAAAACCGGGCAACCGCAGCCAGACGAAAAATTATCGCTTTACAAGCTCTGCGCCATATTGGATACACCCAGTGTTGCCATAAACTTAATTAGGCAGAAAACTGGCAGTCCAGTCACCGAAGAAAATCTTTTTTTTTTAATTTTTTTTTTTGTTCTTCAACGTCACAGTGCATTTAGCGTTGCACTCTCTGTGTTCGGAGAAAAATTGTCAACGAAAAGGACAATTTAAAAAGGAAATCATAATAAATAGGGAAGGGGTGATTCTGTTGTTTTCGTTTGGTATCCACAATCCAGATGCTACAGCTGTTGTAGTACAGCTAGCTACACATCTATCCACTTTATGCTTTGCCATCGAAGCATTGGCCCTGGTTTCGGTCTTGGTCCTTTTTGACGATAGACATTTTGTCAACAACAATACACATTACACAACCGAGCGTTCGTTTAGTCGTTGTTTTCCTCATCCTTCTCGTTCTTCCCGTCCTATAGTCGTCTTTTGTGAAAGCAAAAGGACTGAACGGAGAAATAAAGCGTAAATAAAATAATAATAATATCCTGTGCGAGATATAGCAACGGAACAGGACAAAACCGGAAGAGACATTGCAGAGGGAATTATGAAGATGAAAAAGAAGCAAGTCTTCGAAGAGAATCTTTGGTAAAGCGTTCATAAGCATTTTTTAACTTTGATGTTGTTGCTTCGTCTATAAACCTGTTTTTTTTTTTTTTTTTTAAGGAAGTGCACTTAGGGTAACAGGAAACTGAAATAAACAGGAAAAAGAATGAGCCAGGGGTTTCCTTTGGTCGTCAAGTTTTCTTACCTTCACTCTATATAGTTTAACGGGAAGGGTAAAGGACTTGCTTGGCTGGGCTGGGCTGCCTAGGATTTTCTTCCCTGTTGCTATAAATGCATTGTTTTTTAGATGGCAACTAGTGTTGAATAACAAAGTAATAAAATTTACGAAAAATAAGGGAAATTGGATTTGATCTGCTCCAAGAACGTCATAATGCCGTTGTTCCTTGTTTACGTGGATTTGGAATTTTATTGCTTTTAAGAGAACAGAGTTTTTTTTTGAAAATAAAATGGATTTTATTATTATCTTTTTTTTTTATTATTTGTATCCTGTTTGGTTAAGTCCGCTCGAGGGAAAAATATAATATTGGGTTGGATCTATTTAGTTGACCCATCGGCAAAGTGACAATTATTGTAACGAGCAATATTTTTAAGCTTTCTGATAAATCCGGAATTAGTCCACATCGACTTGGTCTAGCCATCATGAAATCTGATTTAAAAATCAAACGAAGAATCCCATGCAAAAGTGATAACGAAATACTATTTGGAAGCTAGCGAAAATTGTCATTTAGTTAAAACAGATAAAAAGTGTGTTTCTAAGTTCGATGACAATAATTTATGGACATGTTCGACAGTAAGGATCTATTTTCAATTTTCAAACTTCTTTTATGTCTTCGTTCTTGCAGAAAGTATAGTTTTCTTTAATCTTTTGTTTATGTCTTTAGATATTGAATTTTCAATCCTGTTCCATTTTTCTTGCCAATGCCAATTTTTGACTTTTAGGCATGTAGATAACTTTTTGCCATATATTGGATGGAATTTGAGAGTCAGAAGTTGCAACGTTGGAAGCAGTATAGTTATGTACGGTCAAACTTCGAGCTGGATGAGATGATGAGAATGAGGTGAAAAGATATCTTGTGTGTCCAAGAAACGAAATGGCAAACACCGGAAATTTGTCCCGTTTTTTTTTCGAAGACAAGGATTTAACAACATGTTTTACTATTGTAATGTTTTTAGTCTTAGGTTCGAAAAAAAAACTTATTTTCTTTTACTTTTCATTGACCACTTCTATCTCTATAAATCAAACTCACTTTTATCTAAGTTCAAACTCTTTATTTATTTATTTTATCAAAGCACCACTTATTATTCACCATTTTCTTAATCGTTACCACCACAGACCAATACAGACCGCGAACTCGTACTCCTCTTGCCTGAAACACCCTCGAAATATTATTTCCTGTCTGTGAATACGTGTACATCTCTGTCTGTGCATTTTTTAATGGCTACCATACCTGCGTATGCCATTTATTTTTGTTGGTGTGTTTGCAAAATGGGTTTAAAAAGCAAGTGAGAGCGTCACACTCTCAAAATAAATAGCATAGCTATTAGCTGATTTTCAGCGTGTAGCCAAAAAGAGAGAACACACAGTGAGTTGGCGGTCTGTATCTTATTGGTCGGTGGTTACCACGGTTAAAATCAAACGGTCCCGTTTCCGTTTAAAATGTCCTATTTATACTCTGATTAAGGTTCTCGAACAATCTTAGCCTCGAACCATTCAGAATTTTTAAGATATAAATTTCCTAATGCTCAAGTACAGATTGGGCGGCACTGCTATTTTAACAGAATTATTCAGCACATTTACTGTAGTAGAGACAAAAACCATAACAATATTTACTGCAGTAGAGATAAAACCATTCATATAACACTATATACTTATGTATTAAAAAACATAAGCGAGAGCTACAGTACGTTTTTAACGAACTGTTGAATACTCCATTGCCTACATTTTTGTATGTATATGCGTCCGCCTCCTGCAGCCAGCCGATGTTTCAGTTTCAGAAACAAAACTCTTTTATAGCAGACAAAAAAAAATTCAATAACATTAATTTTGTGTGGCGTGATGTTCAATTAGTGCTGGCACAATAAAAAAAAGGCGTGCGCACGCCCAAAGCTAAGACTTTTTATTGCCAAGGCAATTAGTATGAGCTCAGTGACATTCAATTTTATTCTTGCCGAATTGAACAAAACACGACAAAACTTAAATTTTTTAAAATTAGATTTTGAATGGAAATAGCGATTATGGGTGTTTTTTAAAAATTGTAGGACCACACTCGTCGTAACCAAGGAATTTAAATCTAAGTGTTCATCTTCTTACTTCAAAACTGCGACCGAAATTTAAAAAACGTTAAAAATGAATGCATTATACGACTTTTGACGGAAACGCCCCTTAAAAGTGGGCGTGTCATAAAAATTTGAAGCACTAACTGAGCTTTGATCAGTATTTAGGCATATGTGTAAAACTACAGCTGAATCGAGTAGTTTTTAAACAATCTTACCTGAACAAAAGTATTTTATCAAAATTACGCCTTTAAAAGTGGGCGTATTGAAAAAATGTACACAAGAAAATGTAGAGATATATTTTTCAAATAACGAACAGAAGGAAAAGGTTTAAATTGAGTATTGGAAGTACCTTAAATTTTTGAGACTACGTTTTTCGTTCTTTCATGAAAAGTCGGCGTAAGCCACGCCCAAAATTTAAAAATTTCTTTTCATACACAAACTTTTTAGTTTCTATTAAGAGGCGCTGAATTTTGGCTTGCGGATTCATTATAAAGACCGTTTATTTAGAAAAACAATTTTTCTATAGTTTCTAATGAAAAGTGGGCGTCATCCATGACCAAAATCAAATTTTTTGATTTCATACACATGATGTTTATGTACAAGTAATACCCACAAAATTTAATGTTTTTCGCTTTAATATAACAATTGCTATTTTATAAAAACAATATTGATGGTTTTGTATGAAAAATGGGCGTCAGCCACTCCCAAACTAAAATATTTTTATTTAGTTGGAAGAAAGTTTACCTAAAGCTTACGTGTGCAAAATTTTAGCGTTATGCTTTTATCGTAAAGCCTAGTACTCAGATCGCACTAAAATTTATCTTCCATACAAATTTCCACCCAAGATAAATTTTAGCTTGGGTTTTTAGCTGAGCAGTACTCACTTCAAGCTAAATTCCAGGTGTCAGGCTAACGGCTAAGAAAAAAAGTCTCCACAAAATTTAGCTTGCGCGAGAATGTAAAACACATTATTTCACAAGATAAATTCTGACAGTTGTCAGAAGGTCTTGCAAAGGTCGCACGAACTTGGTCTCATGTTCGATAATTGCTAAGTGGCTGCATAATGTAGGTATATTAAATAAAATGACTGGGTCGCACGAACTTGCTCTAATGTGTGACAGTGGTTTTGGGGCTTGAGATTTTAATAAAAACTAATTTTTTTTAAAATAAATACTTGAACTAATTTGAGCTGAAAAATAAGTACGCCATTCTATTTCTTGGAAAAACTTGAATTTATGAGAATAAATTTGAGAAAAAAAGGTTTTCCAAAAAAATTTCTGAAAACATTTTTCGAAAAAAAATTAAAAACGCCAGTTCATAGGTATTCAGCTAATACATTTACATATTTATAATTTAAAAAAAAAAAGATTTAATGAGCAGTTTTTAAAGTAATAATTTTTTTTAATTTAATTTTTTTTTAAATACATAGAACTATTTTTTAAAAATTTTGGTATGCAGTATAAATTGAGCTACCTGCACCTATATATATGTGAAATTCCGAAAGTATCGGTTGAGCCGTTTTCGAGAAAGTCGAAAGCAAGAAAAGCGGTCCTATACAAAGTTCCGTTTTTGGACTTTTTTTACATTTTTTTCAGCCATATTTATTCTAGAAAAAAAGCTTTAGCGTAACGGTTATTTGGCAGGTACCGTTATTTTTGAGCTAAAAAATTTCAATTTCCCCTCTGTACAATAACTTAAAAACTCTTTATACCAAGTTTGAAGCAATTCGGACCATCCGTTCGGGCTGTAGGTGTCTATACAAACGTACAGACGGACAGAATTTTTAGACCATCTTTTTTCATCTTCGCTATCATTGTAATGTTATGTTTGATTGTTATCTCAAATATTTTTTTTTGCATGAATCCATAACTTGCCTTATAGTGTCTTTTATCTCTCCAACTTCAAAATTTAGCGCGCCTTTTTAGCAAAGGTGTGTAGAGATAAATATTGTAGAGATAAAATTTAGTTTAGTGCGATCTGAGTACTAGGCTTAACTGTAGAAAAAACATAACTTAATTTTACCAAATTGAGGTTGTTAATCAAAAATGGCGATTGTGGGCTTGTTTGTTGGCGGATTTTACCGGTTTTACCTTACTCTTGAACCAAAGATTATACATATATACCAAATTTCAAAGCTCAAAAATTGCGACCTCTAGAGAGTATACATACGGACGGACGGATGGACGGACGAACGGACGGACGGACATAGCTAAATCGACTAGGCTTTTGATTCTGTGTCAGAATATATATACTTTTCTATACCTAACGGTATTATTTCTCTATGTTACAAACTCCACACCAAATACAATATATGTACCTACCCATTCTATGGAATAGGGTATAAACATAAGCGAGAGCTACAGTACGTTTTCAACGAACTGTTGAAAACCTTATTCCCTACATTTTTGCATGTGCATGTGCATGCGTTTGCCTCCCTCAGCCAGCCGCTGTTCCAGTTTCAGAAACAAAATAAAAAAAGGCGTGTGCCACGCCCAAAGTTGCGACTTATTATTGCCAGGGCAAATACTATGATCTCAGTGAAATTCAATTTTAAGCTTGCAGATCGACTGTTCATCTTCTTACTTCAAAACTGCTACCAATAGTTAAAAAACATTACAACATTACACTTACTGAGCTTTGGTCGCTTATTAATTTTTAGGCATCATGTTGAGTAAAACTACAGCTTAATCGAGTAGTTTTTTTACGATCTTACCTAAACCAATGTATCTTATAAGACTCACGCCCTTAAAAGTGGGTGTACCTATTGAAAAAATGTACGCCAAAAAATATAGAGACTTTTTATTTAAATAACGAACGGAAAAAAAGTTAAAATTAGATATCGATAGGTGCCTGCATTAAATTTTTAAAACGACGTTTTACGTTTTTTGGGCGTAAGCCACGCCCGAAATTCAAAAAATTCTTTTTATACACAATCTTTTTAGTTTCGACTAAGAGACGCACAAAATTGGGCCTGTAGATTCATTAAAAATACCGTTTATCAGCAAAAAGAATTTTTGTAGTTTCTAATGAACAGTGGGCGTCAGCCACGCCCAAAATCATGTTTTATTTATTTCATACACAAGATGTTTATGTACAAGTAATACCCACAAATGTTTTTTGCTCTAATGTAAGCATTGTTATTTTATTAAAATATTATTGATGGTTATGTATGAAAAGTGTAGTACCCCGTGGCGTAGTGGTTAGTGTGTCGGACTGCTACGCCGAAGGTTCAGGGTTCGATCCCTGACGTTGCCACCTTAAGTTTTTTTCCGGGGTACTGCCTCTTGCGAGGAAGTGACAAATCCTCCAAGAGTAATTAATGTCATGGAAAGTGCTTCTCTGTTAGCCGTTCGGATTCGGCGGTAAATTGTAGGTCCCT
The DNA here is from genome assembly GCA_916050605.2 of Platycheirus albimanus. Taxonomy (NCBI): domain Eukaryota; kingdom Metazoa; phylum Arthropoda; class Insecta; order Diptera; family Syrphidae; genus Platycheirus; species Platycheirus albimanus. Next base: position 269,842,299 of record OU696696.1, on the reverse strand, counting down.
TCCATTCTTGCAGAATATCAACGCACACACAGGAATGGTTGAGAGTGTTAGTCACAGGCCCCGGCCCCGCTTGGAGCTGTTGTGCCAACAATTTATTTTTTTATTTTTATGTATGAAAAGTGGGCGTCAGCCATGCCCAAACTGAAATATTTTTATTTGATTGTAAGAAGATTCACCTAAAACTTGCGTGTGCAAAATTTTGGCGTTGTGCTTTTATCGTAACTGTACAAAAAACATAATTTTATTTTTCCAAATTGAGTTTGTTTGTCAAAAATGGTGATTGTGGGCGTGTTTTAGGGTGGATTTTACAGGTTCAAGAACTTAACCTTAACGTTGAACCAAGAATGTCTAGCTCAAAAATAGTGCCCTCTTGAGAGTGTACATAAGTACATACGGACGGACATGGACATGTCTAAATCGACTATCGGCTTTTGATTCCATTCTCTAGAATAGGGTAAGGTACTTAAAGGTAACAATTTGAGCCGGGCTAAAACGAAATAAAAACAAAACGACAACCGTTTTTCTTTAAATTGCTAAAAATATGAAGTTTGAAAAGCGCACAGACGCACATCCGCTTAGACAGAACTACGAACTGTATGACGAAAACCACCTTGTTAAGCTTCTCTATCATCGTAATGTCATGATGGATTAAAACCTCGATTTTTTTTGTCTGCACATAACCATAACTTGCCCTAGCATGTAAGGGACCTAACACCTAACAAAAAAGCATTTAATTTGCTTTCCAAAAGCAGTTAAGCTGTTTTTTCTCGTTCATAGCTGTTGACTTAAACCCAAATTATTTTGTCAGAATCACATAAAAACTCGTCCTAGGGGAGGTCAAGTTATAAAAGAAAAAATATCGGTTTTCCTTTTTTAAAATTAAGATATTGTTCACCCTGCCCCCAGCAATAGAGGCAAGGTATACATATTATATGGTTCCTCCCACAACATTATTTATTAACACAAGCACACATCTTTCTTTATCCATGCCATATTTTATAAAAAACCCATTTCAAATAACCGTCACGAAATAAATAACGCTGCTTTATTACCATTTCCATAATTCATTGTCCTTCATAACAAATCCTTTCCTGTGCGTAGCCCAAACTAAACTCCTTTGGCCCATCGGCAAAAATATAGATTAAACTTAAATATTTTCCTGATGCCACCACATAAAATAGTCAAACAATAATAATCCTTATAGAACAGAGAATGATTAAGCTACATGGTATGGTACATGGGAACATGGAGTTGGAGCATCGTTTAGTGTTTTGCCTTTTACATTTAACTAAAAGGATTTATCTCCTTAATGCGCGTATACGACGGGTTACGCTTTAAAAACACTATTTATGTAAGTTTATGAGTATACGCGAATATTTTAATTTTCAAACACAATCTCTGGCTCATTATTCACTAAAATTAATTGAACTCCATTCTTAAATACTGATACTGCGATACAATTACCATCGTCATCATCGTCGTCGTCCTTTTTCCTACCATATACCGTTCCTCTCTGCGTACGTATATATTTATGATCCTCGACAGTTTAAAACTGATATTAAAAAATATTTCGCCACTTGATTCTTTGTATCGGTTAATCTGCTGCTGCTGATGCTCCTGCGAAATCCACATCCAAGTTTCAACAACCCTTTATTCTACACTACTCCCTATCCCAGATACCGCTACCGATACCACTACCACCATCTCATCATCACCTCCCAATTGATAGCTTCCCTTTTGCTACACTTGAAGCTCCATTATCGGGATGTGATAGGATATCGGGATTTCAGTGAAGAGTATCAGATTAAAATTTATGATCGACGTCGAGGAGGGATATACAGAGTACTCCCAAAATATCCGTTTTTCTCACCAGGACCGCACTCATGTTTCACATATCGAATGTGAGTCGCGTGGACTCTTTTTTTTTGTGCTGCCCAAAAATTTTGATAACTTATCCCCTAGCGACGGGGGCGCGGTGGCGTAAGCGTTGTGTAGTAGCTACTTCTGAAATGTGAAGCCTGATGGTGAAAATGGGAGCATTCAGCAAGTTGGGTTGAGCTGAGAGTTTTGGGACGTAAAATTCCTCTTGTTTCAGGGAAAAAGTACTCGTATACTTTACAAGGCAAAACACGCGGATATTTAATACTCAATAAATTGTATCCTTATTCTGTGGAAATATTTTCGTGTTAATAATGGACAGACATAAATAACCATAAAACATGACCAGTTCTTGCTAAAGTGTAGTATAGGAACTGCCAGCCAGGACCAGTGTTTTGCATATAAATATGTACGAGTAGATAGTAACAATATAAAATTAAATTAAGGGTAACACCAGAGCTCGGTGGATTTTATACTTCATTTTGTTTTGTATCCCTATTAACCTGAGCTTTATTCGCCTTGTTTTTTGGGGGCAGACATTTGTTTTAATTTTTAATAATTGAAATTATGAAGCTATTGTTATGTACGTTGATGTAATGGCAACAACGTACATACTTGTATAACAGTAAACTGGCCAGGTTCATCACTTTATTATAGTAGCAATCTGCAATGAGTTGACGACGATTACACGAGAAATTACCAGGATATTAAACATGGGTGACTTGTCAATACATTTTTCTTTTTTAACATTTTGAATCTGTATTTTGAACCAAATTTATTGTTTTTTGTTAATTTTGTATTTAATTGGATATTTTTAATAACCGCAAATGTTATGTGCTTACAACAATTAAGCGTGAATAATTTTAAATGTTATTTTGGCATGTTTTGTGGCGTATTTATACATATAATAGTCAAAAAGGAAGTTGCCCTCCTTTTTATCCGCTAACATCTTCTAAGCCACTCAATGGATTTAGAAAAGGTTTTCACCATCATCGAGATAATTTTTTCCTGCAGGTTTACGAGTGTATGCCTGTTTTTTTAAATTGCTGGAGAACTTTGAAATTAATTCAATACAGAAATATTGTTAGAATGATTATTTTTATTATTATAATCTGGTAGATAATTTCATGTCCACTCGAATAAATCTGGCCGTATGGCATCAATATTGGCTTCCAACGCTTCAAAAGTTCCTGGTTTGTCGGCATAAGCCAATGACTTAACATAGCCCCATAAAAAGTAATCGCGAGGCGTTAAGTTGCATGAACGAGAGAGCCAGTTAACAGGCCCACTTCTGGAAATCAAGTTGTCACCAAATTTATTGAAATAAATTGATGGTTAAGTGCGCTGTATGGCAAGTTTCGCCGTTTTGTTGGAACCAAATGTCGTGGATGTTTAGCTGATTAATTTTTGGAAACGAAAAATCATTCAGCATGGCTCGATAGCGCTCGCTACCGTAACGGCAGCTCCTTCCTCATTTTAAAAGAAATAAGAGCGGCTGATGCCAGGGGGATAACCACACCGTTCTTCCGGTATTAAATGATTCATGATGAATTGACAAACCTTACTGATCAGAAATATCAACACAGTTTGACATATCAACTGTCAAATCATACACAACAACCATCGAAACTTTTCATGCAGCTACAAAAAAACCACCCTTTAGTACCTCTTATTCAAAAAAAAACTTAACTTTGAATAACATTGTTAACAACAACCCAACTGTGTGTAACGTGTACTAATGGGTGCAGGAAAATAATCCCCCTGGTACTAAGTCCACCGAGGGGCTTAGTTCCCACTTAGTGAGAAGTAAATCCACTTATTAGAAGTGTACTTTGTCCCCATGAAAAGTGGGAACGTTCTCCACCTCCTTATGGGAACTAAGTACATACTTCGAATCATGTAGAGGGAACGAACTCCCAGCAAAAATAGTTAAACTAATCTTCTTAAGTGATCAAAGAAAAATAGCGTGATTTACTTACATGGGTACATAAAGTTTGCAAGGTATTTTTATAATGAGGTAAATAAGGGTGGGCATGCTGCCACCTGCAACACCCTGCTTGTGGTCACTTTTGGATTTCAAGTAGGTACGTATTTGGATGTGTGCGAAGTTTCTTTTGATCTAAAATCAACTTTGCATACACCGAACCTCGCAACTACTTCAAATCTAACAGTGACTCCAAGCAGGGGGTTACCTTTGTTTGCATCTTTCGCGTGGGAACTTATTTTACATTTAAGAGTAATTGAATTCACACGATTTTCTTAGAATTGAATTCGCACATTTCATGTAAACTCAGTATACTTCACTTAAGTGGATTGAGTTCCTACTAAGAGGGAACTGAATCCCTCGGTGACTTTGTACATGGGGACTTATTTCCCTGCACCTTCTCGTGATGGTGAACCATTATACAATACGCCTACGTGCCTGAAAACTAAAATAAAAACGTGGCACTACCGAACTTTGACAGTTGATAGCGGCCATCTTGCTACATCATCTGTCAAATTGGCTGTCATTCATTCACAAAAACGTGCAAATGATAAAATTGTTTTATCAAAATGGGTGTTCTGTTCGGGCAATGTTACGCGCGCTTGTACGTTCGCCATAATCGGCGTACTGACGGGAAGTATTTGCAGTGTGGTGGATAAATGAGAAAATTTAACATATGACATTTAAACGATGTTATATTCCACACATAATGGCATCGAAAATCCTTTCAAACGAATACAAAATTTCGATAATACCTTACCCACACTTTGTTTTATTTAAATTCAAAGTGAGGAAGCGCTTAATGAAAGACCTTCTGATTATTTAAAATAAAAAATTAGCCGTCACGGGACGCCCGGCAGATGTGAAACATTCAAGTTTACATTTAAATTCGTAATTTTAAAAAACTATAAGCAAATATGGAGTGAAATAATTTTTAATAATTTAGGGTTTCGTTAATTAAATCAATAAATTTGTCTTATCATTTTATTAAAATATCAATTATTACAGATTATATTAATTTATAAACACATAGGAACAAAATTTTCCTCAACCCACCCATCAGATACCGCCATCACCGCCATACTTTCAGCCCACCTTCAACTAGCAACCAACCATCCACCATTTTTTATAAGTTTTTCATCACCTAATACCTACCACGAGTAAATACCCAATCGACCTGCAACCACCAACCTACCACCTTCCATTTTTGTCGATTCCCTCCCAAGAGCAAGTCTCCCTACCACCACCTTTTACCCAGCCCATTTACAACCACCAACCAAGCATCCGCCATTTTTTACAATTGTTTCCTCACCCCCCACACCAAAACCCCCAAGCAGCAACCACCCACCCCACCTACAACCAACCACCTACCATTTTTGTCAATTTTTCCCCCTACCAACCCCCAACCCCAAACGCCATCTACGCACCATGTTTATAAATTTTGTCTCACCCACCCCCAAAAATCCTCCTCAAAATCCACTTCACCACCAACACAACCTTCAACCACCAACCAACCACCCGCCATTTTTAACAATTTTTTTCTGATTGGTGAAAAGAATGAAAAACGTAATTCCTCCAAAGCCCCTACCCAACAACACTCAGTTTCCCCCGACCCCACCTAGTACCAACAGCCAACCACCCACCCACCATTTTCGTAATTTTTTTCTTCAATTACGTTTCGTTACAATTACGATCGATTTTACTGCCTAGGTTTCACATCAAAAAAAAACCTTTTTTGAGCGATTGTCGAATTATGCGGAATCCAAAAAAACATAATAATTTTGATGGCCAAATGTTCATGCACTATTGAATTTTTGGAAGTGGAACTACTACCCAAGGATACTTCAATTTCACGATATGTCAGATGACGATCATGCAACGCACAGCATCGATCTTTGCTGGCCAACTAACTGATTATGGACGATCTTGAGAAAACTTGTCCTGTAATGAAGTACGACCACGATTTAATTCAGTTCGTCGTTAAATGTTTTCCCCCACTCTCCATTGATACATACTGGACCGGATATAACCCATAAAATCTTTATCTCAAAGAAAGTTTCAGGGTCGAAGGTGCTTCTCCATACACTAGGGCTTTGGTACTAAGATGCCTTCTTGGTCCGAAGAAACAGCGATTGGCAAAAGTGATTCGTTGACTTATCCCTGTACATAAATTATTCTGAGAGGTTATAGTGGAACCCGAATAGACAATCCTTGGCTACTTCTAAATTATATCTATCCATCCTGACATTTTCCAAGCATTTGCCTGTCTTATCCTTACTAACGGGCACTCATTTTTGCCGATGGTCGATACGATGGCCTAAGCTCATAGAGGCGAACCAGTTACAGCTTGAGAGGTAAGATTTTATGGGCGATATTTAGGATAATTTACCTATAGTGTTGGAGCAGTTCAGAGTATCTCCTTTCCTGTGGATAGGACATATCGTATACGATGTTGAAGTTGCATTCTCCCGGCATACTTTCATCCTACCAGATTGTACAGATGAGTTGGTGTATATGCTCTTCGGTGTTCAACTCTACAAAAATATCTCCTCGTACTAAATTGAAGAATTATGTTAAAACCAACAAAACCTGCTCTTCAGTATGTCCGTGAAACGCTCAGCCAACATCTATAGCGGGTTGTAACCGATCAAGGAGAGATAAAAGGATCAAGTTTTAGACTCCAGAAGGAGTTTAAAGTGTTGCTGCCAACAAAAGCTCCCGGAAAACAGGAGGAAGATTGTCTGAAGTATTTTTAGAATGTGACAACACGGGTTTGTAATACACTTTACTATAAATAATAGCCCACTTACATTTCTGGTCAATTTTCGATCAGAACTCCTATAAAAAAAATACGTAAATTATTATGCGATAACTAAAACTATCTTATACATAAATTAACCCAGACTTTTAGTTTAGTAAAATGCTTCTTCAGGGGAAAAAAACATTATATTCCAGCATGCGATTAAATTCGCTCGATATTCAATATAGTATGTACCTACTCTGGTTCTTGAATAAACTTCCGCAGCCGGTGCGGCGCTCAATGGCACGGCGCGGCGTCCGTCGTCCGTCCCTTTTAATTTCACAATCTCATAAATCCTTTACGGTGTCATGAACAAAGAGAATTGGGAATAACAACTTCTACTGTTACCACACCATAATAGTATAATCTGCACACAAACATATACACAAAAATAGCTGTAAATCACAAGTGTCCCTGTTCGGAAAACACCAATGCCAACATCCAATAATAATTATTATTATTTTTATATCCTCTTATTCCATTCCCATTATTTCCCACTTTGTCGTCATCGTCACCCAATATTCCCATCCCGCAACTCCCGCTCCTCCTAAAACAATAAACAAACAAAAAAGCTCACACGCTCAAATTAGACCGTCATTGACAAGTTTCCGGTTCTTGAATATGGACTGCACACACACTCCAAGTTAGTCCTTAGTGCCACAATATTCTGCCTTTCACCATGATGGCGCGCGTTAGTTTTCACTAGTGAAACATACCGGATGTGCAAACTTAAAACGTGGCCAACAGCAGATGTGGTGTATGAAGTCTCGCATATTCATACACTATGACCACCGTTATTCTGCACAGAATGATATTGTATGTGTGTGTGTGTGCGGCTTACAAAGTGTTTTCTCCACACACGAGACACGACACAAACAAGGCGGCGAGAAACGGTGGTGGCCTTATTGAAAGAATGAATTAAATTAATTGCTAGATGGCAAAACAGCGCAACAGAAAGGACTTTCCTTCGCATTTTGTTTTGTCTCTTACACTTGGAAATTTGCCGGTAAATTCGATGTAATTCTAACGGTATTGGCTGAATAAGACATAAGAGTAGGTTGGGGGCAGAAGGGTCTAGGCTCTAGAGCTACACTTCTAGATTAAAAATCAATTTTCACCCCGTCTTACGAATTTTGAGTTATAAGGTTTAATAAGCGATATATAATTTGCTAAATGGCAAAACTACCGTCGAAAGGATAGCAAAACGCGGAAGTTACAGAACCTGAAATAGAAAAAAAGGTCCCTTCTTTCTCACTCTCTCTTTAGAAGTTCTGTATTTGTTATGTCTTATAAGAATTTTTGTCTGGAAATCGTAGATATTTCATTCATTGAATTCATACTTTACACACACACACATACAAACATTCAGATCGTTGATTCGGAGAAAACATTATTAACTTCTGCAAAAAGGAGGACTTGCTTTATTTCGCACAAAAATAGGCATATAAATATTTTAAAGGACAGTTTACAGTTTTTAATTTTAGCCTCATCTTTTATGACGTCTTCATAATAATTGTGGGGAATTTATTTCTTTTCCTGTTTTGCCTTTGGGGTAGGTAAGTGCGGGAAAATACCATCTTTTTACTTTCGTTGACAATACAAACATTTTGTGCTCTAACTGTGGTCTCACTTAATCGACCCTACCGAGGAATCCGTCGGAACGAAAATTTCTCCGATTGTATACGATTTGGACGATTTTTGCGTCGAGGTTTTTTTTCCGACCAGTTGTTCTGAATATTTCTCCTAAAATTTTTAACGCTCAGCGGGGAATTGCGTTTCAGTACTTTCAAGAACATTTTTCGGTGTAATTTTTGACAGCTAGGTAAAATTTTATTTCCGATATCCTCCGACACAAATTTTTTTACGAATTTAGGGAAAGTGTTGCAAAATTTAAGATATAAAAAATTACGATTTTAGATACCTCGAATGCAATTGAAATCTCCGAAAAAATGCGTTGCAGAAAACTGTCCGCTCCGACGGATACCTGGATAGGGCCGAATACGCCTCTCTAGCCAGCTCAATTTCTAGCGGGAGAGTAGTCGGAGATGAGGTCTACCGTCTACATTGTGTTCTGACTCCCTATTAGGTAGTTTAGGGCGTTGAAGACTTTACGAGCTGGATCCTTGGTGTCAGCCCAGAAATAAGAATTTTTCTGGCTTGGCCTATGTCGCTGAACGGCCGTTGTTTCTTCTTCGAGAAAAATTTGCTTTTTCAGTGACTTGCAAGGGATTTTTCATCCGACTGGGAAAGTGTCTGTGATTCTACACCACACCACAAAACAGATCTAGCATGGTGAGTGTTCTGTACAGCGTTCCTTATTTTTGGCGACAATGCTTTGTAACTCAGTTGCTTACTTAGACCAGAGAAACTGCATGTAGCAAGAGTTATTCTACGTTTGATGTTCACTCTAATTTTAAAGTTGTTTTCCATGTTTACAGCCGTAGTAATATATTCACTGACCATATTAAGTTGGTCGGTGTTGGGTTTAGACTTATGTTGACTAAACCATATAATTCGGCTTGTCTTCGTGTATGCTCATCTCCATCCTGCTTGCTGCTGGTGCTGGCCCATGGCAGGGAAGACACCAATATTACCGCATCACCCGCCTTTTTCTTCGAACCAAGTCAATGCCGTCAGAAAACGCTAGCTGTGTTGATACAGCTGATAGTAATCCACTTTCAGTAAAATCCCTACCAATATTGACGGAATAGCGCAGTGTTCACCAACTTCAGCAACTTAAGCACATTCGGAATTCCGAGTCAAATCAAACTCGCAAATGGCTATACCATTTTGTATTCTCCAAAAGACAACGAGATGGCTAGAAAAAAGGCTAAAACTAACAAATTCGTCTTATAAAGTTGAGCTGGAAGCTCAGTTCCCTGACGAAGAATAAACGCAGCTCACCGTAAAAGACTCCAAGGATTGTGGCCAAAAGTGGGGATGAGGACATTCGTATTGTATGTAGGTTTTTTTAAACGCTAGTTGGATTTTTTTGTGTATAATGTTCTCGCACCCAAGGGGTTACTAGTACCTTTATAATGAATCAACCACGTCCGAGCATTTAGGATAGAAGGAAGTGAAAGATAATAAAAAAGGTGGTGCAGTTGACTAAGATCTTAGATGATAAATATCTCACGAAAATCCCACGGGTGGCACCCAGTTTAAAATGGGGGAATAAATAAAAATTGCCGCCCAGACTGTGTTGGAATTGAATTCACAACTCTAGGTTTAGCAACCAAGCGCTACATCCGGTGCATAATTGTCCCCCCAAATAAAAGGCATCTTGTGTCCGGGTGGCCTCACAAAGCTATAGCTGGAGTCGGAGCAAATAAACACGACACATTTGTCTGTGACTTTCACATGGACAAAAAAACGGCTTTGCCCCATATGGACGCTAAACCATAATTTTGACGATGTGTTTTTAAATTTAATAATCTTTGCTTGGATAGTTAATTTATTTATTATATTATTCAAAGTTCCCAGAAAACAGACGTTTTTAAGAGAGTCAAACACTAAGATCAGGTCAAGCCCCATTTCTCCCACTGCTAATTTTCTTGCCGGTTTCAACTTTAGCGTCTTAATCGTTGAAATCTTCTTGTTCTGATTCTTTTAATTCTTCTTCTTCTTCATAATTGTCATCTTCTTCAACTTCAACATCAGCTTTCTGAATGTCTACCTCAGTGACTTCATAGATTTCAAAGGACTTTTTTTCAGGAACCTTTGTGCTTGGCGTAGTTGGTTTCTTGCCACGTGGATTTTTGCTTGAAACATCGATTCCTTTAAGAAACGAAAAAAAAAACGAATGAAATAGCATCAGATTTTCCGTTGAGATATTCAATATATTGAAGATTTTTTGGCACTCTTACCATGGCGTCGTTTCATGTGTTTGTTATAGTTTGGCCAATTGGTGAAGTGGTGGTCACAATCGACACAAGAGAATGGTCTGACTCCAGTGTGAACGTTGTGATGGGTCTGAAAAGAAATGAGAAAAGGGTTCAATTTTCTTTTAAATTCACACGGGGTGAATGCAAATAAAGCTCACCATCAAAGTACTCCTGAAACGGAATGGTTTGGCACAATATTCGCATTGGAAAGGCATTTCTCCTGTGTGAATCCTTAAATGCGTAAGCATAGCATCTTTGGTGCGAAAAGTCCTGTCGCAACCATCCCAAGTACATGAAAAGGGCTTGTCATCTGTATGGCGTTTTTTGTGTTTGGTCAAACGATCTGAAGTTTTAAATCTGAAAAAAAAATCAAAATCATATTATGAGCTGCCATTTGTTAAGCTTCTTAAAAAAGCTGTATCTGTTTTTTTTTATCCTGTTGTTGAAAAAATGGGAAAATTGAAACGAATATTCAAAGCAGGATTCTTGTGAATAGTGCGGGAACACAGAATAAGAGGTTTTAAGATGAAAATATAAATGAGGGATTAAAAAACAACATTTCGATAATGGCCTGAAGGGTTACACTTTTTGTAGGACTGAAGGTGTGCAAGTGTTCTTGTACAGGGTTTTCCAATAAGAGGTATTATTTTGATATTCAAAGAAAAATGGTATTTTTTGTGATAAATGATCGGATTATTTCAATATTAAGATGAAAATATGCCATTAATAATGGAAAACAATACCAGCCGAATGGCCGCCACGGCTACGCTTACACAACTATATCCTTTTCATATAATTTTTCACCAAATCGCAAAGTGGCTGCTGTATGCCCTGTAGGGAAAACTTTGTCACCGCAACTACAGGCGACATCTTGCGGTAATTTCGCAAAACACTTCATGTCTTTCTACCTAATGACATTTCCCTTCAGAAATCGGGAAATTTCAAAAATTTTCGAAATTTCCTTCAACTCTCATTTTTTCACCACCAGAGTACGAGATTTGGGAAGTATTTGTCTAAATCCCGAACATTGAGTTCGTATGTTCGAACACTGCCCGCAATAAGAAAAATCCTAAGTGGAAAATACGTGTTCCGAGCTCAGACGCACTCATTTCTAGAAGTTTCTATTGGTACATGATGACACGCAATGTGATTATGGCCGCCAGACACTTCCGGCATTTTCATTTTTCTTTTGTTATTACCATCCTTACAAACAAACGCTTCTTTCCATCTCTTTCTTACGTATCTTCTGTGTTCTTCTGGAATTCCACTGGAAGAGACACAAAATGCATGTCCAATGCATGAGTGGAAGCCCGTTCCGAACAAATATATCATTAAGGTCAGTTTGACTAAAACTGACGTAGATTTTACTTTTGACAAGTAGTGATAGTTGACATGTGAAGTACCTAAAATGGTACAGATAAAATCTTATTCACCTGTCAAAACCGTTTTTAGATCGTTTCTGACAACTCCTGATCAGAATTCTTTCAATATCTGAACTGTCAGATGAGTATGACAATATTTTGTTGTCAATCAGCTTGAAAACATGAATAAACGTCATGTCCACAACAACAACTGAGGTAGTAATGAAAAGTGTCAATTTTGAACCGATTTTTGAAAGAAAATACGTCAAATGTCAAAATTTGACATGCACAAAAAAAGTTATATACTGTTGAATAAATGGCACTAAGTTACTCAACAACCTCTATTATACGTTATAGGACCGAAAATAATTGACAGAACACGATAAGTTTCGTCATTTGACACATTTTATCTTTATTATATCTGTCAGTGTGAAGTAACTTTATTAGCTACCCGATACTAAACGCACTTCACTTTGTTAACAAAACACGAACGCAAACACTATTGTTAACAAAAGAACGCGGTAAACCTTTTCCATAGAAAACCAGACAGAGGCGTGGCCTCACAGAAATGTCTATGTCTCATTCATTATATTTTCAACCCGCATTCAAGTAACTTCAAGAAAAAAAGTTGTAAGAAATTTTTAAGTATTATTTTGTTCAGCAGTAAATTAACTTCACATTTTCATATTTTAATACTTATTTTACTCGCGAGTGTAATTTGAATATCAAGATTTATCATAAATATGATAATTTAAATTGCCTGGAGCAATTAAAGAGCAAGAATTTCACCCTTTTTATTAAAGGTAAGAATTTTTTTTTATTTCATGTCGGCCATATTGCATGTGCCCGACAATCATTTTTACTTTTCGTGGACACGTTTCCTATATTCGTAAAGGACGTGTTACCACAAATTATTTTTATTTCGACTAGTAATACCAGAATTATTCTTTGTATTCACTAGGGTTTTTGGTCTGGAGCAAGATTTGGCTCCTGGAATTTCGTTTTTATATACGCATGACAATCTGAGTCATGATTGAGAAGAACATGCCCCTTCAGATGGCATGAATCCAGATAGATTTCAACTATAAGTCCTGAAAAGGCATACATCAAGTCATCTTTAATTAAACACGGTTTAAGTGAAGTAAGGACGTATATATATATTGCGTACCCGAAGCATTTGCCGTCAACGAGGGATTCTTCGTAATTTCGCTCACGAGGCATGTGTTTTCTCGGTTCAGATGAATTGAACCACATGGCCGCCTACATTAGGAACTTTCTTATATGAACGTACCTATCTCATTCACCAGACCTACGTAAAAAGTTTTAATAAAAGAAAAGAAACGAAATTACTTTCTGGTCAATCCATTAATTTATTCATGGAACCCCAGGTAACAATCATATATATTTATTACTATTTAAAATACGCACCTGCCGAGAGTAGTCTCAAAGTATCAAGAGACTCCTACAATACTAAAAAGTTGTGAAGCCCGATAGTAACGCTTCTTTTATGCGTGCTGAAAGCACCAGAGCATTCATCGTTTATTCCTGACGCGACGTCAGAACGCCCACGGACGGTGGAGCTGAGCTCATTTAATTTTGAATACAAAATATCCTGCAATCTACGCACCTATAAGATTATATATTATATTATGCTTTATTTATCTATGTAGATAGTTATCTTACAATTACTTTAAATACTTACCTTGAAAACTTATTTAAGATTACCTAAAAGTGAAATATAATTTGTGTTAATTTGTGTTTTGTGCATTTAAGACCGAGTGAAGAAAGTTGTAATTTCTAATTATATTGTGTAGTTTTTTTCTTCGAACGCATATGTGTTCTTTTACATTTACTAGCCTTCACGGCGTTACTTTTTTATTATCTTAAAATCAAGATAGATCATTAAATTACTTTTTGTAAAGATTCCTGACGAGTCTTAAGCTAATTAGACGTACGGATTGTACTTTTCGATTGATGTTTTGAAATTCATAAACGATTTCTCTTGTTAATGCTTTACGCATTCCATCAGTTATAGCACCTTGCTATATCCACATCACTCACTGTCCTTCGGGAACACATTCTAAATTCTATTTCTGTCCAGCTAATCTGTCCTGTGTTCGTATCTTCACGACACCACTTCTTTTCGTTCTTCGTCACTTTTTTTTTTATTTTGATTAGCACTGTCTTAGTGGTTTGTTCATAACACCCTAGACACTTTTTTGTTTTGGAACTCTTTAGTTCTCACTTTTTTTTTTACACTCACTTCAGCAACAACGCTTGTTTCAAATCCAGCTGGAAGTCCTTTGAAGACTTATTTCATTGATACTCTAAGAGTTTATCTCTATTCCTTAACGGAATTCGTAGGTACATATACGTTGACCTACCTCAATTTGTTTGATATTGCACCTATTTGTGTATTTGTTTGTGACGTATCCGTTTGCTTTGGATAGCATCAAAGTACAGCGAACTTTTGTTTACAGTACAGTGACACTATACCGGTCACTCAAAGATATTACATCTTCTTTTGTATGAAGATAATGAATGAAATGAAAATTTGCTTTTGAGTTGTTTCATGAAACGAAACGATAAGATACAAGGTTAGAGCAACATTATAAGCACATGATTTCACATATGGTTAGTGTAGAGTTTAACATTTAAATAAAATTTTCTAAATTTTCAGCGTCTGGTTCCAGAGAGCTCTCCCGATCCATCACGTCCTTGAAATTATATTGCTAATACTATATTTTTGAATTTTATTTGATAAACCATATTTTTTATCATTAATATAATCTGTCTCTCATACTATCTCCCTTGTCTGTTTTCCAACAACATAAACCCTTGGACTAACGTTCCATGTTTTGATATTTTTCATTTTGGGTTTCGTTAGAATTTTCGTATCATCGTATAAAATTATTAGTAACTATCCTATCGTACAGTTCAGTTTTTGTGTCAGTTCAGTCTTGAGCTTTTATAACAGTTTTTCGTCTTCGATAAATAAAAAACTTTTGAATACAAGATATTTGAATAATAACCAAGAGTTTTTAAAAAGAATTCAAAAAGTAAAACAGTTACTTTTACTTCAACTTTTTGTTGTATAAAAACAATCAACGAGAATACAAAGCGAGCTAAGTTTAATGATACTATGAGTACATTTCACTTAAGCGAAACATTTTTTTTTGAATATAAAAGACAACAATACAAATTGCGAGAAGCTAAAAGTTGCTTCGCTAATATATCGCAATAGTTTACAAATAACTTAATTTGGTTAAAGAGAGAAATACTTTTTTCTTTTTCTCACTTTCATCGTCGGTCGTAATAAGTAGCCGGTAAAGAATATTTTTGTCATTATTTTTCTGATTAGATTTAGCAAATTATCATTTTTAGTTTTGAATATTTAGACTTTATTAAGAGAAATTATAGTGTTAAGATAAATTTAATAAAACAAACAACTTTTATAACGTTTTGATACAGAAAACTTTATAGTGTTTTTAATGCTGTCCAGTAGACAGTGTATTTGGATATCTAGCAGCTTAAGCTTTATTTCAGATATGGCAGTTTTTGCGTAAGTACGTTGGGAGGGGTGGACATACTTCGGTGGTGTAAGGATTAAGATGGTAACATATTGAGATGTAGTGTAGTGTTGAGTTTTTGAGTTTTGAAGTTATGAGTAACGATTAGGTCGTTATATGATTTTTGGGTAATGGTTTAGACAAGTCTTTTCGCTTGTCGTTTATCATATTTGGGGATCCTAAATATATTTTCAGTAACATTTTCTTGTTTACTTGGCACCGTGGATCAATGGTGGAAATAAGATTCGAGTTGATGAATCAATTCCTCATGGGTGGGTATAGAAGCCAGAAGGGGGTAAATTATAACATCTTCTCCTCCTTCACAGTTTATAAGAGTGTGAGTAGGTGCTGACCTACTCCACTAGTCAGTTTCTTTCTTTAATCATTTGCGCTCGATAAACTGACTGAGCCATAGCGCGTTGTCTTTGAACATCTAAAGATTCAGTTAGTATAGCGGCTCACTATTAGTGCTGTTCTCTCTCACGTCTTATACATGCATTTTCTAGGTCGAGTCGGCCTTCCAGCTCGATTACACTTTCGGACTTGTTTACGTCTCAGCGTTTGTTGATCAGGCCCCAGCAAAGAATATTTAAATTAGTTTTTCTGAGTTTTCAAACATCTAAAACTTCAGTAGGTTCGCACTGGTTAAAAGAGGTAACAACGTTGTCGATCCCTGAGCAAGAATGCACGACCCTTGTGAGCTAGTTGAGGGCGTGCGTGCGAACCGGATGCGAAGGTCGATCACAACCCAAATGTTTCTCTGTCTCTACCAAGTGGATCTGTGGTCATAGAGAGAGTTCTCTATGAGACAGTCTTGTGGTTTGAACAGAGTTACTACCTTTCCACTTTGGATTCTTTGAGGAATCACATTGGGACTAGTGTCCAAGGCGACCGAACCAGTGTACATTTCTTAAAGAATTTGGTTTTGTAGTGAGTTATTAGGTTTTGTCTTTGGGTTTTGTTGTAGGTACAATAGTAGGATGGCAAACTAGTCCATCTATGGTTTGTGGTAGTAGGTTTTACTTGACGGTCTGAAAGAAGCGTATAGAATCAGATCGAAGAGAGTAAGTTTCTGTAAGTGGAAAGGGGGATGAAGAGATACTAAGGAAATGAGCCGATGCTTAGAGGAGGATAGATCAATTGTTGGTATGAGTAGAGGTACTGCAGGTCTTCGGTGCAATCCAGGGAGGTCTTTAGCAGTTACTGTGGTAAGTTTCATCCAGCACAAGAGGGCACTGTTTATAGGAGGCAGTGACTTATTCCTCTAAAGTCTATCTATTTGTAAGTGTTGCTGACGTCCGCTGATAGAGGCCGTGGTCTCTCCTCAGCAGGTTAGATGGGTAAAGTATATTTCATTTCACATTTAGTATATTTCTTACATTCCAGGTTGGAGTCATTGTTGACGTTACTTAATGGTGTCTAATGTGAGATCACTGTGTGGGATCTTATATGAGATTGCCTGCAGTACCGTGGATAATGGTTTCTTTCATTCAATTAACATTATTTACGTTACAGAATGGCGCCCAACGTGGTGGCCTGAAGAACGTTTTGAGATTAAGTTTTTGAAAGTTTAGATTTTGTATTGTATTAAGTTGATTCGAAAATTTTTGGGGAAATTAATTTTTCTTTTGGAAATTTTTCATTTTTGAAATTTGTTGTGAGGAAGTTTTTTTTTTAAGTAGTACTTTTCTTTTGCTAGAGGAACGTCATCGGAGTTTAGTAATGAAGACTATATGTCCGGGAAGTTGGTCGATAGAGTCCTGACTTCTGTCTGTTGCGTTAGCTTCACTATTATTCCTCTACCTCTCGTGATAGGTATATTTGAGTCATTTGTCCGGACCGAAGAGTTGTTATTCTTGGTTGACTGTTGCTAATGATCACTTTGCTTAAAGCGATAGCAGAGAAAGAGTTAGGAAGTGGTAGATAATTGAGTCTTTTGACCGGTGGTGGATGATTTTAGTCTCTACGCACGTCAGCTGCAAAAGCTACTTTATCATCACGGAATAATCCATGTTTTCTACTCCAATAACACTTTTTCATTTTTACTTTTTTTTTTGTAGAGAATTTTATGAAGATTTTTGACGGTTAGATTTGATGAATGGTTGAGGATTCATTTTATGAAGTGCTAACCGGTGGTGGGTGATCAATAGTCCCTACGCACGTCTGCAGTAGCATAATGAAATGAGGAGTCACTATCCGTTGAGTTTAGCAGATTTAGTTTTTGTGTTGAGCACGAATAGTTTAAAGACACACACACTAAGTTTTTTGTTTTGTTAGTTGATTGTTATGGTACAATCAAGCTAACGTCTTTTTTTTTGGTCGATATGTTGTTAATCCATTACACACCGGGGGAATGTCCACTCCCAAACGTGAATGAATTATTGTTGAGATTTAAAATTAATTTTGAGTATAAAATAAATTTTGTAAGAAGTTATTACAAGGTTTATAGAAAGTTTTGCAGTTTAGAGATATTTTGAGTATAATTTTGGAATTATTTTTCAGGGACGTAACTGAGAAAGGAATTCTGGTTTTGGTAGGGATTTTTCTTTTAGAGACGTTAACTAAAAGGAGGTCCTGAGTTTTTTTGTGAGTTTGGAGTTTGTCTTAGAGACGTTAACTAAGATAAATTCTGGTAATTTTTGCGGTGTCGCAGTTTTTTTTTGAGAATTTTAGTGGCAGTGTTGCCCAAGTTTTGAGATAATTTTTGATAGAGTTTATAGTTTAAAATTTTTGGCGGTGTCGCCACAACAAATAATAATTACTTTATTTTTAAGTTCAATAACTTTCAGGATAGTTTCTGACAAGTTAGTTTAGTTTTTAGTACATACGTTTAGATTGTTTTGAGTCAGTAATTTTTTTTTGAATTTAAATTACGATTCAAGAACAAGTTAATAGTTTAGTATATCATTAAGTTAAGTATTTTTTTTTTGACTTTGAAGAAATATTGAAGAATTTTCTTTAAGGGTCAAACTTTTTTTTGTAGGATCTTTTTCTAGTCTACAAGGAGCCTTCTCTTTGTAGGACTATATCTTTTTCATTGAATTACTAAGTGATCCGATTCACTACAAAATACTTTTAATTTTAAGCACTGTTTAATTTTTCTTTGTCACTTCGATTGTGTTTTGTTAGTTTTGTGTCTATACAAGAGTTTCACAATCTCAGTTGAATGAGTAGTGGAAATAGGAGATTAATCCGTCCGAGCACTTATAATTCAAGGTTTTTAGACGTTATAATTATGGCTGACCCACAAGCTGCAGGTAGCGGTGAAGATCAGAGAAGAGGTGATATGAGAATCGAAGACGAATCCAGTCCCATAGGTATTAACGATGGAACTATGCCTCTTGGTAATGTCAATGGTCGTGTCGTTAACGATAGTTTTGACAATAGACGGAATGTAACTGAAGATTCTCTTACCCTTCAAGAGATGATTACAGCGACAGTTGAATCACACAGAGAAGAGGATAGGCGAGTCATGAAAGAGGAAATACGACAAAGTCAAGCTTTACTTCTTGAGCAATTGACAAATCTTTTTCAGACCATACCTCCTTCTTCTAGTAACCAACCTTCTACTTCTCAAAATCTTGCACCTAGGCAGGCAGCTAGTCAAGTGACAAATAGAGTCAGAATAAGTGACGCTCCAAATGGAACAAATCCAGGCAATCCTACAAATCAAAATAGTAATTTTACTAGGAATTTGGAAAATTATCCAACCCCAAACAATGAACCAGGTCTTACTGGGAATGCTCCTTCAGGACATCCAGTAGATATGGCTAACGGTTCTAACATTGACGAATTTCTTACGCGCATGAATGCGATTAATTTAGATAATTCTCCGGAAGCTTCATCACCCAGGAGACAAGTACCCTCTAACGCAACGTCATATAATAAATTTCCACAATATCATAAGTGGGGAATTAGATTTGATGGACGCAACATGTCGGTCGACGATTTTCTATTCCGGCTAGAACGCGTTAGGTACAGTTATGGTGTTCCATGGGATGAGCTGACGGTGAATTTTCATCATTTTGTGTCAGGACAAGCGGAGTCATGGTACTGGATGTACTTGAAGAGTAATCCACACACTTCTTGGAGTTCGCTTCAGTCCGGTTTGATCGAACAATTTCGAAGTCTCGAAACAGACTCCGAATTGTCTCGAAAGCTTTCAGACCGAAAGCAGCAGTCAGGTGAATCGTTTAATGATTTTTACGACTCACTGATGTCGATGAATTCGAGGATGCGTGTTCCGAAGTCTGAGAGAGAACTTATTGAGATTATTAAGACGAATGTGAAGAGACGTATGGGTGAGTTACTCATCACTTTCAGTACTCACAGTCTTAGACAGATGGCATATGTATGCCGAACAATCGAAAAGTTTCTCGATCGACAGGAGAGCACGCGACCCTCTTTTGTGCCGAACACGCACCGAATTCCGACAAAACGTTTCGTAAACGAAGTTGTAGAAGAATCAAATGATTTGGCTGTAGCTTTGACTTCAAGTGTAGAAGCCGTACATAACGTACATAGGGATAAGAACACTTGGAAGTGTTGGAATTGTTTAAGTGTAGGGCATGGGTTCAGGGAATGTAGTAAACCTGTGGATAGAAAGTTTTGTTTCCGTTGTGGATTGGAAAACGTTATTTTTCCTACTTGTCCAAAATGTCAGGGAAACTTAAGGAGGAACAACCCAATATCCGGGGGGGTTCGCTCCGAACAGATAAACCCGGAGTTTTAAGTGCCGAAGCATCTTCTACTCTCAAAACTCCTGTTACGATTTTAAAACCAATTAATAAACTTGTTGTTAATGCAACAACACCAAATGATTTGAATATTAATATTAAGAAGAATGAATTGTTGAGAAAGCCATTTCATGAAAGGCTTAGAAATTATTATGAAGTCCGAAAGCGAATAATGAATTATCCTGAATTGTCTAATCGTATTAGACGAACTCGAATCAGATTTAGGGAAAAACGACTATTATATAAGAATATTGCTTCAACGACATTAGAAAGAGAATCTGGAGATCCTCGCCCTTATGTCAACGTTGAAATTTTTGGAGACAAGATATTGGGTCTATTAGACTCTGGCGCAAGTATCAGTTGCCTTGGCGCTGATGTCTTAACTTACTTGTCCAATAAAAATATTAAAGTTAAAAAGGTTAATTCAAGTGTTTCAACCGCTGACGGGCAGAAACAACAAATTTGTGGATTAATTACCACAGACGTTAAGTATAAAGGTGCTACTCATAGCATGAGTTTTTATGTCGTTCCGACATTAGCACAACGTTTATACTTAGGTGTCGATTTTTGGTCCAAATTTCAAATTGCGCCAAACGTAATTTCCAGTTTGTCATTTCAACATGATGTTGAAGTTAAAGATAAGTTAGTCAATAAGTGTAAGTTGACGAATGTAGAGAATGCTAAGCTCGAAGATGTGATATGAAGTTTTCCGTCATTCACACTAAAGGGTTTAGGCAAAACAGATTGGGTAAAACACGGTATTGATACGGGGGATGCTCCTCCAATCAAGCAAAGGTATTATCCGGTCTCCCCAGTGGTGCAGTCTCTGATGTACGCAGAAGTAGACCGCATGCTTTCACTAGGGGTTATTGAAGAAAGCAATAGTCCATGGTCCTCACCAGTTGTGCTTGTACGCAAGCCTGGCAAGGATCGACTTTGTTTGGACTTCAGGAAAGTCAATATGGTTACCAGGAAAGATGCGCGACCTATTGCGCACATCGAGGGACTGCTGTCACGTCTTTCGGAGACACGCTTCATATCGAGCGTGGATTTGAAAGATGCGTACTGGCAGATACCACTGGAGGAGAGCGCGAAGGAAAAGACAGCCTTTACGGTTCCAGGAAGGCCGTTGTATCAATTCAACGTGATGCCTTTCGGTCTTTGCAACGCTGCTCAAAGCTTAACATATTTGATGAATTTAGTAGTTCCACGCGAGTTGCAGGACCGAGTCTTCGTTTATTTAGATGACCTTTTAGTGGTGACGAAAACTTTCGAGGAACATTTAGCAGTTTTAAAGATTATTAGTAGAGAGTTGGATAGAGCAGGACTCACTATTAATGTTGAGAAGTCGAAGTTTTGTTTCGAAGAGTTACAATACTTGGGATACAAAGTGGGACAAGGATGTTTGAAAGCAGATCCTGATAAGGTTGCTGCTATTATCAACTTCCCGATGCCGACAACCACTCGCCAAGTTAGGCGTTTCTTAGGAATGGCTGGTTGGTATCGGAGGTTCGTGGAAAATTTTTCAACCTTGGCTGCCCCACTCACTGACACTCTCAAGAAAGGTAAGGCTTTCGATTTCAATTCCGAAGCTCAGATAGCATTCGAAAACATTAAGAAAGCACTTACATCTACACCTGTTCTGATAAACCCTGATTTCGAGAAGGAGTTTATTATTTTATGCGATGCATCAGCGTCCGGTATCGGATGTGTACTTTGCCAGCGAGATGAGAACGGAGCTGAACGCCCCATTTACTATTTCTCTCAGAAATTAAATGCTGCGCAGAGGAACTACACAGTTACCGAACGCGAATGTCTCGCTGCATTTTTAGGAATTCAGAAATTTCGTTCGTATATCGAAGGATATAAGTTTAAGGTAATCACTGATCATTCAAGCCTGAAATGGTTGATGAACATGAAGGACCCTACCGGTCGTCTGGCCAGGTGGAGTATGAGACTTCAAGGGTTCGACTTCGTGGTTGAACACAGGAAAGGAACACTTAATGTGGTACCCGACGCTCTTTCTAGAGTGTACGAAGCCGATGCTTTAACGGCAGAGAGCTATATATCCAGTGTTGCACAAGTCGAAACCGAGGAGGTGCTCCACATTGACCTAGACGATCCGGGATTCAAGTCCGAAGAATATTTACAACTCATCAGTCACATCAGCAAAGAGCAGG
Organism: Platycheirus albimanus; assembly: GCA_916050605.2. Classification (NCBI taxonomy): domain Eukaryota; kingdom Metazoa; phylum Arthropoda; class Insecta; order Diptera; family Syrphidae; genus Platycheirus; species Platycheirus albimanus. The sequence continues at coordinate 269,819,907 of OU696696.1, read as the reverse complement.
ATCGATTACCAGACTTGAAGGTATCTGAAGGATACATTTATAAGAGAACAAAACATGCAGTTGGGAATCCTCTATTGGATGATCTGGCATGGAAGTTGTGGTTACCGTCGAGTATGACAGAAGCTGTAATTTCCATGGCACATAATCCACCCAGAGCTTCTCATGGTGGTGTCGTTAAGACATTGTATAGGTTAAGGGAAAGATTGTATTGGCCTGGTATGTTTTCACAGGTGAAGCAATATGTTGATCGTTGCGAAACATGCAAGACTACAAAAGCTTCTAACCAGACTTTACGAGCTGAAATGGGAGAGAATTTTAAGGTTGAAAGGCCCTTCCAACATTTATATGTGGATTTCCTTGGTCCTTATCCAAGATCCAGGAATGGGAATGCTTTCATCGTTATCGCTCTGGACCAACTCACGAAGTTTGTATTTATTAAACCCCTTAAGAGAGCCACAGCTGCAGAAGTTATCAAGTTTTTACGCGAGGACATTTTTCTCTTATATGGTGTACCTGAGAGTATCCTATCCGATAACGGATCGCAATTTATTTCAAAAGACTTTAAAGAAATGTTAACAATGTTTGGTGTCAAACATTATAAGACGGCGATTTATGCACCTCAAGCTAATGCTAGCGAGAGGGTTAATAGGTCTATTCTAGCAGCGATAAGATCTTATGTAGATCCGAAACAAACTAATTGGGATGTACATTTATCATCTATCAGTAGTGCTTTACGCACAACTGTTCATTCTGCTTTGACAATGTCGCCATACGAGGCTTTGTTTGGTCAAAGGATGATAGAACATGGAACGGACTACAAATTATTGCGAGATCTGGGAGGACTTAATAACTCGGAAATCGATTGGTTGCCCAAGGTGGCAAAGATGAACATTCTTCATACTTACTTGAAGACAACATTAGAAAAGACACACGATGCTTATGAGAAAGTTTATAATCTCAGAAGTCGTGCGGTTGATTTTAAGGTGGGGGATATCATCTTTAAAAGAAACATAGTTTTGAGTGATGCGAGCAAGCATTTTAGTGCTAAGCTATCGCCAAAGTTTGTTAAAGTAACAGTTGTTAAGACACGAGGTAACAACTTATACGATGTAGAAGATGAGAAAGGCTATGTAACCACTTCTCATACCAAAGATTTGAAGAAGTAATCTTACTGTGATAAAAATAGTTTTATTTTTCTCATGCCCGGCTACTCAGCTGTGCACGAGACTCTTGTTTAGTTTTTTATGTTATTTGTTTCATGTTATTTCACTTTCATAAAGAGGTAATGTAATTATCATAAAACGAGTTGGAAGAATAAGTTGAGATAGTGAACAGATGAGATGAGGAATTAGGAGTTTCGAAGTTTTTTTTTTGAAGGAATTTTAGTGGAGACGCATAGAGTATAGGTAGACACAGTTGTCCTTTTTCACAAGCATCTAGCCAAGTGACACTTGTCTCGATTCTTGAGATTTGTAGGGAAAACTTTGTCACCGCAACTACAGGCGACATCTTGCGGTAATTTCGCAAAACACTTCATGTCTTTCTACCTAATGACATTTCCCTTCAGAAATCGGGAAATTTCAAAAATTTTCGAAATTTCCTTCAACTCTCATTTTTTCACCACCAGAGTACGAGATTTGGGAAGTATTTGTCTAAATCCCGAACATTGAGTTCGTATGTTCGAACACTGCCCGCAATAAGAAAAATCCTAAGTGGAAAATACGTGTTCCGAGCTCAGACGCACTCATTTCTAGAAGTTTCTATTGGTACATGATGACACGCAATGTGATTATGGCCGCCAGACACTTCCGGCATTTTCATTTTTCTTTTGTTATTACCATCCTTACAAACAAACGCTTCTTTCCATCTCTTTCTTACGTATCTTCTGTGTTCTTCTGGAATTCCACTGGAAGAGACACAAAATGCATGTCCAATGCATGAGTGGAAGCCCGTTCCGAACAAATATATCATTAAGGTCAGTTTGACTAAAACTGACGTAGATTTTACTTTTGACAAGTAGTGATAGTTGACATGTGAAGTACCTAAAATGGTACAGATAAAATCTTATTCACCTGTCAAAACCGTTTTTAGATCGTTTCTGACAACTCCTGATCAGAATTCTTTCAATATCTGAACTGTCAGATGAGTATGACAATATTTTGTTGTCAATCAGCTTGAAAACATGAATAAACGTCATGTCCACAACAACAACTGAGGTAGTAATGAAAAGTGTCAATTTTGAACCGATTTTTGAAAGAAAATACGTCAAATGTCAAAATTTGACATGCACAAAAAAAGTTATATACTGTTGAATAAATGGCACTAAGTTACTCAACAACCTCTATTATACGTTATAGGACCGAAAATAATTGACAGAACACGATAAGTTTCGTCATTTGACACATTTTATCTTTATTATATCTGTCAGTGTGAAGTAGCTTTATTAGCTACCCGATACTAAACGCACTTCACTTTGTTAACAAAACACGAACGCAAACACTATTGTTAACAAAAGAACGCGGTAAACCTTTTCCATAGAAAACCAGACAGAGGCGTGGCCTCACAGAAATGTCTATGTCTCATTCATTATATTTTCAACCCGCATTCAAGTAACTTCAAGAAAAAAAGTTGTAAGAAATTTTTAAGTATTATTTTGTGCAGCAGTAAATTAACTTCACATTTTCATATTTTAATACTTATTTTACTCGCGAGTGTAATTTGAATATCAAGATTTATCATAAATATGATAATTTAAATTGCCTGGAGCAATTAAAGAGCAAGAATTTCACCCTTTTTATTAAAGGTAAGAATTTTTTTTTATTTCATGTCGGCCATATTGCATGTGCCCGACAATCATTTTTACTTTTCGTGGACACGTTTCCTATATTCGTAAAGGACGTGTTACCACAAATTATTTTTATTTCGACTAGTAATACCAGAATTATTCTTTGTATTCACTAGGGTTTTTGGTCTGGAGCAAGATTTGGCTCCTGGAATTTCGTTTTTATATACGCATGACAATCTGAGTCATGATTGAGAAGAACATGCCCCTTCAGATGGCATGAATCCAGATAGATTTCAACTATAAGTCCTGAAAAGGCATACATCAAGTCATCTTTAATTAAACACGGTTTAAGTGAAGTAAGGACGTATATATATATTGCGTACCCGAAGCATTTGCCGTCAACGAGGGATTCTTCGTAATTTCGCTCACGAGGCATGTGTTTTCTCGGTTCAGATGAATTGAACCACATGGCCGCCTACATTAGGAACTTTCTTATATGAACGTACCTATCTCATTCACCAGACCTACGTAAAAAGTTTTAATAAAAGAAAAGAAACGAAATTACTTTCTGGTCAATCCATTAATTTATTCATGGAACCCCAGGTAACAATCATATATATTTATTACTATTTAAAATACGCACCTGCCGAGAGTAGTCTCAAAGTATCAAGAGACTCCTACAATACTAAAAAGTTGTGAAGCCCGATAGTAACGCTTCTTTTATGCGTGCTGAAAGCACCAGAGCATTCATCGTTTATTCCTGACGCGACGTCAGAACGCCCACGGACGGTGGAGCTGAGCTCATTTAATTTTGAATACAAAATATCCTGCAATCTACGCACCTATAAGATTATATATTATATTATGCTTTATTTATCTATGTAGATAGTTATCTTACAATTACTTTAAATACTTACCTTGAAAACTTATTTAAGATTACCTAAAAGTGAAATATAATTTGTGTTAATTTGTGTTTTGTGCATTTAAGACCGAGTGAAGAAAGTTGTAATTTCTAATTATATTGTGTAGTTTTTTTCTTCGAACGCATATGTGTTCTTTTACATTTACTAGCCTTCACGGCGTTACTTTTTTATTATCTTAAAATCAAGATAGATCATTAAATTACTTTTTGTAAAGATTCCTGACGAGTCTTAAGCTAATTAGACGTACGGATTGTACTTTTCGATTGATGTTTTGAAATTCATAAACGATTTCTCTTGTTAATGCTTTACGCATTCCATCAGTTATAGCACCTTGCTATATCCACATCACTCACTGTCCTTCGGGAACACATTCTAAATTCTATTTCTGTCCAGCTAATCTGTCCTGTGTTCGTATCTTCACGACACCACTTCTTTTCGTTCTTCGTCACTTTTTTTTTTATTTTGATTAGCACTGTCTTAGTGGTTTGTTCATAACACCCTAGACACTTTTTTGTTTTGGAACTCTTTAGTTCTCACTTTTTTTTTACACTCACTTCAGCAACAACGCTTGTTTCAAATCCAGCTGGAAGTCCTTTGAAGACTTATTTCATTGATACTCTAAGAGTTTATCTCTATTCCTTAACGGAATTCGTAGGTACATATACGTTGACCTACCTCAATTTGTTTGATATTGCACCTATTTGTGTATTTGTTTGTGACGTATCCGTTTGCTTTGGATAGCATCAAAGTACAGCGAACTTTTGTTTACAGTACAGTGACACTATACCGGTCACTCAAAGATATTACATCTTCTTTTGTATGAAGATAATGAATGAAATGAAAATTTGCTTTTGAGTTGTTTCATGAAACGAAACGATAAGATACAAGGTTAGAGCAACATTATAAGCACATGATTTCACATATGGTTAGTGTAGAGTTTAACATTTAAATAAAATTTTCTAAATTTTCAGCGTCTGGTTCCAGAGAGCTCTCCCGATCCATCACGTCCTTGAAATTATATTGCTAATACTATATTTTTGAATTTTATTTGATAAACCATATTTTTTATCATTAATATAATCTGTCTCTCATACTATCTCCCTTGTCTGTTTTCCAACAACATAAACCCTTGGACTAACGTTCCATGTTTTGATATTTTTCATTTTGGGTTTCGTTAGAATTTTCGTATCATCGTATAAAATTATTAGTAACTATCCTATCGTACAGTTCAGTTTTTGTGTCAGTTCAGTCTTGAGCTTTTATAACAGTTTTTCGTCTTCGATAAATAAAAAACTTTTGAATACAAGATATTTGAATAATAACCAAGAGTTTTTAAAAAGAATTCAAAAAGTAAAACAGTTACTTTTACTTCAACTTTTTGTTGTATAAAAACAATCAACGAGAATACAAAGCGAGCTAAGTTTAATGATACTATGAGTACATTTCACTTAAGCGAAACATTTTTTTTTGAATATAAAAGACAACAATACAAATTGCGAGAAGCTAAAAGTTGCTTCGCTAATATATCGCAATAGTTTACAAATAACTTAATTTGGTTAAAGAGAGAAATACTTTTTTCTTTTTCTCACTTTCATCGTCGGTCGTAATAAGTAGCCGGTAAAGAATATTTTTGTCATTATTTTTCTGATTAGATTTAGCAAATTATCATTTTTAGTTTTGAATATTTAGACTTTATTAAGAGAAATTATAGTGTTAAGATAAATTTAATAAAACAAACAACTTTTATAACGTTTTGATACAGAAAACTTTATAGTGTTTTTAATGCTGTCCAGTAGACAGTGTATTTGGATATCTAGCAGCTTAAGCTTTATTTCAGATATGGCAGTTTTTGCGTAAGTACGTTGGGAGGGGTGGACATACTTCGGTGGTGTAAGGATTAAGATGGTAACATATTGAGATGTAGTGTAGTGTTGAGTTTTTGAGTTTTGAAGTTATGAGTAACGATTAGGTCGTTATATGATTTTTGGGTAATGGTTTAGACAAGTCTTTTCGCTTGTCGTTTATCATATTTGGGGATCCTAAATATATTTTCAGTAACATTTTCTTGTTTACTTGGCACCGTGGATCAATGGTGGAAATAAGATTCGAGTTGATGAATCAATTCCTCATGGGTGGGTATAGAAGCCAGAAGGGGGTAAATTATAACATCTTCTCCTCCTTCACAGTTTATAAGAGTGTGAGTAGGTGCTGACCTACTCCACTAGTCAGTTTCTTTCTTTAATCATTTGCGCTCGATAAACTGACTGAGCCATAGCGCGTTGTCTTTGAACATCTAAAGATTCAGTTAGTATAGCGGCTCACTATTAGTGCTGTTCTCTCTCACGTCTTATACATGCATTTTCTAGGTCGAGTCGGCCTTCCAGCTCGATTACACTTTCGGACTTGTTTACGTCTCAGCGTTTGTTGATCAGGCCCCAGCAAAGAATATTTAAATTAGTTTTTCTGAGTTTTCAAACATCTAAAACTTCAGTAGGTTCGCACTGGTTAAAAGAGGTAACAACGTTGTCGATCCCTGAGCAAGAATGCACGACCCTTGTGAGCTAGTTGAGGGCGTGCGTGCGAACCGGATGCGAAGGTCGATCACAACCCAAATGTTTCTCTGTCTCTACCAAGTGGATCTGTGGTCATAGAGAGAGTTCTCTATGAGACAGTCTTGTGGTTTGAACAGAGTTACTACCTTTCCACTTTGGATTCTTTGAGGAATCACATTGGGACTAGTGTCCAAGGCGACCGAACCAGTGTACATTTCTTAAAGAATTTGGTTTTGTAGTGAGTTATTAGGTTTTGTCTTTGGGTTTTGTTGTAGGTACAATAGTAGGATGGCAAACTAGTCCATCTATGGTTTGTGGTAGTAGGTTTTACTTGACGGTCTGAAAGAAGCGTATAGAATCAGATCGAAGAGAGTAAGTTTCTGTAAGTGGAAAGGGGGATGAAGAGATACTAAGGAAATGAGCCGATGCTTAGAGGAGGATAGATCAATTGTTGGTATGAGTAGAGGTACTGCAGGTCTTCGGTGCAATCCAGGGAGGTCTTTAGCAGTTACTGTGGTAAGTTTCATCCAGCACAAGAGGGCACTGTTTATAGGAGGCAGTGACTTATTCCTCTAAAGTCTATCTATTTGTAAGTGTTGCTGACGTCCGCTGATAGAGGCCGTGGTCTCTCCTCAGCAGGTTAGATGGGTAAAGTATATTTCATTTCACATTTAGTATATTTCTTACATTCCAGGTTGGAGTCATTGTTGACGTTACTTAATGGTGTCTAATGTGAGATCACTGTGTGGGATCTTATATGAGATTGCCTGCAGTACCGTGGATAATGGTTTCTTTCATTCAATTAACATTATTTACGTTACAGCCCTCAATAGCTTTACATCTTTGGGGTCTTGAACCGACACTGGGCTGTTGGAGTAGACCTTATCTTTCACGTGGCTCCAAAGGAAGAAGTCGCAAGGTGTTTAATCACAATATCTCAGTGGCCAATTGTGACCACCTCTTCGAGAGATAACACGGTCCGGAATCTTTTCCCGTAAAAGATCGATGGTTTCGTTACTTGTGTGGCACGTAGCACCGTCTTGTTGAAAGTAAACGCTGTCCAGATCAATACCATCCAATTTCGGCCATACAAAATTATTAATCATCTCTCGACAGCGCAATTCATTCACCGTAAGCTGTTGCTCCAGCCTCATTTTCGAAAAAGTAAGGTCCAATGACCCCGCCGGACCATGCACCAAACAGTTATTCGTTGAAGATGGATTGGCTTTTCAACAATTTATCTTGGGTTTTCGAGGCTCCAGATGTGACACTTTTGCTTGTTGAAGTAGTCAGCGAGGTGGCTGGTCAAGATGATTTTTCGATGAATTTCCGGACAATTTGCATGCATTTCAAGGACCCAATCAGCAAAGACACGACGGACGTAGTTGATGATCAGCCGGCATGAGTTCTTGTAACTGAACTTTATTAGCCTTAAGACCCAAGTCTTTGTGCAAAACACGAATGACGTGTGTGGAATGCCCAATTCTAAAGAATGACGAGGAATGGACAAACCTGGGTTTTCTTCAACACTTTGGGCTACAGCAGCAATATTCTCAGTTGTTCTTGAGCAAAGTGCACGTGTTTTATTCTTTACATCGCTAACTTGTCCCAACAGCTGAAATTTTTCCACCAATTTCTGAATTGTGGTCCGACAAGGTCATTCCACGTCCAAAAACAAAGTTTTAGTTTTACGAACCGGCTCTGCCAAATTTTCACAATTTTTATAGTGAATTTGAATGTTCAATGCGTTGTTGAAACGTCTATTGTTTTATTTTTACTAGAGTTCGCCCCGTGGTCGAAATTCGACCATTTCTCAATTGGGGGGGGGAAATGACATAGGTGCTTCATATATACATTCGCTGTTTCCTTACATGGTCCCCTTTCAGAATATATATAGGTTTGGCATATTTGTTTTGATTATGACAGAAAAAAAGGGTGGAAACTGGATTTTTGAACTCCGTATTAATATATTAGATTAATGGCGTAGTTTTTACTTGTCAAATGTCAAACAATTACAGCTTTAAAAGTGACAACTACCGAAATAGCGGGGTATTGAAAATAACACATCTTCTTTGAAAACCCTTCATTTTGTGATTTCGTTCACAAATTGGCACCAAAAAAGAGAAATTACGGAACCGACAGGACGATGCAGGCAGTATTGTTTGTATCATTCTGTAGGTCATATTTCTTCCACAATAGTTTAGGGATTTGAAACCTTTCGACCGTTTTCAAAATCTTAACACAAAAGCCTTCAATTCTCTTCAACACCGAAAGTATTCGCCTTCCGATCTGAAAATGTATGCGTCTGAGTTTTGGTTGATCATCAGTCTCCCTACACAAAAAAAGTCCATAGGGGTCAAATCACAGTACGAGACCAATTGGACATAGACAATGAGCGTTTTTTCCACTAACATACCAGTCTCAAGAAGTTTTTGTACAAACTTGCGTATAGCAGGTGCGGTGGGTGCTTCATTTCAGCCAAAACTTCTTTAAAAAAAAACGCACTGTTTGTTCTACACAGCACTCACTTTAGAAAAATGTATTCTTCATTTCCCAACGTTGTTGAAGCTTAAAGCGACTCATTTCGTTCTGCGGACGTATGAAACTGACTTTGTTCAAAGATTTCAAGAGAAAACAGCTGTCAGTGTCATAATAGCCTATATGATTTAAAAATAAACTACTAGATGGCCCACCCTGTCGAAGATATTTGTCACACTTTCTACAGGATAAAATTTTGTAAGCTTAAGAACGGTGGCTTGGATTTGAACTAAATACACCTATCCGTCTTCCCCGACTTCCCCGTTTTATTGTTAAAGGAAATGGGTATTAACTGCCCAACATTCCTTGCAGGTACTATATTGGCTCAAGGATAACGTCATATCCAGATCCACATCGGATATTAGCATTTTCTCACACAGCTATCAAGAACCCTTAAATCACACGGTGCTGTTTCCACGAATTTAGCAATTGCCGCAACTGTCGCTTATCTCTAAGGTAGATGGCAGAGCAGTGAAACATTCAACTCTGTAATGAGTATCACAAGCAGGCATGGCGATAACTGGATCTTAAACGTAATAAACATCTGCTTTCTCTACAAACCGCATCTTAGATAAGTAATCGGTTCCAAGGCTTGACGTTGCCTTATAGTTAGACTCAGACTTGTCGTTTTCCTTAACGACTTATGTAGAAGTTGCTTGGAGGAATAGAACAATATCAAACTTTTCTCGATTCATGCCCTGCTCTCTCCCAAAGACGAAGATAACATTGAGAACAATTCTTCTTCGCTAATCCCCGCGAACTGAAAGAAGACATTCACTGTCTCCACCGCCTTCATGAAAGCTCCATGTTGTTCAATTTCTCAGTCAATGGCACCTTCATGTGGTAACATCACAATGACCTACAGTTGGTCAGGGATGATTTCCTGACAGCCACCTTTACCTTACCTTATCCTACCTTACACTACCTTACCCTACCTTACCCTACCTTACCCTATCTTACCCTACCTTACCCTACCTAACCTACCATTCTCCAGAGGATAGTCTAGAATCAAAAAGCCCCTAGGGTCATTTTGTGGTGGTCAGTAATATTAACATCGTATTCCTTGCGAATAACCCTTCATCAGAGCATCAGTTCCTCACTTCTGTTTTGAGAGACATCCCTGACATAATAGTTGGTTTTATAAAAGAGACGTAGGTACAACAACGCAAGGTGGACAGGTTCCGATTTATTTACTGGCTACGCACAATGGTGTAGCCGCAGCATTAGCCCGTAGCCATATCAAAGAATGTCAAAATAAAGTGCACGACTGGATCGTACGAACTTGCTCTAATGTGTTCAAATAGTCTTGAGATTTTTGGAAAAAAAGCATTGAAAAAATCATATGACATTTTATTAATCACTTAAAAATTAATAGTTAAAACGTTTTTTGGCGAAAATGAAGTAAGCCATCAGATTTCTTTTGCTTTTTCAAAATATAAGGAAATTTTTTTTCAAAATCGTTCGACCAGTTTTTTCAAAAAACGGTTTTTTTTTAAAACTTTTCGAAAACATATTCCAAATTTTTTTGAGTATGCCAACTTCTAGAACTTTGCAGTTTTTATCAGAAAAATAAAATTAAAAAAAAATTGATTAAACCGTTTTTGGGAAAAATAAAAAATAAAAAAAAATTTTTAAACTTTTTGAAAAAACTCAAAAAATTTTTTTTTGAAAAATTAAAGAATTTTTATTATTTCGTTTGTAATAGGGCTTCTACATTAAAAATTTCATCGAAACTCGTTCAGTGGCTTACGAGAAAATCGGATTTCAAAAAACCGGTCCTATGGAAGGTACTGTTATAAGACTTTTCCTGAAAAATCTATTCCAACCAAAACATTAAGTTTGCACAGAAAACATCATTCAGAAAGTTTTATCAAAATCATAGGAGCCGTTTTCGCGAAAAATTGAATTTTCACTAAAAATCGTATGGCAGGTACCGTTAGTTTTAAAGCTAGAATGCTAATTCCAAAAACCCCTCTGTAGGACGTCATAATAATACTATCTACCAAGTTTGAAGCAAATCGGTCTAGCCGTTTAGGCTGTAGGTGCCGATACAGACAGACGGACAGACAGACAGACAGACAGACAGACAGAATTGTCGGACCCACTTTTTTCGACTTCCCTATCATCGTAATGTTATGTTTGATTGTCCAAAAAAAAAATTATATAGTATAGTACCTTATAGTACCTATAATCGCAAGTAAAAAGTAGCGCACTAAGCAGCATATACGAATACAATGTGTAGCACTGAGCTCAAACAAAATTCATGTCTGCCATATTGGTTTGTTGTTGTTTTGCAGCGCAGCACGTTCATGAAGTTGGAGTCGAGTCGACTTGTACTTCACCTACTCTCTATGTTGCAGCTGCTACTTCACATTGTAGCCATGCAATACGATTTACGTACATTTAACTTTGACATTGCTACATGCTACTGCTGCAGCCACACCATTGTGCGCAGCCAGTTAAAGTGCGAAAGGGGAAAGGTAGTGAAGCAGGGTGACCCACCTTTCTTCACCGATTTGCATGAAACCCCCCTGGTGATCTTAATAAGTGTCATTCCTTGCGACAAAATTATAAGAAAGCTGGCTTCAGATCTAAGGTAAAACAGGCAGGATTGTAAAACAGGTTACCACTACTAACATCACATCTCGAGTAGGCTATCAGCTTTTGTTAACAATTATTTGCGTAACAACCTTAGGACACGGTGATGGTAACAAATCGTCACCAACAACGTTATTAGCGCTTAGAACTGAATGAAGCGGGTAAAAAGACCAACGCAAAAATATATGTCAGTTGTTATGAAAGTTATTTTCCATGAAGTTTACATACAGCTTGGCTTTTCTGCTCCAAATAAAGAGGGATAGAAGGATTTGGTTAGCGATCTCTGCGTTGCAACGTGCAAGGAGAGTTGTGTAAGTGTTGCCAAACAGAAGCTTTCGAAAATCAAAAGAGATTGTAAGACTGACATAATATCTGACGATCTGTTAGTTTTTTTCTTTCTTTTTTCCGAAACTGATGCTTTATCCACCGGTCCAGTGTTAAAAGACAGGATCGAGTCCTTTTTTCCATCGCCAATGATGAGTGGATCAAATGAATATCTTCCGCATCTGATTTATGGTGCCACTTACAGTCAGCTAGCCCCGTCCTCATCCAGTTTCCTCCAGATCAATCTGGTTGGAGTCGTCACCCACTTGATCACGCGGCCTTAAAAGAAGCTTCATAATGAAATTTTCATTCAGGGTAAAATTAAAGACTTCATAGGTGGACCGGTTCAATTTCTTCATACGCTCAACATGACCCAATCAACTAAGAGCCTAAATTTTAAGCTTTTTGACCAGAGTCACGGTACAGCTCATACAGTTTTTGGTTGATACTGGAAACCATCCGAAGAATCTGTTTTTCAAAGCATCCCAGCCGTGTTTAATCCATTAGCTCAGGGTCTACGTTTCTCCCCTATCCAGTAGGACTGGGATGGTTAGGGTATTTCCTCGTTAGACGCCTTCCAAGCTCGAAGAAACAGTTGTAGATTTATTAGATACTTTCCAACACAACTTTTTAATATGTTAACAAATATCATAATTCTATATAAAGTTGCTTTTATGAGAATTTCGATGTTTTTTCTATATAAAATATTTACTCAAGATGCGAAAATCAACTTCTTCACTTTGTTCAGTGATATGCTTGATGATTTCAATTTTTCCAATGTGAAGACCGAAACAGTTTTCAACATCCATCAACGAAAAAAAAACCCTTCTTGCAGTAGTTTTCTTCATCTGTATCTATTTCTGTATTAAAATTTCGCTACAAACTGTGACTGCTCCTTCCAAAAATAAAAAATAAAATAAAAAAATTCAATAAAAAAAGGAACAAGAACTAAACAAACAATCTAGGGAATTTTCAAATTCACTCAGCGAATTGCTCGATTTTCTTTTGCGTGAAAATGTCTGAAAATGCATATTAGATACACTCCGTTCCATCTTCCTGCTTCTCTTGTTGCTGCTCCTGCTATGTAGCATAACACATTCCGCAGTCCTTGCTGTTTTGTGTTGCATTTTACTTCAACTTAGACTCACAGAGCGTGGCCACCATGTGTATACATTCTTCTTCCAACAGCAAAGGAACAACTCCTCGAATAAACATTCTGCAATTTGCAATTTCATATTAATTTCTTGTGTGAAATCTCTTCCAGAACCCATACCACCATCCACCATAGTTGAGTTGGAAAGGCTATATGTTTGAAGGGCTTGGCATTGGCATAGAGAATGAGTTCCACGAAATCTGTTGCATTTAGTTGAATGATTTTTAATTGAATTTTAGCACCGCGTATTTGCATTTACACTGGCTTTCGCCACTAGGCAACTAAGTGGATGCAATGGCGACAGAAATGTTAACATGGTCGCCGTTTGGGTCGTACGTTGCAATTGCAACTACAGATGAGTGCACCCCATAGGTGACCACATTTGTGAAAGCAAAATACAACATTAAAAAACAAAATGAAATGATATTTTTCATGTTTCGTATTATATCAACTATGCTCTGTCTAACATAAATTGGCAGTACGGGGATGGTAGCAATGCTTGCTTTTTATTCGCACCCCCGTGTTTTCCATAAGGTGCTTTTCTAACAAAAGCTCTTACAGGGGTTTCGTGGTAAGCATTTCAAATTAACAAAAATCTGAAAGAATAGTAAATAGTACATATTTAGGGTTACCATCCTTTGTTAAGGTTGGAATTTTCATTTAATTTTATTTTATTTATAAAAACTAAATTTCCCACACCACCAAGATGTTAGATACAAGGCACGTTTTTGAAAGGTAAAAATACAAATTGCTCAAAAATACAGCAGCCACTCAGTACACTGCACACACAGATTCAGATTTATGTAGGCACGCGGAATAAGACATTTTGGATCTACGTCAAATGCAATTGGAAATTCACTGGCGGGTAAGTACTTTTTATGGGGGTTTCTTTCAATTTTGTATTTAGGTGCAAAAATATTGCACTCTACTGATTTTGAAAAAGCTTCCCCATAGGACGTGTACTGCCAATTTCTGTTGGACAGAGTATAGTAGCAGATCCTTTGGGTGCTGCTACGTGGAGCCGAGTTGATGTGCTATAGGATGAAGGGTACGGTTCCTTTCCTGTACCCCTGTCATCTTACAAGTAGATGTGTATATATAATATTAGATATGATTTGAGTAAGGAACTCAGCAGTTACAAGGCACTCCTTCACACGCAACTGATCCTACACCGATCAGAAATTCTTCGTTTATTTCTAAACGGCTTCCAGGGGTTAACAAATTGATTAGGATTTCAGGGGTGGAATCGGCTAAGGTGAGTTGTCATAAGTGATAGTCACAATTAACAAATTTCGTCTGGACAGATGATTGTCACATGTGACAATCACATTTTTGTGACTTTTTCTTGTGACACCTAAATAGCTGTCACAAGAAAAAGTCACAAAAATGTGATTGTCACACGTGACAATCACCTTAGCCAGATGAAATGTGTTGATTGTGACTATCACTTATTACAAATCACCTTAGCCGATTCCACCCCAGGTTTGTGAGATGAAGTTTGTAAGTTATAACAGTCGAGTATGATCTCTTCAAGGCAATGATAGCAGAAGGCAATTTCGCAGAAATACTTGAACCAAGATTTAAAAAAAAAATTAAAGTTGATGATAACTGCTTTAAGGGACCGTTACACTTTTCCTCCACTACTGTATAACTAAGAAATTTTGCCGAAACATTTCCGTGCCACCGCAGTTGTTTGATATATGTACGTATATACGTAAAAGGGTTTATCAGTTTGGAAGGGAAGATTTCCGTGGCCTTTGGCGGCCATGTTGTTTTGGTGACATCTGTCAAATCTATTGTTACTGATGTAGAAACAATCAATATGGCAATTTAAACGATTGAACAGCACTTCTAAATGATAAAACTTTATATATCAAAGTAAGTGTTCAACGGGAGGTGTTATTGAATAACTCTATCGATTAAAGAAGTACCCATTACCATACAAACAGAGTCATACAGTACCAATGTCATGGTGAAAAAAATTGAATAACGAGATGCCGTTTGATCCTTTGCTAGGGAGATCAGAAGAAAGCAACTTACCTTGTTCCAATGCGAATGAGTGCCTCTTTAAACTATGATATATCATTTACGGGTTCTTAGAGGTTAACTGTCAAACGGCAAGATTATGATGATGACCAATTTTGTGGCAGTCAAAAATATAGACCAATGTTCACTCTTGAAAAGCGTGTGAAATCAAATGATTTTGAAGCGAATTTGATAGACAACCCAGAAATGTACATATAGGTATAGCTTTCAGACAGTGAAGAGTTACGCTCCTGCTGCTTTTGAAGTCATTTATAAGCTGTCATGTAGTACAACGTGGCGTAGTGGTAAGTGTGTTGGACTGCCACGACTTAGGTTCTGGGTTCGATCCCTGACTCCACCTTAGTTCTTTTCCGGAGTACTGCCTCTTGCGATTAAGTGACAAATCCTCCAAGAGCAATTAATGTCATGCATGCGGAAAGTGCTTCTCTGTTAAGCGTTCCGATTCGTCGATAAATTTTTGGCCCATTCCATTTTGCAAAATATCAACGCACACACAGGAATTGTTGAGAGTGTAAGTCACAGGCCCGGGCCTCGCTTGGAGCTGTTGTGCCAACAAACAAAATAAAGATGCCTAGCTGGTGTTACCGAAGAATCTTAAACAATGAAGCTTTTTTTTTATAATTTACGCGCACTCAAGGGATTATTTATACCCTTAACATGAATTAACACAGTGCGAGGAGGGTAAATTGATGGGCATTCCTAGCGATGCGAGTGTTAAGGGGAAATTCTTTAAGGGAAGGAATGCATCTGGCTATTTCGCTGGAGCACTGTTTGTGGAAATAGCGATAAAACAAGGATAGACAAGAAACATTACGGCGATGTTCAAGTGAAACAAATGTTTCGGTAATGGTTTTTTCACCTATCAATTTTAAGGCTCTTTTTTGAATCCTATCCAGGAGGCGCAAGTGAGTGACAGGAGCACCCGCCCAGACATGAGAATTGTACTCTAGCTTCGGGCCAATGAATGCCTTGTAGATTATAGCCAGATCAGAAGGGGAAAAATATTTCTTGCATCGATTAAGGAAACCTAAGCAATTTGCGGCATTTTTGGCGACGTCAAATATGTGATCGTTCCACAGAAGATGATTTGTGATGCACATACCTAGCACGCAAAGCTGATCGGTTTCCTCGATGCAAATGCCACACATGGACAGTGGCATAGGGGATAGGGGATACTCTAACGACAGAAGACAGCATTGAGTTTTTGAAGCATTAAATTCCACACGGTTGACAATTCCCCATTGTACAATGCTGTCCAGATCGGAATTTAATGAGCTTATCATACGCTGCCGTTGCAGTTCCACGTCCGAAGAACATGGACGTGAACCTGGAAATGAATATGAGAAGCTGAGTGTACTGTCGTCAGCAAAACAATTTAGTGGATTAGAAGTAGGTATTAGAAAAGAGATGAAGATTAGAAAGAGTGTTGAAGACAGAACGGAGCCTTGGGGCACACCAGCATTTATTTTGTGGGTAGCAGACTGAAAACCATCCAAAACAACGCAAATTGAGCGGTCCGAAAGGTAATTTCTAATCCATCGAAGAAGGGGTTCATCGATGCCAAATGCACGCATTTTCGATAAGAGAGCCTGGTGCCAAACTCTATCAAATGCAATAATCTTACTTTCTCCAAAACGATGTAAAGATTGGTTCCACTGTTCGGTGAGATATATCATCATATCACCAGTGGACCTATTGCTACGAAAA
This sequence comes from Platycheirus albimanus, assembly GCA_916050605.2. Taxonomy (NCBI): domain Eukaryota; kingdom Metazoa; phylum Arthropoda; class Insecta; order Diptera; family Syrphidae; genus Platycheirus; species Platycheirus albimanus. Next base: position 269,803,281 of record OU696696.1, on the reverse strand, counting down.
CCGTACTGCCGGTCATTAAGAAGTTTCCGTTTCTCAAGATATTTCTTGATCTGAAAGTTTATCAGAGTTTAGATGACCTTGGAAAGAAGGGACGTAAGTGCAATTGGTCGGTAGTTTGAGGGAGATGAAGATACGCCTTTTTTTGGAACGCGCTGGACAAATGCAGTTTTCCATCCACACGGAAAGAGACCTGTAGAGTAGGACAGATGGAAAAGCTTACGCAGTGGTTTTGCCAGCGTGGAAGCACACCTCTTCAGAACTATTGGGGAGATACTATCCGGACCAGCGGATTTGTGTATACCGAGATCTTTTAGAACTCTTGCAACTGATCGAGTGCGAAAGGAGATCCATAGAGCCATTGACGCTCTCGAGAACAGGAAGAGTCATGTCACTCTGTGGTAGTGTCGAATTGGCAGCAAACTTTGCTGCAAATAAGTCTGCTTTCGCTTGAGAGCTAACCACAGGAGTGTTGTTGTTGACCGAGAATGTAGTGGAGTTGCGAACATTTTTTTACAAATGACCAAAAATTCTTACTACCTTTCGGACTGGGACATTGAAGTATTTTTTGCCGTAATGTTTGTTCATGTAAGAATTTGGTTCTTTGAATATGAGCATAACAGGTCTTTCTTGCTTGTTTGAACTTATTTCGGTTTTCCTCAGAAGGGTTGGCTTTGTTACATCGGAAACTAACTTCTCTCACCTCGATAGCTTCTTTACAGCTCAAGTCGAACCATGAATTCTCTTTTGGTTTGATACTTTTTGTCCTATTCGGAACAAAATTTCTCATTCCGCAGAGAATTATGTTTGTAATCATTTCAGCGCTGGAGTCTACGTCACTATCGAGGAAACATAATGACCAGTTAAAGTTTTCAAAGAATTTATTGAGACCGTCCCAATGGCTTTCTCGTATTGCCATACGGTTCTCCTTTGGATTTTTTCTTTAACTGGACTGTTGGAGTACGAGAAAAAAGCTGAAATGATACAATGGACCGACGTGCCTAGAGGCGATAATACATCAATAGTGTATTTATCAGGATGAGATGTTAGAATCAAGTCAAGTGTGTTTGGCGTGTGACCTGCAATGTCAGGGATTCTTGTTGACTTGTCAATTAGTTGTTGACCTCAACGAAAATCTTGGCATAGCTTCGTGACTCGTGTGTCGTGTTTCCCCTGCTCCTCATTTTCGGCTTAACTTAACTCTTCTAATGTATCAGGAAGGATTTGAAAGTGTTTCAAGTTATTCTTAACTGATAGTGAAGAGAGATCTATTCGGAGGAGATGGGTACCTCGGAAGTCCGAAAAAGCTTCAAAATTTTAAAAATTAGTGATCTCAAAACTTTTCTCCTTCCTACCCAAATGAAATCCCCTTCTTTCTCCCACTCACTTTATTACGGTGACAATATTTAAATTATATAGAACCAATTTCTGATATCACTTCCTTCATTCACGACTTGTCTCGTGTGTTATCTGCGGCAGTCAGCCCAATTTTTAAATACAGATTTTTCTACTTTTGGTTTCGTTGAACGCTGGTCCAAAGAGTTCTTGAATCCCTCCATCACCAAGTCTTTTTATTTTACTTTTGTAAGTCATCTTCTTAAATAATAAGCCTACCAGGGAAAAGCAGGTCACTAAATATCTAAGCTAATATTATATACTTTGACTTTAAAAATTAAACAGTCTCATATAGCTCATAGGTGGGTACATATTAACATAATGCAAGTCACCGCGACCTATCGTACCCTTAATTTTTGAATCTCGTGCAAAAAAGCAATGTCGGCTGTCCCTTAAACAGCAGGGAAATCACTACTTTGCATTAATTAAATCGATGTTAACTAAGTAACTTATGTATATACATACTATACGACTACGACTACATCTACAACATATGGTAATATATTATATTGTACACAAAACATAATGTGCGTTTTCGAACTTGCAAGCTTTTTTTTGCTTTAAATACTCAGTGGGGGAAGTTTTCTTTTTTTGCATGCTTCCTTGTGACTTTATATGGTGAATGTGTGGGAAAATCACAACGCGTCGAAAAGGACATGAAAAACACTTGTTTCACCATGTTCACAGCATGGTATAGTTAATTTAAGTATAGGGGGAGTAATGTCTATTAAAGTTCTGTTTTATTTCGTAGCTAAAAAGGATATCCACATTTTAAAAAATATCATCAATGATGTACTTTATGTACGAACACGTACTGTCATGAAACCTTTTGCAAAAAAGAAAAGGATACTCTGACTTTTTCTTTTAAAATCATTGATTATTTTTTTTTTGATTTAGTAACAAAACACTGAACTATGAATTTGTTTGTATATAATGCACTCGCACTCAAGGGGTTATGAATGCCCTCATAATGAACTAACTATGCGTGCAAGCATTTAGGAGAGAAGGAAATACACTTTCATCCTGCTGGACGCGTACTTGACAAGTACGAGATTCTCGAGGTCAGCAGACTTAAAACAAAACATAAGCGAGAGCTACAGTGCGTTTTCAGCGAACTGTTGGATACCCTATTCCCCATATTTTTGTATATGTATGTATATGAATATGCGTGCGAATCCCGCAGCCAGCCGCTGTTCCAGTTTCAGAAAAAAAAAATTCTTCTTTAGCAGGCAGGAACAAATTCAATAAAATAAATTTTGTTTGGCCGATGTACAATAACTGCTGTCACAATAAAAAAAGGTGTGTGCCAAGCCTACAGCTGATAAATTTGATTGACAGGGTAATCATTATATTAGCTCATCATTCAATTTTAAGCTTGCAGATCGATTTGAACAAACCAAGACAAAACTAAAATTTTTAGAAATTAGATATTGATTGGAAATAGCGATTATGGGTGTTTTCAACAATTCTTGAACTACACTCTGCTACGTAACCAAGAAATACAAATCTAAGTGTTCATCTTCATACTTCAAAACTGCGACCGATAGTTAAAAAACATCAAAAAATTAATGCATATTAAGACTTTTTACGGTAACGCCTCTTAAAAGTGGGCGTGTAAGAAACTGAAGCATTAACTGTGCTTTGATCATCAGTCAGTTTTTAGGCATATGTGTTTAACTACAGCTGAATCGAGTAGTTTTTAAACGATCTTACCTGAACATTATATATTTTATAAAAACTACGCCCTTAAAAGTGGGCGCATTTAAAAAATTTACACAAGAAAATGTAGATACATTTTTCATATAACAAAAGGAAAAAGGTTAAAATTGAATATTGGAAGTAATTAAAATTTTTAAAACTTCGTTTTTCGTTCTTTCATGAAAAGTGGGCATAAGCCACGCCCAAAACTCAAAAATTTCTTTTCATACACAAAGTTTACTAGATACGCATGATTTTGGCTTGCGGATTCATTATAAATATGGTTTATTTGCAAAAACAATTTTTTTTTAGTGAAAAGTGGGCGTCAGCCACGCCCAAAATCAATTTTTTTGATTTCATACACAAGATGTTTATGTGCAAGTAATATCCACAAAATTTAATGTTTTTCGCATTGATATAACAATTGTTATTTTATAAAAACAGTTTTGATGGTTTTGTATGAAAAATGGGCGTCAGCCACGCCCAAACTGAAATATTTTTATTTAATTCGAAGAAAGTTTACCTAGAGCTTACGTGTGCAAAATTTTAGCGTTATGCTTTTATTGTAACTGTACAAAAAACATAATTTAATTTTACAAAATTGAGGTTGTTCAACAAAAATAGCGATTGTGGGCGGATTTTACTGGTTCAAGAACTTAGCCTTACTCTTGAACCAAAGATTATATATACCAAATTTCAGCTTTCTAGCTCAAAAATTGCGACCTCTAGAGAGTATACATACGGACGGACGGACGGACGGACGGACGGACGGACATGGCTAAATCGACTAGGCTTTTGATTCTGAGTCAGAATATATATACTTTTCCATACCTAACGGTATTATTTCTCTATGTTACAAACTCCATACCAAATACAATATACCCATTCTATGGAATAGGGTATAAAAAGAAATATTTTAAATTGTCAAAACAAGTGTGACGAAATGTTCAGAGTTGCCATATTACCTAAATAAACTGAAATAGAAACTATAATTAAATTTAATAAAAGTTAGAATCTCACTGTTCTTTTTGAAACCCTTTTCGAAATTATTTGGTCAAAGTGAAAAAGACATCCCTTAAGTTTAGCTAAAAGAAAGTAAAGTTTTGCAGCAGAAGAAATTCCTTTTCAGAATTTTAGTTGCCAGCCTAATGGTGTTGTCATTGGCAAATGTTAGTAGCTCTGCAAAAAAAAACATTCATAGAGCATGTTTTCTTGCTCATGAGGCAAAAAACGAAAGGCACAATTTGATTGTCTACTCTTTCAAGAATGGAGAAAAGTTGTCGCATTGTCGTAATAATTATTGGAACAATACGTCAAATGTTTCGTCCATAGCCCCGCAATCGCTCTCTCCCAACAACTTAAAGCTTGATTTTGTTCCAAGTATAATAAAAATATTCATCCTGGAACCATATTTTACATAATTTAAATAATTCTCCTTCCAAAACTTAGAGATAAACTTAGAGTTTAGAGGAATATCGATATATTTTAAGCCTTGTGGTTCTTTTCGCAAATGTATGCGTTTTCCCTGTGTTTTGATTTTAATTTGTTGGATGTTTTTTGATGGCAGAGCAAAATGAATATTATAGGGTGATCTCAGATTATTGCACTATTTGGCCAGCATGAATTATATTTTTACTAGTTTTTTTTACATATTTGTTGGACTGTTGTACAGTACATGCTTTCCAACAAAACTGATGGGTGTGTTGCCTTCACTGGCTTACAACAATATGTAATTCACTAATTAATTTCGTCACTACACGTTATTTGCACTTATCTTTTATATGATTTGTAGACCTAGGTAGTCGAAAATCCTACCACTATTTTATTATTCATTTGAAAAAGGAAAATTACATAAAAACCTTGCTATTTTTCTAAACAAGTCAATTTATTGCTGAATGCAGCCGTCGTCAGTCATCTACTACATTATATTCTGCACAAACTTCTTAACTCGTTTAAGAGTAGATGCTTTCATTTTCGTCTATATATTGAACTCTTTTCAACAAGACATTATGTTATGTTTAAGTTTTGTTTGTCGACCAAAAAATATAGCTAACACACTTACTCCAACCAATTTTGTTTGAGCGCTTTTTCTATTCTTTTTACTGTGCCGTGCATGCCGTCTCGTCTCTCGTCTGTTCATTATAGAACGATTTATTTTTGTGTTTCTGGAACATTGGTATAAACGGATTTTAAAAGCAGTCTCGTATAGATATTACTAAAAATAAAGAAATTTTTAATAAAAAAAAACCAGCTGCAACGTTTGTAAGTCTAGATAAATATTTTATTTTTTTAGCAAAAAAGTTTTCTTAAAAACAATGATCAATCATTTTTTTCTCTTCTCGATCCAAGACCAGGGGGTGTCACAAGAAAAAGTCACAGAAATGTGATTGTCACATGTGGCAATCACCTTAGCCAGACGAAATTTGTTGATTGTGACTTTCACTTATCACAAATCACCTTAGCCGATTCCACCCCAGGTTTGCAAGTTTTTGAATTAAAAAACATAATAAGACGGTAAGTGACTTACATTATATGTATTTATTTTTTTATATTTTTTAACGGAATTCGTTTTTCAAATCACCGGCATTTCAAAATTTGTATCAATAATTTTATTATTTTTGTCAAATCGAGCATTGTTACATGTGAAAATAACCTTTCCAGAGTTGCAGAAGACGACGAGTCTGTGCCGTATTGTGTTGTATTTTAAAAATAGTGGCCTGACCAACGGAAAATATTTAGGGTCTTCTAAGTTCTAGATAAGAGCATTTGCCCACCAAAAACTTCATATCATCTAAGTTTCCTCACTTTCTTGAGGAATAAGTGAGGCAATTTTAATTCATAATTCACCCATTAGCTAATGAATTAAAGCCAAGCTTAAATTAAGAAGTGATTTAAGTGACGTCGAAATGTCGATTTGTTGTCAAGATCCTCACGAAAAATTGTTCAAGTAGTCGAAGGACAAAAACCAACAAACGTCTTAAAACGTGCCTATTAAATACACCTTCTGCAAGAATTAAAGCCAAATGATCATCGTTTACGTCACAATTTTGCTGATCGGGCTTATTTGAAACTGGCGGGAGAAGGTTAGAAAGGAAATGAGAAAGGAGCTTGCGTTACGGTGAATGGTGAGCGCTATCGATCGTCGAGCCAAGCTGACTGATTTTTGTTTCCAAAAATGAATAAACATTCACGACATTTAGATCCATAACAAGGCTGTGCAACGTGCTTACAGCGCATTTAACTATCGATACATTGCAAAATTAATTTGGTGACAACTTTATTTACAGAAGTGGCCCTGTTCACTAGCCCCTTCGTCCATGCGACCTAACGCCTTTCAATTTCTTTTTATGGGTCCATGTTAAGTAAATAGAGCAATTTTACTAGTGATCAAATGGAAAAAATAGAGGCAAGCTGATATTTTGCAGGTCGTTTCCGGAATAAGTAGTGAACTTAAATCCAAAATGGCGACACCCTACCCCTTGCAGCAGCGTAGATTTAGGGGTGGATTCGCACTGTCACACCCACTTTTTTCTATTTGCGTTTCTTGGAGACAGCTTTAACGATTTGGATGAACTTTTCTGTATTCATTCTTATAAGCCACGCCCACTTTTGCTATATATTTACTTCTCAGGAACGGCTCTTACTATTAAGAAAAACAAATTTAAGAAGACCTTTTAGTAAAATTTGCCTAGTGCCACGCCCATTTTTATACATATGTTATAAAACTATATTACATTTGAGTTCTTTCATGGCACACGAATTTTTTTTCAATTTCGTTCTCTCAAAATATAATCAATTAGTCTACGCAAACCAAAATTTGGCGTCACTACGTATTTGCTTTTTATATCAGAAGGTTTATTAAATAGGAGTATTAAACAAAAAATTGATTTGCTTAAAATAAGATACCCGTCCTCAATAAAACGTTTCTTGATTAGAATTGGACGAATTACGTGCGCATCAAAATAGAAAATGTAAAGGTTTTTTATGCGAACAAAATTTAAACAAAGGAAATATTATAGTTGCGAAAGAAAGAGGAGTGGCTTCGCTTTTAGCAGCAAGTAACAGCAGAGGCGGTGAAGAAAATACAAATTTCCTACGGAGCGTATTCAACGTTACGGTGCACTTGGTTTGTCCAAAGAACTACTGTTACCGCAAAATTGATTTCAGTATATGTGGGAGTGTTCAATTAGAAACATCGCTGACATTGGAGACTCAGACACCCAATTAATTTCTTTTTGCAAGACTTTGCATGTTTTGTGGTGAATCGGTTGATGATACGCGAAAGCCAATGCCACTAATATCTAATAATAGCTACCGAGATACTATTGTACGAGTACATCGCTTGTAAGGCGGCACTGATGATTTCTTTCGATTGGTTCTCAGTCTTATTGCCAATGTCCCAGATTTGACATCTGTAAATGCGCGTTATCACAGAAAATGTGCGAGAAATTTAAATAGGCAACCACTCTTAAATCCTCAGATTGGCCGACCTATTGCAGACGATATCGACACTGCAATATTTATTCATATCTCGATAAAAACTCGCATGAATGTCAGTTTATGTTGACTGACTTGACTGACTCAACACCAAACTTTTATAAACCTTGTATAAAGCCTGTGAAGGCTCGTTTGTAAGGGAAATACTGTGACGAAATTATATTTTTTGATGCTAAAGAAAGGCAAACTATCGTTTGTTTACAATCTGTCTGGCACAAATTTTTCGAGGCTACAAATACTGCTGGATATGAAACAATACGATTAATGCGTCAGTCAGGAAAAAACCCTCAAACGAGTCAGATAATTTCTTGCAAGATGTTAAAACTGTTATTCCAGTACCTCTCAAAGCTTTCTAAGACGAACTTATAGTTGATGACAAGAAAGGTTCGCTCAAACCTTGGAAACGTATAGCAACTACGATCTCGCGCTCGCTAGTATTTCTCGCTCGTAAAAACTAACTCGGACTATTTTACTCGAATTAAAAGAGCTGTCTCCTCTTTTAGAAAAATATGTACAAAATTAGGCATGGCAGTGGCGGATATAACTAAATGCACTTTTTTATATTTTTTTCGATTACAGGAACAGGTTAACATTTCATCCAAATCGTTAGATATTGCTGAGTAGTAGCTAAGGTTTCAAAAAAGTGGGCGTGTCAGAGGGGGGATTTTACAAAATAAATTTTTTTTTATATTTTCCTTGCTTATAAGAATGAATGCAGAAAAGTTCATCCAAATTGTTAAAGCTGTTTCCAAGAAACGCAAATAGAGAAAAAGTGGTCGTGACAGTGCGAATCCACCTCAAAATCTACGCTGCCGCAAGGGGTAGGTGGGCGCCATTTTGGATTTAAGTTCACTACATATACCGGAAACGACCAGCAAATTTCAGCTTACCTCTATTTTTTTTTCCATTTACATTTCTAATTTTACTGTACTTAAAATCTGTTGAAGAATTGGATGCCAATATTCAATCCGCCAGTGCCGCCACAGGGACAGATTTATTACAAAAAGTAGTGAAAAATTGGACTGATCGAATGCCGGAAATCATATTTAAAAAAAATGCCATCAAATTATCTAACGCTAAAATAACAAAAAAATTAATTTCAACAATATTTCTGTCTCGTATTATTTTTTAAAGGTCTTTTGTTTCAAAGTATTTATGATGGCTTACGAATCTTTTTTTCTTTTTTCTTAGGAATCAAAATCAAAACGAAGTTCAAGAATTAACCCAGAACGAGGAGTACCAAGCAGTATTTACAAAAATACAAACTTGAATAGCTACATACAAAGCGTTGGTTAAAACAAATAAAAGACATAGCGTATTGTAAGTTAAGTAAGCACAGTTTATAGCCAACTTCAGTTAACAGTCTACTAAATATTAACTATAACCCGCGTTATGATAAAATCAAAACAGAAATGTCCTGTCCATGGTGATGTATTGTATCCAACACAACTTACCATTTTCTACCATGGACACCATACTTTACTTCTTTCAAAGCTTGTGTTATACAAAATGATGTATGTGTTAAATCTGGTAAAACAAAGCCAACTTCAATGGCCTTTGAAAATTTGGTTCCTTTTCCAAAAATAGAACTAACGCAATTCTAAGAACGCCAAAGTTTTATTTAATAAAAGACCAAGGCACTGATATAACAACAACAAAAATGCTTTGTTATGGCAGTCCGTTGTGTATATATGTAAACGCTGACTATATGGTGCTTGGATAGATTTTTCGGGCTCCTTGAAATAGAAAGTGGAACCGCTTCCCATATATTCGATGCTGTTATGAACAACTTAAGAGAACTACAAATAGCTCAAGAAATAGGTTTATAGGCTTTGCGATCGACAATGCTTCTGTAACACGTGGAAGCATGGGAGGCGTCAAAACCAGATTGCGAAATGAAAAATTTTCAGCAATATGTCGGAACAAACCCACAAACAATTTTCAGTTAAAACAAATCTCATTAGCTTATCTCTCGAAGCTGCAGTGAACAGATTGGTTGAGCAATGGAAGCCGTTAAAACACTATTTTGTACTCGTGTCTATTGAAGAACTTAATGACCGCCAAGAACCTGACCGCCACCAGCCTCTATCCGAGCCCGATCTACCAGAGCCTGGCCAACCAGCGAATGATGCCTGCGTCAATTAGAATTAACCCGACGAATAGGGCAATGTGTCTAAAAATAAAACTATGCCCAAAAATATAAGAATGAATGGGAGGCAGCGTTAAATTGGTTGCGCAGCGATGAAAGGGATGCTTATTGCAAGGTATGTAAGGAAGCACTGGCAAACAATTTTACTAATTTGAAACGGTATGTTGCAACTTGCAACTCAAAGGCAATAACAGCCAAGCAGCTAAAAAAAAATTCATATGGAAATTGTCTGCGTCATGTATTGTGTACAACATTCATTACCGTTTACGATAATGGATTCACTTCCAAACTGTTGATTCATCATTTCGGTAAGTCAAAAGTAGGAATAAAATGCGGCAAAACAAAAACGGCTTCAATGATCAATGATGTTATTGCACAATATTGCAGGGATGAGCTGGTTTCTCACCTCCAAAAACGAAAATTTTCATTGATCATCCATGAATCCACAGATGTAAGTTCTGCAAAGTGCTTGGTATTGTTTTGCTTATTTCTGTTGTAATGCAAATGGCAATGATCGCGGGCAATACATTTTTAGGGATGCGAAAGTTGGAAGATCCGACAGCCAGTGTAATTACAGATTCCATATTAAAATATTTACAGGATCTGAATATATTAGTCAAGAACATGATAGGCCTAGCTACAGCAAATGCATCTGTGATGCAGTGACCTAACGGTGTCAGAGCGAAAATTAAACCCTGCAATGTTTTACATTGTGTACGTGTCACTTCCAACTTCTTTAGAAAAACTACTCAGAGACGTGTATTATTTTGCCCGCAGTCCAAAACGCCAAGACAGTTTCAGTGAATTCCAAGAAAGCTTCAACGTTGAAGTACACAAAATCTTGCGTGTTAGTTCAACACGATGGCTTTCTCTACAGAATGTAGTGGATAGGGTATTAGAACAGTGGTCTGCTTTGCGGAATTATTTCAACCTTTTGGCTTTTGATGGATTTAATGGAAACATTTTAGCTGGTCTGAATTCCACAAATAAAGCTTACTTTATGTTCCTTTTATATATTTCAGAAGAGATCAACATATTCAAAAAACTATTTTAAGGTGAAGATTCTGTTGCTTATACAATTTTTCCAACATTTAGTAATTTTTTCATAAAAATTCAATCGAATTTTAATTTCTGAACATGTTGGAATTGGAATTGTCACTGATTTCTTGAATACGGGTTTTTATTAACCCTTGAGTGAAATATTTGTTGGGGTAAAATTTGAGCAATTTTAAGTTGAAAATAAAATTCCTCAATTGAGGAAGTAAAAACAAAATTGTTTACAATTTCACTTAATTTTGTGTAAGCAAATTCTAAAAATATCTTTAAATAAAATGAACGACTGGGTCGCACGTACTTGCTCTGTTGGTGGAATAGTCCGATGAAAACAAACTTTTCGATCAATAAGAACAATTCATTTTTGAAAAATTTGATAAAAACCAAAAAAATTTGGCTAAAACTGGAAAACTCGATATACGGGAGCTAACGTTAAGAAACCTTTAATATTTAAAATTAAGACGTTATCTTTTGGGTGTTATAAATGATACAAATGTCCACTTATGGCCAAATTAATAATACTGTTAAAAGTAATTTCCGCTATTATCATGTATAGCCAAAAACTAAAAATGCAGTTTTGTTTGAAGTATTCTATGTATGTATGTTACATACAAAGTTTCATAAAAATCGGGGGAGCCTTTTTTGAGTAAATTAGAAAAAATGAAAAAATTGGCCAAAATCTAGTGGCTTTTTGTATAGGAGCCACCATTTAAAAAAGAGAAACTGAAACAAAATCAATGCCATCTGATAGGAAGCTGTAAGGAACTATACCAAACAAAGTTTGAGTGAATTCGATGCAACCGTTGACAACTTATGGCCATTTAAAAAAAAGCCGTTAAGAGCAGATCTCCGTTATTTGCATTTTTAGCCAAAAACTGAAAACGCAGTTCTCTTAAAAACACTAAAAGAATATAACACACAAAGTTTTATCAATATCGTTAGAGCCGTTTTCGAGGAAATTAGAAAAAACCAAAAAATGTTGGCTAAAACTTATCGGCTCGTTGTATGGAAGCCACCGTTTAGAAAGGCTTCAGTGAAAAATTTACAAATCCATCCTATAGAAAACTATAAAAAACTCTGTCAATCGAAATTTGAGTCGATTCAATCAAGCCGTTGTGAACTATTTGGCTATTTGAAAAAAAGCCGTTAAAACCTGATTTTCGTTACGACCATTTGAGGCAAAAACAAAAAACGCAGTTTTGTTAGAAATGCTTAAAGTTAGCTAAATTTTAAATTTAATCAAAATCGTTAGAGCCGTTTTCGAGAAAATCCAAATTGAAAAAAGCCGTTACTTGAAAGGTACCAGTTTGAGCCGGGCTAAAACAAAATAAAAAAAACCTCGACAAAAGTTTTTCTTCAAACTGCGATATACCAAGTTTGAAGAAAATCCGTCAAGCCGTTTAGGCTGTAGCATGACGTGAAAAAGCGCACATCCGCACATCCGCATAGACGCACAGACAGACCGACGGACGGTATGGCGAAAACCACTTTTTTGGGCTTCTCTATCATCGTAATGTCATGTTTGATTAAAACCTCGATTTTTTTTTTCTGCACGAAACCAATACTTGCCCTATAGAGCAAGTAAAAAAATAGAAACTGGTAGTATGAGAACAATTCTACCAATTCCATTTCATGGAGATTCAGATTTGAAAGAATAGATTTGTAAACGGAAGTTTTATCAAATGAACTGCATCAAAAACAAAACCACCAACTCACACCTCTGTGGAACTGTATAAAGCATAATGCCCTCTGCTCTGCAAAGAACTAATAATTCAAAAAAATGTTGCAAGAAACGAAATATTTGTCCCACCGCAAAAAATGTTTACTTATTTTTAAAAATATAAGTTAGTATAACAATAAGATTTTGTTATCTTTGCAATATATTTTTATAAATAAGAAGTTAATATCATCAACATCAGGTGAAGAAACACAAACGAATTCAGGTTTAAGCCCACAACGCACATAAATGGCCACACCACCCCCAATCCTACCCACTCTGTCCCGTCTAAAGAGCTTGTTACCACTTATATCACATATTGAGTCATTCAGTTCCGGTCGAAACCATGTTTCAGTGACATACACAACATCCACCTTTGAACCTTCAAACAAATATTATCTAAACTCATCAATTTTGGAAAACAAATTCTGACCATTCAAACAACAACAACCTGTAGACCAGTATGCTGACTACACAAAATGTCAATCATAGATCGAGAAATTTAAAGCAAGTGTCACGTTGTTGCACACGATGAACACCGAAACTATCTAACCGATTTTCACAATTTTTTTTTATAATTTTTCTTTCGCTGGCGTTCCTAGGATAGGATACTTTTTATTCCTTAATTTTTATTATTTAATTTATAATTCAACTTTTAATAAATTTGCATTACACCAAAAAAAAAAAACAAAAGCTATGTGCGATTCTCTGCGTTCCTCAGGGTTACCACTTCATTTTTTTTTTTAATAAATATGTTACTAAATTTGTTTGTACTACATTATATGTTATTGAGTGTAGTGTTAATAAAACACCGTTTGTTTGAGTTTTTCATAATATCGACTATTTTTTTTTTAACAATCGGTATATTATTAATAATAATAAATAATAAATTAAAAGAGACTATATGGCATGGGAAACTAGCCATAGCGACACTGCCCTTCAGCGGAACTTCGCTTCATTTTACGAGATTGGGCACTTCTAATTAGGTACGTCCGTTTTCATTTGGCATGCGAGTCTCTGGCTGCGTTTTTTTATTGTGTTTCAGCAGTAATACGATTGAACCCATTTGGATTGGCAAACGAAGTTCAAATACGGATCCGTAAAACGAAGTTTGTCCACTCCTTTTAGTATGGAAATTAGAATTCCCACGGACTCATTTGCACAGAGAGAGAGAGAGAGAGAGAGAGAGAGAGAGAGAGAGAGAGAGAGAGAGAGAGCTCACCCCGCACAGCGAAATATGAACCCAAAACGGATTTAAAAAAAAATTGCGCGTTTGCAAATAAATGCAACAAAGCGATTTATTTTAAAAAGGTAAAAATTAAAATGAATAGAAGTGATTATTAACTTTTATTCGTTTCAAAGTTTACCTTTTTATATCTTTATTCTCTCAATTTTACTTTAATTCTATAGGCATGATTTCTCTAACTTAGACCAAAAAGTAAAATGTCTAACTCTAAACATGAGCATCTGCAAGCAGTGCATACTGCATACATGAAATGCTTCTGCTCTCTTTCTAAATCTGTTTAAAAAAAAAACCGAAGCGAGTTCGCAAATGACTCAAACAATTGTAAGTCAGTGATTTTGCTTGAACGGGACAAAGCCAAAAACATAAAAAAAAAAAAATGACATATATGCATACATATATGCTATGACACTCATCACTTTTATATTATTTCCAGTAAATCCAAGATGTTTCAGTAAGTACTGTTACAGTAAAATCTCGAAAACATGAACGGTTCTAAAACATGAACAATTCGGAAAGATGAACGCTTTTCCCTTGTGGCAATCTATTATAGAGCAGTTTAAAAAAAAAAATCTAAATAAGTTTTTACTTCTCATCAACGACTTTTGTATGAATTTATGTTGTTTTAATTTTTTTTTTTAAATAAAATGATTTGTTAACAAATAGATGCAATATTTGTATGTATAGCTTTATGTTTTTCCTAAACTAATGCTCGATGCTTGGAAAGATGAACAATTCGAAAAGATGAACGGGGGTCTGTTTTACATCTGTTCATCTTTTCGAGATTCTACTGTATTTATTTTTTAAAAGGGTGTTTCACATTCACATTTTTAACATTATATTTAATTTTTTTTTTATTTATTCGTTGAAAATTTTATTATTTATATTTTTTTATATTTTATTCAATGATCCTTCGGATATACTCCGCGGATGTGGTATCCTCAAACTCTTCCATTTCTTCACTGAAGCTTAAGGAAGCTTGCATCGCTTCATCCTCAGCACTAATAGTTTTTGTTCTTTAAGAACACCCTGTAATCAAAAAAAAAATATTACAAATTGATATACATAACATTGGTTGGGCGTTCTTACCAGCATCGCTTGCGGTTCTTGCTGTCGTTGTTGCTGTCGGTATGGCTGTCGTTGGAGATTTCTTGACTTTGAAATCCTCCAACTCATCGTTGAAAATAAGAGAGGCCTCCCTCGCTTAGTCTTCAATACTCATACCCTTTTTTCTTTTAGGAGACCCTGAAGTTGAAGAAAAATATTAGTAAATTAATATACCTAATATTGGCTGCGTGTTCTTACCAGCATCGTCCTCATCCATCGTCAAAATGTAAATTTGTGACATCAAATGTATTTGTTTTAAATTTTATACTTTCTCACTACGATGAGAAATTTTTTTTTCAAAATTACTAAGAGCAGCTTGGATTAGCAAACGATTTTGGGCGAAAAATCATCTTTTCTGACGAGGCAAAATTTTTTAACTGGATTGACGACATGGATTTGGACGACCTCTGGTTCATGCTGCATGTTGCGCCATGCCTATGAAACAATCGATCTTTGCTCACCAATTTCTCAAATCGTGTTATCGTCATCTTGACGATGTCAATTGGCCGCCTCGGAGCTGTGATTTATGTGAAGGATCGATGTGATGCCAATAATCCGGAAAAAAATCAAGCACTTAAAGCCAATATCATTCAAGTAATTCGTGAGCTACAGCCCGAAACCATCAACAAGGTCTTGGAAAATTGGAGTGACAGAATGTGCTACTGCGAGGTGAGCCGAGGTTACCACTTAATCGACGTTGTGTTCCATTATTGCTTATGCGGGCCTTACACCACGCAATATTATTGCGCAGTACTCGGTATTGCACAGTTATATTGACCGTGTAAGGTCTTTATTGCGCAGTAATTTCGGTTTGCCCAATATATTGTGGAATGTTAAAAAAATTTAATATTTTTTGGAACTTCTTCAATATATTGCGCAGCATACTGCGTCGTGTAAGGCAAATAAAAGGCAAATCTCAATATTTGCTTCACATACATACTTGAATTGTTTTTTTTTTTTTTTTTTTGATTAAATACAAACATCGCCAACGCAAAAATAAAAAAGATGAAAATTGAAGTGCATTCAGGTAGTATAGGTAGCTAAAAATTCGATTCCTATGTAAAAAAAACCCGCATTACTCTGATGTGGAAACATGGTTTCACCTAATATTAACTGACGAGCGTTACAAAAATTGATGCCTGTATTATCTTTATAATATGTAAGCGTTACACACCCTCTAATACGGATACAGACGTATTTATCGAAGGTACGGGTACATATCATACGGTATTGCTCTTGATACTTCCATACTTTTAGCGAGCTTAACAATAACGACGCTTAATAGTCGTTTTGTGGCAGATATCTACTTAGATATTCAATGCATTCTGCGTTAGGTTGCGTTATGTTAACTCAGATTTGTCCAAAATTTATTATAATTTCCATTTGGCATATTTCCCAAACTCCAGATAAACATAAATTCCACAACAAATAAAACTCTTCCAACTCAATGTCATCAAAAGCAACATAAAGAGTTCACAGAGTTCAGTAGACGTTTCCTTTTTTTTTTTTTTGATGAAAATAGAAGGCTAAATTTTGATTCATGCAAACAATGCAAAACGTCAGAGTTAATGTGACAGAGTTAATAGTAACTCCTCATGGTGAAATGTTTTGTTCTCACATTTACATATTCGTAAGGGAACCGTTTTTTTGTAAAGTTCTAGAAGTCACTGGTTTGCGAACGCATCTTCATTTTTACGTCCCGGAATCCAAGGACCTCCAATCCAAACACAACAAAAAATACAAAAAGAAAAAATACAATGGTTTTGGTAAAAACAGATTTTAAATAAAAGAAAAAAAAATTCGTAAGAATTGCACCCTTAACCGACCATGCGAGAATACTGACACAAACGAACGAGCACCACGACGCTGATTGCAAATTCTATGTACTTCCAACTTACTCCGACGTACGACATTGCTTCCCTCACATCTTTCCATGCTCTATACGACATTCTCTTAGATGAATGTCCTTTTTTTGCTCTATGACGACAGTTTATTCGGGCTAGTCTTTAATATATTTTTTTTTTTATTCCTCGACAGTTTGTTTGCTTTTTTTAAAAACTGTGAAAAACATTCCGAAATTAAAAGTTAATTCTTGTTGCTCGCACATCAACCAAGCCCACCTATCACCCAACCATCCGACGCCGGCCGTTGCCGCCACCACAACCCCAATACTCTTCGTTTGCATAACAAAAACTTTCCACTGACGAGAAGTACACGCGGGAAGCGAGTGCAGAGATCCTTTATATGTAAACTGCACAAGTGCACATATCAGTCAATTACACGTACATATGTCATGTATGTCGCATGAACTTGCTGTAAAAGATAATATTGTAACAAAGCTTCTCCGTAAGAAGATCTGTCAGCAGAGATACAGTACACCACATGGTGGGTTCCTATTCACTCTTCCATGGAACAAAGTTGTCGTAGAACTTCTGGTTGACCTGGAAGAATAGGGTTTCAAAGTGAGAGCGGTATCGGAAATATGTACACAAACTCTTGTCGAGCTAACGCAAACAGCTCTTATCAAACTTCCACAAAACTCTTCACAAGGAAATACCAAGTTCCACAACCTTATCTAGTGAATCTAAATATCTAGCTTGTTGTTATGAAGTAACACATTTTCTTCCTGCAGTAATCCACGAAAATGGAATCACCATCACGTCACGCAATGCACACCACTGCAGTCTAATGAAGCAATTCCAATTACCTCGGAAACCCGGACCACTTATTTGGATCGCCATCCATTTCCAATAAACAATGCCAGAATAACAGCCAAATACATTCACCATGCAAGAAAAAATACATATTTACAAGTATTTTTAACTTTTGATGTTATAATTAACATGTTCTCTTTGCAGAAATGTTCCATAAGGCGGAGTACAATGTGCACAGCAAATCAGACTAGACTCCTATTTCATTGACAGAACATTCTATTTCAAATGGAGTACCGGGGATAGAGTTCTCACTGGAAGGTACGCTATTGGGAATTCCTGGCAGAAGGCTCACCGAATTTTTGAAGCAAAGTTTTTTGTCAGCGTTCCACTTCCCTGTTTGTCGCAGTGGATTTTTTGCCGGCATTAGGGCAAACCGTTTATTGTCGTGGAGCACTTCCTTTAAAGAGGAAAACCCAGCAGCACAGAGTACCGTTTGTTATCGTGGGGTTGCTAATCATGTAAGCATCAGACCGAGTTGGGAGCTTTCGAAGCGATGAATCTTGCAGTGTTGCCGTTTTAGCGACTTTGTCACCATATTTAGCGCAATTTTCAAAAGTTTAGCGACAAAAAAAAATGTTTTGTCGCTAGATAATTCTAGCGACTTTTTGCAAAAAAACATATTTTTTGTTGGTGATGTTACATCCCTGGCATTCGAGTTTGGAAATTGGAACTTATAAAATGATATTCTATTGACTCTTTTTTTACCACGACCACTGAACAGAATTTGAAACATCACCACAACAAAGAAGACCGAATCGAGGGTGATTGCGAGTGACGGAGTGAGCGAAGCGGGCATATGTTTTAGATACTAGACTACTTACCTAGTCTAGTCAATTCGTTGCTATGATACATTTTAAAACTGTCTGTATTCTGTAATTGTTTTTGTTTGGTTTTGTTTTTGGTTTTGTTTTGGAGCAAACTTAGGTAGCTTTTTTTGTAAGTACATACGCGTTTTTTTTTTTAGTATAAAATGTAATCTTATTACTATTTTGCAGATTTTCAACAGAAATTAATATTTTTCCAGCAAGCCGTCAAAAAAACTTTTGACCAAGAGGTAGCCATTTTATTTATTTAACTAGTTCCTTTCAATTTACAACTTTAAATAATAATTTTAGTGCGATAAGTCCAGATCAAATTTGAATCTTCCTTTGATAAAGACAATGTACGCGCAAAAGTATAGGCACACATGGGAAAATGATTCAGAGTTTAAAGCCTGGATAAAACCTGTTGCTGACGATCCAATAAATGCTTTTTTTACTTCTGTCACATACAGATTTATGCCAAACTTTCGGATTTGAAGAAGCACTGCTCCACTAAAAACCATATGGGACATAAAGAACTTATTTCGAAACATCAGCTTATCCAATTTCCAAAGAAAAATGAAGATCTTTCAACTTTGCGAGCAGAAGGTAGGTACGCCTTTAAACATTTTGAAAGTATGTGACACCCGTTGGTTGTCTATCGAACCTGCTGTTATAAAAATTTTAGGACAGTGGGAGGAACTTAAACTTCACTTTGGTGTATTAAAAAGTATGTGTTATACACCGCAGAACAATTATACTCAATGTTTTGTGATGAAAGCAACCGCATAAATATCTTTTCTTTTTAAAACGTATTTTGGGAACAGTGCAAACTGCAAACAAAGTGTTTGAAAGTGAAAATTGTGATCCATTTGAACTTTCAAATGCTTTAATTATTTTACTACGTTCACTCTGCAGCGGTGTAGTTATTCCCGCAGATATACAATCTGAAAACGACTATTTTATTATTGAAATGAAAAATTGAGGATTATTTGATTTCCAACCCATATCTTTTTTGTGATTGATTATTTTTATAATAGGTATATGAAGTTATTCTTAAAACTTCTTTACTTTCTTTACAAGTTATATTTTTGACACTGAATTTGTTTTTTGTTTTTTTTTTAAGATTTGTATGTTAATGCTTGCGGCAACACTGATCTTGAACACAATATTTCCTCAAAGAAAAAACAAGCAGCAATGTTTTAAGACAGTTACATATATTATTGATTCAAAATTTTTAATGCAGAATTTACAACACATCAATTTTATAGCCTTGACTTTGACTTGACAAATGGGCATCGTACAGCAATAAATGCTTTATCAGCATAACGGCCCACTATAGCTATTTTCAGATGTATGATTTTCTTACAACTCAGAAGTAGAAATCACAAACGATTTCATATACTTCATCTACATATAGCTATTGGAAGAAGATGTTCGCACTCGATGGAACAGCACTTTCTACATGCTTGAGCGCTCATTAAAATTTGGAAGTAAAAGTGCCTTTTTCTGCTACATTGCCATTTTTGTCAGCATCCGTCTCTAATCTAGGTTTTAACGAATGGATTTCAACTGAGGGAGGATATATTAACGCCCTAGCTCTTGCAATCTTTTGAAAAAATGACGGTCATTTTGTCAGGAGAGTCATATCCCTTAATATCCTGTATCATTCCTTCAGTTGAACGACTGCATTGGCCAACAAAAATCTAAGAGCTGAGTCGGCTAAGCTTTCACAACAAAATCTACACGTCTTGGGGTTTACTGGATGCGTACAAAGGTGTAGCAGCAGCAGTAGCACGTAGCAATGTCAAAGTAAATGTAAAAAAAAGGCTCACAAAGCAGCATACACGAATACAATGTGTAGCACTGAACTCAAACAAAAATCATGTATGCCATTTTGGTTTGTTGTTGTTTTGCAGTGCAGCACGTTGGTGAAGTTCAAGTCGAATCGAATTGTACTTCAGCTGCTCTCTATGCTGCAGCTGCTACTTCACATTGTAGCCGTGCAATACGATTTACGTACACATTTAACTTTGACATTGCTACGTGCTATTGCTGCAGCTTCATCACCATTGTACGGAACCAGTTATGAGTTTAACCGAACAGCAGCTAAGTCACTGTTACTTATCTGTGTGCTTTATTTAAGATGAATAAATATAGTGATGATTTGGAGTTCAAAAATTCTTCAACCCTAAATTTTAGCTTTCTTTGAGAACGAACCTGTATATCGACGAGTTTACCTCAGCCTCGTTACAAAAAAGTATCACATTGTTCTGGATGCAAAGCCTAACTGGAAATCTAACATTCAGGAAAGAGTTAGAAAGGCCAGGGTGGATCTCTTTCCTAACAAAAAAAGAAGAAATCGGAAATAATGTTATCGAAACTCAAAGTCTTTCAGGAAAATCTTAAAATGGTAATTTTAAGAATATCCCCTAAGTAACTATATTAACATTTGGGCAATTGCATGCAACATCAAAACTGGTAGAATTGCTAACGAAAATTTCAATAAGGAAAATTTATTTTTAGTTTGATACCCTTCAAGCAAATGGATCCGAATTGGATCCGCGCGCGGAGTCAAATTCGCATACTAGACTCCGCATACGGATCCAAATACAGAGCCGTAAAACGACGTTTGGCGGCTCCATTTAGTATATAAATTAGAATTCCCACGAACTCACTTGTGAAAGCGAGAGCGTTTGCAAATAAATGCAACATCGCGATTTATTTTGTAATATTCACTTATTTATATGTACATATTGAATTTTACCTTTTTTCTATCTTTATTTTAAATTTTTTCTTAACTTTTTATAGGCGCGAATTTTTCTTTGCGCTCTCTCTCTCTCTCTCTCTCTCTCAATCTATTACAAAAGAAAAAAAATACTCCATTCTCGAATCTCTTTCTTAATTTTGTATGCCATGCATGCAATTTTATGAGAGGCCTCGTAAAAGACTGACTCAGGCGAGTCAGAAAATGAGCCGTAAATTCTGAAGTCAGTGATTTTGCTTGAAGGGATAAAAGTCTTTCTAAATCAAACTCTTAAGTTGTTTGGTTTTTCCTACAAATATCCAACTAATTTTTAACATCAATTTCGATTTTGTGCAGATCCATAACTTCCCCTTATTGTAAATCCTGTTTCGCTAGCTCGCAAGCAAAAATAAAATGGAGTTGGTGACCATTTAGAGTTGAACCAGGCGATGTAACACAACTGTTTGTATATCTTTGGACAAGGGGGTGAGTACTACAATGGTTTAAGAGTTTAATTTAACGGTATCTGTCGTTTGATTTAGGGGATATTTTTTTTTTTAATTAAATTTAATTTTATTTTTTGTGATTTAAATTTTTAAATTCGAGTATATTATTTCAGTGACAACAAAAATAAACTCTACGGAAACTGGGTTGGGGGCGCGATAAGTTTTATGTATGTGCAACGTGATGTGAATATAAGGAAGAAGAATGGTTGTCTGATGGTGACTCTGTGTCGCCCGGAAACTGACCACTTTGTATAGATTTTGAATGGCGAGTAAATAGTGGAGCGTCGCACACAAAAACATGTTAACTGAGGAAAATGGTAGAAGTCAATTGGGGCAGCATATATTTTGACTGCAGTGAAGAACTGAAATAGAGGCGATTTCGCATATATCGATTGTTGACCAGGAAATAACAACTGAAATAGCAAAAAGCACAATACCATTTAGGAAACCTTTATTTTGCAGTGGGGTTAAGAAACTATCAAAGCTCTGTAATTTGTTGAAACGTTTTAAAATCTTTAAGGCGTACAAGAAATAGATTTTTGGAGTAAATTCTTTCTCGAGGTGGCTCTTGCAGTCCATTGTGAACCACGGCCTCAGTCAACATACCCCGCCAGCCAGTGCGGTTCCTGGTCAGGCTTCCAGCTACTCACACTAAGTAATTGATGTCTTCCCACTTTGGATCACGCTACTATAGGGTCTTCTACTAGTAGTAAGTAATTGTACGGACCAATGAAAAAATCGGTACAGCTACTTTTAACATGTGAGTTGCGTACGATTGCCTCAAGAAGGATATTGAAGAGGTAAGATGCTCGTGGTAAAAAAATTAGGTGATCGGGACGCAAGATGAAGGATC
Source organism: Platycheirus albimanus (assembly GCA_916050605.2). Classification (NCBI taxonomy): domain Eukaryota; kingdom Metazoa; phylum Arthropoda; class Insecta; order Diptera; family Syrphidae; genus Platycheirus; species Platycheirus albimanus. The sequence continues at coordinate 269,780,806 of OU696696.1, read as the reverse complement.
GTTGGGGAGATCTAAAAATGGCCACCGGATTTCCAGGTTGGGAGGGTACTGGCCGCATTGCAATAAAATCAGCAAAGCCTTGGAGTAACGAACATGTCCGTCCGTATGGTTAGGTTAGGTTAAGGTGGCTGTCAGTCAACGACTGACACACTTAGACCAGATACTAGGTCCATTGTGATACCACATATGAAAGTAAGGCACTACTAATTTTAAAACCAATTGGAACTTTTAACAAAGCGATGGAGACAGTGTATGTCTGTCTGAGTTAGGTCATTTATATCGTTGAGGAAGAAATCTCCCAAATGTAATTTTCGTCTTTGTGAGAGAGCAGGGCATGAACAAAGAAGATGTGTTATAGTCTCTTCTTCCTCGTCCATGCAACTTCTGCAGAAGTCGTTCGAGAAGACACCGAGTCTAGTAGCATGTCTGCCTATAAGACAGTGTCCAGTTATGACACCGATTAAGGAGCTAAGGTGTGATCTACCAAGAGATAACAAACATATGGAGCGTTTTGGATCTAGTTTTGGCCAGATCTGTTTTGTCGCCTGACAGGTAGTCAAATTTGACCACCTTAGATTTGTTTCGTTCATGGCATCGTGTTTTAGCATGAGTTTACATGTAGCGATAGGTATACCAATATTCCTCCTGTCGGGTGAAAGTGGTTCAGTAGTTCCATTTCTAGCGAGTTCATCGGCCTTGCAGTTTCCTGGGATATCTCTATGTCCCGGCACCCAAAAAAGGTGAATGTTAAACTGTTCTGCCATCTCCGCGAGAGATGTCCGACAGTTGCGGGCTGTTGCTGAGTTCGTGGAAACCGCCTCGAATGGACTTGGAATCGTTCTGAATGAATTCAGAATAATAGTGTGGCCAATTGAGTTATTGGTCCATTGAGACGTGGCTCTGAGACGGATTGCTGTACTCGCGGCCATTTGTTTACTAAAAATGTCGAGGGGTGTAAGATTAAGAAGAATGTCTAAGGCAGCTGAAGGTGTCGTACGCAGTGCTCCAGTGATACATAGACATGCTGATCTTTGGACTTTGCTTAGGTGGTCCCGGTAGGACACTTTATCCAAAGCAGTCCACCATACTGTTATCCCATAAGTTAGTATCGGTCTTATGACCGCTGTATATAGCCAGTGGGTAATTTGTGGGGATAAACCCCACTTATTCCCTATTGCTTTTTTGCAAGAAAAGAGAGCCACCGTGGCCTTTTTTACTCTTTCCTGAATGTTGGGTTTCCATGTGAGCTTCTTATCTAGAACAAGGCCTAGATATTTAGCTTCATTTGAGAAAGTTAGTGGAGTCCGTCCGTATACTTTTTTGAATTAATTTTTCAGGCCTGATTTGTGTTTTTGTTGCTTGTGAGACCTAGCTTCGGGGACAAGATTCTCCCCCATTCCGGTGAGCTTAATGTTCGTCGGCCTAAAATTACACTTACGGGGCCAACCCAGATGAAACAGATGAGTGTATGTATTACCAAGTCATTGATATTCCATCTTCTCTTTTGCTCGAAGATCTTAGCTGAGTGGGCTAGCCGGAACTCGTTGTCGAACTATGTAGGTGTTTTGTTGTCGCATTACTTACTTATGCCTTCTCCACTAGAGCGTGGCGTTCCTAGGCCTTGCTTAGAATGCCCCTCCAGCCGACTCGATCTTTAGCCTGCAGTCTCTAATTTTGCACTCCAAGTTGTCGGAGGTCTTCCTCTACCTGGTCGCTCCATTGGAGATGAGGTCTACCTTGGCTACTGACTTTCTCTGATTTGGCGTCGATGTCCATTCGCTCTACATGGCCCAACCATTTTAGACGCTGAATACCAATTTTTCTATATATGCTTATGTCGCTGTATAGCACGTATAGTAAGTCGTTGTATCTTCTTCGCCATATGTTGTCTTCTCGGTTTACGCAGACAGGACCATAAATCGTACGCAGAACTATTCTCTCGAAGACTGCAAGTGACTTTTCATCCAATTGGGAGAGAATCCATGCTTCTGCACCATTTATGGTGTCTCCTTGGTTCTTCTCGATACGGCTTTATTCCTCAATTGCTTATTTTGCCCAAAGAAACAGCGATTAGCAAGAGTTAGTCTGCGTTTGATTTCAGCGCTGATGTTGTTGCCTGTACTTACAGCTGTACCTGAGTAGACAAATTCACTGACTACCTCGAAGTTATACCTATCAATGGTTACGTTCTGACCAGTCGGTGGTGGGATTGGACTTTTGTTGATGAAAGCATATACTTCGTATTGTCATTTATTTTCAGTCCCATTTCGCTGGCAGCTGATTTTATAGTAGTGAAGGCTCCATTGTTGTCGCCTAGTAAGACTAAAACATCTATTCCGGCATTTCTGGTCCTCTGGGCTTCGACTTTCACGCTGGTTGCGGGTTTTCTGAGAGGTTAGAGAAGACTTCTAGCGGTCTCTTGCATTTGCAGCTTTGCGAAGTCTATATTGTATATGCTGCTACGTAGTGGATATTCGCAATCAAATATTGAGGTGGCGGAAAGCCAGACTCTTTAAAGTTTTCACCGAACTTTCAGCTTACGAGTCTCGAACTTCTTATTACACATTGAAAGTAGATTTGAGCGTAGCCATTGTTTTTTTAATCTATAGTATTCCCAATAAGAGGAACGTTTGGTGCCATCGATGGACGAAGTTCACAAACACTTGATTGGTGAGTTAGGAGTGGTTTTTGTCTAGATTGCCATGGGAAGCAAAAACGACAATAGAAGACATTTGATGTAAAGTAGATAAGACATCTAGCGCCGCCATTGACGAAGTTCAGAACTAAAAAACATGTTCCATGAAATTACTATAAAAATGTATATACAATGGCGTAGTTCATTTTGAGGATACAACTAGGAACTAGGTAAATCCTTAATGCTTTCGACTTCAACGGTAGCTCTTTAACGCTTTCACGTGATCCGTTGAGATCGTTTTAAGGGTCAGTTCTTTAGCCTATCATTCATCCTCATTATCATTCATTTTACTTCAGGGTCATAGTGACTTTAACAGAGCATTTGTATAAGATACATTGTATGCTTAATCATATATTTATAATCGCAAGCCTAGAAATTCAGCCCGAGCGACAAACAAAAGTTTAAATTGTCCTTTTTTATTTTCGAAATAATTTTCCCTTCATGCAGGATGCAAGACTCGTATGAAAGCACTCCTTACCACCATCCCATGTGTTGACAATTTCGGGGTTCGCAAAACTCTGTGCTAAGCATAAAGCAGCAGTGTCAGCATCAAGGGTAAGGGAAATACTGAAAACACTGTGGCTGTCAAGGCGTTTTAACAAATGAAATACGCAATTTACGCCTTAAGTTTTGTGGCACTTACAACTACTGTAGTTTTCTAACGAATTTATTTACGATTTTCGTCCCGCGCACCGCGTTGCGTTCCGCGAATCTGAAGTGTGAAGGCGATGACATTGTTCGGTAGAAGAACTTTCAAATAGATGCCATATACCTACACACTCACATAAATGATGTGACACTTACTGCTTAATATAGTTAAAAAGTTTCATACCATGTTTTCATTGCCATTCCTATAGAAATGCGGCGCTGAGACGCCATTTCCGGAAGAAAAACTTGGCTCATAATTATCCGGCTTAACAGTTACATAATTCAATTGTTCAAAAAATCTGCGGAGTTGTTTCTTTGATAGAAAAAAGTAAAAAAACTACAGATTTTGAATTTTACGGATGTTAGAATTTGAATTCAAAAGAAAACATAAGCGAGAACCACAGTACATTTGCAACGAATTATTACATACCCTATTCCAAGATGTGAATGTTTGACCTGATATTAGGCCGATTTTGATACATTTCAAAATATAAACAAGGTTTTGATTAAAAATTGTGCAGTTTTATGGTTCACAGAAAATGCAAAACACATTTTTACTTGCTGGGCAATTACTGGTTTCGTGCAGAAAAAAAAAATCGTATGGTCTTAATCAAACATGACATTACAATGATAGAGAATTCGAAAAACGTGGTTTTCGTTATGTCAGCACAGACAGTCTGTCTTTGCGTCTGTGCGCTTTTCCAAGTCACCCCTTCTGATCTGGCTACAATTTATAAAGGGTTTATACGCCCTAAACTCGAGTATAACTCCCATCTCTGGGCAGGTGTTTCTCAAACTTTTCTTCACCTGCTCTACATAGTTTAGAAAAAAGCGTTAAAATTGATAGGAGAGAAAAACATTATGGAAACATTTCCATCACTCGAACATCGTCGAAATGATTCATGCCTTTCCTTATTTTACAGATTCTTTTACAAAAAAATGCTCACTCGAGGTAGCCAGCTGCGTTCCACCCCTTAAACATTTCCCACGTAACACTCGTCTTGATCGGAACGCTCATCAGTTTACACTTGAGTCCAATTTCGAACGTACCGTGAAATATAGGGATTCTTTCTTTAGCCGTACAACACGAATGTGGAATGAATTGCCTGGCACAATTTTCCCTTGCCATTTTGATCTTCAAGTATTCAAGATCAATGTTCATCGACACCTTCTTTAATTTCCTCCCTAATTTCCTATTGCTCGCGCTGTGACTTATCATTTAAAGGGTTATAACAAACCCCTTACGTGTGCAGTATAAAAAAAAAGGTACAGCCTTAATCGCTTAACGGATTTTCTTCATACTTCATATTTAGCAGTTTAAAGAAAAACGGTTTTTGAGGTTTTTTTTATTTCGGTTTAGCTTTGCTCAAACTTGTACCTTTCAAGTAACAGTTTTTATCATTTTGGATTCGCTTGAAAACGGCTAACCTAGGGCATCTATGATAATACTTCTTTTTTTTGTGTTTGCCTTTAATGGTAGGTACTGCTTTTTTCAAATGTGTTACCGAATTTGCATTTAAATAAAAACAATAAAAGAAGAAAGAAAATGAAATGTGCATTTGAATGCAAAGTTTCAAAGTGCAAGTTTTTTTTAAGAACGGCTGAACCGACTTGGCTGAAAATTGGTAAGGAGGTAACTTAGAACCAGGTGACGGACATGGGATACTTTTTATCCAGTTTTCGGAAAACGTATGAGTGTGTTATGCGTGCGAATAAAATACACTAAAACCTCACTTAGTAAATCTGAAGTCATTTATTTGAAATATAAATCAGTCATAATTTTATATTTATATTAATTTTTTGATTTTTCATTTGAAGTCAAATAAACGTTAAATACAAAAACAAAGTATGTATGTGTTGTATATGTCGATTTTGTTTTGTCGTTTAGTATGTTAAATTTGTGAACGCTATAGATTTCATTTATATGAAGTACTACATACGTACATATGTACGTATATGTAGGTACCTATTCCAAAAATATTAACTTCGAAAAGCTTTTCCAAAGAAACACTTTTTGATAGGAGAAGATGGTAGATGGTGGAATATGGAATATGGTAGATGATAGAAGATGGTAGAAGATGGCAGACGGTAGAAGATGGTAGATGAAAGATGACAGGAGATGGTAGATGGCAGATTGCAGGAGATGGTATGATAGAAGATGGTAAATGGTAGAAGATGCTAGATGGTAGAAGATTCAAGATGTTAGAAGATGTTTGATGGAAGAAGATAGAAAAGATGGTAGAAGATGGTTATTTGTAAATGATGGTAGATGGGAATAAATGGTAGAAGACGGTAGATGGTAGAAGATGGTAGAAGATAGTTAGTAGTAGAAGATGGTAGTTGGTAGAAGATGGTAGATGGTCGAAGATGGTACAAGATAATTAGCACAAACGGCTGAACCGATTTGGCTGAAAATTGGTAAGGAAGTAGCTTAGAACCAGGTGACGGACAAAGGATACTTTTTATCCAGTATTCGGAAAACGTATGAGTGTGTTATGTGTGCGTAAAACACACTAAAAGCTGTTAAACAGGTATTCTATTGAATTTTTTTTAGTAAAATACAGTCGGGCAAATTTAAAATAAACTATCTCTCATCGTTTATGTCACCGCGATATCTGCTCGGAAGGGCAGAACAACTACTGCCGGGACAGCTAGTTGTACATAAACGTCTTGTGTATGATGTCAAAAAAATTGATTTTTGGTGTGGCTGAAGCCCACTTTTCATTAGAAACTATAAAAAACAATTTTTTTGCAAATAAACGGTAAAAAGTTTGTGTATGAAAAGAAATTTTTGAATTTTTGGGGTGGCTTACCCACTTTTCATGAAAGAACGAAAAACGTAGTTTTAAAATTTGAAGTAGGTACCAATACTCAATGTAAACCTTTTTTTCCGTTCGTTATTGAAAAATATGTCTCTATTTTTTTGCGTAAGTTTTTTCAATGCGCACACTTTTAAGGGCGTGAGTTTTATAAAATACCTTTATTCAGGTAAGATCGTTAAGAAATTACTCGATTCAGCTGTAGTTTTACACATATGCCTAAAAATTGACAAATGATCAAAGCTTAGTTAGTGCTGTCATTTTTTTTTTTTTAATTTTTAGGGTACTCCTACTTTTAAGGGGCGTTTCCGTCAAAAATCGTAATATGCATTCTTTTTTTGATAATTTACGTTTTGAAGTATTCAAGAAGATGTACCAGGGTTACCTCTGAAAATTTTCAAATGGTGTCCAAAAAAGGTGTCCCAGAAATGAAAAAAAGAAGAAATTAATCGAAAGTAGGAACTATGCTAAAGAAGTATACAAACAGGCATAATACATTTTAAGGCCCAACCATAATACACGAAAGAAAAAGGGAGCAAGTGTCAAACCCGAACGAAAAGTTTCCTTCCGATTTGTAAAGTACATCAGTTGCCCATAATAGCCTTTAAAAATAAGAAGAAAGAAAGAAGAAGAATACCCTTTAGAAAAAAAGCAATGTCAGATTTTCGTACGTAATGTACGACTCAAAGCGTACATTACGTACAAAAACGCAAGTGAACGAAACTTGCCGAGACTGAACAAAAAGTCATTTCGGGTTGGGTATACAAATCACATGTATTTCTACTGTTTCGTAAGTCAACGTACGTACCAATTCTTCAATTATGGTTAGCCCTTTAGGCTTATCCTACAAATGTCAGTGGTTTCAGAAAGATTCTCGTTTTATTTTTCTATAAAAAAATGAAAGAGACGCGACAAAGATAGCTGCTGGAAATTGGAAAGATCTATTGGTATGACAAACAATTTAAATTTCTGCACTGAAGATAGAAAGAGAATGAATGATAGAGATATTTAGGTATATTTTATGATAGTGTCAAAGGGCTGCGTTCAGAGTTGAAATATTTGTTTCGAACAATTTGTTTGTTTATTTTAAAAAGTGTCCAAAAAGTGTCCAGATTTCTAAAAGGTGTCCGAAAGCGATTATTTTTAAAAAGAGGTGTCCTGGTGTCCGAGCGACTGAGAAGGTGTCCAATTGACACTAAGGTGTCCCGAAGGTAACCCTGAGATGTACACTTCGGTTTGTATACCTTGATTATGTAGGAGAGTGGCCTTTCAAGAGTTGTTGTTAAATACACCCATAATCGGTATATTTCCATTCGTAATCTCATTTTTAAAAATTTAAGTTTTGTCTTGTTTTGTTAAAATCGATCTGCAAGCTTAAAATTGAATGTCACTGAGCTTATACTGATTGCCTTGGCAATAAAAAGTCTTAACTTTGGGCGTGGCACACACCTTTTTTTATTGTGCCAGCACTAATTGAACATCACACCACACAAAATTAATGTTACTGAATTTGTTTCTGTCTGCTTAGAAAAATTTTGTTTTAGAAACTTGAACAGCGGCTGGCTGCGGGAGGCGAACGCATACACATACAAAAATATAGGGAATAGGGTATCCAACAGTTCGTTGAAAACGCACTGTAGCTCTCGCTTATGTTTTAATCTGCATTCGCCCCCACTAATAGCGAGTTTCATTCATGAAAAGAATTGCACTTTCTGTCAAAAGTGTTGACCTTTTTCACTTTTGAGAGTTTCATTCATTCAAAAAGTGCAATTCTAGATCGATTCTCAACACGAAAGAATGCATCTCTCATGGGTTGGGAGAATCGTTCTGAATACTTTTCTGTCAAACGTCAGATGAGAAATAATTTGTTATTTTTTGTTGTTTGTTGTGAAATTGTGCCAGTATGTAATAAATATAACAAAAATAAGCAAATAATGAACGAAGAACTTAATATGTACTTTAATTATCTAATTAATAGCTTTGTTTGTTGAACTTTACCCAGGGTCGCCCTGGGTTTTCTTGACAACTCCAAGAGTTGTCAAAAAAACCTGGGTTTTTCGGTTCTCAAAAAACGCATGACGGCTGCTGATTGTATATTTTTCACAACGCACAAAATCAAAAGTTTCCATTTTGCTTTATTTGTTCGATTTGTATTTACTTTCATCAAAATAAATGCATTCACTTGCATTTCATTTAGTTTTATCGAAAAAAAGACATGAAAAATCAAATACAGAAGAAAATACACAAGAAATGCTTGACAGCAAAAGTCACTTCAACAGCTGATTCGTTACCCCAGCTAAATAGCAAGATCGACTTCAGGGTGACTTCAGGGCGACCCCAGGTTTCAAGAAACCGAGAATTTTGTATTGAGGGCGAGTTGAGGTAATTCAAAAAACACGCTGTGGCGACCCCAGGGTGACTTCAGGGCTCAACAAACAAAGCTAATATGTCTGTTCGCGTACTTTTCTGGTGCCAAAAAATGAAAACTGTCAAAATTTCTCAAATGAGAGAAAAATCTCTCACTTACCGAAAAGTACACGAACACTTTTTGTGTAAAAACTTGAAAAACGTCAAATTCAATTTTTTTGATTGGTTAGCTCTTCGCGGTAAGGGTCATCTGCAACAACAAATGTTTACGTCATTCGATTTTGACAGAGTTCAAGTTTTTACCAGATGAAATTTCAGTGGGTAAAAACTTGCAAATAAATGAACGAAAGAATAAAACAGCTGTTATTTTCTTTCGTTCATCTTTCGTTCATCTCTCAGTACGCGAACGCTTTTTGTGGTAATGTAAACGTATGAAATCGAATGCAAACTGTTTCATTTGGGTACGCGAACAGAGGTAATTATCAATTATCTAATGATTACTTTTTCCAATGACAAAAGACAAAAATAAAATGACAAAAAGTCAAATTTAAATTGCCATGGATACCCAAAACAAGTTTCATTCAAAAGGGCAATTCTCGATTTTGAGAACAGTTCATCCAAATTTGAATGAAACTCGCTATAAGTATTTTGTAAGAGCGAGTAGATTCAAGTTGGAAAATAAAACAATCTTAAAAAAATATTAGTGAACTTACAGCTTGTTGCACAAGTCACATTCGTACGGATGGAAATCCAAATGAGTCACCAAATGTTCTTCCAAATTGGCTTTTTGTATGAATTTTTTTCCACATTGATCACACACGAAATCTTTAACACCTGAAAAGATCAAGTTCAAACAAATAAATTAAAAAGTTTTAATGAATTTCAATCATAAGGTATATTACCTGCATGCATCTTTTTGTGGAATTTCAAATTAGACGGACTGCGGAACTTCTTGTCGCACATATTGCAACTAAATCGCAACCGCAAATCATCCGGCAGATGACATTTACTATGGATCTGGAGGGAGTTCATGGTACTGAAACCTTTACCACACGTTTCACAGATGAGCATTTTAAAAATCTCACTATCATGCTTGGATTGGCGATGAACATTGAGTTCTTTGAAAGATTCAACGCTCGTATTGCAAATATCACATAGCAATGCCAAGTGTTGACGGTGGCGCAAGCGAATGTGATTAATAAGACCATAGTAACGCCAGAAGACTTTCAAACAATCAGCACAAAACCAAACCGTGTCCAATTGTTCCACCTCTTCGTTGTGATTAACAAGTTCTTGTGCAGTGGGAAATATTGATGAACAAGTCACGCATTTCCAAGGGTAATCGAACCAAGTAGAAGTTTTGTTTGTTGAATTAGAAGCAGGTAAAACAATGTCCATGGCACTAGCATCTTGTTCTTCGTTATAATTAAGATCTTGTGACACAACGTCAGGGGAAGATCTCATTGGTAGATCCACGTCTCTGTCGCTGTCCGCCTGTTCTTCTCTCACACCACGAACAACTTCGATTACTTCGTATTGCTCGTTTTCAAAATCGAAATCCTCATCAACTTCTTCATCCACGTATTCGATTGAGGTCAAAGCATCAAAATCGTTGTCATTTGAAATTATAAGTTCTCTGGTTTTCGAATCTGTTGATACTTCTTCTTCGGATACGATATGTGCTTCATTTGATGTTTGTGTGTCATTTTTAGTGAATGTTTCTTTTTCTTCTTTGATGATCTCCTGATCAGGATCTTCTTGATTGACAGCGTCATCGTCGATATCATTTGACTCCTCCTCAAGTGTTGTCAAAGGGTCAAGATTTGTTGTGGTTGTTGCTGTTTCCTCCTCTTCTGATGATTGAGGTTTAACCACATCCACCGCGAGATTCGCAGCTGTAAACAAAGCTAAAGACTTCTGCTCCTCGGCTTGTTTTTCTTCTTCAACTGAGCAAATAGTTTCCGTTACTTTACTCGATTTAGGCTGAACGTTCAAAAGTTTTTCCAACGATTGTTGCGACTCGTGCACCCTCTCGTAGAATTCAAAAGAAGCATTTAAATTGCGAACACATTCTGGACACACACCTCGAGGCAATACATTATTCAAATCAATTGATAGTTGGCAGCACTTGAGCAATTTGTCACAAAAATCATGGTTGTCGGCTCGAATAAACGTCATTGTTTCGGATTTTTTTAATGAGGCACACAAGCGACAGATTGCAACCATTGTTAATAATGGGGTAAAACTGATTGATTTGTTTCACTTTATTAACTATTGATTAGTAAGGAACATACACAAATAAATTAAATTGTTTAATTTATGAAATAAACAGTATTTTTAAATGTTTAACTCGAACTGTACGTACAGTAGAATATTTTGTTCGGAATACAATTTGAGAGAGTGACACTTTTCCACGGAAGACTTCAAACTTTCTGATTTTGTTGTGTTCAGCCTTTGCATATAAAATCTATAGTAATGGAACGTGCAGAATCGACGGTGTCGGCCTCCCACGTCGCCACACAATTTACTCATTTACAGAATTTTGTGTGGACTTTAAGTATGATGAGACTCATGTTGCAGAGAATATGACAAAATGTAAGGAAACACAATTGAGTGCATTGGAATTCTGCATGAGTGGAATTGTCTTTTGCGGGTGGGTTTGTGTGTTAGTAGGATTTTATTATTTTTTTTTTTTGGTTTGGTGGAAATGTATGGCAGCCATCTTTTATTTTCATTTTTTTGAACTGCTCTGATGGATTTTGGTGGCTTTGCAGAGGAAATGTATGAAATGTTCATATTTGATGTGGCAACAGCCATGGTTGCCAATAAATAAAATGTTAGGGCAAAATAATATGTTCGGTGATTTAGGTAATTATTGTGGGGCTTGTACTTTAGTGCATAAATGTACTATGGAAATGTATGAAATGTTCATATTTCAGGCGGCAGCCATGGCAGCAAATACCTACCTATTTAACCAGGAAATTACTATTAAAGTTAAAAAAAAACCTTATAAATTTTGCAGAAACCCGTAGAGGTGGCAAGCATATCGCAGTACGTTTGAAATCTTTGCAGCAAGATTTTCCACCATTCTAATAGCACTTTCCATTGGACGAAAAGAAGCGTCCAGAAGCATCCGGAAGTCTTCTGAAACCGTTCCATTGGTAAGCAAATGACACTTCTGACGATTCTGAGAAGAGAATTTTGCTTCTGGATTTGAAGTCAGAATCCACTCAAGAAGCACAAATACAAATATAACTCAAATGTCAACCATAGAATATTCATTGGGGAAATGTCTATTCGCATGCAGCAATCCGGAAAGTTTTGGTAATGTCAATAAATGTGACATATTTTTGAATCCAAATCTGATGATAAATACGTCGAAGGTCAGCAACGAAGTTTAGTGAGTAGTATTTAATACGAGGAACCAGTAAAAATCCCTTTATAACGCGAATCGGGCTATGCACACCACTTTGACATTGGGAAAACTTGTGAAGCTGATGCATGCGAATACTGCATTGTGTTAAAATTGAACAGAAGCGATTTTGCTTGTTCCATTGGTTTTCAGAATGAGTGGTTCCCCGAGTGAAACCAATGGAAAGTGCTATAACATCCATAGCTGAAATTGTTATTGAGTGATTTTGTGATTGTGTGAGTGTATTGTGTTGAAATTGAAATTTGGCAAATTCTTGCTAACTGAACTGGTCATAGATATTTGCAAGAAAAATGCACGACTGGGTTGCACGAACTTGCTCTAATGTCTGAGAATTGTTTATTGGCTGCATAATTTATATTTAAAATTATTTCGGCAATTCTTCTATTTTTCAAATTCAATTAAGAGTTTTCTCAGAAAAATTAAATGCAATAAAATTTAAAAAATTGTTTTTTTTTGAAAACTTTTTGAAAACATTTTTCAAACAAAATTCAAAAACGCCAGTCCATAAGTATTCAGCAAATACATTCATATATAATTTTTGAAAAAAATTAATGGGCAGTTTTCAAAATATATAACTTTTTTTCAAAAAATTAAGAAATGCTTTTAAAAATACAAAAAAAATATTTTTAAGAAATATCGATATGCAGTATAAGTTGAGCTACCTAACCCTTTATATGTGTGAAATTTCAAAATTATCGGTTGAGCAGTTATTGAGATATAGTCGAAAGTAAAAAAAAGGTCCTATGGAAAGTACCTTTCTTAGACATATTTAAACCAGGTACCGATATTTTTTTGTTTTACAAAAAAATTAAATTTCCCCTCTGTAGGTATGTATACCAACCTACCTACAATATCTAAAAGAAACTACGATAGGTACCTACCTATAAAAAAACTTTTTTTTTCCGCGAATGCATAACTTGCCTTATAATACCTATAATCGCAAGTACAAATATCGAAAATTGCCAAAAATATAATAATATGAAAATATTTCGAAAATCAAATATTTTTTTTTTAATTATTAATAATGACTACAATGACTACATTATTAAATTGAAAAATATCTATCTACATATTTATATTTTTTTTTTTCAAACCCCGTCGTCATTTAGCTTTTATTTGAAATTATATTATTTTACATTATTAGCATTTAAAAAAAAATACTGCTTTTCTACTTGTCTATGCATTTACATACAAACGATTTTCCTTGTATGTATAGGTGTAAAATACAACCAGTTCCACTCAGTTTCCAAGCAACACCTTAACTCAACATTTTTTTCATTACTTATGATATGACTTTCTTAGCAATATTTTGTATTATTCTTGCTACATTCTATTCTTCTTCGCTTTTTTTGCTGCCAGCACATTGACAGTGACATCCCACGACGGCCTTTTGCGTAAATTTATACTCGTTTATGACAGTACTATAGTGTTTATATACAAAGGTTCAGCTAGCATTTGACTTTTTAGTGGCTGTGTTCAGATTGTAGAATATTTTAGTTTAGTGAGTGCGTTCAGGTGTTTTTATTTTGTTTGGCTTGTTTCATGGAACCCTATGTAAAGGTGGCCTTACATGGAGCTGCAACAAATTATAGTGCAGACGAAAACGCAACAATAACAATCAAGGTGGCTTTACATGAAGCTGCAAGCCATGATCTGCAAAAAAAGAGGATGCAAATAATATAAATCATATTTGTGTGGTAGAGAGTGAAAGCCAAAATGCAGACGCCTTCATGGATGCAGATTTTAGGAAAATTATAAATGCAGTTTTAAAATTATAGTGAAGACGAACATGTTCATCTTCACTGGCTGCGCACAATGGTGTAGCAGCAGCAGTAGCACGCAGCAATGTCAAAGTTAAATGTACGTAAATCGTATTGCACGGCTACAATGTGAAGTAGCAGCTGCAGCAGAGAGATTCGCTGAAGTAAAGTCTACTCGACTTGAACTTCACGAACCTTCTGCGCTGCAAAACAACAACAAACCAAAATGGCAGACATAATTTTTGTTTGAGTTTACTGCTACACATTGTATTCGTGTATGCTGCTTTGTCAGCTACTTTTTTTTGACATTTACTTTGACATTGATGCGTGCTATGATTGTTGTTGTTGCTTTTTCGTCTGCACTATATGTCCTGCATTTGTAACTCCCCCCTCTTTCCCTGATGCCACACATGGCAGCTACTGGCATAAATGTATTAATTGGCAGATACCTATCTGTGCTCCAGTTCCCTGGAAGTTTGTCTGTGTGAGTCGAAAACGTGAGGGTATTGCAACAACTGTCTTGCCAGTAACCGGCGTGCCTGGCGTCCGAGTACAGAAAAAATATGATTTTTGTTGTATTTTTCTTTTTTGCAGAAATCAAGATGCAAAACAATGTAAATCCACCATATGATTTAAATTAAAATAGATGCATGCATTATTTGCATTTCTTTTATGGTGTTTTCCACGACATTTTCATATTTGCTGTCAGATTGGGTCTAAATTTCCCGATTGTTTTGGTAACATGGGAAACGGAAGGATATATAATATGTTTTTGTTATTGCATGTGTGCTATTATCGGCTGCTTTGTAATATTATAAGAAAAATGATCACCCACTTCTTTGTTTGAATCTTTGACGGAATGACTATCTATCGCTTTTCTTTTCCAATTTTTCAATTTTCAAATATTCTTCACTAGAACTACTTTTATCAGTACCTATATGATATTGATTCAGTTATATTGATATTGCTTTCAAACTATTTAAGAAAATTTCCAACTGACGTTTAGGAATGTCAATTTTGTTAGTTTGAGTAAAAGTATGTGTCAATCTGGCTCTGAATCGAGCTTCACGAAAATTAAAATAGATCAAATCTAGATTGCTTTTTTGGTTGCAAGGAAATCAATACATAAGTTTCTTTCAAACAAATCAAATGAAAAATAAAATACAAGGCTTGACAGCAAAATGTCACTTTTCAACAGCCTAATATTTTGTTATCTGAACACACCCCAGGAAAGGAAAGGAGCAAGATCGAGTTCAGGAGCGTGGTGACTTCAGAGTTCAGTGCGGACAAAAAACACCAAATCTTCTTTACAGACCTAGTTGAAATAAAAAAAAAAAAAATGTTTCGACTACAGGGTGTTTCCCTGTTTCATGGGCTAAATGAATAAGGCTTCAGAATTAATGTTTGCTTATGGCCCTCCACACCGAAAGAAAGAATCACCTGTGAAATCTAGCGCTATAACCAACCTACACACCAGTTGTGGTCTGTCTATTCGTTCTCGAATTTCTTGTATGTACCTTGAAGAAACCTTCAAGTTACATAAATTAAAACTGCCCCGATCCCATGTCAACACAGTGATGATTGCTGTGCTGGATTACTATGGACTATACTTTAAAAACAGAATATTTGAATTTTTTACTAAAAGTTCTTTAATATCCAATAGAATTGAGTATTATAATTCCGTGTGCAGTCTCAAGTGTTTCTGCAAGGCATAGCTTCGATTAAATCCCTTCACACATATCGGACACACATACGGTCTCGCTCCAGTATGACTCCGGAAGTGAATATCCAAATCACATTTTTGACTGTACGCCTTTGTACATTCCGAACACTTGTATGGTTTCTCGCCAGTATGCGTCCGCATATGCAATTGCAGCAAAAATACACGTGAGAACTTTTTCCCGCAAATTTTACATAAATGTGGCTTTTCTCCCGTATGTGTCCGCATGTGCACCTTAAGATTGCTCGATTCAACAAATCCTTTACCGCAAACCTCACATTTCCAATCATATTCACCAGTGTGTCTGGAAAAATAAGCATTATTTAATTAATCAAGTTTTCAAGCTATGATTTGACTGCAGCTTACCTTTTTAAATGAAGTGTAACGGCGACTTTGGTCTTGAATGTTTTGTGGCACTCCGAGCACTCATATGGTCTGTCTCCAGTATGGGAGCGCATGTGAATCTTTAAACTTGACTCTGATATACAAATCCTGCCACAAATGGGGCACATCTCCTCCCGACCTTTCGCTTTTTTCTTGAACTCGATTCCCCCCAGATTTGATGCATCATTATTGTGGGCATTTCGTATGTGGCTTTTTAGAGATTCGTGTTTTGTGAAAGAATGCATGCAGGTCGGGCAGGTATTTAATTTTCCTTCGAATTGTTGATGAATTCGCTGGTAATGGCGATTCAAGTTTTCAGGATTACTGAACGCTGCTCCACACTCCTCACAGTCAAATATAAGGGGAGCTGCTTCCTTGAGGTTCTTATTTTTCTTAGTTTTCATCTAAAAAGAAAATAGAAAACAACGTTAGTATCAAATCCAGCCTCATTATAGTGTGGTAGTAGATAAGCTGCCTGATTGGATGAACCAAGCGAGCAGTTAAAGTTGCTTTTTTTGGATTCAAAACCTCAGCGGAAAAAAGGGGACTGGTTATAAACGGAGAAATGACGAAGTACCTATATGCTGCCTCCAAAAATGGTGAGAACAACCGCAGTGTTGGCCAGAACTTGACCTTACATAAGCAAAGCTTTGAGGTAATCAAAGACTCTAGTACATGAACCCAGTGCAGAAATCAAGTTGTTTCTTTGGACTGAACTCATCGAAGAGAACAAAGCGCATTTATCACCCCGGACCTGCTATATGATTCAGAATTGGGCTTACTCTTCGGGTCGTATGAAATCTCTTGTGGAATTGGAGATCAAGGTTTTTGCGTACAAGTTATGGTCCTCTCCATGTTCAAACAACAAATCTAACAAATCTGAAATGGATCACAACTCTCCTACTTGTCTGAACTGTTATGACAGCTGGGCAATGAAGAATATGCGCCAGGTTGTCTTCAACGGTATACCAGAAGGAGTCAGAAGCCAATATGACTCTGTCTTCGATGGTGTAATCAGGTGAATTGTATTAAATTACAGATAAAAGATGACAAAAGGTATGTGGACAAAAATATTGAATCATCCATCACCTTGCTAAGTTAACCTGTTCAAAACATGATGACATTGTTACCTTTAGATTCCCTTTTGGAATTGAATCCAGATCAACTATATTAGTTTCGTCGAAATCGGTGATAATTAAGTCTTCTGTTGGAATATATTGCGTTAGCTTGATCGTATTCTCCGAGGAATCATTTTGGATTTCGGAAACAAAGTCTTCCTCCCGCAGCATTGTATAGTCTTCTATGACTGGATTTTGATCAACTGAATCACTTGTTACCATTTCACTCTCGGCTTCTCTTATATCCGTGTGATCTTCTTGAAATTGTGTGCCATCTTGAGAATCCACTTCTTCGACTATGATTACGTTGAGTAGCTCATCGGATAAGCTGGCGAAGGACTCAGTTTCGATTGAATTATCACCATCATTGCTGAATTTGACTAATATTTGAGAATTATCATCGCTGTATATAACATCATCATCTAGTTCGGTTTTTGGAATCGCAATATGATTGAGCAGTTCATTGGACTTGGCGCATTTTTCGCGGAATTTAGCAGCTACCAGAAGTTCTCCAGCACAAACCTTACAAAGGTATTTTGGAAAGTTATCCAAACGATTCACCTGACAAATTAGTTAGTTATTATATATGTGTTCCTTTCTGTGGAGAATCTTTTCTTACCATCAATCCACCGCATGATTCCAGGAGCTCAACCAGATTCGATTGGAGGTCTTCGATTTCATCGTAAATATTGACCATTAGTTCCTCGATGTCTAAGCACACACGACATCTAAGATCTGTGATGGGTTCAGCAAAGTTGTCGTCGTTTACTGAAAAACTCATTGTTTTTTTTTTAAATATAGTTTAGTTTTATAACTAATTTTTGTATTTTTATTTCACAAAGAATAGAATAAAAATATAAACGAGAACTCGAACTGTGAATGACGTTTTGGATTTTGACACATAAGGTTAGGTTAGTTTGATTTTAACGTAATCAAAAATGTCAAAATGGTTGAGGAGTACGTCCAGAAAAGTTAAGCTTTATCATATACAATGGCTTTATGAAACTCCCTCCTTCACTAGAGGGCAAATTTAGGGCGGTATTCATCGATGGCTATTAACTTAACCAATTGTGCAATGGTGGTTGAGAACTGAACCCCGTTTTTAAATTCTTGATCCATTTGTCAACTATATTAAATCACTAGTTGTTTTCGAAAACTTGTGTTTAGCAAAGATGTGTGCTAAAACTTGTGTTTTCGTTCAGGTTTTGGGGGTTTTCAACGAAAACCTCGTTTTCAGCTCGGTGTGAAAACCCTATAAGTGATAAATTTGGATTTGGGTTTTTGTCTCTATGTTGTTGTTAATTAAGGAAATAGTAACAAATAAAAATAAAAACAGAACTAGACAAGATATTAAACGACAAACTTACAATCAAAAACAATACATTATACAACACAGCTATAAACCATTTAGTAAAACACACAAGATAAATAAAGACAAACAGACTAATCATAATTAATAATAAAAATTCTAACTGAACACATAAACACCAAACTTCGCAAAAAATATACATTCATCACTTTCACACAACTTTCACCTCTTTTTTCAACATCACCAACACCAGTAATCGCCGAAGCCCGAAGATGGACGAACGTATGAAACGCGTCGCTTTTCAATAATTAAAAAAAAAATGTAAATTAAGTTCATTCTTACAAATAAATACTTAAAATTAAAAAAAAAAAATTTCGATTCATTTTTATTTTTATTTTATTTGTTACTATATTTCCTATAAGTGACATTTACGTTTGCTGTTGATGCAATAGACGTGCGTTACATTTTTCCTGCAATTTCGGTTCTGTAAACAACTTTTCAATAATTTATTTGCATGATACAACTAATAAAGATATGGCATTGCGCATGGTGCTATACAAAACGTCAAACCATTGTCAAACTCCGTGTGTTCTTATGACTTAGAGCGCAGAGTAAAAAAAAACAAAAAATAAACGGGAAGGTGAAAACGCAGACCAAATAGAAAATGAAAATTGGAAGGCGTTATCTCTAGTAGTTGTATCATGATTTATTTGCACCGAATTGAAGCAGACAGAACAAATTCACATTACCTGGAACAGAGTTACGGATTCGTACAAATTTGCTGTCTTCAGAAGCATGTGGAACAAACCTATAAACAGAAAACAAAAAAAAAATCAAACTGTCAAAAATTGTACTAGCTGTCATCTGTCAATCAGCCACAGCTTGGCTTGTAAAATTCAAAATTAAGAAAATAGCTATACTAAAAAATAATAATTTTAAATAAAATAAGTTTTCCACAGCCCAATACAATAACAATTCATAATAGATCTTATTAGAAAAAAATACCATGTCATTAGAAATAGCAAACATCTGTCGAACGTGTCTGGGTCTTGACGGAATCCTCCTCTCCATTTACGATAGCAAAGGTTCCAATGGAAGCGGATGTGTTGCCGATATGTTAAGGGATTTAACTAATGTTAAAGTAAGCAACCACAAACTTTAATTAACTTTCTATGTAAAATATTTCTGTTTAAACTAGGCTGAAAAGTCGGACGGAATGCCAGAGAAGGTGTGCCTTGCCTGCATAAGTGAGATAAATCGTTGTTTCTCTTTTAAGATGAAATGCGACAACTCAGATAAAACATTGAGGCAATTACTTGAAATACCCATTAAACCTCAATCAGAAGAAGTTAAAATAGTCGACGCCGAGGAACAATTAAAGTCTCCAACTGAAACAAAGCCAATCCCCAAAGTTCATAATGAAGAAAACAAAAGAGCACGTAAGCGAAAGTTAGCAGAAGAAACACCTCAAGACAAATCACTCAAAGAAGTCTCATCGTCGCCGCTTCCTCCACCACCGCCACCTTCAGTTAAAGCTGACAATTTAGTTCCTTCCGTTCAAACTGAAGAGGATGATACAGGAGTTCCTTCTTATTTTACTGACAACATACAGGAAAATGAGGTTATTGAAAATGATGAAAATAAAAATCTACAAATTCAAGGAGTTGACGACGACTCTGGCAGTTATAATATCATTTTTACCAAGTATATCAATGCGGCAGAAATTGAGGAAGCACAGGATTCACATATAATTGCAGAAGAAGAGGAAGAAGGAGATGAACAAGAAGAAGAAGAAGAAAAAGCCCTCCAACAAGAAGAACAACACCATCCCTTAGCGACTGAACGCTCTTTGAAAGAAAAGAAAGGCGAAACAAAGTGTAGCATGTGCCCGATGGCATTTGTTCATCCAAGGAATCTTATGAAACACATGATCAAGATTCACAATGCAAGTGAATCTATTCTTGATGAACTTACGCAGCCAAGTTCTTCAAATACCTTCGTAATAACGGTTAGCGATGTTGAACCGAACGAAGAGGAGGAAGTGGAAGCTTTCCAAGAAGAAACAGAAAATATAGAAGACAGCGACAGAGAATACGAAATGCAAACGATTGAAGAAATCGATGAATGTTTTATCAAAACGAAACCCCAAACAGTTAGAAAAAAGTTAGAAACACAGTCCAATGAACTGAATTGTCCACGATGTGGAGCTGTTTTTGCTTTGAATTCCTCCTTAAATATTCACATACAACTAAATAAATGTACAAAGCCACAGTATTCGTGTTCAGATTGCCAAAAGGTATTTATCTCAAGGGAGTTGCTTAAAGAACACATCAAAACACACAAGCTGACGTGTGGGATTTGTTTTGAAAACATGAACAGTAAAGATGATTTGGCTAAGCACGTTGCAGCACATCGTGGAGTAAGTTCTAGGTGCCAGTGTCCATACTGCAAAAAGAGTAAGTCCAGTTTGAATGAAGCCACATTTTTTTTAAATTTATTTTTTGTCCCATGAATCATCTGAAAATAAGGGAATTGAACTGGAAGACCTAAAAACGTCCAATTAGAAGATTCCTTAACCAAAGGACTCCGTTTCATTTGAATTTCGTACTTATTTGGCTACGTTTTACCGCATTAGGCCATCGTGTTTCTTGTGTGTATGTCTTCCTTTCCACTGGTATGTCTGGCATGTTCTGGCGACCAGTTCAATTGCTTAAAATATTCCCCCAAAAGCAGAGAATTCTAAGCAGGAATTCGATGCGCGAACAGTGAATTCACTTTGGAGCCTGAGACCAAAAATAATTATGAGATCGCCGCCGACCCAAAGAAATTCACTTGCTATTGCCTTAACTTAGCCTTCTCTCTTCTCTGCATAAACTATATTGCTTTAACCATTCAAACCATGGCGTATAAGACCCTATTGAACGTTTTATGTGGGGTATCTGAACCTGTCAACATGACTTCGGGTCTTGAAAGGCAATTCTTCGGCAACATTCCTGAAAAAAAAATCTGTTTTGGGTGACTGGCACTAGCTGGATTTGCAACTAAATAGAACGTAATAAATGGTCTTTGCGCTCTATTCCTAGGGACTGTTGATTTAAAAGCATAACTTCTCTAGCTCCTTAACGTCCTTGTCTTAGTTAGGTTAGGAAATGAGAATTAGTTTCAAGCTTATTACGAAGCTAAGGAGAGAGTTGATTTCTGAAACCATAAGTTTACTTATGTCTCCGAAGAAGAAGAATTCTTAAGCAAAGAGATTTCGTCTTTAAAGACAGTGCATGGAAGGTTCAAGGGAGATGGCTAATTGCCTCTTCTTCATCCATTCATCTTGCAAAGAAGTCGTTTGCGAATAGCCTAATCCTCGCCACATGCCTGCTTTAATAGGGTGCCCTGTAGTGACAATTATTGTGACTTCTAGCGTTTGTTCAGAGAGTTTACAGTTTAGGTACAGCATTGTCCAATTATTTTTTTATGAATCGCTAGGCTTGGTCCACTTGCCCTTCCAATTCTATCACCAAGTTAGCTAAGCAGAAATATGCGAATACCCATGTCACTGGTCAATTGAGGAATACCTCTACCTTATTTGGCAAGTTCGTCGGCTCAACACAACCCTGATTTAATGTGTCTGTGCTCTTAGAAAAGTGGAATTTTGAAAAGCTCCGCTATCTCCCTAAGAGATGATCCGTAGTCTTTCTTACTTACTTATGATGGCTCCACTAGAGTTTGGTTCTCCTAGGCCTTGCTTAGTATGCCCCTCCAGCCGGCTCGATCTCAAGCCTGCCGTCTCCAATTTTGCACTCCAAGTTGTTTAGAAGCCAAGTTCTGTATCCCTCTGGTTTGGCGTTGAAGAATTTACGAGCTGGAGCGTCGATGTTCATGCGCTCTACATAGCCCAACCATCTTAGTCGCTGAATTCGAATTTTTCTGACTAGGCTTATGTCGCTGTACAGCGCGTATAGTTCGTCGTCGTTGTCTTCGCCAAATGTTGTCTTCTCGGTTTACGCAGACAGGACCATAAATCGTACGCAGAACTTTCCTCTCGAAGACTCCAAGTGACTTTTCATCGGATTGGGAGAGAGTCCATGCTTAGTTCTTCTCGATATCGCTTTATTCCTCTATCACTTATTCAGCCCAAGGAAACAGCAATTAGCAAGGGTTAGTCTGCGTTTAATTTCAGCGCTGATGTTGTTGCCTGTGTTTACAGCCGTACCCGAGTAGACAAATTCACTGACTACCTCGAAGTTATACCTATCAATGGTTATATTCTGACCAAGTCGGTAGTGGAATTGGACTTTTGTTGATGAAAGCATATACTTCGTCTTGTGCTCGTTTATTTTCAGTCCCATTCTGCTAGCTGCTGACTCCATAGTAGTGGAAGCACCGGTTGCTGCTCGCTTTGCTCTTCTGATCACGTCAATGTCGTCCGCTTGCCCAAGTAATTGTGTCGATTTATTGAAAATGGTGCCTGATGTACTGGCATGGGTGCTCCGTTCTACATTTTCAAGCACAATATTAAAACAGCTGCATGACAGTGCGTCACCTTGTCTTAGCCCTCTGGTGGTTTCGAAAGTTTCAGTAGAGTCTCTACCAACTTGGATGGAACAGCGAGCATTTTCCAACGTCATCCTGATAAGGCGTATCAGTTTAACAGGGATTCTAAAGTGTCACGATACAATTCAACTTTATTAACACTGTCGTAGGCTGCTTTAAAATCGACGAACAGGTGGTGGGTGTCGATGTAATATTCTTGGGTTTTCTGCAGGATCTGTCGTAATGTTAATATTTGGTCGGTCGTAGATTTTCCAGGTCTGAACCCGCATTGGTAAGGACCTATTAGATCATCAGCAAACGGCTTGAGACGGTCACATAAAATGCTAACCAAGATCCTGGTTGTTTAAAAGACTTATGGCTCTATAGTTCGAGTAGATTTTTGTGGATCGGGCAGATGGTACTGAGATTCCACTCATCGGGGATACTTTACTCCGCCCATATTTTAGAGATGAGTTGGTGTATGCTCCTTACCAGTTCCACATGTAAACCATCGCATCCAGCTGCTTTGTTCATCTTTAGTCTGGTGATGGCTACTTTGATTTCATTTTGGTCGGGCTGATGTAGCTCATGATCGTCATCTAGATAAACTGGTTGATTGGTAGAAGAAAGGGCAACTTGAGGAATTTTGTTTTTTCTTGTTGCATTCTTAAGTGCAAACGAGAAGTTCAAAAAGAGTGTTGAGATACTTTCTGAAAGTCAATAGCTATTGATTCCTTCCCGTCCAGTATTGTTAGCAGCTTGCTTTTCACTCAAACCCAAAGCAGTCTGTATAGAACACCATCTTGCGGTGTACCTTTACCAACAGATCGTCTTGACATTGTTATTATAAGCACCTACCAACCTTCCATAACAAGAAAATTACCGTACTGTAGAATAAAGAGTATGCAATGGACAAGGAGAGGAATCACAGTATTATGCTGTCCCAAAGATTTATATGGTTCAGTGAACATGATCGAATTGGTTTGTCCATTTTGATCAAAACTTTTGGGGTCATTTTCAGATTTGAAGTGTGATTTTTGTAAACAACTTCTTTCAAAGAATATCCAATGCATTTATTTTTGTATCTTTATTTTTTAGTCTTCACTATGAAATCGACTCTTAATGACCACATGCGCATTCATACCGGAGAGAAGCCATTTGTGTGTGATCTGTGCGGCAAAGCCTTCAATCAAAATGCAAACCTCAAGCAGCATGTTATGCGTCACAACAAAACAAAACCCCATAAGTGTGATCAGTGCCACAGATCGTTTGTCAGCAAGGGAGAACTCTACGCCCATTTGCGTAGTCACAGCGGTGACCAGCCATTTCGATGTGACACATGTGAGTCGGCTTTTACAACTTCCAGTTCCTTAGCCAAACATAAACGTATCCATACGGGAGAGAGACCATATTCTTGTGATTTCTGTCCGATGAGGTTCACTGCATTGAATACACTTAAAAATCACCGGCGGACACATACGGGTGAGAAACCATACAAATGTATACACTGTCCGCGAGCATTTGCCCAAAAGAGTGATTGCAGTATTCATATGCGAACTCACACTGGCGAACGGAGACATACTTGTCCCATTTGTGATTCCAAGTTTCAACAATCGGGCACTTTGCGAACGCACATGAAGACCCACAACTATGGCAGAAAACCAAAGGGAAAATCTCAAGTGGAAAGAAATCAAACATCATCACTTGAAATGAATCTAGCTGAAGTTGAGGGGGACCAAGACATGCAAGATGAGCAGGAAGAGAAAGGACAAGGGAGCGACAAAAGAGTTACAGTAGCTGATACAGAAGAAGTTATAGAAATAGGTGATGATGAGCTTCTGCATTTTGATATTGAGGAATGTACCAGCGGGAATAGTGTCTTTAGTGGAGAATGACAAAGTTATTCGTTTTAAAATAAAATTAAGACTAAGATTTTAAAATATAACATAATTTAAAGATAAGGATTTGTTTTTTCGTCTTTGATCAGAGCTGTTACAGATCAAGATCATCAAAGTGACCTGTGCACCTTTGATCGATTTTTTGCAACAAAACCATATAAAGTTTCCTCTCTTTTTACAACAGAGGCGGGCGCGGGTAGACAAGATACTTCGGATGTAGTGCTTTTTTACTTACCCATACCCAGGGTTATGTGTTCGAGACCCAGATAAGTCAGCAGTTCTCCTATATTGCTCAAATCTTAACTTTTAAGAGTTGTCAAAGAAACTGGGGCGTCATTATGAACGATATCGTAAATTATTTGCTAACTTGATACTATCGTCTCATCTGTAGTATCTGCTAGAGTTAATTTTAAAATGTTTTGAGAGCGGTGTATATCTTTGAGAAACTCTCCAACTATCGTTGAAATGTGAAACAACAAAAATTTAACAATTTTTTTCAAATTCAATTTGAAAAAGTCCATGCAGCGCACAAGTAGTGCTTGGCAACATACGTCACCTAACACCTTATTCGTTACCTCAACTCTCCCCAGAAAAATACCAAGATCGAAGTATGGCGACCCCAGGATTCAAAAGGTAGAATTTTCTCTTAGAGCGAGTTGAGATTTTTTCAAAAAAAAAAAAAAAAAAAACCATTTGTGGAGAGCCCAGTGACTTCAGGACTTAACAAACAAAGCTAATGTGTTTCTTTTCACAACACAACAATGAGACAAAAAAATGCCCAACTGACTTTAAGGAATGGCGGGAGAAACTATGACTCTCTTAAGGCTTTGAACGTTTAACCAAGCAGCGAAAAATAAATCGACAAAACTCTTTTTGTCTTGGCAGACTTAGGCGTCGTGGTTGCACCCTTTGCCTGGGGCATGCTAAGCTTAGCTTTGTCGATGTTTTGTAGCTGGCTACACCATTATTTTGAGTCTCTGACTAGATAGAAAGTGGCTCTGAAGGTGCCTATCCTCCAACTCCTAGTGGTCTCTCTGGAGCAATATGAATGACAGGAATGTTGATGTAAATGAAGTAAGGGTGAGTAATTGCAGCTATATTTCTTGTCTTGCAGTTTTGATTCCTGTGCTGGAAACGTATGCAAGTATATCTTGTATGCGGCAAAGAGAGGAAGGTTTGGTGTGCGCATTCGGCCAATTGTTTCTACCTTGGCAAGTGGTTGAATGCGAATATCTTAAGGCTGCCAGGCCTTGAGTATTTATGGCGCTCATCTTGAAGTGGCTGCGAAGCTCCACCGGAAGCTATATTCTGGTACCACGGGAGATGGGCCTTCCTGGGTGATGAAGTCTCGGCTTCGTCACCTGGAAACTATCTATAAGGTAGGCCTCCTTGTGGGAGTATCGTGGTGGTTGTGGTTAACCGAATGCAGCAACATATGGTAAACTTGTGATGCAAGAGGTGTTAGATAGACCTCGCTCCTCAACAAGGTGTGTGAACATACCTCAAACATGTCCCATAAAAGTTGTAACTAAGATATACCGTAAGGTAGATCTTAGGGCTCTGTTCTAAACTTAATTTGACTCTGTATGCGAGTAGGCCCGCCAGAATTTAAGGCTAAATTGCAAGGTGTCCACGTAAAGCTTGCCCTCATACTTGACCTTAAGGAATGTCTAGACTCTAGATCAAATCGAGAGTGGTTTTTTGTATCTACACGCTTCAATAAAAGCTTTTCATATTTGTTTCCAGATTCACAACCCCGTTCTTCGGTGCAGGGTATGACAAGCTCAATAAGAGAAGAGCATTAACCAATGAGGAATTATCAACAGTGTGTTTCATTAAAGCACAACCGCTTCTCTATGAAACTATAACATGTTTAAGCCTCCTAAGAAGATCAAATAATATGTTTCCCTGAGATCTTGCTACATTCGCCCAAAGCTAGAGTATAATCCTCATATCTGGACAGGATCTCCTTAAAATCATTTGTGATTCCTCAATAGAATTCAGAAGAATGCCTTGAAAATGATGGGATAGGAGCACAAAAGAACGTTTGTTTCCCTCGAACATATACGAGATGTCACGAAGTTTGAATTTGAATACATAACTTGGACACATTTTTTTTTTACTATTTATCTTGCTAACTGCTCAAAACTTTTTGAATCAAGGTTTTGACAAAGTCTTCGGTTGGACTCGAGTCTTGTTGATGAAGTATGCATACTTTTTTCTCGTCGTTTCTAACAAGTTCCTTTCAGTTCGCTGCTGAATGAATGCCAAACAATGAGGGATTAGCGGTCTCTTTGTTTAAGGCTAATTGGTTGGCATGCTACGAGGTTCACACTGACACGAGAGGCTTGGGAATGGATCGTCAGGATGGCCTGTTGACATCAGTGCCAAAGGTATCACATATGGTTTTCTGTGCGTTGGACTTATGCTTTAGAAGTAGTCACTTCACAGTGAATGTGATTCTCGATTTTTTGAACATCTAAGAAATTCCAGTTTGGTACCAACCAAGAGTGGTCGAGATTCTGCTGACTCCTCAGAAGGTAAGGACATCTAGTAATCTGGGTTTGTTACCATTTTTTCTCGCTAGAAAAAAGCTTAGCTTTGGGAGCGAGCTCATATCGTGCAGTTTTTGTCTTAATGGGTTTAAAACTTCTTTCAATCAAGTCATAAGGCCGATCTTGCGAACTAAACCTAATCCTCAACCAATTCTTTTGTTTTATATTTATTTTTTAATTTAATTTAGTTGCGATACGTTCGTTTCAAAAAAAAAAAAAAAAAATCAAATATTCCTCTTAAAATTAACTTAATTCCAGCTTACTTTATCTAAAACTGTCCAAAAGTCTGCTGCTGGCCGACCGCCTGTTGTGAAACAATAACCATTTGCCCAGAAGAGCCACCAGTCGGATGTCCCGTAATTCCCGTAGTGGTGGTGGTCACAGTTTCCGATGTTACAATCGGCTCACCACTGAACCAATTTATGAGAGCATGTTGCGGCATGGTTACGCACTTTCTTTGATCGGCAATTAAATTCTCCGAATACTTGACATGATTCGCATAAGCTTCTTTTTCATGTTGCATGTCCTTGGACATTCGATGGAGATCTTTGAGAATGGCACTGCCCCATAGCTGAACGTGAATGTCGGGAATTTTTGAAGCCAGCTGCATTGCTGGGGTTACCATGTTCATGCTTTCTTTTGAGTTTCCAATACTGAGGAAGACATGACTTAGAAGAACCAAAGAGCATGATGTTAGACGATTCAGATCTTCTGCGTTGGCCATTTTGAGAGTTTCACGAAGGAAACGCCTAGAGAAACAAAAAATAAACTCCAAGTTCCGATAGAAACAGGGTTTACTTACTTGGCTTCATGGAAACTGCTTTTGTGGAAAGCATGAAGTCCTTGAACATAATAGAATCCTCCCATAAGTGCCTGCGAACTGTACGAGTGTGTATTTTCAGTTGAAACCGAATCCAGAATAAGTTTCAAGTCGTGATCTCGCTTGGTCCTCAGGTATATGATGGCCAAATTCAAATTGGCAAACAACTTCAAGTCTCTCTCGGCTGTTTCATTCACACATGCCACGAACTGACGCTCTGCGTAGTCAAATAAGCTTGTAGACATAGAGTATAGTCCCAGCAGGCAATGTAGCTGAGCCGAATGTCGCTTGAGAAGGTTTCTATTCGAGGTGGCGAGGCAAACATCTCTAGCTGCGGCGATTTCTGTGATAGCCAGCTCACGATTACCCATCACCATCCGGCACATCACAATGTGTTCTAAAAGAATGATTTTGAAGACCGAGAGTATTGGCTTGTCGTCCTGGCATTTCAGCTTTTCAATCTGAGTGAGGGCCTTTCGAGAAAAAAAAAAGAAATCAATGTTATTTTTATTTCGTAAAAAAAAATGTTTTTAAACCTTTTCAGTGTATTTTTGGGCCTTGTCCATGTATCCAGCCATCATGGAGTGCGAGACTGTCACCAGATAGACCAACACATAGAGTTGTTCCTTTGGCAGCCATACGAACATCTCGAGTGGGTTCTGTCCAAAGATGACATCATCAGAGGGCCAATTGGGTGCCATGATCGTTTGGATGCTCATTTGTAGTTGCTTCAAACTGGGTTTTACTGTTTTCACTTGACCAAGAGCCAGGTAATAGCAGACTTGCAAAACTAAGAAGAATACTTTGAGGTACTCCTTTTGGTGTGGATTCATTATGTTGTTGTCGATGATAGAGCCAGCCTGATTGAGCAGCGTTAGGACGTCGTTTGTTTTACGCTCGATCATAAGTATCATAGCTCGACTGAGAAGGAAGAGAACCTTCAAATAAGTTGCATTTGCTTCTTCAGCAGACTCGGCTCCAACCGCCAACAGCTCCGAAGCTAAACTGTATTCCTTGTCGGTGGCATGAATTTGTGAAAGTTGCAGCAACAGCTTGCAATGCCAGTAGACATTGTTTTGTGATAGCTCCACGGCCTTCCTGAGGATACCTTTGGCCAGAGATCCTAGTTCCATTTGCTGGTACAATTGGGCCAACAAACTAGCAGTATCAAATTTCACATCGTCAAAGTTCAAGAGGTTCTCGGAGAGTTTCCAGGCCTTTTCCAAATGACTTCGAGCCAAGTCGATGTTCTTGGTGTATGCCATTAGAATCTGGCCCATTTGCAGATGCGTGCGAGCCTCAACTTTAGACGGAGGCTGAAAGGTGAACAGCGCTTGCAGACACTGAATGCATTTTTTAACATTAGGCGGATTGGAAGTGCGAAAGTACTCGGCTAAACCAAGTAGGGAGATGTAGCATGCATCCTGGCCGGCAGCCATTATTGACGATGAACTGTTTTTTGTATTAAAATTTTATTCAAAGAAAGTTTTGTCAGAGATTTGATGAGAATTAAAAGTAGAAAATATAATTTGTAGACAACTGAATGTAGAAGAAAAACAACGAGCTTAGCACAAAAAAATGTTTATTTGTCAAACTTTTCGCTTGTACAGCGGTTCTATTATATTTGCTCCTAAAACGAATGCATTCAGTGCATGAAATATAGAGATTGTTCTTCAACACACACTGGCAAGCAAGTTGCGATACACCCATATTTTCCGACACATTCATATACACGCGTCAAAATCTCATCAAGCATGTGAGAGTGTGTTTGTAAATTTTTTTCGCGTTGAATATACACACATCAAGCTTCAAGCATGAGTCATCTCATCAAGCATCATTCTTTTTTACTTGCTCTATAGGGCAAGTATTGGTTTCGTGCAGACAAAAAATCGAGGTTTTAATCAAACATGACATTACGATGATATAGAAGCCCAAAAAAGTGGTTTTCGCCATACCGTCCGTCGGTCTGTATGTGCGGATATGCGGATGTGCGTCTGCGCACTTTTTCACGTCATGCTACAGTCTAAACCACTTGACGGATTTTCTTCAAACTTGATATATAGTAGTTTGAAGAAAAACGGTTGTCGAGGTTTTTTTAATTTCATTCCAGCCCGGCTCAAACTGGTACCTTTCTAATAACGGTTTTTTCATTTTGGATTTTCTCGAAAACGGCTCTAACGATTTCGATTAAACTCAAAACTTAGCTTACTTTAAGCATTTCTAACAAAACTGCGTTTTTCGTTTTTGGCTCAAATAGTCCTAGCGAAAATCAGGGGTGGAATCGGCTAAGGTGATTTGTGATATGCGATAGTCACAATATACAAATTTCGTCTGGCTAAGGTGATTGTCACATGTGACAATCACATTTTTGTGACTTTTTCTTGTGACAGCTATTTAGGGGTCACTTGCATACAAAAATAATAATAAATAAAAAATAAACCTCTGACGCTGACTTATAAAACAAAATTATTTGCTTTTGCTGTCAAAGATTTGTCAAAGATCTATACTAATGTTGTTTTCGATTGGGAGAAATTAGTTTCTCCTCATGATTAAAGTAAAAATAAAAACAATAAAAAAAAAAAAAACAGAAATGAACATTTTTTTAATTGAGATATTTTTCTGAAACGCGTATATGTTGTGAGCAATCACGTGAAGTGACAACTAAATTAATCTTTTCTAAATAAATACATAATTGTCACGTCCCTTAATGTAAATTATGTATTAAAATTGTTCGAATTGTTTAATTTGAAATACAAAATATATAGAAACTGTGACGTTCGTATATATGCGCCTTCAGACCGCATATTTCATAAAAAGCAGAAGAAGTAAGACTCGCAAAACACAACTCCGAAGAGAAACGATTTGTCTTCGGAGTTCTCTCCAATTGCCCAACGGAAAATGACATAATGAAAATAAAAAAAATTCCGGTGATCACATTATGCAGACGCACAAAATTATTTTATCACATGTGATTGTCAGAATTGTGACAATCACAAATCACATTAGCCGATTCCACCCCAGGTTTTAACGGCTTTTTTCAAATTTCCATAAGTTCGCATTGGCTTGATTGAATTGACTCAAACTTCGTTCGGCATCGTTCTTTACACGCGGTCTCCATTTTCAAGAAAACTGTCGTACCTTCTGTTCTGTCTGTTAAACTATTCAATGAAGACCGCCTCACTGCAGACAGAAAATCTGTTGAAACAGAACTGTCCGGCTTTCTGTCTAGTCTTCTCCGTGGACAGAAACTCAGACAGATTTTGACATTTCGTTTGTCAAAGTTGGGTGACAACCAAAAACAGTCGAACAAAAAATAAATTATTTTGTTATTTGTTCCGCTGCGTCATGTATCGAAAAGAAACAATCGTATTAATTAATTGTTATAGAAAATATGAGTGTTTGTGGAACTACAAAAGTAGTTCTTATAAGAAGATTGACATGAAAAAAGCAGCATGGGCTGAAATCTCCCAATTGTCATTGGTCTGTCATGACAGAAATGTGCCCACCTTAAAAATGTGGACAGATTTTTGACAGAATGGAAAACAGAAACAGAGAAAGTTTTCTGTCCAATGGAGACACCGTGTTATAGTGTTCTATTGGATAGCTTTATAAATTTTTTAGTGAAGCCTTTCTAGATGGTAGCTCCCATACAACGAGCCGTTGAGTTTTAGACCGCTTTTTTTGGTTTTTTCTAATTTGCTCGAAAATGGCTGTAACGATTTTGATTAAACTTTGTGTGTTATATTCTTTTAGTGTTTTTAAGAGAACTGCGTTTTCAGTTTTTGGTTAAAAATGCAAATAACGGAGATCTGCTCTTAACGGCTTTTTTTTAAATGGCCATAAGTTGTCAACGGTTGCATCGAATTCACTCAAATTTTGTTTAGTATAGTTTCTTTCAGCTTCCTATCAAATGGCAATATTTTTTTTAGTTTCTTTTTTTTAAATGGTGGCTCCTATACAAAGAGCCATTAGTTTAAGGCCAATTTGTTCGTTTTTTCTAATTTACTCAAAAAAGGCTCCCCCGATTATTAATTTGACCATAAGCGGACATTTGTATCATTTAGGTACAACACCTAACAGATGACATCATAATTTTAAATATTAAAGGTTTCTTCTTTACGTTAGCTCCCGTATATCGGTTTTTCCAGTTTCAGTTCAGTCAACATTTTTTAGGTTTTACCAAATTTTTCAAAAATTAGTTGTTCTTATTGATCGAAAAGTTTGTTTTCATCGTACTTTTGCACCCACAGAGGAAGTACGTGCGACCCAGTCGTGCATTTTATTCTTTTGTAGATTTTGATGTGAATGCATGTGCGGTTTCTTTGTAGGAAAATATGAGTGATGCAGAAGATTTTTGCATAGCTGTGGTAGGAAGTTGTGAAAAGTTGTGAAAAAACGGATCTGGATCGTTTTCTTCACTAATTCCCGATCCGTTTTTTTCTAGTGCCAGAATTCTTTTGAGCTCCCTGCTCTATTTCGTCCTCAGAATATTAATTTTCTGAGTCATGTCCTTTTTGCTGGCTTCAGGATACTTTTCCTTGTATTTTCTATTTACTTCTATTTTTTCAAATCCCGTTTGCTTTAAGGCTGAACTATAATAGTCGGATCGGAACGGCGCGGACGGGTCCGTCCGTAAATGTGCGAGAACAAGCAATTCGTATCTCACACCCGAAATAGCGGTTTTCTCCGTTTCGTCAAGTTTCGATCAGTTTAATTTACGGACGTAAACTGCGCTCGCTATCGCACTTTACGGACGTAAATTTGCATCTGACTGTGAATGGACATGAGAGTGAGGGTATTAGAGTGAGCGAGGTATGCTGACTTTGTGTGTGACTTCAAAGCAGAGTGTATATAATTTTTTTTATGTATGTCCTCTCCGATTCACAGTCAT
The DNA here is from genome assembly GCA_916050605.2 of Platycheirus albimanus. NCBI lineage: Eukaryota > Metazoa > Arthropoda > Insecta > Diptera > Syrphidae > Platycheirus > Platycheirus albimanus. Next base: position 269,747,862 of record OU696696.1, on the reverse strand, counting down.
CTTGTTGTTCAGACTAAAATACGTTTTTTGCTTCCGCGGCAATCCGTTCCATTATGGGTAGCGTCATTGTATTTAAAATCTATAGTATTCCCAAGAAGCGGAACGTTTTGTGCTGCATCTATGGACGACGTTCACAAGCTTTGATTGTAGGGTAATTTTAGTGGTTTTTGTCTAAACTGCCATGGGAAACAAAAACAACAATAGAAGACATTTGATGTAAAGTAGATAAGACAACTAGTGCCACCATTGACGACGTTCAGAACTAAAATAAAATGTTCCATGAAATTACTATAAAAATGTATATACAATGGTAGCGTGTTCATTTCACAGGTTGGACGGCAACGTTTCGTTCGGTTTTTGACACTAGCTTCCGTTTGCTTCCGACTATTAAGGCCCAACCAAAATACGCGAAAGAAAAAGTAAGCAAGTGTCAAAACCGAACGAAAAGTTTCCTTCCGATTTGTAAAGTACATCAGTTGCCCATAATAGCCTTTAAAAATAAGAAGAAAGAAAGAAGAAGAATACTCTTCAGAAAAAAAGGAATGTCAGATTTTCGTACGTAATGTACGACTCAAAGCGTACATTACTTACGAAAACGCAAGTGAACGAAATTTGCCGAAACTGAATAAAAAATCATTTCGGGTTGGGTATACAAATCACATGTATTTCTACTGTTTTTTAAGTCAACGTACGTACCATTCTTCAATTATGGTTAGTCCTTTATATAGTTCAGCCTTTAGTCTTTTGATTTAATGTTCCACAACGCTGGCAGAGAACGGTACACTTCAATAAACTCCAATGCAAAATTTGTATCCTCCATAATAGAAATTTCTACCGCTCAATTTAAAAAAAAATCCTTCTGTATACCGTCTTGCCGCTAGCAACTCAAAAAGGAGTATGCTTGATCAAGCAATCAATCATGAATACACACTTGTCAAGCATAGACCCCTGATTAATGAAAAATCTAATCATTTTGAATATTTAAAAAGATTCGATCAAAATAAAATATTTTGTAGACAAAGCTTGTAGGCAAAGAAAGAAACTGGGTGCCCAACAATCCGCGAATTTCATTTCGCAAACCAATTTCTCGCGGATGCCTTAATATTTTTCATTTATTTCGCAAGAGTCAGTTGTCAAATTGAAATTTCGCCTTTTATTAACTCGCATTAAATATTCCGCATTTTATTGTATTTTCTTTTTGTTGTACATGAAAATAAAAATCTTTTATTTGGCAAAATATTTTTTTTTTGCTTTAGTTTTATCACATGGAAAGAAATTTCGGGCGAAATTTCTTGACATGGCGATAAAAAAAAACATAATATTTTGCCAAATAAAATATAGCGAAATAAGGAAACGCGAAGTAATAAATGCGAGTTTATCTTTCAGCAAGATGTATGCAACACGAAATAAACAAAATGTTTAAATAATAACTGCGAAGTAACAAAATGCGAATTGTTAATATGCAAAATAATAAATTTAGCAATACACGTCGTGGAACTGCACTGCAATTGAAATGCAAGTCGTATTCTTTTTATGAAATTGTATAAATTTAAACGCAATACTTACACAACAGTGTAGCTGAACTATAGCGCCAGTAAACGGTTGGTATTCTACCCAACTATTGCAGTGCCGTTTCACTGAAGTGCAGTATGTGTGTTTTCTTTTAAAAATAGAGTTTGAAATGCAAATTTGGCACAGGCTTCTTTAAAAGATATTAAAGTGTCAGAAAAAACTTTAAATTTCTGTAAAGCTTTCATTGAGTTATTGTACGTAAAAAGACTATCGATAATATATGCGCAGTAGATTTCCCTTTGAGACTAAACGCGGTTGATCTACAATCTACTGCTAAAAAGAGTAGGGTGGCAGTACTGCAATGGAGTCAGCTTTACAGCGAGCAGAATAGAATTATTGAATATTTAAACAAGGACAAGTCGAAGTAGGTACGATGCTTCCATCAACATACTTCGCATCCCAATTTTAACTATGAATTGGTCAGAGCTTGACCATTGCTAGGTATAACTTTGAGGTTGTCAGTGAATTTGTCTACCCGACCAATGCTGTAAATAAAACAATTACACACAAAAGCCTAGCTAGTCAGAAAAATTAATATTCGACATATTATGGCTGGACAATGTAGAGCTATAGAGCTATTCCAGAGGGAGTCATCAGCAGCCTTTTTCGATGAAGCGGGAGATATCTTAAAATATTTGGAGTACGAAATTTGAAACGGCAGGTTACAGAAAGATTCAGATAAGATTCACGATGATGTCAATATCATCCGCAAAATCAAGTAATTAAACGAAATTTTAAAAATCATACCGCTGGCTATATGGTATTTAAAGATGCGTTACGTACGAATGCCTCAAGCAGGATTTTTGAAGAGATTATATGATAGCGTGCCACCTTCTCTTAACCCTTTATCGACATCAGAGGAGATGAGTCGGAAGTACTCTTCCCAAGAAGAAGTGAGAACTCGCCCTTGTTTGACAGGCATGCCAAAATTGCACTTTTTTTTTATAATTTGCACGCACTCAAGGGGTTATTAATACCCTTAACATGAATAAACACAGTGCGAGCTTTTAGGACAGCTGGATGGGAGATGAAAGGAGATACCGATGCACATTGGTTTTGAATATCTGTAAATCACAATGGGAGGGAAAAATCGAGCCGGGTAAAGCATTCTACATTCTTGTAGTGCGGCTAAAAAAAGGTTATCTATACTTAACAGTTTGTCGGAAGTTCACCTTGAATCAGTGGCGTAGATAGCTTTTCGCTATGGGGGGAATGGATCTAGTTCACTCATTTTTTTGCGATTATAGGTATAAGACATGTTATGTATTCATACAAAAAAATTCTAACAATCAAACATGACATTACGATTATAGAGAAGTCGAAAAAAGTGGGTCTGACAATTCTGTCTGTCTGTCCGTGTCTGTCTGTCTGTATAGTTACTACAGCCTAAACGGCTGGACCGATTTGCTTCAAACTTGGTACATAGTATTATTATGACGTCTTACAGAGGGGATTTTGGAAATAGAATGCTATTTCCAAAAACCCCTCTGTAAGCTCCAAAAATAACGGTAGGTACTTGCCATACGATTTTTAGTGAAAAGTTAATTTTTCTCAAAAACGGCTCCTAAGATTTTGATAAAACTTTCTGAATAGTGTTTTCTGTGCAAACTTTATGCTTTGGTTGGAATAGATTTTTCAGGAAAAGTCTTATAACGGTACCTCTCATAGGACCGGTCAAAACCAGATTTTCTCGTAAGCCACTTGACGGATTTTGATGAAATTTTTTATGTAGAAGCCCTTTTCAAGACGAAATAATATAAATTTTTAAATTTTTGAAAAAAAGTAAAAAAAATTTTTTTTTTTGTTTTTTTTTTTTCAAAAACGGTTGAAGCTATTTTTTAAAATTTTATTTTACTGATAAAAACAACAAGTTGGCATACTTTAAACAATTGGAATTTATTTTGGAAAAGTTTTTCAAAAAAAACTGTTTTTTGAGAATACTGGTCGAACGATTTTGAAAAGAAATTCTTAAAATTTTTCACAATAAACAAAATATATTTTAAAAATCGATATAAAAAAAGAAATTCAAAAGATTAGGTGATTTGCCGAAATAATAATTTCTTTCAGATGAAGTTGATTTTGTATTTTCCCCGTAGAATGTAGGTATAGAATGTACAATTGACAATGCCTCTAGGAATCCTGTGAGTACTAATAAGACTTATTTCACGTAGGAAGTAGGTACTAAATTTCAGAGTGCGTTTCTTTAACTTATTTGGCAAGACTGGTTATGTTGAACAATAATTATCGATCCCAATGGGAGGGGATATATCCCCCTGATCCCCCCCTATCTACGCCACTGCCTTGAATATGAAAAGGCTAATCTCTCTTAACACTGCCATAGGCGACTTTAAAATTGAAGAAGAGCTGGTGAGTGTCGATCTGGAATTGGATCTTTCCTAAAATCTATCGAAGTGTGAGCATTTGGTGGATGGTTCATGGTTGACTTACCTGGCCTGAAACCACACCGATAGGGTAATGGTTCAGACTTTCACACAGAATAGCTGACATTAAATGTCAAAAGCAGGATAGAAATCAACAATTTTTTTTAACGAAAGAAAAACAATCCATTTCATAGATTCATAGAATTTTTTAAGTTTATTTCATAAAATTATCAGCATTTTCATATATATATATATATATATATATATATCTATATATATGTATAGGTACCTAAATGTATTATTTTGGGTTTTAATGTGTTAGCTAGTAGGTATTTTTTAAAACTATATTTTTTCTAGTCTGCCAGTTCATACACACACGCAACATAATATCAGCTAACTACAATGTACAATTCAACAATCATTGTTTTTATTTTTTAAATTCACATAATTTTTTTTGTTATTATTAAAAAAGATTGCATTAAATTAGAAAAAAAGTGAGTGTGTGGTCGGTTCTTAATATATTCATATTTAATAGTTTTTTTTTCAATTGTTATCATATGATTATTATTTTTTTTAATTATTTGAAGGGGGGAATATATATATATATTTATTGTAAGTTATATATTTTTATTTCTTGTCAATATTTTAGTAAAAACTCATTACATAGGCAAATTTAAGTAAAAAAAAAACTTATTGTAAATATTGTTAAAAAAATAAACTTAAAAATATTATTCGAAATTTTTATTTATACTTTATAAATGTCTTTTATAACCTGGACAAACTGTAAATTTTTATTGATAATAATATACATTTTCGAAACTGCATATTTAATTTAGTAATTATGTTCTAGCTATTTACAATTTAATTTTGATATTAAAAATCTTTTTAAATTTAAAAAAAAATTGTACCTATATAAATAAAATTATAGTCAGCGTCTGTTCCATTTTATTAAAAAAAAAAAGAATAACAAAATTTGAGTTTATTAAATGCAATACTTTGAAATGTGCTATTTTGTTTTCATATCTTAAATTTTGTATTTGATATAGGTTATTTATGATGTTAATGTGTATGTATAATGTGGGTATGTTTACATATCAATATATTCTTTTAAAATAGATTTATTTTTTTAATATAATATTTCTTCTTCTTTTCATATGATAACAAGTTAATATTTAACAATCATTTATTATTTTGTTTGATATAAAATCTAAAAGATTTATTTATATAATATGCGAAAAAACAAAAATCATATATATTTGTATTTGATACATAAAAACTCGTAAAGATAGAGTGATAAATATAATTTTATACATTATAACAAATATAAAATGATCGGTTTTTGTTGTTGTTTTTGTTTTGTTTTGTTAAATGGTTAGCCTTATACAATTTTAAATATTATTTATATTCACATCTTGGTAGATATTTATATCTTAGTTTTAGTGTTATAATACTTTTCTAATTTTGTCCTTAAATTATATCTATTCAGCGTTGTTTGAATTGTTAGGCAAGAATCGAAAAAAGTTTCTTATATACTCGTTAATGTAGATATTTTGTTTGTGTTCTAAAATGATGATCACTTTTTATAGTTTTATTTGTTTTATTTAATATGCTTGCGATGATTTAATTAAGTTATGTACAGATAGTCTTACATAAAATCTGATTTGTTTTAAATTTATAAAACAAAAAAATTCATAGCACTTATTGAAGTAGAAAAAGTTGTTTTTTTATTTGTAAAGGCAAATTAAATAGTCGTTGTAACAAATCATTAAATAATTTCTTTGTTATATTTAGTTCGTTAGTTTCAATTAATATTGTTCGTTATTTTTAAATACCAAAATAAAAAAAAAATATGGCGGAAAGGAAGGAGTTTAGAAAAAAATATGATTTCGACAGCTTACTGCATAAACACAATGAAGCCGAAGGCGGAGGCGTATGTAGTAGCAGTCGAAAGAACTGTCAAAACATTTTATACACCCGAATAGGTACTATTTTGCCACAAAACTGGAGTTGGAGCCGCATTTCAAAGTCAGAACAGTTGGTTTACTATGTGTACATAATACGTGCAGTGAATTGACATTCACCAAACGATACAAATCAACAAAGTCGCTCTTAAGGCAAGACCGCACTAGGCGGAACTGCACTTCAGCAAAACTGCACTGCTGTTTATCTGCACGCTTCTTTTTATGAAATCGTATCTACGAGTTGGTCCGCAATACGCTTCACGACTTCAGCGACAGTATACAAAATAGTTGGTATTCTACCTAACTAGTGGAGTGCAGTTCCCCTTATTACGGTCTTATCTTAAACATTAAAAACTTCATTGGAAAAGATTTTTTTTAATTAGTTTTATAAAAATAAGTGAAATTTACTAAATAAAATTAAATTATTTTATTTTTTTCGCATACAACAAACATTTTGCCATGCGGCACGGCTCTGACTTTGAATTCCCGTTACGGGTTCATGTTCACGCAACGTTGTAAAACCATCATATACGTCGTTACTGTCGGAAAGTTTCCGGCATCGTAAACGAACTATCAAATTTTGCACGGAATATCTTTTACGACAAATTTTAAACTTTCCAACAAATTTGTGTCGTAAATGTAGTAAGCGACAAGTCGAGTTCACAAAGGCAAGATGCCAGTAAAGGTAGAAGGACAGTAAAACTGAAACGATAATTTCTGAAGGAGCGTTCATAAATTATGTGTCGCAAAGCTTTCTAATTCTCCGACGACGTCGAAAAGTTTACGACGTTGAATGAATATGTATATTGTTTCTTGCAGTTATAGGACAAGTCCAGGGCACATACATATGGGCAATGTCTTGGATTACAATGCATTTATGTTGGTCTTCGAATTGCAGCCGAGTACATGAGAGAAACTCTTGTTTTAGTCTGAGGAACATCGTTACATGTCCTCAGCTGAAGTAAACGCAGTCATCTTGGATATATCTAACTCGCGTTAAAATGTGTTCATACTTCGTCGTAATAACGATGACATTGGCTAACTGACCGATCGATACAAAGTGATTATTTGATCAAAGATGGCTGCAAACCTTGTAGCCCATACCATGGTATTCAGGGAATAATTTGTATGAAGCTTAAATAGGAATAAGGATATCTTTTAAAATTTAATAAGCACCCTTTTTCTTGTGAACAATCGAAAATAAGCCTACTATAATTTTTTGAGGTTATTTTAATCTTAAGCTTATTATGTTAAAAAAATAAAAACTTAAACAAATCATTCAACCAAAAGAATATCTTATAACCCTAAACTTTTACGTATGACATCTTCACTCAAATGGTCCATACTTGAACTTTCTCAGCTACCACGCACCAACTAGCTCGTTCATAATATGAAGACACAATATGCAGGCTGGCCACATGATGATTGATCAGTGCGTCTAACTCACCCTCCCGGAACACATGGTAATATCTATGATGTGTAGTGGCTCCGCCTTGAGTTGGACTATCTAATGAATCTGTTGAACTATTTGAATTTTCCCATGACTCAATAGTTGACTGCCGTCGGTTTGCTTCTGCTCCGCAGCCATCTTGTTTTTTATTTTCATCCAGAGAGTTCTCGTCACATTTTATAGTGTTATATGTAGTCTTCTTGGCATATCCTTCTCCTTCGGGGGCAGTAGCGGTGTCGTCATGTGGATCATCATCATCAAGCACTCCTTCATCACTCTTGACATCTTCGTCCTCTTCGAGAATCACGTCATCGTCATCTTCTCTAGCAGAACTATCTCCATCGTCGAGCAGATATGCAGTCTCAGGGTTCAAGCTATACTGACGGTTCCGTTTGTATTTAAACTTTGAGATCTTATAGTTATCGTAAGGATTCAATGAGTAGCTGTTGGAACTGTTTCCCTCGGGTTCTTCCCGTTCTTCTTCCTCCTCGTCTTCTTCGTGTATTGTGAGACTTCGAGTTTGAGAGGACAGGGAAGATGTTGACGATGAGGTTGGAGACTGTTGAAGACTGGGTTGGGTGGAAAGGTTAGCCAACATAAGTCGACGTTCTCGGAGTTCATCTCGGAGTGCGGTCAAGTCACTATTACGTTTCCGAAAATTGGCCATGACAGGGTCGTCAATGTAATCACCAATATCACCGCCAATTCCTTCTAAGCTTCGGCATTCCACCTTATCAGACCGATTCTTTTCATCAAGCTCCCGTAAAAGTTGGGAACTCAGTTGTTCGGCAAAGTCAACACATTCTTGACGAGTAGCGGGACGAATTTTATTAACCGCTCTAGCTAATGGCATGCTTCCTACAGAATCATCATCCACATTTAGATTCTCCATTGAGGCGCTGTCACCATTCATATGCAAATCAGACTTAGAAACGTCACCTTTAAGTGATAGGTCATCCGGTTGTGCTGACTTAGGAGCGCTTATTACGCTGTCAATGGAATCCGGTGACGACGGTTCACTTGAATCACTGTCCAAATCGTCAGTTGCTGGATTGAAGAGTTCCAGTGACATCAGTTTTGGCATTGTTGGTACCACCATTGATGATCGACGAATTATTGCATAACCAGGCTTGTGCGTGGGCAAGGAATGCTGTTTCCGAAATTTCGGAATTGGCGGAAGATCCTTGATCGTCTGTCTAGTTATTCTTTTTGCTGGTGGTGATGGTGAGGATTTTGTCACTTTGCACTCAGCTTTGTCTAACACAATCTTTGCTTTATGCGCGTGCCCATTCGTTATTGCTATAGTGTCACTGTTGCTTTTGGAGTCCTCGAGCTGCTGAATGTGCTCCTCTTCGAAAGTAAATCTAGGTTTTTCCTGTATTGTTCCTGTATTATTGGTTTTGATAGACTTTTGCACTAGTTTAGGTGGCGTAAGCATAGCCATTGCCGCTTGCACAGATGACGTTGTTTGGGGAGGTGATGTCACAACGGTGTATGCTGCCGCCGGTGAGTGCGCAGGTGTTGGCGGGCATGGCATTATAAGTGGTGATGTTGGCACTGACGGTATACGGTTCCTAGAATTGGTGCAATTGAGGCTGTTGTTTTGGGCGAGACTATTGCAATTGCTATTGTGAGCTCCATTACAGCTGCTACTGCTATTACTACTGCTGCTATTTGAGTTCTGCTGATGATATATTTGTTGTTGATGCTTTTGAGCTGCCAATTGATGATTTGGCTGGGTTTGTTGCTGTTGCTGTTGTTGAAGCTCTGGCTTTGGAATGAAAATAACCGAAGCAAAGCTATCCTCTGATTCAATGCTTGTGTCCGACTGGAAGCTACTGTCTTTGGACGAATCCGAGCCCGATTCACGGGAAGAACGTCTTGGTTTATTTGATTGGTCCTCGGTTCCATTTGTAAGGGAGGCAGCAGCTGCAGCTGCCGCAGCCAAGCCACAATTGCACGCTTCACCAGACTTATTCGATGAAAACAAACCTTGTTTCTGCACTGTCGATTGGTGTGCATGATTATGGTAGTGATAATTTTCATTTGCCGCTGTTGTATTGGTTGTTGTTGCGGAGGTGGATGTATTAGTGCTCGTTGAAGCCTTAAAGTTTTGCATGATTTTGACGAAGCCGTTTTTCGTTACTCTTTCCAGGCTACCTGTGGACGTTTTCAATTTACTTGTGAAGCCATCCCGCAGGAGTTGTAGTCGTTTAGAAAAGACCGACCGGCATAGGAAAGCTTCGTTCAAGGACATTTGTTTCTGAATGCGTTTTCGTACTCGTTCTTTTTCTCGAATGCGATTGCCCGCCATAAGCTCCTCGTTAAGAGAGCTCTGTTTGCGCAGAAATACCTTTGAATCGGTGATGGGCTTGGCCGCTGCAGGACCTCGTATATTCTTCTGCTGTTGTTGGTGTATTGGTTGTTGTAGGTTATTACTACTATTTAGACTATTACTACTACTACAGTTACTTATCATATGAAATGGATTATCTGGCAGTTGATAGTCTTCATCACAAAGGGATTGTTTTTGTTTGATCAGTTTTGGCCGCCGACTAGGTGTCGTCGTGGTATGTGGAGGAGTTGAAGAAGCCGTCACTGTTCCTGATGGAGCATTATTTGTATTGCTTCCGGAGCCGGGTGAATGGTTATTGCTATTACAATTTGGCATTTCAACAGCGGTGCTAGTTGGAACTTGTTGTCCCGGTGATATTTGTACAAGAAGTTGTTTTGGTTCCATCATTTGTGCCCCGAGACTGGGCACACTGGATCGTGAACGAACTATTTGCCGTGGTGGAGGATTTAAAATGCTACCAAGGCTACGTGACTTTAAGCCCGCTGATAATGGTGGATCGCAAAAATCTTCGAAATCCTCTAGACGACGTAGCTCGATTGGTAGATCTTTGGCATCTTCATAGTCCAAGCTACTGTTGTTTTTGGTATCTTTAGAGGTCCACGAGTCAAGGAACCATGGGTGACGTTTGCTTCCAGCCAGTTTCTAAGGAAATAAAAAATTACAAATGTAAGATTTTCAACTGACACTAACTCGTTAGAAGTTAATCTATACCTGAATTGCTCGCCTAACAAAGCTATAACAAGATTCTCCTGGCGAAGATGATGACAGGCTAGAACTATCTCCATCACCCGCTGATCGACTAGAATTTGTTGATTCTTCCACATAGGCATTATAGGGTGGTAGGATTTCGTCATCATCATCTTCATCAGAATAAGTTTGATTGCGATTTTTAGAAGGCTGCCAGGGTATGAGCACATCTTGCGATTCGAAACGCCTTTGGCGTTGTTCCAATGCCCACACGCTTATTATCACACGTCCACCAATACGAAGAATTCGAGCTAATTCTCGAATCGCTCCCACTCGGCGTTCTGTTGTTGCGAAATGATGCACCACAGCCAGAGAAAGAACTGCGTCAAAGGACTCGTCCCGAAATGGAAGTTCTAGGTTATCACAGACCGCCACCTTAAATGAAAAGAATAGAATTATTTTGTATGTTGATCATAAACAGAAAATGAATTTTAAGATTTTCAAGGCCGAAATGAAATGTATCTGTGTAATTTCCAATCGTCAGTCATACTTTCATTCGACCAGATTACACAGATGAGTTAGAGTAGGTATGCACCCTAGTTCCTACCAAGAAATCTCCTGCAGTTCTATAAAGCTTGACCGGGAGGAAATCCGCTCCAGCAGCCTTGTTGGAATTTAGTTTAGATATCGCTACCAGAACTTCTTCCGGGTGGACGGACGTCTTGTCCACATCGAGTTTTTTTGATTTGATCCATTAAACATTGAGAAAACGACAGAATCTTCTAGATTAAATCCTAACTCTGATATAGTGGGCGCATCAGTAGATATGATGCTTTTTTTCCTTGAACTGTTTCCCAAGAACCCACGCAGGAAATAAAAGTTCAAAAAAAAAAAACAATTGCGACAGTTGAAAGTGCGTTATAGAACGGCATTTATCGTAAAGAATTTCTCCTATAGCGAGCAATATTATCTCATGTGCATCGTTCTATGATTTATTTTCTATTATGTCCTGATTCCTACAACTGGAATTGCAGCCCAATTAAGGCAGACAAATTGAAATAATTTTTTAGTTCCCTTGCTCTTTCTTTTTCCCGTCTCTATTCTCGTCACCCAATTATTGAAGATGCTTTTTCCGTTCCTTGGCTTTTTGTGGGCATGAAGAGCATTATATATTGAGTTTTGTGTGGTGAAGAATGTATCTTTGTGAAACCCATACCTATATCACCCCTCGAAGGGTTTCCCTCTTTATTTCTTGTTTTCTCTAATATGAAGAGTTTATCCAGTGACCAAGGTTGGTCTGCTGCTAGTCTCAAGACCATGACAAATTCAATATTTCACAAGAGGATATTCCAACATCACCAATTTTTGTTTCTCAAAACTATCTTAGGAACACAACTAATATGCCAAGAAAACTACACCATCCGCAATCTATAGCCGGACTTTTTAAAGAAAAGAATGCAGCAGGCCATGGGGTCTGGAAGGGGTCATACCACAATAGGAACCCTGAAAAGTAGAACGGGCATCACATCAGAGGCGTGCTCGTTTCACTTACAATGTAAATGTCATATCTTGTAACGGGCCAGAAAGGCAGCCTTCTTCAACGATCTGGGCGATGTCTCGAACAAGCTACTAAAGAACGTCCTTAAGTTTATCCAGAACACAGGGGGGAACTCATACATTAACAGACACTCTTAGGGCAGTATTCACTGAACGCTTTTAGGCTGGGATTACACATGTTAGCTTAACTTACGTATGTTAGTCAGACTCACGCAGGGGCGTAGCGAGGGTCCAAGGCATGGGGGGGGGTGACTTTCAGTGAAATGCCGATTAATTTTAAGAGATTGCCGATTGCATCCGAAAAAAAAATAATTCTGGGAATCATAAAGGAGAATTGGCAGTTTTGTATGGATCGTGGGCGTGGACGGCCAGGATTGATATTGTTATTTATTGGTTTGAATTAGTTCTACTATTACTTTCTAGAATTTTTATGGCAGTAATTTACTTCTAAAACTTATAAAATGCATTTTTTTTAAATTCTTCATACAATTTCACTTTCAAATGACAAAAAGTCAAATTCAAATTGACATGGATACCCAAAACAAGTTTCATTCAAAAGGGCAATTCTCGATTTTGAGAACAATTCTTCCAAATTTGAATGAAACTCGCTATTAGATTGAACATCAACCAGAACCGAAAAACCATTCAATTTTTATTGCATGGAAAAAGACAATTTTAGAGCAAATGGGTGACATTTGGAACGAAATACACTACTCTGTCCAAAATATAGTTCGTCCTCCATCTGTCAAGCTATGAAGTGTCAAATTCCATTGTAGGATGGCAACGATGGCGATGGATTAAAAAACCTCTAAGAAATCAGAAAAAATCCGATTTTTTGTACTATCAAACCGAATCGAATACTCAAAAACAATGAATGACATGTATTCACCGATTTTGTTCAAAACCGAGTTGGCCAACCCGAGTTGTAACTCGGTTTGCTTGAATTCCAACTCGAGTTAACTCGGTTTGAGAAATTTACTAGTTGGCACATCACTTTACAACTAAACCAGATAGCGCCTTCCCGTTTTCATTTTTGTTTCCTTCTGCGCATCGACGTGAGTCGAGAGTTGCGTTAGTAGAGAACGTACTTTACTCTGACAGCCGAAAAAGCAGGTACAATGTGCAAACTTATATACCTACTGTATTTGTTATTCAGCAGTTTGAAAATCAGCTTTAATTAAAAATTTTAAGACAGTAAATAAACCTACAATGATAATTTGCCGGCTAAATTGCCGACTGATTTTCCGACTCGGAAAATCGTGGGGGGGGGGGTGAGACGCCCAAACGTAAGTTAAGAGCGGCTTAATAGTGTTTCGTGAATACCACTCTAAAAATCCACTCGAATCTAATATCTTTAGGATTGCTTTGTTTCAAAAATCTTTTGCCTGCTCTTATATGAAAAAGAATAGCTATTGCCAGTGTCTAATAAAACAAAAAATCTTCGAAATCCTCTCTTTCGTTTTCAGATCCTCTGCCTCCATAAAACATTATAAATAGGTATATGTATATAGTTTATGATTGACAATGGCTAATTCAAAATTTGAAAAAAAAAATTATTCAAAGAATTAAAAACAAAAGAAACTATTGAACCGCATTAAAATACATACAAATGTGACTAACGGTTGGTCACGTGCAAGGTGCAAGTACTCCATACAAGTTAGTTTGCGTGAGATGCCATGTGATAGTCACAAAAAACACATCACACAAACGACGTTGTTCTGCGTAAAACATGGGCTTCAGTTTAACACTTTTTTGTTCAAGGTTGCGGCCAATGCCAATGTGCTAGGAATCGACAGGGTATAAGAAAACAGTTTTTTGAATAAACGAAGGTCATCATTTATTTAGTGTACGTTAATGAGAATGAAAATAATTTTTGGGACACCCTGTTTATTGCTTGATTTAAATTTAAAAAAACGTTCTTTACTTCTCTGCAAATTTTAATAACTTTGCTACAGTACATAAGTAAAATGAAATTAATAAAAAAATGCTTTAAATGAATTGCACGTTAACCTAACATAAGCTTGATATTATATTTTTTAATATTTTTTTTTTATTTTTAAATATGTTGAAAACAGGTGGTTTGAGTTCTAAAAACTTTTTTTTTTCAGATAAAAACTACAGATTAGCTTGTATCATTGCCACACTCAGAACATTGAAAACATTTGTCCAAAATTGTTTTCAGAATTTAAACCTTTAAAAGTATTCGAACGATTTTAAATATTTTTTTCGTAAATACCTAGGTATATTTGAAGACGAAATTGTTTTTATTTTTTGTTGTTTTAGAAAGAATTTTCACAGATTTTCTTCAAAAAATTCATAACAATTATTTAGCATAAGAGCGAGTTCATGATACTATACACTCCGTCTCATTGGACTACCTATACTTACAGTTTATGATAAAACTCAAAGAATTAATTAATTTAAACGGAACTTATAGATTCAATGCTGTGTTGACTTTGAAGCTGGTATTTCATCCTTTCTTAAATCGTGTAAAAAATAATTGTATCTATCAGGTCCTACCAAATTAACTTTTTACTTGAAATAATTTATTGCAATTTATTGCAAGGCAAGTGCAAAAAATGCTCAGTTAAAAATCAATTTTGACAACACGAGAATAGGGAAGTCGAAAAAATGAGGACCCAAAAATATGTCCGTCCTTCTGTCTGTCTAATTGTCCGTCTGTTCGCAAATATTAAGCGAATGTTATGATTTTTTCAAACCTGGTGTTTAGTTTAGGTATACCATGATACAACTATTTACTATAGATATGGCATTGCGCATGATACAATACAAAACGTCAAACTCCATATTATGTGTCCATGACGTAGATGCGCAGAACGAAACAAAAATGAAAATGGAGAGCCGCTATCTGGTTTAGTTGTATCCTGGGTAGGTACTAAAGGGTGTTTTTTTTAAAGGTGTGGTTTTCAAGAAGAAATAAAACGCATAAAATTTAATGTTATGGCCAAAAATTTAACTTTATTATAAAGATAAGGGTTTGCCATCATGTTTTAAAAATGATTTCGGGCAAGTGGCCGCCGCGGCTGGCTCGAATAAATTCCAGCTGAGAGGACAAATTTTCGACCACTTTTTGCAGCAATTGGGGCCGTATGTCAGCAATATCGCGCCAAATATTCTCTTCCAAGGCGTCAATCGGCTCGGACTTATCTGCGTAGACAAGCGATTTTAAATCGCACGATCTTGGACGCCACGTTACAGGCTCACCACGCGACATAATGCCCTCACCAAAAGTTTCCTTCAATAAATTGATTGTTTCGTTGACTGTATGGCATGTAGCGCCGTCTTGTTGCAACCAAAGGTCGTCGGTCGTCCGCATCAACATCCTCCAATTCAGGCACGAAAAAGTCATTAAGCATGGCTCTATAGCGTTCTCCATTGGCGGTAACATTATGGCCGATTTCATTTTTGAAGAAATATGGACGAATTGCATTCAACCAAAAGTGAGCTTCATCGCTAAACACCGTAAAATGGACATAATGTGCGATACGTATTTCGAACAGAACCATGATTTTCAAAATATATTTGCATGATCTGCAAACGTTGTTCAGGAGTAAGTCTATTCATTCTGAAATGGCACCCGTGGGATTTTCGTGAGATAAATATTACCTATTTCTCAATCCATTGTACCAACAAAAAATCTTTTCTATCTTTCTATTCCTTCTAACTATTGCCGTGCACTTTGCATTCAAAATCAAGTGACAGCTGTCAAAAATACCAACTCCGAAAAAAGTATATTGCCAGATTGAAAACCACACGTGAAAAAAACACCCTATATAAAGCGAATGTATCAATTTTTGCAAACCTGCTACTTAACGGGTATAGGTAGGTAACCTACTATTTGGTCAATTTCATTGATTGCTTGCGTAGTCGGTCAATTATGACGACCATAATTATCGCGTAATGCGCTAAAAATGGCTACGAATTACGATTTTTGTAGAAAGTTTTAACAATTATTTAAACGTTTTGTGCGATTGTTAAGCGATTTATTATCGTAAATGGCAAATATTCAACTAATATTATGACACTTTAGATGACATCTGAGTTTGACAGGTGTTGCCAGCGCTAAAAAATAGAAGCCATCTTCTGAACGACCCTGTACCATAAATAATTATTATGCTTGACATTTTTCGATATGGCATTTATAAGACAAGTTGGAACTTAAATATAGTTTTTTTTTTAAATAAATAATAATAGCTTCGATTGAGGTGTCCTTGTCTTCAATTTGTCTGCTGTGGTTTTCAATTACATATATGTTTTAGCCCGGTGAAGAGGGCCGGGGCAAAAACGTGAATCCTCGCAAAAATCTGAATCCCTTCGTCTCGTCGGAAAATGCAACACAGGAAGGATCATTTTTAATAGGGACGAAATCTTCAATGTGATACGGTGAGGTTTCAAAAGTTGGCCTTTATCTTTATTGAGATCAGGTGCACTTGTTGCATTTAACTTGAATCTGCTTTCTTTTAGTATTATATTTTTATTATCCAAGGATCCAAACTTTTTGGATCTCATGTGATTTCATTCCAGTAGACTTTTGTTTTTTTTTTACTTTTTTTTTTTTTGTACGCTGCTCTTACCTTGGTTGTTTGCTGCATTGAAATAAATCCAAGAACAATCTACACCTCAAGTCGAATACACTCGCAATCGTCTATTCAAGACCAAAGTTGCACTTGCAAATACCATTAGGTTGTTGTTCTTATTTCAAAGAAAAAAATGGAGAAAAGTTCTCTTCTAAGGGTCCTTAAAAACTTAATATAAAGGTATGCATACATACAGGAGTTAGATACATAAATACAAAATTGCACAAAGTTAAACAATAGAAACACGATATCAATTCGTTAGGTGAACAATATTCCATAAGTTTTCCAAAGACGCACCATCATAGTATTGCACAAAAGGCTCATTTGAATTTGTTACGCAAACCTTCTTCTAAAGAATTTTTGATTGTTATTTTTTATTTTTTAAGTTTTTTTTTTGTTGCATATTTTAGTGCTTCAAAAGACTGCATACACATCGACAACACACATCAGACAAAAAAAAAAAAACCAGGGCCGAACAAAAAAAAAAAAAATTAACTACAATGCTAGTCCATTTGCGTTCATGTCCTTTTCTATGCCAACTTTTGCCCCCAAAGTGTGTTGCATCCATACGTTATCCGAATGGATACACTTTTAGTTAAAGTGGCATAAGCTCTCAATGCTCTGTGTGTGAAACTCTATTCTTTGCCACACATATTTTTGTTGTTGTTGTTGTCTCTGTTAACTCTACAACTGGCATAGAAAAAAATTAGATAAAGTGCTGTGAAATACAAAAAAAAAAAGAGGAGTTCGCTTCTTTCGCTTGAAAAAGAAGAGCACTCAGGGGACACTTGAAGAAATTAAAATGGAGCTCAAAGTAGGATCAGCAAAATTATGTGTTATGTGTGTTGTCACTTTGTAATTAGTTTTAATGCAAAGTTCCATTGACAATGAAGAGTAAAGAACCATAGAACGGTCTTACAATAAGTTGAATGGTATGGCATAAGGAACAAGCAATATAATTCGCGCTATGTCAAGGGTTCCATTATGCACATTACACAGGCAGGCGGTGGCTGAAGGGGTTATTTCACTCTAACTACTCACATCATTGCGAGAATAGGCGTTAAGTCTTAAGTCTAGTTTTAAGGGGCAAAAAGCTTGCTCAGTCAGAAAAAAAGGAGATAAAAAGGCCAACAGAGACGTTGGAGCAGAAAACAGGTGCTGGATTTACAAAAGAAGTTTTCAAAAGGCGCACTCGGGCCTTCAATTTGCGGTGATTTATCATACGAAGTACAAAAACAACCCGACTAAGAGGCAAACGTCTTTATCTTCCCAGTACCGACATTTTTGTTGAACAGAGTATAGCAGCAGTAAGAATTTCATACGCACATCATTCCTTTTGGATTTAAAAATATGTAATATGCGTTGACACTTAGCGAAACTGGCGACAATACTGACTGCAAATAGACGCTCTCCAACAAATGTTCTGTGTCATTCTGTGCCAAAGGAATGACTTCAGAAGACTTCCCAGCACAGATGCTTCTTGACACTACTTTTCCACCACTGGACGGTTCTATAAGTCAACTGCATGTGCCCGTAAGCCTAAGCAGCGCCACAAGTTTTTCTGTGGCACTTGTCAATCCATCTTGTTTCTTGGGTGATAGCTTGCTCTATACCATCATATTCTGCGATTGGCTGTTGTCCATACCTCCTCAGACCAATACAGACCGCCAACTCGTACTCCTCTTACCTGAAACACCGTCGAAATATTTTTTTCTGTCTGTGAATACGTGTACATTGTACATCTCTGTCTGTGCATTTTGTGATGGCAACCATCCCTGCGTATGCCATTTATGTTGTTGGTGTGTTTGCTGCTCCCATTTAAAAAGCAAGGGAGAGCGTCACACGCTCACAATAAATGGTACAGGGTGGCGCACCAATTGTGCTACAATAAGAAAATCAAACAACTTTTTTTCGATGTATTTAATTTTTTTTATTATTGCATAGAAAATTAAATTTTATTTTAAAAAACTAATTATTTTTAAAGATAATTGACCGTAAATGACCTCAAATGACCTGAAAATAATTAAATACATTGTATATTAAAATGTATTAATTTGGAGTGAAAATTTAATCTTCGCTCGCGTCTGGCACCCTTTTGGCCCCGACCAAAATGTCTGGCAAAATTTACTAATTACCTCTACTGTTATTATACAAAACTTCAGCTTTGCACTAATGACGTTAATGCATCATTTTCTTGGCACCTTTGAGGCTTAGCCACGCCCAAACGCCCCAGCTGGTAGCTGCCAGATGTTGATTTTATTGATTTTCAACTCAAGCTTAACAATATAGATTAAAAATGTTTGTGCACTAATGACGTTTCCAAAACGTTCACCAGCTCTTAGACTATTTGGAGGAGGGAGAAGAGGAATAACCTTTTTAAGGGACGGGCTGGACAAATGCTGTTTTCCATCTACTAGGAATGAGTCCTGAACGATAGGAACAATGGAAACGCTTACGCAGTGGTTTTGCCAGCGATGAAGAACACCTCTTCAGAAGTATAGGGGGTATACCATCCGGGCCGGATTTTCGGATTTGTGTATATCAAGATCTTGAAGAACTCTTGCTACTGTACGAGTGCGGAAAAATAAATGTCCCATAGAAAAATTAACGTTCTCAAGTACAGGAGGGGCTCGTTGATTGCAGGTAACGTAGAACTTACAGCAAAATGACCTGCGAGCATATTCGCCTTCTCTGAAGAGCTGACAATTGGTTTATCGTCGACGATGAGCGTTGGAACTGATGATGACGTTGAGTTCTTGATGTTTTTTTTTACAAATGAACAGAAGTTTTAACTGCCTTTGGGACACTGCAGAATTTTTTGCCGTAACTTTTGGTCATGTACAAATTTCGTTTTGCTGATCACTGACTTGCACGAGTTCCTAAGTTGTTTGTGTTTCTTCTGACTTTCCTCAGTATTGGGTTGGCCTTATAGGATCGGAAGATTACCTCTTTCAACCTGATAGCTTCTTTACACTCTTCGATAAACCAAGGCTTTTCTTTTGGCTTGATACCTTTTGTTCTGTGAGGAACAAAAGTTCTCATTCCAAGAAAAATCACTTCTGTAATCATTTCAGCTACAATGTCATTATCGAGGAAGCATAATGACCAGTTAAAGTTGCGAAAGAAATTATTGAGACCGTCTCAGTTGGCTTTCTCGTATTGCCAAACGGTCCTAGTGGGAATTTTTCTTTAACTGGATGGTTGGAGATCGAGAAATTAGCTGAAATGACACAATGATCCGAGCTGCCAAATGGAGATGTTACTTTAATAGTATATACAATGGGAAACAATTCGGGAAATCGAATCTGACAAAACATATAACTGAAGTAGACATGCTGTTTTTCGTACAAAAATCCAAAGGTCCCAACAAATCGCCTGCTGTTTATCTTATTATCCAAACTTTCGAAATATTCGCTGGCAATGCATTTAGAATAACTCTCACGCTCATCGGCCATCTCTCCTTGAATGCTGATATTTACATATTTTCTAACAGACATACATAGACAGGCGGAAGGTCATCCAACAGTTGCTTTAACTCGTTATAACTTATAAGTTATATTATAACTATCATTTATGACGCCAAAACTTGCGGATATCTCTTATCCTTAATATTCGTATGATTGCATGAGTAGGATTGTACAAGGACTTGCTTTGTGTTTTCAGTAATTAGCTCCTCCACATCATATTGCATCGATAAAAATAAATAACAAAAGAACAAGTAAATTCAGTTACAGAACAACAAAAGCAAAATAAAATTAATAATACAAAAAAAAACTACAAATTGTTATGATGGCGTTCCAAAAAACGAGCTAACCATAAAGAAAAAAAAAAATTGAAATAAATTAATGTAGGATTGTATATGAAGGTAACCAAATTGAAGAGATTTCGAACATGTCCTCGGAGAGAAAGGGGGCAAAAGTTCACAAACACAGGGAAAGGCTTCTGTTGAATTGAAGGAGGTCGGGAAATATAGATGTTAACAATCGAGGACAGTGGCGCGGGTTGTGTACAGGAAAAAATTGTGTTGTGATTTTATATTTGGAGCTACAAATTATGAACATGAAATGGACGACCTCCTGCAGCAGCCATAGGAATTTTTTTTTTAATTTAGGTATTCGGCAAATCGTTTGTTAATAAAATGCACGACTGGGTCGCACGAACTTGCTCTTATGATAAGCAATTATTGCTTAGTGGCTGCATATATGGATTTAAAAAAAAATTTAAATAATTTCGAAAATTCTTTTATTTTTTAAATTAGTTTAAGAGTTTTCTCGGAAAAACAAAGTATGCAATAAAATTTCGAAGCTATACGTAAATCTAGGAAAAAAAAATATTGAAAATCGTTCGACCAGTTTTTTTTTAAAAAGGTTATTTTCGAAAAACTTTTCCAAAAAATATTTTGAAATTTATTTGGGTATGCAAATATATGGCAATCTGTAGTTTACATTTGAAAAAATAATTTTAAAAAAAATCAATATATCCGTTTCCAACATATTTCGAAAACCAAAAAATTTTTTGAAAAAATTATAAAAAATCAAAAAAAAAAGTTTTTGAAAAATTTGAAATGCCATATTAATAAAATTATAAATGACTTCCTGCGGCCAAAATTTTATTGAAATCGAATATATAGTTTACGAGAAAATTTGATTTGAAAATACTGGTTCTATGAGAGGTACCGTTATAAGACAAATTTTGAAAAATATTTTCAAACCAAAAGATAGATTGTCTTACAAAAATAGCATCCTGAAAGTTTTATCAAAATCGTTAGAGCCGTTTTTGAGAAAATCAATTTTTTTCTTCACGATTGTATGGCAGGTGCCGTTATTTTTGGGCCTAGAGCAAAAATAAAAAATACGTTCCGAGGGACGGCCAAATAAATCCTAGATACCAAATTTGAAGCAAATCGGCCCATCCGTTCAGGCTCTAGAAGCGCGAACAGACAGACAGACAGACAGACAGACAGACAGACAGACAGACAGACAGACAGACGGACGGAATTCCCAGACCCACTTTTTTCGACTTCTCCATCATCGTAATGTCATGTGTGATTGTTATCTCGAAATTTTTTTTCTGCACGAATCCATAACTTGCCTTATAGTACCTATAATCGCAAGTAAAAAAGAAGACAAACATCCTTAACACAAGGAGAATATTAACAACTAGTAAAGGTGATATCCTTGGGAGAAAAAAAAAAAACCATAGACATAGTTTATTTTTGTTCTCGAAATGTTTCTGGCCAATTAAAAACGTATGTAGGTGGTACTGTTTCAGTTCGGAGTAATAAAACCTTCAACATGAAAATGTTGACTTTAAAAATAATGTCCTTAATTTAAGGCCATGCAAGTAATTTCCGCTACGGTTTTTTTGTGTGCATGCTTTGCAAAACGCTGCATGGGCACACTATCTATGTCCTGCAAATTGATTTCACATTAACAGGACAAAGGATAATAAAAACATGGACATCGAGGTGATTTCAGGACGTTGCAAAAGATTTATGAGTGAAACTTTTACAAATGATTAAAATAGTTAAGATAAAGACTCACGAGCTGCCCTGGTTATTGCAAGAGTAATCAAAGAACATACATCAAGTTTAAGCAACTTCAACTGATTGCAAAATATTAAGGACAGCCAATATGCCGACAAAGATGAGCCTATATTGTTGTTAATCTGGGTTCAGACCAACTCGAGATATAGTAGGCACTACCATGATAGGCTTTCGAACAAATCACTTGGTACGGATCGAAAGGTCTACAAGCCGGTCATGTTTAAAACAATGGATATGTATATGAAAAGGAAGCTGAAGAGAAGCATTTTAATTAATGTCTGAGTTTTTTTTTAGAGGTATAGCTAAAGGGTGTCCCAAAATTAACGAAAGATTTTAATTTGCTGCCATTAATGCAGTAAAGTGTTGACAACCTGTAAAAGTGGAATGTTGTTTTCGAAGTCGTCTTAAGCTTATCAGTTTAGACTAGTGAATTTACATACCTCTAAAGAAAATAGTCTTGGGCCAACGCGAAATTATACGCTCACCAAACGTTTGCTTCAACAAATCAATTGTAGCAATAACGGTCTCCATTGACAGTAACCCGCTGGCCAACATAGTTTCTAAAGAAGTGAGAAGCAAGGACCAATTATACCACCAGTTCATAAAGCACACCCAATTGTCAATTTTCCTTGATGTAACGTCATCTCAACAACGCCTTGAGGTTGAGGATGATCCCCAAATGCGGCAGTTTTTCTAATTGACGTAGCCGTTCAACCAAAAATGAGCTTTCATAAAATGGACGTAATGCTCGATGCGTTTCTCGAACAGAATCATGTTTTTCGAAATAAATTTGCATGCGTTGTTCAGGCGTCAGTCGATTCATGATGATTTGGAAAACCAAACTAAAGATATATCACATAGATGATGACAAAATGGCTGTCAAGGAAAAAAAGGGCTGCCAAATTAATTTTCTACACATCTAAGAAAACACACTTTACATTTTTGTTAAAGCATATTATGCATCGTTCTAGGAAACCTTAACATTTTGCGGAAATTTTGGTATTTTGTTAATTGTAATACACATAGGGAGAACGCGTTGTTGTACGGTTACAGCGATGCAAGTGTCGTCGTATCACTTGTAAGTAGGGTGATAGGGTTATGTTGTGAGATGTTTTTTATCTAAGTCTGAGGTAAATAAGTCCAAGATTACAATTTACAGATTCTAGTTAATATTCTTATAATTTCTAGCACTTCAATACATAATCTTAACTATTTTGACTGAGATGGCAGCGGACACTAAACTCTCGACTGAGATAGCAGAGGACACTAAACTCTCGAGTCTCGACTGAGATAGCAGCGGACACTTAACTCTCGACCAAGATAGCAGGGGACACTAAACTCTTCGCTGAGATAGCAGCGGACATTATACTCCCGACTGAGATAGCAGCGAACACTAAATTCTCGACTGAGATAGCAGCGGACACTAATTTTTAAACCTTCAAGCCCACGTCAACTTTGGGTTCCAAGTACTGCACTCAAGATTGGTACCCGGTCACTGGCGGCAACCAACTCGCTTTGCACTAACGATTTAACGATTTAAAGATTATTTATTGAACAATATAATATTTACAATTGATTCTTATTCTATTTTACTTATGATACTTAAAAAATATTTGTTGGCACATTAGGGGCCTAACTATATACATTGATAATTTTATAATACATTTAAAAAAAAAAATTGTCATTAATTATACTTATATTAATAGTCAAGTGGGGGTGTCCATCTCGGGTTGTTCAAATCCGGTTGTCCTTGATGTGTTGGTGAATTGGCTACTAGCCACGGTGGTAAGTTGCTTCCTCGTAAAACTGGATAGCCTCGTCGTCGTTGATTCTGATAATTCCTTCGTCCATTAGCGCAGTTATGTCCAGGTATCGTGGTTCAGGATGCCGTTCTTCACTGTTGATTGTGCTCACTAGAGGATTCGGATGGTTGACTAAATTTGTCGCCAACCTTCTAGCCGATTCCGTCATATACTTGTCCAACGGTGTTATCGCTGCTGCCTCGTAGAGTCGTTTGTTGCTTGGGTACTTCTTCCGTCGTTGATCGCTTTGCACTGAATCGAACTGGCTCTTTTATGCATATTTTCAGATGCAAGACAGGGGTAATTATAACACGAACAACAAAAATGTATGTAAAATCCAATCCAATGCAAATCGCAAGTAAATTGTAGCCTACCATTGGTTGTTGTTTGTGTTAAATGGATTATGGTGGCAAAATAGGTTTGGCTGGTATTGTTTGTATGCAATAGAGTGTTGGCCTGTGCAATAGTATATGGCGCGGTCGGGGAGGAGTGAAATCCTCAATTAATGTGCGGTGGTCGGACGGAATTGCTTATTTTGCAATTTAATAATGCGGCGGTAGGGGCGTTTCATTACAATGTATTCTTAAGACTAGCCTGAGGAAGAGGGCCAGAGACAGAACGAAGCCTTGAGGCACGCCAGAATTTATTTTATTAATACTAAACCGTTCAAAACAACGCGAGTTTTTCCGTTCGAAAAGTTATTTCTGGTCCATAGAAAGATCGGAACGTTGAAAACAGAAATAGAAACATATTCAAATGAAAAAAAGCAATCAAGCGCAATAATTTGCATATCTGCAAAACTATGTTAAGATTGGTTCATCTGTTCTTGAGATGATAGTTTATAAGCACAAGCTGATTTGACAAAACAAAAAAAGATTAGCTGCGAAAGTGTGCGTGCTGATATGACAGAAAAAGCTTAACATCTGCGAGTGTGCGGAAACATGGTGTTAAGTGGTTTTAACATTTATTCACATATACACAACGTCAAAAAAAAAAAAAAACAGAAAATGGGTTTTGGAGGGAAAGAAGTACGAAAGATTTCTCGCTCCTTTATGTCGTCTCTCCATAGAATGTTCTTCAGAATTCCAATCGTCCTTTCTCCAAATCTGTTTCTGTTTTGGAAAGTTAGCCGACTAATAGCGTTTAAGGTAGGGTAATGGTAAAGTGGCTGACCGCTAGAGATGTATGACATACTTAGTCCAAACGAGAACCGTTGTTATACCACAAGTTTAAATACTTACACACTTAGGACCAATTAAAGCTTCTTATGAAGCGTATAAGAGAATTAATGTCTAAACCCAACAGTTTCTCAATCTCATTGAAAAAGGATTCCCCTAAAATGAATTTCTTTTCTATATGGGAGGTGGAGAATGGTCTCCTTATCTTCTTCGTTCATAGAACTTCTGCAAAAGTCTTTTGCGAACACGCCAAGTCCTGCAATGAGTCTACCTATGAGACTACCTATACTAGATCTTGAAGAAGCCTTAAGAGATTTTGCTTAGCCTTAGTTTAAAGAATATGGTCTAAGTTTATAATATGGCCCATGGCCCTACCCCAACAACCCTGTCATTACACTTCTATCCTGTCAAAACAGAAGAAGATACTTATGTACGCAATATAATCTGTAGAAGAGTCTTAAATAAGTTTATGCTATTATGAAGTTGGAAGTTCTAGGTAACTACGAATTTTTCAGTCTAAGACCAAGTAGGGGTGTGTCCTGGCACCCATACCTTTCTTCATCATCACCTTCACATACATTTAAAATAAAAGACGTCACATCACCTTCATTGCATTAGGAAATATAAAAGTCTTTCACAATGATGGACTCACTTCTGCAAACTAGGTATACATGAATAATGAATTCATTTTTTTTTTTTTTTTAATAAAAGCGGTCACCACATTTTCTTCTTCCCACAATGCTGCCATGTACAATTAACTAGAAGGCAGTCCATATCCATAGTAAGTCCGTCTCGTGACCATGCCATAATGTTTGTTATATTTTATGCCAAATGGTTGTTACATTTTTCATCGAAATAAAAATCAATACCTACTTCTGGTTAAGTTGTGTTGGACTTACTGAAAGGAGCGCAAAAGGACTGCTATCTAATAATGGAAGAAAGGAAAGCTGCTATCATAGTTTTCTATTTATAAGTACAAAAATAGGTAAGTTCCTATTCGACTTAATTGTTAACGTTTTTATTGTTAAACTGGGTCACACGTTCTTGGTCTCAACAGGTGGTGGTGTTGCTAGCAATAATTATTTTACAATTTGGCGTACTAACCTAGAGGAGTCTATTGGAAATAGCATGTCTGTTGAGTATTCGTATACATTTTCAATCAACTCAAAACTTATGTAAAGGGTGTTTTTTTAAGTATAGCACTTTAAATTGGCAGCACTGTTTTAATTGACAGCCATTTTGTCATCTGCCATGTTATTTTTCTTAAATTTTGTTTGCCTTTTCATCATGACTGACGACGCGACGCCTGAACAACGCATGCAAATTGCGCAGACTTTTTTCGGAAAACGTGGTTCTATAAGAGAAACGCATGGCGTATATTACGTCCATTTTATCGAAGCTCATTTTTGGGAAAATGGATACGTCAGTAAGCAAAACTGCAGCATTTGGAGTTTAGATAGCTGGCTGCGCACAATAGAGAAGCTGCAGCAGTAGCACGTAGCAATGTCAAAGTTAATGTCCAAAAAAGCATACACCAATACAATGTGTAGCACTGAACTCAAACAAAAATCATGTCTGGCATTTTAGTTAGTTGTTGTTTTGCAGCACAGCACGTTCGTGAAGTTGGAGTCGAGTCGACTTGTAATTCAGTTACTGTCTATGCTGCAGCTGCTACTTTACATTGTAGCCGTGCAATACGATTAACGTACATTTAATTTTGACATTGCTACGTGCTACTGCTGCAGCTACACCATTGTGCGCAGCCACTAATCCTCAAGCCGTTGTTGACAGGTGAAAGTTTGGTCTGCTTTATGGGCTGGCAAGGCGTGAGATCCACGAACGGAACGGTTTGTACGAAGACGTGTAGGTACGCAACTGAGCGAATAAAAGAAAAGCTCAGAATTTGGTATTCCAGGGGATCCAGGGGAAGAGTTAAATGGCATGTGTTCTAAATTCTAGACAAACACCTTTAAGTTATTTTCTAAAGCAGAGGTAACTGAAATAATTTCAAAGGTTATCGCTATTATCAGATGTTGTTCAAAAGTGAAGAGTTTTTCATATGGAGAGGTAAACACATCTTTAAAACAATGGTCCGAGTGACCCTTATGAAACGATAATAGGCCAATGTGACCATCATTGTATTTGGATTGTGTTTTGTCTGATGCACAGAAAGGAAAAAATTTAAAACACTTAGGGCACTACCTCTTACATGTTTAGGGGAGAGTGGGGCTATTTACAACAAGGGTAAGGTGTAACAGTTAATAACCAAGGTTTTAAGCATGTATATTTATGTGCAACTATTAGGTACAGAAATATGTATTTATTTTATTGAAACAAGAGTTTTTTTTAAATCATACTGTACGTATACGATTTATGGGTATGATTTGCCGCTTTTTAAAATGCCGATTTAAAAAAATCGATCGTCGACTTTCGAAAAGTCGATTGGCAAAAATACTGACTAACCAAAATGTCGAAAATTGAAAATATTAACTCGCGTGCATGTGAACATCATCCAGTGTCATTGCCGATCAAAAAACTTACATTTTTTATCAGATTAAAAGTCGACATTTTTGTCGACACTTTCAATCGAAATTTTAATGGTCAACATTTTAAACTCTCAACTTTATTTTTTGTCGATCGAACATCATTCAACATTTTGACAGTCGATGAAATTTGCATTTATCCAGTCGACATTTTTTTGTCGATCATTTGTACGCTTCGCTGTTTATAATAAACTTTAAAGTTTTTGTTATAACTTGCTTTGGGCTATGTTTCAAATAGGCTCATAGATAGGGTAAGGGGCCAGTTATAGCTAACATTGAAACGCATCATTAAAACACAAATCAGTGATACGTTTTATATTTTCACTGACAGGTCGATTATAGCAATCATTAAAAAAGTCATCATTGAAAGCAATTTAGTTCACACAAAATGCAACATATTGAGGTTAGATTTGATCATTGAAAGTAAAATTGGTGTATTAAAACACAATAAGAATTGAACATCACATTCAGTGGAACGATTGTGTTCCGTATGCCAGGAACGAAAATCAGCTGTAGATTGAAATCGTTTCCTGTCAGTTAAATAATAAAATTGGATTTTAAGAGAAATCTTAATAAATATAAAATATTTTTTGCAGTAAAAAAATCTTAAATTCATTTATATCTATAGTTTGGTACCGATAAAACACAGTTCTGTTTGTTAAATGGTCTTAAAATCACAAAGAAAAAATGTTCAGGGATGCATTTCAATGACGGCTATAACTGGCCACTAAGTTGAAACAAACCTTTTTTTAACTTAACTGAAATTTGGCTGCAACGTTGACGCGGTATACCTGTGCGATAGTTCAAAAAACGATTTTGACAAAAAGTCAACAAGTTTCGAAATAATCGATCACCATCAAAAAATGTGTAAATGTATATATTCGAATACTTTTTATTAACTTAGTTAAAATTATTACATACTAGCTGATCCGGCGAGCTTCGTTCCGCTTAAATTCATTAATGTATTGAAAATAATAATAATTCCTTCATAAACATTTAGTAAAAAGCTGATATTTAAGAAATACAAACAGACACTTAATTTTTACTTATGTTTATGTTTGTTTTTACTTAAGTCAATTTAACCCATAAATAAGAATTCGAAAAAATTATCAACGGGGTACTTAACAAATTAATTAAATTTGGAACATCAGCTTTCTGCCAGTCATAGTCCCGTCAAAATCGGTCCATAAATTGAGATCGTAGTGCCACCTATAGATGTAATTAAAATAGCCTCAGTTACTCCTTACAACATCAGCTATCCGCCAGTGAAAATCCCGTCACAATCGGTCTAGACTTTTCCGAGATTAACCGGAACAAACAGACAGACAAACATTTTAAAAATTGAGTTTTTGTTATAAGTATACCGTATATACTTTCATACGCATTTAGTAAATAGCTCATATTTTGAAATTACATATACAGACACTTCATTTTTATTTATGTGTATAGATAATAAAACTCACCTCTCCACCCTTTTCATGGGCCACCTTACTCAGTCGATGACACCGATCAATGCCTATTGTACAAATCGATGGATTACATTGCGTCAAATATCGCCCACTGCCACAGCCAACGTCACAAACAACTGAACCGGCATCCAAAGCTCCCAAAAATTGTGCAACTTTCGGTCGAATCGGCCCCGACGGTTCTTCACAATTCTCATACACATCGTGGACATAAGCCAGCTCCAGGGCAGCCGAACGTCCACTTGATTCGTTACTCTTTCGCAGCTCGTTACTACAACTCTTTCTATAGGTCTCCCCCACAGAGGCCTCAAACTTTTTCTTATTCTTCGGCGAAGGAATGTCTTGGTAATATTGATCCCGGGTTGAGGGTATCGCTGCTGCCCCCACAGCTGGTGGTTTGGGACTCGTTACTGGTGTAGTCACCGTCGTCGCAGTCGTCGTCGTTATCGTTGAATTGTTGCATGTCGTTATTGTTATCGATGAAACTGGTGACGACGACGAAGTACATACAGAAGGTGGCGGTGTAGTCGTCGTCGTCGTCATCGAAGTTCGTCGTCGTTGTTGTTGTTGCTGTTGCTGCTGCTGTTTGTCGTTTTGAATTTTCCCATCTGTAAAAATGCCAAGCAAACAAAACAAATCAAGTTAGTTAACAAAATGGAAACGAAACTTTTTCAATAAAAATGTCAAATATTTTTTAACGATAGCAATGAAAAAAGCTCAACGAAACACGCGCAAACTAACGCCCGATAACGGTTGGTTTGATAGGTTGTGCTCTGGTGAGTGGTAGTGGAAGGAAACTGAACCATTTTAGGGTTGTATAATGGAATAATTACCCTCTCAATATTGATGCCTAAAATTCCACCTTAATTTTTCATTGACTGCGTCAGAGAATTTTTATAACACAAATCTTTGTGACAGAAATTAGGTTCAACAAGTTTTTCCCCAAACGCCATTCTTAAATCCATGCGAACGTCAATCAATTAGAATTTCCGGTCGCAAACTAAAGCGTAATAATCATTTTGAAATTTGCAGAGATTACGCATACGTACATACATATATGTATATGAATTTTTCGGCGCGGTGCCTGGAATGTAAACATTTTGTCCTTGCAAGCTTTCTATGTGTAAATGAAAAGAATGACAGTTCGGAGTAAGTACTTACCAACTTATGTCACTGGCGCTTAAAAGGATGACAGTTCAGTGTAAAACCTTACAAGCTTATGTTACTGGCGCATGAAAAGTTTTTAACCAACGAATTTCTGTTTGGCTTTCATGCATTTTTCCAACTGAATAACTCATGCATAACTTGTACATACAAATTGCTTTCTTAATAGTTTCATCAAATCATTCACTGGCGCATGTGAATTAATTCATGAGTAATCCTGAAACAAATTATTAAAGATTTCGTCGGTCGATCGATTGCATCTAAAATAACAAAATATCGTTTCCAGCGAATTTCATGGTATCCCTTTTCTGATTCATAAGAACATTTTGTGAACCATATTGTGTGGTTAACTTCATGTTAGAGTATGAGTAGGGCCTTTATTTGAAGGTGGTGACTGGTGACACATGCTGTAGTTATTTACTATTGTTGGAAATCTTAAAAGATGCGTGTATCGATTTTTACCAACAAAGATGTTTCAATTGGCGTTGGCGGGGAAACTTCCCACAGACACATTCTGGAGACTCTTTGACGACGACGTTTAGAATATATGTCAAGGGTATTTGACCGGATATTCAAATGAATGTGGATGTGGTAGGTACTTATGTGTTGCTGTTTGAAATTAGAAAAAGACAGTCAAGAACAAATATTTTGATGATTCATGTAATGGGAACTGACTTTATGTTGCAAAAATATGGAAATAGGGGAGGTGGAACTCAAGAACAGAACAGCAAAAAAGTTTTGAAACTGCCTTTTTCACAGTCTCCTCGACTTCTGGAAATGAAGAGCTTAGTTATTGGAGATGGATCAAAATTCAAACTTTTATGTGAGACGGTGTTATTGTTTTTCATAAGTTGAATTAATATGCATTTCAAATTATTAGAATCATTAAATTCTTCACGATGAGTAATTCCCTCCTGGACAATGCTGTCATCAAGATCGGAATTTAATGAGGATGTCAGCTTTTTGTATGCTGCGCTTGCAGTTCCACATCCGAAAAAAAAGGTTGTGGTTTTAGGAACGTATTTTAAAAACTATGAGAGTACTGTCTTCAGCAAAACAATTAGGTAAGTGGAATAATTCTTAGGCAAGAGAAATGATAATGAGGACGGGGGACAAAACGGATCCTTGGGGCACACCCATCATTTATTTAATGAAAATTAGATTATAACCTATCGTAAAGAACTCGAATGGAACGGTCCAAAAAGTAATTCCTTATCCACCGAAGAAAGGGTTCGGCGACATAAAATGCACACAGTTTCGTTATAGGAGCAAGCGCAATAGTCACAAATTCTCTAAAACAATTTAAAAGTTAGATCCATTGTCCAGTGAGATATACCATCATAGCACCAGTAGACCTGTACGAAAATCTGATAGATTATCAGAGTTTCCATGACGTTGGGTATAAGGTACGTAAGTGGAATGGGTCGTTGGTTTGAGTTCTGAGAGGGTCATGGATACGTCTTTTTAATAAATGCTGGCCGAACGAATACTGTTTTCCATCGACTCGGAAAGATACATTTAAAAAAGGACAGATGTATAAGCTGAACCAGTGTTTTTGCCAGCGTCGAAACACCTCTTCAGAACTATGGAGGAATACTATCTGGCTCTTGCAACTGAACGAGTGCGAAAGAAGGAGTGCATTCCTGCACCATAGTACAGGATCGGGATCCTTTGTATGTCCCCATCATGAGTCACTTTCTGGACAAGAAAGCTTTGCATTCTAGGCTTGTGTGTTTCAAACTACCTTCTGTGGAACGAAAACATATTTGACGTCACCAAAAATGCCACAAAATGTAAGAAATATTTTTCCCCTCCTGATTTGGCTAGAATCTACATTATATATGACTTGACGCATTTGCGTTTCCTGTAAAAGAGATTTGATTCACTTGAACATCGTAATCTTTCTTGTCTCTTTTTCTTGCTTATTAGCTACTTAAATAAACAATGCTTTAGCGAAATAGCCAGATGCATTTTTGGTCCCAAACGATTTTCCCGTAAAATTTGGAGATCTTTGAATGCCCATCGATCCACATTTTATTTGCCTATTTTGACGTTTCATTCACATGCCTTAATTCGTTGCGAACAACGAACGTCATGTCCGTCTATAACAATTGAACAGTAAGATTTTGAGGTTAGTAGTGAGCGAATAATGTATTCGCTGCAATTTGGATGGTATGTGGAACGTGATACGTGAATAAACTTTGACAGTTCGTAGCAAACACTGTAGTTCAAGTTGAACAGTTTATTTAATGCAATTTTTCTCATTTAAACAATAAAAACTACCTACTTTATTGTACTAACACATTTAAGCTAAGAAATAAACTTTATAAATGATTAAAATAGGTATAAGTAGTTTGTTCGCCAATTCGTCCATTCGTTGGTCGCTCTCATGTGAACCCTCCTTTATTATTGATGACAAGGGTTTGAGTAACGGTGATTATAACAAAAAATTATTTTGTTATCGGGCAGCTATAAGTGAGACCTAAGCATAAGGCCCTCGACAGTCAATCATGCCTGTAATCTGTGTGGTCTTTGATTTTCAGCGGGAATCCAAGGGCTTTCAATTTGCCGCCGATCCTGAATGGCTAGCGGACATTCAAAAGTGATTTACTTTTTTCAGGGCTAGCCACTTAGTCGAAAGAGGCAGTACCTCGAGAAAATTAGAATTAAAATTTAGGGGAACAAGGTACCCTTCGGCAATGTAGTCTTTAGTCACACTTCAACTTCAACCACAACTCCTTGGAAACTATCAAAGGGAGCTTGGAAATAGAGTTTTTTTTTTAAACAATGTCAAAAAGTTCACACCCGTCATTATTAATAAATTTCCTTACCTTTACTTCTCTGATAATTACCACACGTAAAATTGCGTCAAATAACTTTAAGCTTACATCCTTAGCAACGTCCTTAAAAAATGGGATGATAGGTAAAAAAAGTGCAATAGCTATGAACATTTTGTGAAATATGATGTGGGTGCCATACCCGTATATCCTTATTAACATTGCTGTGCAAAAAATACATGATTTTTTTTTATTTTTCCAAACTACTTTCATTGTCTGTATTAACGGCATGGCGGGTAATAAATGTTTGAATAGAGAATTGCTTTCTT
This sequence comes from Platycheirus albimanus, assembly GCA_916050605.2. Taxonomy (NCBI): domain Eukaryota; kingdom Metazoa; phylum Arthropoda; class Insecta; order Diptera; family Syrphidae; genus Platycheirus; species Platycheirus albimanus. Next base: position 269,714,496 of record OU696696.1, on the reverse strand, counting down.
TATCATGATTTAAGCTGCTTTTTTTAAGAAATGATGTTTACTTGTATCAAATTTTATTTATGAACTCTTTTGTTCCCTCACTTGAGCACAATGTTTTACTACAAAACGTTGTAAAGGGTGTTTTTTTCAGAGGTATTTAACTTTAAGTTCGCAGCACTGTTTTCATTGACAGCCAACACGTGATCGGCCAACCATGAATCGACTGACACCTGAACAACGCATGAAAGACAAACGGAAACGAGATTATTATTGATCCCTGTTTTTTAAATGAAATTTTTAAATGACGATTATTTTTGGTTGAATGGCTAAGTCAACAAGCAAAATTACAGCATTTGGAGTTTTGATATTCCTCAAGCCATTGTTGAGACTCCGTTACATCCAGAATAACTGACGATTTTGTGTTTTGCTGGTGGAATGACAATTTATACAACTTATATAAGCTTTATTTTATTTAAAAGTTCTATACCTCTAAAAAGAACATCCTTCACTAATACTTCAAGTCAATAATGTTTTCCTTTTCTCGCGTTAAACTGTTACTTCAAGGATGATGACCCGATTTATTTTAACCGAAATTCCTAATTCAATGTCAACTTTTTCCATTTTGTCGAAATGTATTAAACATCGATACTACTTTAAATTCCGGCAACTGTCACCGTAATCAATATTTATATTTTGACCAACTACTTTTGCACAGCACTGTCCGTAATGTCTTTGTACATTGTCATTGCAGCTTGATAATGAAATTTATTTTGTCGCACATTTCTCCTGTGGGATCCGATTATAACTTTCTATTCCCTCAATCCATATGACGTAGGAAGCCTGTCATGCCCACTCCCACTTATTGTACATCAGCCCACACTTCTCAATTTCGTTTTGCCTCGCAAAGGAACGACATCCCTGGTAGAAGTTGAAAAGTATTTGGTACTTAAAAAAAAAAAAAAAAACAATTCTTTTTGAAATCTTGCAAAAAAAAAAAAGTAACAAAGTCCTTAGAGCCTTTATGCGTTCCAACAAAGTTCGAGTGCGTGCAACGTAGCCATTAATTGAACTTAATGACTTTTTATAACTCCTTTTACCGGACATTTTTGAAAAGCGTTGAATACATTATTTTGCAGCCAATCAAGTGGGAACCATTGTCATAATATTAATGTGATTTGATAATAAATGTAATTCAATCATGAAATAGTTTATAGGAATTTGAATATTCTAACCGCGGTTTTGCTTGGCCAGGATTCATTTGTTGTATTTTTTAAAGTTAAGTGGGACAAATTTTAAAGAGGGGTCAAAGTGCACACACTCAGGTTTACTGATAAAGGATGTAATGTTGGCCATTTTTTTTTTTCTAGAGCTTAAAATAACGTGCAATTAGGCTATAGGCCTCTTTGCTTGTCTTTATACTTTTCAAGAAGCCCCTTATGTGAACAATGTTTGATAGACAGTTTTTCTGACGATGTAAATGAAAGAGTCAAGCTAGTTTCATAAAAACTTTCTGAACAATACCCTTTACATCAACCTATTTTACAAAACCCTCAGAAATCTATTGTTTTTGGAGCGAACAATTATTAATTAATCAGACTAAAGATGTTTCCTACAAAGAAATGAGTGGCTATACTTTAGCTATGCTCTTTTTCCAAAAGACTGAAACCATTTATTAAAGAAGTGGTGCTTTGTGAAAGAAATCTTATAACGGGTGTTTTTTTTAGAGGTAAAGAACTTTAATTTGGCAACACTATTTTAACTGATGGCCATTTTGTCAGCTGTCAAGTGATTTATTTTTAGTTTGGTATGGCATTTCAACATGAATAGACTGACGTCTGAACAATGCTTCTAAATTATTGTGCACATTTATTTTGAAAATAACGGTTCTGTTCGAAATACGTATCCCAAATTTTCATAAGTGAATTTTGTTTAGCGATGAAGCTCATTTTTGGTTGAATGGATACGTCAATAACCAAAACCGCCGTATTTAGAGTGGTGATAATTCTCAAGTGTATGTTGAGACACCTTTTACATCCACAGAAACTAGTTTGCTTTATGGTTTGGTGGAATGATTGGTCCGTTCTTTAAAAACGATGCTGGCCATAGAACGTTACAGTCAATGGTGACCGCTATGGAGCCATGATTACTGACTTTTTCGTTCATCAATTGAACAACCATGATGTGCAGGAGCGCGTTTCGGTCCTGTGAATTAGCCTCTAAGATCGGGCGATTTAACGCCGCTTGACTATGTTCTGTGGGATATGTAAGGTCGCTAGTCCACGCCGATAAATCCGAAACGATTGACCACTTGGAGGGCAAAATTCATAGTGTTATTGCCGATATACAGCCACAAAAAAGATTAGACTACGTCCGAGCCAGTCGTGGGGGGTCATATGTCAGAAATCATATTTAAATTATAATGCGAGATTATCTTTCGAATAAAGTAAATTTCATTTCAATAAAAAAAATCAGCTTTGTTTTATTAAATTTCAAGGTTCTATACCTCTAAAAAAACACCCTTAATAAGGAAGATGTGTGAAACACTACGCACGAATTCGCACGACTATATTTGTCGCATTAACTTTCTCTTGTTATATGAAAACAGATTCATTTGTGTTGCCCCTTAGACATCAAAAACACCATTTAGAAAAAAAAGTACAAGGTGGCACGCGGCAGACGCATGAATTAGAAATGGTTTATGGTTAATACTCCCTTCTTAACGGTCGTAGAGGGCTGAGAAAGATGAGATTCTTAGGAGAAAAGTTCCAATTTTCAGTGTTTTTCGTGAACAAGTCTATTTTTCAAACGCCCGCCCCTCAATGTGGTCTCATGTCCAGGAGCGGCGCGGAGGTCGTCCAGTTCTCAGAGAGGAGTCGTTAAAGAAACTTTTCATTTAAGCCCCTTAAGCTTGTTACACATTTTCACATCAGTTCACTACTTCGACAGAGTGACAGTATGGTGTGCAGTAGCAAGAATGAAAGTGCTTACTTTCTTGAAGGAAATGATAGAGTGGCTGTTGGTATGTTTGCACTTTACGTGTCCATGATCCGGGAGTTTTCTTCCCTGAGTTGGAACTGATAAAGAGTTGGAAGAAGTCTGCTCTCAGCACTCGATGGGACCGACGGACAGGGGCTAAGGCATAGTGGGAAACGCGCTCTCCTTATATGGCTCAATGCTATTTATTTCATCTATGGAATGCCTAAAATCCTCTATAAACAATCCTGCTGCAATGCATGAAATAGCGCACGAAAACTTGAAATATTAAATATAATATGACAATATTTGGGGTGTGGGGGCTATTCATTGTTACTTTTGCAATTCAGTGATACTTTTATCGTATGGAAAAGTTGACCATCCGGAGAATGTTTGTTGAAACTTTTCTATATGGCGGGCTTACGCCTACATCTAGCGTTAGTAATCGTGTAAGTAAAAGTACTCGCCAATGCTTTGATAAGTGTGCAAGTAAATGTTAAATTGCGGTTGATTGTTGAAATTTTGACAACGTTTCATGACGTCATCTGTGCACAACAACAAAGGATTTTTGTGAAACTATTAGAACTTTCCATTGGAGGAAAAGAAGCTACCAGAAATATGCGGAAGTCTTCTGAAACTGTTTCATTGGTAAGCAAATGACACTGACGATTCTGAGAAGCGAATTTTGCTTCTGGATTTGAAATCAGAATCCACTAAAGAAGCACAAATACAAATAAAATATAACTTAAATGTCACCCATAGAATATTCATTGGTTAAAGTCTATTCGCATGCAGCAATGCCGAAAGTGTTGGTAATGTCGACACATGAGATATAGTTTCAAATCAAATTCTGAAAGTTTACGACACAAATTCGTGTCGGAAAGAGATTTTCCGTACAAGTTTTGACAGCTAGCTTAAGACGTCGAAAACTTTTTGACGTTAACGACGTTTCCCTTGGTTTTACGAGGTTCCATGAATACCTACGCCTAATAACAATAAAAATATTTGTTTTCTTCACATTACTCGATTTCGTTATTTCACGAAAAATACCGTTTTAAACTGTACCATATCACTTAAGAATATTTTCTGGTTATTTCTGTATTAATAAAATGGAATTTCAAAGTTCAGAGTGGGAACAGAGCTAAATGCACTCCACGTTGTCAAAATCTGATCTGTCACTTTGCAGCTCATTGAACAACAACAAAACCACCATGAAAAGTGGTCACTCAAGCAGTAATATCCCGGCAGAAATTCCCGTCTTAACATTGTTGTCAAATAAATCGGTCCTTGAGTCCCATCAACAATGGTAGGGCACACGGTCCGTGTAACTGGTCTTTTCAAGGACCCAAAAATTCGTGACATTGTGCTGGACATTGTGTGTGTCTTTGCAAAGACTGCATTTTAAAATGACCATCATCACCATTACACGACATGACGACTTTAGGACAGATAAATACGTCATAATGACGACAGATGGACATTGCAAAGACCATTACAGGGACCGTCTAATGCTAGCCTTAGCCGTATTTCTATTTCCGTTTGTATATGAAATCTATAGTAGTCTGGAGGACAAAATAACCGAATTTCTTGTTTTTGGAGAGAAAATGTATGTGGAAAGATTAAAATATGTGATAATTATCAGCGACATCTATATGCCCACAAACCGCGTTATCTCTTACTCGTTCTCCAGACTACTATCTATAGATTTCATATACAATTATAGTGAAATGTCAAAAATGATGCACAAATTTTTTAAAGTCAAAAAACTATGCGGCTCTAGATTACTTCTCTGATTGCGGCTCAGTGTCATTGTATGTCAAACATTGTATTCGTGGATATTAATTTTTTTGACAGGTCGTGCATCAAAGGCTTCGACTGTAACACCGGCTCTATTGTATACATGCAGTTAGCCGAATTAGGCATCACATTCAAATAGGCAACCAAACTATCCATCACTGCCGATATAGCTGTGGCTATAATTTAGAACTGAAAACTCGGTAATTGGAAGCCGGTATTCCAAGCTTTTATTTATTCAGGATGTATGTCAAATTATTTTTGTATCGTCCAATCTTGTAGGGCTTTCTATATGCTGAGTACACTTGTATAATTTATGTTTACATGTTCACGCAGAATTAAATTAGCACGAACAAAATTCTGTGCAGTATGCGCGGGCCCTAAATCAGTGTTTACCTAGCTCCTGTGCTGACACTTGTTTGCCTAGAAAATCACTCCAGTGCTGCACACCAGCACAAATGTCGATAGTTAAAATGTTTTAATGGTTTCGGCTGTCTCTTTTTATAACCCCGCTTCCTTATAATAAAATTTAAGGTTTAATTTTTGTCAGGTCCTTACTCTGGAATATTCTTTTTGGTAAAATATGTACAAGGTATCCTTATAAGGTTCCTTTGGTATCAAAACCCAGAGGTTACCTAAGATGTCCTTTACAAAAAATGACTAGAAAAGCTTCAGTGGAAATACCGTGACATATAACTAACTAGTATACCAAGACCTAAAGGTATTCGTGACTTTCATATTGCAGTTACTTACGAAAGAAAAAAAAATTGTTTTGCTTCGACACTAATGGCATGAGAATCTATTCGAGTTGTAACCATTACCACTTCCCGTTCCATAAATGTTGAGCTATAACAAAGGACCCATTGACGCACAAAGCGGAGGCACTACTCACCTCCAAAATATCCTTGTTGTGAATATGCTGACGCCTGCAGATTACTCGATGGCAATTGAATCGCCGTTGAAGGCGCAAACTTTCCCGCTAACATCAAATACAAAAGCTTCTATATAAATATCCTTATTTCACGCGAGTGATGATGATGGTTTCACGGTACACACTTTTTCCCGTATTCACCCGTATTTTTGATTGCAATTTTTCACATCACAAACTATTTGTATGCATTGTTTTATATTTAAAAGTAACACTGCACACATGTATCTATATTTTTAAGGCATAGTACGCACTATGCATACAATCAAAGTTTTCAACTAATACGGGCAAACAAAAGGGACGACTGTGGTGGTTCTGGTTGTGTAAAAAAACGATCCAACTTGGAATATGGTTTTTTTTTAAATTATTTAATTAAACTCATTTGAAGATTATTCATCTCACAATTTGTAGGTGCTTCTTTGGAACACGAAAAGTAAAAATTAAAATAATAAAAAAAAAAAAAAAAATAACAAACTAAGATGGCGATTCAACATATACACATAATAATTTTATTTTCTATCTTTTTCACATCGACAATGACCCGAAATTATTTTAAGCTGCGAGAGAAGATAGCAGGATACATCCTTGTCGTATGCAGAGTTTTTTTTCTGCTTGTTTTTATTGTTGTTCCACAATTTGGCCGTTTGGCTAACAGAGATAGATGTATATATCCGAGAGTGTGGAGAAAGTTGAAACTTCAAGGTGGGATAAGGGGGAGGGTTCGATAGTAGTGTGTGGAACGATGAAGGAGAATTTTTTTTTCTTCCTTTTTGATTGAAAATAATTTTTTCACTGAACTTTAGAATTATTTTAAGGACTTTATTTGAGTTTAGGGACTATAAAAAGAGATTCGATTTGTTGCAAACCCGATTCGAAATCGCACACGAAAAAACAGGGGTTTCGTAGGTTTAAATTCAAGTTAAGAAAATGGGTTTTCCTTGCAGCTACTTTTTTTCAAAGAAAACTTTGGCATGCAGTAGACGAACGCGAATGTGGATTTCCATGACTGTTTGCGATGAAAATCCGTTGAGAACTGTGTGAGTACAGGAAAGTTTTTGGTTGAAAAATATTTTTCTACAGTACTATACAACAGTTACAGTGGCCGAGGACGAGGACGAGATAGTGTTTCGTTCATAAAGTTTCTCTGAATTGGGTTAACAAATGAGAGGGTGGTGGATATGAAAGCTCCATATAACCAAAATGGTCTGGAGTGCGATGTTTGTCTGTTGGAGTTAAGGTAGTAACGCAAGTAAAATTTTGACAATTGAAATGTAATGTTCAACAGTTGTTCAACCCATAATCATGAATGAGGTAAAAAAATCTTGATTAACGTGATAAAGTCTACTGCCTGGGCACAATGGAGATGCTGTATCTGTAGGTACATATAATTCATAGGGAAAGTCTAAAATTGATCTTGCCGCTGTAGTAGAAAGCAGATATGTAGTTGAAGTTCAAGTTTCAAGTTAACTCAACTTCAGCTCATGGTACAGCAAGCTACACCATTGTGCCAAGCAGTTGAGAATCAAACCATAATACCAAACCTATAGCTCCTACACCGAATCTGACATTGTGCCCAATCATGGGAGTGGCGCCTTATGCACCTCACTTTTTATACGCCGTAAGCTTTATATTACGAATGCAACAATCTTTAAACAAAGCATAATTAGATACAAATAACATGATCACACAAAGTACAGCACTTCCTTAAAATTATATGACATAGCAGGTGGGACATAATTCTTATTTCATATATAGTATTTCTTACGGATATGTTTTGTGTGTCCCACTTTAGTGGAACATTAAGTAGTCCAAAGTTTGATTATGGTTTTCTTTTTGTGGTATGTTATGTCCCTGTGCCATATACCTTGACTAAAACGCCTTGAAAAGTCTGAATTCATTTCATTTCAAATAAAACCGTTAAAACCAGAATTCTATTGTGTATTTAGATGCATGTAAAGCCAAAAACTATTTATTTTTTTCAAATAAAATTTCCACAATTTGGAAGAGTTGTTCCGGCGTAAAACTATTCATGATAAATGGCCAAATCTTTCCGAACAGAAATTTCATTCTGAAATGTCAAACCATAGACAACAACCATAGAAACCATATGATACAACTAAACAAGAAAGCGCCTTCCAAATCACATTTCGCATCTACGTCACGGACAAGCATGAAGATTTCGCCTTCTCGTTTTGGTCTTCCCATTTTAATTTTTGTTTCGTTCTACGCTCTATACGTTCTTCACATTTACATACTATACATGTATATAGTTTGTCAATGTCGTTGTGCGCTCTACGTCACGAACACGCAATGGAGTTTGACGTTTCTCATTGTATCATGCCTATAATGCCATATCTTTAGTAGTTGTATATTAAAAAACACGCCATATCAAATTAAAGCTTCCGTTGAAAACTTTCTAAAATATGGGAGACACTTTAATTTGACTAGGGGAAAGTGGCCTAAGAAGGCGCACTGCCTTTTTCTCTGGTTTAAGTATGAATAGCCAAAGTCTGAACACATCCTTAATTGTTAAGTTTGTGCGAGAAACCTGATGTGAAATAATTTTTAATAATTTAGTGTTTCGTTAATAAAATCAATTATATTTGTCTTATTATTATATTAAAATTACAATTATTACATATTATATTCATTTATAAATAGGAACAAAATTTTCCTCAGCCCACCCATAAAATCCCCACCTGGGGATATACCCAGCCCACCTACCACTACCAACCAACCTTCCACCATTTTTGACAACTTTTTCATCACCTCCCCTCCACACCAAATTACCACTACCAGCAACAGCCCAATCCACCTGCAGCCACCAACCAACCACCTTCCATTTTTGTCGATTCCCCCCCACAACCAAGCCCCCCCCCACCACCACCATACATCCAACCCATCTACAACCACCAACCAAACATCCACCATTTTTGACAACTTTTTCCTCCCCCCCACCAAATCCAACCAAGTAGCAACCGCCCACCCCACCTGTAACAAACCACATACCAATTTTATCAAAATTCCCCCCCCTACTAACCCTCAAACCCAACCGCCAACTCCCAACCAACTCACCCACCCCCAAAACCCTCCTCAAAAACCACCCCATCCGCAGCAAAACAATCTATACCTACAACCACCAACCAATCACGCACCATTGTTGACAATTCCCCCCCCCCCCCCACCTACACCAAATCCCCCAGTAACCACCCACCCCACCCACAACCATCAATCAACCACCCACCATTTTTGTCAATTTTTTCCTCACCTCTGCCCCCCCCACCCCGGCTCGAACCAAATCCGCCCACTATTAACCACCCACCATATTTGACAATTTTTTCCACCACCCCCCCTCACCAACCATCCAGCCCAACTACAACCGCTAACCAACCACCCACAATTTTTGACAATTCTTTCAATGTGGTTAAAGCTTTAGAAGCATAATTAAGTTTTGTTTATTTTGTATACTAGCTATCTTTGTTCATGCTATTAATTCTTTTTTGTTAAAACTTAAGGAAATTATTGTTGAGTTTATTTTTATTATATAATTATATAATTAACAATATGTTACCCTAAAATTTGTCAATTTTTTTAATATAAAGTAACCTAAATGCTGTTTTACCCAACCTTGGTATGCCATCTTACACACCCCGTTGGGCAAGATTTTGTTCGTGGACTTCTATTCAAAAATGTAAATTGGTGAAGACATGGGACCTTTACTTTGAGCAACTGATAAATAAAATGACAACGTAACTTTTCTTATCATTACCCAAGCTGTAAACATATTTTGCTAAGTTCTAAAGCTGAAAACCAAAAAGTACGTCTTAGGCCACTTTCCATTACTTATACAGGGTGATCGTTATAAGGTGCATCAAATAGCTAGAGTGATTAGGTTGTGTTAAGACAAGAACAAAATCGTATAGGAGTGACCCCCTCCTATACGATTTTGTTCTTGTCTTAACACAACCCCTTTGTTTAGTCAGGAGATGCAATTTTATAACAAATGTAAGTCAATTGTCTTGCATTGGAAAGAAAAATATTAAAAAATAACAATATTTTCTACAATGATATGCCATACTTTTTTGTAAAACCAGAAATCTCTTCTTTCATTGTATTTTTAAATAAAGTTATTTTAGTGAACAGTTTCTGAATAATAAATTTTCAAACTTAAACTTTTGAAAAAAAAAGTTAAAAAAAGGTTCAAACTAATTTTTTCAAAATTTTACGTATATTTAAGTTCTATAAAATGCAATGCTTTTATTAGTTCTTAATCCAACAGTGAAAACCGTATGGCTGAAAGACCTTTTGTTGCTAAGCTATTTAAAACTAACCGAACCTACTTCTTCACAAAAACACGAACAAATTTGCTAAATGATCACTGTGCAATCCGTGTGATGATTGTAATACAGTAGAATCTCAAAAACATGAACGGTTCTAAGTCATGAACAATTCGGCAGGACGGACGCTTTTTTTCCGGGCGACAATCTACCAGAGAGCAGTTTATAAGAAATAGTCTTAATAAGTCTGTTTTTTTTTGTTTAGCCCTTATGAACAACTTTTTTATGAATTTCTGTTTCTGTTCTGTTGTAAGTTTTTTTTTTAATAAATGATTAATAAAATGATTAGTTAATTTGATAGATGCACATTCTTTATGTATATGTTTATGTTTTTCTCAAACTAATGCCCGATGCTTGGAAAGATGAATAATTCAAACAGATGAACTGGGCCTGTTTTATATCTGTTCACCTTTTCGAGATTCTACTGTACTAAGTTTTAATCAGTGCCGAAATAAGGTAATTTTGAAATTTACTAAAAAAGTATTTTCATCTAGGTTTGCGCATTTGGTTTGACATAAAGCTATCTTCCTTCTTTTTCTTTTTTTACAACCTTTTCATTCCTTCTATTTGTTTTGTTTTGTTTACTACTGCCGTTGCCTTGCATTTTGTTTTGTTTACTTTTGCCGTTGCTTTGGTTTTTGTTTCCAAATTGAAATTTTAGAAAATATTTAGTTGCGTTTGATTTGTTTTCACATTATATTTGCAGGCTGAATTTCGTCCAAATAAAAAAAAAAAATTTTTGTATGGGAAACGGAGTCGAATTCGGAACTTTGCTACGGTGCGAATTTATCCGTTTTCCGTAGCACCTTAAAGGCTAGATTTTCCTAATTATTTGTCATAAATTGTCACTTTTCACGAAACACAAACTGTTAAAAATGTGTTTGCAGCCAAAGTTTCAATATTTCATCCAAATTCAACAATGCGATGTTCTATTCAACCTTATCGCTTTCACTGTCATTAAATCAATCAAATCAGGAAACTGAACTTGGCAAATGCTCTCTCAACTCTCCGCATGCGTTATTTTTCAGTGAATATTCACAAACCTTTGGGACTCTCTCCATAATACGTAATTCTTGACGAGCTTGTTCTTAATGAATGAAAAGCTTTGCAGCAAAACCAATACAACCAAAAAAGATAAAAAAAAAAAACACTGTACTATCTCGTTCCCATCAAAACTGAAGCACTGTCGTCATTTGGTCGTACGCGGTTTATTTTGCACAAACCCTTCTTCCTAAAAATAACAAAATACAAGTCGCAATATACAGGACTATCATATAGATGCTTGTGTGTGTCGTCTTATACAACATTTACATATACATACATTCATAACCAGGCCGAAAGTGACACATGACAATTGCCAAAGGATATAAATATGGTTTGAGGCATGAGGCTTGAGGGTGTATGAAAAGTGTCCTATTCGTATTCGTATACTCTTGAATCACATCCCACCCAGTATCCAGTAAGCTATGGGATCTCTCTAGGAGTCTACTATTTTCTTTTATTAGATTTACAAGTTTGTTGTTTTGTAATTTTTTTTTGTTTTTGTTCCTTGTTTAATGATGGCGGCGCCCTTTATACGTCACAAGAGAGTTCCTTCCCACCATTATAGAAAAACATGCGCCCGCATTCACACCCTCTCACAGTGCTATACGCTATAACTACATTCTACAGCAATGACAGCTAAGATCCCAAAAATACTCTGTGAGTCATAATATACAGTTACGAGGACGAGGGGTTTGCAGTGTGCGCTGTGTGAGCAGGCAGCAGGCAGAAGGGCTGTAGGCAATTTTCATTCTTTCGTCATTCGCGAGGATACGGAGTAGAGCATAGTTGTAGGTGGATGTGGATAGTGGATGGATGGCTGGGCCTAGGATGTGGCGGCAACGGAAGCAAGAGGCATTCCAATGGTTGTACTGTGCCATTACAACTACAAAATATACATATATCTATACAATCATAGATAATACGGCTTCCAGTGGTGGTTCTTTCCACTTTGGACGCGAGTGACACTTTATCTATTTCACAGTGGATTAGGTTATGTCAGAATAAAATGGGGTTAGGGAAATGATGCGGAATGACTACTGACTACACTCTTTTGCCAGTTAGGGAAGGTGGGATATCATTTTCCTAGCAAAAAATACCAAGAAAATCCTTTTATTACAGAGCGTAACAAGATGGAAATTCTCTAGAGGATTGATGTGTGTAACTATAACTACCAGCGCACTATTATTATTATTTTTGTTTGAGGAAAAAAATGGTGGGGGAACGAAGAACCCACTTTTGAGTTTTCCTGTTTTTAGATTTGCAGGCTTTTTGACAACTCCCCCTGATGGGGAGATTTATATCTTTTCCTCCAGATTTTGAACTTTTGTTCAAAAATGAAATGGAATTTTTAGAAATGTCAAAACCATCTGAAGTTTTCGTGATGTTCCGAAAAAGAGAACTTGAGGACAATCAGAGGCAAACTGATATAAAGGAGTCTACTCAATGATAGTTCATATCCTTTGGAATAACAAAAATCCAGTTGATGGTTTATTGAAACAAATCACGCATATTTTTAAATAAATGTGCGTTTCAGAATTCAGCATCAACGCCAACCAGCGTCGAAAATTGTAACGCACATGAGTATTGAGGCATGAATTCGTTTCGCTGATGCGTCAGTCCCTTTAACCTCGCTAATCGTCCTTTTTTTCATATTTTATAACTTCAAATAATAATCAATATATATTTAAGTGTTTTTTGTTGTACATCCTTTCCTATTAACAATTCTTTGAAAAATGGAAAGTTAAAAAAAAAAAAAATAAAAAAAAGTGTCTGCTTCCAAGTTCTTCAACTTGGGGGAGGCAGGTTAATATATTTTTTTTTTGTTAACGATACCGCGTCATACTTTTCGGCTATAGGGATGGTCGATTCTTTAAGGTTGTCATTTTGAATACTCACACAATATACTGAATGAAAAGGAGAACCTTCATAAAAAGGCTCATGAATGAAACAGATATGGCGGGATGGCTAAAGCGCAAATAAACAGGAGCAGACACTCTGATTAATTTGGGGAAAATTTTGGCAATCGCTACGTTTGGGATGAATTTATTGAACGAATGAATGGAGATTCTATGGAGTTTATGCTTTAAAGGTCTGAGATAGAAGGTGAATCTTAACTCATTCTGAAATTTTGAATCAATTTATAAGTATCTTTATGTAGATGGATGCGGTAAGAAAAACAAAAAGGATATATTTTTTTATGGTGGCAGATGGAATGCGACGGAACAACGAGATGTGATGTAAAAGTCTATGACGCATTTAAGGAGGACCTTTTTTTTTAGCCGATGGATGGTTTTTTTTTGACGTCACGAAAGGATGGCGTGGGAAAGTAAAAAAGTGTCATTTGACTAGATGAGATGAGACTTTGAATAAGATATGGGGTTTCGATTTGGACACCTGAAACAAGAAAGTGATGCAGCATACTGACAAAAGAACAAATACTAAAAGAAAATACTGCGAGTAATGTTGATTTGCTAAACATATTATAAAGGCTTGATACTAAAGTCTTGAATTAAAAGTAAACATGCATTGCTTATAATGGCTCTTCTTCTCAAAATATGTTCCATTTTTGAAGCCTTTTTCCACTCCAAATAAGGTATGCAGGTGTGCAAAAACTTTGACCTGCATTTAATGTTTGAACTAGGGGAATACGAAGAAACCATTAGGTACCTACCAAACCAGGACTATGAACGACGACGGTGAACCATCAATTCGATATTTTGAATGCTCAAAAACGCACTTGTTTCAGTCGATATGAATATGACAGCTTGTAATACATATTTGGGTGGAAAAGATCTTCTTCTGCGATGTTTTTTTTAACCATTCTGGGCAAACAAATTCTGGTGCAGCTTACACAATTGACTGCTCTAGGTTACTTTTATGGCACGGTGATGGCATTTCCAATTTTTCCGAAAGATCAGCCGGACGAATTTTGTTTGGCTAATCTTGAAAGACACCCCATATAGTCGATAGTTTCGGCCTTACATATGTACAAATGAGCTCGTTCTCAGGGGGTTATGAATACCCTTATCATGATAAAATACAGTTCGAGCGTTCAGTAAAGTTGTTTATAGGGTGCATATTTATTAATTGAAATAACCATAAAATATGGTGAGATAAAAAGAATAGGGTGCTGATGCCGATAACGGATCTGAAAAGTTGAGGGTATTGCCTGCCGTCAACAAAAATTTAGTATATTAGAACGGACACAGAACGGAGCATCATCATTTATTTTTTGAAAATCAGACTGAAAACCGTTCGAACCAACACAAAAGGAACGGTCCGAAATATACCATCGAATCCACCGAGGAAGGGGTTTGTCGCTACCGAATCCAGATATTTTCGATAAGGGGGCCTGGTGCTAGACCCTATTAATTGCTTTTAAAATTTAAAACTCAACAATCTTACTTCCTTTGAAACCATGAAAATATTGGTTCCACTCTTCGGTTAGATTTACTCTCATATCAACATCAGTTGAGCTGTTGCTACTTTAAAATATTTCTTGATCTAATCGCTTATGTGTATTAAGGACGGGTGTTTGGGGGGGGGGGGGGGCATACAACTTTTTTAGTACGCCCTTGGTAAATGCTGTTTTCGATCCATTAGAAAAGATACCCTTATGATAGAGCAGACTGAACGCTTACCCAGTGGTTTCGCCAGTTTTGTTCCATAAAAATATTTACACCCTCGAGTATAGGAGGAGCCACATCACTCTGCGGTAACGCACCTTTACACGAGAGTATCATTTTCAACGAGTGCAGAACCCGATGACTTAACATTTTTGTTCATGCAAAGATTTGGTTGTCAGGTCTTCCTAGTTTGTTTGAACTTATTCTGGATTTTCTCAAAAGGGTTGAGACTTTATGTTTCATACTTTTTGTTCTGTTCGGAACAGATATCCTTTGTAATCCCTTATTCAGAGCTGTAGACCAAGTCACTGCCAAAGAATCATAGTGACCATAAGGTTCCTGAAGAAGGTTGTCTTTGGTTTTCTTTAACAGATGTGTTGGAGCATGAGAGATAAGCTCATATGATGCAATGATCCTAGAATCAAAAATTAATTAATGATGTACCTACTTATACCAGGTACAAGTCTTGGGTGTTTGCGATATGACTTGCAATGTCAGGGATTCTTGTGAGCTCGTCAAAAAGCTGAGTCAAGTTGTTTGATGCACTGAAAATCTCAGCATACCTTTTTCCATGTGTTGTCTGGCCAAAATAGTGAAGTCAGGTAGAATTGTATGCATTGAAATAACCCGGAAGAACGATTTCAGTGTAAGGATAACGGTTAAAAAACTTGGCATCAAATTCGTTAAACGTCGAAATTAGACGTGGGATTTAAACAACGTGAGATTAAAGTCAGTGTCAGACTAAATACGATACCAAAACTGTGAATTTCGATTCAGATATTTTGTGAAGGTTGAGCTTTATAAGAGGTATACGCCTTAAGGGAACTTAAAAACAGAGATGGGAAATGGATATGACTCGGACTTGACACGGTCACAATAACAATACCTGGTTTATTAGGTCAGTCAAACTCCAAGCCATAAAGGCTCAAAAAAAAAAAAAAATCATACGTTATTATAGTTGAATCGATTTAAAATTTCAAATTTCATACCCTATTCCTTTGCATACAATGCCAGGACAAATTATATTAAATTACTTTCAAGGAATCCTTCAAGGGCCATACCATGCACACTATAACTCCCGCCAACACAACATTTCGTCGCCATCAAATCGCCATAAAATTAACTGTTACAAGTATAATGGCGGAAATAGCCATAACCATTTCTCGTGTGATTATGTTGTGTTTCGTTTTTCGCACGCTCTAAAGTCTAAACAATGCACGAAAACAATGACCGCCAGCGCACAACTACAACACCACTCCCATCATATATCACTACTTACCCGTTAATAAGACCATTCACCATAAAGGAGGCCCACACTTGAAATTTCCTCGCTGACATGTGCACGTGGCGTTTATAGTAAAAGCTTTTTCAAAGGATTTTGAAATACGTTTTTGAAACCCAACCGACAAAAAACACCAACACAATTTCTATTTGCCATGAGAATTTATAACTGTTCTAAGAATTTCCCTAAAAAAGGATTTATGTCATCATAGTTTCTGGTATGAGGGGAGAGGGTAGGGACAAACTGTAAAAATAGCTAATCACAAAATCAAAAGTTGCGGGGGGGGGGGGGGCAAAAGCGGCGACATTGGCGCAACGAGTCAAAGAGAACAAAACCTATCCGGTAAATTATATCAGTGCACAGTCTATTGACGTCAGGAAAAATATAATAATTTGTAGTAATTACATCTCCTTGTTCCCTCGATTTCCCTTCTTATGAATCAACCCGACTTCAATTGCGTCCCCCGACCACCCGAACAAATTATTTCGGTTGTGTTTTTTATTTCTTCGTTCCGAGGTTAGAAGGACGTATAAAAGTGACGTCGCGCCGCGCCGCGCCGTGCTATGAGGCACATGTGTGTATTTTATTTACTTAGGCACTTAAATATTGAAGGTGGTGGCATGCAACTGGGAAATCATTTTTATTTTTATGTTTTATAACCCAAGGTACCTACAAGCTTTTTGGGCTGGTTTCCTTTTTTAAAGTATGTGCACGAGTGGGTTGCAACATACACGCACTTGCTCTTGTGACTATAGTTACGTAAATGAGGCTGCTGAATATGCCCAAAATCAAAGGGTAGAAAAAGGAAGTGTTTTCGGTTATAGTTGAATACCTTAAGCTGATAAAATAAAATAAAATTGATAAATAAAAGGGAGAGATTAAGAGAGCAAGTTCCATGAGGGCGTTTTTAATGGGGTGGGGTAGATGTTGGCGGCCATGTTTAGTGACATGTTCTGTGAAATCTGATATAAAAAAAATGTATAAAAAAAAATGTGGGAACAACACATAATTATGTATTATATATAATTCACCACTACTGTCGGAAAAATGTCAGATGTAGTCACCTGTTGAGATGTGTTCAGGAAAACATTCGTGAAAACATTCGTGAAAATAAATCCTTTCCTATCCAAATAAGGCTATAGTTCCACCAACTGAGAACTCTGAGATTTTGTAAGTGGAACAAAAATCGAAAAATGTTTGGATCCGATATCTCACTCAGCTCTTTTGACAGCTGTCATTGCTTGTTATCTGTATTCTGTTGTGGCACGAAAAAGTTGGAAATAAAAAGTGCCGAAATGAAAACATAGTATAAAAACACTATCATTTTTGAATCAGGTAGTTTGGAAATTTGCTAAGAAAGTGTTTTCATCTAGGTTTGTGTATTTTGTTTGACACATCTTCCTTCTTTTTCTTTTTTAATACCTACACGGAGAGAATTTTTAGATCAGATCAAGAAAAATGAGCTGCAAATCACGAAAATCTTATGCAGTTTCTCACCCTAGCTCAGGGTTTTGTAAATTACGACTCCTTGTTCGCAATTTTCAAAATTGAACGAAATGAAGATATTGACACTCAAAAATAGCAAATTGCCACTTTTTTGGGTCAATAATCCGATCCTGAGAAATAAAATATTGCCATCGCGAATCGAAAATTGATCCAAATTTGTATCAATTTTATATTTACTCGATTGTAAATTGCAAAAAGCGAGTCGTAGATTTCCATCTTTTTGTTTTGAATCAAAAATATATTTTTGAAAAAATGAGTGGTAAAGTCGTAAATTGCAACCCCATTTTAATAAATTTGTAACAAATTATATCGCTTTGAGAGAAGCAACGTTTTCTATTTATTGGAAAGCATTTATTATTATTTATTGAAAGATGTAACTTTTACTTACTTGGCTGATTCTAGGAATCGAACTCGAGACCCTCTGCATACCAACCAAGCACACATCTACTAGGCCATGGTGATGCATCCAAGTCGGATATCAAAATTAATAATAAGAAGCAACCTGAATATGAGTAACATTTTAGGGGTGTTTTGAATTAAGATTATGTTTTATTGGCGAGAAAAATATACCTAGTCGTCTTATTTTGGACGTTAAATGTACAATTTTTTGTGATGATCATTTGAGTAAAGGTAAGAAAATGTATATTATGTGTAGTTGAAATTCAACCTTGTACTCCCTATGTACATAATAGAACTACAAAAAGGCATTTATTGGAGACAAGCGATGCCAGGGCCTAATGACTTATATTCTGAACGATTCCTGTATGTGCGTTTATATTCTGGTGGAATATAATTTCCCGCTGAATCCGAATGGCTTACAAAGTTCCACTTTTAATATTAACCAGATTTATTTTTCGAGGATTTTACATTTCCTCAAAAGAGACAGTACAAAAAAAAAAAAAGATAATTATTAGTTCGAGGCAGGGATCGAACTCCGGACCTTCGACGTAGCCGTCAGACACACTTGAGTTGATTTTAACACTCAGTGAATGTAAATCACGAAAAAATTGTAGCAAATCCAGATTGGTAAAAAGTAGAAATGGAATTATTGCCTTGAAGTAGTAAATTGCGACAAAAAGGTTGTAATTTACTTTGAAGGGCACAAGCTTGAATTATAACTTTTAATTGTAAATCTCAACTTAGGAATTGTTGTAATTTGAGATGAATTGAAAGTTGAATTGCCAATTTTTATATCAGTTTCGAATCAAAGCGCCGTGATTTACAAAAAAAACATGTTTTGTAAATTGCAACTGAATATTTCGCAATTGGTGATTTTTCAATTCTCTCCGTGTATTCTTTCCTTCTTCTTGTTTTCTTGCTTTGTTCTATTTACTTTAACTAAACTATACCCATGATATTGGACTTGAATATTAATTTGGAGGTGTCTTTTTTGTTTATCCCCAATCTTCAGTTGGATTTCACTTATGCGTTTTTCTGAGATAATTACGACATCCGATTTAGCCAAGATGTAGCGGATTTCATATATTATGTAAATTACATAGTTTCTGATCAGATCCTCCTTAGAACTCTTTTGTACTCAAGAGACCTTTTTAAATAAGAGAGAAAGAGACAGTTATATGATTCCCGAGGTAAAAAGTTGTATACACCGATAGGCATTCAACTCGTTATAAAAAATGTAAACAAAAAGGTTTGCGGGGACGGAGGCGAGGAAATTTGTCTCTCTCTATAAGTTATTTCTCTCTGGTCAATAGCAAGCGCTACAGAATCACGGACCAATAAGAAACAGACCGCCAACTCAATGTATGGTATGGTCTCTCTTTTTGGCTACAAGCTGAAAATCAGCTGATGTGCCATTTATTCTGAAAGTGGAACGCTCTCAAGTGCTTTTTGAATGGCAGCAGTAAACACCACTAAAGTCATGGCCCCCACCCATAGAATCCGTTGCGTCCGTGCGTCCGGCAAATCAACTGACAGTTCGATTAAATACACGTGTTCTTACGAGAAGTGGTCCATAGACAAAGTATGCGGAAACGCAACGGACAGAAGTAGCCGAACTTTTAACTTTTTCTTCTCCGGCAATCCGTTGACAGCTGGTTGACAGCAATTTTTTTTCGATTTGAAGTGGTTTCGTTTTGGCATTGAAGAAGAGAAATATATTTCTTATTCTAAGGGTTTTGGTTGCAGTTGTAATTATGTAAAGCATAATTTTTTGCAGCATGTTCGAAGTAAAAAAAGGCAAAAATGGAACGTCAACGCATTTATTGGGTCACCCCCAATCCGGCGATCCGGTAAACGTCAACGGATGTGTTGCCGCAACGGATTCTATGGGTCGGGGCCTTAAATGACACACGCAGGGATGGTTGCCATCACAAAATGCACAGACAGAGATGTACACGTATTCACAGACACGAACAAATATTTTGAGGGTGTTTCAGGCAAGACGAGTACGAGTTTGCCTGTATTGGTCTGTTGCTTTGTACTTCTTTTCTATTCAACGCTTTTATGATCTCAGGAATGTCACAAGTCTCCCACTTTTCTGCTTCACACTAGTCATTCGCCTGTGGAGTTCGCCGTGTTCAAAAAGCGTCAGCAAGCCTCTTGCTTTTTGATTGTTTGATTTCTGAACCCAACATAAATCTGATGACGCTGTATTTGCTTGTATACCAGGAGTTTTTAGTCTTGCCTCTCCTCTTCCTTCCTCGCGGTAGTATTGGAACGTTGTATGTGATATTGCCTTTTCGTCTGAGTTCTTTAGGGTCTCTCGAATGTGGAAATACCAGCTGCATCGCTTGGGCTCTATTTTTTGCAAGATGGTATTTTTCAAATGAAGACTTTCCCGGATTTTCGTACTTCTTATTCGATCAAGCTTTTGTTAATTCTGCTGTCGTACAAAGCATCTTCATCTCCTTCTGAGCGTATGTATTTCCTTAAGCTTAGTAGGCATTTTTCGATGATTGAAGAAGTAGAGTTTTCCCGCCAATTCATACACCTCACGATTTCGCGTTGTTTGATGTCGTCATCACAAGTTGCTTCGCCTTAAATGTTTCATTCACACAAATGTCTGAAATAGGCATGAGCGGATCAGAAACGGGTAGCACAAGTATTCAGTATTTTTTTGTATACTTAGGTTTACCCATTTCCCTCCAAAGACCCGCGTTTATGATGGCTTAATCGTCAGCAGGTAGTTTTAGTAAGGCTTTTCACCAAATTTCTCATAGTCTTATACTCTACAAACTTAATGCATTTGCCTTCAAATATACATTTTTGAAATGGATATCCTTTTCCCTGAAAACCAGCTTCTACAGTATGCGCTATAGAAATGCACTCTCTAGCAATTTTCTTGCTACTTCCGGGGTCGCTCAGGGAAGTCATTTTAGGTCCTCTCCTTTTAATTATTTCCATTGACGACATCGAATTGGTTCTCATTAAGCATTCTAATATCTGATTGTATGCCGACGATAAAAAGTTTTTCAAAACAATATCAAAGGCTAACGTTACGATTCTAATAATGATATTTTTTCAGTCTGGGGTAATAAAAATTGTCTGGAATTAAACGAACCTCTCACACGAATGCTGAGGAGTATAAATTCGAATATACATGGTTTTGACTTCAAAATCTCCAAAACCATCCTAATAGAGAACGTCTAAGAAGTTCTGCTTATTCAGCTAATATAAAATTTTCAGTTAAATATTCCTATATGCACTAGGGTGCCTTAATGGGGTAAACATTTTAATGAATCAATACCTTGCCATTATTAAAAGTTTATTTCAGATGTGGCAAGGAAGAAGCTTCACAGTTTGGAAAGCTTTCTTATTCTATTTTCTATTGGGCTGAGAAAAAGCTGTACCTACAATTATTTTGTATCCGTTATAATACTGGAGGCCGTATTAAAATGCTGGTGTCTAGAATAAGGAAAGAAAACGCCTTGATACTGAAACTGATTCCACATCTTAAAACCATTGCTATGCTTAATTCAGGAGCTACTAGCTCCAAAGCTTTGTGCTTTTTATTTTAAATGTAACAAAAGCTCTTTTCTTATGACAAGAAAGATTAGATGCAAAAATCCACTACCAGATGTCGCAGCATTATACAGGAAATTCAGATACATACCTAGATAGTAGTTAAAACCATAAGCAAAGCTACAGTACGTTTTCAACGAACTGTTGGATACCCTATTACCTTTTTACTTGCGATTATAGGTACTATAAGGCAAGTTATGCATTCGTAAAAAAAATTTTTTTTTTTTGGACAATCAAACATAACATTACGATGATAGAGAAGCCTAAAAAAGTGGGTCCGACAATTTTGTCTGTCTGGCTGTCTGTCCGTCCGTCTGTATCGGCACCTACAGCCTGAACGGCTGGACCGATTTGCTTCAAACTTTGTACATAGTTTTATTATGACGTCCTACAGAGGGGAATTAGCATTCTAGCTCCAAAACTAACGGTACCTGCCATATGATTTTTATTGAAAAACTCATTTATCTCAAAAACGGCTCCTACGATTTTGATAAAATTTTCTGAATGGTATTTTTTAAGTAAACTTAATGTTTTGGCTGGAACAGATTTTTCAGGAAAAGTCTTATAACGGTACCTCCCATAGGACCGGTTTTTTTAAATCAGATTTTATCGTAAACCACTTCACGGATTTCGATGAAAATTTTTATACAAAAGCTCTCTTATAAATGAAATAATACAAATTCTTTAATTTTTCAAAAAAAATTTTTTTGAGTTTTTTAAAAAAAAGTTAAATTTTTTTTTTAACTTTTGGTTTTTTCAAAAATGGTTCGTTCAAAATTTTTCAAATTTTTGTTTTCTGATAAGAACTTTAAACCGCTAAATTTTGACATACTCAAAATAAATTTGGAGTATGTTTCCGAAAAGTTTTTTAAAAAAACCGTTTTTTGAAAAAAACGGCTCCAACGATTTTGAAAAAAAAATCCTTAAAATTCAAAAAAGTAGGTACAAGAAATCTTATGGCTTACTTCGTTTTCTCCAAAAAACGATTTCACGTTGATTTTAAATGATTAATAAAATTTCATAAGATTTTTTCATTGCTTTTTTCCAAAATCTCAAGCCCCAAGACCACTGTAACACATTAGAGCAAGTTCGTACGACCCAGTCGTGCACTTTATTTTGTATGTGTATACGTTCGCCTCCCGCAGCCAGCTGCTGTTCCAGTTTCAGAAACGAAATTCTTTTTTGGGAGATAGGAAAAATTCAATAAAATTAATTTTGTGTGGTCGATGTTCAATAACTGCTGGGGCAATAAAAAAAAGGCGTGTGCCACGCCTATAGCTGATCCTTTTTATTGCCAGGGTAATCACTATATATGAGCTCATCATTCAATTTGCAGATCGATTTGAACAAAACAAGACAAAACTAAAATTTTAAGATATTAGATTTTGATTGGAAATAGCGATTATGGATGTATTTAACAATTCCTGAAGCACACTCTGCTACGTAACCAAGGAATACAAACCGGTTCATCTTCTTACTTCGAAACTGCGACCGATGGTTTAAGAACATCAACAAATTTGACGGAAACGCCCCTTAAAAGTAGGCGTGTCTTAAAAGTTTTTAGAAAAAAATTAATGCACTAACTGCGAGCTTTGATCAATAGTCAGTGTAAAACTACAGCTGAATCGAGTAGTTTTTAAACGATCTTACCTGAACAAAGGTATTTTATAAGAATCGCGCCCTTAAAAATGGGCGTATTGAAAAAATTTCTCCACAAATTTTAGACATATATTTTTCATATAACGAACGGAAAAAAGGTTAGAATTGAATACCTATTGTATTGGTGGTACCTTAAATTTTTGAATCTACGTTTTTCATTCTTTAATGAAAAGTGGGCGTTAGCAACGCCCAAAATTCAAAAAAAAAAAATTTCATATACAAGCTTTTTAGTTTCGACTAAGAGACGCACAAATATACCGTTTAATTTCTAAAACAGTTCTTTTATAGTTCCTAGTGAAAAATGGGCGTCAGATACGCCTTAAATCAATATTTTTGGTTTCATACACAAGATGTTTATGCACAAGTAATAGGTACCCACAAAATTTAATGCTTTTCGCTTTAATATAACAATTTATTGTTATTTTATAAAAAAAAACAATTTTGATGGTTTTATATGAAAAGTAGGCGTCAGCCTCACCCAAACCAAAATATTTTTATTTAGTTCTTAGAAGATTTACCTAAAGCTTGCGTGAGCAAAATTTATGCGTTGTGCTTTGATCGTAATTGTATAAAAAACATAATTAAGTTTTGCCAAATATAGGTTGTAGGATAAAAATGGCGACTGTGAGCGTGTTTGTGGGCGGATTTTATCGGTTCAAGAACTTAGCCTTACTCTTAAACCAAAGATTATATATACATATACCAAATTTCAGCTTTCTACGGACGGACTGACGGAAAGACATGGCTTAATCGACTAGGCTTTTGATTCTGACTCAGAATATATATATAATTTTCATTACCTAACGGTATTACTTATCTATGTTACAAGCTCCACGCCAAATTCAATATACCCATTCTATAGAATATACACCCTCAAACAATTATTCGAGTGCCTTACACCGAAGTTGACTCAGCCCTTGAAGACACAGACTTTCACCTTCAGGAAACACGCAGATAAAGAAGACCCCACCTAAGGTGTCACTATACTAATATGTGAAGATCCCTCAGTGGTCTTTGTACTCGGGGACTTATTTCCCTGCACCCCCTCCAATTTGACTACCTTCTGTCAATACAAATTTCATTTTGAGTCTTTTCAATTTACCTAAGAAAACATTATAATTTTAGAAGACTTCAACCAGAACTGCAATTTTTTATCGGCGGCATATATTTTGGGGATTGGGTAAAACTTTCAGAAGTTGGTAGAAAGATCAAAAATAAGCTGTATATCAGAAAAATCTAAATCTTTGAAAGAAGTATGAATGAGAAAACTCGAAGCTCGCAACTTCTGTTATGATCTCACACTAGAGCTTGTTGTAAATAAAGTTGAAAGATATATTTCGAAAACAATTAAAAATAAAAATTTCAGAACAAAAATATTTGTTTTTACTTATCGCTTATAATTTTAAGCGATAAGTACTGATGAATGTAGGTATTCATCATTCAAAATTTTTCTTCTGTTGTAAGTATTAATTTCAGCTGTCCATTTTATTTTGATACTGTTCCAACTCGCTTTGTCTGGAGATATACCAACTTGAAGCCCGAATTCAGTTATAAATTGACCTTTGACCGTGTAAAACAATGGGAAATAATATTTATTTTATGGCTTCATTCGCTTGGCTTTTGAATGTAATTTGTTAGAATTTTTCTTCAATTTTTATGTATAAATATTAAAAGACAATATTTTTCGTTTCCCAAGGTGGTTCTAGCATTAGACGTTCACAATACATCCATTCAGATGAAATTGGAATTTGAGTTAAACATTGAACAACCGTATAAGATAATTCAACTACATGTAGGTAAAAACAGAACTGATCCCAAATATCAGAAATGTTTTGATAATCTTGAAGCTTCGAAAAATAATGTGACTATAATGGTTCAAAAAAATGAAAAAAATATTGTTTGTGTGGAATCAGCTGATAAACTAAGGGATTTTGAAAGGTCTTCATTTCACAAGTTTCATAAAGACCTTGATGAGCGAATGGAGAAATTAATAGACCAATGCAATCTTCTTGAGGATGATTTGGAATTTGTATCATGTTGGAAATATTTGGTAAGTGTATGATTTATTGCTTCCAGTGTTACAAAGTTTTATGGAAAAAAAATCAGATGGATACTTTACGACATATAGCGAAGAATCGCCAAAACTACTGCTACACACCCAATATTCCACAACCAATTTGTCAGATGTAAGCAATATTTTTACTCTACCAGGTCAACTATTCAAAATAAATTCAAGATCAACAGGGGCAAACTGCTTTGGTCACTGAACAGCTTCAAACTATAGATATAAATCTGCGGGACCAGACGGCATAATACCGGCAAAAACTTCAATAGTCTTCGGATATTATATTGTTTTGAAATGTCCACATCCCTCAGTTATGATGGGGAGAAGTGATAAAGTTGTGTCCATTCTATAAGCAGGTAGGAAAGCTTCCAAAAACCCGAAAAACTGAACTTTTCCACTTTACAAAGAAAAACGAAGTTCTAATCCTCCTTCAATGGACAACTTATGAAGCTGGAAATTCAACATACCTACAAGAAAGAGTAAGGAAAGCTACAGTAGCTCTCTGCTCTTGCAAAAAAGATATTGGCAATTGAAAAGGTCGAGCGACCCGCGAAGTGCATTGGGTATTACACAGCGGTTGTAAGACCAAATCAATTGGGGTCGTTTGGTTGACTATCTTTGACACCACTTTAAAAATTTCGATAAGTTGAGTAAAGTTCTTAGCGCTCGACATATAATTTAATCAAGCCATATAATTTAATCAAGCCCCCCCCCCCCCTCCCTTTAATATTTGCAGTAAGGAGACTTCTGCTTGTTCAGCAACTCGTCTAATGGCGATCTCAAAGTGGAAGAAAAGTGATTATACGGAAACGCTAACTTACTGAATACTTTCAATACCTACCACACAAGGCAACATGGACTTATAGACTTCTTCAACCCTCTACTATATTATTTATGACAGAAAGTTCCAAACAAGCATGATACCTTCTAGATTACTTTGCGAGGAAAATGTCTTTTGGAAGATGAACAAAACAAGATTTCAAAATGATGAGTGGTGTTTACTTTAACAGGATAAATCTAAGTGTCTCCTTCTCGCAGGACTTCATAATTTTCTCGGATAGCCGGAATGTGCTGAAATCCTTGAAGCCATCTCCGCTTACTCACTCTCGAGTGTCTATCATCTTTCAAAGAGATAACGGTGGAAATAGTTAAACTTTCAACTAGGTTGGGTGCCATTGAATAGAGATATGTTTATTCCAGGGAACTGCAAAGCAGAGCTAGAGACGCCACGAGACTTGGCGTACTCACAAACAACTTTTGCAGAAGCTGTAGAGAGTAACACTCAAACTTGTAGTGTGGTTCTCTTCTGGACTAAGTGTGCCAGGTTATACCATTCTAGCTGACAGCCCCCTTAATTTATTCTAACCTAATCTATAAGTTGTTCCTCATTCTCGTTCGGTTCTGAGATTCTCAAATCATGCTTTCCATGGGCTACTTGAACATCTTATCTCACATCGCATACACTAAGGGCCAGTTGTACAAACGTGGTTCATCCTCGGATCAAAATTTAAACATAAGCGAGAGCTACAGTACGTTTTCAACGAACTGTTGGATACCCTATTCCCTTCGCATCCCGCAGCCAGCCGCTGTTCCAGTTTCAGAAACAAAATTCTTCTTTAGCAAGCAGGAAAAAATTCAATAAAATAAATTTTGTTAGGCCGATGTACAATAAATGCTGGCACAATAAAAAAAAGGCGTGTGCCACGCCTATAGCTGACACTTTTTATTGCCAGAGTAATCACTATATGAGCTCATTATTCAATTTTAAGCTTGCAGATTGATTTGAACAAAACAAAGACAAAACTGAAATTTTAAGATATTAGATTTTGATTGGAAATAGCGATTATGGGTGTTTTTAACAATTCTTGAACTACACTCTGCTACGTAACCAAGAAATACAAATCTAAGTGTTCATCTTCATACTTCAAAACTGCGACCGATAATTAAAAAACATCAAAAAATTAATGCATATTAAGACTTTTTACGGTAACGCCTCTTAAAAGTGGGCGTGTAATAACAAATTGAAGCACAAATAAAAATTATTTATACAAAAATCGTTTATCATGCCCTCCAATAAATTATAAACATTGTCTTTCATGAATCACAATATTAATTTTTATATTTTTTTTTTTGCAGAAAACTCAAAACTCAAAATCTGTGGATGAGTTGAAACAAAAAGCCAACAAATTTTTAAACGAATTTAAAAATATTGAAAAAGAAGAGGAAAATTGCTTCCGGAAAAGCATCAATGATGTCATATGGTACGGCTTATATGCTTTGCTAGATTTCGAAAATTGTTTTGTTTTTAAAAATCCTTTGCGGTGTTCTGATAAGATTCAGGAAGCGTGGGCAACTCTGCCGACTTGTGAAGAAGGCATACATGATTTTACAAGCAAATGTTTAAGAAATGGTGTCTTACTTCAAGCACCAATCATAAGTTGTGAGGTCACTATTTGAATCTATTTAACCGAGAAATTTTGAGGATATTTGCTTCTTTTAACGAATTTTAATCAAGATAAGACGTTGTTACATGATGGCCAAAGGGCGCAGAAGTATTTTGAAGGTTGTTTTTTTTTTTTTTTTTTTTTTGAGATATAGAACAATAAAATTAAACAAAACACAGATAATTGTATTAATTGCCATAAAATTGACTATTTGAAAGATTATTCTTTGTAATTTTTATTTGAATATTAATTCTGGCATTTCTTATCTTGAGGTCCAGTTTGCGATGACTTTGAAGCATTTGGGGTTGTATATCGGAAAGACGTACCTTAATTGTCTCTGGCTTAGCGACTTCACAAACCCTCACAAAAAAAAGTCTATCGGCAGGGCCGTCGAGAGGAATTCCGGGCCCGGGACGGACAAATCCCGTTTTTTGTTAGCAAGTGTCCATTATCTGATCATTCCCACGGGTTTCGTCCAGTTGAAACAGGGGATGTAAAGAAAATAATTCGGCATACGAGTAGATCGGTTCGAATCCACATCTAGAAGTTATCAATCAAGCTCTGCAATCAGTGCGTTATTGCCAACCGCATGCTTGTAAGTTTTCATTTCAACTTTTGCATTCTTTTTTTTACATTCAAAATATTATCACAATATTGCCTTTAGAGTTGGTTTGTATTCGACGAAATATTTCCTTATTGAATACGAGCTTTCCTAGATTTTTGAGCAGCAAAACTACTCATATTTACCTCGAAATTCAATTACTTTGCCAAAGGTGCTTCTATGCATAGTGTAGCAAGTCCCGAAACACGATCTTGCTATGAGCACGAGCGATGAGAATTGTTTACTCTGGCAAGGACGCTAAAGGAACGTTCGGCACTAGCTACGGTGACAGATATGGTGCAAAACACACGCAGAGCAACACACACATTTGGGAAAATCATTTCCAAGTTCTGGGAAAAAATTGCATTCAGCAAACTCTATGGTGGAAGTTCTGCTTCGAAATTGGCTTCATAAATGTGTTTCAGATGAATTAATTCTTCCTCCTATTCTTGAGATACATGCGATTTGTACTTTTGAATAAAGCTTGTAGCAGAAATTCGAATCTCAGTTTCGTCCATTGTTGAAAACTGCCATAAAAGTGAAAAGGTTGAATTCAAAATTTTCATGGCATCGAACCGACGAGAAATTCCAGATATAATAGAATCAACTATGGCGTAAAAGGTGTTTCTTTTGAAGTTTGTTCCTTCGTCTGTATCAGTTTGTTCTTCACCTTGACTTTCTCCGAAATGTCTCTTTAATTGTCTTTTTCGGGTCGATGTGAACGATTCTGAAATATCTCCCAATCCAGCCGCAACTTCTTTGCAAAGATGCAAATCGGAGATCAAACTATCGAGGTTTCAAATTTCAACTTCAATAGTGATATCGCTGGCTTGAAGAATGATGCTTCTTTCATTTATAGCGCTCAGAACCTTGCACCAGATTGAAGACATCAGGACACATTCAAATTTGTGCATATATTTTAATACGTCATGTTCATCTCTTCTATAGCTTCAGCAGTTAAAGTGAGATCACTAAATCCTTCTAGTGATTTTCTTAGTTTATTGAGATGATTTGCAAATGGTTTCACTGCTTCAATTCTAGCTGACCATCTTGTGTCGGATAGTTTGTGAAGGAATCCGGGCACATTTTCCTTAAGATTTTGCCAACCTTGTGCACTGCTGCTTAACAAGTTGAAACACTTTTGAACAACTCCGAAAATGTGATTACCGCAGTACAACATTCCGCGGAATCTACATGTTTTTAACTCACTTCATCAATACTGTATTTTATATTTTAACACCTAGTTAGGTTTTCTACACAGGAATATTCAATATTAACTTCGAAGTCTTAAAGTCAAATCAGCTATATTTTATAGAGATTTGCAAATAACGGTCCTAGCGAAAACCCTTTCTCGATAAGAACAAATAATTTCTAAGTAACAAACAGAAATTAAATAGATATGAAGAAAAATCCGAATAAAAAAAAATATATATTTTGTGTTTTTCGAAATTCCGGGCCCCTTATTAAGACTGAGGCTGATACAAAATTTCAAAATTTACTTTAAATTACAAAATAGTTTGTGCTCACTAATATATAAAAGCTATGCGATTTTCCATTATTTTCTTTAAATAGCCGGAGTCGGTCGATTTGTCTCTAGATATTTAAAAAAAAAACATGTCAACATTAGTCAGGGGCCCAAATCCGCAAGCGTGAGTTTTTCTTAAAAGATAACGCTCACATAGGGAGCCGATTTTGAAAACGTGATTGATTTTTCAAGTTTCCGAGCCGCTAGAAAATCACGAGAATATATATTGCGGATCAGGGCCCCAAGATGCATGAAAAATCTATATCAAATAAAAAAAATTACAAACAAAAATTACAATTCAACTTTTTGTTTCAAATTTCGGGCCCCTTGAAAATCACGGGAATGGTTGATGAGGAACTGGGCCCCAGTTGGTATGAAAAATCTATATGAAAAAATTACGATTACACGTATGGCTTCAAATTTCCGGGCCTCTTAAAAATCCCGGGCCCGGGGGGATTCCCCCCTTACCACCCCCCTCTCGACGGCCCTGTCTATCGGTGTAACATCGCACAATCTTGAAGGCCAACTCACTGGTTCAAATCTAACAAAATAATTGTGGCACGTGCTATGTGATAAAATGTGATATGTTATATATGGTGGAACCACAGCTCCAGCATATCAAGGTGATTCAATTCATGAACAAAGATGTCATTGATCATGGATCTATTATATTTATATTCTCTATTGACTTTCATAAGTGGATGGACACAGCATGATATGGCGGGTTGGCCCATTCAAGCCATCATATATATGCTGCGCTCTATACAGCATCAATAGCTTCTTCAATATCTGCGAACTTTACGATGACGTCTCAGATATTAAGTATTATCATTAAGAGTGAAGGCCTAACCATAATACGCGAAAGAAAAGGGAAGCAAGTGTCAAACATAAGCGAGAGCTTATAGTACGTTTTCAACGAACTGTTGGATACCCTATTCCCCATATTTTTGTATGTGTAATGTGTATGCGTCTGCCTCCCGCAAACAGCCGATGTTTCAGAAACAAAATTCTTCTTTAGCAGACAGAAAAAAATTCAATAACAGTAATTTTGTGCGGTGTGATGTTCAATTAGTGCTGGCGCAATAAAAAAAAGACGTGCGCCACGCCCAAAGTTAAAACGTTCTATTGCTAAGGCAATTGTTATGAGCTCAGTGACATTCAATTTTATTCTTGCAGATCGATTTGAACAAAACAAGACAAAACTTAAATTTTTAAAAATAAGATTTGGAATGGAAATAGCGATTATGGGTGTTTTTAACAATTCTTGGACCACACTCTGCTAGGTAACCAAGGAATATAAATCCAAGTGTTTACCTGTTTACTTCAAAACTGCGGCCGAAAGTTAAAAAACGCTAAAAAATTAATGAATTATACAACTTTTGACGGAAACGCCCCTTAAAAGTGGGCGTGTCTTAAAAATTTTAAGCACCAACTGAGCTTTGATCAGTATTTAGGCATATGTGTAAAACTACAGCTGAATCGAGTAGTTTTTAAACAATCTTACCTGAACAAAGGTGTTTTATCAAAATCACGCCTTTAAAAGTGGGCGTATTGAAAAAAATTTGCACAAGAAAATGTACAGATATATTTCTCAGATAACGAACGGAAGGAAAAAGGTTTAAATTAAATATTGGAAGTGCCTTAAATTTTTGAGACTATGTTTTTCGTTCTTTCATGAAAAGTGGGCGTAAACCACGCCTTAAATTCAAAAATTTCTTTTAATACACAAACCTTTTAGTTTCTATTAAGAGACGCAAAATTTTGGCTTGCGGATTCATTATAAATACCGTTTATTTACAAAAAAAATTTTTTTATAGTTTCTAATGAAAAGTGGGCGTCAGCCACGCCCAAAATCAAATTTTTTGATTTCATACACAAGATATTTATGTGCAAGTAATATCCACAAAATTTAATGTTTTTCGCATTAATATAACAATTGTTATTTTATAAAAACAGTATTGATGGTTTTGTATGAAAAATGGGCGTCAGCCACGCCCAAACTGAAATATTTTTATTTAATTGGAAGAAGGTTTACCTAAAGCTTGCGTGTGAAAAATTTTAGCGTAATGCTTTTATCGTAACTGTACAAAAAACCTAATTTAATTTTACCAAATTGAGGTTGTTCAACAAAAATGGCGATTGTGGGCGTGTTTGTGGGCGGATTATACTTTTTCAAGAACTTAGCCTTACACTTGAACCAAAGATTATATATACCAAATTCCAGCTTTCTAGCTTAAAAATTGCGACCTCTAGAGAGTATACATACGGATGGACGGACGGACATGGCTAAATCGACTAGGCTTTTGATTCTGAGTCAGAATATATATACTTTTCCATACCTAACGGTATTATTTCTCTGTATGTTACAAACTCCTTACCAAATACAATATACCCATTCTATGGAATAGGGTATAAAAAAAAAATAGAATAAAAGTGTGTTCCCTAAGTTTACGATTTGAACTAAAACCACCATTGCACTTCTGCAAACTTGTATGTGTTCTTTGTAGTGTAGTGTGCAAGGCTAAAGTCCTGCGATTTTTTCATTTTATTTGGCATCCTTCCATATTCGATTGTGTTTCAAAACTTAAATCCTACTAAAGGGTGTTTTTTTAGACGTGTGGTTTTCAATAAGAAATAAAACGCATTTAATTTAATGTTATGGCCAAGAATTTAGCTTATTATAAAGATAAGGGCTTGCCATTATGTTTTAAAAATGATTTCGGGCAAGTGACCGCCGCGGCTGGCTCGAATAAATTCCAGCCGAGAGGCAAAATTTTCGATTACTTTTTGCAGCAATTGGGGCCGTTTGTCAGCAATAACGCGCCAAATATTCTCTTTCAAGGCGTCAATCGCCTCGGGCTTATCTGCGTAGACAAGAGACTTCTTATAACCCCACAAAAAATAGTCCAGCGGTGTTAATGTGTTAAATCGAACGATCTTGGAGGCCACGTCATAGGTCCACGAACGCGAGATAATGCGCGCACCAAAAGTTTCCTTCAATAAATTGATTGTTTCGTTGGCTTTATGGTATGTAGCGCCGTCTTGTTGGAACAAAAATTCGTCCAAATCAACATCCTCCAACTCAGACACGAAAAAGTCATTAAGCATGGCTCTTTAGCGTTCCTTATTGACTGTAACATTATGACCGGCTTCATTTTTGAAGAAATATGGACCAATGATTCCATCAATCCACAAAGCCCCACCCAACAGTCAGTTATTGTGGATGTAACGGTGTCTCAACATACACTTTAGGATTATGATCACTCCAAATGCGACAGTTTTGCTTATTGACGTATCCATTCAACCAAAAGTGAGCTTCATCGCTGAACAAAATTTTCTTGTGAAAATCGAAAATCGTTTCTCGAGTATAACCATGCTTTTCAAAATAAATTTGCACGATTTGCAATCGTTGCTCAGGAGTAAGTCTATTCATTATGAAATGGCAAACCAAAGTGAGCATAAATCAAGTGACAGCAGCTGTTAAAAAGACCAACTCCGAAAAAAAGTATTGCCAGATTGAAAACCACACGTCTAAGAAAACGCCCTTTACATGTGGTATAGAAAACATAGTTAAACATATTTTCTTCATTCATCGTATCCAGTACTTTAAGGACAAAATGCTTGTTGAAGTTTTTTAAAATTTATTTAGGCCCGGCCTCAACAAGTACCTTTTAAATAACGCCTTTGGGTTTCCATTCTTAAGCCGAATGTACCTCATCTGTGTGGACGCTCTTAGTAATTTCCCATTTGTTGTTCAAATGAGTTCAACGACAACCGAAGCAACTATAAAAGCTCTTCAAAATATATTTGCCATTGAAGGCTTGCCAGAAACAATTGTCTCGGGTAATGGCACACAATTTTCTTCTTTCGCTTTTGAAGCATTTTGTAGTAAATGGGGGTATTTCTCACGTCAAAACAGCGCCATTTCACCCATCCTCAAATGGTGAAGCCGAGAGGATGGTGCGAACCTTCAAAACCTCACTGAAAAAACAAATTTCTGATGGTGTAGATGAAAAAGGCTTTATTAATGTTTTCATCTACTTACAGATCAATGCCAAATGCTTCAGGTAAATCACCATCCGAGCTTTTGCATGGTCGACCAATGCGCTCCCCGCTTTCTCAATTAAGGCCATTTTATTCAGTGCCGCCACAACCCGAAGTCCCAGCAAAGTTTCATCCAGAACAACAAGTAGTATTTATTCGAAATTATGGCCGTGGTGCAAATTGGATATCTGGCGTGGTCATAACCAGGATTGGGAAGAAGATGTATCAGGTACAAACTAATAAGGGAATTGCACGTAGACATCAGAACCAAATGCGTGGTGTATTGTCTTCAAAGGAATTCGACATCGGTCGACGTCTTTCTGACAAGTTAGAAGCAAGCTGTTCCCCGCAGCTACCCAGCTGTTCACCGCAGCCACTATCCACATCCAGATCGGTGTCTTTTGAACCGACATCGATGCAAAACGAAACGGAGTTGAGAAGATCAGCTAGAACACGTAAACCGGTAGCTAGATTCCAGTCAACTTCAAATATTAGAATCCGAAGAAGACGCGCTAAAGTTAAAGAAGGGAGGAGTGTAGAGAATCAGCTGGACTCACTGTACTTACAGATTCTTACGCACATCATATAATTCATCTTGCATGCATACTTTCTACCATTAGTATAATTAAATATTAGAATACAAAGCCGGTTGCGTTTCATTTAAGTCACAAAAGTTCAGTAATGAATGAGTAACGATTTTAATAAAATTTACGGTTTATTAATTTAGTTTTTGATTCGAATGGCCTTTACGGAAAACATATTTTAACGGCTTTTTCCCAAATGCCATAAGTTGGTAACTCAAACTTGGCGTGTCATGTTTTTTCAGAGTTTCTGATGAAATGACAAATTTTTATTTTTTGATATGGTTTGTGGCCACCGGATCTTTAAGACGCAATGCAGGCAACAACAGTTAAACAAAAAAAACAGTAGTTTACATGAGATGTTGGAGTTTTCTTAATTCTGTTGTCCAGGTTTGTCCCACATTACATTATTTTTGTCATTTTTGAGATGATCCTTAAATCATCCGCTATCCCATTTCTTTAAGGGTACCAGTGCCGTTTTTTTTAAACAGATGTCACCGGCATATTCCCATTATCTTTACATGTGAAATGGATTCCATCGAATACCACATGTCTCTCATTTTCACTCATCGTGGCAGTCATAACATCATAAATCGCAAATATAAGAATTAAGTCGGTGATACTTGATAGAACATCATCAAGAGACCTCCATATAACATCACGATTAACTCGATAAAAAGCCTTCTCGAAATCGACGAATATGTGGCGCCTCTTGACCGTAAACTCTGGACTTTATCCTCTGGAGAAAATACAGACAAAATGGTGATACCACGCCAGTGCACAGAAAGGCACCTTCCACCTGGACACAAAAAGACTACCGTTAGAATAAAGAACATGGTGGTTGGTACTAATTTGTTCACCTACAGGGTTCTCAGAAATTTTATACAGAGCCCTTACGTTTTCTTTTCTTGCAACCTTTGCAGTCTCCTAACCTCCAGTTTGTCCACTTTGTGGATTGTGGTCAATGTGTTCCATCATTTAGGTTGGATCACGGATTAAAATAATAGCTATTCGCAAGTAAATCTTGTATCTTTAATTCTATTTCTTTCTTAGAGCCAATATGTTAATCATAATTCTCTTATTCAAATGAAAAGAAACTTAATCTGCCTGGAAAATTGCACCAGCTATTTGTAAGCATAGTGAATTAAAAGTTAATTGGCTCCAAATCACCCCTAAGCGACCATCCAACACCCAATTCGTCTGGATTCTACATCTTTTTCTATCAACCGTGAATCGTGTTTTATGTTACACACTTCGTAACTGATTTATTATAAAAAAGATACTTCAAACTTGCCACAAAAAAAAAAAAAATTAAAACCTGCCCAGAAGCTGTCGAGCACACATCTCCTTTATTGAGTCTTCAAGATCGCCACGAGTGGATTGGCTTCATTTGCGTTACATCAACAGTAGAAACAGTAGCCCAAACCTATAAGAGATCCATTAAGCCCAATGGGGCGTGTATACGTCTGACATCTGACTCTGTGGACAATTATTATCCATCGTTGCCCACCACATAATTACATGTCATTTTCAATCAAAGTGGCGCAAGTCAGACAGACAACATAATAGTGGCAGAGTATTTTGTATGAGCCAGAAAGGCTAATTGGGAGCAAGTATCACGATGCTGTACCCAATGGGCGGACCACACCATGCATCAGACCTCAGACGATCTGATGAGAAAGTTAGTGTCCCAAAAGATTGGGGTCTTGAATCCGAAGTAGGATGAATACTTTCATGTCAATAAAAATAAATCTCTTAACCGATTTCCAAATGCAGTTATTAAAGGGAGATCTTTTGAACAAAAGATGGCAACGCCTTTATCCATATTAAGGCTAGTGCACACTTCACTGGAATTTTCCAATAAAATAAATAATTTTTTTGACACGTAAAAATGAATCATATATTTCACGATATCGCTGTGACATTGAAAAAACTTCACAATCGATTTTGTGGACATTTTGTTGTCTTCCTCATTTTGATTCAGATTCCAGGTCGGCTTAACAAAAAAGAAGCTATGCCTCTGCCACTGAGACTGCCTATAATTAAGACTTCAAAGTGTGAACACGCAGAATAAAAGAACGTGAATCAAGTTTTGACAATAATCACGATGTCTCGATATTTCAACTTACACGTCGCGTCGCGTCGTCTTACATTATGCATTCAAGAGGCGCGCAACGTATACTACAATCCGCAATCCCGCCGCAAGTTGGATCGGATTAAATCGCAGAGATGGAGGTAAGTTTATTAGGAAGTATTCTTCCATTCTTCGATCGTTTTGATTTGAGTCATTAAATGTTTTATTGTTGTTGGGACTATTATGGCCTAAAGCAAATAAACATTCTTACTTATGTATATAGTACCTACATGTGGAGGGGAGGGATTAATATAATATGAAATGAATAATTATTTAACAACAAAAATATACAAACTCTTTTTTTTATTTTTTTAGCCAAATGACCTTGGGGTTCGTGTATACGCTACGCACGTTTCGAATCCGCATTGTGGTTCTCAAAATTATTATGAGGGGTGTCGGTATTTAATTCTTTCCGGCAATACGACAGTTTGTTCTAGACATTTGACTTTTATTGAATCAAATAAAATTTTTAGTCGACAGTTTAATTCTTTTTGAAAAAGAAAAAATTTGTTCGGCGCGGTCGTGGCGGGAAAGTTTACAATTTGCTGATTTTTTAATAATTTTGTAAAAAAAAAAGAAATGGAAAAATACGATTTTGAGATATTTGAGCGTTTGGATGAGATACTCATTACAGATGAACAATTTGCTGATCTTGTTAGATTTGTCCATAAGACATCGGTTATAGCTAAGTTTGTGTGTATGATACTTTGTGGTAATTACTAACGAAAGTGATAGTGGTATGTAAAAGTTTGATTATTGGTTGAAAGCGTAATCAGGCCATTATGATACAAAAATTAAGTGATACAAAATTTAATACAAAAAATAAGTGAAAAGAGTAAGCCGGCTGTTGGTCTAAGTTCGGAGATCCAATGTTAAGGTCATGTCAAATTTACAAAAGGATAAGCTTGTCCGCGTCTATAAATTGTAAGAATTAAATAAAAGTGTTATTAGGAAATTAGTTAATGGAAGTAACGTTATCTACCACGATCCTAGTATTATAATAACAATCAGTAACTAAAGTGCATGTGGATCGTTTTATTAAAATCAGCCTTGAAGTTACAAAAATAAATCGATTTTTAAGTTTTATATGTCATAGTTGCATGCAAGTGACTATGGTTTTAAGGTTACATGAAAGTGTAAAATCACACCTAATTCCGTAACAGTTTTACCGGCGCAATGCCACCTGTGAATTTATGTGTGTATAATCCGCCGCCATTAATTTTTTTTAACAGTACTCATCTTCAATAATGCTCTTAATGTTAGCTCTCTCAAGATAGCTTATCTCTCAAATTTTTCACTTCCAGAAAGTGTTATGACTGACTTCTCCGGTACTTGATCGCCTGAACGATTCTATGAGACCAATTATCTTTCGGACTATTGCAAGAGCTTTAAAAGATCTTGACTTGCATAAATCGTATTTCCACTGTTGTTCTGAAGCGGTGTTCTCCCAGACTGGAGAGACCACAGTGTTAACTTTTACATCTATACGATCATACAGAACGATCACATACTTGATGTTGCCGTAAAATATTTGGATTTCCTCCGGCGATGTAAGAAATTTTTATCTCTGCTTCTGATCTAGTTTGATAATTACTAAACATACATGTATCCGACCAATATTAGAATATAACTCCCATATCTAGAGTGGTTTTCCTGAAACTCACTTTACTTGAGCCTTTTAATTTCAAATTCGAGCGAACTATCAAACAAGGAGGTTTGTTCTTTAGCCAAACAACACGAATGAGGAATGGACTGCTATATTTTCCATCTCATTGTAATATTCAGAAATTTAAAACCAATATGTGTGTGTATCTTCTCTTGCACTCCTCCTCTTTTCCTGAAGATAAAACTAAACAGAAGATGAAGCTAAAAGAGGAGGGGGGAAAACTGCAAATTTTTCGACCATGCTTCGGTTTTCCCCAAATAACTTTTTGTCCTTACGTTCTACTGCAAAAACATAAGTGACTTTTTCGTATTGAGCGTTAATTTCCTGGAATTTTGATAACACAAAAATTGTTGTAAGTAGTATGTCTATTTTGTTACCAAGATATGGCGCTTCGAAAAACATTCCATTTTTCAAATGGATATACAAAATGCAAACAAAAAGTTTTGAAAAATGGCCTCTTTTTCGAAGCGGCATATCTTGGTAACAAATAGACATACAACAATCCCCTCCTCTCTTAGCACAGGGCCCTTGAGGTCAAAAACTTAGCAAAATGTTAGTTTACTATCCCCGTATAAAATCCTCAAGTTTCATTAAGTTGTGTTTCTGACCTGTTGACTGGACTAAAGTGTCATTCTGCTTATTTGATGAAAAAATGTAAAGTAACAAAATGGGCACAAAAGAAATTTAAGCGAAACAATAGATTGCTAATTAAGAATACGCTAAAAATATGACAGCGTAAATTCAAAGATCTAATAAAAAAATGTCCGAAATGCTATGCTCAAATTTGATTCTTTTCCCAGAAAATTCCATTAACAATTCTCGGGCTGAAGCTACATTAGATGTGTATCTCATCTCTGAAGCAGAGCTTATATTTCAAAATGAAACAAAAGTCAGACAAAGCAGACGATTTTCAAATTCATAAAATATTAAGTTGATCATAATTTATTGATCATTCACGACCAATAATTAATATCTGCAGGGCATCAAGGTTAATTATTCATAATTTTAATTTGAAAAGAATTGTCTTCAAAGCACGTTTTTGAAAAGAATTGTCTTCAAAGCACGTTTCTAATAATCTTATTAAAACATCTACTCATGAGTTCTTATTTGTATATTAGCATATTCCAAAACTTAAGTCCTTAAACTTATTCTAAAAATATATCGAGACTTCTTTTTTTAATTTTTAAACTATTTAAAGATTGTTTTTATAATGGTGCACACAAAATTAAACTCTTGTTGGAGTGTGCAGATTGAAGAAAAATTGAAGGGCTTCACTAGTCGAAAACTGGTTCGCGTGTTCTTGGCGCCTATTTTGTGTAATGTTAAACAAGAAATAAATAGGTATTGAAGTGTCTGTTTGTAATGTCGAAATTAAAGCTTTTTTTTCTTAAACAAAAAGTATATAATTTTTAAGATTATTGTCTGCCTATTTGTTCCAACTAATGTCCGAAACAGCTGGACGTGAATTTAATAATAATAATAATAATTTTTAACTATATGCCTGTAAGACCCAAGGTCTTTTGAATGCAAACTGCACGGCAATAGTTAGAAGGAATAGAAAGATAGGCAAATTGGCTGAAGTTAATATTCCCATGGAACAGAATTTTGTATTTTGGCAACTTCACGTTTGGTGCGCTAGTAATCCAATAGCTCCAATAAGCAGAAATAAAGTGCTTTAGGAACTTCTCACTAGATGACATACCGTTCGTTCCACATCTCAATATTACTATAGAAATATAGCCTTTTTTATTTATGTAAGATCTCTCCGGTGGATAGGGTGGTTTTATTTTCAAAAATCTTATTTATAGACCCATTTGGCACAAATTCGGAGGTAGCACCTATGTATATATACTCGTATATTAAGCGTTTGTAAAATGAGGTTTGTAAACTTGTAAACAGGTTTGAGATTGTTCATGAATAGGAATACCAATGTTATTTAAAACTTATTTTCAATTTCAATTCAATTTTGAAATTTTTCTTATGCCGAAGTTTTCAGATTTCAGATAAGAAAAATTGTATACATGTATAGAAAAGCTCTCCTGATGTATAGGTATGTAATGTATGTCAGGGGGGGCGGTTAGTTGTTATACATATACATATAGTTAAATTAACTTTTTCTATTAGATGATGCTATGGCTAAGAGGCCAGTTAAAGCGATCAGAAAAACCAAACCGAAAAAAAATTTGAAATGAAAAAGAATTTAAAACAAACTATTTAAAACACAAATGCTACACTGAATGATGGCAACCAACCAACTCAGAAAATATGTTTTGCAAATATAAATTTAAATTGAAGTGAAAATACTGCAAAATGCTTAGGTTTCCTAAAGCGATGTAAGAAATATTTTTCCACTTCTGATCTGGCTATAATCTACGCCCCGAGTTTGAGTGCAATTCTTCATCGTCACCCTCGAGCCTTACTTCGGACGTAATGTGAAGTATGGAGATTTTTTTTTACCCGCACTGAAAGAATGTGTAATGCTGTACCTCGTGCATGCTGTAATTTCCCTCTCCTATTAAAATGCACATAGGGAAAAGGGAAGGGCTTGGCTACTTTCGACAATGGGGTGCTTTCGCATTCCTTAATTCCAGAAATTCTATTTCTCATAAAAGAAATGTTTTTATGATTAACTGCTGGAACTGAATAGAAAAACGCAGCAGGAACCGCAGGCGCAACCGTATCGCATGCCGTACGTACCTAATTAGAAATGCCCACAATGGAGTCGTATACGTACTCCACCTTTTTTTACAATTTCCACTGAAAAACTTACATATATATGCATATAATAAATGATAAAACATATATCGCATCATGTAAAGTCTTTTTTATACATTTGTACCCTGACTTAATTTCTAAAAAGATTTATTAGCACGTTGCTCTTTTTTTTGTATGGGATGTCAAAAATACGCACGTATTTATTAAAAGTTGGCCAACTCGTCCGTCGCCGTTTGCGGCTGCGTTTGCGGATCCGTCTCGTTGTGTTCCCAACATTGAATTCGTGTGTATTCAATATATTAACATGCAATACGGATACGGAAACGGATGCGTTTGCGGATCCGGCTCCGGCTCCATTGTGTTCCACCAGTAATACTACAATGCTGCA
The DNA here is from genome assembly GCA_916050605.2 of Platycheirus albimanus. Classification (NCBI taxonomy): domain Eukaryota; kingdom Metazoa; phylum Arthropoda; class Insecta; order Diptera; family Syrphidae; genus Platycheirus; species Platycheirus albimanus. The sequence goes on along the minus strand of OU696696.1, from coordinate 269,673,224 downwards.
TGTTTGGATGTTTGCATCACACGCGAATCGGAACAGTTCTTGTTCAACTTTTGTGGTGGTTAGACCTGTTTTTGTGTAAAGGTTTATAAGTTCGTTTTGGGAAGCTTACGAATGGTCGACAAAAAAATGTCGACTGAATATTTATACAAATACGACTGTCAAAATGTCGACTGATGTTTGATCGACAAAAAAAAGTTGACAGTTTTAAATCCAGGCTATGAAAATGTCGACTGAAAAAGTGTCGGTAATAATGTCGACTTTCATCCTGATAAAAAATAAAGTTCTTTGGATTGCATTGACAGTTAAAAATTTTAAATTGTTTTTAAATCATAGTACCTAGTAGGAGTGCAACACTGTCGATCTTTTTCGAGTCGATATTTTCAAAATCGACTTTATATAGTCGACATTTTGATCAGACGGTATTTTTAGCAATCGAATTTTCGAAAGTCGACAATATGACAATCCACCCGTTCGCTTGTGTACGAGGCAAGTGATTTTTCGCTATTTTGTTTAAGGCTTCTTGGCAACTCACTGTTAAATGATTGTTCTTTATTTATATGTAAGATTTAAAGTTTTCATAATTATTATTTCAAATGCCTACCTACTTTAATTACTTTCAAAACTTAAAACAAATTTGATTTGATTTCTTATTTCCTGACCGCGTTTCTTTTTGTTTAGAATTTCTATAATGTTTAAACTATATGCCTGTAAGACCTAAGGCCTTTCAATTGCAAACTACACGGCATTAGTTAGAAGGAATAGAAAGATGGAAAGAATGTTTGATGGTACAGTGGATTGAGAATAAGGTGATATTTATCTCACGAAAATCCCACGAGTGGTGTCCAGTTGAAGCTGGGGGGAATATTGAAAAATTGCTGCCCAAGCAAACACATCCTTTGTAGCATTGCCACTTTTCAATAGGAAATGATGCATATTTGTAGAGTAATAATTTAAGTTTCATATAAAATCCAAGAAATTTTTAAATGTTTATTTAGGAAGAAGTTATTTGCAATATTCAGAAAAAGTGTCAAATCTGCCCCACCCTACCCTACATGTAAAACTTATGTGCATCTGTATCTCCTTGTATCTGCTATAGCTGTAGGTATAGGTATAACCTTCCTGAACGCTGGCACTGTGCTAGTTCCTGGTTTTAGCGATTTGTTAGGTTGGCTGTGAGTTAATAATAGGGACACATTGTGCTAAAACTTACTTTGACAGCATTTTTCGTGGTTTAATTTTCTTAACCCTTAACTATAGTGGTGGGTCCAGGGGACCCACGTCTACTCTTTTAAAAGTAAATAAAAACCGTTGCGATCGCCGCAGCTGGCTGTGTTTTTAAGTACCTTTCCGCAGTAGTCCGAAGTGTTTGAAGAGGGAAGAACGCGTTTCGCTCGTCTGTCATACGGTAAGTTGCAGGGACTACCTGGGTCCCATGGACCCACCACTATATTTACGTAACTTTTTTTTTCTCGGTGACTAATTTATTTTCGTTTTTTTATTTTAGATATTTGTGGCCTGTAAGTGATTTTTGTGTTGTGTTGTGTTTTTTTGTTGAGTTGTATTTTGTATAAAAAGAAAAATGTTGGAAGAGTGGATGAATGACGATTTAGCCAGCGATGAAGACAGTGGGGGAAATATACGATCTCATTCAGACAATGATTTTTCGGACAGTGACGACGAGTTCATTATAAACAGTGACCATGAGTCTAACTCAGGATTATCTGACAGCGAGGCCGAAAACCAATACGTAGCAGAAGGTAATAGCAGTGGATATTTCTATGGAAAAAATAAATTCAAATGGGCAAAAACACCACCTGCAAGAAACTCTCGTGCTAGGAGCCACAACATAATACGATTACCTTGCACGACTTCGCGCTCAAGACCTATTGAACCATTCGATCCAAAACAAGCATTCCAAAAAATATTTGATGAAGATATCAAAATACAGATACTCACTTGGACAAATGTGAAGTTAGCAAATTTTAGAACAAAATACGAGCCTAGGAACCGACCTGAAATAAGCGAATGCACTTCACAAGAGCTTGACGCTTTTTTGGCCTTATTACTTTACTCAGCCGTTTTCAAGTCCAACCATGAAGCTATTTTATCACTTTTTGCGACCGATGGGACAGGGCGAGATAGATAGATAGATAGATAGATTCTTTATTTCATATTAGGGTTTTACAATATTACTTAAGACTAAGGACATGGCAATACTGCCGTCTGCCTGAGAGTACGTTTCATAATAAAAAATGAAAAGAAAAAAATATATACAAAGATCAATGTAGAAAATAATAAATAGGTTAATTTAATAATGAAAAAAAATAAGTACAAAAATAACTTTTAAAATAATAAGCTGTAAAATTGAAAATGAAGCAATTTTCAATTTTTGAAAGTTAATATTTTATAAACAATTTTAAAGTGATTTGAAACACAAAAAAGATCAATAAAGAAAAAAAGATTCTATTTAGAATGCATATAAACATTTTCCAATTTTTAAGTGATTTGAAACACAAAATTAATAAACAGTTTTTGAATAATTAAAAGGTTGAATAATTGAGCTTCACATAATCAGAAGTTACAAGAAACAGTTTCGATAATTAAGAGCTTGTTCACAAAACCCATACAGAGTTGTCCACCCTGCCAATCCGTTCAAAATTCCTATCAATTGTGTTCTGGAGAGGACGCTTTGATGGAAGTGAAATCTTCTGATTTCCTGCAAAATTGGGCACACAGCAATGAAGTGAAAAACATCATCGCGCTCGAATCTGTTACAAAAATTACACAAGATTGGTAAGTCTGAACGATGAGGGACATAATTTAAGCTAAGAATTTCCACTCTTGCTCGAAAAATGGTGCTTATAACTTTCACAGGGAGTTCCATTTTAAAATAATTATTAGCTTGAAGTCGATGATTTAATTCATTGTATATAAGCCTTGTTGATGATGCCGCCGCGCGACTTAGATGTTGAACGTATATTTGTTCATCAACCTTTGCTATTACTTTAGCAAATATCTCACTCCAGTTATCTAAATTGGATTCAGTAAGATCAAACCCGAGGCCATGAGAGGTTGCTAGATCGCTCCATTCTTTGAACGGTGTTGAATTTGTACGCAGTAGGTAAGCCATAATCGATTTGTGAAGACTTAAACCAGGTTTTTGAAAAGTCTTTATCAAGAAATCAGAATTTACTTTGAGGTTTCTAATGTAAATTGGGGTAATACCTGACTCGACATGGATAGCATGTGTTGGGGTGGAATTCGGTAATCGAAATAAACGTTTGAAGAAGAACCTTTGAATCGATTCGAAATCCTCGAAATACTTATAACCGAAAGCTTGGACTCCATAACACAAACAAGAATTGATAGTAGCTTCAAACACACGGTATTTGGACCCTAAGTCTATATTTTGGTTTGCAAAGAGGTTTGGCCACATCACGTTAAGGGCAATTTTGGCTTCCTTACACTTTTCCTGTACATGTTTTGCAAAGCTAATGTTTGAAGAGATCAGCACACCCAAATACTTGAATTCTTGTACTACCTCTATACGTTCACCATTCAAAAGCCAGTTTTCTTCTCTTGACCTCTTACATTTCCGAGCTTCAAACACCATAATTTTTGTTTTCATAGCGTTTATTTTCAAATCCCAGGTGTTGCAGTACCTCTGAAGCTTATTTACAGGGCGAGATATATTTCGAATGTGCATGTCTTCAATTCGATTTTACGTTCTATTAGTATGTCTTCGTTTTGACAATCCCGAAGAAAGAAGTGAAAAGAAAAAAACTGATCCAGGGTGCATTGTAACAGACCTAATTAATATTTTCAATAGGAATTCTCAAGCTAACTATTCTATTGGTGCTAATGATGAAATATTGGTTGCTTTTCGAGGTAGTTGTAAATTTAAAATGTATATCCCTAGTAAGCCCAACAAATATGGATTAAAGATGCAATGTCTTGCGGATTCGAAGACGCACTATGTGCTCAATACATACCTATACTGTGGTAAAAATACAGACGGCCTTACTTTGACTGATGAAGAAAGAAGGTATCCAATACCAACGCAAGCGTGTCTTCGATTATGTCAACCAATTCTTAACTCTAATCGAAACATAACAACAGACAACTGGTACACATCTATGGAGATTATAAACGTAATGAAATCTAAAGGTCTAACTCTCGTTGGGACTTTGAAAAAAATAAAAAGGAAATTCCAAAAGAGTTCTTACCGCAAAAAGACAGGCCAGTTGGATCATCGCTCTTTGGATTCACAAAAGAAACTACAATTGTAAGTAACGTTCCAAAAAAAAAAACAAATCTGTTATTCTTATTTCATCCATGCACCATGATAACACCATTGATGAGTCGGCTAACAAGCCAGATATTATAATGCATTGTAATGACACCAAAGGTGGTGTTGACACTGTGGACCAAATGTGCTCAGTCTACTCAAGTAGTCGCAGAACACGCCGTTGGCCGATGTCTGTTCTGTATAGGCTATTAGACAAGAGTGCTCTAAATGCTTACATTATCCAGCAGTCATGAAAAGGCCCCAAAGATGACAAGGATGTTTTTCTTAAAAGGACTAGCACAAATGTTGTGTGAGCCGCACATGAAGGAGAGATACTACAACCTAAGGCTACCAGTACAATTAAGGACGAACATTGGAGCAGTTCTCAAAATTGAACACGCTGAAGCAAGTAATGCCGAAAACTTAACATTAGAACGGAATAAAAGAAAAAGATGCTTTTTGTGTCCACCCAATAAAAGAGCGAAGACGATACACTTGTGTGCAAGGTGCACGCAACCTATTTGCCTCAAATGTTCCAAACAAATATGCAAATTTTGCATTTAAAATATATGTCACTTTGGCCGATGTCAAAATTTCGTGTGTTAATGTTTTTAAGTTTTTTGTTTTTTAATACTTAAGAGTATTATTTTATGTTAAAGAATAATGTTTTGTTAAGGTTTTTGTGATTGTTTTTTTTTTTTAATATTCTCATTTTAAAAATTACATATTTTTAAACTTAGATTTTTAAGACTGAATTTTAAAGTGCAGATTTTATTTTGAAAACATATGTTCCTATTTTTTTGTTTTTTTTTTTAACTACCTTTGAAATTGTTTTTTTTTTAATGTTAAATAAAAAAAAATATAAAAAAATTAAATTTAGTATTTTATTTTATCATTTCAAAACACCTGGGTCCACTGGACCCACCACTATAGATACGTCACTAAATTTCACCATTATAGTTAAGGGTTTTAAATTAACGTATTTATCAAACAGTTCTAAATAAGGACTGGGAGGTTGTCAAATCCTATAATCCGGGTTCTCGGAGGTCTACTTGTAGGATGGTCTGACTAAAAAATTCAATTCTCAAGTTAAATGCGCTGTCCTATTAATTCCTTTAAGCCAAAGGCTTATCATCTTTACAATGGTAATTGTTGTTCCTCATCTTCATGCAACAGGATTTGGTTTAATTTTGTTGTCAAAAAAATCAATTTTGTTCATTCATCTAATTTTTAGTTCTTTTTTTTTTTAATTGTCTGAATTATGAAATTTTCAGCCAGCCCTTCATTTGTTCTTTTTCATTTGTTTCCCCTTATCCTCCTACTCTTTCGTGTTAAGTTTTCAAACCCCTAGTAATAACTCTTGTTTGTAAAAACTAATTGCTATCGTTGTTTGCGTGTTATTGCAGATTTCGTTTACTTTGTCGCATTTATAAAATGTCCACAAAAGTGAACAACTTGGAAGCATACATTTCCAACATTGAAAGCCTACTTACAACCATATTAAGTCAATAAAATAAAACACTTGCAAGTTCGCTCTCTCTACTTTATAGTTGTTGCTATGTCTACTTTGTTGGCGTTGTGTCCATTGTTCCACTTATTGAAATCTCATTATGCCATTTTCAATCTTTTAGAACAACTTGCACAGAGAGAAAGATACAAATAATATATATACTTACTCACCAACCAGACTACACACCTACCAAAAAGTATGTCAACAGTTCAAAATCCTTAAAACTTCTATCTGTCTTTATACATACTTATGTACATCTCATGACGGAAGAAAGATATTGTATCTAACAAATACAGTCCAGTTGACAAAAAAAAAAAGAAAAAGAAAATTCATAAATATAACAAAAATCACAGAACTGGATATGACGGGTCCCATGCAGACTTCTTTACCAAGTCGAGAAATGAATAGTTCCGAAACACAGTCTGCCTCCACATTTATGGTATCTGACAAAACCTTCCCCAATGTCTACTTGCTGTTTCTTGGCTTTCCCTCCCTACTGTTGTAGTTCCTAGTATACAGTTAGGAATCCAATTGAAATTTCTAAGACTTCCACATGAGAAAACAAAGCCGGAGTTGACATTTTCCATTACACTTTTCCTTTCGATTTTTTTGTTCTCTTGACTTTTGTTGCAACAAAAACTGACCCAAGCAGCCCGCCCACCATAGACATCCCTTCTATCCCTTTAGCAGTCGTAATTGGGGAAAGTTTTTTTCTGCTGCTTTTGTTGTGGATTTTCATTACTTATTCCATTTTTCATGTTCCTCGAGTGTTTTACACACAATTTTCCATGTTGACCATGCATTATGGACAACATGGACGATGGACAACAAAAAAAAAATCAGTTCAACTCGTTAAGGGTTCTCGAGTGTGTGTCGAGTGGAATCGGAAGAACCGTATGTGTCCGTTATTGTGTTTGTGATCCTTTCAAACTTCCGGAAAGAATCTTTAACTTCCGGTTATCTTGGCATTTTTCTAACGAACTAAAAAAAATACTAAAATTGATTTCGAGAAGGGTTTCTTGTTGCGTGCTTCTAACCCCAAAAAATATACTAAACAAGGTGAACAAAAAGGACAGGTGGAAAATCATGTGAAAAGTCCTGCAATGATCAAGGAATTAATTACAATAATTGTAAAGGACTATGCGGGATACATAAAAGGCTATAGTTGTTTCTTCACGGTCGGTTGGTCGCCCATGAGTCGTGGTGGCAGGACTGCAGCAGGACATTGTCCTGATGGTGCATATGGGCTTTGTCATTTTGATCTTAAATCTGTTCTGTCATGGAAAGGAAGTGGATTTTTTTTTAAATTGAACAATTATTTCGCACATTTTGTACCTTGTTTCTTGAATTTGCGGAAATACGTAGTTCAATATCGCAATATCGTGACTCTTATAAAAGTTCAATCGATTTAATTTTTTTTTATTTCTGACAGGGGTGATTTGTAAGTCATACATTCGCATTAAAGAACCAGAAAGACAGAAAGGTCAAGAGCATGGGAAATTTAAAATAATTTGAATTCAGGGTTTATCGTATTAGCTTTAAGAAAATAAAGAAAGCATTGAAGTATATGCTTTCCATATGTTAAAGTCAAGGTCAAGGTGTGAAGCATATAAGGTTTCTTCTAATTAACAAAGTTAAGACGTTCAAGGAAGAAATAACGTTTGGAAAGTCTTAAAGGACAAGGCAGAAAAAGAGTACTTTCTTAATTTGTTTGCTTTACTTTGATTTATTTTTTTTGAAGGGAGTACCTACTTCTGGTTTTCGCCTCATCATAAAAAAATTTAAAAATGACAACAGTAATCAAGACCTGGATATGAGATGATGTGACGAAATCCCGATACAGAATATTTTGTTTGCAAGAAAGATGCGAAGACGAGAAATTTATCTGAACTTTCTGAATTCAATTGACTCATTATTCGCATGGACTTGATGGGACTTTCGTTCACTTGATTATGATATTCTTGACGTTTCTGATCTCTGTCAAAGATGAGCTTGAGTAGTTTTAGTGAAACGAGTTTGGAAAAATAATCGATTTAAGCATACAACTATTATAAAACTTGGTCAGATCTCACAATTTGTGTGACTTGTTCAAAAACAAGAGCTTAGTTAAGATTTCCGGACTGGTGGAAGGAAATCAGTTTCACATAGGTACTAACCAAATTTAGTTTTATGATGGCCGATATTGCAATATACTGTACTTACTGTAGTTCATGTGAGCCCGCACAATGTTTGCTAAGCTGGAAAAAATTAAATTCTATATAAGGCATTGTTGCGAAAAATATAATATTTACCAGTTAGATATTATAAAATATGATTTATATATCTAAATAATTTTTATTTTGATTCATAAGAAAATAACTTATAAAAGAGACTTAAAAACTAGATCTTGTTTTAAATATTGAAATAATTTTCTTTTTGGTAAGGGAAGTTGTAGCCTTTTTGGATCGTCGCTGGAAAATATAGCACGCAGTGCTGAAACTTCTTTCAACATTGCACAAAGCTGAAGGTAACGGATAGGCATACCTCTAAGATTTAGACAAAGCTAATAAATGACGCCGCTTCACGATGCAAAATATCATACCAAACCTCTGCTTCTATCATGAAACGGTTTACATTGATGAGGCTAGAGGTTATCGATTTTCTTAATTTTTGATATGAATTGGCTTTTTTCCAATTTTCTCCATTTTATGAAATTTTCAACTTTTCTTTTTCGGAAGCTTACCGCTTTGATTATTAGAAATATTTATTTATTTCTTCTTCCCTACGTTTCGAAGAAATTTCACTCTTCGCGGTCACGGGATTAGACTGACGTTTGATTAATGATTTTAGTTACTCTTTCTCTCTGGATGTACCGGTGTGTTGTTGTTGGTACATTTATTGGGGGCGGCAGATCATTTTTGAAAGTTGTTGTTGGGTTGCGTTTATATGCACCCAAGCTTATACAAGAGCTTTTGTATGAAACGTCCTTACGGAAAACAAGAGTGCGAATAAGAGATAAACATCCCTATCTTTCCTGTACCGCCGATTTATGTGGAACAGAGTATAGTACCTACAGTAGGTACATTTTATTTTTTTAGGATATTCTTCCGATAATTATATGTTAGGTTCTTATTTGGCAACCAATTTTCCAAATTCATATCACTTAATTTAATGCTGATACCATAGAATTACAGGTTTCTATTTTAAGTCTATTCGTTAGCTTATTTTTTATCAGCGTCAATTTCGAAAAGATTCTTTCGGCCGAGGCGCTGCTATGAGGCAAGTAATAATGTTTGCCACGAACTCGTATAAATTTTTAAACAAATGTTCATCCAAACTATTCTTAGATTGCTCAATAGCATGCCAAAATTCTTCAGGGTCGTTAATTTCAAAAATAGGTTGTCTTTTGATTTGTTCTCAAGGAATTTATATTCCTCAATAATTTTGTCTGAGTTTGGTGCTAGATTCTGGAAACCAGAAACCAAATCTATATAATAAACTCTATTCTTTGTTTAATTACTTTGGGATTAAAAAATCGCAATGCAGAAAGTCTTTTATCATTAATATTGAATCTTTTCAAAAGTTCACTTATTATTGATTGATAATAAAGACGAACATTGCTCTTCACACATAATACATCTTCAGTAGACATATTCTTTGATATGATAAAACATAACTCAGCTTCAGCCCAGTATGTCACTAACGGAAGAAATTAAGAAAACAATTTGATAAGATTTGCTTTGGAACATTTTGTTTAAATTATTCATAATTTGAAGAATGTATTTTAAAAACTAAATGTAGATACCATTTACATCGTTTAAATTGTTAATTATGCTACTGATTATTTTTAAAACGTTTTGCGATTCCTTCTCAAATTGCTCGCATAAAAAAGAGTGTTGCAGCACCACCCACTGCTCATCAATTCGTCTCACAACGGCTTCGAATGAGAGCCATCTCGTAGCACTTAATTTTAATATTTTGTGTTCAGGAACATCAAACATTTTTTGAAGGCCCCTTAGATCTTTTATTCTCTTAGCGCTGAACTTGAAATGCGAATGTATATCCCTGCACAATGATTCAATCTCATCTGGTATGCATTTGGCATTGGCACTTACATTGTTAAATAAATCTACAGAATGGCTTACACAACCAAGTTGAAACAATTCTGGGTTAAGTTTTCTTAGATGAGTAACTACACCTGTGTGGCAGCCAACCATTGTGGAAGCATTTTATCACTTCCTAAATCAATGCAGTGTGATAGCGGAATTTCATTTTCTTTTAATAAGTTAATTATTGCCTTACTTATTCCCTTCCCCGTTTCTTTTTCAAGCTCTATTAGAGAAAGAAAACTATCGACAATTGAATTTCAATGTTAAGAAAAGCTCTTTACTTTTGAATTACTTGTTATACATCGGTAGGATTTTGCTATTATTGAGTCTGGAAATATTGATGCATTAAATTTAGATTATGTTGGACATAGAATTAAAAAATGATTTTAAATTAATATTCTCAAAACGAGTTTCATTTCCGCAATAACAATTTGGTCATTTATTCCCGAATGGAAAAGAAGTGTGGGTTGTATTTGCATTTTTTTTTTGTTTTCTGTTGCATCTTAAATTTTTTTTTTGTGTAAGCGCATGGCGATCTAGATGCTTTTTTTTATTTAGTTAAAGCTGCTTACAAAAGTAATGCATAATGGCCGGCTGGTTTCCACGTCATGTCTTACCCACTTGTAAGCTGCTTCCCATCCTGACAAAAACTTTCGATTTCGGGATACTTGCTGAGATTCCACCGTCTCCAAAACCGCTGCTGCCACCTCTGCTGCCTTCTCCACCTCCGATGTCACCTACACCGCTGCCACCCACTCCGCCATCCTAACTCCCTCTGCCGTCTCCATGACTTTCTCTACCCCTGAAAAAGGGGCCATTTTAATCATTTTTGAAAAAGTGGGGGCCACGGGTCCCGAGGCTCAAAAAGGTGTCATTTGGTTTCTAAAGGGGCCAAACGGCAACGCTGCCCCAACTTTCAGAATTGTGTTAAATTAATAGGAACATTTAATAAATCGAAGACCTTGATCAATTGACTGGGCTTGCATTTTCAAACTGCATTCTGAACAGCCTTTAAGATGTCTACATGCCATGTAAAGAATATTTGGCTGCTATTCTCGGCAAACAACGCATACATAAATAGGACCTCCGTCATTTGCTGAATTTCGTTCAATTTCATCTAGAAAAAGATCATCATCGTCTTCCTTTTTCCCAAAAATGTCGTCATTAGGCTCCAATTCAATGTAACCGCCTTGGCCTGGAAACTGCATCTTATCCAAAGATACCATCGGAGTTAATTTACCCTTTTACAATAGTCTATTGATTGGGATCTGAGACTTTGATATATGTACATATTTATCTTCATGTTCTTTTTTCTCTACTTGTTCCTCCATTATCAGCAAATGATTGCAGCTCCCTACTTTGAAGAATTTTTCATCTCGTATATAGCGTTAACAAATTTGAAGAAGTTTCCGTTTTTCTAAAACACAAGCCTCTTCAGCAGATGTAGTGTAAATTTCTTCATCAAAAACAGAATTATTATCGGGTTCAATATTTAAAAAGAAAATGTCTAATTAAATATGCATATCCTCATTCAAAAAATACAGATACATACATAGTTACCTACTTTTTTAAGCATCTGATTTTCAAAGTATTTCGTAAATTCTGTATTTATTTTATTACATAATTTTGGAAGCAGAGGAAGTGCCATAATTTTGTGTTGAATCACCGATTCACTCTTAGAAGTTCTTATACAGTCCAACAAGTCTTTAATTTTTTTTTTTTGAAATGTTTCTCCTGATAACTAGGCAAAAATGAAACCGCACCGCTCTCGCCTCAAACCAAAACAATAATCAAAAAATTATATGAAAAATTGTGTGAAAATGTGTGAAAACAATCTGATTTAATAATTTTATTGAGGTTATTAAATTATTTGTACAGATGTTCATTATTACCGGGATGATCATCTGCAATCCACTTGATCGGGTTTCCAAAATCATTATTGGAAATAATATTTTAACGCGCCTACAGTTATTTTCGTAACATATTTAATAACATTTTTATAAACAAATTTTGTTGATTTAAGACTTTCATTATGAAAAATCACCCCAAACTTTACAAACACAAAATTTTACCAAAACATGAATGAAAAATGGACCCAAAATAGATTTCTTGTATGTACAACGAAAAATATCCCCAATTTTAAATCAGCTGTATGAAAGACACACGTTTTTAACTTACTGTACAAGATTTTATTGCCAACTTTTTATTTAAAGACTTCAATGTTGTCTTCAACATTTTGCCTATAACAAGGACACCTGTAGCTTTCATTTCCAACTGCTAGGGCATCTGCCATTAGCTTTAAATAGCACTCCCTGCAGACTTTTAAGTGCCTGCATGGTAAGAAAACAATTGAGGGTTGTTAGTCCTGACACACAACACAAAGTTCAGAGTCAATCAGGTGCTCTGAATTTGATGGTTCACTAGTTTGATTATCGTCCTCATCGGCTGATTCTTCATGTGAAGTTTCTACCTCTTCAAAATCATCATCTTTGGGGACCATGTCGTTGCACACATCGTTTTCGCCAAAAACCATACGCGAAAGAAACGTTGCCGCGGTTATTTTGCCTTTTTGAAGGAGAAGATTTGGTTCTTCAATTTTGGTGTCTCTATCCGCATTAACCTTTCTCTTTTTAACTGCTGTAGATCCTCCACTATTGGCCAACATTTCAAAGGAACGTGCCTTGAAGAACTCCTCATTCCGTAAAACTTTAACAAACCTGAAGAAATTTTCGTTTTGGTCTGCCTGTCTTCCCAAAACACCATTGTATGCCTCAATAGCAGAAATTGTTCCTGTACTTTGGTCATGAACACTGAAGTTTTCGAATCCAACCTACACATACAAACAATGAAACATTTAATATGAAATCACAAATAAAGATTTGAATGTCAAAATAACTTTCTTCATCCACTGCGTTTCGAAGTATTTTAGAAAAGAACTAAAACTGCCGGTGCTATCCATCAAAGCTATAGTTGACCGAATGTGTTGATATGCGCCTGGAATATGCGATGCTGGCAAAAAAGGAGAGCCATTATCTTCTTATAAATCTGAGAAGTGGCATCCTCCGACTTACATTTTGCCGTATCGCTTGGCAATAATGAAACCTAAAAAAGTTTGTTTATAAAAAATACGTTCAAGTATAATTTCTTAACAAAAATTTACCAGCACCAAATATTTCTTGCTTGCGGGAAAATTGCTTGTACAGCCTGTCTCATTCCAGTTTCGTAATCTTTTATAATGGCGCCAGATCAAAAATGTTGTCTTTTATATATTGCAATACGAATGTATATAAACGATTGCTTTTTTTCTCCATCAAAATGAAAAAAAATTGGAAAAATCTAAAAAATAAGGGAAAAAACAATTCGATTAGTATTTGTCGCCTGTACGATTATTCTCCATAAATAATAATCACACGCATTTTTTAAATAAATAATCGTACAAAAATAAATCGTGCGATTTATTTCAAAAGTTGCGAGATTTTCTCGTACGACTATTAATTTAAAAAATCGTACAAGAAAACCGTGCGATTAATTTCAAAAATCGTACAAGAAAATCGTGCGATTAATTTCAAAAGTCACACTAAGATTTTCTCTTAAGATTAATTCGCGCGATTTTTTAAATTAATAAATGCACAAGAAAATTGTGCGACTTTTGAAATTAATCGCACGATTTTCTTGTACGATTATTTTTTTAAAAAACCTTATTAAAAAATTCTACATATATGTACCTACTATTAAGAGTTGTTTAAAACACCCTGTGGCACAACCTTGAAAGTTGCGTCCATCAAGAATTTTCTACAGCTTTTATGTTTTCCTTTATAAGGTCTATTTACTTTAATGAGGAAAACAAACAAACAAAAGGCCATATTGTCTTCCACAAAACATCCCCTATAGAATGGCTGTGGATTAGCTTCGTCCTTCGATAGATCAAAGTTGCTCCAAATTGTTTCCAATTGAAATGCTTCAATTACTTGCAATGACGTCGTCGGTGAAGTGATCATATTTTTGCTGACCAAATACTGAAGACCTCGTTGTATTTTCGAGAAGGAAATGTTCTCTTCATTAAAATGAAAGTTCGAAGTCAGAACAGGTATACTTTTTCTAAAATTACCTACTTACCTTTCACATACATGCTGAAATGCATTTACATTGCGTATTTCACCAACAGCACTTGAACTTCCTCCATCCAGCAGGCCAGCCGCATCAAGGCAATAATTTTTTATTTCATTTTAAGCTTTTACTTACTTACTTATGTTGGCGCCACTGGAGCGTGGTACTCCAAGCTTTTAGTTCTTCAAATTTATGTTCATGTGTCTCATGGTTATGGTTTGTAGTTTTTTGCCAAAACACATAAGCCATCAGGCAACAAGTTAATTCTTGCCTTGCAAGAATTGTCCCAGCACTCGTATTTAAAGACACTTATAAATTGACATTGTTTTTTAAATCATCTTCTGCTCTATCAAATAAAGCAATTCACTTTTTTTATTTCCGCAAAACTTTTCGCACTGCATTCCATTACTCCGACATCCGACTATACTCCGTTGAACTTATCGCTCAATTGATCGTTTTGGCTTGTCAATGCTAATGAATCGTCAAACTACATAGTTATCTTAAACTAAAAGCACAGTTATGAGAACTGTTGTATTCTTCGTTATTTTTTTTTTGTAATAATTTAGCATGAATTAGAACAACGGAAAATAGCCCAAAACTGCAAAACGAAAAAAGGCCCCAAATTTGTTGTTGTTGTTTGCATGCAAATTATTGGGGCCATTTTTCATTTTCAATTTAAGAGTTTTTTATTCAACAAATTTGTTTGGGGCTTTTTTCATTTCGTTTAGGCCATATTTCCAATTTTAAATTGGAGCCATTTTCCATAATTTTAAGTGCGAAAATATTGGGGCCATTTTTCGTTATGAAATTTGGCCCCAAAATTTTAAATGAGAAAAGGCCCATTAAATGAAAAAAATCGATTTCTCTTGTTTTTGTTTCCCATACAACTTTTTGGGGCCATTTTTCATTTTCCGTTTGGGGCCATTTTTCATTAGGGCCAAATTTCATGTAGCCTCCTCAAAAACGTACATAAGACTACTGGTTCTTGTTTTGCCGCACAAAATCTCAAATTTACAAACCTTTTTTTGTTCGCAAACAACTCTTGAATTACATTGTATAAAGAAATTTTTTACTTAATTATCACAAAATGAAACCGTAACAATGACCGTTCTTTATCGCAAGAACCAAGAAGCTAAAAATTGCTGTAAAATTTAAGAATGAAATAAGTCCCCCAATGGCAATTAATTGGCTGACTTCTTCCAATCCTCTTTTCTTCCAATGAGTCTACCAATTTTTGTTGTAGGTTAAAGTTTTCCAACAGTGTACACAGCCAATTTTTTATTGCAAGACAAAAAATTGTCAGCAGAAAGTTGTCAGCCAATTTTCTGACAGTAATTTGTCCGATAATATTGGAAAAAATCATCCAATCGTGTACACATCCAATTTTCACTTGATAGAAAATTGGCAACTGTCAGCTCATTGGTAGCTATTGGAAAACTTTTGACAGGTTAATAATAAAGTTTCGTGGTCGGCTACCTGAACCTCGCTCAAAAATATGCATGGTGTGTGACATCAACTTACATGAACTTTAACTATCACAACTTCGTGTATTCTCTTCCCCTTAACACATTGGAAAAGTTAACTTTTCCTCCATTGCTTACGAACCCGATCACCTCATAAACACTTGGAGATGAAATTCATGAGCCATCTCTTATCTGACACCGAAATCACTCATCCTTTTACCAAAACTGAGAAGGTATCTCGTCTGGCCCAACCGCTTTGCCGCTATTGCAGTTTTTAACAGAATCACTTACTTCTTCGATAGTAACGCCAGCCGGGTACTTCAGTAAAGTAAATTATAGCGTAAGATTGTTCATTTAGAAGTCCATCACGATGATTTCGCCACCGGTGAAGAATTTTGTCGTTTTCCACAAGAAGTTTGCCTTAAACATTGTAAATGAAGTTTCAGCACCTGGGTATTTCTCCTTGTTTGATCAGCACTTTTGAAGATTGTTGCGCCTTTATTCATGTTGTTTTGCCGTAGCATTTGAATAGCTTGGTTTGCATCATCTGCTGGGGAAGAAATTCCATACACCGCTTGAAGTTGGGCGCACTTCTTCACTGTTTCGACACTTTTTATTCCAAAAAAAGGTAGCAAATCCCAATTGGTCTTCGTCTCCTTGCCAAAAAATTCGAACAATTTAAGAGTGCCTAACAAATATCTTTGTATTTTCTGTTAGAGCAGTAACAGGCACCCGCACACACTAAGAGGGTTGCCTTTTTTGTTGGCAACCTCATGTCGTTTGAAACTTGATCCTTCAATTTTTCACAATAAACGTTATATCACCCGAAAGTATAACCTCTGGTGTTTCCTTTTTGACTTCGAAATAAACATGTCTATCTATCCTTTCACCTTTAAAGAATCAAACACGTCTTCGTTCAAAAAGGTTAAAAGAGAAACCTGATGATACACTACTTACTTACAACATTAAGGAATCAATTTAAGTGCATAACAATCATAATTATGATTGCCAATAAGGCAGGTTATTAGTCCCCAAAAGGGGTCAATCCGAAAGGGTTGTGCATGTGCATTAACATGCGTCAACCCTTCTACGATGGTCACTTACCCCTTCAAAAGTCTTACATATTTTGCATATCAATGCGCATTTGGGTAGCATAAATAAAAAAATAATTGAAATAACCATAACAACGCCAATCCACACACAATAAATTCTGACATAACACACCGAAACGTCCGTCCGTCGCGTGGTTGACAATATAAACTGACAGTTGTTGTTGTTGGTAGTGCCTCTGGTGGTGGTATAGCATAGCAATAGCAACCCCTGTCTTTCAGTTCCTAACTAATCGGTTCTTTTTTTATTTAGTTTAAAATTTTTACTTTGCACTTTGCTGTCAGTTCGTTAAAACGTCGTCGTTGTTGGCCGTGTTAGCATAGTAGTACGTTTGGAGTAATTAATTAGATTTTATACACTACACTCCAAATCCAAATAAACGGAAATCAGTTAATTACAAAGTAAAAAAAAAAAACAGTGTCGGCCTAAAATTGGTGAACCGTGAAAAACAGCTGGCTGATGCAGAATAGGCCAAAAGTTTTAAACTATAAACCAAATTACACTACGAGTGTGTGACGTGATGGCTGTCGGGCAGTGCCAATTTTTTGTCGTGGATTTAATTTAATTTCATTTTAGAATGTTATCAACAAAAGTTTTGAATAAAGCCACCCACGAAAAGTAACTAAAGCAATTAAAATAAATTTTTATAAAAGTGCAATGCCCTTAATTGAAAGGTTTTACTATAATTTTTTTCTTTTTGAAAAGAAATATGTTGTGATTACTGCCTCCGTATCCGTATCTATATCAACGATAATGCGATTATAAAAACGGCAAACTTGTGGTGGTATAGTTTTCTGTAGAAGAACAAAAAAAAAAAAATACAAAATAGAATATTACCCCGTACCGTACATGTATGCAGCATAATTCAATTATTTATTTGCGGTTACCAAATGTGGATACAAAATCAATAGATACAACCAAACCAACTAAATTACACTCCAACGACCAGAACGCAAACTACATTTTTGGATAACCTACGAAAAATAAAATGCAAATACACAGTTGGAATACACAAAGAGGTAAGTGGCAGAAGATTTTTATAGGTTAAGTTATATTAAACAGTACCTGTAGTTTAAATTTAATCGTTGGATTTCGAAAAGGGAACTTAAATAATTCATTTGTGAGTTATAAAATTGGCATTTTGGTTGGTTGTTGTTTTGGCCTAAAACCACACCTAACAACATCATGACTGTATAATAATTGTAGTGTAATGAAGACTATCTGAAAATGGAAGCATGAAAGTATTGATAGTATTGTTAATTGTTTTGTTGTTTCGTTAATAGTTAAGTAACCTTCAACCACACAACATAAGGTATAGTTACTCGGTGGGGAGCTATCAGGAAATAGAATAGAATTGCTTTGGCTTCTAGGAAGATAATATTATGCTAATTACAAGGGGGACATTTTATAAATAATTATGTTTGACCAGACCCACTAATTATGTTTTGTGTTATAGGTTTATTAATATTTCTTGAGTCCTTTAAAAAATTTTTTTTATTGATCTCGAGATTACCCTGTTTATAATAATAATAATAATAATTTTAACTATATGCCTCTAAGACCCAATTTTTTTTGAATGCAAATTGCACGGCATTAGTTAGAAGGAATAGAAAGATAAAAAGGAATTTTTGTGGGTACAATGGACTGAGAATAAGGTGATATTTATCTCAGGAAATCCCACGGTTGTCGTCCAGTTGAAGGTGGGGAAATATTGAAAAATTGCTGCCCAGGCTGGGGCTCGAACCCACAACTCTATGTTAAGGTATTCCACACTATCCCACAGTGTAATACGACGTGTCAAAAATGTGTGATTAAACAGGTGTATAATAGTGTGGAAACAGAATATGACAGCGCAGATCTCATACGATTAGATCTGAAATATTTTTTTAGGAATGAATGTAAACCATCACACATTCCTTCACACTTTTTGTTTGACATGTCGTACTTCACTGATTGATAGTGTAGAACTACCTTTAGCAACCAATCACTACATCCACTGTACCACTGCACAGTGGTTCCATCCTTGAATAAAGGTGGCCATAATCAGTTTCGCAGATAAAAATATAAAAAAAATTTGGTTTCAAGATAATGTAGGGGTGCTGATTGTAAATCTGAAATTCATTTTATTCTACCTAGTAAGAATTTTGAGATATCCACGTTTGAAATTGCTCCCGCTTGCTAATTTGTACTTGCTTAAAAACAATACTTGGCAAATTGACTATATGACTTTTTTCTATTAGTATCCTTACCTTAAAGAACGTTTACAGTAGCAATTTATTAACAAAAAACTGTTTTTTTTTTTTTAAATGTTTATTTTTCTATTTTAATTACAAAACTCAATTTTTTTTTATTTTAACAAGTCCAATACTTCACCTGGAAGGGCACATTCTTGTTTTTTTGGTAGTTTCCGTAAATTTGTGATCAAAGGATCGGAGTTCAAAAAAAGGTGATGAAAGAGGTCAGTATTGCATTTTATTCGGGACATTTTTCTGGTATGATCTCGACGAAAAAGCTTAATATTTTTGTTTGTTGCCTCTGCGGCTTCCTCAGATAGTTCTCCAACTGGTAACAGAGCATTATCAATAATATCTGAACCATGTATCAGTATTTTGTGAACTGAGCTTGGGAGATTGTACCATGGATATTTTTGAACTATAATGTTGGCTGTTTGCACTGTTTGCACAGCGTATTCTTTAAATGTATCGATATGAATATCGTAGCCACAGGATACGCTGATGAGGATTGTGTGACATCTTTCAATAATATTTTCTTCAATTCCCGTGATTTCAGAAGATATGGAAGCGTTCCTAAAAAATGTCCGGGCCGTGTTTCCATCATTTGAATTACCACTTCCACCACTTCGCGGTCTATCTATGATAAGCCCTAATTTTTCTCGAAATTGGGGTTGAATATATTTTTTTCTTTTTGCAAGTAATACTTTGTCTTCATCCAATTTTATTTGCCATTTTTTTATTTGTAGCCTATAGGACAAATGAACAAAATATTCGAAGAACCGGATCCATGAGTGAAGTGGAGATACACCTAATTCATATTTAATTTCATCAGCTGGCCTTACCAAACACTCTTGAATGTTGTTCATATTTTTGGGGGTAGCACCACATATATAACAGTTACTTGAAGCCGTTTCACTTAAAGCACAACAAACTTTTCCATCGACCATAGTAAGCTGCAAGGAGTATGATATACGAACCTCAATATTCTCTTCTATGTAAATAAAAGGATTTAAATTAAGAATTTTATTTTTGAAATAAGTTTCTTCTTGAATAGAAAGTTGTTTAGTTTCTTTTGCAAACTGGAATCGTTATGGTCTACAGTACCAAAAAATTTGGTTGGATGACTTACACATTAACCTCAGAGGAACAAATGATGTCACGAACAAGCTATTGTCGTCATTGACATTAGAATCGGAAAAGTTTTGTTTGTACTCACTTTGACCCGTGCTTCCATCAAAACCCCATTTTCCAATCAAAACCATATCAGAAAAGTGCGGCGAATCATTTTTTAGAGCTGATTTTTGGGACTCTAGTAGCCGTCTAGTTGTATGATCGATTAAACTTTGTAGATCTACTTCAGCAGACGACTCCTTGATTGTAATATTCTCTGGATAACATAACTGCTTGGCCTTAAGTAATTTTTTGGTACGATGGAAATATTTCAGATGAAGCATATAGGTTCACAAAATCCCTTATAAGCAAATACTGACTTTTTGTTAGTTTTGTTTCAATGAAAAGTCATCTGCACTTGGTTGTTTTTTAGGTGTTTTTGAGGTGTTGTTTTTTAAAGAACTAATAGCAGATGGATCAACCTCCGCTAAAAGACCGAATCTCCTTATTAAAAGATTGAATTAAATTTTCAAAAATAAAAACTGATTTGCTTTTTTCATTTCCAGAAGCAGTCAGCCAAAGATCGAGAACAAACATTCTTTTGAATGAGCATTTTGTGATAGTACCTGAAATGCAAAAAGTAAAAAGCATGTTCGCTTAGGGGTCACTTTAAAGTCATTCTGCAAGTTTCCGCAGCACATTCTTCTTGTAATGCAAAGGAGAAAAATCAACCTTTCAGGCAGTATATAATTTATTGAGGAGACTTGGAGGGAACATTGTTAAAAGCTTATTATTATTTTGTTAAAGCATTTTCTGTCTTTTACAAAAGTATATAATAAATACCTTACCTTCCACTATGATTTCCATTATAAACAAAAAAAATTCAAAATTGAATGAAATTAAAAAAAAAAAAACAATATATGAAATCCCACTCAGTTTCATGGTTTAAACTCAAATGCAAAGTTATTAATTTGCGATCAATTAAGAAGGAGAAAACATAACGGGTTTGACTAAGAATTTTTTTTTTTTTTAATTTTTCATAACCTTGAGGTATCTTCTCTCTATTCTAACGGTTTTTGGTAAAAGCATTTCATACTCATTTTTCTATTTTTTGGCCTACGGTGGAACCACTGTGCACTGCCACCAGCTTTGGTGCTTTAATAAATAGCGCTGGCAACTAGGCACAGTTTCTAGGTGTCTGTCTCTGTAGAACTTTTTTCACAACTTTCTCACGAATCAACACGTGCCAGCTGTATCACACACCTTGTTTTTTGTTTCCGATCAAAATAGTATCGTTGTTTTTAGTAAACCCGTCGACAGGGTGTTTCCTTGTTCGTAAAAAATAAATAAGAACCGGATTTTTATATATAAGTTAAAAAAAAAAAAAAAAAGTGCACGACACTGTCTTATTAGAACTTGAGATTTTGAGTGAATAAACTGCACGACTGGGTCGCACGAACTTGCACCGTGAATGCAATAGCTCAGGAATAACAATTTGTTTTAACAAATTCTAAGTTTAATTAAATAAACTAAGAAGTCCTTCGTCTTTAATTGGATTAATTTGTTAATATGTATATACAAATTAGTAAAGTAATTTTTGAGAAAATTTATGAATATGTGAGGAAAAGCCATGAACGGCCCAATCAACGTTTACGCACAAACTTGCTTTAATGTGTGAAAGTGGTCTTGGGGCTGGAGAGTTTGAAAAACCAGCAGAGAAAAAACCATATGAAATCTTATCAATCACTTAAAAATCAGTAGTTAAAACGATTTTTTGGAAAAAAATTAAGAAAAGCATTAATCAAGTGACAGCTGTCAAATAAACTAACTACGAAAAAAGTACTGCCAGATTAAAATCCACACGTCTAAAAAAAACACCCTTTAATACTCGGGAATATTGTTCAGGGATAGTTAATTAACATTTGAAGAAGTTTTGGACCTCGATGGCCCTGTGCAAAAAGAGGAGGAGGGGGAACTGCAAAATTGTCGACTCTGCTGCGGTTTTCCCTCAATAACTTTCATCCTTTGTGTACTTCTTTTAGTAGATCGGTAAATTTCCTACAATTTTGATACAACATAAATGGTTGTATGTCAATTTGTTACCAAGATATTGCGCTTCGAAAAACAGGCCATTTTTCAAATCGGTGAAAAATAAAAAAATGTTTTGAAAAAGACCTGGGGTGGAATCGGCTAATGTGATTTGTGATTGTCACATTTCTGACAATCACATGTGATAAAATAATTTTGTGCGTCTGCATAATGTGATCACCGGAATTTTGTTTATTTTCATTATGTCATTTTCCGTTGGGCAATTGGAGAGAACTCCGAAGACAAATCGTTTCTCTTCGGAGTTGTGTTTTGCGAGTCTTACATCTTCTGCTTTTTGTGAAATATGCGGTCTGAAGACGCATATATACGAACGTCACAGTTTCTATATATTTTGTATTTCAAATTAAACAATTCGAACAATTTTAATATTTAATTTACATTAAGGGACGTGACAATTATGTATTTATTTAGAAAAGATTAATTTAGTTGTCACTTCACGTGATTGCTCACAACATATACGCGTTTCAGAAAAATATCTCAATTAAAAAAATGTTCATTTCTGTTTTTTTTTTTTTATTGTTTTTATTTTTACTTTAATCATGAGAAACTAATTTCTCCCAATCGAAAACAACATTAGTGTAGATCTTTGACAGCAAAAGCAAATAATTTTGTTTTATAAGTCAGCGTCAGAGGTTTATTTTTTATTTATTATTATTTTTGTATGCAAGTGACACCTTAATAGCAGTCACAAGAAAAAGTCACAAAAATGTGATTGTCACATGTGACAATCACCTTAGCCAGACGAAATTTGTATATTGTGATTTGTGACTATAACATATCACAAATCACCTTAGCCGATTCCACCCCTGTTTTTCGAAGCGTCATATCTCGGTAAATAAAATGCACGACTGGGTCGCACGAACTTGCTCTTATGATAAGCGATTTCTTTGTGGCTGCATCTGCATTATGTATATTAAAAAAAATTAAAAATAATTTCGGAAATTCTTTTATTTTTTTAATTAGGTAGTTTAAGAGTTTTCTCGAAAAAATAGGTATGCAATAAAATTTCAAAACTATATGTCTATCTAGGAAAGAAAAATATTGAAAATCGTTCGAACAGTTTTTTTTAAAAAAAAAAGGTTATTTTTGAAAAACTTTTCCAAAAAATATTTTGAAATTTATTTGAGTATGTAAATATATGAAAATCCATAGTTTACATCTGAAAAAAATAATGCTAAAAAAAATAAATATATGTACCCGTTTATAACATATTTCGAAAACCAAAATTTTTTTTGAAAAAATTATAAAAAATCTAAAAAAAAAGTTTTTGAAAATTTTGAAATGCCATATTAATAAAATTATGAATGTCCTCGTTGCCAAAATTTTATTGAAATCGAATTCATAGTTTACGAGAAAATTTGATTTGATTGTCCACTCTCTAATGCTCTTGAGCACTTGTTCATAAAGGTTAACAAGTTTGTGACTGTAGACCGCTTCTGCATGAACCCGTGTTGTTGATGGCAGATTAAATGTCTACAGAAAAACGTTATGCTATCACAAACTACTTGTTCGAAAAGCTTTGGAATAAAAGACAGTTTAGAAATCGGTCTGTAGTTGGTGATATCGGACTTATTACCTTTTTTGAAGACAGGAGTAATGAATGAATCTTTCCATACTTGAGGAAATTGACCGGACTTAAGGGATAGCTTGAAAAGGAATTGCAAAGGAGAAGCTGAAACGGAGGAACATTTTTTTTAATATTATAGGATGAATACCATCAGGACCGGGGGAGTAATCATCTTTCAGCAATGAAAGATAATGACAAATAGAGGGGAACAAAAGTTTTGTTAAAGGGGAAGTAAATAGCTTGTCAAATACAATTATTTCCAGCACCAAATTGCAAAAAAACATGAATGACGCTTAACAGAGCAAAAAAAAAACAATGAAAGTTATTGAATTCACAAATATAAAATCAAAATCAAATCACCACAAAATTAATAAATGCTTTAAATTGATGATTTGCGACAAATTATTAAAAACGAATAATTAAAACATGCAAAAAACAAATAAATTAGAAGGAGCTTAAATTAACTCGACCACCACAATTATAACCAGTGCTGCCAGCTGCCACTGATGATGACAGAGATACATGGTACTTTCAAATAATTTGTTTTTGTTATTACCTCAGACGTCAGACCTCACACAAAGCTTGGCTTGTTTTATTCCATTTCAACTTTTACCCGAATATATTTAAAAACCCTTTCCTATCAGCAATCCACATTCCACAGAGGAAGTAGGTAGAACTTAGTCATGCCATGTAATAACATTTTATGAATGATATCGACTTTCCAAATTAACTTATCTTATCGTTCACAAAAATTTTGGAACTTAGTATGATTAACTAATTCAAAAAGTCATTGTTTGAAAAATTGATAAGAAACTCATGAGTCATGACATATCAGTATGAATATAAACTATATGCTTATGTCATGACAGACCAAATATATGTATATTAGATTTCTATGTGCTATGAAATGTAAAAAAATCTAGCCAAACCTTGCTTACAGTGTTGCAGTAACAATTAGCCGGCTCAACCATAATACGCGAAAGAAAAATGAAGAAAGTCTCAAAACCGAAAGAAAAGTTTCCTTATGATTTTTAAAAAACTTCAGTTGCCCTTTAGAAATAAAAAGAAAGAAAGATGAAGAATACCCTTTAGAAAAACAGCAATGTCAGATTTTCGTACGTAATGTACGACTGAAAGCGTACGTTACGTAACGCAAGTGAACGAAACTTGTCGAAACTTCTTGTCAAAAAGTCATGTGCAAATCACATGTACCTATACCTATTTCTACTGTTTTGTGAGGCAACGTACGTACATATGTACCTTTTATTCAATTTAGTAAGCCCTTTATTTTTAGCGTACGTTTACCAGTCTTGCACTCCAATTTGTGAAAGATCTGGTAGCTTATTCGAAGATGAGGGCTACTTTAGGTCCCCGCTGGTATATTATGGCGTTGAAGAATTAATAAACTGGAGCCTTGATGCCCTTGCAGTTTTAGATAGCTGCTTGCCGAATTTACAATTGAAAATTTAGAATGAAATAACAACAACTTGTGTTCTTGTGTGTGCTACCACCAAGTTCATCGGCTGGAGTTATAGCTATTCCACGGGGACCAACCCGATCATGAGACTACTTTAATTGTGCTTAATCGCTTTATGTTCAATTTAATTTTTGAAGAACTTTTGCCGAGCTGGGCTTAAACAAGCGACCTACCGTGTGAGGAGCTAGTAGGTACACTGTGCAGATTTCATTTCAAAAACATGGTTCTGTTCGTGAACCGCAGCGTGCACTTCGTCCTTTTTATTGAAGACCCAATCGTCCATTAGAACAATTTATTAATTTCATTAACGATGGAACGTTTACGAACAAAGCTTATAGAAGGGACACACTGCTGGTATATAGTATAGATACCATGGTATTTGCAATACCATAGAGGATGACACACACTTGTGTAGTATTACGGTGACAGCACTTTTCTGTGAAATCAAATTTATATGTCAAAAAAGAAAACAACCCACAACAAATGATTTCAGAGGGTCGGAGTCAAAGCAGCAACTGACTTAATTTCTAAAAAAATGACTTTGGAAGAATGGCGCTGCTGTCGTTAAAAAGATTCGTATACTACGATGAAAACCCATGTATCAAAACCGTACTTGTACCATGTTGCTGGCTTGGTATTACTATGGTTTTCCCTGACACATAGTTGGTACGTATACTCGAACACCATGGTATCGACACCCGTAGTGTGTCACAGGTATTAAGGGCTAACCATAATTGAAGAATGGGTACGTACGTTGCCTTACGAAACACTAGAAATGCATGTGATTTGTATATACCCAACCCAAAATGACTTTTGGATAAGTTTCGGCAAGTTTCGTTCAATTGCGTTTCCGTACGTATACCTATTCTTTTTCTTTCTTTCTTCTTCTATCTAAACGCTTTTATGGGCAACTGATGAACTTTACAAATCGGAAGGAAACTGTGGTTCCACCATATAACATATCACATTTGATCACATAGCACGTGCCACAATTATTTTGTTAGATTTGAACCAGTGAGTTGGCCTTCAAGATTGTGCGATGTTACACCGATAGACTATTTTTTGTGATGGTTTGTGAAGTCCCTAGGCCAGATACAATTAAGGTACGTCTTTCCGATATACAACTCCAAATGCTTCAAAGTCATCGCAATCTGGACCTCAAGATAAGAACTAAAAATGACAAAGCATTATCTTTCAAATATAGTCAATTTTATGGCAATTAATACAATGTATCTGTGTTCTGTTTAATTTTATCGTTCTATTTCTATAAAAAAAAAACAACCTTCAAAATACTTCTGCGCCCTTTGGCCATCATATAACAACGTCTTAGCTTGATTAAAATTCGTTGAAAGAAGCAAATATCCTAAAATTTTTTTGATTAAATAGATTCAGAGGAGGGGCCTCACAACTTAAGATTGGGGCTAGAAATAAGACACAATTTTTAAAACATTTGCTTAAATCGCCGTTAAACTCATGTATGCCTTCTGTACAAGTTTTCAGAGTTATCCAAGCCTCCCGAATCTTACCAGAACCAGAACACCGCAAAGGATTATTAAACAAAAAACAACGTTCGAAATTAAGCAAAGCCTCTAATCCGTCCCATATGACATCATTGATGCTTTTCCGGACGCAATTTTCCTCTTCTTTTTCAATATTTTTAAATTCGTTTAAAAATTTGTTGGCTTTATGTTTCAACTCATCCACAGATTTTGAGTTTTGAATTTGCTGCAAAAAAATATAAAAATTAATATTGTGATTCATGAACATAATATTAATAATTTATTGGAGGGCATGACAAACGATTTTTGAATAAATATTTTTCATTTGTGTGAAGTACCCCCACACCCCTATTTGAACTGCTCTTGTGATGAAGTAACAAATCCTCAAATAGTAAAACTTGAAATTTAAGACTCTTAGTACCAGTTGTACAATCGATGTTGAGCACTGAACCTTGAACTGAAATTCTTGATCAGTGGGTCAACTTTATTTAATCCACCGAAATCGGTTGATTAACTCTCGAACCACTCTTGAACCACCGCCTTAACATTAATGATGCAAACACGAACAGAGGTAAATCGTTTTTAAATATTGTTCCGAGGATGAACCACGCTTGTACAACTGGCCCTTAGTGTATGCGATGTGAGATTAGATGTTCAAGTAGCCCAATGAACAAGCATGTTTTGAGAATATCAGAACTGAACGAGAATGAGGAACAACTTATAGGTTAGGTTAGAATAAATTAAGGGGGCTGTCAGCTAGAATGGTATAGCCTGACACACTTAGTCCAAAAGAGAACCACACTACAAGTTTGAGTGTTACTCTCTACAGCTTCTGCAAAAGTTGCTTGTGAGTACGCCAAGTCTCGTGGCGTCTCTAGCTCTGCTTTAAAGTTCCCTGGAATAAACATATCTCTATTCAATGGCATCCAACCTAGTTGAAAGTTTAACTGGTTCCACCACCATCTCTTTGAAAGATGATAGACACTCGAGAGTGAGTAAGAGGAGATGGCTTCAAGGATTTCAGCAACATTCCGGCTATCCGAGAAAATTATGAAGTCTTGCGAGAAGGAGACACTTAGATTTATCCTGTTAAAGTAAACACCACTCATCATTTGGAAATCTTGTTTTGTTCATCTTCCAAAAGACATTTTCCTCGCAGAGTAATCTAGAAGGTATCATGCTTATTTGGAACTTTCTGTCATAAATAATATAGTAGAGGGTTGAAGAAGTCTATAAGTCCATGTTGCCTTGTGTGGTAGGTATTGAAAGTATTCAGTAAGTTAGCGTTTCCTTACTTGATTAAATAATTTGTCGAGCGCTAAAAACTTTACTCAACTTATCGAAATTTTTAAAGTGGTGCCAAAGACAGTCAACCTACGACCCCTATTGAGTTGGTCTTATAACCGCTAGATAATAGCCAATGGACTGCTCGGGTATCTAGACCTTATCAATTGCCAATATCTTTTTTGCAAGATCAGAGAGCTACTGTAGCTTTCCTTACTCTTTCTTGTATGTTGAATTTCCAGCTTCATTATTTGTCTAACACAATACCATTACTTGAGGGTGGATAAGAATTTATTTCGCTTTTCTTTGTAAAATGGAAAAGTTCAGTTTTTGGCGTTCGTGGAAGCTTTTACCTACTTTTAGAAGAGACAAAACTTTCACTTCTGTCCATCATGATTGAGGAAAGTTAAAACCAGATAATTTCCGAAGACTTTTGAAGTTTTAAGCCAGTATTCCCGCAGATTTATATCTTTAGTTTGAAGCTGTTCAGTGACCAAAGCAGTTTGCCCCTGTTGATCTTGAATTTATTTTGAATAGTTGACCTGGTAGAGTACAAATATTGCTTACATCTCTGACAGAGCGGTTGTAGTAGTTTGGGCGATTCTTCGCTATAAGTCGTAAAGTATCCATCTGATTTTTTTTTTCATAAAACTTTGTTACACTGGAAGCAATAAATCATACACTTACCAAATATTTCCAACATGATACAAATTCCAAATCATCCTCAAGAAGATTGCATTGGTCTATTAATTTCTCCATTCGCTCATCAAGGTCTTTATGAAACTTGTGAAATGAAGACCTTTCAAAATCCCTTAGTTTATCAGCTGATTCCACACAAACAATATTTTTTTCATTTTTTTGAACCATTATAGTCACATTATTTTTCGAAGCTTCAAGGTCATCAAAACATTTCTGATATTTGGGATCAGTTCTGTTTTTACCTACATGTAGTTGAATTATCTTATACGGTTGCTCAATGTTTAACTCAAATTCCAATTTCATCTGAATGGATGTATTGTCAACGTCTAATGCTAGAACCACCTTGGGAAACGAAAAATATTGTCTTTTAATATTTATACATAAAAATTGAAGAAAAATTCTAACAAATTACATTGAAAAGCCAAGCGAATGAAACCACAAAATAAATATTATTTCCCATTGTTTTACACGGTCAAAGGTCAATTTATAACTGAATTCGGGCTTCAAGTTGGTATATCTTCAGCCAAAGTGAGTTGGAACAGTATCAAAATAAAATGGACAGCTGAAATTAATACTTACAACAGAAAAAAAATTTTGAATGATGAATACCTACATTCATCAGTACTTATCGCTTAAAATTATAAACGATAAGTAAAAACAAATATTTTTGTTCTGAAACACTTTAATTGCTTCCGAAATATATCTTTCAACTTTATTTACAACAAGCTCTAGTGTGAGATCATAACAGAAGTTGCGAGATTCGAGTTTTCTCATTCATACTTCTTTCAAAGATCTAGATTTTTCTGATATACAGCTTATTTTTGATCTTTCTACCAACTTCTGAAAGTTTTACCCAATCCCCAAAATATACATATGCCTCCGATAAAAAATTGCAGTTCTGGTTGAAGTCTTCTAAAATTATAATGTTTTCTTAGGTAAATTGAAAAGACTCAAAATGAAATTTGTATTGACAGAAGGTAGTCAAATTGGAGGGGGTGCAGGGAAATAAGTCCCCGACTACAAGGACCACTGAGGGATCTTCACATATTAGTAGTGCCACCTTAGGTGGGGTCTTCTTTATCTGCGTGTTGCCTGAAGGTGAAAGTCAATGACTTCAAGGGTTGAGTCAACTTCCGTGAAAGGCCCTCGAACAATTGTTTTACTGTATATATTCTATAGAATGGGTATATTGAATTTGGTGTGCAGCTTGTAACATATATAAGTAATACCGTTAGGTAATGAAAATTATATATATATTCTGAGTCAGAATCAAAAGCCTAGTCGATTAAGCCATGTCTTCCCGTCAGTCCGTCCGTAGAAAGCTGAAATTTGGTATATGTATATATAATCTTTGGTTTAAGAGTAAGGCTAAGTTCTTGAACCGATAAAATCCGCCCACAAACACGCTCACAGTCGCCATTTTTATCCTACAACCTATATTTGGCAAAACTAAATTATGTTTTTTATACAATTACGATCAAAGCACAACGCATAAATTTTGCTCACGCAAGCTTTAGGTAAATCTCCTAAGAACTAAATAAAAATATTAGTCGAAACTAAAAAGCTTGTATATGAAATTTTTTTTTTGAATTTTGGGCGTTGCTAACGCCCACTTTTCATTAAAGAATGAAAAACGTAGATTCAAAAATTTAAGGTACCACCAATACAATAGGTATTCAATTCTAACCTTTTTTCCGTTCGTTATATGAAAAATATATGTCTAAAATTTGTGGAGAATTTTTTTCAATACGCCCATTTTTAAGGGCGCGATTCTTATAAAATACCTTTGTTCAGGTAAGATCGTTTAAAAACTACTCGATTCAGCTGTAGTTTTACATTGACTATTGATCAAAGCTCGCAGTTAGTGCATTAATTTTTTTCTAAAAACTTTTAAGACACGCCTACTTTTAAGGGGCGTTTCCGTCAAATTTGTTGATGTTCTTAAACCATCGGTCGCAGTTTTGAAGTAAGAAGATGAACCGGTTTGTATTCCTTGGTTACGTAGCAGAGTGTGCTTCAGGAATTGTTAAATACATCCATAATCGCTATTTCCAATCAAAATCTAATTTCTAAAAATTTTAGTTTTGTCTTGTTTTGTTCAAATCGATCTGCAAATTGAATGATGAGCTCATATAGTGATTACCCTGGCAATAAAAAGTGTCAGCTATAGGCGTGGCACACGAATTTTTTTATTGCCCCAGCAGTTATTGAACATCGACCACACAAAATTAATTTTATTGAATTTTTCCTCTCTCCCAAAAAAGAATTTCGTTTCTGAAATTGGAACAGCAGCTGGCTGCGGGAGGCGAACGTATACACATAAAAAAAAGGGAATAGGGTATCCAACAGTCCGTTGAAAACGTACTGTAGCTTTCGCTTATGTTTTGTTTTTAATCTCGTTCTTCACAATCCTTTGATACATATTGGAGCGAAAAATAGAATAGGATCTTTGAGAAAGAGAGCTTAAGATACTGTTTTGATGCATTCAAAACCCAAAGAAACTTTATCTAACTCTAACAAGAGTGCTAGAGAGGATGGGCTCCCGGCCTAGCTCTTCAAATCAGCAGAATATGACTTAATGAGGAGCATACACAAAGTCATCTGTACAATCTTGTCGGATGAAAGTATATGCCTGACGAATAGAACCTCAGAAACATGTGATTGGCCTCTATCAGTGTGGTTTCAGTTCAGGCCAAGTAAGTCAACCATCGAAAAAATTTTCACACTTCGACAAGATTCATATTAACAATCTTCTTGTTGATTTTATAGTCCCC
This sequence comes from Platycheirus albimanus, assembly GCA_916050605.2. NCBI lineage: Eukaryota > Metazoa > Arthropoda > Insecta > Diptera > Syrphidae > Platycheirus > Platycheirus albimanus. The sequence continues at coordinate 269,641,905 of OU696696.1, read as the reverse complement.
TATGACAGCTTGAAAAGAGACGAACTGCATAGAGCCATGTCAATACTTGGCATTCCTGTTTAACTCATTCGATTGTGGAGCATGACTAAATAGAAAGCTCGCACTGCTCCGTTAAAGTTGGGAAAAACACCACCAACTCTTTTGATGTCGACAAAAACTTAAGTACTTAAAACAGGGAGACGCTTTCTCATGCAACCTACGCACCGAGTCTTCAATTCCAACCATGAGAGCCAACGCAGCAGTTGAAGAATTCATTTAAGGTGGATAAATCAAGAGAAGGACGAACTCAACTTACTTGACGTGCTTAACTGGACAGGCAACTGGCTGGGGACCTGACTGGCTGGCGGGATAAGTTGGTTCGCAAGACCAAGACTAAGAGCCCTTAGCTTCAGCAATAATTATTTGTCATAATCAATGGTTCCTCTCAAAAATGCAGACATCCTAGATGAAAGAGGCATGTCGATCTGGAATCCAACAAGTCCTCTTCTATCTTTTCAGGTGGGAAGTTAGTGTTTGCAAAGATGGTGCGGGAAAGTCGATAAACCCGAATCTGTTACTGAAAGTGTTGTTGTGGATTGCGATACTGTCGAATCTCTCCGAGGATAGCGCTAGGTCAACGAGAACATCGTTCTTTCTGCGCTGATCTAGAAGAAAGGCTATAGGATACCTTTTTAGTGGATTTGACTGTGTTTAAAAAATATTTAATTTGGCTTCTTCGAGAATCTTAGAAAGTAGTTACTTAAATTTAGTAGTAGAATTCCATGGCGTAGTGGTTGGTGTGTCGCACTGCCACGACGAAGGTCCTAGGTTCGATCCCTCACTCCACCTAAGTTCTTTTACGGGGTACTGCCTCTTGTGAGGAAGTGACAAATCCTGCAAGAGTTCGGATTCAACTGTAAATTGCAGGCCCCTCTTATTCTTGCAGAATATAAACGCAGTATTAATTTTTTTTGCTCAAATTTTATAAATATGAATCTCTTTCAGAAGATTGAACAGTTTGCTGCATCAATTCCGTTGACTTGGGAGGTGATGTTGGGTAAACGGAAATTGTTCAGAATATTGTTATTCGTAATTTTGTTGCCATATTTTAAAACGAAGCCTTTTTATTCAATAGTTAGCCAATTTGTAACCCTTCCAACAAGACTTAATTAGGAGGAACAGCTACAAAATTCCTGTAATTTGCTAGGATTTTTGTAAAGCTGACAATCCCAAGTCTCACAGTCATCGAAAATTATTTATAAACAATTTATATATTTATAACAATAAGATGATAAACTTTTTTTGTTTTAAATTACAGCTTCAATATGGCTCCTAGTCAGTCTAAGTCTCCTCAACACATCTACAGCTGGGCCAGCGAAAAAGATCCCGCCAAAACTAAAATCCAGCACCACTACAACAAGTACGACAACAGAACCCTCCTCCACAACACCATTGGGTAGTACAGCTCCAGCGATTCCACTTATCTGCATAGAAGGCATCAAATCTGGAACTGAAGATGATAATAAGTCTGAAAACAGCGAAAGCAGTTTCGTGCAGGTAATCGAAGGTGATGCGATGTTATCGATAATGACAAGAGATCCCATTACGGCGATGTTTGTTCTAAATCGAATTAATCAGGCCAACCTAATCAGTGCTGATTTTGAAATTGGTAAGCTCTTTTATATTCTTGATAATTAATTGTAAGCCCTTATGACAAAGTTAACAAAAAATTTAGGAATCCGAGCAATTGACATTAAAGACTCTGAGCTGGCGGAAAATATTCTACTCCAGGAAGTTCAATACCTCCAGCAATGTGTTGATCACTCGATTGGGCTTTTTATAGACCTCGACATCTATAATATGTTGAAACATGTGATCGATGATCTAGAGTATTATATTTGGCCAATACCATCGGCGAGACTCCTTGTCTTCCCGAAAGTAGCTCATCTCTTGTATCAGATGCCTTGGGGTGAAAAGATTGCATCGGTAGAGATTCTGGCTGAGAACTTGGATGTTTACAATGACTTTATGGATGCAGCAAGGAAGGAACATCTCTGTTTGATGCACTTCAGAAGTCCGGATAACATCTATATCGTCTTTGGTGACAAAATGATAACGAACTTTCATGAAAATGGAACAGTTTTTGCCATTCCAAGTGGAAGGACAACCAAAGCTTTTATTGCAGGTAAGACTTTGAGAAACTGTTCGAAAGGAAATTGTCTGTTTTCTCCGATGGGACTGCCGATATTTCGGAAACGTGACAGAACATTTACTTTCGAACTGCAAAACCAAATCAAGGAGTAGGACTCACTCACAGTTTTGTTACTTTTTTTTCCAGGTCTCCCGAACAAATCCTACCTCTTAATGGAATCGGAGATCGATCTCAGAGTGATCGATGAGAACTCGACTCAGGTCACCATCGACGAGACCCTCGTTGGGCAGAGTATTATTCCATCACATTTACTGGCCCTTGCTGGACCTCTCCTCGATCTTACCCGCTGGGTCAACGAGTCCCTTGTTAAGAACTGTAAAAAAGAACATGGAGTTTATCTTCTCGAGACCTGCTCAGATTTCTTAACGTTTGTTGAAGATTGGAACACCGAAGATCATGTCTACAGCTCACTGAAAGTCCTTAATGACTTAAAACTTAGCCGATTGGGTCATATGATGAATTTCGAAATGTTCCAAAAAACCGACACCAAAGCCAATATCACAAATGAGAAGATTACTGATCTCCGCGAGATAGCCTCACAAAATTTTATATCAAATGTAACCACCTACTATCACTACAATAATGCCAATGACACAAGTCACGAGATGAAGTCTAAGTTTGGGCAGGTTTTTAACTGCCAATATGTCGATGGAAATAACAAGCGGTATCCGTTTCTTTTCGATGGTGAATCTGTTATGTCTTGGAGGATTAAACCAGATCCATGGATTGCTGCTGGAATGACAGCTGCAGCGCTGGGTGTGCTCATAAGTCTGGCCATCTTGGTTTTTATAATCATTCGGATTTCACTGGGTGATGTTTTCGAAGGCAATCCTGTGACTTCTATTTTGCTGCTGCTATCACTGGTTCTTCTGTTCAGCTCGTATGTTCCCTTCTCCATGGAATTTGCGTCTGACCATCGCAATTCACATGTGACTTTTGAAGATGCCGCCACTCTGAATACTCTTTGTGCGATTAGAGTCTTCATCGTGACGTTAAGTTACTGCATGACGTTCTCACTGTTGCTTTGTCGAGCGTTGATGCTGGCGTCAATTGGTTCCGAAGGGGGTTTTCTGTCCCATGTTAATGGCTATATTCAGGGAGTGATATGCATCTTTAGTACCCTGGTTCAGGTTGGGATGTCAACTCAGCTGATCATTGTGATGCACATTGCAAATGAGAGTGTTTCCTGTGAGAACATGTACTACGGGAATTGGCTTTGGGCTCTACTGGCCTATGACTTCATATTACTGATCTTCCTTGTTTGCATGATTCCATTTGTCTATCGATCCCAAAGAAACTATCGCGAGGGTATTCTTTTAGTTATCGGAGCTATTTTGATCTTTATCATATGGTGCACGTGGATCACGATGAGTTTCTTCGGTGATGAGTGGAGAGATGCAGCTCTGCCAATGGGACTTCAGGCCACTGGTTGGGCGATTCTGACGGGTATCTTAATTCCACGAACATTCCTTATTGTTAGAGGGATTGAGCGATCGGACATTGCACAGGCACTTCCTTCCCTAACATCCATGGCGTTTGCGCAAAACAATCAGTACTCATCTGAACAGGTTTGTTAAAATGTTTATCCACGTTTCAAAATATTTGATAATGTTTTGGTTTTTTTTTTAGAGTGTCTATGAATGTGTGAATCCTGCAATGAGAAATTGTTCCTCTCGCGAGGATGGCATGTGCGAAGTCGGTCATATGCGAACTTCTCAGAGTGATATACCAACGCTTCCACTTCGTGGTGGTGTAGCTCGGCGACAGCAATTTTTCAACAACATCCGACAGCAGAATAACCAACAAAATCAAAGAGCAGCTCCACCACCACGTCGCCCAATTAGTCCGGCGGGAAGTTCACAACAATCATCCTTGCCACCGTCCCCAGTGAACAATAAGATAACTCGTTTTTAAGAAATGCCGGGTTTATTGTTCTTAAAAACAAGTTCCTTGGATCTTCCTTTCACCATTCAAATTGGAACGAATTTTTTTGATTTTAGGATTAATCAAATGAAAATATTAATATTAAAACAAATTTTAAAGGTTTTAAAACATTCCTTAAGGAGTGTTGCGTTTAAGAAACAACAATGTATTCTAGTCAACCGAATATTAACAAAAAATTTATTTAATTTAAATTTAATTTTAAAAACTCGAGGACATTCTATTCGAAAAAATGAAAAAGAGTTGTTCTCGAAACTTGATAATAAATTATAATTTTATTTATAAAATGGATCGGGGTTTCATTTGGAAGTCGTAATGTGTCGGGTAGAAGGATGTTTTGTTTTTCAGATTTCAGCAGGGATAATCTTAGAGGCAGTAACAGTTTTTTTTTTGTGAAAGAAACCCACTTGCTGTCGATGTTAAAGAAGATCTTCTTCAAGTTGATAGCGCAATAAATTATTTGCCAGGCCGTATCAGAGGCAGCAATACTATGTGAGGTTAGTCACAAGAACTATATTTCTAAAATAGACTTTTCGAGCAATAAGCACAACTCATTTTTGAAAACGATGGTAAAAACTAAAAAAAATTGGCTAAAACTGGAAAACCCGATATACAGGAGCTGACGATATTGAGTACATTCAAAGTTTTATAGAAATCGGTAGAGCCTTTTTTGAGCAAATTAGGAAAAAACGAAACAAATTGGCCAAAACATAGTGGCTCGTTGTATGGAAGCCACCATTTCAAAAAGAGTAACTGAAAAAAAAATGCAATTCCATCTAATATAGGAAGCTGATGTAGTTAACTATACCAAACAAATTTTGAGTTAATTCGATAGAACAGTTTACAACTTATGGTCATTTGAAAAAAGCCATTAAGACCAGATCTCCGTTATTTGCATTTTAAGCCAAAAACTAAAAACGCAGTTTTCTTAAGAACACTAAAAGAATATTACACACAAAGTTTAATCAAAATCGTTACAGTCTTTTTTTAGCAAATTTGGATAAAACTAAACAAAGTTGGCTAAAACTGAAATGATTTTTGTATGAGAGCTTGAGAATAGCTTCACTGGAAAATTTGCAATGCAATCCCATTCCCATAGAAAACTATTACGAACTATAACAAACGAAGTTCGATTCAATTCAATCAAGCCGTTTCGAACGTATGACCATTTTAAACGAAATAAAAAAAACCTCAACAACCGTTTTTCTTTAAACTGCTATAAATGGAGTTTGAAGAAAATCCGTCAGGCCGTTTAGGCTGTAACTGAACGTGAAAAATCGCACATCCGCACCGACAGACCGACGGACAGTGGCGAAAACCTTTTTATCGGGTTTCTCTAACATCGTAATGTCACGTTTGATTAAAATGCGTTTGATTATACTTGATTATAGGTACTATAAGGCAAGTTATGCATTCGTAAAAAAAACATGGTTGTCTGTGAAGTCGGTTTGCGGTTGATAATTTTACGTGATAACCAGTTCACAAAACACTCCATGTGTATAGGTATCTCTCCAACCATCAACCACCCAACCTACCCCACCATTTTTTAATTTTGTTCACCCCTTGAACACCAACCTCCCACCCCCACATACAACACAAACCAACAGCCCACCATTTTTGAACATTTTTTCCTCCTCCCTTACACAGTAAATCCCCCCTTCCTAACCACTACCAATCACATACACCACCTACAACCAACCATCCACTATTTTTCACAATTCCCCCATGCACCAAATTCAACCACCTACTCCTCTTACAACCACCTGCTACTCACCCACCATTTTTGACAATTTTTTGCTCACCCCCAACCCCTCACCAGTACAACTATTTTTGACAATTCCCTTCACTACACCCATAACACCTACAACAACTTGCCACTCACCCAACACCGCCAACCACCCATCACACCCACAGCCACCAACCAACCACCAACCATTTTTGACAATTATTTTTCCCTCACCCCCTCCCAACACCAAATCCCCCAAATCCAACCTTGCCACCACCTTCCACTCACGCACCTTTTTGACAACTTTTTCATCGCACCCCATCAAATCAACCATTCCCACCACCAAAACTGCCAACCAATCAACCCACCTACAACCGCCAACCAACCACCTACCATATTTGACAATTCACCCCCCTCCTCCAACCATACCAAATCCCCCCAACACAAGACACCCATCCCACCTACAGCCACCAAGGAACCACCCATTAGCTTTGACAATATTTATCTCACCACCCAAACCAGCTACAACCACCCACCATTTTTGACAAATCCCCTCCCCCTGCCTGGCCCACACACACACACACTCCCACCACAACCAACCAACCACCCAAAACCCTCTTCTTCCACTTTATCAACTTTCTAGGCTATGAAAGCAGCTAGGTAACGTGACTGTGACTGTGACATTTTTCCGTGCGTGCTGCCCATATATTCCAAAACGATTTATTAGACGTTATCACGTCAAAAAATTCGAACTATCAAACATGACATTACGATGATTGAGAAGTCGAAAAAAGTGGGTCCGACAATTCTGTCTGCCCATTTGTTTGTCTGTCCGTCCGTCTGTATCGGCACCTAAAGTCTAAACGGCTGGACCGATTTGCTTCAAACTTGGTCGATAGTATTATTATGACGTCCTACAGAGGGATTTTTGGAATTAGCATTCTAGCTTTAAAACTAACGGTACCTGCCATACGATTTTTAGTTAAAAACGAATTTTTCTCAAAAACGGCTCCTACGATTTTGATAAAACTTTCTGAATAATGTTTTCTGTGCAAACTTTATGTTTTGGTTGAAATAGATTTTTCAGGAAGTCTTATAACAGTACCTCCCATATTACCGGTTTTTTGAAATCCGATTTTCTCGTAAGCCACTTGGCGGATTTCGATGAAATTTTCGAAAAAAAAGTTTTTTGAGTTTTATAAAAAGTTTCAATTTTTTTTTAAATATTTGTTTTTCCAAAAACGATTTTATATATTTTTTTTAAATTTAATTTTTCTGATAAATACTAGAAAGTGCTAGAAGTTGGCATACTCAAAAAAAAATAGGTATATTTTCGAAAAAAATTTCAAAAAAAAACTGTCGAACGATTTTGAAAAAAATGTTCGTAAAAATTCAAAAAAGTAAAAGAAACCTTATCGCTTAGTTCATTTTCTCCAAAAAACGTTTAAGGTATTGATTTTTAAGTGATTTATAAAATTTCAAGCCCAAGTGCACTTTATTTTTTCTACATGAAACCAATATTTGCCCTAAAGAGCTATAGTAAAAACTGCAATGGGCTAAAAAAACATTAAGAATGGACAGTAGAAAATTGGAAAAAGTTATTTTCTCGAACGCACACACATCTATGGTGTTGGTGTATCTCCCGCATGTTTTCAAAGTTCAGCTTGTAGACCATCGGATTCAACTGCTTTGTTCATTTTTAGTCTGCTGACGACAACATTGTTTTAATTAGGTCCGGCGGATGTTGCTCATAGTCGATTGTAGGTGGAACAGATCCAAGTGGTTAAATTTTTAACGACTCTTCCGCGTAGATTATGCTGAATTTGACCTATGTTGGTCTTTGCTTTTTTCACCGGAATGTTAATTTGCATAAGCCTATGACTTCAGTAAAGTATCATTCCATAGCGCTTGCCATTGACGGTGGCCGCCACACCAAAGTCGTTTTCGTTACCATGGTGATTTGGCGTCAGTAAATAAATAATTAACAACAGATTTGACAGATTTAAAAAAACAACATGGCCGTCACGGGGCCCCAAACTCTACAACGTGAGAAAACCCTTTACTTAAAAATAGGCAATGATCCTCTGAGAGTTATAGGTACGACAAGTTCCTTATCACAATCATTTCGATAAGGATATTTGTAGGTAGGTGTGCCAGAGACTAGGCCTTGAGATCAGCCTCTCAGTTATTGATGTATTTACTGTCGCCCATTAAAGACTTTTCTGGAAGTAAAAGCCAAGAGACCAATAAGATGCATGCATTCAAAAAAATTCAATCTCCAACTTTGTCCCAACCATATGAACTAGGAAGGATGAGGGAGTTTGTAACATTTTACCGACAAAAACCCCCTCATTAGTGTGTTCCAATTTAATTACGATTTTCTATAAAAGCACTCAAAAATAAAATAAAGAGTTGTGTTTCTCTAAAAAATAGTCTCCTTCAAAAAAGGAAATCCCACCCTCAGCCCAGTGAAACAACATAATTGCAGTTTCCATGTGGTTTCCTTGACTATATATTTTGGAAGTGTGGTTAGATAGACTGAACTTTAAATTTTAATGAACATGTTGTTCGTCAAAAACACTTGCTTCTTTGTAAGAAAAAGAAAACTCTATTTCAGAGCAAGGCAATGAATTTATTTCATTTTTGTAAACTAAAAAAGCGAAACTTTAGTTTGTTCTCCTCGCGTAAAAAGATGGTTCGTCAGAAGTCTCGCAAAACAGTGGAGGATCTTTACACGAGTGTTCCTCCAACATCTTCCTTATTAGCTACGACCACAAGGTTTGAAGAGAATTTTTTTCCAAATTCAAAAAACAATAAGAACAATAAGACCAACGAAAAGACGGATGCTTCCATTCACATCAACGGTGCTCCTCGTAAGAAATCTAAGGGAAGGACTCCTGTGGAGAAGAAGGAAGAAAAGACCTTAATTAATGAGGAAACGATGTTGGGAAGGTCTAATAAGTCCGAGGGGATGTGTGCCAAACAAAATGTTCTTGAGGAAAATGAGAAAGACGAGGACACAGAGGAGTTCTTTGTGCAGATCAAAGAAACCGTCCAACGAGCTGTGGAGGTTGGAACTATTTCTTGTCTATGATTCAGTTTATTATTAAGATTTTTGTTTCTGTAGAAATCTCTTCAAGACATTTTGGTACGCAGTCTAAGGGAAATAAACTTCAAGATTGATGAAGTTCTGGAACGAGTAAAAGCCAACGAAAATACTTTGGAGAAGATTCAGACCGACTTGAACAATAGTAAGGAGCTTACAAGCTTTTTTCTCACAGATTAAAAATGTCTTCCTCTTTTTTTTTTTTTTAAAGAAGTCGTTCATTATGGGGAAGAAAATTCCAGGCATTTCAGATACCTTTGCATGAAATCGGAATACGATAAGATGTTCTATCAGCACCAGAACGTCATGACAGCTATGCCCGTTGACGCTAGACCAAATGTCATCAATCCATACCCACAACAGGTAGCTCCATCGAGTGAGTCAAATCCTCAGAAAACTCAACCATTACAACAACAACAGCCAGCTAAACCTACAAAAAGCTCCACAATGCCCATTGGATGCAATTGCCACAACAGCGGTGATTTTGATTATGCCCAACGATCGAAGTTAAGTTTAAGTTCCAAATCATCGGACATGGGCATTAAGGAAGTCAAAGATTTGCTAGACCAGTTGCAGAAATTCTATGATCAACACAATCATGAAAAGGACAACCAAAGAGATGAACGTGGAAATGATGCCTTCAATATTCCAGATCAAGATGACAGTGCTGATGGCGATGAAGATGATGAGAGTTCTGACGGCATGTCTACGCCAAGTATTGAAGAAAATATTAGAATCGGGGGAGACGCTTGAAACATTATATATTTTGTATAAATAAACAGATCTTTAGTATTAAAGAAGACTGGTCCTTTTATTATTTTTCCGTTCTTTCATGATTATCGCAGTCTGAATCTACTTATGGCGAGAGGTTTTACAAAATCAATTGCATTGTCAGCTCTTTATTGGATAGGAATTTATCGGATTCTTCAAAGTAATTAATGGTTTTCTCACAAGCTAACACCAAGTGTCTTCTGAAATAAATTTAAAAATATTGTCTCCACTTTATTAACTACTAGCAGGACAGGTACCCAGGCGGGTCCTACTGTATCCACTCGGATACAGTATTTTTTTTAAATTAAAGATACCCTATGTCCTGGGTAAAAACTGGCGTTTTTGAATTTTGTTTGAAACATTTTTTTCAAAAAGTTTTTTTCTCAAAAACCGCTCCACATATTTTTATAAATTTATTCTCATAAATTCAAATTTATCCAAGAAATAAAATGGCGTACTTTTTTTTCAGCTCAAATTAGTTTAAATATTTATTTAAGAATTTTGAAAAATTTATTTTAATTAAAATCTCAAGCCCCTAGACCACTGTCACACATTAGAGCAAGTTCGTGCGACCCAGTCGTGCATATTATTTTATTTCGTTTTAGCCCGGCTGAAGCTGGTACCTTTCAAGTAACGTTTTTTTATTTTTAGATTTTTTTACTCTAACGATTTTGATTAAACTCAAAATTTAGCTACCCTTAAGCATTTCTAACGAAACAAAAATAGTCGTTACGAAAACCAGGTTTAAAGATCTTTTTTCAAATGGCCATAAGTTCGCAACGGCTTCATTGAATCATTGACTGAAACTTTGTTTGGCAAAGATCTTCAAAGTTTTCTATAGGATGGCGTTGCAAGTTTTTCAGTGAAGAATTTTTAAACGGTGTCTTTCATACAACGAGCCGTTGAGTTTTATCCACTTTTCTTCTAATTTGCTCAAAAACGACTTTAACGACTTTGATTAAACTTTGTATAGAATATTTTTTTTAGTGTTCTCAAGAGAACTGCGTTTTTAGTTTTTGGCTAAAAATGCAAATAACGGAGATCTTGTCTTACCTGACAATATTGTAAGACATAACAATCGTCTGTAGGTACATTGAAAAAACCGCTGAAACTAAGGTCGACACTCTGAATCAAGGAAAACACAACTTATCCCTTCGGTGGTACAACGTATTCTGTTTTATTCTAATGTAATTACCTCTACATTACAATTCTAAATATGTCTATCTTAACAACATACATTTATTTATTCTTATATCTATTTTGTCTTAGGCCTAATTACCAGCTATCTTAAAATAAATATGGAAGAAGATAAAACAAACAGCGAAACGAGCAGGCATTTATTGTCTACATCATAAAACATCACGGGTGGTGGACGTGAGTAATAAATGCGTTTATTGTCTCACAAAAGGATCAACATGCGGCGGCTTCGCGTCGCTTTTTGCTTTATCTTAATCTATATTCTATACCGTTATAAACTATAGATATGTACCCAATATGGGAATACAATTTCCAATACAGATTCTTAGAACTAACTTAACTAAACATATGAGAAATACAAATTCTTAGAACTAACTTAACTAAACATACTCCCGCCATTGACAGCATGTTAAATGTGTCAATCAATGTACTGGTGCAAGCGCGATACTGGCAGGTAAGAACCTCGTTGGGAGCTGGCAGAATTGTTGAATTAATTTGGCGATTATGATTACCACTACAATCAGCACGATCCATGTAACTATGCTAATTTCATAGTGTGTTGCATTATGGGCGTCCAAGTCGAAGTCAATCGGAAGTCCGAACAATTTCGGTTGTGTTTTAGGAATATCTTCAATAGCGATCGTTGTGGATACATCCTTCAAAATTTTAGAATTCAGTTTTGGTAATAACCAAGTTATGTTGACTGCAGGATTTACATAAGTGACGTTCTGTCGAACTTTATTAAAAGCTACAAGTGTTACATCAGTTGAATAAAGATGGCAACCAGCGTCCAATTGAATAATTCCTTGCTTCTTGATCGTCTGTGACGTTCGCAAATTGTGACACTCAACTTCTATTGTCTCCTCAGCCATTACGGAATAGAGCCATGTATTTGCAGCCTTTAATTGTATCCAAATTGACGATGGTGGATTTATCTTGATCACACAGGTTAGAGGCATTATATTCTTCTTCAACAACAGCTCCACTTCACAAGGTGCTGAGTTACCAATATTGTAAATTGGCTGCGACTGTGGGCATATCCACGCTGTGCCAGAATTCATATTTTTGCATTGCAGAAAGTCAACATCTCTGAGATTATAATATCTTTTTCTTGAATCTCCTAGAAGCAAATGGTTAAAGCTCGTTTGAATACTAACAAATCGTGATTCATGAAATGTTGGATAAGGGTGCACTTCATATATAGTAAAGCCTTCGCGATGGACCAAGGGAATTTTTATTTCAAACAGGATGAATTCTCTCGTACCTTGCGCGCTTATTTCAAAGACATTGTACAGGTCGCTTAATCCTTCTGCGGGTAGTTTCAAATCGTATGGTAGTTGAAGTTTTATTTTGTGTAGATGTTCTTGAAGTTGATCAGGAGATATGATGTGTTGCTGAGTGTTGCTTTGTGTCTTCAACATTGCTTGTTTAATTTCTTCTTGGAAATTTTGAAATTCATCCATTATCAAAAAGGCATACAGAACCCCGAGATTAAGCTGTTGTAAGCCTTCACTTCGATTTAGCTTCTCCATAACAATTTCAAAATTTCCTTGTACCTTCAAAAACTGATCTTGTAAATGGTCATGTTGCCTCTTGATTATGTTTGAGGTGATATCTTGTATCGATGACATGTTATTAAGTAACTGCAAGTAATATGCTTCACTTTGGCTTGTCCTTTTAACTTTCTCCTCTAAGATTTCCGCATGTTCTTCATCCATTACTCCAAAAAGTGCATGCTGAATCGCTCCAATAAAGCTTAAGGGTGCTCTTTTTCGTCTTCCTCTACGATCGCCGACGATAAATTTGTGATTGCTGGTTATAATGACCATTTTTCTGCGTAACTGTTCTTGGATATTCTGGCTGCTGCTTGATTCTTTAAGATCTTCTCTAGTACATATCCATCGTATTTGTGTAACTGATTTGCTGACATCCTCATATCTGTTGATATATGTAGTGAGGTTGATGAAGGCTATAAGAGACCATGACGATTTTTGCAGTTTAACGACTCCTTGCTCTTCGAAGAATAATCCAGATTGGTCTGTCAAGGTCTTTAACTCAAAACTTAGAGCTTGAGGGAGAACTAATAATAAGCTTAAAATAGTCAATAGACAGTTTTTGTTCTTTATTCTTTTACAATTTTTATCATTCTTAAATTTAGGAACTACATTTAAAGTCTTAGCATTATGATTAACATTTTTGATTTCGTCTAAATTATTTTGTTTAAAGCAATTCTTCGGATTGATTTCTTCCTCATTTGGAAAAGGACAAACATTGTCAATTGACCTTTTTGAGACTCCATTGCTTGTCCTAACATCTACTATTCGACAAAGACCATCTTTACCAAGTGATGTATTTACTACCCTGCCCCTTCTCCAATTCATTGGTGGAACATTATCCTCTTTAAGAAGAACTAATGTACCTTCTTTAATGTTGTTAGAGGGATTTTGCCATTTATATCTTTTTTGTAGTTCTGATAGATATTCCTTGGACCACCTTTCCCAAAACTCTTGTGTGTTAAAGCACACTACCTTCCAGTGCTCTCGAATGTCTTTATAGCTTTTATTATCCTCAGAGTCTCTAAAAGTGGTGAAAGATTCACCAATAAGGAAGTGACCTGGGGTAAGAACTTGCAAGTCATTAGGATCATCTGAAAGTGGTGTTATGGGCCTTGAATTTAAAACAGCTTCAATTTGCACCATGAGAGTGCACAATTCTTCAAAGGTCATTGTGCCATCCGTAATACGATAGAAATGTTTTTTAACGGATTTAACGCAAGCCTCCCATAAACCCCCTATGTGTGGTGATCTAGCTGGTATGTTTATCCATTCGATTTCCCTTTCTCCACAAAAATTCTCCAGCAAGGGATTATCATCTCTTAATAGAACGTTTAGTTCGTTTAAACTGTTGGCCGCTCCAACAAAGTTTGTGCCATTGTCAGAATAAATTTTTAATGGACAACTTCGACGTCCAACGAATCTTTTTAGTGCACCAATAAATGAAGCTGATGTCATATCCGAAACTACTTCTAAGTGCACTGCTTTGGTTGAGAAACAAACAAAAACGCAAACGTAAGCCTTATCTGGCCTTTTGCCTCGGATTTTGTGATGAATAAGTAAAGGACCGAGAAAATCGATGCCAACATTCACAAACGGTCTAGTTCTTATAACTCTGTCTTCTGGCAAATTTCCCATAAATTGATGTATTGATCTTGGATTTGCTTTGAAGCATCTAAAGCATTTTTTTACCACCTTCCGCGTGAGCTCTTTACCTCGCAGAGGCCAAAATTGTTGTCTTACGATTGCTAACAGTCCTTGTGGACCCATATGTAAATGTTTTTTATGTAAATGCTCTATTAACAAAAACACCCACTCGTCTGCGCTTGGCAGCAATATTGGATGCTTGGCATCAAAGGCTAGATTTGACTTTTGAATTCTTCCTCCTACTCTTACTATACCATTCTCGTCTAAGAATGGTGAAAGCGTTTTAAGTTTTGACGAAGAAGTGACTGCAGATTTGGCTTGCAACAACCTTATCTCTGCGGAAAAGTGTCTTTTTTGGATTACCTTTATAAGGACAATTAATGACTCCTTTTTATAAAAGATCCATGATTTTTTCTCTCGTTTGGTTTTTAAATTTTTATATTTTAACATATATGCTACCACATTTTGAAGAAATTCAAAACTATTCCTATGATTAATAGTTTCGCAAATGGGTTTTAAAATTGAAGAAAGTACAATAATTTTGTGTTTTTTAATCTCCGGAATATTTTCCATTGGAAGGTATGATTTTGTATCTTCCAATTCTGAAGTATTTTCCTTTATAAAGGTAGGCCCTTCAAACCAAAAGGTGTTGTTAATAATATCAGAGGGATAAATTCCCCTTGAAACTACGTCTGCAGGATTAATTGAAGTGGATATATATTTCCAATTCTGCAAACAACTGTTTGTTTGAATATAATTAATTCGGTTCGAAACAAAAACTTGCAGCGATGCAGGATCCATTTCCAGCCAACTAAGAACTATCCTTGAATCTGAAAAGTAGAAAATATTATTAAAATTTATTTTCAAACAATCAATAACCATTTTCATTAAGTCTACTAATAATACCGCTGCACAAAGTTCTAGACGGGGAATAGTTAAAATTTTTACTGGAGCGACTCGAGATTTCGAAGCTACTAGTTTTACCCTAATCTCTCCTGATCTACCTATAGATTTTATATAAATTGCAGCACCGTAGGCTTTCATGGATGCGTCACAAAATCCATATAGCTCAATAAGCTTAGGATGATCTGAAATCATGTGTCTAGGAATTTGAATTTTATTTAACTCGGTCATTTCAAATCGGAAACGTTTCCATGAATTTGCTATTTCATCTGGAAGTGGAGAATCCCAATCAATTTTTAATTTCCAAAGTTCTTGCAGCAAAATTTTGGCCATTACTGTGACTGGGGCTAAAAGACCGAGGGGATCAAAGAGTTTAGCAATATCCGAGAAAATATTTCGTTTCGATATTTTAAAATCTGAATCCCAGTTTGATTTGACAAAGATTGCATCCGATGATGGATTCCAAGCCATACCGAGCGCTTTAACGTTGTCTGAACTGTCTCTGTTTAAATCAACCGGAATTTGAAGATCTTTTTCATTGAAATTTTTCAGCAATTCTGAGTGATTGGCACACCATTTCCTCAGATGAAATCCGTGATCTTCCAAAACGTCATAGACCTGTAGCTGCAGTGCTTTCAACTCATCCAATGAATCACTTCCTGTCAATAAATCATCCATATACAAATCGGACGTTATTATTGCAGCCGCCTTTGGATATTTAGTTTCTACTGATTTTGCCGCCATTTCCAAACATTTAGTAGCAAGATATGGAGCACAATTTGTTCCATATGTAACAGTTTTAAGCCTATATGTTTGCAAGGGTTGCGTGGGATTCCAGCGCCAAAATATCAATTGGTAGTTACAATGGTTTTCGTGCATCCATATCTGTCTAAACATTTTCTCTATATCACCAGAAATAACATATTTATATTTTCTAAACCTTAATAAAATGTCAAACAAGTTATCTTGTAATCGAGGTCCAGTGTGAAGTAAATCGTTCAGGGAAGTATTGGTATTTGTTTTACATGAAGCATCGAAAACTACTCTCAACTTTGTTGAAATACTTTCAGGTTTTAATACACAATGATGGGGAAGAAAATATCCTCTACCTGAAATATTGTTTGCCAACTCCATGTGTCCAAGCTCTAGATACTCTCGTAAAAAGGAGTGGTATTGAGATTTTACCTCAGGATTTTTTTCAAGTTTACGTTCAATGGCAAGAAACCGTCGCTTAGCAATAATTTCTGAGTTTCCCATATTGGGCTTCTCGATTTTGAATGGGAGTTGAACAACGAATTTGCCATCCTGCTTCCTACTTATATTTCTTTCAAACAATTCTTCACACTGAACATCATCTTTAGTTAATTTAAATTCCCTACCCATTTCTTCTACTTCCCAAAATCTCTGTAATTGCTGATCCAAACTATTTTCTACATACGATGCTACCTTACAGCATAAGGTGGGCTTTTCTATTAAAGCGGGACCACTTACAATCCAACCAAATGCTGTATTTTGTAAGAACATTTTGTGTTTTTCTACGTGAAAGTTTTCCGTGTACAGTATTTCGTAAAACAATTCCGCACCAATCAACATATCTATGCCACTTGGGGTAAAATAATTAGGGTCTGCTAGCTTAATATGGTCCGGCAACTTCCCGGGCACGACCTTTTTTGCGGGTAAATTCGATATAATTTGTGGGACTATTAAAACATCTAAAGTAGCTCTGTAATCTGAACGCTTGGATCTAATGCAGACGTTCAATCTCTCTTTAATTGTAGACACATCCATAGCGATTCCTTCAATGGAGGCATTAGCCTGAAGTCCTTTGAGCTTTAATTTTTTCTGTAACGACTTTCTGATCAAACAAACCTGAGAACCATTATCCAGTAGTGCCCTACAGTTGATCCAGTTTCCTTTTGCGTCGGCAACCTCTAAAACTACTGTTGAAAGCAAAACACATTTCTGTTCAGCTTCATTCAGTTTAGTATTAGCATTGTTTACAACAGCACTCTTTACTTCAGAGTCACCTTCCTTGTGAAGCAATGTATTATGGTTACCATTACAAATTTTGCAGTTAGTTTCACTACACGTTTTATTTGAATGTCCATTTTTAAAACATTTGATACATAATTTGCTAGCTATAACTTTATTCCATTTTTCCTTGATGTTTAATTTTTTAAATAAAAAACATTGATGTGTGAAATGAGTTGATTTACATCCAATAATACATTTTAGTTTAGAAGATTCAGATGTCTCTCTAATAGAATTTTTCAAGTTTTGACCATTAATCAAAGGCCCTTGAAAAGCCTCCAAGACATAGAATTCGTGTTCTAAAAATGAAAGCAAAGAGTCCACTTTTGGTAGCTCCTTGGAACTTTTTAATGAAGCTTCAAACTTCATTCTTAAGTTATCGTCCATTTTCCTTACTAACAAGAAACTAATAAAAGCTTGCAGCAACTGGTCGGCTGACAAATCTGCAGCCTGAAGCGCTTGCAAGCTTTCTTGAATATTATCTTTAAATTTTTTCACACTTTCCACTGTACTATCTACAAGTGGAGCGTCAACAAGGTTTTTAAAATAAATGGAAGTTATCGCTCGTTTATTCGTGTACTTTTCGTTCAGAAGTGTCCACGCTGTATCGTAGTTTGCTTCAGTAGGAGGCAAATTTGCAATTGTTAATGCAGCGTCACCTTTGACTACGGATTTTAAAACAACCATTTTCTGTGTTTTAGAAATTTTTTTCGCATCTATCAATTCAATGAACAATTCTTTGAATGTATTCCATTCGGTATAATCCCCCGTGAATTCTGGGAGTTCGATGCTGGGAATACTAAAAGGAAGCGTTTCTAAAGAAGCTTTCTCCTTTGCTGCACCACCGAAGAGTTTTTTGCATTTACTTTTAAGTAAGTAGTACGATTCCGTAAGTCCATCTTCATCAAACTGCTGAATGTATTCTTCACATATTTTTTGGGCATTATCTTTTGCCCTTCTAAGTGATTCAGCGGTTTCGCCACCTACTTTAAAGTCTTCGCAAGCGTCCTCAAACTCGCGAAGAGTGAATGCAAAACGTTTAACCAGGGCAGCATCAGATGTTGCCTTGGCTAGGTTTATTTGAGGATTTTTTATTGTTTTACTAAATACCTTAACAAATTTGTCTATAAGGCACTTACCAGAGTGCACGTGATTCCTTACCTTTTCTGCGTATTTCGTTTTGAAATACTCTACCTTTTTGTTGGCTTCAGCATATTCTTGCAGTGATATTTCATTAACTTGGAAAAGCTCGTCAAGTTGTTCAATTTTGGTTTTCCATCCCAAAATTGACGCCTTCTTCTCGTCGTATGTAGCCGCAACCATTGTGTTGTAAAGAACGACAACGTCCTGTCCAATGGTGTACTGCTCTTTAATTAAATCTTCCATTTTTTTTTTATAAGTTAACACACTTGAAATTTTAAAAATACAATTTTCACTGAAGCTATGATATTTAAATAGTTTTAAAATACAATTTTCACTGAAGCTATAATATTTAACTAGGTAAGCTTTTTTTTTTTTTTTATTAATTTGTGCTCGTATAAAAACTTGGGGTCACCATGAAAAAACCGCTGAAACTAAGGTCGACACTCTGAATCAAGGAAAACACAACTTATCCCTTCGGTGGTACAACGTATTCTGTTTTATTCTAATGTAATTACCTCTACATTACAATTCTAAATATGTCTATCTTAACAACATACATTTATTTATTCTTATATCTATTTTGTCTTAGGCCTAATTACCAGCTATCTTAAAATAAATATGGAAGAAGATAAAACAAACAGCGAAACGAGCAGGCATTTATTGTCTACATCATAAAACATCACGGGTGGTGGACGTGAGTAATAAATGCGTTTATTGTCTCACAAAAGGATCAACATGCGGCGGCTTCGCGTCGCTTTTTGCTTTATCTTAATCTATATTCTATACCGTTATAAACTATAGATATGTACCCAATATGGGAATACAGATTCTTAGAACTAACTTAACTAAACATATGAGATCTCAGATCAAAATCTGAAATCTCGTTTCCAATCGAGATTTAACACATATTTGCACACACACCACAATACTTTTTGACATTTCTCGAACAGCAGATTTTGAAGTTTTGTTTTTGGCATTGCGACATTGCGAGAATTCAATTCTTTTCGTAAAAGAAAATCCATTTTATTTTTTATTATTATTATATTTTCATTAAACAAGTATATGAGATTGAAAACCGTATAAAACAATTGAAAGAAATGGTTGAAAACATAACTTCCAATCAATTGAAGAAGGAGTTCGTCTATATCAAATTCACGCATTTTTGATAAGAGAGCATGGTTCCAAACTCTATAAAATACAATGACGAAGTCTCTGTATCCCAAAATATGTCTTGATAGATAGATGTATCAAGGTTTCCACGGGCTGTGAAAGAAGTGACGTAAGTTTAATTTGTCGGTAGTGTGAGAGAACTCGCCGTTTGTAGAATATAGGACAGATGGAAAAACTTACGCAGTGCTTTTACCAGCGTGGAAGCACACATCTTCAGAACTATCCGGGCTAACGGATCGCCCCCGATCGCCATAATGAGTGCATCAGCCAGTGACCATCATCACCGACCGCCACCGACCGTCACCGACCGCCGTCACAATCACTACGATGATTTTTATACAACGCTAAGTGTATACCAGAGACCAGCCAGTGACGCAACACAACCATTGTCCTCTATGGGAGTAAAACCGACCACCCCTCCGCCCCGTACCGCTGATTTGGACTACCAACCAACTCGGAACACATATATGATAGTAACCAGCAGAAACATCCAACAAACAGAAGGAATTATTTTAGTACATGTATTTTTAGTCTTTAATGTTATAATTCACATTTCCTTATTACTGAAATATTCCATAAGTATAAGCAGAATTTGTATGGAAAATCAGACTCGAGCTCCCAGCCATTGGTATACGATTCTATTCAAAAGAATACCGGGAATACGAGATCTCAAAGGTACGCTGCGGGGAATACCAGCAGAAACCTTAACATATTTTGAAGTAAAGGCATTAGGCCATCAGTTTCTTGTCGTGGGGTAGCTGCCATTGTAAGCTACAACACAGACCTAATTTGTTTCTTGTCGTGGAGCTCTTCTTTTTAAGAAACTCTACAGACCTAATCCGTTTATTGTCGTGGGGTTGCTGCAGTCGTAAGCTTCACCACAGACCTAATTCGTTTCTTGTCGTGGAGCGCTTCCTTTCAGGAATCTCTACAGACCTAATCAGTTTCTTGTCGTGCAGCTCTTCTTTCCAAGGAATCTCTACAGACCTAATCAGTTTCTTGTCGTGGGGTTGCTGCAGTTGTAAGCTTCACCACAGACCTAATCAGTTTCTTGTCGTGGAGCTCTTCTTTCCAAGGAATTTCTACAGACCTAATCAGTTTCTTGTCTTAGAGCGCTTCCTTTTAGGAATCTCTACAGACCTAATCAGTTTCTTGTCGTGGAGCTCTTCTTTTCAAAGAATCTCTACAGACCTTATCCGTTTCTTGACGTGGAGCGCTTCCGCTCAGGAATTTCTGCAGACCTAATTCGTTTCTTGTCGTGGAGCTTTTCTTTTTAAGAATCTTTACAGACCTAAAACCAATTATTGTCATAGAGGCAACTCTATAGACCAAATATAGTTGAAATCGCTTCTTGTCGTAGGATAAACCCTAGAGGCCAAATTATTTAAGCTATTTAATACTATTTTGTATATCAAATCATTAATTTAGTGTTATTATTAAGTCCGTATATGAAGTAACTTGTTAAGGATATTTTGATAAATAAAAAGCATTGTTAATTCGAAGTTCAACACTCTTCAACCCTGAGTTTTCGCTTTCTTTGGGAACAACCCTGGACTTCGACGAGCCTACCTCAGCCTAAGTATAAAAAAGCATCACAAAGTGGTGCTGAATTATTATCTGATGAAGAGGTAGGTAGTAACGCAACAAATTTGCGGCTTCTAGGGGGGGGGGGGGGTAGAAAGCCCATGACCGCTGAAACTCAGTGCTTATCGTTTTAATGGTATGTATAATTTTTATTTTTACTTTTTTATTACTTTATTTACTATTACTTCTTTTTTTAAAGGTTTGCTGGCAACAGTTACAGGAAAGTATCAAACTTGTTCAACTTCACGTTCTCGAGTGCATATAGAAGCCAAACCGCATTTATGGAGTTTCTATTGGGTATTTCAAAGCGTTATATCAAAATGCCCAAAATGAGCTCAGAGAAAGTGGAAGTCAGCAGAGAGTTTAAGAGGGTAAGTTCAATTTGAGTTTTCATTTGATACATTTTTCTTAATACATTTATACAGCTTGCAGGTTTTGATAATGTTTTGGAGGCCATCGACGGTTTATATTATATACATTCGAAAACCGGCACACAAAATTCGGTCGACATACATAAACCGCCACGGACTTCTGTCTTATAACCCTTCAGGGTATTTGCGATGCAAACAAGACGTTCTTGGGCGTTTTCTTAGGAACGACGAGCAAAATCCATGACTTACGAGAATACAAATTGTCGCACGTATACATATAATGATATCCCCCGAATCTGTGGAAATAGTTACCATATTGTGGGTGATGGTCCACTGCGCGAGTACATGATGACACCATATCGCGATTATGCTGACCTAAGTGCGCAGCAAAAAAAAGTATACCAAGAAACATGCTTAAACTAGAGTTAAAATAGAAAATACTTTCGGTTTGCTAAAGCAGAGGTTCAGGCAGCTGTCTAGATTAGACTTTTTCACAGTGTTGCGAATGCCAAAATTCGTCTTCGGTTGCTGTGTGTTGCACAACCTGTGCATCGATGATGGTGACCTTTTGGAAGAGGAAGACCACAGCACTGCAAGTACTCAACTTTCTTACTTCTACTTTCATACTTCATTTATCCAAACATTTTCCAAACAACCTTTGAAAATCGTAAACGGAATTATTGATCACACAACAAATGAAATTTCGTTTCCCACGCATTTTGTCAAATGCAGCCAAATAATCAAGCCGTTGTGGACAAAGTTTTCCCGAATTTAACTAGCAGTCCAGTTTGTCTGTGCAAACGTGTATAATAATAGCGCCCAAGAGTGATGATGTTAATAGATTGAACGCACAAATTCTGTTGAAACTGCCCGGCGAACCAGTCAAATAAAATCAATTGACACAGTGATGCATGAAGAACAAGCAGTCAACTATCCATTCGAATTTCTAAATTCGATGGAGCCACCAGGAATGCCACCATACACAAATTATCGGATCGCCCGGGGCAGTCGTTAGCTATTGCTGGTTAACACTTGAAAAACCCATGTTTTTTTGCGGGGCCCGTCATAATCTCAATAAACATAGTTTAAAAAGATTATTTTTCAGAAGACACAATCCCAAAAGACTCAGTTTCAACTGGCATAAATAAACACGACAAAGTTTCAAACTCTGGTATGCCAACGCTGCATGATAAGCTTAATTTCTATTGGTGAAATATGTTGGTTAGCTGTGATATAATATTATGCATACATTGTCATTTAAAATGCCGCTAGAAGAGTAAGAAGAAAAATAACTATACCTACTAAATACATATACACATGTTGAAGCATCCATTTTTATTGTATAGCTTGACCATTTGATTGGTTCCTATTGAAAACTTTAAAAAACAATGCTGACATGACATGAGAAGGAATTATTAATATATTTATTGTGATTTCTTTTAACATAGAATGGTATAAAGCGAGAAACGACATATTTTGTTACGTTAAGTTTATGGGGGAAGACAAGGCGGACAAATGAAAATTATTTGAATGAATAGGAAGAGTAAGTTGTAGGAATTAAAGCTAACTATTGTAGTAGGTGTTATATTTTTAATTTATAATAATAGTTGTTATTAACTATGTATACCTATATCTTTTAATTTATCTGTGTTGCAGCATTTAGGGACAGTGAGGAAAAATATATTTCTTAAACAAAGAACATATTCATGTATATATTTTATTTTTTATGAGTAACATACCCAACAAATAAAAATGTGTATTTAATAGGTAGGTTGAAGGTTCATTATTTAATTAAATATTGAATATTTTGCATTGTAATCATTGTAAGTGTCAAGAATAATAAAGCTTTTCCAGTGAATGTGTTGTACCTACGTATGCATACTCGTACGAGTTGTTGCGAGTCTAGGGTAAGCCACGTAAGATACCTATCTTTAGCTCTTTTCAGACAGCTTATACTCAGCAAAAAAATCTTGACATATATAAGGAATGAGAAAGGAGAGTAGGATAAGATAGCAAGTGGGTGCAATAGTTTGAGGAGGAGAGGATGCTCGTTGTTCTCTGTCTAATGTCGACTTTTATTGGTAATTCTATGTGGATTTTTTTTGATAAAAGCAAATTTAATCGAATTTGCTGTCCAATAACAGCGGCAGATAGATTTGATCAGTTTTTGTTATTGGGTGTGTGTTTCTTTTGACGTTATTAATTTGAGGCGCGTTTAACCATATGACAGTGTCCAACGAGATTCTGTCATGTTATCTTGGTTGGAATAATCTTTAAGCAATTTTTTCTTAGAGTTTCGTGTAATATATTTCAACATTAATATAACAAATTAGCTGCTATTAATTATTTCATAAGTTAAAATGTAGTTCAATGTGTTTTTTAATGTTTAAAGTTTAGTTCGCAGTTTATTGATTAAATAAAGTTCACCGCCTAAACACATCCAACCAAGCAAATGTCGGATTATTACACCCAAGCACGAGGGAATGCAGACAATTTAATGTAAACGGAATTTCGATTCGGGTGGACATTATTTAATTTTAGTTCTGCCGCAAAATAGATAGTTTATTTAAAATGTTAGTATATATGAAGTGTTAATGTATATTTAATACAAAAAAGTCTGAATAAATGTTAATGTACCTATATTAAATAAAAGAGTCTGAATAATCAACCTGATATTACCGCTAATACTACCGCTACTACTAACAAGATGGATTGCAGCATTGAGGAATTAGATTTAATTAATTTTTCAATAGTAAACAAAAAAAAGGGAATTGTTTTTCATGACGAAGACAATGTGCTCCTCCAGAACAATTCTAGTAAGTGCAGATATGAACTCCCCATAGATTCATCAGCAACAGGTACCTAGAAAAAAAAAGTTTATTAGAAGGTATTTTCAAAATGTTATTTTATGATTAGGGTCAGCATCTTGGAAAGTTGTTCCCAGCACCGCGCACAAGCACCAAAACACGCTTCAACGCCCCGTAAAACTACAAACGGTAAATATACCTGTATGAAAGTGTGCATGTGTGATGCCTATTATTATAAATATATTTTTTTTTTTTATTTTCAGTTTCAGGATATTCGGTCCAAGTGAAATGGTCTGAAGAATCAACAAGATTTATGCTGAATACCTACGCAAAACTTCGAACTCGGTGGGCCCAATGAAAAAATTTAGAACCAAAAAACTTTTGTGGGCACACATCGCAGAACTTGTCGAGAAAAAGTTTATGTTTAGTGTTAATGGGTCTCAAGTTGAGACACGGTACAAATGTGTATCAAAACGATCAAAAAAACAATTGACAATAATAACACCAGTGGAGCTGTGCGGGAGGAAACTATATAAATGATGACGACATAAACGAGATTGTTCAGCGGGATGACTCTATATGTATACAGGTTGGATTGTCCCCACGACAAATATATAGAAAGGCGGACAAGTTCCCTAAGGCCGCCATCCAGTAGCTCACCGTCGACGTTGGTTGGAAATATTGCTCATTCAGCTGCAGGAGCCAGCCCAAGTGCCACCGTGACAAGAGCGTCACCATCGCTAACGCCATTGCCGAGCCTTCACAAACGACAACATCACCACCAGTGGCAGAGTCCGTCGACGAAGAACAGCTAACTCCGGTTGTGAAAACGATGGCAAAGTGTTTTCTAAATCAAAATCAAGATAAGAAATAATATTTCATTACGGTATTTGTTTGCATATGGTGCTATCCCATTTATTTGCATTTGGTGCTATCCTATTTATTAAAAGTCATGGTTTATTATTAATATTATCAGCCTTTATTTATTTTTTTGTAATTTTTTTTTGGTTCATTTTATTAAATTATTGTTTGTTTTGTTTTTTGTCATTTCTTAAAAAAATAATTTTTTTTACAGATTTGCCGCAATGTTATTTCTTTTAAGCTGCCCTCTGTGCAGCAAAGTTGTCTCAATGGCAGCATTTTCTCCCATATCCCGAGATATACTCCTCGCTTCTTCTTTCTTCGGTGGAAGTACCGGAACTTGATGCAGGATGTTCTTCCCATATGTCATTTGCGTCGATGCAGGTTGTGCAGGACACAGTAACCAAGCACAAACTTCGACATCCTCATGACCGTGAAGAAGTCGAGCCGTGCCAGCTGTCTGAAACGTTGTTTCAGCAGCCCAAAAGCATTCTCAATCCTTACCCTTGTTTGGGCGTGCTTTTTGTTGTAATTTTTTTGCTGAGCCGTTAGGTCGCCATAGTCTCGATATGGCGTCAGCATCCACTCTCGTAACGGATAGGCACCATCACCCACAATGTGGTACCTATCTCCGCATATTTTCGGCACTTCGTTGTATATGTAAATTCTAGAGTCGTGTATCTTACTCGTCGCTCCAACGAAAACGTCCAAAAAATTTTTATTCGCATCGCAAATACCTTGTAGAGTTATGAACAAAAGTCCGTAGCGGTTTATGTAGGTTGACCGTATTTTATGAGCCGGCTTCCGGATATATATATATGACCCGTCGATGGCCCCCAACACGTTGTCCATACCTGCGAGCTGTATCAAATTATTAATAATATGTATAAAAAGAAATGCAGGTTGGACTCACCTTCTTAAAATCACTGCTGATAACTTCTTTTTCGGTATTGGTGGCAGGCATCCTTATATACTGCTTTAAAATGTCGAACAAAAACTTCATGAATGCAGTCAGATTCCTATAGGCACTTGAAAATGTAAAGTCGAACATATTCGAAACTTGCCTATAGGAGTCGTTATTGCCGGCAAACCTTTAAAAATTTAATTTAAAAAAAAAAGGATAAAAAGTTATGGCAGAAGTTGCATAGGTACCATAAACGGATAGTCATTGTGTTTGTGTGTCTGCGGTCATGGGCTTTCTACCTCCAGGATAATACCTGTTTTTGAAATGTTGCGAAGCAGCAAACTTCTCTATTAAAATATTTGCAGTTTCTCGGTGCACCCTAAAATGACTACGAAACTGCAATAAAAAAAATTATTCGATACAAACTTTTCTTCAAAGTAATCATAAATATCACCAACCTCTTCGTCAGAATATTTTTGAACAATTTTTAACACGTAGTTGGGAATAGAATGCCGCTCTTTCCTCTTCAGCATTTCCTGAACATCAAAAACATCTTCGGAATCGCTGTCCGACCAGCTGCTGCTAGTTGTGGTTGCCACAGACGAGGAAGAGGAAGACATAAATTCGTTGGGGATTGCAAGGCGTTGTGGATTCATTTTTTTATGTATTTATAAACTATAAGAAACATAAGAAAATTGAATTCTCAATTATTTATTATATAACAATGAATTAAATCCAAAATTCTTAAGTCATAAATTCAAAATTCTAATGATGCAGTCAGTTAAGTGTGGTCATTAGTGACTCAGCGCGACCAAAATCATGACGATCGGATAAGTAACTTAGAAAATATGGTCAATTTTGTACCCCTGAGAGGCATATGGCCAAAGAAACAGCCCTTCATTGACATTTTTTTAAAAATCATTGTTTGAGGGGGAAATGGGGGATGCAGAAAGTAGCGGGGCATTTAGCACAACTAGCAAACACCAAAATCTTCAACATCGCATGGATAGATGCTGAGAAAAGGGGATATTTGCGACACCGATGTCCGTATGGGACCTAAAATACACTTATTGTTGCTAATAAAATACTCAACTCAAACTCAATTAAAAAAAAAATTTGTGTGCGTAATTCACACTCGGTTGAAGTGAAACTTCAAAGAAGTTGGTATACCTAATTTACGAGAGAATGAGATGAAAAACTCAGCCACCCAGCACCAGTTTTCGGATTACTTTCAAACCTTATGTTATTTATGACTAAATGCTTTCAACACGTATCTATACAAGTACAAAAGTTTCAACACATATTCAAGCATACAGACGTACCGACATACTTTGCGTCCTTTTGACTCCCTTTTAAAGTATGAACTCCAGGACGCCACTATTTAAAACAAGTCAAAAAAATATTCGAAAACTGACTATTTTCAAAAATTCAGGATACTTTTTTAAAATTTAAATAATTTTTTGAATGCCAATTTTCTATAAATACTTTTGTTATGTATTTGTTTGAATTTTACATTCTTCTTGAATTAAGTTTATTGAAACCTTTTGTAAAGCTTTTCCTGTTAGACAGCATTCAAATCACGTACCTATATTAACTAACATACTAACTTAATCGTACCAACGCGCCTGCTCACTCGCTTTTGTTTAACATAATGCTTAGTAGACCTGAGTGAGAGGCAAAACGTATGATAGGAGAAAATGAGAGCTAGAATATAAAATACTGTGTCATAATTTTTTTTTTCATTCGTTCTCTCTCAGACTTGTTGCGATATTTACTTGCTCTATAGGGCAAGTATTGGTTTCGTGCAGAAAAAAAAAATCGAGGTTTTAATCAAACATGACATTACGATGATAGAGAAGCCCAAAAAAGTGGTTTTCGCCATACCGTCCGTCGGTCTGTCTGTGCGTCTGTGCGTCTGTGCGTCTGTGCGGATGTGCGCTTTTTCACGTCATGCTACAGCCTAAACCGCTTGACGGATTTTCTTCAAACTTGATATATAGTAGTTTGAAGAAAAACTGTTGTCGAGATTTTTTTTATTTCGTTTTAGCCCGGCTCAAACTGGTACCTGTCAAGTAACGGTTTTTTTCAATTTAGATTTTCTCGAAAACGGCTCTAACGATTTCGATTAAACTCAAAATTTAGCTTACTTTAAGCACTTCTAACAAAACTGCGTTTTTCGTTTTTGGCTCAAATAGTCCTAACGAAAATCAGGTTTTAACGGCTTTTTTTCAAATGGCCATAAGTTGTCAACGGTTGCATCGAATTCACTCAATCTTTGTTTGGTATAGTTCCTTACAGCTTCCTATCAGATGGCAATGATTTTTTTTTCAGTTTCTTTTTTTTAAATGGTGGCTCCTATACAAAGAGCCACTAGATTTTGGCCAATTTTTTCAATTTTTCTAATTTACTCAAAAAAGGCTTCCCCGATTTTTATGAAACTTTGTATGTAACATACATAGAAGACTTCAAACAAAACTGCATTTTTAGTTTTTGGCTATACATGATAATAGCGAAAATTGCTTTTAACAGTATTATTAATTTGGAAATAAGTGGACATTTGTATCATTTAGAACACTCAAAAGATGACATCTTAATTTTAAATATTAAAGGTTTCTTGACGTTAGCTCCCGTTTATCGGTTTTTCCAGTTTCAGTCAACTTTTTTTAGGTTTTACCAAATTTTTCAAAAATGAGTTGTTCTTATTGATCGAAAAGTTTGTTTTCATCGTACTATTGCACCCACAGAGCAAGTACGTGCGACCCAGTCGTGCATTTTATTTTAATTGATTTACATATTTGTTTAAAAGTGTCATGTTGCATTTCCGTTTCGTCGAGTTTCAAATTACCCCGATATTAAAGAAGTTTCACTTCAATAATAACACACCACGCTGACATCTTACTAAAAAGCTGTAATACGCAGCCGCATACAGTGTACAGTAGCTCACGTAGTTTTCACATACACTAACACACGTTAAATGCTCAAATACAAGCACGTACTAAACAGTGTGCAATATACATACACACCGACATCTGCTCTCTCGCTCTGGCTCACAAATTACAGGCGACTATGCTTAGAAGACGGGAGTGGGGACGCTACGAAGTATGGGACAAAGAGGAGAGACCGATAATATAAAATAGTATGTATATTTCTGTCTCATTCTTTCCTGGCTTCATCCTACGCATTTTGGTATTTGTGTCTCTTACCTGTTTTTTTTCCGTTGCATCCGGTTTGAAATCAGAACGATTCTAAAGAAGTTTCACTTCAAAAACCTGGGTAGTTACCAGATAAATAAGGGCAGATTACCTTTTTTAAAAATACCTCAAATACTAACCTTCCTAAAAGAAACCAATTTGGAGGAAGTGCTGTAGGACGAGTATCCTCATCCAGCTCTAAAAGGGGCACAATAGATCTTTAAGGTCGCAGTGCGCTTTTCCCGAATTTAATTCATTCATGCAACTTAAAATAAAATGCATACGATGAAACATAACACAGTTTCCGAGCAAAGAAGTTCAAACTCTTGTGTTTATATTCCGCATTTTTATTTATTAAATTCAGAGTGTCGATCAAGTACTCGTCGTGTGCGGTCGCGTTGCTTCTGTGCGCGTGTGTTACCCAAAAATAATCAAAAAAAAAAAAATAAACCAAAACCGAATTCATATACCACATACAATACATAGTGCAATTAAATTAAAATGAGAAATTAAATTCAGCCCTTCCCGTTACCCAAAACTAGAAAAAAAAAAAAAAAAAAAAATAGAATAATCCAGTGAAAAATAAAAAGAAGAAAAAAATACACCAAACCTCGCTCATTCGCAGCACAGCATCCAACAATACCCATCCTCTCCACCCGCGCCACCCATAACAGTTGCTTTCTATGCAATGCAAGCCTCTTGTGAGGCTTATCGCAAGAGGTTTTGCATTGGATGGTGAGCAGCATTTGATGTATATTTCTTTCGTGTTTTTTGTCTATATTAATTCCCGTTTGCAAATTGTTTTATGGGCATAACACCTAGGATAGTTTGTTTATAATTGGAATTAATATGGGCCTATACTGCACGGCTGAAATTAGTTTCGTCAAAGTTGAATCTTTTGTGTTTAGTTTTTCAAAATGGTAAGTGATTTTTGTGTTGTATATTCAAATGTTCGTGGGCTAAGAAAGAATTTCTTTTCTGTGTACGCCCATACTGTGCAATACAGGCCAGCTGTTTTGGCATTAAGTGAAACCCAGGTTGGACAGAATACTGATTTATCAGAATTTTGTTTGTTTGGATATAACTTAGTGCCATTACTTTTTTCCCACCATGGTCTTGTCGTTTATGTTAGGAATGATATTGCTTGCCAGAGCCTTCCCCAATATGGGCATTGTTCTAATACGAACTTTAATTTCCTGTGGCTCAAACTCACTGTCCGCAAGCATATCATTCATTACTGTTTTCTTTACAGGAGTCCGAATCTTGACAGCATGTCTACTTGTGATGAGTTAGATGTTTTGTCAGATTCAATTTCCCGAATTGTTTCCCATTGTCCTCACACTGAAGTCGTGATTACGGGCGACTTCAATGTACACAATTCAAGTTGGCTCCGATATTCTGGCCAGACAACACTCGAAGGAAGGTATACCGAGATCTTTGCTGAGTATAACCATCTTACCCAGCTTGTCGATGAGCCTACTCGTATACCGAATGTTGATGGGCATTCCGCCCATACTCTTGACTTGTTCCTTACTTCCCATCCTGATAAATATACTATTAAAGTAACTTCTCCATTTGGCACCTCGGACCATTGTGTCATTTCAGCTAATTTCTCGATCTCCAACCATCCAGTTAAAGAAAAAATTCCCACTAGGACCGTTTGGCAATACGAGAAAGCCAACTGGGACGGTCTGAATAATTTCTTTCGCAACTTTAACTGGTCATTATGCTTCCTCGATAATGACATTGATGCCAGTGCTGAAATGATTACAGAAGTGATTTTTCTTGGAATGAGAACTTTTGTCCCTCACAGAACAAAATGTATCAAACCAAAAGAAAAGTCTTGGTTTTCCGAAGAGTGTAAAGAAGCTATCAGGTTGAAAGAAGTAAGCTTCCGATCCTACAAAGCCAACCCAACTGAGGAAAATCGGAAGAAACACAAACAAGTTAGGAACTCGTGCAACTCCGTTATACACAAAACGAAATTTTTACATGATCAGAAGTTACGGCAAAAAATTCTGCAATGTCCCAAAGGCAGTAAAAACTTCTGGTCATTTGTAAAAAACGTCAAGAACTCAACGTCATCATTAGTTCCAACGCTCATCGTCGACGATGAACCTATTGTCAGCTCTTCAGAGAAGGCGAATATGCTCGCAGCTCATTTTGCTGCAAGTTCTACGTTGCCTGCAAGCAACAATGCCCCTCCTGTACTTGAGAACGTTAATTTTTCTATGGGACAGATATTTTTCCGCACTCGTACAGTAGCAAGAGTACTTCAAGATCTTGATATACACAAATCCGCTGGCCCGGATGGTATACCCCCTATTCTTCTGAAGAAGTGTTCTTCATCGCTGGCAAAACCACTGCGTAAGCTTTTACATCGCTCCTATCGTTCAGGAATCTTTCCTAGTAGATGGAAAACAGCATTTGTCCAGCCCGTCCCAAAAAAAGGTGACTCCTCCTCCCCCTCCTCCTACCGACCAATTGCACTTACGTCCCTTCTTTCCAAGGTCATGGAAACGCTGATAAATCGTCAGCTCAAGAAATATCTCGAAGATCGGGAGCTTTTAAATGACCGGCAATACGGCTTTCGCAGCAATCGTTCCACTGGTGATCTGATGGCATATCTCACCGAACAGTGGAACAAATCTGTGCATCGCTTTGGCGAAAGCAAGATTATTGCGCTTGATATTTCAAAGGCGTTTGATAGAGTTTGGCATGAAGCTCTTTTATCGAAAATGCGTGCATTTGGTATCGATAATACTCTTATTCGTTGGATTAGAAGCTATCTTCTGGACCGATCAATACAAGTTGTATTAGACGGTTTCAAGTCTGATCTCCACAAAATAAATGCTGGTGTGCCCCAGGGCTCCGTTCTGTCTCCGACTCTCTTTCTCATTTTTATAAATGATCTCTTGTCTGTGACTTCTAATCCATTAAATTGTTTTGCTGACGACTCAACCCTCAGCTTTTCGTATACGTTTGATAATTCACGGCCTTCGCCTTCGGACGTGTTATTACAACGAAATCGTATGATTAGCTCGTTAAACTCCGATTTAAACAGCATTGTGAATTGGGGTACTAGAAATCGGAGTTTAATGCGTCGAAAACTCAATGCTGTCTTTTGTCGATGAAGCTAAACATACCCCCTATGCCATTATCCATGAATGGTACTTGCATCGAGGAGGCCGAAAAGCTATCAGTACTCGGTATGTGTATCAGTGACAATCTTCGTTGGAATGATCATATACTTGAGATTGCCAAGAATGCTGCAAGATGCTTAGGCTTTCTTAATAGATGCAAGAAATTTTTCACCCCTTCTGATCTGGCTACAATATACAAATCGTTTATACGCCCTAAACTCGAGTATAACTCCCATCTCTGGGCAGGTGCTTCTCAAACTTTTCTTCACCTGCTCGACAGAGTTAGGAAAAAAGCGTTAAAATTGATAGGAGAGAGAAGCATTATGGAAACATTTCCGTCACTCGAACATCGTCGAAATGTCTCATGTCTTTCCTTATTTTACAGATTCTTTTACAAAAAATGCTCACTCGAGGTAGCCAGCTGCGTTCCACCCCTTAAACATTTCCCCCGTAATACTCGTCTTACACTAGAGCCCAATTTCGGACGTACAGTGAAATATAGAGATTCTTTCTTTAGCCGTACAACACGAATGTGGAATGGATTGCCTGGCACAATTTTTCCTTGCCATTTTGATCTTCAAACATTCAAGATCAATGTTCATCGACACCTCCTTTCCCTTCCTTCCTAACTTCCTATCGCTCGCGCTGTGACTTATCATTAAAAGGGCTATAACAAACCCCTTGAGCGCGTGTGCATTATAAAAAAAAAAAAACAGAGATGTCCGTTATTTGTATTTTTAGCCAAAACAACATTTAAAAAAAAAAAAACATACTGTTTTCTTCATGTCTATTCTTTTTTACGAATTTTGAATGCTTTCGTAATATGTATGAATAATCGTGAGAAAACTGACGATATATCGATATATTGATTTTTTTCACCCGATAATTATCGATACTGTTAAAGAATATCGATACGATAAATATCGATTTATTTTTTACTTGCCCATCCCTACAATGATCAAAACAAACAAATGCCATGGAGCACGTGCATGAATGAGTAAGATTATAGTATTTATATTCTCACTCGTTCGTGCACACGGTGAGCTAATGCGAGTCATCGGTGCCGCCATATTGGAATACTGAGCGTTACTTCCGTCAGTAGCCTCCCACACCCTTAAAAACGTCTACATATATATAAAATAACAACTACCTAGGATTCGTTAAAGGATGCATTAAAAACACTTCGTCATGAACAAAAGTTTACAAATGAAGCGTTGAGAATGAGAAGGGGTC
The DNA here is from genome assembly GCA_916050605.2 of Platycheirus albimanus. Classification (NCBI taxonomy): domain Eukaryota; kingdom Metazoa; phylum Arthropoda; class Insecta; order Diptera; family Syrphidae; genus Platycheirus; species Platycheirus albimanus. Next base: position 269,608,432 of record OU696696.1, on the reverse strand, counting down.
AAGTGACATTTTTGATGTTTTGAGCTATTAGCATTTAAAGTTTAACGTTTATAACTTTTTTTTCTGAAATCGAGAAGAACTAATAAGAAATCCATTAAAAACAAAAAAAATGTAAAATTTTTAGTATATCAACCAATTTTATTTAAATTCATCAGAACTTGGTATTTTACAAAAAAATCAGTACTTGACCCCTTTATGCGAAAATGAATTTATATTTAATTTTTATGAAAGAGGGGTCAAGTAAAAGTTGCGTTTCTTAAATTTTGGTTTTAGGCTTCTTTTTGTTGTCCGGAATCTCAGATAAGGCCTTCTCATAAAACCAACGGTGCTCTTGGGGTACAAATTTCATTTGGTCATTGAGATTTTTAATTTTTTCAGACGAAAGTTTTTTGGTTTTCTTCTCTCTTGGGAAGAAATCTTGGTGTATGTCTGAAACTTTATTGCTTTTTTTTAATATCACTTTGCTGAATGGGGTGTCTTCGTTGTAGCATTCCTTGTACAGGTAGGATCCATATTCTTGAACCCGTATCCATTTTATTCCATCGCGGAAAAGAACCTTCTCACCTTGATCATTTTGTGTGGAGTTTTTGATGTTTAGTTTTAGTTGTATGCCAGTCAGGGATCGAAAATGGTTTTCCATGTCCACTACAACGGTGGTACGGGAGCTTGCACCTCTTATGATTTCTCGGTATTGTTCAGCTGTGTACACGTTTTCATTTTTCCGCAAAACTTTTTCGATTCTCCCGAAGTCACGATCACTGTCTAGATATGTATGACCAACTTCCGGGAATTTGTGGTCAATGACATCAAAATATCCTTGTAAAACCAGCGCCTGGTATAAGCAAATCATGTTGAAATTTTTGTTCTGACCTGCACAGGAATCTGACCAGATTATGAGGTGCCTTCTACTGCCAACAGATGGATTTTGTTGAATGAAGGTCCAAAGTGAGCTAACGACCTCCGTGCTACCTCTGTCTGCAACGTCCTCCGTCCATGTGAACATATAGGGCTTATCACCATCTGACGTAATGGAATGAATGCCTAAGTTGTAAAACCACATCTGGCGTAGGTAGAAAGCCTTGGAAGTTGTAAGCCTTGGTAATGGCATAGTTTGTTGCAAATCGACTGTCAAATAGCAGATATTTGAATCCGTTCGAGATTTTTTGCGATCCTGTTCTTGATGCTCAAAGGCTGCCTTATAGCTCAGTCGATGCTTTGTGGTATTCTGTCCAGCATCACATGTGCTACAGGTATCGCTTCTTGGACGTCGAAACGACAGATTGAATTTCGTATCAAAAATTTTTCTATAAAAAGATTCTTTTACAAAAAAAATAATATCTTTTTCCTGTTTGGTACATTCTTCTATATAAAGCTGGTACATTTTCGAAATGTTTAGTAATGGCGAAAGGTAGCGTTTAAACGGATTCTTGTTTCTTGAGTAATGTGATTCCTCAGATGGAAATTGTCGTATGTGATTAGCGATGAATTGTATTACGTCTTCTGAAACTCTGTTTGGTCGAATTTCATGTTGTCCTCTTTTATCCAGAGATGGGACAAACTCACAGCATTTTATTTTATTTTGGATAATCTCTATTTTCTTTTTCCCAATCTTATAAAGGGAACAAAGAGCACCTTTGCAAATAATTTCAGATTTACCATTTATTACGACCGAATACTGGTATGTGAAATTTTTTGGTCTGGTACTATTGTTTTTTTTTCGGTTGGGATGTTTTCTTAAAATACTTTTAAAAAGCAAGGCATTTTTTGAATTAACATCAAGCTTATAAAACGAACTTAAGATCTCCGTTCTCTTGTCGAAATCAATTTTTTCTGAACAGCCGAAACGACAGTCTCTATTTGGTCCGCAAAGATTTCCTGAAGCTACCGTTTTTTCTTCTATTACTAGGCCTTTCCTGGTAATGTATTCTTTACCTTGCTCTCTTAGTAGCGCAGCCTTGCGCTGCTTCCATTTATAAGGCGTTCTTAACTTTTTCTTGGTAGCTTGTGGCGATTTGTTTTCCGTAGTAAGTATAACATTATTTCTTACCTCTTCAATATTCTGAATTAAAGATGCTGATCCAGTAATATTATCACTGTCACTGCTGGTCGCTGACAACATATCGGCATCGACATTGTCTGGAACATATTCGTCGCTGTCACTAGCAGAAAAATCAGTTTCCATATCACTGCATTCATTATTGTTTGATTCTGCATAGGTTTCGACGTTTGCAAGTCTTGTTTTCATTCCTACACAAACTTACGATCATAAAATATATGTACAGCTACGGAAAATATAACTTTAAACTTACTTTCAGTCACTGGAAGATCATATTTTATTTCACTCTTTTCTTTCTTCTCTTGATTTTCTTTAAAAACTTTGTACAGCAACTTCCCTCTTTGCAACATTTGTATCTGAGCTTTTAATCTAAATTCAAAATAGATAGAGCATGAGCTTCAAGCCCAAACAAAACTCGAGTCAGACCTACCTTCCGTAGCACTGCTTTTTTCGCACTCAATAAGAAAAGTTTAAACAAATAAACAAAATCTGCTTAAAAAAAGTCTTCACAAAACGAAAATCCAATGCAAACTGAAGAATAATCACCAAACACTACTTACAGACAAAACAAACGGTTTTTAAACGTTTTTTCAATCTAGTTGCACTGTAATATCAGTTATTTTTTGAAAACCACACAACAGAACAATAAAAATATACTTAAATACAATCTTTGTATGCTTGTATTGCATAAAGTGAACAGCTGTGGTATTTTATTTTTTGGCTTTTATTGCATAAAGGGGTTAAGTGTACACTTAACACCTTCATGCAAAAACAAAATTTAATTAAAAATGCGTTCTCAACTCTCAGAGGTGTTAAGTGATCTTAACCCCTTCTTGCTGAAAAAACTTCTAAACAATCGTGTAGTTAACCCCTTTATCTAAAGCTAACTTTGTAAGTAATAACAATAGAGACATGAGAATAAGACAAAAATTTAAATTGTCGCTTAACACCTTTGTTAGTATAAAAAAAGCAAAAAATCGAAAAATGTCACTTGACCCCTTCTCATTCTCAACGCTTCAAATGACTCTTTGTATGGGAGAAGTGTTACCGGAAAAAAGGCCATCGAATAGAAAGCTATACAAAACTATACCTAACAAATCTTTAGTACACAAATGTTGCCAACTTATGGAACAGCTATGTTATGAAGTAGGAATAAGATCTGGGCTCAATCACTGCATCCTTTTCAAAGCGATTCAATTCATTACACTCTGTCCATTTTAATTTTGCAAGTTCATACCTATTTATTTTTAAATTGTCAATTAATTTTCACTTCAAGCGTTTGTATTTATTTGTTATTATTTTAAAACTTTGATCACTTATGTATCTAAAAAGAATTCTTTTTCCACAATGAAATTCAGAGAATGCTAAAAAATAAACAGCAAAATTTGACGTTTGAGAAATGTCAAATTATTGTAGTGTGTGTGCAATTTGGGAGATAAAATTTGATCTAAACCCACAAAAAGATATGATCTATGCCCAAACGAAAAACACTTTTAGCGACCCAAAAAAAAATCACACTAGATTTTACTGTCGGATTGATTTTTCTTTGTGCACAATGGAAAAAAAAACGAAATTGTGTGTGTGTCAAAAGGACAATATCACAAAAACAAAAGTGAAATTTGTTTTTAAATTCCAATTCATTATGTCGGAAAATATTAATGAGAACGAATTAATTAATTATTCCGTTGTTTATGCGGGAAATGAATTGGTTTATTTGAGCGGAGGCAATGTCCTTCTCCAGCACAATTCGAGTAAGTAAAAAAAAATACGAAAAAGTTTATTTTCAACAGTTTTAGAATGTTTCAGATCAGACAAGACCGTCATAGGAGTCCCATTCTCGGAAGTGCAAAGGTTTTTTTCAGTTGGAGACAAGGGTATGCGGTGGTATCAACACAGATGAGTTTCCCCTTCCAGTTGAAAACAGAAATGAGATGCACTAGCAGAAGGTACCTACACAAAAGATAAAATTTTTGTTAGTTCATTAAAAATTTTGTTTTTCCATTACCAGGAACATCACCAATGTATGCTGTTCCCTGCTCACAGTTTTCACAAGCTTTAAAGCCTCGCAACATGTTTGACCATTCGGGAACTCCACTTTTATGGACTTGGTGGGTCCACTGAAAAAGATTAGGACTAAGAAACTTATGTGGGCCCACATGGCATCGCTTATCGAGGTGAAGTTTATGTTTCGTGTATCTGGAACTCAAGTTGAGACTCGATATAAGTGTCTCAAAGTGAACAAAGAAAGCTATCGACAACAACATACCAGTGGGGCTGTGAGGTAGGTAACAATGTACGATGATGATATTGACGACATTGTTCGGCGAGACGACTCTATATGTATCGAGGCTGGAGTGTCTCCAGGCCGCATATATGTACAAGAAAACGGACTTATTTCCAATGAGGCTGCAGTCCAAATGCTCATCGTCACCTTCTGGTTCATCTGCAGGAAGCTTTAGCAAACTGAAAGTATTCTCAATTTGTTCTCTTGTTTGAGCATGTTTCTTACTGTACTTTTTTTGCTGCGCACTAACGTCACCAAAATCGCAATAAAGGGTCATCTACTCCCGTAGTGGATAAGCACCATCACCCACAATATGGTAACTATTGCCACAGATTCGGGGGATATAATTATATGTATATGTGCGACATTTTGTATGCTCTTGAGTCATGGATTTTGCTCGTCGTTTCTAAGAAAACGCCCAAGAACTTCTTGTTTGCATCGCAAAAGTACCCTGAAGGGTTATAAGACAGAAGTTCGTATAAATGTCGACCGAATTTTGTGTGCCGGTTTTCGAATGTATATAATATGAACTGTTGATGGCCCCCAAGACATTATCAAAACCTGCAAGCTGCATAAATTTATTAAAATATGTATCAAATGAAAACTCAAATTGAACTTATTACCCTCTTAAACTCTCTGCTGACTTCCACTTTCTGAGTTAGTTTTGGGAATTTTGATATATCGCTTTGAAATATCGAAAAGAAACTCCATAAATGCGGTTTGGCACGCACTCGAAAACGTGAAGTTGAACAAGTTTGAAACTTGCCTAATCACTGTTCCCAGCAAACCTTTAAAAAGTAATAGTGAATAAAGTAATAAAAAAGGAACATTAAAAGTTACATAACAAAAAACCATAAGCACTGAGTTTCGGCACTCATGGGCTTTCTACACCCTGAATTGTATCGATGCGTATAGTCCTAGAAGCAGCAAATGTTTGCGTTAGAAGTTCTGCCGTTTGCCGCCGCACTCTAAAATGACTTCGAAACTACAATGAAAACATTAATAAATACTTTATTTTTTATAACTCTTGTATACATACTACCAACCTCTTCATCAGAATAATTCGCCACCACTTCTTCAACAAAATTCAACACAGAATGCCTTTTTCTCCGTTCAAGCAGTTCTTGTAACTCAAAAATTCATCATCGGAATCGGTGTCCGATGACGAGCTCCTCAGTTTAAATGGCGAAGATGAAGGCGACGACATTAAATCCTCAAATACACTACAGAACTCTGCATTCATGTTTCAAACTCAAAATATTAATTTTCATTACATTGTTATAAATTATGTACATTTTATTTAAATGTTCACTTTTTTTTTTTTAAATTACGCTAAAACAAACTATAAGCTAAACTTATTTTTAACTAATGACCTCATCTAACTAATTGCATCAACACAATTTTGAATTTATGTCTATTAAGTTTTTTGGGAAAAAAACCTAAAAATGACCTAATATATGGTCAGCAATATAAAAACAACTTTTCTCAGCATCTTTCCATGCGATGTTGAAGATTTTTGTGTTTCCCAGTTCTGCGGGATGCCCTGCTATTTTCTGTATCCCTCATTTCCCCCTTAAACAAACACTACCGACAACTTAAACTTACGCCACTTTTTTCACAGATCATTGAAACTTTGATAAATCTATTCAATCTCATATATGTACTTCTTTAATGAAAATATAATAATAATAAATAATTAAAAAGAATTTTCCTTAACACCAAAAACAATTTAATTTCCGCAATGTCGCAATGCCAAAAACAAAATTCAAAATCTGCTGTTCGAGAAATGTCAAAAAGTATTGTGGTGTGTGTGCAAATACTTATGTGTTAAATCTCGTTTGGAAATGAAATTTAAGATATTGATCTAAGATCGAAAAAAAATTGATTTGTTGACCGAAGGAAATTAAAATTTAGCTGTCGGATCAAAAAACATTGATCTTAGATCAAAAAATAACGATCTAACGTGACCAATAAAAATCGCCATAAGCATCACTATAATAACACATTTTTCGAGCAATAACAACTTCTCTTTGTTATATAAAATCAACAAAAAAATCCAAATTCTTTGTTTAAGCATAATACGCAGCTCGAGCTAAGAACTAGCTGACATACAAAATTCTCCCCAAAATTTCTAAAATTTAGCCGAGTGGTATGCAGCTCCAGCTAAAATTTCAAATTTTTGTTTCGGAGTGTACATTTTTCAGCTGTCAAAATTTTGCGGACTGAGTGCTTGGAACATTCATTCCGAGCTAAATTTTGACTGATTTTTTTTAGAGCGTGGCTTAAAGGGAGAATGGTTGGTGTTACATCTTTCCAAACATTTTTTTAAAGGATAAAAAAGTTATTTCGACTGAGATATAAATACAAATAATAATTGGTCTGTTAAAGGAAATTGAAACACCTACATACATATGTACATATTTTTAATAGTGTTTTTTACAAAAATAGTCCCAGAACGTCGATATTTTAATGTTCTTCTTAAACTCTCTGTGGGTACGTTCAGCAATTAGAGAACAGCTGTATTTTGATTTTCATTTCTTTCTTCTGTCATCGAATAAATAAAATCGAACAATTTTGTGTGATGGATTTAAAACGAAAATGGATATTGAAGAATTTTTGTTTGATAAGCGATTTGGTTTGGCTCACAGTCAAACGCCTTTGGCTGATCCTGTTTGTGGCAAGAGCACTTTTTAAAATTCACTTCAAAATCGTTGACATGAATTTTAATTAAAATCGTTAGAGCCTTTTTTGAAAAAATAAGAAAAAAACGAATATATTAAAATTAATAAAAATATTTAAAAAAAACGGTTCACCAACATAAATTTTTTTAATTTCCCCGTGAGGTTCAACGCGTCGAGATGGAGGAGAATTGACCCTACGCTCCCATACAATTTTTACTTGCGATTATAGGTAGGTAAAAAAGTGGGGACGACAATTCTGTCTGCCTGTCCGTCTGCCTGTATCGGCACCTACAGCCTAAACGGCTGGACCGATTTGTTTCAAACTTAGGATATAGTATTATAATGATATCCTACAGAGGAGTTTTTGGAACTATAATTCTAGCTTCAAAACTAACGGTACCTGGCATTTGGCATATGATTTTTAAGAAAAACTCATTTATCTCAAAAACTGCTAATACGATTTTGATAAAACTTTCTAAATGGTGTTTTTTGAGTATAAACTTTATTTTTTGGTTGGAATTAATTTCTCAGGAAAAGTCTTGTAACGGTACCTCACATAGGAATAGCTGTTTCATAACAGATTTTGTCGTAGACCACGCAACGGATTTCGATGAAAATTTTAATGTGAAAGCTCTTTTATAAACAATGGTACAGTGGATGAAGTGCTTGGTTGCTAACCTAAGAGTTGTGGGTTAGAGCCCCAGCCTGGGCAGCAATTTTTTAAAAATTCCCCCAGCTTCAACTTGACGCCACGCGTGGGATTTTTGTGAGATAAATATCACCTATTTCTCAATCCATTGTACCAACAAAAAATCTTTCCTATCTTTCTATTCCTTCTAACTATTGCCGTGCAGTTTGCATTCAAAAGACCTTGGGTTCTAAAGGCATATAGTTAAGATAATTATTATTATTTATTATTTAATTTTTTAATTAAAAAAAAAACTTGTTTTTTAATTTAAAAACATTTTTTTTTGATATTTAAAAAAAAAAGTTGATTTTTTTTTAAATTTTTGTTTTTTTTTTTAAATTCGGTTTTCTGATAAAAACTTTAAACTGCCAGATGTTGGAATACTCAGAAAAAAAAATTGATATATGTTTTCGAAAAGTTAAAAAAAAAAACGTTTTTTGAAATAACTGGTCGAATGATTTTGAAAAACATTTTCCTTCGAATACAAAATAATAAAAGAAATCTTGTGGCTTACTTCATTTTCTCCAAAAAACGCTTTTACTATCAGTGAAGAAGTGACATAACTCTCACCAGAAATTGTTGCTGTTGCGACTTCAAAGGGTTCTAGAAGCCGCACAATCTCCTCTATAGCAGTAAAATTTTCTGCAGAGCAGTGGATGTGCTTTTTGGCATTCGTTTATTGCGATTGCAACCTTACTTCGTATTTCAATGAATCTGTTTATCATATTATAAGAACTGTTCCATCTTGTTGACACCTCTTGAATGAGTTTTAGCTCTGGTTTGTTTGATTTTTTTTTGGGCATTGCGAAGTTTATCACAAGCAAGGTTAGAACTGTGGAAAAAAGTTACAATAGCCTTTGTTTTTGACAAAATTGCTGCGAACTATTGCACCTTGAAACAGTCTTGGACTGTTAAGTTTATACAGTGTGCAAAACAAGAGCAATGTCGAAGTTTCAGCAATTCAGCATTTTGTTTTGCTGCTGCGGCAATGTCTGTAACCATTTCTACAACTTTTTCTCGAATATTGAAATCTGTTAAAATTTGGTCGATTGCCTGCAAAAACAAAATCATATTTTGTAAACAGCTTTGAAATACTCTACTTATGGTGAATTCCTTTACAATTTCAGTTTTACTCTCAGATTTGATCTACTTTTCCCGATTTTTGGTTGCATAGAAAACGAAAAGAGACTGATTTTGTTTTTTTCTTATAGTGTGTATGCCAACAACAGCTGATTGGTAATATTATAAACGAAATGATTACCCACTTCATCGTCTTAATGATAGGCAACATCTTCCACAAAAACTTGGACAGAATGCCTATTGCTTTTCTTTAAAAAAATTTCAAATATGAAAAGTTCTCCATCATCGGATGATAATGAAATATAATAAAAAGTTAAAAATATTATTTTGCAAGTTAATGTATTTCTTTCCACCATAATGGGAAAAACAAGTTTTCAACTGACGTTTAGGAATGTTTGTTTGGATGTGTAACTAGCTGCTTTGCCGTTTGGTCCAGGCTGGCATCTTACTCCCGTAGCTCATCAGTGCACACAGAAAAAAAACAAGGTAAAATCAATTAAAATGATAATGATTCAACATGTTTTACCAATGTTTTTGCTTCATAGAGCATTCGTGTCATTTTGAAATGATTTCTTCTTCATAAAAACCAAGGCTTGGTCATATTAAAACACCGCGATTATCATGTTGATTCACGATTAACATCATGATAAATAACAATTATCGTCATTTAGAATCATGATGATCATAGTGTTGAATCAGCATGGATTTCATTTGAAATAACCACGATCAACATGTTGTATTACCATGATGATCATATTAAATCTTAATTATCATCATATTGAATCAACTTGACAATCATATTAAATTACAATGATAATCATGCAAAATCATGATGAAAATCGTGTTGAAATACCATGATAATCATATTAAATTACAATAATCATCATATAGAATCATGATGATAATCGCTTTGAATCAACATGGTCATCATATTAAATCTTCGTTATCAAGATTAAAGATTAAAATCCTGTTGAAACAAATATTTGTTTTGTAAATTAAATAAGTTAAGTCCGATTGAAACATACTTACACTTTTATTGAGCCAAACCTGTAAGAAAACTTATTCCATAAAAAAATAACATACGTTTAAAGAAATCATTTAAAAGTTTAATAATTTATTGAAATAATATTCAATTAAATAAAACATTACAATTATTTGGAGATAAATACGTAGTAATTTGCTTTTTTTTGCTGTTCTTGAATAAAGAATAACATTTTGGATATTCCAGTGATAAAAAATAATTATATCAATTTAAAACAAACATCAAGGCTAGATAAAATATTATTAAATTTTAAAAGAGTCTTAACAAAATAAACGTATAACCCTTTTAATTCATAAAGAATCAAACCTACAACAATTAAAAATAGTTGGATGGTCAAACCTTGAGTGAAGTATTTATTTCCCAGCTAATATATGGTTCATTCATAATCGTTGATTGTTGTTAGATGAACGATGAAACTCTCATTAGCATCGGGAACGCTGAGTTTTTCGTTAGCTTGTTTGCCTTGTCAGTAAAGTCCAGTGAATCTAAATAGAAATGTGTGGTTAGACTTTGTGTAAAGTTGAAATATTAGAATAGCTTACCTTCTTGCTTATTTTAGAGAGCTGCGAGCTCAAGTCTTTTGGAATCGATGTTAGCGTTAATGTTGTAGAAACTATACTGGATTCGCTACCTAACCAAGAAACTATACCTTGCTGGCAATTGATTGGGACAAAGTATCGTCATCATCTCGGAACCTTAAAACAAAACAAAAATAATCTGTTAATAACCACTAAAGTTAATTAAAAAACGCAAACATACTTCAGCTCTTTTCTATAAAAAAAAGCATCTCCCAAAAACGCTCCCGCAAGCCAATTGGTTTTATTGCTTTTTGTATATCCTCCTTCGACAGAAATCTTAAGCTTTCATAACCTATTTCAGCTCCTAAAAAAGAAATTTGATAAATTGTTATTTTTGCGGTGGAATAGTGTGTTTAAAATGACTGTTGCCTGTCATCTTTTGAACGATCAATTTTGATGATTGTATAGGGTCACGCAAAAGTAATTTCATAGCTTTTTTAAGGATTCAAAACTTTTCCAATCACCCCTACACAACAAGTAGTTAAGCAATGACAGCACGGTATTTCTACCAATTCGATTTTTGTGTGTAAAAATTCTTCAAATTGTTAGACACAATGCGCTGTAATTTCTAAACTACTTGTCCTGTAGGGATAATTGTATGGTTTTGAATGCGTAAAAAATAGCCCACTAAGCGTACTTCAAAACTATTTCAACCTAACACAAAAATATATGAAGTGTTTTTTAAAAATATTTTTATTAAAATTATCAAAGATACCTAATTAAAATATTATGTGCAATTTTTAAAACTCACCAATTAGGTATTTTTTTGCTTTATTAATGTTGTTTTTTTTGTGTAAAAATGCATACAATTTTCCGCTTCGCTATCCTGGATACTCAACACCCCTCGTCATCTGTCAGTCAATAGGTTGCACTTCACTTATGTTCACAATTTGCACATGAAAATTAAAACTTTCATTTGAAGCCATATTTTTAAGTATATTTATCACTTCCCGAAACTTAAAGCGATATGACACATGTCTCATGCACAGCGACTAAAAGGCAACTGATGGACATTTCTGAAATATTTTTTGGCTTGGCTTGGAAGAAATAACGGGATCCTTCAATTTTTGTAGAAATCAACTACAAACAATGATATTCTTATACGATTTCGTCATGAATCAAAGAGAATTCATTTTGATTCGTGTGACTTCAAGTTGATTCAACGCGATTCAATATTGATACAAAAACCATGATACAGGGTGTGCCTATCTTGGGCCGAATGTATTATTATTTTTGTTTGTAATTGATAAGTTGTTTGTCGTCATCGTTTTTGTTTTGATTACAAAAATTAAACAGATGAGGATTCTTTTTGGTTTCTGTTTGACGTTGTGTGTCGATGTATGTATTTGTAATAAAACGTACAAAGTGAGTGAAATATAGCTGTTTCATGCTACAACTATTAAGATAGCTCCTTCCCGTAATCATTTTTATTTCGTTCTGTGCAACTACGTCTTGGCGTAAATTTTTACAAAAACAGAATGTTGGTGCTGCTGAACCCAATTATGGAAAAATGTTCAGTAAATCGAGAACCCTCAGCTACCGTCATTAACAAAGTCTTCTATAATTCCATCTACTTTGTTCACGTTCCTCAGTTTTTAATTGAGATTATAGGTACTATAATACAAATTATGCATATTCGTGCATATTTATAAACTTGAGATAATAATCAAACATTATATTACGGTGATAGAGAAGCATATTTGAATTAAGGGCCGATTTCTGTCAGTATGTCGGTTGGGCCAAACTTCCTTAAGTTTGAAACATGAAAACTTTTTTTAATTTTTCTTTAGCTCAAAAATTCTCAGTACCTTTCATATAAACTGTTATTTAAAAATTGATTTTTCGCGAAAACGTCTCCAAAAATTTTTATGAAAAAATAGCTGTATATTGTTATTATGTAAGTATTAGGCATATTTTGGCGAACAAATATTTTAAGATGATGTACTGAAAATGGTATCTCCCAAAGGACCAGTTTTACTCAACAGATCAACCGATATCAATCAAAATTGATATTCAAGAAAATTTAAGTAGCCAAAATAATTTGAAATTCAAGTGTTTTCGAAAATTTTTTTTTTGTATTTTTAAATTTTATTTTTAATTATTTTTACCTTATTAATTAATTTAATTTAAATTATTCCACTGAAAAGTATTAAAGTTTTTTTTAAACAATGTAAATTTACGTAAATCGAAAAAAACTTTGGAGTTATCTTAATGTTTTTCAAATTTTATTCAAAACTGTGACCGGAAATAAAAGCAAGTAAGAGCTTACCAATCGTGCAATTTATTTGAATTAAGATTAGGAATTCGAATTGAGAAATGTACAATTTATTTTTTGCTGCCAATATTTCCAACATCAAATATCATTTTCTCAATAACTCAACAAATTTGTTAAATTACTTTAATGACTTAAATGACGTTTAACAAACTGCTGTTTGAGTTAAGGCAAAGTATATAACATTTCCAGAAAAGGGCGTTCATGAAACGTCCATGAATACCCTTAATATTTCTAATTGCCCATTAAATTAATCAAAGCTTCATTTTCTTTTTACCAATTTAAAATTTATTGTTACTTCTTCGCTTTATCTAGCAAATGTCCCGCCACACATTCACAATCACAATACTCATAAATTATTAGTTTGCATGTGAACTAGGACTAGGAAAAAACAAGGTAATTTTTATTTGTAGGTATCACCCTGTAGTTTAATAGTAGTTACTTAGAGATTCCTTAAGGTCGCGACGTAAAATAACGGAGCTTATTGAAAATTTTGTAGAAATCAAAAGTATGTAGGATTATAATTAAACGATTTCATTTAAAAATAAAAATATTTCGTTTAGTTTAGTGTTTTCTTTTTTTTTAATAACGGCACTTATTGAAAATTTTGTGGAAATCAAAAGTATGTAGGATTATATCTAAATTATTTCATTTAAAAATAACAATGCTTCGTTTTGTTTTGTGTTTGTGCCGAATGTGTATTCTCTATCTGCAAAATACCAAAATTTAATACAATTCAGTATTAAATGAAAGTAATTTCCGTGGCTAAGAATTTCCTGGAATCTAGCTATTTGACATTTATCTTTATTCGAAGAAGTTTAATGCACCTGGATCCTGGACTCATCGTGTAATAGCAGACATACTTTTTTCCAAAAGTTATTTTTGGAATCACTCCTTTTTTATTGACTTTTTAAATTTTTGATTTTGTGGAGTGGAGCTGTCTTTATAAAAGAAGAAGGAAGAAACAACCGAAAATAACCTGTTATTTTTACATGAAAAATGTTTGTTTCAATGTTATGTTCGTTTTACTTGGAATTAATATGAGAATCATTTTATTTCAACACTATTCTAATGTTGAAATTACTTCAATCGTGTTATTTCGTCATGATCATAGTTGTGAAATTTTTTTAAATGAAACATTGATGATTTAAAAATATTTCCTGTGTGAAAAATACCATGTTGATTCAAAACGAAAGTAGTTGTTTAGGTGTATGACCTGTTATTTTTACATGAAAAATGTTTGTTTCAATGTTATGTTCGTTTTACTTGGAATTAATATGAGAATCATTTTATTTCAACACTATTCTAATGTTGAAATTACTTCAATCGTGTTATTTCGTCATGATCATAGTTGTGAAATTTTTTTAAATGAAACATTGATGATTTAAAAATATTTCCTGTGTGAAAAATACCATGTTGATTCAAAACGAAAGTAGTTGTTTAGGTGTATGACCTGTTAATTTTACATGAAAAATGTTTGTTTCAATGTTATGTTCGTTTTACTTGGAATTAATATGAGAATCATTTTATTTCAACACTATTCTAATGTTGAAATTACTTCAATCGTGTTATTTCGTCATGATCATAGTTGTGAAATTTTCTTAAATGAAACATTGATGATTTAAAAATATTTCCTTCGGGAAAATTTGCACGTTGATTTAAAATTGAATTAACGTATCGAGTGAATATCCTGTTGTTTACGTGTGTTTTTGCATTAAATATTTTTAAATTTAATTTTAAACATGAATAATTTTATTTCAACATTTTTCCAAGTTAAAACTATGCGCAATCGTTTTAATTTGAAATGAAAATCTAAATACTTGATTTTAATCTTAAATCAACAGGACTTGAACTCAAATTAATGTTTTGAAATATTAAAAAAGAACTAAGACATGTTAAATGGAAATGAAATCCAATGATTTAAAAATTCATGTTTTTTATTGAAATCAACAATTCGTCACGTTGATTTTACATCGCAATATTTTTCTGTGTGTGGGTTCTTGGACCTGAACTCATTACAAAAAAAATTAAATAAAAATTGGCCAGCTTGTTTGTCCAGATGTTTCGGACTTGCGAGAAGTTTTACTGAACAGGGAGGGTTCCTCGCCAGGACAACCCCATAACTAGGCTTCGTCTTTTCTCAGGCCATCACCCTTCGCTACTCTCTCAACCTCATCCCTTTATAAATGTGCTTACTCCATCTTCATTTTACTTTCTTATGCTTCAAAATAAAAAATTCACTAATTCACACATTTTCAATCATATATAATTTTTAACTTTTTATTATAGGTAATTGAGATTAATTAACGTCATATTTTTCAATAAAATTTAGTTAATTAGAATAAAAAAAGGTTACCTAATATTAAATATCAAAATCTTGCAACAAAATTTAACTTTCAATTTTAATCATATGGCAACTCTTAACCTTTTAATTGGAGAAGAAAAAATTTAAATTTCGCGTACAAAAACGTCTTCGGCTTTATTATCAAATTTGGGATCGCACTTCCTCTCTTATATTTAACTTTTTTTTTTTTTATTTAAATCAATGGTCCCAACTTTGAAACCCCCGCAAATTCGCGCACTTGATTCTTTTTTATTTTATATGTATAGGTATATAGGTAAATATTTAATCAGGTAACAAATATACTTTTAACCAAACTCACCCTTTACATCCTCTTGTAGTGGCCACTGCAGCTGGATTTAGGTATAATGGTGGTAGATGCAATATGTATCGTTTTAGGGATATTATCATATGCCTTTGTTCGCACGACTCAACACTGATTTTAATATTTTATTACCTTAACACATATGCAAAAAAAAGTTCGCGAATTTAGTTTAACTCATTTGTAGATACGTTTCGCGCTTTATACGTTTAATTTAAACTTCTTTTTCTCTTTTACAGATAGAATTCTAATTGAACTTTAAAAAAAAATTAAGTATTTAATAAAAAGATTTAAAAAAAAATTTTGCTGTTCGACGGTAGGATTCGATCCCGGAACTCCCAATCGAAATGCCTGCGCCAAGACTCTCTGGGCTATTTCACTATTTGTTAAAACGCTGATTTTACTGGTTTTTAAATTTGACAGTAGAATGTTCCACGAGTGTTTAATTTTGCACAATGAAACCATTAAATTCCCGCTTCCTGGGGTATCGGTCGCTCTTGCCTTATGGCACACAATATGGTGTTCGGTAAAATTTTGCGACTGCTTTTGAATTTCTAAAAGAAAATTATAAACGTGAGGAAAACTGCACAATCTTTTTCTTTTCGTTTTGTTACCTTCTGTTGTAACCAAATAAATTTAATATGCAATTATTGAACTTTTAATTTACTTTAATTAAAGTATAATTTTCTTTTAATTGCACCAAAAAAATGTCTAACGCGAAAAATTAACGTCGCGTGATAAAATTTTCGTGTTTTATGGAAACAAAAAAAAAACTGAAATTCAAATAATTGCGTCCGTAGCGAACACCTTCGCCGCTTAAACTTTATGCTTTGGCAAAATGGTTCTGATAATTTGGTTGATAAGTGCCATTGGAAATTCTATTAAAAGCTCCTAATTCTTTGAATTCCAGGTTCATTGACATCATCAAGTATAAAATTTTTCACACTCGAGTCAAAGTTCCTAGAATTCCTGTGCATCTAAACCTGTCTCTAAGTTGCAGGAACAAAACTTGCATGAGCTTTATTTACAAACATGGATACATTCCGAGCCCATCTCAACAACAAATCTACTACAAACCATGTTTAAAGAATTCTGAACAAAATAAACGACTAGCACCCAACTTCACATCCATTCAAATGTCAGACTGTTGTCATTGGTTTCACACACGAGTCAAAGTTCCTAGAATTCCTGTGCATCTAAACCTGTCTCCAAGTTGCAGGAACAAAACTTGCATGAGCTTTATTTACAAACATGGATACATTCCGAGCCCATCTCAACAACAAATCTACTACAAACCATGTTTACAGAATTCTGAACAAAATAAACGACTAGCACCCAACTTCACATCCATTCAAATGTCAGACTTTTGTCATTGGTTTGTCATTTTTTTTTCAAAACATATTTTTTTTTCTTATTGTATTTATTTTAAAATTCTGTCGTGGTATATACCAAATGTATAAACAAAATATAAAATCGGTAACAGATGTGAAAGTATGTGTCAATCTGCCTCTGAATCCAGATCTAGAGTCAATCTGAGATCAAATCTAGATTCCTTTTTTACCTTCATGCGAAACGAAAAGTGCTCGAGATCAAATCGAGAGTGGTTTTTTGGTTGCGTACAATTTAACATTAGATAATAAAATAAACAAAGAGTTATGAAAAACTTACATTTTGCCATTGCTTCCGCGGTATGGTTTCCTTCAATTTTCGTCACTTTCAAAAACGCTGAAAGCAATTTCGCGTCCTGTATAAAGTGGCAAGTTAATGCTAAGATTCCTTCATTTGCATTACTCGTCCACGTGTCTGTTGTAACACTCACGTATTTACTCCTTGATAGAGCTTCGTCTAATTTAGTTTTCAACTCATCATATTGTTCAGGAATAAGTTTACATTTGCGTGTTTTTTTGTCAGGCACTTCATATCTGTTGTTCAATGCTTGGACAAGATGATCGCATATCAATAGCGATCATCTGTGCGTAGAGAGCATCAAGTTCCTTTTTTGTTTGGAATTTGCATCGAATTTTTGACTCCTTTGAAAGTAACTTTTGGTGGTATTCCTAGAAGTTTTGGGTTTTACTGGCACAAGCTGATTTTCGTCTGCTTCAGAAGATGAACCCCAGGATCTTTTTTTATATCATCAGAGTGTTTCCTTTTCAAGTGGTTTTGTAAATTGGACGTATTCCCAGAGTGTTTATACTCCTGCTCACAAAAATTGCATTTGCAAAATTGCCCATTTTTGTTGAAAAAAGTCCAAACCGTAGATTGATTTTTTCTATTTATATTTTTTTTTCTTACTTCCGTCGCCTTTCGCAAATAAACAGAGAAACTAAAACCACGATACCACTAACAACCACAACAAACAATAACAAACACGGAAAAAAAATTAAAAGTTAAATGTCAAACATATCTAGATCTAGTTTGCAATGAAATGCCACTGCGGGACATCCCATATAAAGAGAACTGGACTGTCAAAACAGAATTGTGTTCATTGGGTAGGGAATGTTCAACAACCAACTGAATTTAGGCTCAGTTCAGACTTTTTAATTCGAGGACAATTTTCAGTTAATTCGTTTTAAAAAATCCCAAAAAACAAAACACATCAACTGGACAGACTATCGATGTTTTATTTCGAACTATCGATAGTTCCGATAGTTCTTAATCGATAAAACTATCGATGTTTTATTAACACTAGTTCTTATATAAAGTAGTAGTATTTCTATTTTGCATTGATAGATTCTTAATTTTTCATGTCAGCCCAATTGCTTCCGGACCGTGTACCGTGTTATCTCTCGAAGAGGAGATATTGTGATTTAACACCATGCGACTTCTTTCTTTGGGGCCACGTGAAAGATAAGGTCTACGTCAACAACCCAGCGTCGATTCAAGACCTCACAGATGGAATTCATGAAGCTTTGCAATTTGGTGTTGGAAAATTTCGTGAAAAGTATATTGTTGTGTAAGCGTAGCCGTGGCGGCTATTTGGCGGATATTGTTTCCATTATTAGTTATGTCTTCTTTACACTTAAATAAACATCCAATAATAGATTCTCGTAAATTAAAATTTATCCAAGAAATAAAATGGTGTTAGGTTAGGTTAACATTAAAATTTAAATAATTGTGAACACAATCCCATAAAACAACTTTAAAAAAAAAACAGGGATCATGTACCTGGCTACTTTTCAAAGTTTATGTTAAGGATGATTTGTTTTCAAAAGTTTTTAGATTACTCAACGGCCTTGGTTTTGATGAAGCATCGCTTCGCTTCCGATCGATCAGCGAAATCAAGCATCACTGCGCGTGGTTAGTGGTTGGATGGAGGACCACCATATACAACAAGAAAATTACGAAGCTGTTGACATATGTTTGTCCTCTCTTCTGTTCTGTCTGTCTCTTTCTGTGTTGTGTTTGTAGGGCCTATGGACTTTGTCACCCGTGCCTGTGAGTGTGTTTACTTCGTAGATTTATGTACGGACTACACTTAAACTTAAAAAAAAGCTTTTAGCTATGTTTAATACCTAATAATTACAATAATTTTTAGAGCCAAATCTAGAAACCAACCTCTTGAGCCATTGCAGTTGCACGAAAATTTCAGGAGAGCGTTTTTATCGCACTCGAATCATCCAAGATGGCTGCCATAGTTTAATTTTTGGAACAGACGCTGATTTGAGTTTGCTGGAGCAGTCTCCATTTTGGATAATGGTATATGAGACTCCCTTATCTATATTTAAAATTTAAATTTAATACAAATATTAAACAGGATGGAACATTCCAAACTGTTCCGAATTTGTTGTACTAGTTGTACACAATTCATGGGAGAGTTGGCTGCAGCGTTGCATTTTGTATTCTTTTTTAACATTTCAGCTCTTCTTTTTTCATGTTATTGGATTTGCAATGGATAATTGACCACAACAATAGCGGTAACTTTGTCACAGCAAACCGGTTCTGAAACACTTGTACAAGATCCTGAAGCTTATTTTTCTCGGAAGTATTATTTACTCGATGAAAGTTCAAGCTGTCTGCGACTACAAATTACCAATTCGTCATATATGGTGCTGGAGTATCCGGGCAGCGCACGAATTTACAACAATTATCGTGAACTAACGTGACACTGCATATAAAATTTCAACTTCAGCGATAACTCCGTTCCGACAAAATTCTACTGAAGATTCCTTGCAACAGAGAAAAGTTTTCAACAATAGATTTTGTGGTTATGAAATAAGAATTGAGCACTGTTTTGGACGTCTAGAAGAGAGATTCAACAGTTAAAAGGAATTCAAATTACAAATAGGAGGCAATAAAAGCAAGCAAGCATGTAGAATGTAGAAGGATCTTACCATTTTTGTACAGCATAATCGAATGCAGGAACTGAAGATCTTCTTAAAATGTTTAAGGAAATATGAGTTTGTTTGACTTACATATTTCAGATGGTCATTTTTGTATAAGCTTGATTTCAACCCTTTCGTCGTTTTCCATTTTAAGTTTTTTTGGCTTCTAATTCTTGTTGCATTTGAATTTTTTTCAACTCCAAATTTCCTTTTTCAGTCTCTCTGTCCAACTCGAATTTATTTCTTTACTTCCAGCACAAGCTTGTTCTTGTCTTCTTGTAAAGAGAGCAGCATTACTTAATTGGTAGAATTGCTTTGCCTGGTCTTTTTTGGTTGTGTTTTGTTGTTTTTTGTTTTTCAAGTTGGTTTTAAGTTTGTTGAAAACTGATTGGCTGGGCTGCGAGTTTGAACACGGTTCCGGGAAGTAATTATAGGTAATTCTTCGGCTCAAAATAAATCATTAGATCTAAGTACTAAGTAGCTGTGAATTTACCAACATACATCTGAAATTTCTTGCTGGCTGGCTGACTTTTGCTTTGACAGCTCAAATTTAAGCCTGTAACAATCTCGTTTAGCTTCATTTTTCTTGCCAAAATGTTGAAGTATTTTAGTGTACATTCCACAGTTTTTCTTTTTCTTTCAAATGGGTGGTCGTGTTTGTGTTGCTTGTGGTACCGAAATGGTATGTGATGATGATGATGATGACTGTTGGTAAATCCGAGTAAATTCTGTTAGGGAATTGAGTTGATGTTGATGTTGACGAAGCCGATGGATATGGTGATGTTGAATTATTGTTATGATTGATTGATTCTATTGTAGATTCAATACCTTCTTCTTCGTCTTTTGAGCTGCTGGATGATAAATTATGCTGAAAGGAGGATTCAGTAAAAAAAAATATCTATTCAAAAATAAGTTTCACCCTAATACTTCCTCGAAATAATCATTGCTGCTACTGCTATCGAAGGGATTGCTTATTGGTGTAGTTTCCTGCCAGTACTATACTTAATAGAGGGTGGTTGTCGTCTGCTTTCTTTTTAAAAAATCCTCCTCCTGTTTTGTACAGCTCAATTTTGTCGCTGGCTGATCTTTTTTCAAATTGGTTTTTGCGTTTTGATAAAAAGTCCTCAGTTGCACACTAGAGCGCTTGCAGCTGCTACCAGCATTGAATTCGCTTGCAATTCTTTCCCAGCATTGTTTTTTTTTTGAAAAACATTGATGCTGTCTGCTTTTTCGACTCCACAACATCAGCGTACTTAATTACAATGTTGTAAATCCTCGCTTTATTCTGTTCGGTGAGATTTTGGGCCCTTTTGACTTTGTTGTCCTTAGTGTTAAAAATACGTGTTTCTTTTAGAATTTAAATTATTTTTGAATGGAAACAGTTCCATTTTTTTTCTTTTTTTTAATCACAGTTGCTTTGATAAAAGAAGTAAATGAGGACAATAATTTAAAAAGGAGTTACCTATATATTTTGTTGCATAGAGGTTCGAGGCTATCGAGTCGTCGTCTTCTTCCTCATCGTCTTCCTCATCTTCTTCAGAAACAAGCTGCGATGAAGTTCTTGTTGGAATAAACTGCAAGTTTGTCCACAAGAAAGCCGAAAACATATTTCCCAAAGTCGAATTGTACCAAGCTTTATTGTTATTGAGAAAAGATTATAAATAAATGGTGGATGAGCTACTGGAATGGATCGGACATAAGCTGATATCTTTCAACAACAAAATACATTGCAGTGACTATACGTGAACAGCTCCTTATTACTTTAAGGTTTTATGCAACTGGTTGTTTCCAGCTTGTTAGTGGAAACCGGTTTGGAGTTTCTCAACCTAAACCTACTGTGTCACGATTAATTTCTAAGGTTTCGAAGGCAATATCTCAGCTTGCTAAAGAGGAAATTAAATTCGCTTTTAATGAAAATTTTCAAGAAGTCAATTATTGGATCGAAAATATTTAAAAATAATGGCCAAATATTATAAAAGCCCAAACAAATAATAAAATTCATAAAATCATTTCGATAATTTCAATGATTGTATTCTGAATTCTGTTTTCTTTCGAAATGTCAAAACAAATCGTAGCAGTTTGCTATGATTCAAACCCCGAAAAATGAAAACAATAATTAATAATTTAAGACAATAATACGAAACTTTAAAAACCGCGGACTAGGAAGCAAATAAAACGTTAATAATTATTCACGATGAAACCGAAAATAAAACAAAATGCAAAACCGGCGTACTCGCGATAGGAAAATTTCGTTTATGATACAAGAAACCAGACGTCAAAACAAAAAAGGTTTGTTCAGAATCGTAACAAAAGTGGCGCATTCACTGTTGCCATCGGCCTAGATGAGAAGAAGGGTTGGGTTCAGTGATACTTCAATTTTATTAATCGAATACCAAATGTGTTTGATTAACGAAATTGAAAATAAAAAGATTAGGTGTATAATCTCACAAGAGGGGTTAGAATGATTTTTATGCTGCGCAATCTTGCAAAAATGGATGACTAAGACCCAAGATCTTTTCCAAAAAATGTAAGTATACAAAAATATGGTAGGTAATGGACCGCTATCCCTTGGACAAAGGATTGTTGAGAATAAAAAAAGTCGCTAGTAGGTACCGTAATTTTCAGAGAAAATTTTAGAAACGAAAGCCAAACCTTAACACTTTAAATTTTGAGATTTTTTTTCTTTCAAGAAAACTAACGATACAAAAAAAAACTAGAATGCCGCACCATGAACTAAATAACCGAAATACTTAGCTTTTTCTTTCTGCCTACTGCCAAACTCCCTCTCCTAATTTTTCCTCCCTGTTTCTCAGAATTTCCACAATTCCTGGCTTCTTTCAAATGGTTCCACACTTTTCACACACACTGACTTTATTCCTGAATTTGTTTCGTTTTCGAAAATAAAAACTTTTCTCTGTTTTTTTCAAAAAACCTTTCTTTTCCAATCGCCAAACTAGAAGTGGCCTTCCAGGATTTTCATGGTCCTGGATGGTCTCATCTCGTTTCCAATCCATATGGTTCAATTTGGGTCATAAGAAATTGGTTATAGTCGTGATGTTGTAGTCGCCTATCGCTTTCCGCCGTCCCAAAATCCACAGCAAACGGCAACTTTTTGAGGATGCATTGCTTTGTTACCTGGATAGCACCTAGTGTGGTTTTATGTCATCCTATCTATGTACGACAATGTGCTGGTGTACACAGCTATTCATTCAAAAACGCGCTTCGTCGCTAAAGACGATTTTCTTGCCAAAATTGTGTTTTCCCCTTCCAATCGCTGAAAAGGCCCAGTCAGTGAGCATCAAGTGGCACTGTCTATGGTCATGAACTTTGAGCTCCTGGATCAACTGTCCCGACGCACAATTCGCCAAGTTAAAGTCTGCGAAAGGCCGAGTTCTTGTGCAGTGTGCACGTGCAGGGCGAGGAATCGACCGAACCGATTGTCTCAAATTTGGCCACCAAACGTTGAACAGTCGACTGTTAAGGGCCACCATGGCTACCGAAATTTCAACGCAACTGGCCATTTGCCATCAGTAACTGAATAATAAACATAAGCGAGAGCTACATTACGTTTGCAACGAACTGTTGGATACCCTATTCCCCATATTTTTGTGTGTGTATGCGTCTGCCTCCCGCAAACAGCCGATGTTTTTCTTCTTAAGCAGACAGACAAAAATTCAATAACATTAATTTTGTGCGGTGTGATGATCAATTAATGCTGGCGCAATAATAAAGACGCCCAAAGTTAAAACGTTTTATTGCCAAGACAATTGTTATGAGCTCAGTGACATTAAATTTTATTCTTGCAGATCGATTTGAACAAAACAAGACAAAACTTAAATTTTTAAAAATTAGATTTTGAATGGAAATAGCGATTATGGGTGTTTTTAACAATTCTTGGACCACACTCTGCTACGTAACCAAGGAATATAAATCCAATTGTTCATCTGTTTACTTCAAAACTGCGACCGATGGTTAAAAAACGTTAAAAAAGTAATGTATTATACAACTTTTGACGAAATTGCCCATTAAAAGTGGGCGTGTCTTAAAAATTTGAAGCACTAACTGAGCTTTGGGCAGTATTTAGGCATATGTGTAAAACTTCAGCTGAATCGAGTAGTTTTAAAACAATCCTGAACAAAGGTAATTTATGAAAATCACGCCTTTAAAAGTGGGCGTATTGAAAAATGTACACAAGAAAATGTAGAGATATATTTTTCAAATAACGAACGGAAGGAAAAAGGTTTAAATTAAACATTGGAAATGCCTTAAATTCTTATCTGCGTTTTTCGTTCTTTCATGAAAAGTAGGCGTAAGCCACGCCCAAAATTCAAAAATTTCTTTTCATACACAAACCTTTTAGTTTCTATTAAGAGACGCAAAATTTTGGCTTGCGGATTCATTATAAATACCGTTTATTTACAAAAACTATTTTTGTATAGTTTCTAATGAAAAGTGGGCGTCAGCCCCGCCCAAAATCAATTTTTTTGATTTCGTACACAAGATGTTTATGTGCAAGTAATACCCACAAAATTTAATTTTTTTCGCTTTAATATAACAAATGTTATTTTATAAAAACAATATTCATGGTTTTATATGAAAAATGGGCGTCAGCCACGCCCAAATTGAAATATTTTTATTTGATTGGAAGAAGGTTTACCTAAAGCTTACGTGTGCAAATTTTTAGCGTTATGCTTTTATCGTAACTGTACAAAAAACATAATTTAATTTTATTAAATTGAGATTGTTCATCAAAAATAGCGATTGTGGGCGTGTTTGTATATGCGGATTTTGCCGGTTCAAGAACTTAGCTTTACTCTTGAACCAAAGATTATATACACTAAATTTCAGCTTTCTTGCGATCTCTAGAGAGTATACATACGGACGGACGGACATGGCTAAATCGACTAGGCTTTTGATTCTGAGTCAGAATATATATACTTTTCTATACCTAACGGTATTATTTCTCTATGTTACAAACTCCACACCAAATACAATATACCCATTCTATGGAATAGAAATCACATAAACAACATGGCATTTTGGTTGTTTTTCATAGAGTCCATATAAACAAACGTGCGTAGTTTGGAAGACGTCAACTTTTTTTTTTTGACATGTGGTCAATAACATCAGTGTTATGTCAAAAATTACAACAAATGCACAATTTGTGTCGGTTATTTTAACTATTTGACAGGTACTGCCAGGAGATTAACGTCATTAACAATAATTGCCTCTTCCCCAAATATTTCAAACACAGTTAAGTTAAAATTACAAAATTTTACTTTTTCGAAACGCCAAGCTATGCAGAAGCATAAATCTATGTACATAATATACTCGCATGCACATACATATATATGTATCAAAACCGAGTTATGTAGCTCACCGGCGCATATCTAAAGATTGCTCAGCAAGAGCAACATCATTGAATCATCTAAAGTAGACAACATCCTCTAACTATGATTGCAAAACGTGATGATCAACAACCACACGACAGCACAACAAGATGCACTATGTCTACAATCCAATCTAAATCATCTTCCATGCCATCATCACCACCAGCTTCATGTTTTGGATCATTTCAACTTTTTATTTTAGAAAAAACGTCGTTGTCGTAAGTAAAGTAAAAGTAAGAGACACCAAAAATGTTTTTATTACCTTCAGATGATGCAGAATGTATCTTCCTAATAAATACTCCATGTTTGGTTAACCGTGTCTTACTCTGTCGTGTCATACATTCGCATACTTCTTCGTCGTGACACAAGGAACTGGTGTAACTGAAGATGCATTAATGGTGCTACTCACAGTCACAGTTTTAACCTCCCCCTAGTAACCCACATATTTTTTTGATTTATTTATAGCAGCTAATTAACAAAGCCATTCATCAAATGAATCTGAATTTCAACGAACGAAGGAAAAGAAAAGATTTTTTTTTCTTAACATTATCCACTCCTGAATATTTCTAGCTATAGCTATATGTTTCCAATCAATGCGTGCGTGGGTGTCAATAAATCAGCACCGTCCGTCACCATATCCAGTATATTATGGTAAATCAAGAATATCTTTTGCTGAATCGAATCATTGCCAATATTTCAATCTATCATCCCATTTTACTTATACTTATACTTAGTTAGATAATTCCGAAGAACATCTTCACGATGGACATTTATGAGCAATGGCTGATGGCTCATGTAAACATCCATCAAAGGGCGTCAGCACCACTTCATTACTTTTGATGAAGACGAAATACGATGCACTTGAGATGATATTCTGTGTAAGTTGATTTTATTTTCAGTTCCTTGGTTTCAGAGAATTTTTTTTTGTAAAGGTGTTTTTCTTAGAGGTATAAGACTTCAAGTTGACGGCACTGTTTGCATTGACAGTCATTTTGCCATCTGCCGTGTGATAAATCTATAGTTTTGTTTGCGATTTCATCTTCAAACAACTGACGCCTGAAAAACGCATGCAAATTGTGCATTTATTTAAAAAAAAAAAAACACCGGGCACGGCGGGCGCGAAATGATATTGCTTTTGAACCCGATTTTCACAAGAAAATTTTGTTCAGCTATGAAGCTCATTTTTGGTTGAATAGTTACGTCAGTCAGCAAAACAGCCGCATTTGGAGTGTACCTATTCTTCAAATCATTGTTGAGACGTCATTACTTCCAACAAAATTGAAAGTATTGTGTCCTTTTTGGGCTAGTGGAATCATTAGTCCTTTCTTCATTAAATACGGTGCGGGGATATAACAGCATCTAACTGATGAGCTCAACAACTGTTGTACCTGGGCGAAACGCATTTGGACTAAAGGTCACAAAAAACTTTTATATACAGGGTGATTCACCAGCGTTGTGCCAAAAAGCTAGAGCGTGTAGGTTAAGTTGAGACAAGAAAAAAATCGTATAGGAGGAGGGGTCTATTCCCCTCCGTTTAGCCGGGAGGGGCAATTTTCTGAAAAATTGACTTATTTAGTAAAAAAAAAATATTTAAAATCAACGGGTTCGTTTACAACACCGTGTTATACCTTTTTGGAAAGCCAAAAACTTCTCCTTTTATTTTGTTTTTAAATTAAATTGTTTTAACGAATAGTTTAAAAAATATAAATTTTCAAACTCAAAATTTTGAAAAAAAATTTGAAAAAATAATTTTAAAACTAATTTTTTTCAAAATTTTACGTAATTAAGTATAATTTTTGTTCTCAGAATTCAACACTTCCATTAATTTTTAATCCAACACTGAAAACCGTATGGCTCTTCGACTTTTTGTTGCCAAGGTATTCAAAAATAACCGAACCTACTTCTTCACAAAAACACGAAAAAATTGGCTAAATGGTCACTTGTGCCATCCCGTAAGGCTAGGTTTTCTTGTTTTTGTGAAGAAGTAGGTTCGGTTATTTTTGAATACCTTGGCAAGAAAAAGTCGTAGAGCCATACGGTTTTCAGTGTTGGACTAAAGATTAATGGGAGCATTGAGTTCTGAGAACAGAAACTATACTTAATTACGTAAAATTTTGAAAACAATTAGTTTTAAAATTATTTTTTGAAATTTTTTTTTCAAAATTTTGAGTTTGAAATTTATATTTTTTAAACTATTCGTTAAAACAATTTTATTTAAAAACAAAATGAAAGAAAGAGTTGTTGGCTTTTTAAAAAGGTATAACACGGTGTTGTAAACGAAGCCGTTGATTTTTAATATTTTGTTTTACAAAATAAGTCAATTTTTCAGAAAATTGCCCCTCCCGGCTAAACGGGGGGGAATAGACCCCCACTCCTATACGATTTTTTTCTTGTCTCAACTCAACCTACACGCTCTAGCTTTTTGGCACAACGCTCGTGAATCACCCTCTGTATACGTAAAATAATTATACCGCGATCGGATTGGGTTGTAAGTTAAAGGGGACCATTGTTTAAGTGAAGTTAAGTGTTTAAAAAGCAAAAAGAGGAAGTTTAATCCCAAAATATTATTATAAATCGAACGCGAGTGATTGAGTTTTCTTGAAGATTTTTGAAAGTGATTAAACAGAGTTGCCAATTTGATTATAAAGAATAAGTTTGAAATTTAGTTTTTTTTGTATGAAATTGTTTTGAAT
Source organism: Platycheirus albimanus (assembly GCA_916050605.2). Classification (NCBI taxonomy): domain Eukaryota; kingdom Metazoa; phylum Arthropoda; class Insecta; order Diptera; family Syrphidae; genus Platycheirus; species Platycheirus albimanus. The sequence continues at coordinate 269,580,680 of OU696696.1, read as the reverse complement.
TAAAAATAAAGTTAGTAATAAGATAATTATTTAAAATCTGTTAAATAAAAACCTATTTTGAAAACACATATGAAATATAATTTTGATTATTTTTGAAGGATTTTTATTAAAATAATATGAGTTTAGAATAAATTTAAAATAAAGGATGAGGAGGAGAGGTAAGGAAGAGTGATGATCTGAGGAAGAAGAAGATGCCATGAAAAGGGGTTGCTTCGGCATGACAACACGGAGAGAATTTTTAGATCAGATCAAGAAAAATGAGCTGCAAATCACGAAAATCTTATGCAGTTTCTCGTCCTAGCTCGGGGTTTTGTAAATTACGACTCCTTGTTCGCAATTTTCAAAATTGAACGAAATGAAGATATTGATACTCTCTAATCATATTTCAACATCTTTTAGTATCAATAATTCGATCGAGAGAAGCAAAACATTACCATTCGCAAATCGCAAATTGATCAAAATGAGTATCAATTTTATATTTACTCGATTGTAAATTGCAAAAAGCGAGTCGTAGATTTCCATCTTTTTGTTTTGAATCAAAAATATGTTTTTGAAAAAATGAGTTTTAAAGTCGTAAATTGCGACCGTATTTTACTCAATTTGTAACAAATTATATCGCTTTGAGAGAGAAGCAACGTTTTCTATTTATTGAAAAGCATTTATTATTATTTATTGAAAGATGTAACTTTTACTTACTTGGCTGATTCTAGGAATCGAATTATTCCCTTGAAGTAGTAAATTGCGACAAAAAGGTTGTAATTTACTTTGAAGGGCACAAGCTTGAATTATAACTTTTAATTGTAAATCTCAACTTAGGAATTGTTGTAATTTGCGATGAATTGAAAGTTAAATTGCCATATTTTTCTATCAGTTTCGAATCAAAGCGCCGTGATTTCCAAAAAAGCGTGTTTTGTAAATTGCAACTGAATATTTCGCAATTGGTGATTTTTCAATTCTTTCCGTGAAGCGACCATGGAAGGGAGGGTAGAGGCAACATTCTCGCACCATCTCAAAACAACTCGAGATGGACAAGACTGACATGGTTTTTTTTTGTGACGAGTTCTAGGATCAAAGAACCACCCCACCGACGAGCTATAGTGGCTACCTGCATGTCAGCAACGATCCAACCGAAGAAGAGCAGCTCGTTACACACTCAAGAGGATAAGGGTTAATCGACGCCCCTTAATACAGCAAGATTAATCTCATATCGTTTGGATTTTCTTATTTAACGTGCTGCTTTTCTTTTTGTCTGTTTTTGTTTTTTTTATTATTATGTTGATGATTTGTTCGTTTAACTTCTGTTTATGAAATAAATAATTTGTTAATCATGCCAAATGTGGTCGAAATCAAATTGTTTTATTGGGTTTCTAAGGAACTCAATGCTCTGCAAAGGTTTTTTTTCAGATGGTGCGGTAAGTGAGGCTAGAGACTTTCGGTGACCAGGGGTAAGATACCCCCTACATCCGGCGAGCTGAGTCGAGCAGTGCGAGCATGCCATCTCCTCCGCGGCGGACATTCTTTCCCCTTCCCTTTCCCTTCCTACTCCTATCTTGTCCGGATACCCGATTCCATACTTTACCTTTCCTCATTCCTCAACATTTCCAAATTCCCATAGATCCCATTCCCTCCGATTGCCTCATCAAGTGGAAGATTTAAACGTTGCATTTACCTATTCATGTTGCTGAGTCAGACAAAAGAACGGTATTTTTCTAACAAATAGTTTTCTTTGCAAACAGCTCGTGCTGGTGACATTGGCCTTTTGTAAAATTTAGTCCAGTTCTTGTCGTTAAAGAGTGTTCTAATAAAGTGAAAGTGCAAAAAATGGCCGAAGTTAAAATCGAATTGATTACAAGTTTACAAACATTTAGTAGGTGTCTTATATTGTATTGAAGAAAAACAAATATATGTATTTTAAAAAATATAATCGAATTCGAAAAGATGTGTCTCGCTATGCGTGCTATCAAAGTGAAAAATGTAAAGCGGTTTTTATGTTTGACGACAAAAGAAAAACAGTTCTTCGAAAAAATTAAATTCATCCACACGCCGCCGCGCCGACCAAAAAAATTTAATGAAAAAAATGAAATTTTTAAAAAATATTAAAGAAGATTGTATCATCAACCACTTAAGCGATGGTCAGCTGCAAAAGAAATTTTTGATGAAAGAAAAATGGCTGGGAATTATGCAACCATCAATATAAATTTCAAGCAAGTAAAAAGAAATTTGAATATTATTAAACAACAAAGCTTGCCAAAATGCCCCACAACACCAAGAGATCCAGTTGTGTTTTGGAAACAAACTTTTCCTGGAAACTATGGGATTTTGAAATATAAAAGATGGCAACTATTTAATAAAAATATTGTTCTGGAAGACGAATTCGCCTACACAGTTTTTATGGCGTCAAAAATTGTTGAACTTATTAATGAAAATTTCTCTAAAATTGAGCAAAGAAAGTTTTTTATCGATGGCACTTTCAGTGTAGTCCCAGTATCTTGCGGCCATAAGCAATTTTTAATTGTTCATTTTGCTTACTCCGATTTTTTTTACAATTACCTACTTTATATTTAAGAAAAAAAAAAACAACAACTTACATATGTAATGGATCGAAATTGAATTTCGCCCATCTTTGATGGACTTTGAACCCGCGTTTGCTCTTACAAAAGTATTTCCAGAAGGATGGTGGTTCCACTGCACACGTGCTTAACGAAGAAGGGCTTCCAAATACATGGTTTTATCCCAATAATAAAAAAAAAAAATAAAACTGTTTCCAAGCTGTTCCAGTGCTGAGCACATAGAATATTAATACCATCTTTCCACCGGCCCGATTTAGCTTAATCACTTGATTTAGCTAAATCATATAATTAATTATGTAATTTACCATACCTTTTCATGATCTATATTTCTGTGATTTAAGCTAGATTTATTTTAAATTATGTACCTGTCACGGCAAAACTATACAAACAAAACATCAAACATACTCTCTCTTCTCTCTCTTGATTCAGAACTTCATTCAGCAAAAAAAATTACTATTATCAAACTGTCAAATTTTTAATTTAAATTGCTTGTGATCGGTGGGTTTTTTGGTTTTTATATTGATTATTTATATTTAAAAATGAATTTATCCCTGTTAGAAATGCTAAACAACCCCAGACAGATAAAAAAGAATGAAATGGGCCAATTTGGACGATATATTTTGCGGGAGCTTTGGCAATAGAAGTTTGTGAAATTGAGAATTGTAATGTCAAAGTTGATATATAATGTCAAACTAAATCGGGTAATTGTTCGGTGTAACTATGTCTCCACCGGCCTGATTTAGCTAAATGATTTATAAATCACGAAAGGCGGTCACACCGAACAATTACCCGATTTAGCATGACATGTATGTCAACTTTGACATTACATTTCTCGATTTCAATTTCACAAACTTCTACTGCCAAAGCTTCCAGAAAATAGCTCGTCCAAATCGGCCCATTTCATTCTGTTTTTTATCTGTCTGAGTTTGTTTAGCATTTCTAACAGGGATAAATTCATTTTTACGTATAAATAAATAATAAAATAACCGAAAAACTCACCGACCACAAGCAATTTAAATTAAAAATTTGACAGTTTTAAAATAATAATTTTTTTTGTGGCTGAATGAAGTGCTGAATCAAGAGAGAGAAAAGAAAGAGTATGTTTGATTTTATTTTGTGTAGATTTGAGATGACAGATACGTAATTTAAAATAAATCTAGCATAAATCACGTAAATCTAAATCATGAAAAGGTATGGTAAATCACATAATTTATTAAATGATTTAGCTAAATCAAGAGATTTAGCTAAATCACGCCGGTGGAAACAGCCTTTCGTGATTTATAAATCATTAAGTTAAAGCAGGCCGGTGGAAACATAGTATAAGAAGGCATTTGCTACATTAAAAGCTGAGGCATCTACCATACTGCCGTCCTAAGAAAAAAGGGCGTATCTCCATTTTTGAAGTTTTGAGTTAAATGCATTTTAAAGTTTTTGCCTTTCGCACCTTTAAACTAAATGTTTTTTTAAATTTAAAAAAATGATTTGTTATTAAAAATTACTGTATTATTTTATGTTATATATCTTTTTAAGATTTTAAGGGTATTTGTTCCATAAAATGGACTTGCGCCTTTTTTGCTTAGTAAAAACATCTAAAAAATGGAGATGCGCCTTTTTTGCTTAACGAAGACAAAAGAGAAATTGCTTTAAAATTTCATGAAACTTACCTTATTACTTAAATAAAGTTGAAAATGCTTCTTAACTTTTTTTAAACAAAAATAAAGATTTATTCAAAGTTAATGAAAATAAAATTAACATTTTTAAATACAAAATTAAAGATAAATTCATTTTATTACATCAACTAATCGCTAATATTTTCAGGAAGTGGTTTCCAGAAAACAAGCCGATTTGCTGGTAGGATATCACTAAGCTTTTTAATAAGTTCCTTTTTCAGAGAAGACGATATACCTCGTGGTATTTGCTTAGCCTTAGCCTTTAATATCTCCTCTTTTTGTAAGCCAACAAATGGTTTTTCTTGTGAATTTTACTTCAACCATTTCGTTCAAGTAAGTTCGAAGAAGATTTGCTTGAGCTTGTATTGCGAAGCATCATCTTTCCACTCGAAAAAATCGTCAACTTTCATGTTCATTACTTCGACTTTTCCCGAATTGCTTTTTTCGACACAGTTCTGAAAGTCTGTATATTATAGACTTTTTTTTTTGTTTTCTTAGAGAATATTCCACTTGGTGATGGAAGGAATCAGCAGACATAAAAGTATGCCCTGGTTCAAAAAATTTAAGAGTTAGGGTCCAGTTATAGCGATACGGAAACCCAAACCAGAAAAATTTTCAGATGGAAAATTTTGTGTTATAAATCGATTTTAAACACAAATGCTACACTGATCGGTGCTAAATAACTCAGAGAATTTTTTTTGCTAATAAAAGTTTCAATTGAACTAATATTTTTTGTTAAAATGTATTTCTTCTTTTTTATGTTTAAATTTGGGTTTTCGCCACAGCTGATTGACAATTCCACCAAAATGGAACAAATAGTCTTTGCTGTTTCAATCCAATTGTTTTCGGTTTCCACTGGAAGCCACTGGAAGGTGAGCTGTCAAAATATTTATTTCGTTGTAAATTCTGTCATAAAAAGTTTTTCGTTGCAATTTTAATCAAAAAACACATCAAAAGCCAGCTGTTTTCAAATTTGAAGGTTATATTTTGTTTATTCGTTGCAATTGTGAGTATTTTCAATGCTTTTTTTACATTAATAACAATCTTGTTTTTATATAAAATAAAAAAAATGAGTCAAGAAGCGAAGAGGATGCTGAAGGTTGTGACCAGGGAGTTTGAAGAAAAACTAATTATGGAGGTGAAGAGCCACAACAGTCTTTACGCCAAAAATGAAAGAAGTTACAGCAACGAAGAGATGAGACAGGCGGCGTGGGAGGAAATTGCTTCAATTTCGGGGAAAACAGGTAAGTTGTCCATATTTTTCTTACAAATTGCTAGATATAATTCGTAGTTCTTGATTTCATTATAGTTAAAGAATGCCAAAAAAGTGGACTTCACTGAGGGACTCCTTCCGAATGTACTTCAGAATGGACCAAAACGTTGCGATTGGGTCTGGAGCAACTACCACAGTGAAATGGGTTCATTTTCAGGCCTTCAAGTTTCTGATTCCCTATATTAGGGTTCCAGCCGAGTAAGTCATTTAACTATTTGAAATAAATATGTACATAGATCACACTTTATGCTTCTGTTTGATTTTTTAGTGATTGCGGGAACTTCAATGAGGAGCTTCAGAACACTTCAAGTCATAACTTAAGCCAGTCTGAGCTCCCATTGGAAGTTGAAGTTGAAATGGAAGAAGGGTACCCCTTCAGCCCGTCACCTCCTTCACTTCAACATAGAAGAGCCAAGAATCGGAAGGATGAGGAGCCTCTTGATAAAGTGCTGAAGGCTATTGAGAAAAGCGGGAAAAGAAAGCCGATGGAAGCATTTTTCGATAGCATTGTCCCGCAAGTAGAGCACTTCAGCGCAAGACGGCAAATTAAATTGTAAAGAAGATTCCTAGAAGTTTTGGCGGAAGAGCTGGTAGAAGAATGATCCAGACTTCAAAAATATGTTCCTATTGTGTAATATTTATATGTTATTTATTTTTTGTTTCTGTTGTTGCTTAAAATAATAATGTAAAATGAAAAACTATATTTTGTACTCAAGTTGTTTGTTTTTATTGTTTAAAAAACTGTTTTATATTCACATTATGCTCTGTTCCACTGAAAATCGAGGTTTCCTTCGTTTACAAACCAGTGAGCGAAGCTGCTGCGAATATTGACAGCGTTAGAAGCTGGTTGGTTTGCTCTAACATCGTGGTCGACCAAATTCCACGTTGAGCTATTGGTATTTTGGCTTGTTTCAATTTGGAAGCTGTCCTTTGTACGTTGAAGAAAATTGTTTAAAATACAGGAACTAAGTATTAACGGCTTAGCTAGTTCCATTTGAACTTCAAGTGGCTTTAATAGCACCCTCCAAGTATGTGCAAATATTCCGAATCCGCTTTCTACCATTCGCCTCGCTCTCGAAAGTCTTAAAAGAATTGAATACTATAATGTTTTTTTTATTTGCAATAGATAAATGAATAATTTACCATAGTTATAAATTCTCTGCTCGGCTGACAAGTGACTTCCTGGATATGGTGTCATAAGGTTGTATTTCAAACCAAATGCTTCGTCTCCGACAATCACGTAAGGCAGAGGAGTGACTGTATCGGGCAATGGCTCATCGGCGGGCACGAACAACTTTTGAGGATAGTTAAGCCAAGCTTTTCCAAAGTTAGAGGACGTAAATACAGTCGAGTCTGAGTTTGAACCGTAGGCTACAATGCTAACCATTACAAATTTGTATTCTGCATCCATAATAGCCATGAGCACAGTTGAGAAACACTTCTTATAATTGAAATTTAGACTTCCTGATTTTCGTGGTGCAAACATTGGAATGTGTTTCCCATCAACTGCTTCAAGGCAATTAGGAAAATTCCAGTGTTTTAGAAAAGATTGAGAAATCTTTTTTCCAATCTTCTGGGCTTTTTGGAACCGGCATTACCAAATTTTCTAGATGTTTGTTGAAAGCTTGGGTTGTTTCGATTATGCACTTCCTTACAGTACTTTTACCCATTAAAAATCGAAATGATAAGTCCGCAAAACTTGCACCAATAGCAAGAAACCTGAAAAGGAATCAAAATGTATTCATTTGTGACAGAATAATTCAATTTTGCTACCGCAAGGACAATACTAATTTTTCCTTGGCACTAATAAAATCATGCCGATATAGGTTAAATTTTGGATTTATATCTTGACGTACTTTTGAAAGTATAAAATTAAATTTAAATCGGCTCATTCGAAAGTATTCGAAAAATTTAATGGGGAATTCTCCTTGCTGTTTTCTAACACGATACAAGGGATGCACTTGGAATCTTCTGTTTTGTCGTCGAAGCTTTTTTTTAAACCAAACAATATAATTGCAAGGTACAATTTAATTTTTCTTGCACGAGTCATTTTTCAGCACTTTTAATATTCCTTAGCAATAAACTTTTAACAAAACTTTTTACTTGAATATTTTTCAACAAAATATCAAAAGAGACACTGACTGCTGACTTCTGTTTGACATTTATCAAGGAAGTTGTTTATTCACACGCACCGAGCCACCAGTGTCGCCAGCAACGCAGTGTGGTTATGATTTGCAATGTGATTTTTTTTGGTAAATGCAGATTTGTGGAAAGAGAATTCTTTTAAAATTAATTTTGGATTCATAAATATTTTATTTTTTATTTATTTAGAAGAAACATACAAACATAATTAAGTTAATTTAATTTAATTTATGAATTGAGTAATGTATTTTTCCGCAAGTGAACGAATAAATGTGAATTAAAATCATTATTTTTCTTATATTTTTAAAGTTTAGATATTAAGAACGTCAAAAGAACACAAATAAAACAATAACAAAAACAGATCAAATCAAATCAATTGTATGTGATTTTTCCGTCCAAAAGAAATTGAAACAGATTTGGTCTGTTTTAGTAATTGTGTTAATTGTGTTTCTTTTGACGTTCTTATTATATATAAACTATACAAATATAAGAAAACTAATGATTTTAATTCACATTTATTTGTTCACTTGCGGAAAAATACATTAATCAATTCATTACACTGCTTTATTTATTTAAAAACTTTAATCACTTTTCTACAAAAAAAATTTTCCACAATGAATTTCACAGAATTAAAAAAAAACAGATCTGACGCTTGAGAAATGTCAAATTTTTAAAGTATATGTGCAAATGTGTGTTAAATTTGATCTGAAGTCTGATCTGAGATCAAGAAAAAATTGATCCAACGCACCAACAAAAATCACATAAGAACCGATTCGCACTACAATTTCATTTAAAATCCTTTTTCTTGCTCACTCTCACTCATCCGACTTCGTTTCACCCCGAAATAATTTTTTAGTAGTTTTTTTTTCATCTTTATTGAAAATTTCACTTTTACACAATTGAGAAAATTAATACACTGCGTGCGTGTAGATAAACGCCTGTTTTGTGAAATGTCAGAGTGAAATATTTTTTCTGGCATCGTTTTCTTGATCGCTATAAACGCTAAAACCGAAAAAAATATTATTTTCATCTCGTTCCACCCTTTTCGATTTGGTTTTCCGAATCGCTATAACTGGCCCCTTACTTCCTGAATGTTGAACTCCGGGCAGTTAACAATATACACAAAATAACTGAACAATGTCTAGTTTTTGTTCTGAGGTGCCAGTTATAGCGATACGGATAGAAAATTTTGTGTTATAAATCGATTTTAAACACAAATGCTACACTGATCGATGCTAAATAACTCGGAGAATTTTTTTTGCTAATAAAAGTTTCAATTGAAATAATATTTTTTGTTAAAAATGTATTTATTCATTTTTATGGTTAAATTTGGTTTTTCGCACCAGAATGGAACAAATAGTCTTTCCTGTTTCAATCCAATTGTTTTCACTTTCCACTGGAAGGTGAGCTGTCAAAACATTTTTTTCGTTGTAAATTCTGCCATTAAAAGTTTTTCGTTGCAATTTTTCAACAAAATATCAAAAGTCAGACTGAGACGGAGGCACTGACCACTGACTTCTGTTTGACATTTATCAAGGAAATTGTTTATTCACACGCACCGAGCCACCAGAGTCGCCAGAAACGCAGTGTGGTTATGATTTGTAATGTGTTTTTTTGGTAAATGCAGATTTGTGGAAAAAGAATTCTTTTTAAATTAATTCATAAATAATTTTTTTATTTTTTATTTATTTAGGAGACACATACAAACAAAGTTTAATTAATGATTTCATTAATGCATTTTTGTGCGAGTGAACAAATAAATGTGAATTAAAATCATTAGTTTTCTTATATTTGTATAGTTTATATGTATATAATAAGAACGTCAAAAGAAACACAATTAACACAATTACTAAAACAGAACAAATCTGTTTTATGTGATTTTTTCTTGGAAATATAGATTTGATCTGATTTCCCTTCTAAAAGAAATTAAAATGATTTGGTCTATTTTTTGGAATTGTGATATTTGTGTTTATTTTGACGTTCTTAATATATAAATTATAAAAATATAAGAAAACGAATGATTTTAATTCACATTTACTTGTTCAATTGCGCAAAAATACATTAATCAATTCATTACACTCCTTGAACCGTCTGTATTTATTTAAAAACATTAATCACTTCTACAAAAAAAAAAATTGTCCACAATGAATTTCACAGAATTAAAAAAAAACCGAATTGACGCTTGAGAAAAGTCAAATTATTGAAGTATGTGTGTTAAATTTGATCTGAAAACAGATCTGAGATCAAGAAACAAATGATCCGACGCACGCACCAACATAAATCACACAAGAATCGATTCGCACTATAATTTGATTTAAATTTTTTTTCTTGCTAACTCTCACTCATGCAACTTCGTTTCTCCCCGAAATAAATGTTTAGTAGTTTTTTTTTCATCTTTATTGAAAATTTAATTTTTATACAATGCAGGAAATTAATACACTGCGCGCGTGCGTGTAGATAAGCGCCTGTTTTGTGAAATGTCAGAGTGAAATATTTTTCTAAAACCGAAAAAAATATTATTTTCATCTCTTTCCACCTTTTTCGGTTTGGTTTTCCGAATCGCTATAACTGGCCCCTGAGCCGCACAGTTATCGAGGCAGGAAACGAAGCTTTTTGCATCCCTCCGATGTTTAATGAAATTATAAAATGTGGATATTATGTCCTCCTTGGATCTTCCATAAATAGCCTCATTCCATATAATTGCAACTGGTCGTTTTTGTTTGTTTTTTCCCAGAGGCACAAAACTTTTGTTAAAAGCAATTATTTGTGGAGTGAAAATAATTTCATTAAACATGTCACACCTTGGAAGCATTATAAACTATAAAAACACAAACATGTACTGTTCATGTACAACGCACATATTGTGTTTGCAGTAAATCTTACCTTGTGTAGATCAACTGAGACGATCTCCTGTTCATCGCTTTCGTTGATAAGGGAGTCTTCCCTCTTCCTTGTATTGCTGTTTGCTGACGTGCTGCGTTGCTCTTCTCATTGTGTCTTTTCCAAATATTGCATTGCTCACAATCTGGTACTAAAGTAGTTTTTGAATGGCTTGTAACTTTTTCGTGGGTTTCCCTTTTTTCGCATGACCAGCATTCCTCGTGACCCAATTTCGTAAATGAAATGTTATTTTGTGCCACAATTTTTCGATACAATTCATATGAAATGACTTTTCTTTCTTTTTCCACACAATTTGTATGCATATCTACGATAGTAACGTCGCGTGTCGTTTGGGAGATGTCTAACATTTGGTGCATGCTCTCTCCGGTAGTGTGAAATTGTAGGATTATAGCTCAGATCAGATGGCATTGCATTTTTGTCAGTTACTCTTTTTTAAATGATGGCCCCCATACAAAAAGCCACTAGGTTTTGGCCAAATCATGTAGTTTTGCCTAATTAACTCAAAAATGATTCTGCCGATTTTTATTAAACTTTGTATGTAATATACATATAATGTTTTGAAGAAAACTGCGTTTAATGTTTTGGCTACAAATGATAATAACGGAAATTTGTTTTAACAATTTTATTAATTTGGCCATTAACGGACATTCATATCATTAATAGCAACCAAAAGATGACATCTCAAATTTAAATATTCAAAGGCTTCTTAAAGTAAGGCCAGTTTATCGGGTTTTCCAGTTTAAACCAAAATTTTGTAGGTTTTCCCAAATTTTTCAAACATGCCCTTTTTCATATTGCTCGAAGACTTTGTTTTCATCGTACTATTGCACCAACAGAGCGACCCAGTCGTGCATTTTATTTCAAATCGAACTGTAAGCTTTAAATTGAATGTCACGTTGTTTCCAATTCATTTTCAACAATCGTGAACAGGAAGTTTAGTTCTCGAAAATTGCTCCAACTATATTGATTACATTTCCTGGGGATGTTTTCTTCAAAACAATCCAAGAAAGGATTTTTGGTTTTTGAATTATATAGGTAACTTTCAGAGACCCTGTTTAATCAAATTATATATGTATTCTCTAGTGAGCCACTTAACCGATTGCATTAAAATTTTAAACATAGGAAGCCTTTTTTGATTTAATTCATTTCATATTGCATTTCTCTTACATTTCTTGCGACTAATTCAGCTGGGCCGTTAGAATAGATGTTGCTCCGCATTTTTAAAAAGGACTCGCAATTAGTGGATTTCTATTATTGCCTTCGCTGAGATTAAGAAATTAGATACTATGCACGATTGTGTCTCTCTTACTCTGTAGCTCTCCATTTGAGTAACCGTTAAAAATAATTTGAGTCAGAAAATTTAGAAAATTTGAGTTCTTCGTTGGAGAAGTATTTCGTGGAGCTAACGCAAACTTGGGGCTGCTTATTTGAAGATAATTTTAATTGTTGTTATTAACTGAGGACGAACATAGTAAACATTATACGGACAGTCCAAAGGCAGACGCCCACATGAAATTTAATTATAATGATGACAAAAGTAAAGTATGAAGGTGAGTATACCTCCTATTGAGGGACGTCCTTAATCATGAAGAAGACCGTCAACATATTTGTGTGGCTGACAATAAATTTATATGATCAAAGACATCATCATCGATTAAATTTGGATGGACCGCCTCTGTTGGTGTCATCGAGCTCACAAGTGTGCTCTGAGAGCAATGACACTTTAATTATTTACTCGTTTCTAGATTTTCCTCAGGAAGATGGATATTTTCAAAAAGAAATATAAGGATTCTTGAAGGGTCAGTCAACTTTGAACATTAAACCTCAATAATTGGTAGGTATGTCGTATGTTTGTGTCTGATTCGATATTGATGGAATAATTTTAAGACTTCATTGAACCTACTTTAAGAAATTATGGTAGAAATGAGATTTTTCTTTGACGGAAAGTTAAACATGTACGAAAATGTAAAGGAAAAATAATTAAATTGCATTAAAAAAAATTTTAAGGGGATAAATGTATAAAAAGCTCATGAAATTCAGTCGATTTTTTTTCATATAATGTCGTTTTGATCTTCTAATATAGTGATTGGCACATTGTTTTTAAATATAGGACTTCGCTATATATGATGGTAGCTGACTTGGCTTCGGAGCGTTTTGAAGAGTGTAATGACTATGAATACGTGACTAACGTTCAATCGGTATTTTATGGCTTCCATCATGATTTTTTAGATTCGAGAGACAACCACGAGATCTGAAATCAGCTAAGCCAGATGAAGATGAACTATTTTGTCATTCTCTCAAAAAAAAAAGAACTATCCCCGGGGAACCTTAAAATGATGCAAACTTGAAATGTTGCATTTCTTTCACGGCTTGGAAAGCCAGCTTCCACATTAGTGCGGTTGAAAATTGACCTTCATTTAAACAATCACTTGTAAAGGTTCTACGAATTTGGAAAACCTTTTCTGCGCAATAATTTTTGCTCCCACATCTTTGTATGAACAATAAACTCTGTTTTTACATAGGGCACGACTTACAATAATTATAGATTTTGTCCGTTATTTGTATAAAGTTGTAAAGTGTTTCTGGCACATGCAAGTACGACTTTGTTTGCTTTTTCTGCAGTGAACTCAATACTTACTTATTTTAGCTTCACTGGAGCGTAGTTCTTCTAGGCCTTGCTTAGTATGCTCCTCCAGCCGGCTCGATCTCTAGCCTGCCGTCTACAATTTTGCACTCCAAGTTGTCGGAGGTCTCCCTCTACCTGATCGCTATACATCGGAGATGAGGTCTACCTTGGCTTCTGACTTCCTCTGGTTTGGCGTTGAAGACTTTACGAGCTGGAGTGTTGATGTCCATTCGCTCTACACGGCCCAGCCATCTTAGTCGTTGCATTCGACTTTTTCTGACTAGTTTTATGTTGCTGTACAGCACGTATAGTTCGTCGTTGTATCTTCTTCTCCAAATGTTGTTTTCCCGATTTACGCAGACATTTTTCTCCAAGACTCCAAGTGACTTTTCATCCGATTGGGAGATTGTCCGTGTTTCTGCACCATATAGCATGACCGGGATGATGAGTGTTCTATACAGTGTCACCTTGGTTCTTCTCGATAGGGCTTTATTCCTCAATTGCTTACTCATCCCAAAGAAACAGCGATTAGTAAGAGTTAGTCTGCGTTTGATTTTAGCGCTGATGTTGTTGCCTTTGTTTACAGCAGTGCCCATGCCCAGGTAGACAAATTCACTGACTACCTCGAAGTTATACCTATCAATGGTTACGTTCTGACCAAGTCGATGGTGGGATTGGACTTTTGTTAATGAAAGCATATACTTCGTCTTCGTCTTGTCCTCGTTTATTTGCAGGCCCATTCTGCTTGTTGTTGACCCCATAGTAGTGAAGGCACCGGGCACCGGTCACTGCTCGCTTTGTTCTTATCATCACATCAATGTCGTGCGCAAACCCAATTAATTGTGTTGATTTATTAAAGATGGTGCCCGATGTACTGATATGGGTGTTCTGTATGACATTTTCCAGCACAATATTAAAACAGCTGCATGACAGTGCGTCACCTTGTCTTGTCTTAGTTCCCTGGTGGTGGTGTCAAAGGTTTCAATAGAGTCCCTACCGACTGTGACGGAACAGCGAACATTCTCCAACGTCATCCTGATAAGGCGTATCAGTTAAGCAGGGATTCTAAAGTTAGACATGGCACGATATAATTCAACTCTATTAACACTGTCGTAGGCTGCTTTAAAATCGACGAATAGGTGGTGTGTTTTTATGTAAAATGTTCATTTTTCTCCAGGCTCTGGCTTATGTGAAGATCTGGCCGGTCGTTGACTTTCCAGGTCTGATGTGCCGCATTGAGAGAGAAAAGAGAACTGGAAAAACGAATGGTTGAATCTATTGAGGGGTGCTACGGCAGAAGCAATGTTCGAAAGTTCTACCAAAGGGTAAAGCATTCGTCCAAGGGTTACAAAGCCCGAGCGGAAGCATGTACAGACGAGGGTGGGAATGTCGTTGTAGATACACAGTGGGTGCTGAGAATTTGGAAAGAACACTTCTGCAGACTGTTAAACGGCGAAGACAACCAACTAATCGCTGTCAGGCAGAATGATCCATTCGATTTGGATGATGATGAACAAAATTTCCGTCCTCCCGACCAAGAAGAAGTTCGGATAGCAATATCTAAACTAAAGTCCAACAAGGCTGCCGGAGCGGTTGGCCTTACGACTGAACTCTTCAAAGCAGCGGGAGATGACTTGGTGAGGAGCATACACCAACTCATCTGTACAATCTGGTCAGATGAAAGTATGCCTTACGAATGGAACCTCAGCCTTGTGTGCCCTATTCACAAGAAAGGAGATGCTCTAAGCTGCGCCAACTACAGAGGTTTAAGTCTCCTAAATGTCGCCTATAAAATCTTGTCGGTCATTCTGTGTGAACGTCTGAACCCTTTCGCACGTAAACTGATTGGCCCTATCAGTGTGGTTTCAGGCCCGGTAAGTCAACCGTCGACCAATTTTTCACACTTCGACAGATGTTAGAAAAGATCCGAGAAATGCATATCGATAGTCACCACCTCTTTATGGATTTTTTAAGTCGCCTATGACAGCGTGAACAGGAACGAGCTATACAGAGCCATGTCACTTCTTGGCATCCCTGTTAAACTCGTTCGATTGTGCAGGATGACTATGGAGAACTCGCGCTGCTCCGTCAAGGCTGGTAAGAACACCACCGACTCATTTAATGTCGAGAAAGGCTTACGACAGGGTGACGCGCTGTCATGTAACCTCTTCAACATCATTCTTGAGGCAATCGTACGCAACTCGCATGTCAACACTAGCGGTACGATTTTTTTTAGATCCGTTCAATTACTTGGCTATGCTGATGATATTGACATTATTGGAAGAACGAAGCGCGCTGTCAGTGGAGCATTCGCAAGTATTGAAGTGGAAGCGGCTCGAATGGGTCTGGCTGTAAATGAAGATAAAACAAAGTATATGCTGTCCTCGGGTGAAGTAGATCATCACCGTAGGCTCGGACAAAACGTCACAATGGACAGATATAACTTTGAGGTTGTCAAGGACTTTGTCTATTTGGGTTCCACTATAACCTCTCAGAACAACATCGGTGAAGAGATCAGTCGAAGAATCACTCTTGCCAATCGCTGTTTCTTCGGGCTAAGAAGGCATCTTAGTAGTAAAGCCCTCTCTCAAATAACCAAGGAGACATTATACAAGGCCCTTATCATCCCAGTCCTGCTATATGGGGCAGAAGCGTGGACACTGCCACAATCGGATGAATACAGGCTGGGGTGCTTTGAGAGAAAGATTCTTCGGGTGATATTCGGGCCTGTATGTATCAATGGAGTATGGAGGAGAAGATTCAATGACGAACTGTACGGGCTATACAGCGACATTGACTTGGTTAAGAAGCTGAAAATTCAGCGGCTTAGATGGCTGGGTCATGTGGAGCGTATGGACGAAAACGCTCCTGCCCGACGAGTCTTCAATTCCAACCCGGAGGGCCGACGCAGTTCTGGAAGACCCCATCTAAGGTGGCGCGATCAAGTGGTAAACGACCTCAACCAACTTGGTGTGCGCAACTGGAGGCAACTGGCTAGGGACCGGCCTAGCAGGCGAGGATTGTTGGTTGAGGCCGTGGTCCACAATGGACTGTCTGCGCCACCTTAAGTAAGTAAGTAAGTAAGATGTGCCGCATTGGCATGCTTCCCCCGACTTTATTTAACTGATAAGTTGGTGTATGCTCCTCATGGCTCTGTGTATCCATAATGGTGTCTATACCCCCATCTTTGATGGGCCCAAGGGGGCCAGTCCTGACTCCTGACGTGACTGTTTCACTCTTCTATAGAAGTTTCGCAACTCTTTTCCTCTAAAGCACCTCTGCATCTCCTAGACTTCCTACTGTTGATAATCTTCTTCCTTTCTTCTGAGTTTCATGGTTGCTGTAGTATCTCTCGGAGTCACGACTTGTTTGTCTCGTTTGTTCGTTTGCGAGAGATCTGAAGCTTTCGTATGCTCAAAATGTAGATACATATATATTTGTTTTTTCTTTTTTTTTTAATGGCAACCACCCGGCGTACACTTTTTTGTTTCCAAACGTGGATGACTTGGATGTCATTAAACTGTACGTAAAGTACACTTTTCCACTCTATTGGACGTCAATCCGAAACGTGTGGAAAGGTTCATTTGACTGATGGAACGATGTCAAACCTTGATTTTTGGTAGCCAAGGATGCTGGAATGAAATAAGACACAGTACCTTCACACAACCGGCAGAACCTACTTTCAACAAAAAACTGCCGTACCTAACCTTACATTTTAAATATAATTATTGCCAGTTTAATGGTTGACAGGATATTATTTAACTCAAACGGTTGATGTATATATGCCTGCTCTTTAGCTAATTTTGTTGGGTAAATTGTTGATGGCAACTCATTACACAATGGTGGGGGTAATCGTCAACGAAAATTGATTTTTATTCCTTCAAAGGATCCCAGAGTCTATGTAAATTGTTTAATGAATTTCCAGGGTTAATTTAATTTAATTGATACATTTTACTCGTTTCGAAAGAGATGCCAGCCAGGTTCCTGGAAAAAGAAATTACAACCACAGGGTGGGGAAGAATAAATATTAGCAGATGTTTTGACTTTTCCAATTTTGTTACTAACAAAATTTGTATCTTTCCACGATGAATTTTCAACTTGTGAATTTGATATGGATTTGATTGAATTGTGTTCTTGTTGGTCTTAGCTTTAAAAAGAAGGAATAAGTGCTTTCGACTTTTTGGAGTTAGGAAATCAAATTATTCGAACGTTATTTCTTTACATAAAGTTATTAAACTGATTGCTCCAGATAGAACGGTCTTTATAAGCTAATTTGGAGTAAATTTTTCATTTTTTTTTATTTAAAGATTGTCAGAAGATCTGTTGACTCGATTATAACACAACCACACACTCTTATTCCTGGGGAATTTGCGTGAGCTACACGATATCTTGTGCTGTTTAGACAACGCTAGAATAAAAGACTGTTTTTTTTTTTTTTTTTTTTTTTGCAACAAACTCGTAAAGGTGGATTAAAGAAACAACGATTCTTCCTACAACACAAGTTACGAGGAAAGTTTGCTCTCATTTTAATATAAAAACCGGGACTGAAGTTCCAACAGTAAAAAAAAAAATCGGGAGCGGAAGTTCGAGATGACGCGACTGGTTCAACATAAGCAGATCCGGAACTGATCAGCCTTCCATCGCTTCTTTTTAAAACCCTAGAAAAACTTACTGATATCTGCGTAGTTCCATATACCCTTATCTTACTACCTTTGTAGGAAAATCGGTAGAAATTGCCTTCACACCCTGGAACATTCGTACTATCGAATATTACATAAATCACAAAGAGTACACGTTAGTCGCATTCCTTGAAGTTGAAAGTGCTTTTAAAAACATCAAAATCATTGCATTCACAACGGGAACGGCGCTGAAAAACCTTTGAGTAGACAGCTTACTGAGTGAGCACTGTCAGCATAGGAACACCGCAAGGTGGAGTTATATAGTCATATACCCAGTTCTATGGAACGTAGTCGTCAACGAACTCCTAAATGAACGCATACTCTGACAACGTTGTCATTGCAGTACCGGTGATGCATGATATTCATAATCTTATTAATATTACTATAAGCATATGCAAAAAGCTCTTAACAAACTTCTAAAGTTGGCAGGAAAATGTGGACTGGGTTGAACCCACTGCTCGGAATGTAAACAAACAACCACGAGTACAGTATTCTGAGAAAAATCTCTTAATCGATCAACTTAATAGGACATATTATCAACATTCCAAATTCATTCAGAACAACTCCAAGTCAATCCGGCTACACCATCCATCAGACAGACTAAATCTTATTCTCTCATTCAGCAGTAAGTACATAAATCGCTCAGTACTGTCTCCACAAACTCAGCAACTACCCGAAATTGTCGCTCATCTCTCATGAAGATGGCAGAACAGTAACCCAAAAGATAGGTTTGCGTGTCAGAATTGGAACCCAGATCTGTCTCGCGAAACTGCAAGGCCGATGAGCTCGCCAGAAACAAAACTACAACTCCAATTCCACCCATAAATATACGCACGGATAGCTCCGCGAAGCAAAGGCCTAGTGACTCGTGACTCGCACATAACACTTTCACTCTCCGCCATAAAAACAAACTAAAGACGGACAAACACTACACAAATTAAATTTAGGTGAATTCTTCTTCACAACGTCTCCATTGCATTATTGAAAGCTTAATAAATAAAAATAAATTGTTGCCCCAAGCGAGGCCGGGGCCTGTGACTTACACTTTCAACCATTCCTGTGTGTGCGTTGATGTTCTGCAGGAAGCGACCTACAATTTACCGCCGAGTCCGAACGGCTAATAGAGAAGCACTTTCCTTGACATTCATTACTCTTGGTGGATTTGTTATTTTCTCGCAAGAGGCAGTACCTACCCTGAAAAAGAAACTTTAAGTTGGCAACACTATTTTAACTAGCAGCCATTTTATCAGCTGTCTAGTGATTTGTTTTTAGTCTGTTTAGACATTTCAACATGAATAGACTGACGTCTGAACAACGCTTCCAAATTGTGATAATTTATTTTGAAAATCATGGTTCTTTTCGAAATACGTATACACGCACTACGTCCATTTAACGGTGTTAAGCGATGAAGCCCACTTTTGATTGAATGGATACGTCAATAAACAAAACTGCTGTATTTGAAGTGATGACAATCATCAAGTGTGCGTTGAATTATTATGCCAGAAGATTATCTTTCGAATAAAGTAATTCCATTTCAAAGTTGTATACCTGTCAAAAAACACCCTTTACAACGTGGCAACGATATGCTACTTTTTAACTCAAAGAAAAATTATTAATTAAGCATTATAAAGCGTTTCTATGCGAAAGACCTATGCAAAGCTTTACAAGACAACTACAATGAGAACCAAATATCCTTATCTTCCTTGTACTGACAATTTTCGTTGGACATATGTATATTCTCACTGCTTAAGGCAATCGTATGAACAGTTATCATAAAATTGCTGGCGTTTTTGGAATATTACGAGAGCTGAAATCTCTTCCACCAGAGAGATTTGTGAAAAATCTACAATCATTGTAGGTGCTTACGCAGATGATTTGGAGGACAGCCTGGGCAACGAATTAATCCAGTTCGTTGTTGGCATTATTAACAGCAAGAATAATGAGGCTCTGGAACTGCAAGTTTACAAGCTTTTGATACGAGTACATAATTCCTTACAATCTTGTTTTCCAAACGTTGAAATTGCATTGCCCATTTATTTGTCTCTCATGATCACCAACTGCAATGGTGAACGATCTTTTTCAATATTAAAACGTGTTAAAAATGAGATGAGTAACACGATGAGCCAACAACGTCTGAATCACCTCACTTTAATGAACATTGAATATGATTTACTCCGATAAGTTGATATTAACAGTATTATTAATAAATTTGCTCAATTAAATCAAGAAAAGTTTATTTGTAACAGTTTTGTTTTATTTAATACCTTAAACTTGATAACCTAAAACAATCCAAGTGCCCCTTGATAGGATATGCTACAGGCCCCGCGCTGGCTTAATTAGGCACTGGATTTAGGGTGTGGCTAACGCCCAATTTTCATTAGAAACTATTAAAAAAAATAATGTTTGCTAATAAACGGTACTTGTAGTAAATTCACAAGGCACCATTTTTGGTGTCTTTAAGTCCAAACTGAATAGCTTGCGTATGAAAAGAAATTTTTGAATTTCGGGCGTGGCTTACTCCTACTTTTCACAAAAGAACAAAAAAAAAAACATATTTTTACAAATCCAAGGTGCTCAATTTCAACTAGATTTTTTGTTTATAAATGAAAAATATATTATTTATAGAGTTTTTGTGTGTAACATTTTTCAATACGCTTACTTTTAGCGACGTGATTATGAAATAAATACATTAGTTCGGTTAAAATTGTTAAAAAAAAATACTCGATTCAGCTGTAGTTTTACACAAAAATGCTTAAAAATTAACTGATGCATGTATTGTAAACACTTTATGTGTTTAAACGAGACTTTAGAAACGTATTCGTGAACTTTATGAAATCTCTAAACAGTAAATAATACACAAATGAAAACAGTAATCTTCTTACCGCCCTGAAACCAGATATTCTGATTAAAAAAAAAATTCTGCCCACGTACAAAAACACAATATATTAAAATGTTATTATTTTTAGCACCGAACGAAAAGCATGCGACTTCCTTTGATTTTTTAAATTAATTTTTAAGGATATTCTAATAATAACATACGCAATTCAAAAAATATAAAAATACAAAAGTCCAACGCTGAAAATAATCCGATCCACAAGCCATCAGGCATCATTGAAATATATTGTGCTCTAAGGTTCCTTAAATAACAAGCATTTCGATATTTAAAATCAGGATTTCGACGAGAAGGATGAGGAGTTCAAAGTATGGTTGCCTGAAAATACCAATTTTGTTTCAAAAATTCAAATGATCTGTAACTAATACTGGTTTGGCAAGTCTGTTTACCCAATAAGTTCATGAGTCCATTTCAATTTTCGTCCTTTATGTCTACCGATATCAATCATTTTCTATTTTTCAAAATAAAAAATCATTTTCAAGGTCTCTTGACATCTAAATATTTATGATTTTTTTTTTCTTCTTTCTAATATCCTTTAATATGCCTCGTGTCACTAATCCCTAAAGCATTTAATATCTTTTTTTTTTTCAATAATAGCTAGATTGCGTGTGTATGTTTGTATCAATCATTTTTAAAGGATATTTCTTTTTTCAAAGAAGAACGTAGGGATCAGGACGAACGTTTTATTATATCAATAGAACCTTTTACTTTGTTTCCAAAGTAAACAATAAACAAAATTTTCAAAATAAAAATAAAAATAGAAATAGAAAAGCAAAAGAGATGAAACGGACAAGAAGAACTGTAATTCAAGTTTAATCAAATGCAGGGTTGGAAATAGAAAAAAAAAAAAACAATACAAAATCAATGTCAGTTTTATTTTTATATTAGGGATGTTTCCAATAGATGAACCGTGATATATTGAAAAAATCGCCAATGCCCTATAGCTTTGCCTAATTGTGTGTTCTTGTGTGTACAAACACACCACACATATACATAAAAAGAAGCAAATATAAATGATTTAAGAACTTTGTTTATTGCTATCGAATGACCTGGGAGCTTTTAAATCTATAGCATCACAGAAAGTAAATGTTTTGTCCAGAGTTCATTGTTGACATGATTTGTACCTTTGAAGCGGCGCAGCTGGAGATGAGTCAATGCAAATCTGTTCTAAGTATCCTGCAGAGATCATTTTGAATGAATTGAAGTACTGTTTTAATGTTTAACCTAGTAGCAGTAAACCTGTTTTTTTTTTTATTACAGACTTAACGAAAAATTTAAATAAAAAATTAAGTATCCATCGGGAATCAATTTTAAATGGTGCCGTAAAGTCCCAGGTTGGCATGGTATAAGCCTTCAGTATGAGTATATACTATATACACACAAGGAAGAGAAGTTTAGTTTTATTTTTCAATTTTGTGTCCTGTGTTATTATTATACATTTTTGATCCATGTTCTAAAATGTACAATTTCAAAATCTTAGTCTTCTTCATCAACATCTTTTGGTGGAGCACTAGATTAGCACTCTGAAGCATAAACTAATATTTGTATCAAAACGGTGGAAGATAATTGAAATTGAAATAATAATTTTAAATTTTAGTTATTACATTATAAAGGATGTTCCAGAAAACTGTAATTTCTACTATGGGAAATGCCACCTTGATGGGAGATCGGGCTTGTTTGGGTGCAGATTAGCTGTCAGAGGAAGACTTAGGCAAAACGTCTTGAGTTTTAGTGATGTCAGCGAGAGAGTGACAATGATCCGCATTAAGCCACATTTCACCACATAAGCCTAATAAGCGATCATGCCCCTATAGAGGACAAAGACAACGCAAAAAAAATGTTTCTACGAGCTCCTCGCCAAAACTATATGAGCAGTGCGCAAAACATTTCATTAAAATCCTCTTGGGAGGCTTAAATGCCAAAATTGGGAGGGAGGACATCTTTGGAATGACGATCCAACAGCCTGCACGACACCACTTCCGATAACGGACTCAGGCTCATCGATTTTGCAGTGGGAAAGAACATGGTGCTGATCAGCACACGATTTCCACGTCCCGACATCCACAAGGGCATATGGCGATCTCCAAACCTGCAACCAAATCGACCATGTTGCGATTGATGGAAGACACTCCTCCAACATTCTGAATGTCCGTACATTCAGAGGAGCAAACATTGACTCAGACCAATATCTAGTCGGTGCAAAAGTTAGAGTACGGATTTCCATGGAAGCTCTAAGGTGAACATCAGCTTCGCCGAGGAAATTCAATATATTGAACGACTTCAATCGGAAGAGACCGCCGGCCGGCCGCTGTCTATGCCGACCGCGTATCTCTTGAGCTTGCGAGAAATCCTTCGAGATGACATGAACCCGGAAGACCAATGGCAGCTATTTCAACAAGCCATAAGAAGTGCTGCGTCAGTGGTATTGTAGTATTGTACTACTCACAGCCTCCCCGAAAAAACCCCTGGTTCGACTCCGAATGTGCTCATGCAAACAAAGCTTAAACGGGAGGCATATAAGTCGTGGCTCCAGAGAGATACTAGAGCGTCCAGAAACCTCTATGTTTATGCAGAGATTTTTTTGCAGAAAAGAGCTGCGAAACTTCCATAAAAGAGTGAAACAGTCTACATCAGGTTTCACAAGTCGTCCTGGGCCCTGCAAACATCAGGATGGAAACACCATACTAGAAACCCAGGCAATGTTAGGCATCCGGAAAGACTACTTTAACCAGTTGCTAAATGGCGATGACAGCCAGGATCCCGACTAATATCAACTTGTACCAGTTGGTCTTTTAAACCTATAAGATCCTGTCCAGCGTTTTATGTGAACGTCTCAAGCCGTTTACTGATGACTTTATAACCCCTTACCTTCAGACCTGAAAAATCTACGACCGAACAAATTTTCACATTACGCCAGATCCTGGAGAAAACCCAAGAATATAACATAAATGTATCGTGCTATGTTTAACTTTAGAATCCCTGCTAAAGTTATACGCCTTATCAAGATGACGAAATGCTCGCTGTCCCGTCACAGTTGGTAAGGACTAAGGAGTCTACTCAAACTTCCGAAACTACCAGAGGGCTAAATCATGGTGGCACACTGTCATGCATTTGTTTTGACATTGTGATTGGAAATATAATGCGGGACATCGGGCACCGTCTTTAATAAATGGACATAATAACTTGGGTTTGCGGACGACATTGACGTGATAGGAAGAACAAAGCGAGCAGTAACCGGTGCCTACTCTAGCTATGGAGTCAGCAGCAAGCAGAATGGGAGTGAAAATAAACGGCGCCAAGACGAAATAGGTATACGTTTTCATCAAAAAAAGTCCAAATCCACTACCGACTTGATCAGAACGTGACCATTGATAATTATAACTTCGAGGTAGTCAATGAGTATGTTTACCTTGGCACTGTCGTAAACATCATCAGCCCTGAAATCAAACGTACTGCTATATAAGCTATTGAAGAAAAAAGCCCTATCGAGCAGAACCAAGAGGCACAAAACCTCACACGAAATTCTTTGGTCAAAATCGTTGGAGCCGTTTTTGAGATGGTCAGCCATTTCGTTATTGCCCAGTTGAGCAAAACTTTATAAGAGTACAAAAATCCTGAAATCACACGTTTTTAAACTATTTGAACGTCCATAATGTATTTTTGATACAAATCTATATTTTTCGTTAATGCGAGAAATTGTTCCTTTTTCAGAAAGAAGAAAAGAATGTATGAGGAGATGTAAATCGAATAGTAGCCAATCCGGTTATATTTTCCATACAACATTGCGAAATCCTTGACCGAATTCGACCTTTTTTCTCAGCAGATCCTTGTGACATAGTAATTAACCGTGAACCAGAAATGCATTGACCTGGAAAGCCTAAGCGTCGTCGTCTCTTTGGTGGTATTGTTTTGTCACACACGACGCAATATACAAAAAATTCAATGCTTCTCATGTAAGGATAAATCAACCAACTATAGTTATATTCCCGACGCCACAACTTATCAGGTTATTCTTGTCCCATCCAGGCACAATAAACACGATGTGTGAAAAAGGGTTTTTCTCCAAAGTATGTCATAGACGGCAAAAGGAAGGCTTTTTGACAGCAGCAGCGGTAAATGCAATTAAGTTCCAAGCTGAAAACACAAAAGCACGATAATTATTATCCCTGAGATTCAAGTATACACAGGAAGTGAACCGAGGACGATGAAAGCGAGGATGACGATGATGGCTAAAGTTCTGCTGTTCAATAAGCCATTGTACGTTGGATATATGGATATGTTAATTTCGATGATGCATCTTCGTTATTTCCATTTCCATACGCATAAATGTTGGAGCTCCCACAGAGTTCATGATAATAAATGATACTTCAGAATCGATGGAGGGATATGTATTGAAAAACGACAATAATTCCTTCTCAAACAGCGTATATACATTTTATAACGCTTTGGTTGGAAATCCTTGATACCAGAACCAGCTCCAGGCTACATAGCTTTTGTTGTTTTAAATTTAACATGCATACCTACCTACTTGTGTAAGCACGCAACTGGTAGTTTGGCATTATGTATAACAAAATCAGGAAGGATATTCGCATCAATGTTCTGGCATCGAATCTAAATATTGTAAATCTAATGAAACGTATAGTATAATGGATCAGCTTGTAGATACAACTGCGGCCAAAGTAAAAAAAAATGCGTAGAATGGCCCATTGTGCAACAACAATTTTTGTTCGCCAAATTCGGCCATTTTTTTGTCCATTACAAAAACAATATGAGTAATATGAAAATGTCAACATGAAACTATTCTGAATATTTTTGAATGGAGTTTCGACAATTTCTAATATGCCTTTCAGTTTTTGGCAGTGGTTTTCCCAGCTTTATTTAATAAGATGAAGACCTTGATCGACTTCTTGAAGATTCCAATGAAGCTCAAAGATTGAAATTACTAAATTTTACAATTCTAGAAGTGTATTTTCAAAGGCCAAACGGTAAGATAGATTTAGTGTTTTGTTCAATTTTTTTTTCTCATATCCAGACAGACCCACCTTCTACATTCATTGGATTCCCAGGATCCTGTAACGACAGTAAGTTGGGCTTATCAAAAATCGGGTGTTGTGCGCAAACTGAATACTTCATGTGGGGGCAAGTTATAACTCATTTATTTGTATTAAATCTTGTTATAAAACTTTACTTCTTCTAGATAACTCCGTACCTACTTGATGATTCGGCATATCCATGCACTCAATACTGATTGACACCTTACAGGGATGATGGACATCTCACAAGTTACCAAAAAAGGTTCAGTGTGCAATTAAGTTCGTGCCGCGTGAGAATCGAATATACATTTGGCATTTTAAAGCAACGTTTCCGCCAAGCGCCAATTATACTATTGCAAACTGAGGGGAATAAACAATCTAAACCAGAGGTAAAAGCTACGTTGGCTTCAACGCCACTGCTACCATCACCATCAGCAAAGCCGTCCTTTTGTGTCAGTCATTGGGCTATTGCTCTCGACCAAAAACTCCGGTTGCAAAGCTCTGTTTTTTCCTAATATGTTTTCCAGTTCGCTTTATAAAAAATAAAAAGTAAAAAAGTTAGTATAAATCTCTTATTAGGTATACTTGGTTAATTTAGTTTCTTACCTTTCATAAGGACAGTTTTGTCTATCCCGTCCTGTTTGGGAATTGTTTAGCTTTGTCTGCTTCTTTCAAGAGAACGGTACTTTCCTTGCACCTGGGTAACGCTAAACGAGTACCCTGCTTCCGCCAGGTTTTTTTTAATGTGCTGCCACATTTTATTTTTATTACTAAGGGCAAAAGTCTTGCCAACTTTTGGCCGTAGATTCTCATAAAGAAACCAAAACAACTTTGTTACTGCTTCCAACCACATTTCTTTGTCTCTTAGACCTGAAGCCATATGCTGTCGTCCAGAGGCTCAGTGTCGATTTCCGGAATTTAGGGAGCAGGTGTGGCATCATCTCTTATCGACTCACTGTCAATTTCTGGGATTGCTGTCAGAATGCCTGGAGGTGTGGCATTATCTCCATCACCAGCCTCATCTGCACCTCTAACCTGTGTCACGAATATGTTGGGAACGAAATCAAGATTTTCGTCCCTGTTCTTCTTTACCAAATCATCAGTTAATTGTTTTCTGGTATTCCGTATCTGAAAAATAATTTAACAAATTACTAAGCATCAACTACAACCAATAACAAAAATTGTACTCATCCGTTTACAGACGTTGGAAGGTATTCGCATTCGGTGAACATTTTGTAGCTGAATTTCCATTTTTATAATTTTGTTTAAATTTCTCAACACAAACTTCAATTAAACTCACGCAGAACGAAAAACCGGGAAAATGAAATGATTAAATATTTTTTTTTTACTGTCAAATTTGACTTTTGACGTAACTCACAATTTGTGGGCAAACAAATTTCTTGGGCTAAAATCGGCAGGAAGGGGAAATGTTTTAGATACTCTCTCTCTACTAAATTTTTTACTTGCGATTATATGTACTACAAGGCAAGTTATGCATTCGTAAAATTTTTTTTTTTTTTTGACAATCAAACATAACATTACGATGATAGAGAAATCGAAAAAAGTGGGTCTGACAATTCTGTCTGTCTGTCGGCACCTACAGCCTAAACGGCTGGTCCGATTTGCTTCAAACTTGGTAGATAGTATTATTATGACGTCCTACAGAGGGTTTTTTGAAATTAGCATTCTAGCTTTAAATCTAACGGTACCTGCCATACGATTTATAGTGACAAATTAATTTTTCTCAAAAACGGCTCCTACGATTTTGATAAAACTTTCTGAATGGTGTTTTCTGTGCAAACTTTATGTTTTGGTTGGAATAGATTTTTCAGGAAAAGTCTTATAACGGTACCTCCAAAAGGACCAGTTTTTTGAAATCCGATTTTCTCGCAAGCCACTTGACGGATTTCGATGAAATTTTTAATGTAGAAGCCCTTTTATAAAAGAAATAATTAAAATTCTTAAATTTTTTCAAACAAAGTTTTTTTGATTTTTTTTAAAAAGTTTCAAATTTTTTTTTTTAATTTTTGTTTTTTCCCAAAACGGTTTAATCTACATTTTTTAAATTTTATTTTTCTGATAAAAACTACAAAGTGCTAGAAGTTGACATACTCAAAAAAAATTTGGAGTATACCTATTTTCGAAAAGTTTAAAAAAAAATGGTTTTATGAAAAAACTGGTCGAACGATTTTGAAGAAATTTTTCGTAAAAATTCAAAAACGTAAAAAAACCTGATGGCTTACTTCATTTTCTACAAAAAACGTTTAAGGTATTGATTTTTAAGTGATTTATAAGATTTCATATGATTTGTTCAACACTTTTTTCCTAAAATCTCAAGCACCCAAGACCATTTTAACACATTAGAGCAAGTCCGTACGACCCAGTCGTGCACTTTATTTATTACGGAGAAGGGGGGGATGAACTAGTACTCTCTTGGGAGACGACACAATCTTACAAGCCAACCCAAAGGACAATTTCATGTAGGTAATCGTACTCCAGACTCTATGCCAGCTAGGCAGGTTGCTGATTGGTAAAGTAACATTGAATTAGTCAAAGGGGTCGGCCAAGTAAGCGGGTCCAGCCTAGGAAACCTCCAAGAGTCATACTCCACCACCTTGGTGTGATTCTCAGACCGGTTCTCTGCCAATGCTATTATTGGTTGGGTTGTTGAGGTTATTAGTCAGGCAGGATAAGCGATAGGTTCAGTTCAAAGCCACCGTCGCGTCGCGTAGCATCGAGGAAACTGTCCAGATCTTCTAATCAACACCAATGATACAATTTTATCAAAATCGTTTCAGCCGGTGTTGTATGGCTATGTTTGTATGATACCATTATTTTTGGGACTATAGTAGAACTTGAAAATACTTTCAAAGAAACAACCAAATAAATACTAAGTACCGCAATTAAAGCTTCTATTCAGAATGTAGAGATGATTTTGTGGGTCTGTTTGTTCACACACAAAATAACGGGATTTGTAGACCCACTTTTTTCGACTTCTCCATCTTCGTGATGTTTGATTATTATTTCCAATTTTTTTTTCCACGAATCCATAACTTAATTCCAAATGTCGGCCACGTGCAGACCTTGGGAGTTAAAACGAAGGTGGTGAAAAACATCTTCCTGCCTCATCCTTTAAATTACCTCAAAATATTCAGAAAGCTGTCTAAATGTCAGCATTCCTTCACATTCCCCTTAACCATTATTTATTGTAAGTAATTCGGCAATAATTTTTGGAGGAGCATTTGCCAAGATATTTATTCATTATTTTATTTCCGGAATTGCTATCTATAGAAATTGGAAAGGAGTTGAATCAATCGGATCCGAAAAACGCCTACACACTTCCGAATCGATTTCAAGCGCCCAACACTATGGCGACTGGAAAATGAAACACGAAATAAACGACGATGTCCCAGTACTATTTTAGTCCTCAAGGTATTTTATTATACTCAAGGCAGTTTTAAAGCTAAGTGGTTTGATTTAAGAGAGTCTTCGTTCATTCTCTTAAATTTCTATGTGTTTAAATTGCTGGTCCTGGTGTTTCCAATTCCAACACAGGATCCGTGTCTGTCTATGTTCTATAATAGCCGTGAACTTAAAACAAAAACCGACAACACGTCACAAACCCTAATGGATTCCATAAGTGTCTATACTAAACTTTTCATAATTGACATGATACTCAGAAAAATTAAAAAGAACAATGTCAGGGCTCAGGGAATCTATTTTCAGAAATAATTTATTGTTTATTGCGCTCTCAAAATCGATACACATTTGAATTCTCCAATTTTGCCGGCAACATAATTTTGTTTTCCAGACGGGTAATAATAAATTATTGTCATTATATGCTCCTACGTGCGTTGGATTCTCGAAGAATATGATAATGTACGAGTATACATATGTTCAAATGATAATAAGTTTCTTTACATCGCAATCCTGTGCTGCCTGATGGTCCTGTGCAATTTGAAGTTTAAGCTTACGAGTAAATTTAGATGAGTATAGGTCCCCTTCTTCGACTTTTGAACTTTATGATACCTTTTCGAAACCTCCAATTAATTCTGATATTATTTTTGATACACTCGTGTGTTGAATGGAAGAATGAGCCAAAATGGATTAAATTGCGTCTGCCGTTTTTGGAGTTGAACTTTCTTAGCGTGCGTTATTGGTCCTTTAAAAGACGTGAAATTTTTTATCAATTTGCGCGCACTCAAGGGGTTTTTAATACCCTTAACATGAGTTCACACAGAACGAGCGTTTAGGAAAGCTTAATGCATGATAAAGTAAGATACCGATGCACATTTGTTTTGAATGGCTGCAAATCATTAAGATAAGGGAAAATCGAGCATTCCACATAAATGAAGTGCGGCTAAAAGATGAGTCTATAAACTTAGCAGTTCGTCCGAAGTTAAGCTCGAGGGTCAATTTATGGGCAATCATAGCGATGCGTGTGTTTCAAGTGAGGCAATGCATCTGGATATTTCGCTGGAACATTGCTCAAGGAAGAAACGATAATACAAGGTGAAACAAGAAATATTTCGGCAGTGTTCGAGGAAAACAAATGTCACATTAATTCCCAGGCTCTTTTGAATGCTATCCAGGACACGCAAATCTATCACAAGAGCAGCGACCCAGATGTCAGAATTATATGCCATCTCCGAGCGAATGTAAAGGGTTTTTTTTTTAGATATAAAACTTTAAAATGGAATAAAGCAAAAATGATTTTTTACTAGCGAGTATAGGTACTAAGGCAAGTTATGCATTCGTCGAAAAAAAAAGTTTTCAGATAACAATCAAACATGACATTACGATGATAGCGAAGACGAAAAAAGATGGTCCAAAAATGCTGTCCATCTGTATGTCTGTCTGTCTGTCTGTATGTATAGACAGCTACAGCCCAAACGGGTGGGCCGAATTGCTTCAAACTTGGTATATAGTTTTTTAATTATTGTACAGAGGGGAAATTGAAAATTTTTTTAGCTCAAAAAATAACGGCAGGTAGGTACCTGCTATATAACCGTTACGTTAAAGCTTATTTTTCTCAAAAACGGCTCTAACGATTTTGATTTACAAAAATCATTGTTGCTTTTTAGGTACGACCAATCATATGGCTGAAAAAAAGTTTTTAAAAATGTCTAAGAACGATACTTTCCGTAGGACCGTTTTTTTGCTTTCGACTATCTCGAAAACGATTCAACCGATTCTTTCGAAATTTTACACATACACATATAGGTGTAAGTAGCTCAATTTATTCTGCATACCAATATTTAAGATACAAATGTTTTTGTATTTTTAAAAGCATTCAAAAAATATTTTAAATTAAATCTTTAAAAACTGCTAACTAATTTTTGTTTCTTAATATTATAGATAAATATATTTGCTGAATAACTATGAACTGGCTTTTTTGGATTTTTGTTTGAAATTTTTTTCAAAAAGTTTTTCAAAAAAAACTTTTTTTCTCAAAAACCGCTCCACAGATTTTTATAAATTTATTCTCATAAATTGTAATTTACCCAAGAAATAAAATGGCGTACTTTTTTTCAGCTCAAATTAGCTTGAGTATTTATTTAAGAATTTTGAATATTTTTATCAAAATCTGTTTTAAGTTTATTATTTTATTAGGTAAACATCTACATCTGGTAACACTCAAGCCTTATGTCAGATTGTCGTATTGGTATAAAAATATAATTAAAATAAATCATTCTGTATCGAACCTTCAACCGGCGTGTTTGTTCTTTCTAATACACTACAAGCCCCTAGACCACTGTCACACATTAGAGCAAGTTCGTGCGACGCATTTTATTTATATTGACTTGAAATTTACCTTATTTGAAAGATAATATTCTGGCATTATAATTAAAATAGGATATCTGGTTTGGACGTAGTCTGGAGGTCCAATTTTCTGTTACTTTTTCCAACATTTGTGGCAGTTAATCGGCAATAACGCGGCGAATGTTGTTTTCCAAGTAGTCAATCGTTTCGGGCTTATCGGCGTAGACTAGCGACTTCACATATCCCCACATAAAATTGTCAAGAGGCGTTAAATCGCACGATCTTGGAGGCATTCACAGGGCCAAAACGCGAAATTAGCGCTCACCGAACGTTTACTATTTATGTTGAAAAACTAAAAATAAATCACTTGACAGCTGACAAAATGGCCGCCAGTTGAAATAGTTTTGTCAACTTTAAGTTATATACCTCTAAAAAAAACCCCTTATTAAAAAAAAAACATGAAAACAAAATACCCAATTTTAACTTTTCATAAAGTCATTTCCGTCAGTGTGGGTATTTTATCTAAAAATTGTACGATATCCGTTCTAAGGCTCTATCTTCAAGGAACCTCAGAGTTCCGATATTGAAATGTCAGCCTCAAAAAAGAATTAAAACATCTTCCAATCTCCACCATTAGGGTAGGGATGAATATTAAAACATGGTGATTTTAAAACGATTTTGAGTTCATTGTCCTTTAAAAACAAACCGAAACAAACTTAACCAAACTTCTGGCGTCAACCACAGGCGGTTGCAACCCCGCATTTATGTAATTGTTTTAAATTAAAAATTTTACACAATCTCTTGCCGCAAATTGGTTTTCAATAAAAAAAGCCTTAAATAATCACTTTTGCCCCGAAACCATTCTGGATACCCGCGATGTGGCAATGAATTTAATTTTAACGTTGCTAATTTGCTTATTTTTAAAACGTTTTATTTCGAAGACCCATATCTTAAGAACAAAACATTATTCTCTCGTCCATTAAGGGCGGTTGCTTGTTGTCTGGCGGCAGCTAAACATCTTTTCATAAAATGATTAAATTTTCATTAAACGATTGCAAACATTTAAGAAGTTATTGGTTTGTAAGAGAGGTGGGAATACAAAATTGAATATTTAAAACATTTTTTTGTGCTTATTATGTGGGCACCCATCTCAAGTTTCTTGAAGCCAATCGGTGTTCAGAAGTTTTTGACGTGATATAATGGGCAACACGCAAGAAAAAGTGTCACAGTCACGTTATATCTGCTTTGATAGCATAGAAAGTCGATAAAGTGGGAGGGGAGGGTGTTGGGTGGTTGGTGATTGTAAGTGGTGGTGGGTGTGTGTTTGTGTTTGGTGCGGGGGGGGGGCAAAACTTACGGATCGGAACCAAAGGAACCTGCGTCAAAGTTCGCTGAGATCTAAATAGACTAGTCCGAATGTCCACCTCTATGGTATTTAAGGTTGCAGTGCACCTTAAGTATCTACGTCGGTGTAGGCACCTTCCTGAAAAGAAATTGATATCAATTACTTTACTTATGTTGGCTCAACTAAAGCGTGGTGCTGCTATAAACCTTGCTAACTATTTCCGCTCGATCAGCAGCCGGCTCGATCTCTGGTCAGCCACGTCTCCAATATCGCACTCCAAGTAGTCGGAGATCTCAATCTACCTCGTCGCTCACTCGAAGATGAGGTCTATGTTGGCTTCTGACTGCCTCTGGTTTGGCTTTGAAGGCTTTACGAGTTGGAGCGTTGATGTCCATTCGCTCTACATGGCCCAGCCATTTCAATAGTTGAGTTCCGATTTTTCCGGCTGGTCTTACACCGCTGAACAGCGCGTTTATGATGAAATATTTTGCTCTCTGTTAACCCATACAGGAATATATTTATATCGAACGCAGAACTTTTCTGTCGAAAACCCTATTATTATTATTATTTGTTGTAGGGAGAGCTTATACAGCTCAGGCACTGCGGTATCTCGAGATGTGAGATTCTAGAGCAGTTCTGTAACGCCAGACAGAGATCAGAACTTTAAGATATTCTGGGGATGGAAAGTTTTCAGTATTTCCAAGGGAACGACCTCGACACCAAGTGTAGTCCGCTTTCTGAGGCGGAGGAGTGCTGGGCATTCTGTGAGGATATGCAGAGATGTTTTTTCACTTTCGAGGCATACTCGTGTTGTGAAGGTGTTTTTTCAGAAGACAATGTTTTGTTATGATTCCTAGAACCATTGATAAGCACGGACGTTGCCTGTGCTTACAGTTGTGCCCAGGTACACGTATACATAGAAGTTCCAATTCTTTGGTCGAAGTTGATGTTGTTGACTTCGGTTGACTCGAGGAATATCATCTCTATAATCCCGGTAAAATTAACCCATGCCACTTTTGCAAGGTTTCAAACAGATTGTCCAAATTTTCTTGCATGAATTTTGGCAAGACATTACCTAAGTATAGGTAAAATTTCTTAGAATCAAAAATGACATCACTATGATAGGAAAGTTGAGATAAACGGGTTAGACAATTCGTTATGTCCGTCCATTGATTTGTTTCTTACAAACGGCTCATACGATTTCGATAAATCTTTCTGAATTGTACATTTTTAAGACAGTATATCTTTTAGATTTTTTGGATTTTGTCTCATAACGGTTCCTCTCAGAGAACCTGTATTTTCAAATCAAGTTTTCTCGTAAACTATACATATGTATATCCGATTTCAAAAATTATTTGAACATATGAAGTCATTTATAGCCATATTTTTATGACATTTCAATTTTTGTTTTTAATTGTTGATGATTCTTAAAACAAAAATATTGGTTTTTGAAATATATAAGAAACGGGTATATTGAATTTTCTAAACATTATTTTCCCAGGTGCACACTACAAATTGCCATAAAGATAGTATTGACATGCTCGAAAAAATTTCAAAATATTTTTTTCGAAAAGCTTGAAAAAAAATAAGTTTTCGAACTTTTTAATATTTTTGACGTTATAACGTCTAATAAATCGGAATATATGGGCAGCACGCACGAAAAAGTGTCGCAGTCACGTTATATATCTGCTTTGATAGCCTAGAAAGTCAACAAAGTGGGAGGGGAGGGTGTTAGGTGGTTGGTGATTGGTGATTGTCAGTGGTGGTGTGGTGTGTGGGGGTGGGGATAGTGTCCGGCAGTGGAAGAATTGTAAAAAATGGTGGGTGGTTAGTTGGGGGTAATAGTTGGTGTGGTTGGAGAGGCAAAAATTGTCAAAAAAAAAAATGGGTGGTTCGTTGGTGGCTGTAGGTGGGATGGGTGTTTGGTGATGGGGGGGAATTTGATATGGTTTGGGGGGGGGGGATGAATTGTCAAATATTGTGGGTAGTTGGTTGGCGGTTGTAGGTGAGGAGGATTGTTGATTTGATTGGAGAGATACTACCTACACATGAACCGTTTTGTGAACTGGTTATCACGTGAAATTATCGTTCGTAAGCCGACTTTACAGACAACCACGTTTTTTTCCCTAGATTAAGCAATGAAAGATTATTTCATACTTGGTTTTCCAGAAAACTCTTAAACTCTTAAAACAAATTAAAGACTTCATTTTTATTTTTTATTTTTCAAAATACAAACTGATTATCAAACATAAGAACAGGTTCACGTGACCTAGTCGTGCATGATAAAGGCGGCTCTATGCAATAGCTCCTAACGTATTAATTCCTAATGAAATAAGTCCTAATGAAGAAATTCCTAACAATGAGTGCAATAATTGCTAACACGAATAAATGAAATAAGTCCTAAGTGGGGATGTAATATCTCCTAATTTAAAAATGAAATAAAACCTAACGTTAGGATTTAATTCATAATGAATTAATTCCTAAAAAAAAAAGGTGAAAGAATTCCTAATACAATATTTGTGTTAATGTATGTTAGCATAGTTGAGTAACATTTCCTTGACTTCTTGTTTAGAAGGATAAATAAAAAAGGAAATACCTATATAGAAATGAAAAACATGATTAAAAAATATATCTTCTCGGGAGTCCGCGGGGGGGGGGGGGCGTCGCGCCGCGTGGTGGCGCGTTCTTCGCGTCCGTCGCACCCGTCGCGCCCGCCGCACCCGCCTAACATTTCCTTGACTTCTTGTTTAGAAGGATAAATAAAAAAGGAAATACCTATATAGAAATGAAAAACATGATTAAAAAATATATCTTCTCGGGAGTCCGCGGGGGGGGGGGGGGGCGTCGCGCCGCGTGGTGGCGCGTTCTTCGCGTCCGTCGCACCCGTCGCGCCCGCCGCACCCGCCTAACATTTCCTTGACTTCTTGTTTAGAAGGATAAATAAAAAAGGAAATACCTATATAGAAATGAAAAACATGATTAAAAAATATATCTTCTCGGGAGTCCGCGGGGGGGGGGGGGGGCGTCGCGCCGCGTGGTGGCGCGTTCTTCGCGTCCGTCGCACCCGTCGCGCCCGCCGCACCCGCCGGCGGGTGCGGCGGGCGCGACGGGTGCGACGGACGCGAAGAACGCGCCACCACGCGGCGCGACGCCCCCCCCCCCCCCGCGGACTCCCGAGAAGATATATTTTTTAATCATGTTTTTCATTTCTATATAGGTATTTCCTTTTTTATTTATCCTTCTAAACAAGAAGTCAAGGAAATGTTAGGCGGGTGCGGCGGGCGCGACGGGTGCGACGGACGCGAAGAACGCGCCACCACGCGGCGCGACGCCCCCCCCCCCCCGCGGACTCCCGAGAAGATATATTTTTTAATCATGTTTTTCATTTCTATATAGGTATTTCCTTTTTTATTTATCCTTCTAAACAAGAAGTCAAGGAAATGTTACTCAACTATGCTAACATACACTATTTTCTAAAAAAAATATTGAACGCAACTTATAAAATGCAATTTTAAGCGAAATGAAATAAGTCCTAACATTAATGAAATAACTCCTAACATAAAGTTTTAGTGCAATATTTCCTAATTAGTATTTATTTCATTTCCATGGTTTTAGGGGTTATTTCATCATGAAATAACTCCTAACTATAAACAATGCAACAAGTCCTAATTTTGATGAAAATAAACCTAACATTTAGGTGTTCCTTCATTTGTAATAACACCTAAATTTGTATGGGAATGTTAGGTTTTTTTTCATATTTTTTTGTTAGGAGTTAATACGTTAGGAGCTATTGCATAGAGCCGATAAAGGCTACAGTACTAGAATTCTCTGGGAACGATTTTTAAAATTTGTTGTTTGAATATTCAAAACCGTGGCGACCAGAAGGCGTTCCTCCTATCATGTGACTGATGTTATAGTCTGTCAAAGCATTTACTCATACATCACAATCCATCAAACATCAATATTAAATCGACACCTTTCTGCTTTGTATTAAATGCTTATTATTTTCTTCATATCTTTCAATTTGTTGTACTTTTCGTACTTCGCCCTCCTTTCCACGTTCTTAATCAAAAATTAGTACATAGCTGCAATCACGTCCAATGCCTACTTCAAAGATCGGGTACACGCAATAAATCTTCCAACCTTCTTTTAAATTTTCACAACAAAAGATACATTTCTTACACTTTTTGTTTTG
The DNA here is from genome assembly GCA_916050605.2 of Platycheirus albimanus. Classification (NCBI taxonomy): domain Eukaryota; kingdom Metazoa; phylum Arthropoda; class Insecta; order Diptera; family Syrphidae; genus Platycheirus; species Platycheirus albimanus. Next base: position 269,543,590 of record OU696696.1, on the reverse strand, counting down.
TGGTTTCCTTTTCGCTGCCACGAGCTGATGTCTCTTAATCATCAAAATGAGGCAGTGAAATATTTATTACATTATTTTTTATAAAAATGTCCTTTTTTTAGACTTCTTTGTTTTGTTTTTATAAAAAAAGGTTCGCGTGCATCACGACACGTGATGATGACAAAAGTTATAGCGTAACAAAGTGACATTTTAACAAATTTAAACAATTACCCCCCTAAGTGCTCCCCTAAGTGACACGTTCTGCGCTGATGATATCACACTGATTTCGAGATGTGTGACGCATGCAACAGGTGGCGTTAAGAGTCTTTGTTCAGGACTATCTGGATTCAAATGACCTGACACACGAGTAAAGAAGATAACAGGTAAGCACGAGTTAATTAATTTCGGTTCTTCTCTGTGTTGGGAGTGTATGATTAATATTGTGATTGTAAGTGGAGTGGTAGTTGTGCCTGAACTTTGTGACGCACAACAAAGAAATAAAAGAGTGAGAGAGAGAGAGCAAAAGAGTGAGAGAATTGGAAAGGTCATGGTTTTTGTGTGTGAAAAATGTTGCCAAGCATTTATGAATTAATTGTTCCCAAAGGATGGGTGTTTGTTTTCAAAAATATACTAAATTCGGCCGGCATCGGCATTTTCTACAAATATTTGTACAAAGAAATAAAGAGAAATAGACGGAATAAAAAGAGCAGGGTTGCCTCCGATAATTTTCAAATATGATGGAAGAAAGTATCTTCGCGGAGACATGTTCCACACAAAAAAATTCATTTTCCTTAAGACCAGACTGCAGCATACAGGCACGTTTGTAATAAATGCTTCATAAATCACTGTTTTTTTGGGTTATTTGAAGGTTCCATTTCGCGGATGAAGCCTCAAGTGATTTTAAGCACTGCCTCAGAAAAGTAGTGCTTGTAGGCTTCCAGGTTCCTGAGACGATCGTTCTATAGATCCTGGTACCCGTATACAGGCAATAAAATAATAGTAAGCCAAGTAAAGCGAGTTCCCTGACCAGGTCAAATGGCGTCTTAGCGAAAATCAAAATTTTATAGGGGTGGTGTTAATGGAGATAGTCTTCAACAATTCATCGACATATTCAATTCATAGGGACATCTTGAAATTCCAAGAATACTACCTGTTTTCAAAATGATCGTTAAGGAGATTTTTCAACTGCAGCTCGATCCCTCCGAGTCTCGGTTGCTTTCTGGCATAAACATAGTTCTCTGAGGCTGTTTGACCGGGCCCTAATCAAAAATTCTTTTTTGAATGAGAGCTCAACCACGTCGCCATCGTTCAAATTGAACTTTAAACCTAGGGCAAAAGGGTAATCGAATGGCGTTTAAAATATTTGCTTTCATCTGAAAAATCGTTGTTAAACAGATCACTTGATCTAGCGGTGACTGAATTCATTCTTCTCATCTGGACAACCTTCCTTTTAAAGTTCAGCGACTGTTAGGAAGGAGGCTAAGCCTTTCTGATACCCTCCTATTCCATAAAATGGGTATTTTGTATTTGGTGTGGAGTTTGTAACTTAAAGAAATAATACCGTTAAGTATAGAAAAGTATGTATATAACAAAAAAGTTGAAGTCCGACCATAACAACGCCCACAATCGCAATTTTTGTCACAAACTCTATTTGGCAGCACAATGCTTATCAAAGCACAATGCTTAAATGTTGCACATGGCACCTTCAGGTAAATCTTCTCTAAATAAAAAAAAAATATTTCAGTTTGGGTGTGGCTGATGCCCCCTTTTCAATAGAAAAAAAGCTTATTTTTGCAAATAACTAGTACTTACATATATAATGAATCCACAAGCCCAAACTTGGGCGTCTCTAAGTCGAAACTATAAAGCTTGTGTAAGAAAAGAACATTTTTGAATTTTGGGTGTGGCTAACACCCACTTTTCATGATAGAACAAAATACATAGCTTTAAAAATTTAAGGTACCTACCAATATTAGATTTTAACCATTTTTGGGGCTATATACATATGTATGTGAGAAATATATCTCCTAATTTTGCTTGTGTTATTTTTTCCAATGCGCCCACTTTTAAGAGCGTGATTTTTATGAAATACTTTTATTCAGATAAGATCGTTAGAAAACTACTCTATTCATCTGTAGATTTCCACATATGCCTAGAGTTAAGATCTCAGTTAGAGCTTTAGTTTTTGTTTTTAATTTGTAGGACACGCCCACTTTTAAGGGGCGTTTGCGTTAAAAGTCTTACAATGCATTTATGTCGGTCGCAGTTTTGTAGTAAGAACATGAATATTTCGGTTTGTATTCCATGTTTAAGTAGCAGGTTTTTGTTCAAAATATGTCAAATACAACCATAATAGCTATTTCCATTCAAAACCTAATTTTAAAAAATTCAAGTTATGTCTTGTTTTGTTCAAGTCGAGCTGCAAGCTTTAAATTGAATGTCACTTACTTCATTTTAAGTGCCTTGGCAGTAAAAACCATTGAACGTTCCACACGCCTTTTTTTTACTGCGCTAGCAGTTATTGAACATCGGTCACACAAATTTAATGTTATATTTTTTCCTGACTGCTAAAGAAGACTTTTGTCGAACTTGTTCTACAGAAACTATCCAGTTCCATGGTTCACCCGATGAAATCAGTTTTTAGGTGTATGAAGGTAACCCTATGAAAGAGTGCCCCTAAGAGAATACACAATCTCTTGCAAGAACTTTTAAAAGGGGATATTCGTTCTCATCATTTGTATGAAAAAAAAATCCAAGATTCATGTTGTATAACAGTTGAAAAATATTTCTCAACATTTTGTAGCTCGAACAAGAACAAAATAAAAGGCATTTTGAAATTTAAGAACGAAAAATAGTGATGGGGATGGGGGCATAGTGGCGGGTTGATATTACATTCATAACAAGAAGGTTCTCTTTAGAAGAGAGTCTCAGACTTGCAGGCCATATGTTCCGCAACTTGCAACTGGTAATGGTAACTACAAAAGCTATATGTCATTATCAAGCAAAATGCCACAAATTCTGCTAAATTTTTTGGAGCTTTTTATTAAAGGATCTTTAACATCTCTACTACTTATTTGTTTTCAATTGTGTTAGGAATATTGCTTTAATGTATCCCATGTTTTAAGGCGATAGTTACTTAATGTCCTATACTCCTTAAAAAAGTAGGTCACGAAGCACTTTGGTAAAAACCAACGTATCGATAAATGTTTAAGTTTTTTTTTAAGGCTAGCCAAATAATACATAACAGGATGAGGACCTTTTGTGCTCTTAGTCTATTTTTGGTTTAACTCGGTATTCCCAGTGGGTGTTGTGTTCCCTACCTACGTACATACTTTGAAAAGAAAGCGTTTTTGCATAACAAATATTCAAAACATAGAAAAACATACTAGCAGTGAGTGGTGGGTTTAAATTGCATCAGTTGTTTTATTCTTTCTAGGGACACCATTTTCCAGTATAGGAAACGATGGTAGGCCGCCTACATCGGGCCGTGCAAGTACAAGTATGTTTTATTTATTCAGGATTCAGCAACTGTGTTTTTTAACATGAAATCCTCACACGTGTCTGTGCTCTGTGCAAAAACATTGTGTTATGCAGAATAAAACTTTTTCATATGTAAGTATGGATGAGATGGCTAAAAGTGTATTAAGTGGGAGCAAAAAAACACACACAAAAAATAATAATTTAATAAAATTCTCAGAAAATTTGACAAAGTCAATTTAAATTGTGACATGAGAAAACAAATTTGCATGCTATGAGTAGAGTAGTAGTTGACAAAATGTCAGATTTTGACATTAATATTTTTCCTCCAAAAGCATGAATGAAATAAAACTTACCATTACCATATTGCTGGCTCTGGCTGGTTGCATTGTTGTTCCAACTTATAGGGTGTTGCCAGTAAATTAGCCAAAACTTTAAAAGTCGAATTAAAGCGAACAGTTCTGTGAAAATTGTTCGCAATGAGGTATTTTAATATAATTTCTAGTCTGGAAATCTTTATTCAAATGTTTTTCGATCTTATTAGGGAAGATTCCCTGAGGTTGGGTTTTACACACCAAGATTCTTATATGACAATACTTCTTGACTGGAAATAGAACAAACTATAGGTATCTACTCTGTTCAACATAAATTGGCAGTAGGTACAGGGCAGATAGGGATGTTTGTCTCTCATTCGCTCTCTTTTGTTTCCCGTAAGTTGCTATTCTAACTCTAAGCTCTTACAGGGTTTCCGTAGAAAGTAATTCAAATTAGCAAAAATATGAAATAATATTTTTTCAAGTTACCGTCCTTTAAAAAAAATTATGCAGGTATAATTATTTATGATATTGTACATTATATTCATCAAATCCTATTTGGTTTTGGAAACATTAATTCTTCGTTCTTCCTTAATAAAAACCACTTAAATCACAGAATTGTTTAAAGTATGCGAACAAAAAACAATATAAAATTATGTATGTATGTACATAATGTAAATAATAAATACAGAAAAAATAAATTCAAACTTAAAGATTTTAGTCTAAGTCCCTATTCCGGCATTCTAAGAAGAGCTGTTTTGAATGGTGTCCGAGAAACCTAGCTTGCTTCACAACAACGCTTTGAGCTTCGCTTTGACAAAACGCAAAAGTTCGGACAGGAATTCGTGTATAATGCTCACAAAGAGGCGTTGAGCTTTAGCGTTACGTTTTTGCATCAAAAAGTAAGTACACCAACCACGTAGCATGAAGCGAAGGTGAAACAAAAGTCGAAATATTTGAACATTCGCGCGTGTTTGACGTTGTTCTCATAGATTTTTTTTCTAGGTGAGGTTCAATGAGTGCCCGAAGCAACTCAAAAGATTGTGGAGATATCCTCGTTAATTAAAAAAAAATTGTTTCGGATCTTTTTCTTTCATCCCTTCGAAGTTCAGGTCAAAAAATCCTTCTTCATCCCTTTTAAGATTTAACTCCCGAGCCCATTACAGCCTCTTTGTCAAACTTCTCGCATGCTAAAAAACAGTATAAACCACTTTCCCAAAAACTTCTAAGGTGTGCAAAAAGAAATCACCCTATTGGAAGATGCTCTTATTTTTGCAAAAGCCGCCAATGTAAAATCTGGAAAGAACACTTCTGCAGAATTTTGAACGGCGAAGACAACCAACTAATCGCTGTCAGGCAGAATGATCTATTCGATTTGGACGATGATGAACAAAACCTCCGTCCACAACCCCCGACCAAGAAGAAGTTCGGGTAGCAATAACAAAACTAAAGTCCAACAAGGCTGCTGGAGCAGATGACATCACGGCTGAGCAGTTGGTAAGAACATCACCGACTCATTTAATGTCGCTGTCATGTAACCTCTTACTGGCTGCGCACAATGGTGTAGCAGTAGCAGTAGCACGCAGCAATGTCAAAGTTAAATGTATTTAAATCGTATTGCACGGCAATACACATTGTAGTGAAGTTGCAGATGCAGCAGAGAGAGTCGCTGAAGTACAAGTCGACTCGACTTGAACTTCACGACCTGCTGCGCTGCAAAACAACAACAAACCAAAATGGCAGACATGATTTTTATTTGAGTTCAGTGCTACACATTGTATTCGTGTATGCTGCTTTGTGAGCTACTTTTTTTTTGGCATTTACTTTGACATTGCTGCGTGCTACTGCTACTGCTACACCATTGTGCGCAGCCAGTTAACATCATTCTTGAGGCAATCGTACGCAACTCGCATGTCAACACCAGCGGTACGATCTTTTTTAAATCCGTTCAATTACTTGGCTATGCTGATGTGATGATATTGACTTTATTGGAAGAACGAAGCGCGCTGTCAGTGGAGCGTTCTCAAGTATTGAAGTGGAGGCGGCGAAAATGGGTCTGGCTGTAAATGAAGATAAAACAAAGCATATGCTGTCCTCGGGTGCAGAATATCATCACCGTAGACTCGGGCAAAACATCACGATGGACAGATATGCCTAACTTTGAAGACGTCAAGGACTTTGTCTATTTAAGTTCCACTATAAACTCTCATAACAACACCAACGAAGAGATCAGTGGAAGAATCACTCTTGTCAATCGCTGTTTCTTCGGGCTTAGAAGGCATCTTACCAGCAAAGCCCTCTTTCAAAGGACCAAGGAGACAATAAACAAGACCCTTTTCATCCCAGTCCTGCTGTATGGGCCAGAAGCGTGGACACTAACACAATCGGATGAATACACGCTGGGGTGCTTTGAGAGAAAGATTCTTCTGGTGATATTCGGTCCTGTATGTATCAATGGAGTATAGAGGAGAAAGTTCAATGGCGAACTGTACGGGCTATACAGCGACATTGACCTGGTAAAGAAGCTGAAAATACAGCGGCTTAGATGGCTGGGCCATGTGGAGCGTTCTGGAAGGCCCCATCTAAGGTGGCGCGATCAAGTGGAGATTGACCTCAACCAACTTAGTGTGCGCAACTGTCTTTGGTGTTTTCGCGACGGAAAAACATTGTTAACCATATCACTCTCTATTGGCTTCGATTCCATTCAAATAAACAACATTGAAATTTGAACTATGTTTATCTTTATAAAAAATGCTTTTGTCATTCACTTGTTTACTTTCGAACAGGGCCCCACCCCCAAGTTGTTGTGTGCCCAAGGGCCCCGGTATGAGCTAAAAGGGCCATGACCCGCAAAGCAAGTACGTTCGACTAAGTCGTGCATTTTGTACATCAAATTCATAATGCGGTGATTTCCAACAATAAACATAATTGAATCGCCTCGTTTACGACTTTATTAATAATAACTTATCAGCACGTCTGGGAACATCTAACACACACCCAGAAACAGATAATGACAAGCAAAATATTTGTATTTCTTTTTTTTTTTAATCATATCATATATTTGAAAATCGTCTTTGATATTTCTGAACGTTTTTGAAAGTAAAGGGTGTTTTTTTTAAACGTCTGGTTTTCAATCTGGCAATACTTTTTTCGGAGTTGGTCTTTTTTGACAGCTGTCACTTGATTTATGTTTGGTTTGACATTTCATAATGAATAGACTTACTCCTGAACAACATTTTCAAATAGTGCAAATTTGTTTTGAAAAACATGGTTATACTCGTGAAACGATTTTCGAATTGCACAAGAAAATTTTGTTCAGCGATGAAGCTGAAAATGAAGCCGGCCATAATGTTACAGTCATTTTCAAACGCTATAGAGCCATGACTTTTTCGTGCCTGAATTGAATAATGTTGATGTGGACGAGCTTTGGTTCCAACGAGACGACGCTACATGCCATACAGCCAAGTAAACAATCAATTTATTGAAGGAAAGGATCGTGCGATTTAACACCGCTGGACTATTTTTTGTGGGGTTATGTGAAGTCGCTTGACAAGGCAGATAAAGCCCGAGGCGATTGACGCCTTGGAAGAGAATATTTGGCGCGTTATTGCTGACATACGATCCCAATTGCAGCAAAAATGGTGGAGAAGTGGGCCTCTGGGCTGTAATTTATTCGAGCCAGCCGCGTGGGCCTCTTGCCCGAAATCATTTTTGAAACATAATGGCAATCCCTTTTCTTTATAATAAAGCTTAATTCTTGGCCATATCATTAAATTATATGCGTTTTATTTTTCTTGATAACAACACGTCGAAAAAAAACACCCTATATATACGTACATAAGTGATTATGGGATGACCTTTGTATGTTGACACGGGCCATCAAATCATATAACACTAATGCAGTATCAGTAATCAGCGTTAATTCAAAATTAAGAAAATAGCTAGACATCTGGATACTGGAACTGGAACTTTGATGCTTTGCTGTGAATGAATTAAGATCAGGCATCTCTAAAATAGCGAAAGAAACGATGTCGTGAGGATTGTTGCTTGAGATCATTCACGTTGTTTACTTTGGACAATGAAGTTCGGTCTATTAGTTGCCCTAGTGCTATGTCTTGTCGGTGTTGCTGTCACTGTCACCCAAGATGAACCATTGGCCACGACAAAGTTGGGCAAAATCAAAGGCTCGATTTTGAAAACTATCCACGGAACTGAGCTGAAGGCTTTTCGTGGAATTCGATATGCTCAAGCTCCTGTTGACGATAAACGATTCCGTGCTCCAGTAAGTGTTCCGAAATGGGGTGATAAAATCCTCGATGCTACCAAGGACGGCAAACATTGTCCTCAGCCAGGTATTGCCAACGACCTAATATCGGAAGATTGCTTGATTCTGAACGTTTACACGCGAGATTTAAAGGGAAACAAAACAGTATTGGTTTATATTCATGGAGGGGCGAATTACCTCTGCAGTAGTGATAGTGAAACTGAAGTGGGCCCCGAGTACTTAATGGACCACGATATTGTGTTGGTAACGCTGAACTACAGACTTGGGGCGTTGGGATTCGCTAGTACTCAAACCCAAGAAGCTCCTGGTAACTATGCATTCCTAGATCAAATGATGGCCTTACAATGGGTTCAGGATCATATATCGGATTTTGGTGGAAATCCAGGATCCGTTACAATAACTGGTCTGAGTGCTGGAGGAATGGCTGTGACCGTACTTATGGCCTCACCACTGACAAAAGGTCTGTTTCATAGAGCTCTGGCAATGAGTGGATCAGCGACAAATCATTTTCATGTGGACAATGTGCGTTGGACAAGGCAGCTTGCTAGAGAAACCGGATGTCCTAGATACAATCCCAAGGACACCATACATTGCCTGAGAAATGTTTCATGGGAGAAGATAATTGAAGTTTGTGGACGCTGGGAGTCATATGGATTCATCGATGTAAAATGGAACTACGAAGTTGATGGACATTTTCTTCCTGACACACCAACGAATGTGTTTGCCAAAGGGGACTTCCACAAAATCCCGATAATGGCTGGCTTCACAAAATACGAACTTACTCATTTTTATCACAGTAACAGAATCTTAAATTTTTCAAGTCAAAGACAAAGTCTACATTTTTTTTTTTCTATTTCAGAACATGAAAACAACACCGGCCTTTTGAATGACATCAGTGAAAATTTCGACAAATACGCTCCTGAACTTTTTATGTTTAACCCAGAAGACAATCCTGCGTTTAAAAGCGATCGGATCAAGGAATTTTATTTGAAGGACAAGAAAATTCAGGAACAACCTTTTGATCATTTTGGTGTGATATTTGGGGATGCTGTTATCGGTCATGGGCATCATAGGTTGCTGGAATTAGCCAGAAAGCACGTGGATGTTTATCATTACAGATTTGACTATATCGGACGTTACTCTTACTCTCCTGGTTCAGATGGAACACCAAGAGGTGAGTGCATTGGTTTTCACATTGTGGTGAACAAAATATTTATGTATATTATTATATTTATTATTATATAAGGAGTTGGCCACGGGGATGACTATCAGTATCTTTTCGGATCAAATTATTTCCAATCGAAGAAAATTGGACTTGGTGATCCAGAAATGTTTATGGTAGATCGATTAACAAAATGGTGGACGTCATTTGCTGAAAATGGGTAAGCAAACAACACAGAATGGAAAATAAAAGAATAAAAATAATTTATTTCATTTCTAGAGTTCCGAGTGACGAAAATGGAGTAAAGTGGCTGCCTTCAAATACAACAAATGTAGTAACGATGTTTATCGACAAGGATATCAGGCTAGGTGATGAGCCGTTCAAAGATCGATATAAATTATGGGATCAACTGTTCCCAATTGAAACCTAAATGAAAAATCATGTAATCATCGAATTTGTAATATAGGGTTTTCCACTAAGAGGTGTTATTTTGATATTCAAAGAAAATGGCATTTTTTGAGATAATACTCGGATGTTTATTTCAATGTAAAGAGGAAAGTATGTAATTAATAACGAAAAACAATATCAGCCAAATGGCCACTACGGCTCCGCTTACACAACCATATCCTTTTCATGAAATTTTCCATCACCAAATCGATAAGTGGCTGCTGTATGCCCTCAATAGCTTCACGAATTCCATCTTTGAGGTCTTAAATCGAAACTGGGCTGTTGGCGTAGACCTAATCTTTCACATGGCCCCAAAGGAAGAAGTCGCAAGCTGTTATAACACAAGATTTCGGTGGCCAATTGTGATCACCTCTTAGAGAGTAAAAGATCGATGGTTTCGTTGCTTAGCGCCGTCTTGTTGAAAGTAAACGTTGTCTAGAGCAATACCATTCAATTCTGGCCACACAAAATTATTAATCATCTCTCGATAGCGCAATCCATTCACCGTTGCTGTTGCTCCAGCTCCACCCTCATTTTCGAAAAAGTAATTACCCCGCCGCCCGAACCGTAAACTGCACCAAACAGTTACTCGTTGAGGATGGAGAGACTTTTCAACAATAAATTCTGGGTTTTTCGAGCCCCTTTGCTTGTTGACGTAGCCACCGAGGTGGAAATGGGCCTCATCAGTCAGGATGATTTTTCGATGAATTTCCGCACAATTTTCATGCATTTCAAGGACGCAATCAGCAAAGACACGACGTTGTTGATGATTGGCCGGCTTGGGTTCTTGTGTTAACTGAACTTTATAAGCCTTTAAACCCAAGTCTTTATGCAAAATACGGTGTAATGACGTTTGTGGAATGCCTAATTCCAAAGTACGATGCGAGGAATGGACAAACTTGGGTTTTTTCAACACTTTTGGGATACAGCAGCAATATTCTCAGTTGTTCTTGAGCGTGCACGGTATACGGATTTTATATTTCACATCGCTAACTTGTCCCAACAGCTCAAATTTTTCCACCAATTTCTGAATTGCGGTCCGAACCGTCTCTGCTAAATTTTCACCATTTTTAAAGTGCATTTTAATAATTTGAGTACGTTGTTGAAGCGTTTGTCGTTCCATTTTTATTAATGTTGAAGATTCTACTTGTCCAATGTCAAAAAAGAGACAAATACCGAAATAGCGAGCTTTTCAAAATTCTTCTTTAGAAGACAGGAAAAAATGCAATAACATTAATTTTGCTGATGTTCAATAACTGCTGATGCAATAAAAAAAAAAGGCGTGTGCCACGCCCAAAGTTAAGACCTTTTATTGCCAGGGCAATTACTATATGTACTATATGAGCCGAGGGACATACAGGGAACTGCCTAATAAAAAAAAATTTCAAGAATAAATCTTGTCATGAATATCAACGCACACACTAATGGTTGAGAGTGTTTGTCATTATAGGCTTCGGCACGGCTTGAAGCTGTGCCGCCAACAATTAATTTATGTCTTAACTCGTATGCTCGGAAACATAATCTCAAAGTGATCCAAATCCTCTATGGAGGAGGCTGAGTAGATTCAATAACACAATACAATTATTACAAACCCTTGATTTAATATATACTTATAGGTAGGGTAGAAGGGGTGCATTTGCCAGGATTTAGGAAAGTTTACCTTACATACAGCTTTTATGTTGTTTATTTTTTTTTGATATCTAATATTTACCTTGACGTTGTTATCTTCACTTTAAAGTATATTTCATCTTAATATCTTAATTATTTCTATTTGTTTACTTGCTCTATAGGGCAAGTATTGGTTTCGTGCAAAAAAAAAAATCGCGGTTTTAATCAAACATGACATTACGATGATAGAGCAGCCCAAAATAGTGGTTTTCGCCATACCGTCAGAATTTAACTTACCTAAGATATTTCTAACAAAACTGCGTTTTTTGTTTTTGGGTTAAATGGTCGTAACGAAAATCAGGTTTAAACGGCTTTTGTTTCAAATAGCTATAAGTTCGCAGCGGCTTCATTGAATTGACTCAAACTTCCTTTGGCTACAGCTAAAGTAGGTATTGCAATTTTTTCAGTAAATCATTTTTAAACGGTGGCGGTGGTTGATATACAATGAGCCGTTCAGTTTTAGGGGACTTTTTTGGTTTTTTCTAATTTGCTCAAAAATGGCTTTATCGATTTTGATTAAACTTGTGTGTTATATTCTTTTATTGTTCTTAAGAAAACTGCATTTAAGTTTTTGGCTACAAATGATAATAACGGAAATTTGTTTTAACAATTTTATTAATTTGGTCATAGCTGACATTTATATCTCTTATAGCACCCAAAAGATGACATCTAAATTTTAAATATTAAAAGGTTTCTTAACGTTAGCTCTCGTATATCGGGGTTTTCAGTTTTAACAAAAATATTGTAGTTTTCCCAAAGGAGGATGGGCAAATTGGTCCAACCCACCAACAGAAACAAGACATACGTCGTTGGAAAGGTCTTGTCGAGTACATCATTCTTTAGTATGGGCACCAAGCTCTAAACAATGGGAGTGCTGAGATAATGGACATTGAAAATTACGCCTTTTCTACTGCACCGTTGCATTTTCTTATTATACCACCAACAACCAAAAGAAAAATATCATTGGAAAGATCTGTTCAAGTCCAATATTTTTCAATATGGGCATCAAGTTGTATTCCATATCAGACCAGAGATAAAAAATATTGTTAATCACCCTTTTTTGGGTGCATCCTGGTACTTAACTTCTTCCACACCAACACAAATGAGATGCATATCGTTAGAAAGGTCTTCTCGAGTAATATTTTTTAATATGGGTTTTAAGCTCTTAACCATTGGAGAGCTGAGATACTGTAAATACCTAGTTAAATACAATACTCAGTCTCAGCTTAAGTTTGAATACATACTTCAATTTAAATATTTTTGGCGCATAACCGTCGAGGAATATGTCAAACGCTTACACAAATATACGCGTTGTTCCAGAGCTCAAGTTGGAATCAAATCTCGTCGGCTTAGTAAGTGTATGTTTAAAAATAGATTTTATATACACTTACCTTTTCAATAACATAAAGCTTTTTTTAGATAGAAACCATTGTTTTTTTTTTTTTTTTTTTTTTTTCAAATTCAGTTTTTATTTAATTCATTCCTTAATCTAAATTAACAGCTAGACCAAAAACCTTAAAAACTAGCTTAAATATCTACTTAACATAACTTACTGGCCCTATGCGGGCGCTCTAAATTATCCCATAACCAATTATTCTATTGCCTTTCGGCTTAAAACTAACTTAATTTAAAAATTCATTCATATATTTATTTGTTTTGAGAAAATATTGTTGAAAAAACTCAAATTAAGGATCTTTTTTATTTGTATATATAAAACTTAACACTACCCTAGTACCTAAATTAAACCTACTTAAAACTACCTAAAACTAGAACAGCCACAGCAGCGGTTTTGTGTTTTTGTTATTTTTTTTGTGTATTTTGTATTTTTTGTAAATTTCGTCGCTCATCCACCAAAAGTGCCGAGCTTGTTTAATAATATCCCGACGGTCCCGATTGGACACAGCCCTACTGAACCGAACGCGCTCTGCTCCGTCTCCTGCGGCGACGTCTCGGTCGTACAGGAGTAGCCGATCCACAGTCTTACGGCCGACGTGGTAGATTAACGGAACCGCCAACCTATCCTGTATCAGCCCTCGACTATCTAAAAATAGGAAAGCCTCTGGTGGAATGAAGCCGCTTAAACGTGCATTTTCAAAGTAATCATCATTTGGGTAGTAAGCCCCAAAGATGAGTCCATTAGAAGAGGTCATAGCTCTCGCAACATGACCGCGAATAAGCTTCAACAAGAAGTTATCTATCCTGTTTATGTTGGCCCCATTGTATAGGACCTCGTTGGAATAGTAACGTTTGTACTCCGACTCTGGTGTTCTGTGTAATCCAAGGCAGGTCCTAAGACATCCAGCCAGATTCCAAGGTACTTTACCACACTTTTACTCGCCAGTGGATGTCCACTTGGTCCAACGATCACTAGATTTCTCCAGTTCTTTCTCGTATCCCTAGGAGCCCTAGACAATGGGGTTCTAAACAGGATAGTTTCGCATTTCTGGAAATTGATTTTCAATTTCCAGTCATCGCAATATTGTTGAATCTTGTCGAAGTCACGCTGCAAGAGAATTCTTATGACCTCGACTTTTGGAGCCGTTCTGTACGCTACAAGGTCATCGGCATACGCAATCGCATGAGCAAGACAACCTATCAGATCGCTGGTGTAAATACTAAAGAGGATCGGCGAGTTCACCGCTCCTTGCTGTAGACCATTTTTTATATCAAATGTTGTGGTAGAAGTTACATTGCCACTTTTGACAACAAACTTTCTACCATTAAGCATGTCATAAAGAATGTATAACAATGGTTTACTTATGCCAAGTCTGGTCAGCTTCAGATAAAGACCCTCTAACCAAACGGTGTCGAAGGCCTTTTCCAAATCAACCAGAACGGCACCCGTGCATTGATTCTTAGCTTTGTTCCATTGAATATCAGATACTAGCTTAGACGCAGCATGAATGGTGTCATGCCCCGCCTTAAAGCCAAATTGATTATCCGGAATAATATTTTTGTCCTCTGCCCACTTGGTCGGAGCTCTATTAAGAACTTTTTCGAATACCTTACTGATACTCGGAAGAAGACTTATCGACCGGAGATTTGCCGGATTGGAGCTATCCTTTCCCTTTTTCGGGAGAGGATGAACCACAGCTGTTTTCCAACGCACCGGATAATATGCATTATTCAGTGCGTTGTCAAACAGTGTGGTGTAAATGTCTACTGCTTCCTTAGGGAGATGTCGCAGTACAACGTTGGGTATACCATCGACTCCTGCTGACTTCTTTTTCTTTAATGATTCGAAGATGAGCTGGAGCTCTACCTTCGATATAAGCAGGGAACTGGGCCCATTTAGCTCGGCGACAGTGGCATTTGCCAAATTGTCTTCATAAAACCTGGTGAAACCAGTGTTCTCAGATCGCCATTGCGTAATGCTGTTTCGAAGGTAGAAATGGTGCACCAGAGCTCTGTTTTCCAGGTCGTGATTTGGGCGAATGCTAGCATTCACCTTATACACTTGCTGGAAAGCAGCCCCTACTGCTTCCACCTTCTCTTGAGGATCTTCAATCATAAAGAAGTCGTCATCAAGGACGGCATTTTCTGGATCTATACCTGCAATGGTAAGTACGTCTTCGTTGACCGTATTTCTCGGAAGCTTAAGGCAAGGAAGATCGTTTTGATCATTCCTCCTAAAGATTTTATTAATTTGGGGAAACATACTTGGGTCGGTAGAATTAACGGCCCGTATCTTGTTATCCCAAAACAAATTAATAGACAATCTATAGTTCTGCTTAATAAGCAGATTGAGGTTTTTGATCTCAGACTTCAGTGTCCTAATCTCCGAGTCGTTTATGTCAGTAAACCGTCTGTATAAGAGTTTTAGTCTTGTAAGCAGTCTACTTTTCTGTTTGTGTAGTGCGTCTATTGTAGCGTTTCTGTATTTTCCAGTTGCGTCTTGTTCTTTGTATCGTGGGATTGTCCTGTCCATCGTTCGTTGTATTGTTTCATCCATTTGACTAAGGTATCTGTCGATCTCAACGTTCGTCAGATTCCTGTCATTTGGTGGCGAAATGTCGTTCGAAACAAGTTCACTCGATAAGGCGTTGGAGAAGCGTGGCCAACGCGTCTTACTGAAATTGTAAGAGTGCGTAGGCACATACTCCTCCAACTCCACAAGCTCGTTCGGAATCTGTATTACGGCGGCGAGTCCACAGTGGTCACTGTCGTACTCCACCGTCTGTAAGCAGTTTCTTGTTTGACCCACAGTGTCAGTAATTGTCAGTCTTGAGTCTAGCAGGAGTAGATCCAGAAAACCACCGCTTCTTGGAAACGATGGTCTATCAGTAGCAAATAGGTCGATCCTATACTCAACGTTGTATCGACCCATCCAATTGAAAAGATGGTATCCTCTAGGATTTTGAATTTGATTTCCCCAATCTTCATGTCTGGCATTCAGATCTCCGGCCATGAGATAATAATTTTCCTCCGAGTCGAGGATAGAAACCATTGTGTTATATGCTCGCGTTCTACTCTTGGACAGCGTCGACATGTTTTGGGGGAGGATCTTCTCGAAAGGCGGCACAACCTGGTACAATATGTTCATCAAAACTCTTTGATAGAGGTACGATGTTTTACTTTCTCACTTTACATCACAATGATTAAAAAACCAAAAATTCGTATTAAAGGTAACATTTAACAGCATGCAAGCCATGTGTCATCGCTGTTGGCAACGAGCAGAGTATTTTCTGCGAACACAAGAACAAGAAATTCAGCTAGGTGAACAAAATGCTCAAGAAGTACAGTAAATGTGCGTTCTATGTTCCCGGTCTGTTGCGCGACATCGTAGACATAGCTTAGAAGAAAGCCTTCTGCAAAGGCGTGTCGAACTTGCAGATTTTATTCAAGAAAATCCTGTAGACGTGGTATGTTGCTTTCTCTTTTAGTATTGAATTTCAGGATTTCACCGACAAAAGAAATTTTTTTATATTGTGGTTTAGGTAGTGTTTGATGGCTTCCAAGCTGTATGCCATAGGTGTTAGCAACGAGCAGAAATGGCAGTTCAACCACAAGAACTGGAAGGCCAACAACAGCTCCAAAATGATCAACAAGCAGTGCCAAACCAAGACCAACCAATTAATCTTCCAGATTATGTGAGAGCTCCAAGTACTGCAAACCACTGCTTTTTTAATGGCTGTATCAACCTCGAACGTCTTCGAATTCCTTCACATACATATAAAGGTACGCCTTATATGTGAATTTAATTTGTTCGTTCCTCAAAGTGCAAGGGTCTGTCAGGGACATTTATCAGGAAATGACTGGGATGTTTTCATAGAAAACTGTCCTCTTACGCACGATTTCAATGTTGGTGAGATAAATAATTTAATGACTATTCTAAAAACAACCTTTGACAGAAACAAAACATTTGATTTTGAAACCATGACTTCACGCTCGGATTCGAATATTCAATTTTGGACTGGACTTGACCATGCACAATTCGACACAGTATTACAAGAAACCCCTGGTCTTCAACAGTTGAGTAGTTGTCCACGAACCGCGTTAGGCATGTATCTGACAAAGCTAAGAACAGGAGAAACCGATGAAAGATTATCAACATTATTCAACGTCTCCCGTCGAACTGTTGAACGGCACCTTGGTTTGGCTAGGAACTGTTTAATGGCAGAGTTTGTTCGTGCACACCTTGGAATTTACCATATTTCTCGAGACGATATGTTGAGCCGAAATCTGTTCTTGCCAAAATCCTTGTTTGGTAATCCAGACAACACAAAGGCAATAACAATTTGCGATGGCACCTACATATATATTGAGAAGAGCACAAACTTTTCATTTCAAAGACAGTCGTACAGCACGTACAAGTTTCAAAACCTGTTAAAACCTTTTTTGATGTATGCGGTCCATATTATGCTGCTACTACCTCTGATGCAACTATAATGAACTCGATTGTAGAAGACGAAAGTAACGCATTCTACTGGATGTTTTATCAGAATGATGTGTTTATTTTGGACAGGGGTTTCAGGGACAGTGTAGAAAGCTTGAAGTCACTTGGTTATGAAGCACATATTCCGCCAACAAAAGAAAGAAATGAAACACAACTAACAACTATGCAAGCAAATGAATCGCGCTTAGTGAAATTATGCCGATGGGTTGTGGAAACCGTTAATGGCAAGTTTAAAAGTCGGTTCAATCTTCTGCTACAAGAATATTTCAACAAAGCCTTGCCTCACATGTTTGCGGATTTTAAAATAGCTGCAGCTCTGATTAATGCATTTTATCATGTGGCAGTTGATAATATTAATGCAAACATGATACTTCAAAAGATCAATGAAAACAGAAACACACCAAACCACCTGTACGAATACGTGGAGCTGAAAAGATTAAACAGACAGAGAGTCCAATTTGTTGCACTGGAAGCCAATGAGCTCATCGAATTTCCTCGACTGTCATATATGACGATATTTTTAGGATTACGCTGGGGTCCTATCAAATTGGCCTTGCTGAATCATACTGCAGCGAGCATTTGCGTTATGGAACTTACAGGATAGGCATTTATGGTGAACACAATTTGCAGGATTTGGCAGAATGTCACATTCATTTAAATAATGCCTGGTTGATAAGGGGTCGCCTACAATCGAGACATGTTCGAGCTCGGAATTATTTTTTTTATATTTTAGTTGATAGGGATCAAACAGGGCCAGGTGCTATAAAAAATTTTTACTGCACTTGTTTGACTGGTCGACGTACCATTGAAAGTTGTGCAAAGTTGTGATTATATGGCATTTAGGGTTAGGAAGACATGCACAGTTTAATGCACCAGCTGCACATCTTAATAATGTGATTCTGGATATTTAAAAATATACGAATTTTTGAAAATAATAGATTATTTTATGGAACACTTTCTATAAGTTTTCTTAAAAACATCATTGATGTGAATATAATTATTCTTTTTTATAGAACTTCTTTTATTATCTCAGTTCTCCCATGTTTTAGAGCAAAGAGCACATACTACAGTTTGATGTACTCGAGAAGACCTTTCTAACGATATGCATCTCATTTCTGTTGGTGTGGAGGAAGGTAAGTACCAGGATGCACCCAAAAAAAAGTGATTAACAATATTTTTTATCTCTGGTCTGATATGGATTACAACTTGATGCCCATATCGAAAAATATTGGACTTGAACAGATTTTTCCAATGATATTTTTCTTTTGGTTGTTGGTGGTATAATAAGAAAATGCAACAGTGCAGTAGAAAAGGTGTAGTTTTCAATGCTGAGATAATCAGCTGTCCCACTGTTTAGAGCTTGGTGCCCATATTAAAAAACCATCCATTTGCAAAGACCTTTCCAACGACGTCTTGTTTCTGTTGGTGGGTTGTACCAAATCCCATACAAAATCGCCCATCCTCCTATCTCATACATGAGTTTTTCATATTGCTCTAAAACTTTGTTTTCATCCTACTTTTGCACCCACAGAGCAACTACGTGCGACACAGTCGTGCATTTTATTTTATATATTTGTATATATATGTATACTATGTATTTTTTTAAGGATTTAATAAATAAAGTGCACGACTGGGTCGGACAAACTTGCTCTAATGTGAGACATTGGTCTTGGGGTTTGAGAATTTGCAAAAAACTAAGTATATATTTTTAACGCTCTAAAAGGGCATTTAATTTTTCTAATATTAGGTCAAGTTTTTCATCAACTGTCCTGCTCCTGGAGTTTGAGGTTGATGCCTCCTCCTCTGGCACCTCAGCACCTGATTGTCTATTCTGTAAAAAAAATTGTTTTTATTTATTTTTAACAAAATACATATATACATTTAACTTATATACTTCATTGGACGGCATCGCTGAATCCACTGAAGTGCTCGTACTCAATAATTTCCTTGTTTTTTGTAATATGTAGCGCCTGCAAGAAGAAAAAATTATACACAAAAGTTTTAAATAGAAAATTTTAATGAAAATGGAATTACCCTCTTCCACTGCTGCACGGTTTTCTTTCCTGGTCCTAGATCAGTGCTGCTGCCAAGAGATTTCAATGCCTCCATATAATGCATAATCATTTCCTCCTGTCTTCCGTTGAACTTCTGAAAATAACAATAATATTATGTTAACATATTATTTACAAAAATATATTACTTATTTACTTTTGAATTTTTGTAAGCTATCATTTTGCCAGCAAATATAAATCAGTCGGAAATGTTTTGATAAAATTTTAAAAGCGATTTTAAATTTCATTGACAAAGTGATTTAATTTTTTATGGAATCTACTCACCTTTAATAGTTTATAGTTTTAGTGAACCGTTTCTGAAAAATAAATTTTCAAACTCAACATTTTGAAAAAAAAATCAAACTAATTAAGTAGGTACTATTTTTGTTTTTAAAATTTAAAGCTTTTTTAATTTCAAATGAAACTCTGGAAACCGTATGGTTTGAGGACTTTTTGTTGCAAAGTTATTCAAAAATAACCGAAGCTACTTTTAAATTTTATTGATCACTTAAAAATCGATAGTTAAAACGTCTTATGGAAAAAATGAAGTGAGCCATATGATTTTCTTTATTGTTAAGAATTTTAAGAATTTTTTTTTTGCAAAATCGTTCGACCAGTTTTTTCGAAAAACTGTTTTTTTTTGAATTTTTTTTCCAAAATATATTCCAATTTTTTTTTTTTTGAGTATGCCAACTTCTACCACTTTAATTTTCGCTTTTCCACGTTTTTATCAGAAAAATAAAATTTAAAAAAAATTTTGAACCATTTAAAAAAAAAATTAAAAATAAAAAAAAAATTAAATTGTTTTTTTAAAAAACTCAAAAAAAAACTTTTTTGAAAAATTAAAGAAATTATATTGTTTCGTTTATAAATGAGCTTTTACATTAAAAATTTCATCAAATCCGTCAAATAGCTTACGAGAAAATCCGATTAAAAAAAACCGGTCCTATGGGAGTTACCATTATAAGACTTTTCCTGAAAAATCTGTTCCAACCAAAACATAAAATTTACTCAAAAAACACCATTCAGAAAGTTTTATCAAAATCGTAGGAGCCGTTTTTGAGATAAATGAGTTATTCAAAAAAAATTATATGGCAGGTAGGTACCGTTAGTTTTTGGAGCTAGAATGCTAATTCCAAAAATCCCTCTGTGGGACGTCATAATAATACTATGTACCAAGTTTGAAGCAAATCGGTCCAGCCGTTTAGGCTGTTATTAACTATACAGACAGGCAGACAGACAGACAGACAGTATTGTCAGACCCACTTTTTCAGGCTTCTCTATCATCGTAATGACATGTTTGATTGTCCAAATTGCTTACGAATGCATAAATTGCCTTAGTATCTACCTATAATCGCAAGTAAAAAGGAAACAGTGATTTGGTAAAGCCTCCCCGGTAGGGAGAAAATTGCCCATCTGCCTCTCTAGTCTCTAGTCTAGTCGTCTGTTTGTCTGAACTTATTCAGAGCACGCTAGCCATTATTCGGAATTACTTTTCTTTGAAAAAAATTGTGTTTAATATCTAAATGCTTTCCAGAACTGATAGTGCGAAAAAAATGTTACATCAGAAAAAAAAAATGAAGAAAAAATATAACAGTTACCTACACTCTGTTAATAGTGATAAGTGATAACCAAACTAACACGGCTTCAAAAACCTACATGTTTCCAAACTTCTCTACGCACTTTTCGTAATTTAAATATTAAAGTCACTATTACCACCCCAGCCCAAAGTATGCTTCCCGCAACATATCCCCAACAAAAAGAAATTTTTCTTTCTCTTGCAACACAAAATGCGAACAAGTAGGTAGGTACACCAGATACAACATTCTGCGGCAACACCATTGTCCATCGGCAACACCAAGACCATCCACCGTGCTACTTGCTATATGCTATTTTTTATCATTATTATTTTCTTCTTATTGTACCCAACGGATATGTATCTTTTGCTACAACAACCTTGCTTTTTGCGTTTAGTTCTTCATCACAACGCGAATCAACAGCACACGCATTCGCGGGATAAACTTTCAAACTCACACAATTTATTCTTGTTCTTTGAAATTTCTCGTCTCGTCGTCGTCGCGTCGTAGTCGATGTCGTCGTTGTCGTCTTGGTCTTTGTTGTGGCACCAAGGTTTCTAGCTCGCGTAAGGCATCACTTATGTATTTCAAAGAGAAAAGATCTCCTAGATAAATCATTTGATTATTTTTTTTTTTTTTGGGTTCACCTACGCTTCGTGATTGGAAAAGACAAAGCAAGTTCATGCATTATAAAATCAGATTAATCCAAGAAAAAAGTATCTCAAAAAGTATCTTATTCGTTGCACGCGCGTTCTATAGGCCAAACTAGTTCATTGCACTTGATTTCTGCATTTTTTCACGTATTCTTTTTGGGGCGGCACGCGGGCGTTCCAGCTCTTAACTTGACTTATAACTTTGCGGATGTATCTTTTTGATATATTGAGATAGATGATATCAGAAATCAATCGAAGGTGCATTTAGGGTGCGCTCTGGATTATAATTATTGTCTTAATCGTGCAGTTTGCTCATGGGATGAAGTGAATACCAAAGTGCGTTGTTCTGATTTCTGCTACATGCCGGTAAAATTATTTAGTGCAACAAGTTAGATACGAAAAAAAAAAAAACATAAACGACCTTTAAACATGTTAATTTCCAATTTAAATTGGTTGATTGGAAAAACGTAATTACAGGGTGTTTTGGCCGTGAATTCGATTTACATTGCAATTTGCATCTGCATCAATTTGAATGGAATATTGTGTATCTCATGAATGTCAATTTGTTAATTGCACGAAATAAAATTATTCTTCATCACGAAAAGCAGAAATTGATCGAATTGTGTTCGCCATTGGCAGGTGATTTTAATTTCAAGTGATTTTTTTGCTCCTTCAAAAAAAAAATATATAGGCGAACTGTCAGATACAAAATATTAAATTTTTGTATTAAATACAAAATTTGGTGTGATATTTAAGAAAGTGGAAAATTTTATTGACAAAGGCTACCCATAAGAGTGGACAAGGAAAATTTAAACCATCCTCGTTTATAGGAAGTTTGAAAAAAATAAATGCGGTGAGTTTGATGTGGCAATAAATTTTGTATTTTATTTTTGATTTCATGGATCAATGGGCGATGGTTATGGTTGTTGTCATACATATATTTCGAAGGTTTTTTTTCTTTCAAAAAAAAAAAAACATAAAAGAACTCGATATACATTATTCATGTCCTTTCGAATTTGTAGGTGTTGAATTGGAAGTGTTTTTCATTTTTGTATGTTTTTTTTTTTTATTCTATTTGACATCAGACAGGAAGAGCAAAAGTACTTATATTTTTTGAGCGATGATGTGTGTCAA
Source organism: Platycheirus albimanus (assembly GCA_916050605.2). Taxonomy (NCBI): domain Eukaryota; kingdom Metazoa; phylum Arthropoda; class Insecta; order Diptera; family Syrphidae; genus Platycheirus; species Platycheirus albimanus. Next base: position 269,520,947 of record OU696696.1, on the reverse strand, counting down.
AAATTGTGTCACCATAGATAAAAGTAGACACCTGTAAGGACGTCGCGTCCTGATGGGTGGAGTAATTTGCCTATTTTAGTGATCAGAATCAATTTTAGTAATTTTTATATCAAGTTCATTCATAAATGATTGAACTTGAAGACATATTAATTTTTGTTGTGCTTCCTCAACAGACAAGATTGGAGAATATAGAAAGGCACATCAGTATGTAGGTACCCACGTATAGGTATATGTATTTATTGTGGTGAGACCTTTTAAGTGTTAAGTATGATGGATTGTGTTTAAATTAATAATAAGTAAGGTACCTTACCTATCTGGCGGTGGTTACTTTTATTTCTTTATGAGGTATCTTTGAGTCAAGCATTCGTAGTTTTTTTTTTTTTTTTTTATTTTCTTGAGGTAAATTTACATAATTTGATAATAATTGATAGAAATAATGAATGATTTGTTCCGTGAATGGTGCCAGATGTAGCTCACTCGAGGCTAGAACTAGAATTCAAATTGTGCTGTGTTTGAGGCTTAAAGGTGACAAATTTGGGAATACGTTCGTAGGCAATCAATTTTCAATAACTAACTGACAATTAGATTTGGGAACGTCGAGTTAATTATTTTTTTCATCGTACAAAAAAAAAAAAGAAGTAAGAGAGATTACGCTTGGATAAAAAATTGTTGAATGAGTCGGTCGTATTTAATTTTACTTGTATAGACTATTTATGGAACTTCTTTTTTTTTCCTTATAAAATATTCGTATACGTAGTCATTGTTAAATAATAAAGTTTTTAGCTTCCCACAGTTATTTTGTAGGCAATTCATTGCAGAACTCTATGTTAATTGCTTAAAATGAAATATCCAATAATTTAACATAACGCATGTAAATGCAAATAATTTTTTTTTTTTAAATACGAATTAATTTGTGTGATGAAGCCAATATTAATTTGCAAAAACTTGTGGTAAGTTTTTTGTATACAAAAAAATTTAAGTCAACATTTAAATATTTTTGGAAAAAAAAAATTCATACCTTTAGGATAGGCTTTTTCAAATTTCGAAAACCTTAACTAAAATAATTATTTTGGAAGAACGGATTTTCAGTTTTCGAATAAACCCAAGAGCAGTTTTTAAAAAGACATAATTTTGATAACAACTCAGCTTCAGCGGCGACCTTAACCATTGCGAGGCTCCGGGCGGCAGGTCTTTACCGAGGCCCTTCCTACTTCGTGAAAAGTATGTGATGCGACAGTAGGTCTGGTTGTTTGGTTAAGGTGTTTGTCATGTTTGACGAGAAATGCTAAAGTTGTACAAATAAATAAAATTTGAGTTTTAAAATATTTTAATTTAAAAGATTTACAAAATTAACAAATACAGAAATGATAAATTTTTGAAATTGATGTTTGCGGCTCTGTTAATTTCGTGACAGTTTATTCTGATTTATCCAATCATGGTAGTATAAAAATATGTCTACTAGTGGTAGGTAGGTACGAAATCCCCAAAGAGAAAATCTACAAGCCGAGAATCTCCAAACCAATATCCCCAAAACAAATATGTTCAAGTAGTGAATCATGCGATCAAATCGCGAGCGCGATATTTGGTTTGCAGCAAATGTAATCCAAAGAGTAAATATAAAATTCTTTTTAATGCTTGTAATGTTTATTAAAATAAAAATACATTTTTAAAATTAGTAAGTAAATAAATATTCATAAAGTCTTAAATGAAACGAAAATAAAAACAAAATCGTTATCACTTATTAGTTAGATTCACAATAAAATAATTTCATGAGATTTTTCTGAAAACTAAATGCACATAATTTAGACACTGAGGATTTGGGGATTTCGTGGGGATTTTGGCAAAAAAATATTGTTTGGGTGTGGATTTCATCCATGTGCATTATGTCTTTGGGGATATTAGCTTGTCGGATTATAACTTTTGGGGATTTTAATCGATGGGGATTTTTTTTTTGGGGATTCTGTAGGACACCCGTTATTTTACACCTCAACAAGGTATTGTTGTTAAAATTTTGGAGGTTAAGGACCATCCAAGAGAATCTTCCGACATAATTTCAAAAACTATATTGCAGAAACTTCGGAATATTTTTCAATAAAATAAAAGTTACTAGCAATAATGTGCTGATAACAGGAACAACACAAACTGCAATTTTGGTGGGGCGGCGAGTAAAGCAAAAACAATGTTTTTTAGTAAAATTCAAAAATTTACTGATAACGTTCTAATTGGAGTAAACGAGCGAAAAATCACAGCTTAATGTAATGTTAAATGCAATTACAATTTCAGCTGTCACGAATTTAAATTATACAAAAGAAATAGACAAAATTGTAAAAGCTTTTTTTTTTCAAGTTGTAAGCTTGGCTTAGTGTGCATTATAAAATGTTATGTTTTTTTAAGGTTAATATAATGTACATTCAACTCGTTTTATTTAAAGACTTACAGATTTGCTTTGTTAACAGAAGACTGATTTTTTTTTGTTATGCACTCGTACTCAAAGGGATATTAATACCCTTTATAATGAATTAACATGTGCGAGCGAGGAGAGAGAAGGGATAGAAAGATAGAAAAGAAAGTCGATACAGTGGATTGAGATTATAGGTGATAAATATCTCACAAAAATCCCACGGGTGGCGTCCAGTTTAAACTGGGGGAATAAATAGAAATTGCTGCCCAGACAGGGTTCGAACCCACAGTTCTTAGGTTAAGCAACCAAGCACTACATCCACTGTACCATTGCCACCCACCAAAGAGCTAATAGTTCTGAATGGATCTACCTCCTAAGGGGGGCATATTGTGATAAAGTGGGGAACAAAATGGCAGAAAAAAGGACAATCGTTTCTTCACTCTTAGCAAGCCACACAGCAAATCCTCGATACATAATAAAACTAGAACTGGGCAAAAATAAAATCACCAGAATTTCTTCAAAACCGCACACAAGGAATGGTCCCTGATTGCCACTAGTGAAGTATCGAGGCCGAAAGTTTCAAAAATAGGGGACTAACTCAAGCTCAGCAATCCTCAACTCTCACTGATTCTCAATTCAACAAGAACCAACATGAAATTAAAAATGTTATCTTTTAAGTTTTTTTTTAGTTTCGAGTTTGTTATGTTGTAGACATTATAATTTTTTTTTAACGATCTCTTCGTTTGTTTTTCGAATTTTGTTTTTTTTTTCAATTGAGCCCTCACACAAGGGGTTATTAATACCCTTAATATGAGTAAACACAGTGCGAGCGTTTAGGACATGTGGATAGGAGATAAAAGGACGTGCCGTAGCACATTGGTTTCGAATATCTGATGTATATCGCAAAGGGAGGGAAGAATCGAGCCGGGTTAAGCATTCTACATTCCTGTAGTGCGGCTAAAAAACAGTCTCTATACTTAACAGTACGTAACGAAGTTAGGCTCGAGGGTAAATTGATGGGCATTCCTTGCGGTGTGGGTGTTACGGGGAAATTGTTTTAAGGGAGGAACGCATCTGGCTATTTCGCTGGAGCACTGTTTGTGGAAGTAGCGATAAAACAATGTTAGACAAGAAACATTGCGATGATGTTCAAGTGAAAAAAATGTTTCGGTAATGGTTCTTTCACCTATCAATTTTGAGGCCCTTTTTTGAACCCTACCCAGGAGGCACAAGTGAGTGACAGGAGCACTTGCCCAGATATGAAAATTGCACTCTAGTTACGGGTGAATGACTGCCTTGTAGGTTATAGCCAGATCAGAAGGGGAACAATATTTCTTGCATCGATTTAGAAAACCAAAGCAATTTGCGGCACTTTTGGCGACGTCAAATATGTGATCGTTCCACAGAAGAGGATTTGTGATGCACATACCTAGAACGCAAAGCTGATCGGTTTCATCAAAATTTCTAATCCATCTAAGAAGGGGTTCATCGATACCAAAAGCACGCATTTTCGATAAGAGAGCCTGATGCCAGACTCTATCAAATGCTTTTGAAATATCGAGCGCAATAATCTTACTTTCTCCAAAACGATGTAAAGATTGGTTCCACTGTTTGGTGAGATATACCACCATATCACCAGTGGACCTATTGCTACGAAAACCGTACTGCCGGTCATTAAGAAGTTTTCGTTTCTCAAGATATTTCTTGATCTTGGAACGGGCTGGCCAAATGCTGTTTTCCATCCACTCGGAAAGAGACCTGTAGAGTAGGACAGATGGAAAAGCTTACGCAGTGGCTTTCCCAGCGTGTCTGTCTGTCTACTGGTATTTTTTTCGTAGTTTCCCTGAGCATATGTTTTTTTCATAGCTTCAACCGATTTCAATAAAATTTTGGAGATAGAAATTAGGTAGGATATTCTATAAATTAATGAATATTGTGTTTAAAAATTATTTTCATTTTACAATTTTTAATAATTTTTGTAATATATTTTTTAGTTTTTTCAATATTTTGATTAATTTTGATAATTTTCCATTGCTTAATATCTATCTAGGAAAAGAAATATAGAAAATCATTGGGCCAGTTTTCTTTTTCAGAAAGGTTAATTTTTTAGTGTACACGTTTCCAACATACATTTCGAAAACCAAATTTTTTTTAAAAATAATATTTTTTTTTTTTGAGAATTTTAAAATGCAACATTAATAGGGCTATAAATGACTTCTTGTATTTTAAATTCTATTGAAACCGGATGTTTAATTTAAAATGTGAAGTCTTAAAAAATTGCATTCTGAAAGTTTTATCAAAATCGTTGTAACCGTTTTCGAGAAAATCAATTTTCTTCTTTACGATTGTATTTCAGGTATACAGTTATTTTTGAGCCTAAAACAAAAGTTCAAGTTCAAGAGGTGAGAACAAACAGACAGATAAAGAGACAGACAGACGGACGGAATTTTTAGACCCACTGTTGTCGACTTCTCCATCATTGTAATGCCATGTGTGATTGTTATCTCAATTTTTTTTTCTGCACGAATCCATAACTCGCCTTATAGTATATGTGTGATACGCAAGTAAAATAAAATTAATGATTTCGTGTAATCCAGTGGTGAAATATATTTTATTTCTTGTTCTACACCTATTTGCTTTTCTTTCTTTAAAAATTTAAGTAAATTAAAGTTTTATGTTGAACGTTTTATTACTGATTCTGAAAGTCTTTTTTAATTTTGATTAGGTTAAAATGAATTGATTTCAAAACCACGAATAGAATAGAAACTGAGATAATTTAGAGTCAAGTTTGAAAATTTAAAGCTAAATTTTTTTCCCTGGAAATTAATCTGTGTTCCTAAAGCATTACAAGTCTATTTCGGAGCTTAAAAATGACGTATCTTTACCCACTTCAAAAAAAAAAAAAATGACTTCTTTCAAAGGTCATGAAAATTCTGAAAATACCACCGGCAATTCGGTTTCTGTAGCAATACGTCCATTTGTGATAATGATTGTATATATCACCAAACAGTGGAACAAATCTTCCGTCGATTTGGAGAAAGTATAAGATTCATTCAAGCATCACTTGTTTGAATGTAGCATCAAGATCTCTTATTGAAAATGCTGGCATTTTATATTGACGAACCCATTATTCATTGAATCAGAAGTTACATTTTTGACCGTTGCACCTCTTTTGGATGGCTTCCAATATGATATTCACAATATAAAGACTCCATTTTGTCTCTGAACCTCTGAATCAATTTAACCACTTATATCTTGTACTAGACTTTTAAACCATTAAATTGTTCTGCTGACGTCAGTACCCTCAGCTTCCCATAATCAAAAAACCTGTTTTTCGGATACTTAACTTTAAATCGTGTGGAATTTAGTGCTTCAAAAATGTAATTCTGTTGTAACATTATGTCCTTTTCCGTCCCCTACCCGCCACTATACATATATAAGTGGCTCTTACCCTTTGCTTCGAGGAAACCAAACAGGTTTGCATATATTTGACGCCGCCGCCCCGTTAGGGTTTTCCAAGTCGTTGCAAGATATGTGTGCCTTTGAGATCGGGCTACAATCTTGTGATGCTTTTTTGTACTCAGGCTGAGGTTAGCTCATGGATGTCCAGGGTTGTTCCCAAAAGAAAGCAAAAAACTCAGGGTTGAAGAGTGTCGAACTCCGAAACAACCATATTTTTATTAATCTTGATTTGCCTGTTAAGCATATTCTTAATGATATTTCATATTCTTAATGATAATCTTACAATAAAAGATTACAAGTCAATTCTTATGATACCTTAGATACTAGGTCTGTGGAGATTCTTCTAAAAAGGAAGGGCTCCACGACAATAAACGAGTGGCTTTATGCCGGTCAACGATCCACCGCGACCAACAGCGAAGTAGAAAGCTGACAAAAAACGGTTGAGCAAGGCTCGGTCTATGGTACCCCTAAGAAAGGGAGTAGCCACGACAAAAAACTGGTAGTTCCAAACTAGGTCTATGGAGAAGCTTACGAGAGCAGCAACCCCACGACAATAAACGGAGGTCAGCAGAGATTCCTCTAGAAAGGAAGAGAGAACAAAAAACGAGTGGCCTAACGCCGGTCAACGATCCACTGCGACCAACAGCGAAGTGGAAAGCTGACAAAAAACTTTTGATTCAAAAGTTGGTGAGGCTTCTGCTGGTATTCCCCGCAGCGTACCTTCGTGTGAGAACTCTTATCCCGGTTTTCTATTCGCAATAGAACTTCTTCCAATGGCTGGGAGATCGAGTCTGATTTTCCATGCAAATTTCACATCTACTTATGGAATTTCACTGAAAGGAGAGACTGTGAATTATAAAGTTAAATATTAAAAATACTTGCAAATGAGTAATTCGTTTTGAGTGATGCATTTATTTGGCTGCTCTTCTGGTTTAGGTCCTAGGAAGTGGTTGGCAGTCCAAATCAGCGGTGCGGGGTGGAGGGCCAGGCGGAATTTATTTAATAGCATGCAGTGTTGGCGTTACGTCACGTGATGGTAATTCGATTATTCTTTTATATGAATAAATGTATGGAATCCTCTTGGCGTTCGGTGGCGGTGGTGGAATTAGAGTGGCGGTCGGTTATTTGGGAGGCTGTGTTGTTGTTACGTCACGTAATGATGGTTCTATTATTCATCGTAGATGAGTAATTATATGAAATCATCGTGACGATCGGTGGCGGCATTGGAACTATTGCGGTGGTTGGTGGCGGCGGCGGTTAGTTGGTTATTGCGGTCGGATGCGGAGGGAGCGACAGGAAAGGTGTAACTTCATTACAATCTACAACCCTTCTGATATATATGGATAGTAAATGGTCCTTAAATTAGTAGGAAAGAATTATAACCTAAACAGATTCGCTTGAATTAAGCTGTAATGTTTCTTTTCTTATACCTTGTTTTCTAGCTAATTTCGCCCCAGTAAAATAACCGGATGCATTTATACCCTTAAACAATATTGTTTCCGTAATATTACTAGGAATGTCCATCAATGTAGCTTAGAGTCTAACTAATGGCATACTGTTAAGCTAAGAGACTCATACATTAGCCACACTACACGAATGTTAAATGATTTAATTGGCTTAGTTTTTTTTTCCCATTGCGCTTTGCGACATTCTTACCAGTAGCAATTCAGTATCTCCTCTTTCCTCCTGTTCTGAAAGGTTTAACAAGAGTAAGTTTATTTTACAAATTTATCATTCAACAGACTGTTTTCTTTCAAACTTTTAAAGTCATGCATTGAAAATTTAAAAGGACGACTTCATTGGAACAAAATTAAATAGCAAAACAAAAATATTTAGATAATTGCTTACAAAAATAAAATTAAATATTCCTTCTTCGTAAAATTAATTTTCCCAAATAAAACAAAACCCTTATAATGATCCTTCATCATCCATTTCCACTTCCACTTATACCAAACACAAGAGATTCCAGGTATGTCTATGTTTCTATGCCTTTGCCTATCGTTTCGGTATGGTATTCTAAGGCTAAGACACAATAATTTATAATAAACCGAGGTCCTTTTGAATTTCACTGCACGCACCTTTAATTAGAAAGTTCATCGAAGCCTTTAAAATTAATTCGACAATATTCATCAAGTTCACGCCTCTAAATATACTCTTACACACAGACAGATAGGTTTGTTGTACGTAAGTAACATCGTTAATGATGGGTGTTGATGATGATGATGGAGAAGACAAGGGGTAAATGACATACAATTAAATCCCTTTTGTCTGGGGCACGTTCCCGCCCGCAAGGAACGAAATGATCTGAAGCGCAATTTAATACTTTCACTAACTTGATATTTCATAAGAAATAATAATTTCTTCACTTGCTGATGCTGATGAGCTTTTCTGTCTTCAAATAGAAAATTTTAACGTGATTAGCAAAATGGATGCTTAACTTGAGGAAAAGGGGATGGAAGGACGAAACATAAATATTATAGGGTAAACTTAAGATTTTGTTTAACTTATTTTTTGTGTGTGTGATTTTTGGTGGTTTTGCCACGGCTGCGGCTGCTGATGGCCTGAAGGATTTTTTGTTAAATATCCTTTTTTTTTTCAAAATAAACAAACATTTTATTTGCTTATTTAAAATTTTGAAATGAAAAAGGCCATTCCACTCTGGCCTGTTTTATTTTTTCGTGCATAAAACCTCATAAGAAAAACAGTGAGTTTATACGTGAGTAAATATTTTGTCAAGCTGTCTGTTTTAAAGTAAACACAACAACCACAAGCCAAGCACCGCCGCGGCCGCGGAACTGGAATAACCATTTCAATAAATCAAATTTACAAAATGCTACTATTTATTCAGATGATCTGTCAAAATTTCATAAAATCATTCTAAAAATATAGAATTTATGAGTATTTTCATAAATCATTTACGCGAATTGGTGGAATATTAAATCAAAATGTGGTGATTTGAATGGCGGCTGGCGCGGCGGCTTGTTTGTTGTATGGAAAATAAATATTGCTTGGACGGCGGAAAATGGAATTCAATTTGGCCAAAATGAATTTGTTGGAATACACAATTATTCTTAGAAATTGAAGTGAGTGAAAGACGTTGTAGTGTTTGGATATTTTGATGGACGCTTGTTTTTGTTTTCGCAAACAAACATTTTTGCTGTTTGAAGAATTTCATAGCTAAAAGATGGAAGTGCGTGGCGCGTGGTAAAAATACTTAAAGCATGGAATCCATGGCAGCAAATTGAGCGAACTTTGATTCTTCAGTTTTTAAAAGGCATCCCATGTTCTCATGTGCTATGTCACATCACTTTCACTTATCTGATTTTTTTGAATCTTTAGATAGAAAACTCAAGTATAAAAAAAACATCATTGGTACAATATTTGGCTCTGGAAAAATCTAGGAAAAGTCAAAATCATACATTTTTGAAGTTTGACTTTTGTGGAGATATCTGATATTTGGCCAGGAAATGTGGGAGTTACCGTTATAAGACTAGTCGTAGGAGTCGTTTTTGAGAAAAAATAATTTTTCACTAAAAATCGTATGGCAGGTACCGTTAGTCTTAGAGCTAGAATGCCAATTCCTAAAACCTCTGTAGGACGTCATAATAATACTATGTACCAAGTTTGAAGCAAATCGGTCCAGCCCTTTAGGCTGTAGAGGTACCTAACTATACAGACATACGGACAGACAGACAGAATTGTCGGACCCACTTTTTTAGGCTTCTCTATCACCGTAATGTTATGTTTGATTATCAAAAATTTTTTTTTTTACGAATGCATAACTTGCCTTATAGTACCTACCTATAATCGCAAGAAAAAATGTATGTAACAATGTTGAGTCGGATAAATTGAATTTGTATTTAAGAAGAAAAGAGTTTTTAGTTAGCGTGGGTTGATTTTGGCAGTCTGCGGGGGCCATGCTGTTTCGGTGACAGCTGTCAAACGCATTACTAATGCCAAATCACCATGGAAAAATACACGATTGTACTGCACGTCCAAATGATACAACGTTTTTATACCCTATTCTATAAAATGGGTATATTTTATTTGGTGTGGAGTTTGCACAATAGAGGAATAATACCGTTAAGTATAGAAAAATTTATATACTCTGACTCAGAATCAAAAGTTTTGTCGATTAAGCGATGTCTGTCCGTCCGTATGTCCTCTCTAGAGGTAGCAATTTTTGAGCTAGAAAGCTGAAATTTGGTATACATGATCTTTGGTTCAAGAGAAAGGCTAAGTTCTTGAACCGGTAAAATCCGCCCACAAATAAGCCCACAATCGCCATTTTTCTTAAACAACCCAAATTTGGCAAAATTATATGTTTAATGTACAGTTACAATAGAAGCACAATGCTAAAATTTTGCACACGCAAGCATTAGGTGAATTTTCGTCCAACTAAATCAAAATATTTCAGTTTGGGAGTGGCTGATGCCGACTTTTCATACAAAACCATCAATATTATTTTTCTGAAATAACGATGCTTATATACGAGCCAAAGGCATTCAATTTTGTGGGTATTACTAGTTCATAAACATCTTGTGTATGAAATCAAAAAAATTGATTTTGGGCGTGGCTGACGCCCACTTTTTATATTAAATTGACAAGCCGAATTTCGTGCGCCTCTTAGTTGCAACTAAGAAGCTTTGTATGAAAAGAAATTTTTAAATTTTGGGCATGGCTTACGCCCACTTTTTTAAAAATTAAAAGGTACCAATATTCAATTTTAACTTTTTTTTACATTCGTTATATGAAAAATGTTGCTCTACATTTTTTTGTTTAAATTTTTTCAATACGCCCACTTTTGAGGGCGTGGTTTTTATAAAATACCTTTTTTCAGGTAAGATCAGATTCAGCTGTAGTTTTACACGGGTGCCTATTGTTTCGTTTTTTTCGATTCGAAATCAGTTGTTCCGTTTTCATTCATTATATTTTTTGTTTAGTTCCCAAAACCTTATATAGTTTTTCTTTTACTTTGCCTTTCGATCACTTCGCTTTACTGTCACTTTATTACAGTTTACTTCGTTTTTTGTTTATTTTGCATTGCAGTTAAAAGAGCAAAGCATCATTAAGGCAAAGCTTATCTCGATTACGTTTTTTTGGTTTCCAGTTTATTTTGATAGCAGTTCACTCTGCTCGAGTTCAATCGGAATCGATTATGATAATGAAACCCTAATACTAACATAGTTTATTCATTAAAAAAGTTTTTTTAGTTTTGTAATAATTGTTGTTAATAATTGGAACTAAATTATTAGCATATCAATTTCTTTTATGTAGATGAATTTTAGTTTAAATAAATTCTTTTTTGTTGAAAAATGTTAATTTTAAAGTGAATTGTTAACATTCTGTTGGAATCCAAAGATTTTGTACAAATGTACATATATAGCTTTTTCATCAAAAGTTCTTTTTTTTTTGGTAATTTCAAGATCCCAGACTTTTCAAATTGGGGTGAAATATTTTCGACATTGTTTGTTTCGTTACTGTTTTGTTTGTAAAGAGACCAAGAGCATTAAAATGGCGAAGTAATCGAAATCGAAATGAACTAAAACCGAAATAATCAAAAAACGAAATAATAAAAGGCGAAATGAACTTAAAACGATATAAGCCGAAGACTAATGATTTTTTATTCGAAATAAACACAAACAAAACAAACGAGAAATTAAACAACTAGAATGCGAAATAGCGAAAAAACAAAACCACTTTGGCGAAACAATAAAAATCGAGGTAAAAAAACTAAACAAACCATACCCGTTTTACACATATGTCTAAAAATTGACAAATGATGAAAGCTCAATTAGTGCTTTAATTTTTTTTTGAATTTTTTAGGATACGCCCACTTTTAAGGGGCGTGAATTATATCAGAAAAACAAAAGGGGGGAGGGAATATTCGCAACACTTCCTCTACCTAATAAGGAATGATCAAGTCGAGAACGACCACGAATAACTTCTTTGGTTTTGAATTTCGTGTTTGCTTGAATTTGAATATAGCTAATCTTGGGTTTTAAATTTTGCAAGTTTAATGTGGTGGTGTCGACCAAAAAACAGCCAATATTACAAAGTTTTTCATTAAAAAAAGGACAACAAATGGAAATGTATCTTTTGTCTTCTGATCGAATGAAACATTACAACAACTAACACATCTTTAAAACAAATTCATAGTTTCAATCTAAATTAAATCAAATTTGTTCTCCTCACGACTTGTTTCATCTTTCATGCGGAATGACCTTAAATCACTCAAAAAACTTCTAATTAAATCGTTTCTGCACGTTCTTTAATAAACACACAACCATTTTTTTTTTTTTGGTTTTTGTATAGTAAATTGGACATGCTATCACCAAGCAACCTACACCAAATACGTGACACCATAAATTTCTACTTTCGACCACTTAGACATTTTTGTTCTGTATCTTAATAATGTAGGTTCATTGCTTTATGGTTTAGAAGAGCAAGAGGGATGAATGACCTAATCGGAAATAAAAAGTTTATAAAGTACCATAAAAAACAATTGTCACACGTTTTTGTTTCCTTATATGTATACTTAAATAATTGGCTTCATTCGTTTAACTTAAATGCCAGAATAATTAAGAGAAGTTGGACGTTGGTTTATGCTATGGATACTGCAAGTGTGCTATAAATCATTAGAACGGAACTGCCATTTGCTTTTTGGGCAATTGGAATAGCAAATTTAAACAAGGAGGGTATCAGGAAATATTTCGTTTCATATTTCAACAATTAAACAGGCTTACAAATAAACAAACAGAACTAATTTATTTAACGATTTCAAAAATGGGTCTTAAATAAACAAAGAAAAAACTGAAAAACAACCTAAGTCTCAAACAATATTGAAAGATCATTGAGCATTAATTTAATCATCTTCAAAGTAAAACTCCTCAAAATAATTTATAAGAAATCAATGAAAAGAAGCCCATCTCTGGAAATAGGTATACCTAGGTATGTTTTTTTTTCTACGGAAACATATTATGCCGTCTCGAATCTGTGTTGAACTCAGATGACCTTTTTGAAGATGTACACAAGAAGTATGGGTCATCGTCCTTTGGCTGGTTCTGTGACGAATGTCTCTACATTAATCATTTTAAATATCCATCAAAATGTATTGGACTGTCTGTTATTGGTTAGAATGCCTCACATTAAGAAAATAATGAAATTATGTGTCTTTGAACCGATTTTAATAAAGTATTGGATGTTATCACTTTATCGGAGACGCACGATTTCCTCACAAGTTATGTTCTGCCTATGCTGAAAAATGTGTGTGTTCAGTAAGGATGAACGAAGCTATCAAGGTGAAGAAAGTAATTTTTCGTTGTGTTGAAGCCAAATCCTCCAAGAGTAAAACTTGTTATGAAAAAGTGCTTCTTTACCAGCCTTTCGAAATCGGAGGTAAATTTTAGGTCTCCTACATCACTGCAGACTTTCGACGCACATAATTGTGTGTCGTTGGAAGTATTGAATGTCACAGGACTGGTCCCTCGTGGAGCTGTTGTTTCAATAATTTCTCTAATTTGAGAACAAAAATTGAGGCAAAAAGTATCTACTAGTCCCAAAGTCATAACAAATATTAAAACTCCACTAAGTTTTCGGTTCCAAAACTCGTTGTCAATGATGGTCAGGACTCTAGCGAAAGCTGATTTCACACAGATTTCTATTAGCTTGATACTACCACAGAGTGATATGGTTCATTTTATTGAGTGCGTTAATGGTTTTATGGGGCACTCGTTCAGTTGCAAGAGTAGGTACCTTAAGATCTCGATATTATAAACAAATCCGCTGACCTGGAAATTATGTCCCCCATAGCTCTGAAGTTGTGTGCTTTTACTTCTACGCTGGTAAAACCAACGCGAAAGCTTTTCCATTTGTCCTTTTCTACAGATCTCTTTCCGAGGGGATGGAAAACAAATTTTGTAATGCCCATTCCTAAAAATGGGATATCTCCATCCCCCAAATGAACTTCCATTCCTTCTTCAGAAGATCATTGAAACTCTGACATCAGCTTAGAAAAAATCTTGAAAAAGGGAAACTTGCTAATAACTGGTAGAACGGTTTTCGCAGCGATAAGTCCACTGGTGTTATGACGGTATATTTCACCGAAAGCTGGAAACAATCTTTACATTCTTTTGGACAAAGCCAACCAAGGCTTCGTTCTGTCTCCGACTCTTTTCCTCATTTTAATCACTGATATCTTGTCCAAGGCACCTAATACATTGTTTTGCAAAATATGATTACAAAATCTCCACCTCAAATGGCTACAATCTACAAGGAATAGCGCTTGGGCATAAGTCTGATATCTGGGCAGTTGTTCCTTGTCCACATTTGCATCTCCAGTATAAGATTCAGGCTTAAGTAAACATTTGATTCACTTGAACATCGTTGTAATGTTTCAATAGTTTCAACTTGTTTTAAAGCTTCTTTTATAAGCAATACTCCAGTGAAATAGCCAGATGCATTTCTCCCCTTAAACGTATAGGCGTAACACTCACATTGCTAAAAATTTCGATCAATTTACCCTCGACCTTATTTCGGACGCGTGTATATAAAAATGCTACATTAAGTAAAAGCCACCTTCTTTTTCAGCTTAGACGTAGAAATAAACGTAAAGCTAAATTCTTGGCCACAACATTAAATTAAATGCGTTTATTTCTTCTTGAAAACCACACGTCTAAAAAAACACCCTTTACATGATTTTGATTTAAATTTTTTGTCCGTACAAAACCAACACTATAAATCCATTTCGAATAAGCCTGTATAGAACAAATAAAAATATGAATATGAAGGTCTAATTTTAATTTATTGCAAAAAGGCTAGGTACATAATGGTTGAAAACGTAAGTGCTGTAGGTATTTTGATAAGCTTGTTTTATGCAATATTCTGTGCGTGCATGTTATGCAAATATACTTTAATTCTTTTGGATTTTAACTATAATAGTGCTGATTATTATTATACACTTGAATTCATATGTTTAGTTTGGTAACAATCATGTTATCTTAATTTCTAACGTCGTTTGTTCCAACCCGTTGAATATTAAAATGTGCAACCAAATATAAATATGCAATAATGTTACCTAGAGGACATTGGTTTTATTGTAATATTAATTAAATTAATAAATATATTTCGATGAAACCTGTCTGTTAAAATATAAGAGCTACATTACGATTGCAAAGAACTTTCTGTATACCCAATTCTCAATTTTTTTTTTTTTGAAGTGAAACTTCTTTAGGCGCATGAGGGTAAAATTTTTACTGATGAAGCAAAAATAAGCGCGACTTGCGTCCCAGAAAATGGAGAGAGCGATTGAGACCGATTGACATAGAGTGGGAAAGGGCGAAAGAGAGAGAGAGTGAGAACGTCGCATCAAGCACAGTGCCATGGGGAGAGAGAGCTGTAGTTTAGGTTAGGTTTGTTTTATAATAGCACAAACTGGTTCAGAATGTCAACTGTGGATAGGTCGGCGGCTGATGGTTTTAAATAGGTTGGCGGGTAGCAGGGATGTGACTTGGTGTGTAGTTAAATGAGCGCTATAAGGTTGATATGCAAAATGTGATGTGTATAATATTAAATGTGTAAGGCGGGTAAGCGGCCTTAAGAAGCTGCACTGGTCGGTTAATGCGGTGCAAAAAAAAAAAAATAATTTGCCAAAGAAGACATGAAAAAACACAAAATAATTATTGTGCTAGCGCAATAAAACGGCGTGTACCATGTCCAAAGTTGAGACATTTTATTGCCAAGGCAATTACTATTAAATTTTTATCTTGCAGATCGATTTGAACAAAATAAGACAAAACTTAAATTTTTAAAAATTAGATTTTGAATTTGAATGGAAACTACAATTATGGGTGTATTTAACATTTCTTGAACAACATGCTTCGTAAAACGTTAAAAAAAGGAATACAAACCGATATGTTCATCTTCTTACTTCAAATTTCAAAACTGCGACCGATAGTTGGAAAACATAAAAACATTAATGCATAGTAAGACTTTTGACGAAAACACCCCTTAAAAGTGGGCGTGTCCTAAAAATTTGTAAAACAAAATTTAAAGCACTAACTGAGCTTAAACAATTTGCCAATTTTTAGCATATATGTATGTGTAAATCTACAGATGAATCGCGAAGTTTTTTTAACGATCTTACCCGAATAAAGGTATTTTATAAAAATCATGCCCTTAAAAAATGGACGTATTGAAAAAATTTACATTAAAAAATTAAGAGATATATTGATTCATATAACGAACGAAAAAATGATTAAAATTGAATATTGGTAGGTATACCATAAATTTTTAAAACTATTTTTTTTTGTTCTTTCATGAAAAGTGGGTGCCAAATTCAAAAATTTGTTTTCATACACAAGCTTCTTAGTTTTGACTGAGAGAATCACAAAATTGGGCTTGTGCATTTATTATACATAGGTAGATACGGTTTATTTGCAAAAATAAGATTTTTGTAAATTCTGATCAAAAGTGGGCGTGCGTCGGTCACACCTAAAATCAATTCTTTTGTTTTCATACACGAGATGTTTACGTATACAAATTATAAATACCCAAAAACTTTGAGGTTTTTTTGCTCGAATATAATAATCGTTATTTTAGAAGAATAATATTGATGGTTTTGTATATAAAATAGGTGTCAGCCACGCCCAAAATGAAATATTTTTATTTAATTTAGAGACGATTTACCTATAGCTAGCGTGTGCAATATTTAAGTTTTGTTCTTTGATCGTAACTGTACAAAAAACACAATCTTATTTTGCCAAATTAAATTGAGGTTGCTGAGCAAAAATGGCGATTGTGATAGATTTAATGTTGACCCAAGAATTTCTAGCTCAAAAATTGCGACCTCTAAAGAGTATAGGTACATACGAACGGACGGACGGACATTGCTTAATCCACTAGGCTTTTGATTATGAGCCAGAATAAACCTAAAGGTATTATTATTTTTCTATGTTACAAACTCCACACTAAATACAATATACCCTGCATTCTGTATAATAAGGGTGGCTCCTCCACGCACCTATATTTTGTTCTAAGATACGCTTTAGGTACAAAGTCCCAAAATGCAAATTATAAAAATTAAAAACTATTCTGTTCAATTTTCTTTTAAAAACATAGCTCACAAATATCAAAATATCTGGAATAAGAGCAAATTGAATTAAATAAAATCGATCTTGTGTAACAGCTTCTCAGATTTGTGACAAGGACATATTTGTAGACATGTTAAGGATTTATGTTTAGCAATAAGTTTTCCAAACATCAAAACATCTCACATGGTTGATGTTTTCCTCAGAAAACAAATTCCCAGCTCCCACAGAACATGAAAGATTCTTTTTTATTAAATACTACCTAATATGTTAAACACTGATATAACACCTTTGTGTTATGTTCCTATTGTGAGTGTTCCAACCCTTAGCATTCTCCATTAAGGTACAATTCAACTTGATTAGACCCGAAGTCTGAAGAAGAATAAATACCTTTTCCTCTTCTTGACAGAAAAAAAAGAAATAAAAGCAATAGACACGTTGCCGTTGCGTTATCGGGCTCGAGATTCGTGTCACACCTTGAAGTCTACCAGCATGTCCTCCTCCTCCTTCAGAACTCACCATTTTGAACGTCTAGCTTCGTATTCAATAAAGTCTTCTTGTAAGAAGAAAAGTCTAGAATCCTTCGGTTGGTTATGTTTTGTTTAACTCCCTACGTTTGGCTTTGTTTTTGGCTTTTTGAATCAGAATGTGGGATTGGAAGGATTCATGAATTCACACACACAAATACAAAAATAAGGGCATAATGTGAGTGAAGAAGGGCCCATAAATATGTAGGTTAAGTAGGTGTTGATGGGTCGTCTATGGTGTTGTTGGTAGTCGGTGTATCTTTGAGAGAAAAGAAAAAGCATGGAATTAAATTTCATGAGAGATTTTTCGTTGTTGGTATTGGATTGGGAGAAATGTGTTCCTGTCAGGTGTTAGTATTACATATCAATTTATGTTGGACGATGTGAGGATATGGTCGTGATAGCCTTCGAGCTATTTGCCTTGTTTCGGTGTTAGGGTTTGATTTATTTACCATTTCTTGGGCTTTTTTTGTGTTTAATGAAGTTTTGTTGCCTAAACGAATTGCGTTTAAGAAGATCAACCTTTAGGTGCTAGACAGCCGCAGTTAAGGTGCTTGGAAAAATTGGATTTAAGGGCTTTTAATGGAAAAATTCACACAGGACAAACAAATTTTTATACAGCATATAATTACATTGGAGCTTATCAGCAGAAAGGTCACTTTCAAATTTATGTAAGGAGTGTTCTAGAATTATTTTCCTAAAAAAATTTTAAGGACTTCTTTGAGGAGGTCTTTATAGGTTGGAAACATCAACAGGAGGAGGGGAGGTTACAAGAACTCCGTCAAAAGAAGCAGGACTTCTCCATCTTTCTTCGTTCCAGTCTTTCTCCGGGCGACTATTTCGAAAATTGAAATTGTTTCAGTAAGGTTAGGTTATGTAGGCATGGGGTGTAGATTCGATAAATCGCATCATCTCACAATGGATCCATTCTACTTCCCAGGGTAAGGTAGGAAATATAGGGTGTGTGTTTAAGTACCTATGAGAGCCTCTGTTTCCCACTATATGCTTACTCCATCGCAATATACCATTATTACAAGGACAAGGGTTCCGAGAACTTCTCATTTGCTGAGGGCTAATCATAAAAGATCTTCCGTTGGTCTGTCCAATCCTATCCAAAATCAGGAAAACCTTTTAGGACTTACAATGCTTTTCCATTTGGTCTTTTAAAATTTGTTACTTATATTTTGGAATGTTTTCAAGACCTTTCTATAATAGATGTCCTGTTTTGTCCTTCTTGCAGTAATCTGGGTACCTACTTTTTCTGTTCACATCTGGAGCAGGTTCACTCTCACGTTTATACATAAAAATTTTTTTTGGAACAATAGCTCCAAGCGGGGTCGTGGCCACTACACAAAACAAACAATTCTGAGTGAGCGTTTGATTTCCTGCTGGAATGGAAGGGACCTGAAATATACAACCAAACTTGAACGGATAAAGGGAAGCACTTTTTCATGACAAAATTTACTTACGAAGGATTTGTCTCTGACTCCGAAGAGGCAGTACCCCGGAAAAAAAAATTAAATGGATCTAGGATCACTTGCAGAAGAAGTCAAAATTGCGTTAGGAGCTGTAAAGGCATTGTTTTATTTCAATATATATTCCAATATATCCGTGGTGTCAACGAGCCACTCGCCGAAAGATAGTGTTGCTTAAACATCGATAGTCTATCGATAGTATCGATAGTAAAAAACTATCGCGTACATCGATTGTTTCAGAAAACTATCGAAAGACAATCGATAGTTAACTATTTTTCTGTTTTCTGAACGCAGCCACATTTCATACAATTTTGATTCGAAAAACTGGAAATCTATTGGAAACCAACTGGAAAGCCATAATTATGTCTTCTCACTGCAATTTGTGATTGTTGTATTGTCTCACTGCTCCCAGCTGTCATTCCCTTTATTTTGTTTTGTGATTTTTTCTGAATTGGTTTATTCTGTACTAAGTCTCATTGGTTTCATTTGTCTTGTCAATTGAATAAATTTATAGATTAAATAGAGTTAATTCTAGGTAATTTTCATTTGAATGATTGTTTCGTTTACTGGAGTAGGTAATTTTCTAAATATGCTTTTAGGTGGCTATGTCGACTTTGAGAAAAAAATCTTTCGTGTGGTGTTTTTTCAAGCCGGTTGGTGGTGAAAGTAAATTCGTAAAATGTTCCTTGTGCCAGCAGGAGTACAAGCTTTCTGGAAATACTAACGGGTGGTTTTTTAAGAGCTTGAGAACTTTAAAAAAAAAAAAACGCATAAAATTTGCAAAATCTCATCGGTTCTTTATTTGAAACGTTAGATTGGTCCATGACATTTACTTTTTGAAGATAATTTCATTTAAATGTTGACCGCGGCTGCGTCTTAGGTGGTCCATTCGGAAAGTCCAATTTTGGGCAACTTTTTCGAGCATTTCGGCCGGAATAGCCCGAATTTCTTCGGAAATGTTGTCTTCCAAAGCTGGAATAGTTGCTGGCTTATTTCTGTAGACTTTAGACTTGACGTAGCCCCACAAAAAGTAGTCTAAAGGCGTCAAATCGCATGATCTTGGTGGCCAACTTACCGGTCCATTTCTTGAGATGAATTGTTCTCCGAAGTTTTCCCTCAAAATGGCCATAGAATCGCGAGCTGTGTGGCATGTAGCGCCATCTTGTTGAAACCACATGTCAACCAAGTTCAGTTCTTCCATTTTTGGCAACAAAAAGTTTGTTAGCATCGAACGATAGCGATCGCCATTCACCGTAACGTTGCGTCCAACAGCATCTTTGAAAAAATACGGTCCAATGATTCCACCAGCGTACAAACCACACCAAACAGTGCATTTTTCGGGATGCATGGGCAGTTCTTGAACGGCTTCTGGTTGCTCTTCACTCCAAATGCGGCAATTTTGCTTATTTACGTAGCCATTCAACCAGAAATGAGCCTCATCGCTGAACAAAATTTGTCGATAAAAACACATTTCGAACCGAACACTGATTTTGGTAATAAAATTCAATGATTTGCAAGCGTTGCTCGTTAGTAAGTCTATTCATGATGAAATGTCAAAGCATACTGAGCATCTTTCTCTTTGACACCATGTCTGAAATCCCGCGTGATCTGTCAAATACTAATGCATGAAAATCCTAACCTCAAAAAAATCACCCGTTACAAACTTGAGCGACCATTTAAGGTGAAGACATCCCGACAAAATAACTTGATATTATGTACATATTGTCGTTGATACTGCAAAAAGTCGTATGTCATGTGAACAAGAAAACAGTTTTGTTTTAAGCTTTTTTTTTTTTATTTTTTTATGTTTAAATATTGCAAAAGATAAACGGCTCTTTTGCAATATTTAAACATAAAAAATAAATAAAAGCTTAAAATAACTTTTTGCAGTATCAACGACAATATGCATTCGGAAAAAATATTGCGAAAACAATCAAACATGACATTACTATGGTAACGAAGTTGAAAAAAGTGAGTTGTTGGTGTTACAATTCTGATGTCAGTTCGTCCGTCCGTCAGAGCATGATTAAAACAGCGGAGCTTTTAAAGATCCGACATTTACCTTGCTTTGCACATACGCTCAACCTTGTTGTCCAAGATTGTTTTAAGGAAAGTTCATTTGCAACAATTTTGACTAAAGCCAAGGCTATTGTCACATTTTTCCGGAGTAGTACCTTAGCAAGTGACAAATTAAAAAAAGTTCAAAAACAAAACAATGAAAGTGAGTTAAAACTTTTACAAGAAGTAGAAACTCGGTGGAACAGCTCGTATTACATGCTCAAACGATTATCTGAAGTTCGGGGTGAACTGGCTATTGCAATTAGTCAGAGTCCAAGAGCTCCCGCCGCATTGACCGCTGAAGATTTTCAAGCCATAGATGAAATGTTACAGTTTCTTGAATGCTTTGAAACCACCACCACCACCATTTCAGGGGAAAAGTTTGTAACTAGTTCACTGATAATACCACTTACACGAGGAATCTCCGCAAGGTTAATATCCCTAGAAATGACTATTAAAACGTCTAAAGCCAAAGAGATGCTTAAAACATTGACTGAGTCAGTGAACAAGCGATTAAAACCGTATTATCTCAGGACACCCCTCATACTTTCAACACTTCTAGACCCCAGGTTTAAGAAAAGTGGGTTCCGGACATCTCAAGATGCTGATCATGCCGTGCAGATGTTACAAAGAGAGTACCTACGCAGCGTTTATTTCGTTAAATGCAAATGCCACGCAAAGTGTTCTTAATGAACAAGATAGTGTAACAGAGCTGCAACCATCCACATCTTGTCCAGAACCTGTACAATCAAAAATAGACGACTTGCTGTTTTTCTCAAATGGCAGACAGCAGCAGGAAAGGGTGGCCACACCTATGAGTGATGCTATCATTGACATTTGCCAGTTTTTGGAGAAACCATTGCTGAACAGATCCGATTGTTCAATTCGATTTTGGGAAAAATCCCAAAACATGCTGCGGGAAATAGCGGCAAAATATTTACTGCTTCCTGCTTCCTCCGTACCATGCGAGAGGATATTTTCTAAAGCAGGACAAGTTATGAACCAAAAAAGAAATAAACTAAAAGCAACACATTTCAATGAAATTTTATTCTTAAAACATAATCTTGATTTATTTTAATATGTTACTTTTATATTTTAAGCAATATCCAAAAGACTAATGAAATGCTTGTGATTTTAATTTTTTGTTTGTTTTAGCAATGAATGCAATTTAGTTTTTTTTTTTTTTTAGTTTTTATATATCTACCTATATTACATATATATATCTATCTATCTTCTTCTATATATATAAAATTCAAAATTTGTGTGTGTTTACGCGATAAACTCGAAAACTATGCACACAACCCCATTGAGTGCTGAAAGAAATTTGTTCTAAAAGTCATAAGGATGGTTTATAGAGCAGTCCGATACCATTCAGATAGATGGCGCAACAAATGCATTTTAAGTGAACTTTGTCAAATAACTAAAAAAATTTTAAATATCTTCAGCGAGTAGACTGCAAAGTTTAACACACGCAACAGCACTATCAGACACTATTCGTCAGCGGAACAGTGCAACACCATCCGGAAAAATAAAATTCGTATGAAATTTGGTCAAAATTCGGTGAGTTTAGTTTTAATATATTCTTTGGTAGGGTTTTCTGAGGACAGTTTTTGGTAAAAAAAAAAACAGCTAAGGGTGTTGCAACAAATTGGACTGCAAAGTTTAGGCTAGAAAAAATAAAAATCTTATGTTTTTATTTGATTTTAAACGTTTAATCAGATTGTGGATGAAATATGGAAGGATCTTCTGAGTACGCCTACGAAGGATTGAAATGGTTTGCAACAAATGCATTATTAGTGCACTTTGTCAAATCTATCTATCTATATACACATATAAACTACAAAATGTATGTGTGTTTACGCACAAAAATCTTGAGTGCTAAAAGAAAATTTATTCTACAATTCATAAGAAAGGTTTATAGAGCGGACGCACGCGTGGAATTTTACGAAGAAAGAAAGGAATTTTTTTATTTTTTTATAAACATAAGAGGAGTAAATGAAATAATAAGAAGAAAAATCGAAAGGAAAAGAAGATCATAAACATGAAAAAATTCGCAATATTTGCATGATTTTTTATGAACAAAAATACTGCGATGGGTTGATCGATTAAATAAAATTGACTTGCGTTGTCGTTATTTACATATATTTCAAAAATCAAAAATTGATAATCAATTCATGTTGAGAGGCAAAACATATTTGCGTGGTAAATATTTATGGTGACATTCACTGTCATAAATGGTGTACATATGTATAATAGGACATAAATATTCTATTTAGTTGCAGATAGTGAGCAGTGAAAATTAAACCAAATGCCACGGAAAAAGACATCTATTGGAAGATCTACACGTAATTTAAGACGTGTGACAGCCGTTATAGCAGCATAAACGGATGAGCAACGTTTTGAACGAAATGAAAAAATCGAGTTCAAACTGCAACTGCAAGAGCAATGGAAACGGACGAACAGCGTTCAGAACGAAATGAAAATAATCGAGTTCCAACAGTAACTGCAAGAGCAAGAGAAATGGATAAGCAACACTACCGAAAGATGTACCTTCACGCTGCCAGGCTAGGTATTCTTTATATACTAGAGATGAGAAAGCGAAAGACACTCGTCCATTAACTGTGCCTCTGCTCTTCATAATCTAGTAAGGGTGCGGTCCCTTATGAAAACCTAAGAATCAAAGATCTGATCATCTTCCTTTTTGCGACATTATGGCATAAATCGTTTATCACGACCAATAACCTCCACAAGAACTATTCTTTTTTCGTAGTTCGAAGACCAGTCTTATAAGAACTATAGGTACATCTCGCCTAGGTGCTGGAGTAAGATTCTCGGAGAATTTCTATGGTTACATGGAATCGTACTACGATTGGCTTAGCATTGAGATCGATTTTCCTCGCCCTCTGACTTAAACAAACAAAAGATTGGAAGATTACCCTTCAAAGATTCACACTACTCGCTCTGATTTTTGGAGAATTTCTATGACGGACCCGCTAATTCAGTGAACCATTTGACGGGCCTAAAATATTCTTGACATCCCAGCAACTTGCCTATGTGGCATAAAGTCTGGCATAGTTTGGCCGTTTGAGTCTATTTTCGGGGGAGTTTTAAGCTCATCCTGTGTTTAGCCCTTTCCGTGTTTAGCTCATCCCTTCTCCAATTTGTCCATAGAACCAGGTAATTAGGCTGGGAACCTTATACACTTTGCTTAGGTAGCGGGCCTATGTTTCTTGCATTCGATACTAAGCCGACCTGAAACCGAACGACCTCTCTGGTGCATCAAGTTTGTTCTTACAAAACAGCAACTTGCCAGACTGATCACATTGTTCGTCTAGGGGATCGTCTAGTAGTCAACATCTTTGGGAGTTTTTGACTCATTTCCAACAAATTATTCTTCTCAAGGGTTGGCAGAGGACCTCTTATGGATGGATACAAAATCAACCCGTAAGCTGAACGAATACTCTGGTATATGAAATGTACCCTGACCAAACAGCAACCTGCCTAGATGGCATACATTCTGGAATCTGGTCACATTGATCGTCTGGCAGATTAATCTTCGTAAACTTTTACACCTTTTTATTCATGCTACCAACAATTCTACCTGGGATCTTACCTAGAACTGTTTTTAATAAAGTCTGAAGGACACGCATCTTAAAAGTGATGGAGGGTATCCATTGCTGAGAAGACAGAATATCCATTATAAATATACACTCACTTTCAATATAAGGGGTAATTAAGATTCTGGTCACCGTCACTGTTGGGCGTAGTCATCGTCTGCCAAATTGAAAATTGAATCCCCTCGAACCATTGGCACATTTGAAATCTAAGCGCCACATGCCTTTGGCCTTTGTAATATTAAAAGAAAAAATCAAGGATACTAGGAATCTTGTGAGTTGAAAAAAAGACGTCTCCTTATTTCGAAGAAAACGTCTGTGCCCTCAAAGTCATAAAGTGTTCATCATTGCATGCGACGACGCTCAATGTCCACAAAGCAAAAATTTCTTCTACATTTTAAGCAGGATTGTCAATAGCCTGTGTTGGTCCTGATGCAACTTGCTTTGCAATGTTCACAAATTCCAGACAGTTAATGTGTGCTTTCAAAAGAATAAATTGAATACCCACTTCAAGTCTCACTTTGATCAAAACAAATATTAGGTTATCAACCTTTAATATTCTTCATATTAACCATAAAATTACCATGATAACCATAGTAAAACATTTAAGTGGCTGCAAAATAAAACAAAACAAAAAAAAAAACGAGGACGAAAAAATAATAATAAAGTAATAAAGTTTAAACTTTACTCAAGCTCAATATTCTCCTTTCAATTATAAATTCTATTTCAGTATCCACCCACGCAAAAAAGACGATGATAATTGAAATATGAAAAGTTATCTTCTCTTATTTTATTTGGCTGAAACAAATTATATTTAAAAAAAAAGACAGAAAGGAAAAATTCGGGATGTTATAGGTTTTGAATACATTTTGCTTCGACATAAAACAAGGTGCAATGCCCTTTCAGGTGTCTGTGTATTAATTTTTTTTTTTTTGACAAAACAATTTTAAAATTGTTTATTTAGAAAAAAAAAATTCAAATGATGGCACTGACACTGTACAGAAAGGAGTTGATTTTTCCATCAATCACCATCACATTATATATGGTTGGTTTTTTTTTTTGATACAAAAATAAGAACGTAAGTGACATATGAATACTGATTCGATTGAAAAATAAAGAATCCAACTGGAAAACGTTATTCAGATTGTTTCGATAGGTTTATACAAATAAATATGTTTCTTGTTGTGATTTTGAAAAAAAAATTTGAAGTCAATCAAAGCCTTTGATAGGCCTTGAAAGTCTGAAAATTCTGGTAAGGTGCAATGACTCTGATAACAGCCAAGAAGAATGTATATGGACTCTTCTACCAGTTTCGGTCCGACAAATAAGCTTCAGTTTCAACGCAATTTTTGGCACTTCTGTGTTTCCTGTTTCCCGCTCCCAAAACCTTTTCTTTTTTTTATAATTTTAACTAGGAATATGCCTGTAAGACCTAAGACCCAAGGTCTTATTGAATGCAAACTGCACGGCATTAGTTAGAAGGAATAGGAAGATAGGAAAGATTTTTTGTTGGCACAATGGATTGAGAGTTAGGTGATATTTCTCTCACGAATATTCCAAGGGTGGCGTCCAGTTGAAGCTGAGGGAAAAATTGCTGCAATCATGATGCTTCAATTGTGATGCTTTTTGTTATGAGGCTGAGGTGAGCTCGTCGGTGTACAGGGTTTTTCCCAAATAAAAGTCGAAAAATTGGGTAGGAAGTTCAGAATTAGTTTTATTAATCAATGATTTATTTATTCTTTAAAAAAATACAATTGACAGCGTATACTATTTCGTTTCTTTCTTGACACTCTGATATTTATATTTAATAACAGGGTACTTCATATACTTCGTAAGCAACAAGAAAACCTCAATAATTAACAGTGTATTTCATGTACGGCCCCGGCGATGCAACATGCAAACCACGTGATTGACGGTTGGAGTGAAGCCCCGGCCCTGGCAGTACAAACCAGGGATTCAATGCCAGGGATAAACGGGTGATCGGCTAGCAGTTACCTCTCGGTCCAAGCTGTATACTTCTAAAGTACAGCAAGGCATAAACGGGTGGAGCGAAGCTCCTTTATCGGTGTAACACAAAAAATTAATTGCTTACTAGAGCAATGGTCACTTCACTTTTTAGTACTCTTGATTGGTACTACCTTAAAAATGACTAAATAGTCCACGGCAGGCTGGCAAAAGACAGTGGTCCGCGTTGCACTTTGCATTGGGGAAATACTTGATTTGGACAGATTGGTGGTCGATGGTTGGTGAGCCGGTGTATTTGCATGCGTGACCACTGTTTAAGTAGATCTGGCTACAGTAGTCCGTGTTGCATTTTCTATGGGGATAAAATAAAAAATGGGTGCATTTAAATAATAGTATTATTATAAATGTGTAACGATTCATTACAGGGGCTCGAACCCGTGCAACCAAGCACTTCATCCATTCTTACATTGGCACCCGCTTCTATAGGAAACAAAAATTATAGCAGAATTTGGTGGCTAAGAAAGGATTTGTTAGCCGCGTAGGTATGTCTATACAGCTACATACAGGCAGCTGTTTTGGCACTGAGTGAAACCCTAAGGTGAAAAATCTGATTCCTTGAAATTTAACCTACGCGGGGCGGGTACAGTTTAGTTCGATTATTTTTTTCATACCTCGAACGAGCCGTATGCTTAAGAAATAATATTGCTTACCAGCTTCTACCCCAATAATATTGAGTCTTGTTTTTGAATAATGAAAAATTCTTTTTCTGATACATGTTTGAAATGAACTTCTTGCACAGCCACTTTTTGTTCTTCAGTTGAATTGTCGAACTGGAAACATTGGTTTTTTTTGGTTGGTAACCAATGTTAAAATTATAGTTAAACAATTTTTCATACGCGGGCTGTTTCTCATATTCCACTCCATCGCTAATTCACTTCTCTTTGTACATTCTTCACATCGAACTAATGTTCAGACTTCCATCAATGTACTCTCTTTTCGTTTGCTTTCTCAGATAGTGAGATTCTATCCTCTTGAAACTGTTGACGTGTTATCTTATCCCTTCTTGAAGCTCCAGACTCTAGAGATAGCGATGGCTGGTTCACATGCTTCCCTCTAATGTAAGGCTGAGTAACATTATCTGCGAATTTACATCGAGCTGTTTCGATAACCTTAGCGCTAATGTCCAACGTATTAAAAAAAAAAGTCTTACAAACTCGGATAAGGACACTTTCCTGAAGTTTTTCGCTCAGAGCCTTCACTTGTGTACCGATATTTTGGTTGTACTTCATTTACACTGTTGTTAATAAATTCCCTTTGCCTTGAAACATCCTAAGTTCCAGTACTTTTTAAAAATTTCTTCTCATTGTCTAGAGGTAAATTTAAATGTGCACTTATTAGTCAATTAGGTACTATTGCATCCTGGTTTAATGAAACGAGCTGAGAAAACGTTTCCTTTCAATTTGTTTATTTTTCTTGGCCAATTAGGTATCGTTGTTTCTGAAACGTTTTCTTGTAAGAACTGTTTTATTTGCCTAACGAAGAGAATGTTGTTGCTCTAGTTTAACAGTTTTATTACGATGAAAAACAACTCACTTCCACATCTTCAATATTTTGATCATCTCAGAAGGAAGCCTCAATCCCACTCGAAATTTCAGCCTCGATCCCAGCGCCAGCGGCAGCGTTCAAATCAGCCTCAATTTCAGAGTTCATCTCAGCCACCTCAATTTCATCCTCAACTCCAGCGTTCACTAAGCCTCGATTTGAGCATTCATTTCAGCCACTATCTCAGTCTCAATGTCAACCTCCTCAATTCCAACCTCAACTCCAGCGTCATTTATATACATTCCAAATAGATTTAATTCGTTAAATATAGCAAAAAGTGCCTGTATGCATTATTTTCTACCTCGATGATTGCCCGGTCTACACTACACATTTCTAAATGCGAAATATCAATTATTTCTCCCACAAGATAAACTTCCTTGTTTTAAATTTTGTTCGCTTATTTTCTCACTTTCCTATTAAAACATAAAATATAACAACCAAAAATAATCACTCAATACAAATTTAATTTTACCTTTAAATTTATTTGTAGGTACGCCCTCGACAAAATTTTGCAAGGATGTTGACGTTGTCGCACACTTAAAGAAAATAAATAATACTTCCTTAATTTGCACATTATCTTGTACACTTTATGAATGTTCTCTTAACTTTTTTTAAATATTTAAACTTGGTCAATTTTCCATTTTTGTTCTCTTAAACTATTTTTAATTCTCCTTTCATAAACACAATTCACAAAGTGACAGTTTTCCACAAAAAAAAAACCTTTATGTACCAAAATTCCCGCCAAATATTGAATTAACGCCCTTTTGCATAAGAAAAAAAAACTTTCCACTTATTGCTCTTTTGCATGCCATGCCATGGTTGCCAAATCTTGAAATGCTTTGATAGCCAAATTTTAAAATGCTTGTAGCCCAATATCGGTGCCCAAAATGTAGCCCAAAAAGTATAGCCCAAAATAATTAAACAAATTTCATTTTCATATATTTAATTTAAAATTTTGATGTTGAAACACAAATCACGCCCAATATTATGCACGTAAATCAGTTTCGCAAACCTTGCAAAAAGCATAACTTTCGCCTTTTCAGCTCACAGCAATCCAATCTAAATAATAATATAAAGGTAGAAACAAAAAAATACGGTCGGTTTAAAAAAAAAAAAAAATCAAAAAGTTAAATAAACCCTTGAACTGTGGCGTATACTTTCCCAATCTTTTTTATATATTTTTTTGTAGTGTTCCTGTTTTCCCATATTGAGCGTTCAGAAAAGAATTTACAAAACAAACAATTTTCAGCTAACTTTCGTTGCTTTTTGTTTCAAAAACGGTAAATTGGCACCGCCTGCTGGCTAATTTTACTAGAAAACAAATGAAGTTCCGTGCGGTTGAAATCAAATGTCAAAATGAATGATGGCATTCCACCAAAAAAAGCGTGGAGCAAATGATATTTTTTAAAGAAAGGTACATCAAGAAAAATATCGCCAAAATCGTAAACTCTTAATAATTTATAGCCCAAAGTGTGATTGGGCTACTATTTTGAGATTGTTGTCGGAAATTTACAAAAAAAGATAGTCCAATTCACGATAAATAGCCCAATATGGCAACATTTTCTCAGCATTAACTCAAAAATATAATTTTTTAACTTATCGCTCTTTTGTACTGAGAATACGATATGGTCACTGTTCAAACACAGAATTTAATTTCATGTGGTTTAAATTCACCGTCCAAAAGCCCTTCATCGATACATATTTTATTGACGGAAACCCAACTCGATTTTTATACCCTATTCCATAGAATGGGTATATTGTATTTGGTGTGGAGTTTGTAACATAGAGAAATAATACCGTTAGGTATAGAAAAGTATATACATTCTGACTCAGAATCAAAAGCCTAGTCGATTTAGCCATGTCCGTCCGTCCGTCCGTCCGTCCGTCCGTCCGTCCGTCCGTCCGTATGTATACTCTCTAGAGGTCGCAATTTTTGAGCTAGAAAGCTGAAATTAGGTATATATAATCTTTGGTTCAAGAGTAAGGCTAAGTTCTTGAACCAGTAAAATCCGCCAACAAACACGCCCACAATCGCCATTTTTGTTGAACAACCTCAATTTGGTAAAATTAAATTATGTTTTTTTACAGTTACGATAGAAGCATAACGCTAAAATTTTGCACACGCAAGCTTTAGGTAAACCTTCTTCCAATTATATAAAAATATTTCAGTTTGGGCGTGGCGGACGCCCATTTTTCATACAAAACCATCAATATTGTTTTTATAAAATTACAAATGTTATATTAAAGAGAAAAACATTAAATTTTGTGGGCATTACTGGCACATAAACGTCTTGTGTATGAAATCAATAAATTTGATTTTGGGCGTGGCTGTCGCCCACTTTTCAATAGAAACTATTAAAAAATTGTTTTTGTAAATAAACGGTGTTTATAATGAATCCGCAAGCCAAAATTTGCGTCTCTTAGTAGAAACTAAATCGTTTGTGTATGAAAAGAAATTTTTGAATTTTGGGCGTGGCTTTCGCCCACTTTTCATGAAAGAACGAAAAACGTAGTTTTAAAAATTTAAGGTACTACCAATATTCAATTTAAACCTTTTTCCCTTCCGTTCGTTTTATGAAAAATATATCTCTTCATTTTCTTGTGTACATTTTTTCAATACGCCCACTTTTGAAGGCGTGATTTCGATAAAATACCCTTTTTCATGTAAGATTGTTTAAAAACTACTCGATTCAGCTGTAGTTTTACACATATGCCTAAATACTGATCAAAGCTCAGTTAGTGCTTCAAATTTTTAAGACACGCCCACTTTTAAGGGGCGTTTCCGTCAAAAGTTGTATAAGGCTTTAATTTTTTAACGTTTTTTAACTATCGGTCGCAGTTTTGAAGTAAAAAGATAAACACTTAGATTTATATTCCTTGGTTACGTAGCAGAGTGTGGTCCATGAATTGTTAAAAACACCCATAACCGCTATTTCCATTCAAAATCCAATTTTTAAAAATTTAAGTTTTGCAGACGCATACACATATAAAAATATAGGGAATAGGGTATCCAACAGTTCGTTCCAAACGTACTGTAGCTCTCGCTTATGTTTTCGAATCATTTCGAAAATTGGTACATATAATTTTCAATAGTAAGGCTAAGTTCTAGAACCGGTAAATTCCGCTTTCAATCATCATTTTCTCAACAACAACAACCTCTACTTGGCAAAAATAAATTGTTAAATTGTGTTTGTTGTACATTTACGATCAAAGCACAACCCTAAAGTTTTGCACACGCAAGCTATAGATCAATCTTCTCTAAATTGAATAAAAATATTTCAGTTTGGGTGTGGCTGACGCCCACTTCTCATATAAAACCATTAATTTTAATTTTGTAAAATAACATCACTTGTTTTTGATAAAAAAAAATAAAATTTTGTGGATATTAGTTGTACTTGTACGCAAACATCTTGTTTAAAAAATAAAAAAAAGTGCACTAGTGGGTCACACGAATTTGCTCTAATGTGCGACAGTGGTCTAGGGGCTAATGAAACGGAAAAATCTTTATGGCTTTTTTGATAATGCTGCGTTTTTTGTTTTTGATTTCAATTGTCATGAAGAAAATCTGGTCTAAACGGTGGCTCCCGTACAACAAGCCGTTTAGTTTTAGCCAATTTTGTTTGTGTTTTTCTAATTTCCCCAAAATCGGCTCTAACGATTTTGATTAAACTTTCTGTTTTTAATATTTTTTCAGTGTTCTTAAGAAAACTGCTAAAAATGCAAATAACGGAGATTTGGTCTTAATAGCTTAAGGTTTTTTTAACTGATGGCCATAAGTGAACAAAGACATTAATGAAATAGTTCAGACTTATAAGGTCACCCAAAAGATTTGACCTAAGTTTTAAAGATTCGAACCGTTCAGTCTCAGCAAAGATTTTTTTAATTTCTACCACATTTCTCCCCCAAACGGATCCCGGGACCTGTGACTTGCACTCTCAACCATTACTGTGTATTCGTTGATATTTTGCAGGAATGGAAGGGACCTACAATATCGGATTTTCCTATTTAGGTTACTACTAGCTCTTTTCTGGATGAACAATAAAAATCATATAAAAATAAAAGAATTCTAACAGCAAAAAAAAAAATAGTTCCTGACAACTGCAAACCAAAAAACAAATTAAATAGGTAGCCTACAGGCTGTCGATAAAATCTACACCTCCATACTCACTAACCTTCCAAAGTCCAAGAAAACGGAAAAACACGAATATGACATATGGACGACGTGATTCCTTTGAGGATTTCATAGCTGCAAATTGTAAGGCGAACGAATATTCTTCCACCCCGAACCACACGTCATTGCCATAAGGAGCCAGTAACAACAGTTCCAATTCAAATTTTCTTCCCCGAGGCTGGAAACCTCCTCCATCAACTCAAACTTTAAGCGTGTCTTCTTCAAAGCAAATTTGTGTTTGACCTAGTTTCGTAAAAAAAAATCGAGATCCAATATATAATATACAAAAGACATCAGAAGACGACCGACGAACGAAACTCGTAGGCATACTACACACGCACTTGACTGCGAAGAAAAATTCCAATTATTAGCAGGCTCTCCACACACATATCGGTCCCTTGTCAAATCTCCTGGATTGGATACACTATGCGGTGCGTGTGCCTGTCGCTGTCTGATCCGGAGGCTTACGTTAAACCGATTAACCATCCAAATCCAACAGAGCCAACGGAACTCCGAAGTAAGGAGGAACATGTAAATCAAGCGCATAAACTTTTCCAATAAATCCTCTTCCGTACTTCGTCCTTCCCAACTCGGGGATGTGGTGTCTGCCTCTGATACGTATAAATCTTTATAATGGCAATCCACCGCAGGGCCGGGCAGGGCGCAGGTTCTTCATGCACACGTTCCAACATAACATGACGAGAAGTGGCATCAAGAAGCTGCTTAAAGGTGTAAATCTCAAGTGACCGAAAGTATAGAATAACTTCTGGATAATCGTGCGCCTACCTACAATATCCACACATAAGGTTCAAGCAAAAGTATCTGATGGATTCTTAAATCAAATTGAAAATAATCTTAAAAATAAAACGAAATACTCGAAGCAGAACAAAGTTGACAATGGAAAGAAGGTACATGATTCGGTGGTATCAAGACAAGAATCTCCTTTCTTTGTATCTCTTGGGTAAGGAATTATATTTTGATGTTAGCTGTTTGCAGGCTGTGCATAATCAATTCGTCTAGAAATGGAGTTCCTTTGTTGGTTGCTTTGTCCATTTGGATTAGTTTTGAAGTGTTACAGAAACTTTTTTAATATCCTCGTGGGGATGCATAGGATGTGTGTTATGTTGAGCAACTTCAAAGATGATTTGGGTTGGAGATTATGACGTGTTTTAGGGTGAATGTATCAATTTTGAGACAGAGTGATAAAAGCTATCAAATTGAATGTGTCCTGTGCTTGGAATGGAGTTGAAGTAACTTGTAACTCCAATAAAGTTGTAAGACAGCTCGTTAAAAATTATGAGCTTAATAAAACAATTATACTTAAGAGTTATTGTTAGAACTGTGCCGTTTGGAGAAAATTAACTTTTGAATTGATATTGGAAACACTTTGAATGGTTTTCTGTTGTCAAACGGCTTTTTGTATCAACGTTGCTTTATGTGTGAAATAATATATGTTTCTTCAAAAGTTATATCTTTCATTAGGGACACGAATTAGATATATTAACTTCTCTAGAGAACTTTTGAACCCTGGGGCTTAACCATCACATTTTTGACGGCCAAGTTGGAATGCACATCTGTCAAAATCCATTTCATGTACCTATTAGGTAACTTTGTAGTCAAGTCCCTTTAGTTTGATTTTAACCTACACATAACAATAAAACAGACGGCTTTTTAACCGAAAAAAATACAGCAGATGGTAGATGACAGATGAAAGACAAAGCCCTTCAAGCAAATGGATCCGAATTGGATCCGCGCGCGGAACCAAATTCACATACTAGACTCCGCATACGGATCCAAATATGGAGCCGTAAAACAACGTTTTTTCGGCTCCATTTAGTAAATGTAAATTAGAATTCCCACGGACTCACTTGTGAGAAAGAGAGATCTCAGCTCAGCGAAATGTGAACCCAGAATTTACTTGAAAAGAAAAATGTAATAAAAGCAAACGAGTTCAAGTATCGAAACAAATTTTTGGCGTCCAAAACAAAATATAAATGAAATTTGTTGCCATAATGTTCCCCAATTGTAAATTGCATAGCGAAATTCTACGAAAAACAAATTATGTATATCATTGTGGGTGCAAATTGACATAATGGATTCGTTAAATAGCGCGGAAATTCACAGTTTTGGGCAGCATGTGGGATACAATTATTATGTTTTCATATTAGTTTTTATTTAAAATAATTAAAAAGTATAAACATATTTACATGACAGAAAATTAAGGACTTTTTCTATAACTTTTTTTTTGAACAATTGGGCACTCGTTTCATTTAAATTAGGTATTTGTATTTAGTTCGTCATTTTCTTCAAAAACACTCTTTTCACTGAATTGTGTTAAAATTTCACTGCCCGAATTATTTTTTTCCAAAATCCTTTCTTGGGTTGACTCAGTTTGAATACCTAATATGTCTGCATGTCCTTTTTTTTTGTCCCATATTTCTTTCGCCATTTTGTCTTGCGCGTTTGCAAATAAATGCAAATAGCGAATTATTTTGTAATATTCACTATTATTCATATTAAATTTTACCTTTTTTTCTATCTTTATTTTAAATTTTGTGTTAACTTTTTATTGGCCCGAATTTTTCTTTGTGCTGTCGTCTCTAATGCAAACCAAGAAGTAAACATATACATAACATAAATAAACGGCTCCTACTCTCTCCCTACCTCTCTATTTCCCTCTCTCTCTCTCTCTCTCTCTCTCTCTCTCTCTCTCTCTCTCTCTCTCTCAATCTATTACACAAAAAAAAAAAATTGTGTGCGTAATTCACACTCGGTTGAAGTGAAACTTCAAAGAAGTTGGTATACCTAATTTACGAGAGAATGAGATGAAAAACTCAGCCATCCAGCACCAGTTTTCAAACCTTATGTTATGTATGACTAAATGCTTTCAACACAAATCTGTACAAATACAAAAGTTTCAACACATATTCAAGCATACAGACGTACCGACATACTTTGCGTCCTTTTGACTCCCTTTTAAAGTATGAACTCCAGGACGCCACACTATTTAAAACAATTCAAAAAAATATTCGAAAACTGACTATTTTCAAAAATTCAGGATACTTTTTTAAAATTTAAATAATTTTTTGAATGTCAATTTTTTATAAATACTTTTGTTATGTATTTGTTTGAATTTTACATTCTTCTTGAATTAAGTTTATTGAAACCTTTTGTAAAGCTTTTCTTGTTAGACAGCATTCAAATCACGTACCTATATTAACTAACATACTAACTTAATCGTACCAACGCGCCTGCTCACTCGCTTTTGTTTAACATAATGCTTAGTAGACCTGAGTGAGAGGCAAAACGTATGATAGGAGAAAATGAGAGCTAGAATATAAAATACTGTGTCATAATTTTTTTTTCATTCGTTCTCTCTCAGACTTGTTGCGATATATTTTTTTTTTAATTGATTTACATATTTGCTTAAAAGTGTCATGTTGCATTTCCGTTTCGTCGAGTTTCAAATTACCCCGATATTAAAGAAGTTTCACTTCAATAATAACACACCACGCTGACATCTTACTAAAAAGCTGTAATACGCAGCCGCATACAGTGTACAGTAGCTCACGTAGTTTTCACATACACTAACACACGTTAAATGCTCAAATACAAGCACGTATTAAACAGTGCGCAATATACATACACACCGCGACATCGGCTCTCTCGCTCTGGCTCACAAATTACAGGCGACTATGCTTAGAAGACGGGAGTGGGGACGCTACGAAGTATGGGACAAAGAGGAGAGACCGATAATATAAAATAGTATGTATATTTCTGTCTCATTCTTTCCTGGCTTCATCCTACGCATTTTTGTATTTGTGTCTCTTACCTTTTTTTTCCGTTGCATCCGGTTTGAAATCACAACGATTCTAAAGAAGTTTCACTTCAAAAACCTGGGTAGTTACCAGATAAATAAGGGCAGATTACCTTCTTTAAAAATACCTCAAATACTAACCTTCCTAAAAGAAACCAATTTGGAGGAAGTGCTGTAGGACGAGTATCCTCATTCAGCTCTAAAAGGGGCACAATAGATCTTTAAGGTCGCAGTGCGTTCTTCCCCAATTTAATTCATTCATGCAACTTAAAATAAAATGCATACTATGAAACATAACAAATTTTCCGAGCAAAGAAGTTCAAACTCTTGTGCTTATGTTCCGCATTTTTATTTATTAAATTCAGTCGTTTATAAACAGAGATGTCCGCTATTTGTATTTTTAGCCAAAACAACATTTAAAAAAAAACATACTGTTTTCTTCATGTCTATTCTTTTTTACGAATTTTGAATGCTTTCGTAATATGTATGAATAATCGTGAGAAAACTGACGATATATCGATATATTGATTTTTTTCACCCGATAATTATCGATACTGTTAAAGAATATCGATACGATAAATATCGATATATTTTTTACTTGCCCATCCCTACAATGATCAAAGCAAACAAATGCCATGGAGCACGTGCATGAATGAGTAAGATTATAGTATTTATATTCTCACTCGTTCGTGCACACGGTGAGCTAAACGAGTCATCGGTGCCGCCATATTGGAATACTGAGCGTTACTTCCGTCAGTAAAATAGTATGTATATTTCTGTCTCATTCTTTCCTGGCTTCATCCTACACATTTTTGTATTTGTGTCTCTTACATGTCGTTTTTTCGTTGCATCCGGTTTGAAATCACAACGATTCTAAAGAAGTTTCACTTCAAAAAATACTCGATTCTCGAATCTTTTTCTTAATTTTATATGCCATGCATGCAATTTTATGAGAGGCCTCGTAAAACGCTGACTCAGGCGAGTCAGAAAATGAGCAGTTAATTCTGAAGTCAGTGATTTTGCTTGAAGGGAGGATAGATGATAGCATTGTATATAGTACAATCACTGTTCTGTTTTTACACATTTGCTGCATCAGCAGCGCTCTTAAACGGAAAACAAGAAAATACTAAAAACTCCATAGTGATATTATATAGAAGATAGATGACAGATGGCAGTTGACAGATGGAAGATGGCAAATGACTGATGACTTAAGCGGTGTTCACATGGAACAATGCAGAAGCCAAGACAATGAGACAAGACAATCCTTGTTCCATGTGAACAACTGTTTCCAGGACAAGATAACTGTTATTATATTGTCTTCCGAGCTATCTCTGAGGGCAATATCGATATATTGACTGGCTGGCATTGTCTTGTCCAACCCCGTTCAAGAAGCTCGGACAAGACAATTGAGTATTGTTTCATAGTCTTGTCTTAGTGTGAACGCTGCTCCTCCTGTTTTTGAGCGCATATACGAATATATCTTCATTTACAAATAATAGCTTTTCCTTATGTAGTAGTCCAGACGAGAGGTACTTTCAGGTGGAAAAAGATCGAAAATTGATGAAAGTTGGGAATGTTGTTCGGGGATAGTAAACTAACATTTTGCAAAGTTTTTGACCTAGAGATCCCTGTGCGAAGGAGGTAAGGCGATTGCAAAATGTTCGACCTTACTCGGGTTTTCTCTCAAACCATTGTCTGTTTTCATATATATATGCATAAATAATAGATTTACAGTAGTCAGCGGTCTTGGCTCTGATAAAGCATCACTTCCCAATAGATCAGCGAAATCAAGCATCGTCAAAGCTAATAACTGCGTACTGTTGGCATGAGTGTTGTGTAATCTACTCTCTTCTGTTCTGTCTGTCTCTTTCTCTCTGTCGTTGATACATCGAAAGAGTAGATTAAAATGCAATGTAAGGTATTTATAGTAAACACAATTTTGTCTTTAAACTTTGCGAAGCAACGCGAGTACGAGTCTGCTATATAAGTTCCTTAACCCCTTTCACAGATCCGTTAAACCCCTGTATCAAAATCTCTCTCCCTATACTATACCTACTTAAAAACCCATATAAGCCCCTTAATCATCCAAACAGGAATTGGATATAAATTATGTAGAAAGTGAATTTCATTATTAATTTATCATTCGTTTTTTCAATTCACAGTGTGTTCTTGGTGAAAATGTAGTAAGTAGAAGTATCAAATTCAAAGAAAATCGGGAGAAAAGCAGCAGTGTGTGTGTTGTACTTTGCTTGCTTTGACTTTTGGAGTATATGAGGCATTGAGAACAGAAGTGGCGTAACCCCAATGAAAACAAATAAGGGTTACGCCTTAAGCCTTACGCCACTTCTGCTCTCAATGCCTCATAGGCAGTTTGAAGTTATTTATATAAACATATCCTCCACAAACAATTTTTGGGTCTGCCGTTCATACTAAGTTGAGTATGAACGTTTGATTGGCAACTCTGGCTCGTTTAAGTTTGGTTGACATTTTAATTTAGCTCCGTGAATTTTGTGGTGATTTATTGTAAAAAAAGGCGAAAACAATTTTTTAAATTCAAAATATTCACTTGGGAATCATTTATTCAAAGGTGAGCGAAAATTTTGCTTTGTATCTAAGTGATAAAATCCCCTACAAAATGAATGGTGTACAAAGAACCCCGCCAAATAAAAACAACAACAACACTATAAGTAACAACAGAAACGCAAACGTCACGCACTCGCAAAAACGACCGTGCTCTGTCCTTTCACCGGATTTACAATCATCTTCCCAAGAGTCCAAGCATACAAGCAACTCCCAAATCGGTAATATGCAAGTGGTTGATATGAAAACTCTAGAATGCTCACTAGCGGCACTACTTGACGATCGCCTGCAAAACCTGCCTACAAAATCTGACTTGGTTGAAGTCAAAAACAAAATGGATTCCCTAGAACGTAGCAATGAATTGCTTCAGTCTAAACTGCAAGAAGTTGAGAATAAATGCCATGTTCTCGAACGCCAAATCGATTTTCTTGAAAGGAAATCCAACGAGAGAAATTTGGTTCTACATATTCCAACTCAAGAGGATGATCAGTATGCGATGGAAAAAGCAAGAAATGTTTGTCTGGATTTACTACAACAAAATAACCCAGCGAAAATAAGAAGAACAAAAGTAATTCGCTCCAGGAACAACAAAGTAGCTAATGTTATAGTTGAAATGCAGCATAGCGACGATGTACCGCGTATTCTGAAGGCTGCTATCAAATTGCGAGACACAGGAATCTCAATACACCGCGATTATACGAAAGCTGCGCGCGAAAAACGGAGACTCCTATTACAAATAAAAACAAAAATAAATGCATATAACAATAACACCAAAGCTCTGGTTCGTGGACAAACACTTTTATTTGAAAACAAAAAATTTTATTTGGATCAAAACAATATCCTGAAATGCGATGAAGAAGATGGAATGCATTTAATCAACAAAATTTTGACAGCAGCCAGTGACAGTTCCCATTTGACAGAAACTACACTACAAACCAACATCGTCGGTAATGCAGTACAGCTGCCAGGGCCCAGTGGTGTCGATGGGAGTATAAATTGTAGTGTTTAGTACCATAGCCGTCTGCCATACTACTAGTAACTTAACTTCAAATGATTTAAACAATAAAAATGAATATTTTAATATTTTATCGTACAATGTAGCAGGTTTGATTAATAAATCTCTATTTAGTGACTTTTATAAATTTGTTAATAGCTTTGAATTAGTATTTTTATATGAAACTTTTGCAACGGAGAACAACTTTGCTAGAATTGAAAATAAATTGATAGATTTTATGTTTAAGTGGATTCCTGCAACGCGGACCCACACGAGAGGAAGAGCCAGCGGAGGATGCTACTTTGGGTTCAAGAAAAAGATGAAAAGTTTAAAATGCGAGTTTCTCATTCACAACGATATAACGTTCGTAGATTTGGAAATCAGCACCAAACGCCTATGGATACTACCATTTTATCTAAATTGCAACAATTGGGAGGATGACTTCGAAAGATTAACGGAAATATTTAACTATAGGAATTCTTCAAATGTTATGCTGATTGGGGATTTGAACGCGCGAATTGGCCTACAGTCAGGAGTGATGAACGAAATAAACGGAATTTGTAGAAAATCAAAAGATATTATTCTTAATGCAAGAGGAGAGAAACTGCTAGAACTTTGCGATTCATTTAGACTCCGAATTCAAAATGGAACTAGTTTGGGAGACGTCTCGGGAGATTTTACATTTGTTGGTGGCCAGGGATCGTCAGTGATTGATTATGTAATCTTAGGAGAAGAGTGGGAGCCATTTGTGACGGATTTTGAGATCAAGGAATTTCCATACTCGGATCACCTTCCAGTTGTTGCTACTTTCCAACGGCTTGTACAATCAAACGAGACTATTAACACGCGTTCACTGCCTAGACTCAACTGGAAAATCTCAAATGCCCCGGCATATAGACAACGACTTGATATGAATCTTCAATCACATCAAAATGCAGATTTTCTCATGTTAGAGGATATCGTAAAGACATCGTACCCTCAACAACAATTCAGCGGAAAACGGAGCAGATATGGAAATGAGCCTTGGTTTGATGAAGAATGCCTAAAAGCTCGCAAGATGTCCTTTGCATGGCTGCGAAATTTCAGGAGGTCTACCCAAGGTTTATTTAGAAAGAATTACATCGAAGCCAATACACAATACAGGGAGCTTTGCAAAATCAAAAAGAGGCAATATGCAGAACAGCAAGCATCGAAGCTGGCGGCCTGTAAAAATGCAACAGACTTTTGGAAACT
This sequence comes from Platycheirus albimanus, assembly GCA_916050605.2. NCBI lineage: Eukaryota > Metazoa > Arthropoda > Insecta > Diptera > Syrphidae > Platycheirus > Platycheirus albimanus. The sequence continues at coordinate 269,479,961 of OU696696.1, read as the reverse complement.
TGCACGTGAACTTAATGGGAAACAATTCGCTAGCTCCAAAAAACTTTGTGCCAGCGTTCTATCCACCCATTTCAAGGAATTGTTGAACCCTGAAACTTTACAGGGAAACTGGCATTATGCGATACCTGGATTCACCAATGAAATTTTAGATTCTGAATTCACATTGCAAGAACTAGAGTTAGCCCTAGGGACTCTCAAGGATGGCAAAGCGGCGGGAGAAAATGGTATTCCAGTGGAGTTTTACAAATACGGAACCGTCATGCTCAAAGATCTTCTAGTAACGCTTTTTAATAAAGTATTTGAGGGTGATCTATCGGTAAATGAATTCAGGAATGCTATAATATTCCCTATTCATAAAAAAGGATCCCAGCTGGATGCAACGAACTATCGTGGTATTTCTTTTCTTAATTCAACATATAAGATATTAACAACGATGTTGCATAAGCGGCTCACGACGTGGACTGCATCTCAGAACTTGTTGAAAGAATTTCAAGCTGGCTTCAGATCAGGTTACTCTACAATTGACAATATTTTTATTCTCAGAAGTCTAGCGGAGAGCTTTAGTATGCAGGGTAGAAAATTGTATGTATTCTTCATCGACTTCAAAGCAGCTTTCGACTTAATCAACCGAAGTGCTTTATTCTATAAACTATACGGTCTGGGATTATCGCTGAAGTTCGGTCGAGTGCTCGAAGAGCTGTACAGAGGAACTCAAGCTGCAGTGTGGAACGGAGAAGACCTTTCGGAGTGGTTCCCAACCACATCGGGTGTAAGACAGGGTTGTACATTGAGTCCCACCTTGTTTTCACTCTTCATAAATGATCTCATTGATTACCTTCCTGGTGGTGTTGATTTCGCAGGGGTGCGTATTAAGGCATTGTTGTTTGCAGATGATATAGTCATGTTTGCATATTCCCCGGAATCATTACAACTCATGATAAACAGGGTATACCATTACTGTTGTACGTGGAACTTAATAGTCAACATTCAGAAGTTTAAGGTGATGATATTTAAAAAAGGTGGAAGTCGTAACGCATCGAACGAAAAATGGAAATTTAACGGCCAAGATATAGAATGTGTCAACGAATATAAGTACCTAGGCGTAATTTTCTCAAGAAACCTGAGTATGGAGAAACATTTCAACGACAAATTGCAAAACGCGAAAACGGCCATTAATATATCATGGAAAAAATGCTTTATGAACGTAAACATAGCTCATAGCAGTAAGCACAGGGTATTTGAGGCAGTTGCTGAGAGTATCCTTTTATATGGCGCACAAGTATGGGGATGTAAAAAGTTTCAAACTGTTGAGAAACTCTTAACACATTATCTGAAAAGAATATTTCGTTTGCCAATGAACACGCCTAACTACGTTCTAATGTTAGAAACTGGACTGTCACCTCTATTCGTGAAAACCTTAAAGTTGCAAGCGGACTATTTACTGCGCGTCTTCAAGATGCATGAATCGCGGCTGGTCAGGAAAGTAGTTCTTAAAGCTATACAAGACCAAAATAGCTGGTACAGAGAGTGGAAAAGTCTGGCAGAAGGATGCAATTTAAATTTTAGTTTAAACGTCGAAAGCATATTAAACAGTAAAGCTCTCCTGTATGAAGTCATATCAACGGTAGATGAGAGGTGTAGATCAGAATATGTGGCTGAAGCCTCCGGGTCCTTATTCAGATCAACGTACAGCAGGCTGAACTATAATCTCGCAGAAAGAAATTACTTTTGTGATTCAAATAACGTACACGTGATTGCTACAATGGTCAGACTTCGAAGCGAATTGCTGAATCTAAACTTCATACCACACAGGCCCGATTTACCACTGGAGTGTAGTATCTGCAACTTGGCTGAAAGAGAGGACGTTATTCATTTCGTCGGTAAATGTCCCACTCTCAGGGAAACTAGAAGAAGCATTCTTGGAAGTGACTTTTTGTCGGAGGAACAAGTCCTTAACAAGTTGAACGAGATGGATGTAGACAAGCTGTATGAATATTGCAAAATTGCTTTAAGATATAGATCAAGGATAATTAACGAAGACTTCTGATTTGTTTCACAGTTCACAGTGTTTCACTAATTTTTGTTTTCAATCTGTATTTTTATTTATAAATCAACTAAATTAGCTTATTACAGTATTAAAATTTATGTTAGTTGTCAATCTGGCAGACGGCAAATGCCATGTCATAATGATTTTTTGTATATATATATAAATGTGTAATAATTGTTATTTAAAATAATTTGTTATCCAATAAAAATCTTATCTAATCTAAATCTAATCTACTAAGTTGAGTAGTTTCGGACCAACATTGGTTAACCTGCCATCTCGTGGTTCATTCTTCGTAGCCGTAAGACGTATTAAAAAATATGTATGAAATCTAATGTTAAGAGTATTGTAAGCTACCGTTAAAACATAATATTGTATTATAAACTAGATTAAGAATCAAATGTACTGAATATATTTATAATAGTTAAATTAAATGAATTAGAACAATACTGACTTGCAAATGTATCGTAAGAAATAAAGAATACTTCACCCTTTAAAAAAACTGGTGTTAGAGCTACTTAAGTTAGACCCTGGAACCGACGAGCCATTAAAAATGCTCAAAACTATACTTTTAAGTCTCCTGGACAGTGTTCAGAAAAGAGCCTTAAATTCTGCAGTGCTGACCCACCTGTTTGTGAGACTGAGTTTCTATATGTAGTTTATATCGGCCCGATATTAACGTCACCACTGGCGGACTAAAATGTTAAATTTTAAAGAATCATTACGGACACATTTATTTCATATTTAATAATGCTCAGATGCATTACTCCCCATTAACGATTTCCCCGTAGTACCATGTACAAATGAACGGTACGTACCGTTAAGTTTAAAGAATTATTTCTTAACCACACTACAAGAATGCGGAATGGAATGCTTTACCTAGCTAATTTTGTATGTATTAAAAAATACTTTAAAGTACATTAACTCTTCGTGTATATAGTTAGGTATCTTCCCAGGTTTGATACTCTTGTCTACTCTTATTTAGTCTGCCGTTGCAAATCTCAAAGAAAACAGATGTCTTAATTCTTATAAGTAGAGGTCTATCACAGTGCTGGGATTATTATGTGTGAAAGTGTTGGTTTAATATCTACATTTTAAACAATGAACGGATACAAAAAATGACAAATAAATCTTTCAATAGGTGTATAAATATTTTTTAATTTAAAATATAAATAAAACATTGCTACAGTTATTTATAGAAAGTACCAACATCAAAAGCTTAACTAAATCTTGAGATTTTACGGTAGCTTAAGTCTCTACCCACCTAGCTATTGTTTTTTGTCTTTCAATCTAAAATGATCCCACAATGCCCTCGTTTAATGTTATTGTAATTCCTTCGGGCGATAAGACTATGAGGGCAGATCAAGAAAGAATTTTATTCCGAAATAAAAACAAAAAGAAACACATGTGCGTGCCAGTGAGACGACTTGTATGCATTAAAATTTAATTTTTTTTTTTCAAAAAGACATTATTGTGACTTGAAATCTTTGAAAGAAAGACAAGGATGTTGTTGGGAAGATAATACAAATTGTTTTATGACTTTTTTAATTCGCGCTACGCTCGCTGTAAGCGTTTTTTGTTTACGAAACGATTGTAAAATGTATCTTTGACTGAAAGGCGCAATAAAAAAACAAAACAACTTTAAGTGCCTTGACAGTTTTTTTTGTCTTCATTTTGTTGCTCCTTTTTTTTTGCATAAATGGAAAGTTAAACGCAGATGAGGCTAATGGGTATTGCTACCGGGTGACATGGCGATATCACATCCGACATAAAGGAGAATTTAATCAGATAACCTAAGGGTAATGGAAAAATGTCGCAAGTTGTCACAACAAAATTAGCTGTCTTTTTCTTAATGCTCTTCCATCATTTTGCTTAAAAAACAATTTTATTTAAATAAAATCCATTCTGTCAGGGTGTATCTTATAAATGCTTTAAATTGTCCTTGACTTGAAAATTGTTAAGCTATGTGTCTGTGCATGAGTATGAGTTGGTATATAGGTTTATACGTATGTGTTGATGTTAATGATATAAATAAAATGTCTTTTCATCAATCACACGAGCCGATTAAATTAAGAAGGCTGTGAAAGAAGGAGGTTATGGATTTGTGATAAACGATTAAACATTAAATTTGCTGTAAAACAGTCTAGCTTTTCACGAAGGATTTGACACGCTAAATGCGGCATTTAGAAAGGATATTAATCAAAACTAATTAAATAAATGTGTTTGGTTTAGGTACATGGATATTACTGTACGTGACTTTTTTGGAATCGTTCCAAAGTAATACCGAACATACGACTGACAAGAAAAGGAAATAGATTTTAAATCTTTGTTGATAAGGAATCAGCTATCAAAAATTCGGAAAGTTTTTCAAAAAAAACTGTTTTTTGAAAAAACTGGTTGAACGGTTTTGAAAATTTTTTTCGTAAAAATTCAAAAAAAAAAAAAAAAAAAAAAAAACTTATGGCTTACTTCATTTTTTCCAAAAAACGTAAATTACATATGATTTTTTCAACGCTTTTTTTACCAAAATCTCAAGCCCCCAAGACCACACATTAGAGCAAGTTCGTACCCAGTCGTGCACTTTATTTTTTTAGATATCAAGACAATAGACGATTCTGGAAATTCTCTCCGTTTGTCCATTTGTCTGGTCTGGCTGTCTGTTTGCACGTCAACAGAATAGAAGGTTGTTGGTTGCATTGCAGGTGGATTAGAAATGTAGGGGGAGACGGGGAACATTGATACATGAGGCACATAGATACAGTCTACATTATTTGAAAATTGAACGGAACAGGCCACTCAACTACGCATACTACGCAGCATGCCAATGAACGCAAACACATATCTTCCTGACATCCGGGTTCAGTAAACGCTTTGCGCACAAAAAGGAAAAATCTGTTTCGCGAGTCCTCAAGTAATTTTTTTTTGTTTTTTTCGAGTGAGTTTTCTTGCCGTATTTGTGCTTATGATTTTAAATTAATTTATATTGGTAATATAATGTTGTTAATAATGTTATATTTACCTACTTAAAAAATCGTTGTGAAGCGTTGTTTTAATTGCATTTAATATTTTTTTTTTTGTGAGGTAAGATGGGGCACATAGATACACACGACTTCGGGGTGATTTGATACGTATCAATGTGCCCCACAAAAGAGAAAGGTAGGTCAAGTATATACACATATACTCTAGAAAAGACAAGAATAGAGGTCTAAACATGAAGAAAACATAAAAAAGAACAAAGAAAACGCACAAAAGATCTTAAAAGTGCTCAAATTTGCTGAACATAGTTGCAAATCCCATAATAAACTTAAACAGAAATGCTCATATGACTATGCCAATGTAATTAGAATCTTAACACCCTTCCAGAGAAATTAAGCTACGAGAATCCCTTGACTCCGAAGAATCATTCGGTTCCGAGCAACTTTATATGGAACTAGCAGTACCGATAGACGTTGTTCTGCCCTTCCAAGCAGTCTCTGAGTTTAGTCCTTGCAAACAAACTAATATAGAAGCTTTTGAAGGACCCGAACCCGACTTGTCTTTCTTCATCTTCTGGCCAAACCACATGTTCGGATTTGACAAAGCCTTACAAAACTTAAGCTTTTTGTATGTGATTGGTATTAGTAGCCGAAGAAAGGCTTTATTTTGTTAGTTTTTTTTATTTATTTCTTGTTAAAACTAGGTTAAACCAATGTTGACATGAATTAACAAATACTTTAACACAGGTTGTATAAATATATATCATGTTAAAAAATAATTAAAACTCGTTTTATTAACAGGTTTTAAATAAATACTGATTATTTGGTTATGATTAAAGGAGCCTCTGTCCTGTACCAATGTGCCCCGTGAATGGGGTAGTTTGATACAAAATTCACGACTCAGTAAAAAGGTCCTTAATTCGTTTTGAGTGGATATTAGATTAAATCCGTTTAAAATAAGTTAGATAAAAAGATAATGTTCCCATAAAATATGTAAATTTGTTATTACTATCAATATGGTGCAATTTTTTTGAGTTTAAATGAAAATCGTATCAAGGTGCCCCACCTCCCCCTACTGTTGGTTAGGATTTGGTGTTGGGGAGGGGGGGGGTGAGGTTGCGTTGGTAGTTGGTAATTGTTGGTGGGTTTGTTGTATGGTGGTGGGGGATTATGTGGTGGTGGTGGTGGATATTATGTGGTGGTGGGAGATTTGACGGGTGGGTTAAGGAAAATGTTATTCCTATTTTTAAATGAATATAATCTCTAATAATTGTTATTGTGATGCTTTTTTTTTTGTCGAGGCTGAGGTTAGCTCGTCAGTGTCCAGGATGCATCCAAAAGAAACGCTCCACGACGTTAACGGTTGGCCTATTGCTGCTCTAGCGATACTCTTCGACGAACAGCGAGCGAAGCGAAAAGCCGACTTAAACGGTTAGCGGAGCTCTCCGGTATACATACCAAAAAATAAAGAAAAGCTTCTTACTGGTATTCCCAAACAGCGTGCCTTAAGATGAAAAACGAATTCCTTGGTGTGTTTAATTAGACCGAAATTACTGGCGGAGCTTTAGAATCTGATTTTGTAGTGCATTTTCCACTCCTCCTTATGCATATTTCTGGAAAGACATAATGTGAATTGTAAATATAAAATACAACTTTACCTAGAAATATTTTATTCTTGTTGCTTGGCTGGTTTATGGCTATTGCAAGTGGTTGGAAGTCAATTTCGACGGCTAAGGGGACCAGGTGTGGCGGGTACTGTCGGTGGTTGTTTTTGTTGTGTGCGGTGGAAGGGTGGAAATGTGTAACTTCGTTACATTATTGTAATAAAATAATAAGACAAATATATTTATTTTATTAACGAAACACTAAATTATTAAAAATTATTTTACTCCATATTTGTTTGTATGCTTTTTAAAAATTATGAATTTTAATGGTAACTTGACTGTTTCACATCTGCCGGGCGACCCGTGAAGGCTAATTTTTTTATTTTTATTTTTACATAGCTGCCTAGTTTTTCTCAAAAAAAACTTTTAGGCAAAAAAAAAATAAACGATTTGTCTAAATATTTTTTTTTTTCAAATGCATAGCTTCCAAGCATATGCCTAGCATAAGAGCAAGTTCGTGCGACCCAGTCGTGCAATTTATTTTATTTTCTGTTCTTGTGTGTTTTTTTAATATTCTTAATTGACAACTTTTTTCTCTTCAATTTCCCCACTCAACAACAATCAGAAGTACTAACTAAGCTTTTAATGTGTCCTTTCGACACCGATTGTACATGGACAGAGCCCTACTGAACAGGCAGAAGGCGCTCTTCTCCATTTGCTGCGGAATAAGTTAGGTTTTTTTTTCAGTTTATAAGTCACTAACTAAGTCAAAAGTCACCCATTAGCTTGGGCAACTTTGAACCACTTTAACATGACCTTTTTGATCAAAAATTGCTCTGTGAATTGATATTTTAAGAATTTTTCAATTTCAATAGTTGCGAAAGTTGTTTTATTCATTAATTTCAATTTGGTGTTCGTTTTTTTATAAAACATCTCTAACAAAGTGCCCCAAACTTACCCTGTTCTCCCTGTTCGGTAAAACTAAATAAAACGATTGTTTTCATTTTCATTAATTCAATGTTTTGTAAATATGTAGATCGTTTTCTTCAAATTTATACGCGCACCAATATTTTAACTTGAAAAAAAGCAACGCAGCAGCTTGGCCTCCTTAAAATGTTGTAAAGAAAATTTTCAATTAAAAATCGATTAAATAAATCACTTTAAATTTAATTTCGTATGGTTTATTCAATATAGTACCGGTGGCGACGGGACTGCCGGCGGGCAGCTACGGAATAGTGAAATTAATAAAGGGGCGGTGGCGGCGTAATCAAATTAAACTTAATTATTTCAAGCCCCAAGTCAATAACAATCTATTCCAGCAAGTTCGTGGTTCTCTATTAAAAAGTAAGCAAGTTTGGTTTTTAAATTTAAATTCAAATCAGATTCAACATTAAAATTCATGCCACAAATTCTTTTAGAATATTTAAAAAAAAATACATAGGTATTTGACTTTTGGCATCTTTTATCTCAAAATTTGTAATCTCTGAGATTGAACAAATTCCATAGCCAAAAGGAATAGGTTGGGTATACAGATTCTTGGAATCACTGGAAAATGCCAATTTTCCACACATTATTGAAAACCTTTATCAAGTCAATTTTTTTTTGTCTTCCTTTCAAATTCTCCCAATGGCTTGCTGTCAGTGTGTATTTGATTAAGTTGAAGACAATATTTGACAATATTTCATCGAAAAATTAAATTGGAAGATAAAAAAATAAGAAAACATCCATTTAGACGTTATTTTTGTGTTTGTTGAAGAAGCATGAAAAAGCTTAAAAAAAAATGAAAAACAATTAATTTATTTAAGTGTCGTGAGAGTCTTTTGATATTTTATCGAATCCTTACATATATTTTTTGTATCTCATTGTATTTGTAACCTACACATACACACATACTATATCTTCTGAATGTATCTTTTTGTCAAGAAAAAGGGATTTTGATTATTATTTTTCGATAGGAGTATCTTTTCCTTGGGGTTGAATTGATTTGTGTATCTGTGAGATTTTTTTTTTATTTTCTTGAAAGAACAACTTGTGTGTCTATTGATCCTTAATGCCATTGGCATTGGTAGGTCTCGTAGAGAGTATATTTCTATGAGTTCTATGTTAAGATGATTTTGGAAAAAGAATATTGACACTTTTTATGGTGCAGTGGATCGAATGAATCTTGTGAAGAGATTCAATCGATTAATATTAGGTGTAAGGTATGGCGTCCTATACGACTACCTTCAGAAGGCCGAATACTTTCTTTTCACAAAAATAAAAAAAGATCTATACTTACTCGTGCTTAACTTACCCTTACGGCTCTAAGGGGCAAACATTACTTGGGGGATGATTAACAAAAAATAAGTTCTATTGCGTTTGACTGATGATGAAGTGCTTAAACGGTAATGTGGGCGAACGAACGGATGGATCATTGATGATGGCTTTGATGGGTGAAAAGTGAAAAGACGGTAGATAAGTGTTTGCTTTTGACAAGGTTGTTGCCATTTTCTGGGTCGAGAATGATTTTAAATTGAAAATGGGCGTAGAAGAAGATACTTTTATTACTTTTTACAGATATTGCTTTCACTACACCAAAGATGTGTTTGTATTTTTGAATTTGAATAGAGTCAATGAACGTTGTGATGGATGAAGAAGACATCGTTATTGTGAAAACGGTTCGTCATTTAGTGTCTAGTCAACGGTTTAATTGGTTTTCTTAAGCCTTGTTTGACTTTAAACATTTATTTTTTGGAATGTCTATGAACTTCACTTGAAAATAATTTCGTTTCTTATTTGATTGGTTAAATTGGGGTTAAGGCATTCTTGTGATTCGTTTTCTGTTCAGCCCTTGTTAAGTTTGACAGATAGCCAACTCGTTCAGACGGTTGGCTTCGGACAAACGCATATCGAACTCTGAAATTAAATGGCTCCTGGTCATATATCGAAATCAATCTTAGCTACAAAATGATTCATGCATACGAAGAAGGCTAAGGATTGGTTGATCTCTAGCAGAAGCTATACAGACAGTTACGCTGCTTCGGTTCTGCATCTGAATGCCTCCAATTGGCGTAAAAGTATACTGGAAATAAATGCAGAAATAGAATAGACTGCCGAATCTTAACCGGTTACTGAGATGAAGTTTTTCATGACAAGATTTAGTATTGAAAAATGTTCCACTTCCCCCCAAGAGTCAGTAAGCCGATAAAAGCTTAAATTTAATCAGGAACTGAACCATGAGTCTTGGCTTTGCAGTTTGAACCATTAACTGTTACGTTACGGGATTGAACTGATACCTATAATATTTCAGCGTCGAAATTTCCTTTCATGGAGTTTTTGCCCACCTAACATTGCAATAATTCTCGCCCGGGGCTTTTGTTGATGTTAATACCTCTCATCTCATGTTTTTTTCTTGAAATTTCGGACAATAACCTTGATTTCGGGAATTCTGACATTTCATGGCCTTGGAGTTATGAAATATAAATTGGAAACGTCAAAGCACTCAGGTCGTCCTTTCCTTATAATCATTTACAAATTTTCACCCGAATGGGAGAGGTCCCATATGTTTACGTCGATGTTGTTTCCTGTGTCCAGCTTGACAACTTCAACGATTAAGTTTTAAAATGTTCGTTAGGTTGTCGGATTGGAGTTTTTTTCTTTTCGAAAGCGTTATTTTAAGACTCATTCTGCTTGTTGCTGACTTCATAGTATTGATGTTATGTTCGAAAACAACATTATATCACTAAAAAAAATTAAATTTCATATCATGCCACATTTCATCGATGGGTAATTTTCTTGAGGCTCAAAAGAATACCTAGAAATATTTTTGAATTCATCGTTTGATTGATTTAATACGCTGGGAGCAAATTTGTTCTCAATAGCTGAAATAGACACACTTATACTTTTTACAACGTCAAATGCTATAAAGTCGGACTTAGGAATTCCATTTGAACCATTGAACTTCCTCAAATGGTAAGCGATTTGCCCCATTTCAGCAATAGTTTTATAAAATTTTAGACAGTTTTTCCTACACTCTAGCCTCTCATTAGAACCGATTTCAGCTAAAATGTTTTCAAATTCTTAGCTCATATTAACACACTGTTCAAGTCATTTATAACATATCTACCTACTAGGATCTTTTAAAATGGCAAGTTGATCATCCCATTGAGAAAAAAAATAATAAAGTTTCTAGACATTTTTGAAATTAGAAGTGTGCTCTCCTGGACAATGGTATATGAACTAGAAATTTAATGTGCTGAAAAAGAAATACAATTATGCCTTACTTTTGTTACTTTCAAGGTCTTCCTGAATTTTATCTGATTTTTACTTGCGATTATAGGTACTATAAGGCAAGTTATGCATTCGTCGAAAAAAAAAGTTTTGAGATAACAATCAAACATGACATTACGATGATAGCGAAGACGAAAAAAGAAAAAATTCTGTCCGTCTGTATGTCTGTCTGTCTGTCTGTTTGTCTGTATGTATAGACACCTACAGCCCAAACGGGTGGGCCGAATTGCTTCAAACTTGGTATATAGACTTTTTTAGGTATTGTACAGAGGAGAAATTGAAATTTTTTTTTTAGCTCAAAAAATAACGGTACCTGCCATACAACCGTTACGTTAAAGCTTATTTTTCTCAAAAACGGCTCTAACGATTTCGATTTAAAAAAATCAGTGTTGGTTTTTAGGTACGACCAATCATATGGCTGAAAAAAAAAAATTTTAAATGGCTAAGAACGGTACTTTCCATAGGACCGTTTTTTTTTGCTTTCGACTAACTCGAAAACGACTCAACCGATTCTTTCGAAATTTCACACACATATAGCTGTAGGTAGCTCAATTTGTATTGCTTACAAATATTTTTGAAAAATATTTTTTTGTATTTTTAAAAGCATTTTTTTTTTTAAATTTAAAAAATTAATATTTTGAAAACTGCTTATTAAATTTTTTTCTAAAAATTTTAGATAAATGTATTTGCTGAATACCTATAAACTGGCGTTTTTGAATTTTTTTTAAAAAAATTTTTCAAAAAGTTTTTCAAAAAAAACTTTTTTTCTCAAAAACCGCTCCACAGATTTTTATAAATTTATTCTCATAAATTCAAATTTATCCAAGAAATAAAATGGCGTACTTTTTTTTCAGCTCAAATTAGTTTAAGTATTTATTTAAGAATTTTGAAAAATTTATTTTTATCAAAATCTCAAACCCTTAGACCACTGTCACACATTAGAGCAAGTTCGTGCGACCCAGTCGTGCATTTTATTTTCTTTTGTCTTCAAATGCAGTTCGTCGAAAATAAGATTTTAATATCTCACAATTTTCGAGAAGTCTAACCACACAAGTATGCATAGAAAGCCATCGCTTCAAGATTTTTCTTACTTCGACACCGAAATATTTTTGGACTTCAATTACTTAGCTGAACTTTTGGCACTTTCAGAAATATATGTTGAAACTCCTCTCATAAGCTCTTCTTATTATACCCTATTCCATAGAATGGGTATATTGTATTTGGTGTGGAGTTTGTAACATAGAGAAATAATACCGTTAGGTATAGAAAAGTATATATACCTATTCTGACTCAGAATCAAAAGCCTAGTCGATTTAGCCATGTCCGTCCGTCCGTCCGTCCGTCCGTCCATCCGTATGTATACTCTCTAGAGGTCGCAATTTTTGAGCTAGAAAACTGAAATTTGGTATATATAATCTTTGGTTCAAGAGTAAGGCTAAGTTCTTGAACCGGTAAAATCCGCCAACAAACACGCCCACAATCGCCATTTTTGTTGAACAACCTCAATTTAATAAAATTAAATTATGTTTTTTTTTGAACAGTTACGATAAAAGCATAAAGCTAAAATTTTGCACACGTAAGCTTTTGGTAAACTTTCTTCCAATCAAATAAAAATATTTTAGTTTGGGCGTGGCTTACGCCTATTTTTCATACAAAACCATCAATATTGTTTTTATAAAATAACAATTGTTATATTAAAGCGAAAAACATTAAATTTTGTGGGTCTTACTGGCACATAAACATCTAGGCTTACGCCTACTTTTCATGAAAGAACGAAAAACGTAGCCTTAAGAATTTAAGGCATTTCCAATGTTTAATTTAAACCTTTTTCCTTCCGTTCGTTATTTGAGAAATATATCTCTACATTTTCTTTTGTAAATTTTTTCAATACGCCCACTTTTAAAGGCGTGATTTTGGTAAAATACCTTTGTTCAGGAAAGATTGTTTAAAAACTACTCGATTCAGCTGTAGTCTTACACATATGCCTAAATACTGAAAAAAGTGCAGTTAGTGCTTCAAATTTTTAAGGCACGCCCACTTTTAAGGGGCGCATGCACATACAAAAATATGGGGAATAGGGTATCCAACAGTTCGTTGCAAACGTACTGTAGCTCTCGCTTATGTTTTTTTTGGTAGTTCCTTGAAAGCACAGGAGTAGAAGGCAACTAAAGCCGATGAATTACATACTATACATTTCATAAGGAATATATTTGGGCATACCTACTTGCTTAAATTTAGTGTAAAATGAGTCTCGCTTACTTACCATCACATCCATTATCGATATTAAGAAATCAAACCAGGCAATTTAGAGTTGGTTATGGCGGTGCTTTCATCAACGAGTATCGAAAATTGAGTTTTTTGTATATGTAGGTACATATTTACTAGCTCCTTCTGCTCCACAGCAGCAACCACATTTTGTATTATTTGGGAGCATTTAGTTCGACCCAATTTAACATTACGCAATATTTCTGAGTCGGGGTAAATGTCTTTAAGTAAGGGAATGAGATGTTCAACAATTTCTGTGGCTGGCAGAGTTATGTTCAGCAAAAAAAAGCAAATAGTTTTATTTCTGCAGCTTTTGTTTTTTCTGTGGGTTTATCTATTTTTCAAAATGCTGTCTTGATTCCAGGTGTTACCTTGGTCGATTTTAAATTTGTTATGTGTTTGGATTTTCCACAGAGAAATGTTGTGCCGCAAGCTATACACAACGCCTTGAAGTCGTTCGATGCAACTGGTCTCAGCTCTCAGCCAAGCAGAAAACGCTAATTCCTCTAACCAACTAGCCTAAAATCGTTTTTTGTTTGCCATTTCACTAAAATAATTCAAATTAATTGCATTGCATTACTAAAGGAAGGGAAAACACTTCTCACACAAATTCTAATAAAACGCGAACAAAAATTGAACTTCCACCAACAGCCCAAATGACACAAAAAACAAAATGTTTATTTGACATTTTTGACGTTCTAATTGCATTCAGATTCAAACAAGTAAAAATGAGTGCATTCAGTCAGTGAACCTGAATGATTTCGTTTAAAGTTTTAATTTTTTTGTCAACGATGTATAAATTAACTTGATAAAAAACCAAACACATTTTTTTTTTTATGAAATATTCTGTAGAATTAGAATATCCATTTTGTTCGTATAGAAGGTAAAAAAACGCTCTTCTGCCCTTTTAGGAGATCGGAGATGACTTGGTGATACCAATTCATTTTTTGTAAAATCTGGTCTGATGAAAGTATGCGCTTACTACAGACCTCGTCTTATGTGCGAACGTATGGGGCACAGTCGAATGAAAAAAGGCTATGGTGCTTTGATTATTATTCGGTCGTCCTGCATATATCAGTGGAGTATATGGAGGAGAAGATTCAATGACAAACTGTATCTACACTCTTCAGTGACATTGACCTGGTCAGAGCCCTGAAGACCATCGCGATACTAAAAGACCCCATATAACTTGTCGTGCGAAGCTGGAAGCAGCGCTGACTAATGACCGGTCTGAATGGTGGGATATGTTGGTTAGACTATGTTAACGCCACCTTTCTGGGTATTCCCGTGTACAATTTTTCTAAAGCAAGATGATACTATGGAGAAGAAAGATAGGTGGACAGGTTGTAACGCAATATCTAGCGACAGAGCTGATTTGTCAAAGCTGGATCCGAAACGCACTAAGGTTCTGATATCTCAGCATACAGCACATACGCTCCATTATTAGGTGTCATTACAGATCCCTGTTTCATAGGTAATCATACCGCGATAGTTGGCGTATTCGCGCAAACGACTTTTACAGATGCTGAATAGACGAAGATGAGAAGGACACAATTGTCCATCTCCTATGTACATGCCCTGCACTTGTTTATAATGGGAAACTCTCTGGTGGATTTGGACATAAATTCTCTTTTGCACTTCGTAAGAATCTGATATTGGGTCTTGGTGTCTAAGTTTTTAGGCAATAACACGTCGAACTTTAGGTACCACAACGGTCCTCTTTTGGACTAAGTGTGTGGGCCAAACATTTTCTAGCTGACAGCAACATTCACCTAATCTTATCTAAGTTGGATGTATTTTTAATATGCAACTCTTAAAAACGTATCTCCTTGACAATCTTGAATTCAAGTTCGTTACAATCCATTTTAAAAGAGATCAAACGATTTAAAAAACCAAACAGCACATTGCTTACAAATTGTCTAAACTTCATTATTTGAAAAACACGTCAAAATAGCTTCTTGTAAAAAAAGTATTGCTTTCGAATTCCAAGAACATCAAATCAATTAAAATCCTCAATTAAATTCCACTTCACTTTAAATTAACATTTACAGTGGATTTCGATGAAAGAGAAAAAAAAATTGCGAAAGTAAATATTCGGAAAATTCGATGAATCTCGAAATGAGTTCTTAAAAGATACACATTTGTCATTCTTTCTCTGGCTGGCTTCAAGTGCAAAAAAAACCCCCATCATTACGAGACGAGAACACTTCTCCTGAGTGTGGTGTCACTTAAACTCATGTTCCTGTTCTTGTCTACCATTGTGTCATTTGTCGTGTTCCAAAAAGAATTAAATGACACGAAATCCTCGCCGATCCGGCTACAGCACAGAGGCGGCAAAAAGTGTTGATGAGATGCGATTGCCATCACAATCCGCACGAAAAAGCCACCGCAACGTAACTCTGGGACGGACGACCACAAGATGCACAGTGGAATCATCCGGGTGGGCATTGGGAATCGGAATAAACCACACATAATTTATCGTAATGGACAAGCTACGCGTCCATTAATTTATTCGAAACGTGCATTCTGCAAAACAATTCATCTTTTTTTTTTGCTTTTTTTTTTGGTTTTCGGGCGGTCGTGTTCAGTCCGATGTGCGTCCAGAGAATACCAGCTCATGAGTCGAGTCGTTGAGGACATTTTCTTAACGCTTAAATTTTGTTAATATAAAATCAAAGAATTTATTTTAAATTCTCATGATGCTGATGCTGAGTCGAATTTATTTTAGGTGGACTTAATAAATAATGATTTTGATTTGGAATCCAAACAAAATCTTCCACGGAATATTAATGAGAACGGGACCAATTAATGTCAATATTGTTGTCTGGGAGAAAAATACTTTTGTTCTACTTTAAAAATAAAGTAGCGATTTTTCTTTTAAAACTTTTATTGTTGGCCTTTGAAAAAACAATCCAAGATGATGAGAAAGGAAACCTTAGAAGAAGTACATAAGTAGCTTGGAACTTGGAACATACATTATGAACATAAATTCTCATGTCTTATTATGGTTATTATTTAATTAGCTACTTATTGAAGATTAGGGAGAATACAAGGAGCGTTTCCCTTGGTAGCGAGAAACAATTTTTTTGTATTTATAATTCTGAAATAAATAATTAAATTGGTTTCATTTGAATACAAATAATGCCATTTGAATTTTTGGACGAACTACAATAACTGAGAAAAAAATAATGAAAAATTTAGATCGGGTTTTAAAAAGTGTTTATTTGTTTAACTTTTTGAAAACGTTTAAAATAATCCTGTCCTGAACTTCAACTATTACTTACTTATTTAAGGTGGCGCAGACAGTCCATTGTGGTGGACCACGGCTTCAACCAACAATCCTCGCCAGCTAGGCCGGTCCCTAGCGAGTGGCCTCCAGTTGTGCACACCAAGTTGGTTGAGGTCCTCTTCCACTTGATCGCGCTACTTTAGATGGGGTCTTCCAGAACTACGTCGGCCCATCGAGTTGGAGTTTTCGTCCATACGCTCCACATGTCCCAGCCATCTACGCCACTGTATTCTCAGCTTCTTTACCAGGTCAATGTCGCTGTATAGCCCGTACAGTTCCCCATTGAATCTTCTCCTCCATACTAGATTGATACACACAAAAACGAATATCACACGAAGAATCTTTCTCTTAAAGCACCCCAGCCTGTATTCATCCGATTGTGTCAGTGTCCACGCTTCTGCCCCATACAGCAGGACTGGGATGATAAGGGTCTTGTATAGTGTCTCCTTGGTCCTTTGAGAGAGGACTTTACTACTAAGATGCCTTCTTAGCCCGAAGAAACAGCGATTGGCAAGAGTGATTCTTCGACTAATCTCTTCACTGATGTTGTTCTGAGAGGTTATGGTGGAACCCAAATAGACAAAGTCCTTGACAACCTCAAAGTTATATCTGTCCATTGTGACGTTTTGTCCGAGCCTACGGTGATGATCTACTTCACCCGAGGACAGCATATACTTTGTTTTATCTTCATTTACAGCCAGACCCATTCGAGCCGCCTCCACTTCAATACTTGAGAACGCTCCACTGACAGCGCGCTTCGTTCTTCCAATAATGTCAATATCATCAGCATAGCCAAGTAGTTGAACGGATCTAAAAAAAATCGTACCGCTGGTGTTGACATACGAGTTGCGTACGATTGCCTCAAGAATGATGTCGAAGAGGTTACATGACAGCGCGTCACTTTGTCGTAAGCCTTTCTCGTCATTAAATGAGTCGGTGGTATTCTGACCAACCTTGACGGAGCAGCGCGAGTTCTCCATAGTCATCATGCACAATCGAACGAGTTTGGCAGGGATGCCAAGAAGTGACATGGCTCTGTATAGTTCGCTCCTGTTCACGCTGTCATAGGCGACTTTAAAATCGATAAAGAGGTGGTGAGTATCGATCTGGAATTCTTTGGTCTTTTCTAAAATCTGTCGAAGTGTGAAAATTTGGTCGACGGCGACGGGTGACTTACCGGGCGTTAATTCATAGGCGACATTTAGGAGAGTAATACCCCGGTAGTTGGCGCAGTTAAGAATATCTCCTTTCTCGTGGATAGGGCACACAATGCTGAGGTTCCATTCGTCAGGCATACTTTCATCCGACCAGATTGTACAGATGAGTTGGTGTATGCTCCTCACCAAGTCATCTCCCTCTGCTTTGAAGAGTTCAGCCGTAAGGCCATCAGCTCCAGCAGCCTTGTTGGACTTTAGTTTAGATATTGCTATCCGAACTTCTTCTTGGTCGGGTGGACGGAGGTTTTGTTCATCATCATCCAAGTCGAATGGCTCATTCTGCCTGACAGCGATCAGTTGGTTGTCTTCGCCGTTTAACAGTCTGCAGAAGTGTTATTACCAAATTCTCAGCACCGACTGTGTATCTACAACGACATTCCCACCCTCGTCTCTACAAGTTTCGCCCGGGCTTTGTAACCTTTGGACGAATGTCTTACCCTTTGGTAGAACTTTCGAACATTGTTTCTGCCGTAGCACCCCTCAATTCAACCATTCGTTTTTCCAGTTCTCTATTCTTCTTTCTGAAAAGCCGATGTTCCTCCTTCCTCTTTTGCTGGTATATACCGCACGGGAAGCGCTATTGGTAGCTCTGGTTCTGGCCTGCAAAACTGCATGATGGGCTTCGTCTTTGGCAAATTGTGCGAGCCTGCACTCATCATCCAACCAGGCGTTTCGTTGCAATGTTGCCACTGGGCCTCTGGGTTTTTTCGAGAGATAAGAGGAGACGTGGTTGGCAAAGGTTGTGGTGGTCTCTTGCGATTGTAACTTCGCAACATCAAACTTTCTCACAGTGGATGTTCGATTCTGCGTCCTGGTGGAGATCCGCATTCGCACTTTAGCTACAACAAAGGTAGTGGTCCGAGTCTATGTTGGCCCTCGGAAAGTGCGGACATCCATGACACTGGACGCATGTCTGCTGTCAATCGCAATGTGATCAATTTGGTTGACGGTATTTTGATCAGGAGACCGCCAGGTCCCCTTGTGTATATTGAGGTGTGCTAAGTATGTGCTAGCTAAGATGACACTTCGCCACGCAGCAAAGTCGATTAGACTGTGTCCGTTACCGGAAGTGTTGTCGTGCAGGCTATACTTTCCGACTGTCGAACCAAAGTTACCCTCCTTTCCGATTTTGGCCTTGAAGTCACGAAGAATAATCTTAGTGTCGTACTTCGGGCATTCATCATACGTCTTCTCGAGAAGATTGTAGAATTTTTCTTTGGTCGTGTCATCATTTTCCTCCGTGGGGGCGTGGACGCAGATCAGCGAGATGTTGCTGAATTTTGACTTAATGCGGATTTTTTTTTTTTTTTTATAATGCACTCGCACTCAAATGGATATTAATACCTTTATAATGAAATAACATGTGCGAGCGAGAAAAGAGAAGAAATAGGAAGATAGGAAAGAAAGTTGGAACAGTGGATTGAGATTATAGGTGATAAATATCTCAGAAAAATCCCACGGGTGGCGTCCAGTTTAAACTGGGGAAATAAATAAAAATTGCTGCCCTCGGCTGCGTTTGAACGCACAGCTCTCAGGTTTAGCAACCAAGCACTACATCCACTGTACCATTGCCTTCGCTTATGCCACGAAACCCTAAGACTTCTTGCCTAAGCTTTTCTCTTATCACAAATCCCTATCCAAATAGACGCTGTGTTCTTGTCCTGTAGCACTTGCCGTAGTAGACGTCACAGTTTTTCATCCTCCTTGTGCCTTCACCATCCCATCGCAATTCTTGGATGGCTGTGATGTCGGCTTTGATATCATCTAGGGCTTCCACTAATTGTTCGGTCGCACGTGGTCTGTTAAGGATCCGGACATTCCACGTGCAAAACCGAAATTCGTTGTCCTTGTTTCATTTGCTAGGTTCCTCATCAATAGGGTCATCCATATCCGAGGCAATTGGTTGTTTCGGAACTAATTTTTTTTACCCCGACGCACAACCCCCAACCTGGGGGACCAGGCCCTATGCTGCTCTCCTTGGACAAAAGGAGCTGGAGAAATCCAGAGTCAGTAACCCACTACGGGGATATGAGAGCTACCGTTGGTATTATATGGGCTCATCCGCAACCTTCTCTATTTCACTACCCTGACTAATAGTAGTGAAAGGACCCAAACACCTGAGCTCCGAATATGTCGAAGTAGCTCAATGGGGTGCCTACCATATTGTCTGTAAGCGTCGCCGTTGGTTCACTTAATTGGAAGCTCATCCGCCGCTCGCTTGCTTTCTGAGGGGTTCGTACAGAATAAACTGCTACCCAACAAGAGAAACAGAGGAGCTTTATCCCAGGGCAATTATAGTGTTGCTATTTTTCCGTGTTCAAAACACTCGCGCTTATAAGTTTAGCAAGTCAAGTTCGGGTGGACAAGACCAGTACCCGATGGTTTTAGTACTAGCCAGTCATGCTATTTTATTTTTCAAAACTGTTGCAACCGTTTTCGAGAGAAAATTACTTGACGGTACCTAAACAAAGTCTTATCAAATCTCAAAGAATGTGCCAAGGTTGAAGTTATTCGGGTCAGCCATTTCGGTTCCGACCAACTTTTTCGTTTCTTAACCACTGTTTTGTCATTTTTGATTGTTTTTATTTCACGTAACTTAGGTAACCTTATGTAAAACTTGCCTTACATCTAGGACCAATAATCACAAGACAAATTATTGGTATAGGTACCGAATCGTTAAATACCTTAAACGTTGACAAAATCAAACAACTTTTGCAATGATAAATATACTCAAATATTTTTAGTCATCATCATGTCAATTATTTTGCCAGCCTCCCATTTTGGCTCAGAACCAAAGATTCATATTTATGCACTTTCAAATGTTCGCCAACACCTGCAATCATTCAAAATCCGTGCAGTTTAAGTTGACGACCACACCACATCATTAATTTACCACCAGCGAAGTCTCAAGATGAATTTCGTCAACTAAGTGGGTGCCCTCGGTTTGCCACTTTATTATGTGCATTTAATTTGGCGCCTGCTCTTCGTCAAAAGTATCCCGACGACAACGCTGGCAATAAGAAAAAAAATCCTAAATTTTCCCAAGTTCAAAATAAATTTTCTTAAGCAAATGGCCGGAAACACGAAGTTACAGAAAAACGATACTTGTACATTATTATCGTTCTTTGAAAACCCAGAAAAAGTTCCCCGGGGCAAGAAGATTTACATGAGAAAAAGAATATCCTTTCGATGCTTCCTTTTTCCTCACTTTGCCTGAAGTTCTTTTAAATTTTCTTGGACAGATGTGGTAAACAACTTATTTGCATGGACGGACAATCTTTGCTGATGCCTGTAAGCTGGGAACGGACACAATGGGTTGGGGTAAGGCAAAAGTTAAGTTTGTGCGGGGGTGGGAGAGACAAGAATGAGATGTATTTATGGAATGAGTAAGCTTAAAATAAACAAAAACATAAACTAATTTTGAATTTGAAATGAATTGTTATTCAAAGGATTAAGTGGATTGGAATTTATTTAGAATTTTGAAAAACGTTAAGTTTTTTTCGCAAAAATGAGAACCGCTTTGATATAATTCATACGCCAACTTTTGAACTTATACAAAATTGTCAAATATGGTGGGTGGTTAGTTGGTGGTGGTAGGTGGGGTGGGTGGTTGAAGAGAGACAACCAATTTTTATTGATAACGTCTAATAAATCGGTTTGGAATATATGGGTAGCACGCACAGAAAAATGTCACAGTCACAGTAACAGTCACGGTCACGTTACCTAGCTGCTTTCATAGCCTAGAAAGTTGATAAAGTGGGAGGGGAGGGTGCTGGGTGGTTGGTTGGTTGTGGTAGGAGTGTGTGTGGGCCAGGCCTGGGGGAGGGGGTTGTGGTAGTGTCGGGAAGAGGAAATATTGTGAAAAATGGTGGTTGGTTGTAGCTGGTTTGGGTGGTGAGATAAATATTGTCAAAGCTAATGGGTGGTTCCTTGGTGGCTGTAGGTGGGATGGGTGTATGGTGTTGGGGGGATTTGTTAAGGTTGGGGGGGGGGGGGATGAATTGTCAAATATGGTGGGTGGTTGAATGGCGGTTGTAGGTGGATTGATTGGTTGGCAGTTGGCGGTGGTGGTGAAGGGGGTGGAGGGAGGGTGATGAGGTGTAGGGGGAATTGTCAAAAACTTTGGGTGGTTGTTTGGTGGCTGTAGGTGGTTGGTAATGTTGGAGGGTGATTTGGTGTTGGGGTGGAATGTTGGTTTGTTGATGTATGTGGCGGGAGGTTGGTGTTCAAGGGGTGAAAAAAATTAAAGAATTGTGGGTGGTTGTAGATAGGTTGGGTTGTTGGTAGTTTCAGAGATACCTATACACATGAAGTGTTTTGTGAACTGGTTATCACGTTAGATTATCGTCCATAAACCGACTTTACAGACAACCATGTTTTTTTCCGTATAAAGTTTACCAAAACTCCCATTTTAAGGGGTGTTCTTTTTTATAAAATATCTCAATTCAGTTAAAATTTGTAGAAAACGACTCGCTTCAGCTGTAGGTAAGCATAATACTTCAAAAATGACAAAATTCAAAGTTCAGTTAGCCCACTTTTTGGGGGCGTTTTCAGTATAAAATTCTTTTTGAAAACTAACAATCTCCATTTTCATTCAAAATCCAACTTTTCAAAGCTGAAATTATAGTTTGAAAATTTGTATGAACGTTAGGGATACCATTATAATAAAATTGCAAGAAGTCCCCATCGATCCCATGTGTGCAAAAATTTTTATTCAAGGTCAAAGGTCACGAAAATGGTTTGTTTTTTTCAATTATATTTCAAAAACAATTTGCTTAAGAAAAAAAAAATTTTCCACAAACGTGTAGATCAGCTACAAGTTCCAACATAAATTGTTATAAGATTTTTGTCCGTAACATTTACGGTTTAAAAGTTACTGCAGTTCAAAGATTCCCAAGAATCACACTTGTCATTTAATTTAAATTTTTGGGGCCGAAATAGTTCATAAAATTTGTCCGGTTAGTACAATAAATTCTTTGTAAAGCTAAAACTTTTTATCGGTAAATAGGTACCTACTACGGACAAAACGAGCCGCGAGCTTAAAATTTTATGTCACTAAGCTCAAAGTAGGTTATAGTTTTACCAAATGTCTTGGTTACATACATTTTATTATTTTGGTACCTGGATACACGCCTTTTTTTTTTTATCACGCCAGCAGTAATTGTACAACTATATATGTAAATCCAACAGTGAGCCCAATCAGGGGGTTGCAGGGGCGCAGCATGCCCCCCCCCCCTTACCCACTTCACTTTTTGTACGTAGTAAGCTTTATGTAACAATGTACGAAATTCACGCTATTTTTTTTTTGATCACTTTCAGAATCTTAAACGCCATTAGTTCTGTTGAGCAGCAGTTCAAGTTCAGTTGGTAAGATTCGTTTAATGTTTGGTGTTGGAAGCTTTTTCCTTCTTCATGATTCGAAGTGTGTACTAAGTTCCCATAAGAAAGTGGAGCACGTTCCCACCTTCCATGGGAACTAAGTCCACTTCTCTTAAGTGGACTTATTTCCCTTTAAGTGGGAATGAAGTCCCTGGGTGCAATAAGTACCCGGGTCCCGGGAACTTATTTCCCTGCACCGTCATATGATGTTTACTGAAACATTCATTTTCCTACGATTTTGATAAAACTTTCTAATGGTGTTTTATGTGTAAGCTTTATGTTTTTGTTAAAATAGATTTTTCAGATAAGATTTTCCCGTAAACCACTTGGTAGATTTCGATAAAATTCTAGATTTTAAAGCTCTTTTATAAACAAAATATCATTAATTCTTAAATTTTTCAAAAAAGCTTTTTCTGAGTTTAAAAAAAAATTGATCTTTTTTTTTATTTTTTAACAGGTTTTTTAAACAGGTTGATTTAAAAAACAAATTTTTTTTTCTTAAAATACAAAACAGTAAAAAACATAAGCGAGAGCCACAGTACGTTTGCAACGAACTGTTGGATACCCTATTCCCTATATTTTTGTGTGTGTATGCGTCTGCCTCCCGCAAACAGCCGATGTTTCAGATTCAGAAACAACATTCTTCTTTAGCAGACAGAAAAAAATTCAATAACAGTATTTTTGTGTGGTGTGATGTTCAATTAGTGCTGGCACAATAAAAAAAGGCGTGCTTCACGCCCAAAGTTAAAACTTTTTATTGCCAAGGCAATTGGTATGAGCTCAGTGACATTCAATTTTATTCTTGCAGTACGATTTGAACAAAACAAGACAAAACTTAAATTTTTAAAAATTAGATTTTAAATTTTTGAGACTACATTTTTCGTCCTTTCATGAAAAGTGGGCGTAAGCCACACCCAAAATTCAAAAATTTCTTTTCATACGCAAACTTTTTAATTTCTATTAAGAGACGCAAAATGTTGGCTTGCGGATTCATTATAAATACCGTTTATTTACAAAAACAATTTGTTTATAGTTTCTAGTGAAAAGTGGGTGTCAGCCACGCCCAAAATCAATTTTTTTGATTTCATACACAAGATGTTTATGTGCAAGTAATACCCACAAAATTTAATGTTTTTCTTTTTAATATAACAATTGTTTTTTTATAAAAACAATATTGATGGTTTTGTTTGAAAAATGGGCGTCAGCCACACCAAAACTGATATATTTTTATTTAATTGGAAGAAAGTTTACCTAAAACTTGCGTGTGCAAAATTTAAGCGTTATGATTTTATCGTAACTGTACAAAAAACATAATTTAATTTTACCAAATTGAGGTTGTTCATCAAAAATGGCATTTGGGGGCGTTTTTTTTTTGCGGATTTTACCGGTTCAAGAACTTGGCCTTACTCTTGAACCAAGGATTATATATAACAAATTTCAGCTTTCTAGCTCAAAAATAGCGATCTCTAGAGAATATACATACGGACGGACGAACGGACATGGCTAAATCGACTAGGCTTTTGATTCTGAGTCAGAATGTATAGACTTTTCCATACCTAACGGTATTTTTTTCTCTATGTTACTAACTCCACACCAAATACAATATACCCATTCTATGGAATATTGTATAAAAATCAGATAGCTTACTTCATTTTTTTTTTTTCAAAAAACAATTAAAGTAGTGAATTTTAAGTGATTAATAAAATTTCACATGATTTGTTCCCTGCTTTGTTCCAAAAATGTACAGCCCCATGACCACTGTAACACATTAGAGCAAGTTCGTGTGACCTAGTCATGCACTTAATTGTTTACTTGCGATTATAGGTACTATAAGGCAAGTTATGGATTCGTGCAGAAAAAAAAATTTGAGATAACAATCACACATAACATTACGATGATGGAGAAGTCGAAAAAAGTGGGTCTGGGAATTCCGTCCGTCTGTCTGTCTGTCTGTCTGTCTGTATGTCTGTTCGCGCCTCTGGAGGCTGAACGGGTGGGCCGATTTGCTTCAAATTTGGTATTTAGGATTTATTTGGCCGTCCCTCGGAACATATTTTTTATTTTTGCTCTAGGTCCAAAAATAACGGCACCTGCCATACAATCTTGAAGACAAAAATTGATTTTCTCAAAAACGGCTCTAACGATTTTGATAAAACTTTCAGAATGCTATTTTTGCAAGAAAATCTATCTTTTGGTTTGAAATTTTTTTTCAAAATTTGTCTAATAACGGTACCTCTCATAGAACCAGTATTTTCAAATCAAATTTTTTCGTAAACTATACATTCGATTTCAATAAAATTTTGACCACAGGAAGTCATTTATAATTTTATTAATATGGCATTTCAAAATTTTCAAAAACTTTTTTTTTTGATTTTTTATAATTTTTTCAAAAAAATTTTTGGTTTTCGAAATATGTTGGAAACGGGTATATTGATTTTTTTTAAATTATTTTTTCAAATGTAAACTACAGGTTGCCATATATTTGCATACCCAAATAAATTTCAAAATATTTTTTGGAAAAGTTTTTCAAAAATAACCTTTTTAAAAAAAAACTGGTCGAACGATTTTCAATATTTTTTTTTCCTAGATTCACGTATAGCTTTGAAATTTTATTGTATACTTTGTTTTTCCGAGAAAACTCTTAAACTAATTTAAAAAATAAAAGAATTTTTGAAATTATTAAAATTTTTTTTTAAATCCATATATGCAGCCACTAAGCAATTGCTTATCATAAGAGCAAGTTCGTGCGACCCAGTCGTGCATTTTATTTTTACTGGCGCATGAAAAGTTGTTTACTTTAATGCATTGATAGCATAGACATGCAAGTTGTTTTTTGTTTTGCTTCCATGAAAGCGTTAACTGATGGTGCCGTGGAATGAATGCATGAGCAAATCATAAGTCAAACTCGCCACTGAACTTAGAAAATATCCTTTAGGAAGCACACGTCTTGAAACATATGCATAAACATAATTTTAAATTTTTCTCCTCCCGACAAAATATACACAAACAAATCTTTCCAATCAACCAGCTAAAACTTACGGGTGTGTCTTAGAGGAAAAGGCTTGGAATTCAAAGTGCACTGTGCACTTAAAGTGGCTTTTACTGAATTTTTGTATTTCATGTCAAATGTCAAAGATGACATGGGTGTTAAACTTTCTTCAAAAAAAAAATTACATGTCGTGCAATATTTATAAGTGCTTTTTGCTTTCCCCGCTCTTATTGTTTCATGCATTTTAAACCTCTTGAGAAATTATTACTTGACTTTGTCTACAAGTCATGTGGAAAATGGAAGGATAAAAGGATTCGATTTTTGCATGACTAATGGTTTTTCTAAAATTGAATGATTTCTATTCGATTTGTTCATATTTATGGGTCGTTGAAATTTAGAAATGTGAAAGGTCAGATTGTGTGGAGCAATTTATTTGGCACAATCATATTTTTTTTGGGCCTTTTATATCAAATCTTGTCTGAAACGTAGAGTTTACAAAATTGAATGGTCAATCAATTGGCAAATTACTTTAAATTTTGCGAAATAATCATTTCAATCAAAACATTAAATCTCTAATACAAATTCCACAAATATCTATCTGCAAGGACCTTAAAGGACCCAATTCACAGATTAAACTCTTGGGGAAACAAATAAGTTCAAGGTGGAAAAATGGTTAAAGCATTCTTCTTTTAAACGATTTCTCTTCTTAAAACTAAATTTCATTTAGTTCTTAAGGATCTAGAAAATAAAAGTTTCTATTTAGGTCAGTTGCTTTGATAAATATTTTTGCTTTCACAAAATTGTCCTTTCCCTTAGTTTGCAAAACTTTCAACTTATCTTTATAGCACCTGAATAAAGTAGGTTAAATTTAATTTGAATGCTTTTTACACAAGGATAACCTTAGCGTAGCACAAACAAAGGGAATCATAGAATAAAATGCAACTAAAGTGCCTTCCAACCAACCAGTTAGGGAAGGCAGAATAGAAAAATGATAAATGGAACACAGAGATTTATGGCTTTATTTTCTGGTAAAAGGATGTTAATTTTTATAAGGATTTAAAAAATTAACCAAATTATTTAAAACCAAGGTGTCATTAATTTAAGTGGGCGCTAGAGTAAACATTGAGCAGATTTGATATTTAAAAAGCCTATTCTAATGACGTTGTCGTTTAGGATAAGGGAATAAGTAATGATAGAATACAAGCCTTTTTGACCTTTGAGTCTTGACACAAGAGAATCACGAAATAGCCAGGCTAATGACAACCGGTGCACAGGAACATGTAAATAGGCTATAGACATCCCCCATAAAAACTAATGTCTATCATGCAGGGATGGGGCAGGAAAGTAAGTGACATTCGTTTTCTGTTTAAGCTGTACCCTGTTCAACAAAAATTGTCAGTATAAAGCTTTTGGGTGAGCTTTTTTTAGAAAAGGGGTGCCTGTGTATACTATCACGGCATTGAATTAATAATTCTGCCAATAAAAAGAATATTAACCCACAAAAACTGTTCCAACTGAATTTCCCTGACAATTTATTGGAATCAATACGAAAGAGCTTTTTAAGTTATTTTTAACGAAAAAAACTTTCAATTTTGACGTGATAACGTCTAATAAATCGGAATATATGGGCAGCACGCACGAAAAAATGTCACAGTCACAGTCACGTTATATATCTGCTTTGCAGGCATAGAAAGTCGATAAAGTGGGAGTGGAGGGGTTGGATGGTTGATGATTCTAGGTGGGGAGGGTGGTCTTGGTGGGGATGTTTTTAGGGTGGGTGGGGGGTAGTGTCGGGAAGTGGAAAAAGTGGTGGGTGAGTGGAAGGTGGTTGTAGGGTGGGGTGGGTGGTTGGATTGGGCAGGGGGGGGGGTGGAAGGGGGGATTTGGTGGGGGAATCGTCACAAATAGTTTGATCACAAGCAAAGTACGGAAACCCTGTGAGAGGTTTAACTTGAGACAGATGTATGCAACCCAATGCAACCAGACTGAGTAGCAAACGTCCTATCATTCCTATACCGACACTTTCAGTTGAACAAAGTATTGTGAGTGTGTTTTTATTCCACTATACTGCCAAAAGGTGTTCTTGCTTTGACGAAGTTCCTTCCAGAAGCTGCAGGAGTGTGAGAACCTTATATATCGGATCCGCACCCGACAGCTTAGTTGCAAAACTTAGCACAATGAAGGGGGTACAACTTGGGGAAAGACGCACAAAAGCTCCTCGCTGTGCCTTCAGGCTTTGAAACGGAAGAGGACGAAAATGGCCCTAAAAATGGACGAGCCTTTTGAGCTGACGGATGAAATAAGTTGATCGTTTGGAGGTTGATAGTTTAGGTCCACAAACAGCTTCAGAAATAGTTACGGACCACACGCAAAACATTGTGGCATTTATTTAGATGGTCAATTTCAGGTTTTCTATAACTTCGTCACATTGTGGGTCTCAATTACTTGCGATTTACTCGCATAAAGCAGCGTTCACACGCAGACAAGACTATTGGACAATACTCAATTGCCTTGTCCAAGCTTCTTGAACGGGGTTGGACAATACAATGCCAGCCAGTCGAAATATCGATATTTTTCTCAGAGATAGCTCTGCGGGCTAGCTCGGAAGCCAATATAATGATAATTGTCTTGTCCTGGAAACACATGGAACAATGATTGTCTTGTCTCATTGTCTTGGCCTCTACATTGTCCCATGTGAACCCCGTTTAAGCCTTATACGGGGTTTTTCAGTTTTGACCGCCTGTGGCTTTGCTTGATTTGTTGGCATCTGTCAAATCTGTTGTTTAATTTATTAACGCCAAAAAACCCTGCCAGGGTTACTCGATATGACCAAATGCTGAGACTTTATTATCAAAAGGTGTGTTCGTTGATATGACCGTTGCGCTCGTTGCACCCATTTTACTAAAGCCTATTTAAATCTTGAAGTGACTGGTTTGGTAATTAATTAGCCGACATTTGTAAGTGAAAGGCAAATCAGCAAAATCGCCGGAGAACATAGCCGTGGTCCATGAAAGTGTACAACAGAAACCGAGGCAGTCCATTCATCGCTGTGCACAAGAATTGGACCTTTCGCAGTCTTCATAATATCGGTGAATTTTGGATCTGGACTTCAGCCTACATAAGTACAAGATCTAACAGACCCAAGAGCTCAAATTTCATGTTTTAAATCGGTGGCAGTGTTTACAGGGAAAATTTTCCGTAAATAGAACGACACCAACCCATACAAGGTTCACCAGGTGACGACACATGCTCAACAAAGTTTCCGATCTCGATGAGACGGTCACCGTCAATGGCGAGCGCTTCAGAACGTTGGTATCCAATTTCGTTTTTTCCAAATTGAATCATATTGACCTAGCCTACACCACTTACCACTATCTACATCTCCATCTACCTTTATTGAAAACTCCTATGCTAAAGATAGCAACGAACGCTGATCTTCTCTCGAAGAGAACGGAACAGATTTTGAAAATGAAATTGCTTTTAAAAACATTGTTGCCATATTACTTGCTGATCCGTGGTAACTTTCGCATGATTAAGATTTTAAATAAAAATATACCTAAGAAAAACACTTTCCGACTTTGTATGTGTTGTTGTATTTTGTTGACTTCCAATACGTAGGATATTTCTAGCCAGCTGTTAATTTATCAAATAATCTTTCAAAACTTTAACACTCCCACACTCCCAAAACATCAAGTCGACCATTATTTCCAAATAAACTTTACCTTTAATCCTTATAACATCAACCCACATCCCATGTTGACACAAAACAAATAGCCCTTCCCTTTTGTTTATCAATTTTTGTTCTATAAAAACATTGCCAAAGTAAAAGTTTTGGAAAATCTTATAAATAACTTTATAGCCTGAAAATTTGATCGACTTGTATTAATTTGAAAAGTTTTCCAAAGAGATGCTCATAAAAAACTTTGCCCACGAACGCCTTTGATACTTTGATACGAATAAATATTCAGAATTGATTTTTATTTTATTTTTACAATAAACAAAAACACACCCTGTGCTGTAGGACTAGTCACAAAATAACATACCCCGCATTTTCGGGTACATTATATGCAAAAAAAAGGTCAGACACGATGTTGTGTGTTTTTGAGGGTTTTGGCTTTGTTTGTCAACAACATATTCTATTCATCTTACACTCGCACGGATTGGCAATAAATTTCGGGTCTAAGACGAGCGTGCTATACGTCAGAAGAGGTCAATGTATTCTCAAATAATATGATAACAATGTTGACCTCCATATTGGCAGCGTATATGCGTGGTGCATGGTATATCCTTTAGAAAATAAAAGAAAATGTTTTGAACAATATAGATAGACATGTCACTCTTAGTTATTTGCAACGTTGCTTTTGGATTCAATTTCGTAAGTCATGTCGGAGATCAAAATACTTTTTTAAGAATTCAAGAAAAACACCTTAAAAGCATTTTTTATCTTGTCCTCAGAAGGAATTTTATTGAGAAAATAAAATTGCACAAATTAATGATGAAAGTTTATTTTTCTTACCCTTCCATTAATTTTCGTAGCAGAAAGGTTTTTTTTTTCTATCTAGCAGCCAGCCAGACTCTCAAGATTGATATCGATATCGGGAGTGGGAGCACCCACCTTTAAGGATAATAATAAGGAAGGTACCTATCTGTAGTCAAAACAGTTATAATTTCATGGTTCCAGGTGCTAATGGCCTCCATAAAATGAAGTTTGAAGCAACAGTTTAATGGGTTATAAAAACTAAATAAAAAGAGATAAGAAAATAAAATCCTTCCGAGGTCGTTTCGTACTCATTATTGTGAATTTTTTGCGAGCTTTTGATGGAATAACGTGACATTTTTACCATCGATTTGGCAGGTATAGGTAGATACTAAAAGTCAAGTTATGCGGATTCGTGCACAAAAATTGGGATAACAATCAATGGAGAAGTCGGAATAAGTTGGTCTTAGAATTTTGCCCGTCTGTATGTTCAAACCTTTTTAGCCTAAATGACTTGTTTTCTTAGACAAATATTTTGGTCTATTTAGACTACATATAGTTTAATATTTGGCTGTGATTGCATATGCAAAGTATGTAAGGGAACTTAACTTGGTGTTCCAGAGCAGAGGTAGTAATCCATCAAGGTCCGTCTGTATATGTAGGGTAGGGGGGGGCTAGTTGGACCACTTTTTACTTGAAGTCTCATAAATATCAAACTATTCCTAGAACAACCATAGAGCTGGTATTGAAAGAAAGAATGTAATTCTCACTTCTAAATGAAGTTTTAAAACATTTGAAATATGTTACCCCTATAAAGCGGGGCAAGTTGGACCGGCATATGGGGCTAGTTGGACCTAGCACTGAAAAGTGTAAAACAAGTTCTAAAGCACAACAAATCCAAAATTAATTAAAGAATTTTATTTAAAACAGTAAAAAAAAAACTAAACAAAATAACAAAAAATACTTCATTTAATTATATACAATTATACAAAAACAATAAAAAATACTTAAGGTTTAAAAAAATTAAGAATCAAAATCGCTGTTGCAATTAACACAAACAAAGAAGGGCCCACCTCCAGCTACTGAACATTTTGTATGAGCCCACTTTCGGCTCTCCCCGTTACACGTTTGTACGTGCGCATTCTACGAGTTGCTAATAAAAACGTACATATAAAAAAACTATTTAAATCAGCGATGCTAGTTGGACCACCCCGTCCAACTAGCCCCGCTCCTAGTTTGATGAACATCTTTTATCATAAATACAAAAGCACTGAAAACTATTCAATTGATCATACAATATATAAAAAAACAATATATTCACTGATATAAAAGCTTTACTTCAATAGAAAATTCAGGTTTTTCACAATAAAAATAAAAGAACTGTATAGAGCGTAGTTTTTACTTTTGCCATTGAAAAACAAACTGTGCGTGATTTCGCTTCTGAAGACACAATGCAACTTAAACCTGTATGGCACCTACTGCTATGAGAGCATGCTGTTTTCGTGTATAATCATGTTTTTGTGGTGCTTTCGGTTTCTGAGAAAATCATGTGGTCTAATTTTCCCCGCTGTCCAACTAGCCCCGCCCTACCCAACCTATGTCTGTCCAAATCGGCACCTTCTCCTAAAGCCTGAACGACTCTGCCGATTGGTTACAAGAACTTCACCGTATTTTTGGAATATTTTAGAAATCGCCTTTTTGGCTCTAAAACTATCCTGTATACCTGCCATTATAACTCTTTATAAAAAACTTTTTTTTACAAAAATGTAAAATATGCAAAAATTTATATTTTTTTTAGAATTTTGTTTTCCGCAAAGGCCTTGAAGCCTTCTTCCGTAGAACCGTATTTTTTCATATCAGAGTTTTTCGTTATACCTTTAACAACTTAACTGGAAAAGAATTTTCAACAAGCTTTTAACGAATGATTTAAAGCATAGATTTTTTATTGCTACGGGCCAATCTATCCTGTTTTACCCACTATTTTTGACAATTCCCACCAATGTACAAACCTATAACCACCTGATATTCACCCACCATTTTTTACAATTTTTTCCTCATCCCCCTTCCCAGTATAACTATTTTTGACAATTCCCTCCACTACACCCCCCTGAAATCCAACCACGCATTCCACCTACAAGAAATTGCCACTCACCCACCACCCGACACCGCCAACCACCCATCCCACCTAAAACCACCAACCAATCACCCAACATTTTTTGACAATTGTTTCCTCACACCCTCCCAACACCAAATCCGTCAAATCTAACCCACCTGCCACTACCTTCCACCCACCTACCATTTTTGACAATTTTTCATCGCCCCCTTATCAAATCAACCATCCCCACCACCAAAACCGCCAACCACCCAACCCACCTACAACCGCCAACCAACCAGCCACCCATTAGTTTTGACAATTTTTGCCTCACCACCCAAGCCAGCTTCAACCACCCACAATTTTTGACAATTTTTACTCTTCCTGACACTATCTCCCCCCCCCCCCCCCGTAACCCACACACACCCACCATCACCACCACTTACAATCACCAACCAACCATCCAACACCCCCCTCCCACTTTATCGAATTTCTATTCTATCAAAGCAGATATATATATAACGTGACTGTGACTGTGACACTTTTTCGTGGGTGCTACCCATTATATTCCGATTTGTTAGACATTATCACGTCAAAAAAGTATTCTGTTTGCCGTTAAACACACCAAAATATATCCTATAATATCCTATATTTTAGGGTTTACTTGATAAAAACTACAAAATGCTAGAAATTTGCATGTAGGTACAACGAAAAAAAATTAAAACTTCACTTTTTCAAAAAAAAAAAAAACATAAGCGAGAGCTACAGTACGTTTGCAACGAACTGTTGGATACCCTATTCCCCATATTTTTGTATGTGCATGCGTCTGCCTCCCGCAAACAGCCGATGTTTCAGAAACAAAATTCTTCTTTAGCAGACAGAAAAAAATTCAATAACATTAATTTTATGCGGTGTGATGTTCAATTAGTGCTGGCGCAATAAAAAAGGGAGTGCGCCACGCCCAAAGTTAAAACGTTTTATTGCCAAGGCAATTGTTATGAGCTCAGTGACATTCAATTTTCTTCTTGCAGATCGATTTGAACAAAACAAGACAAAACTTAAATTTTTAAAAATTAGATTTGGAATGGAAATAGCGATTATGGGTGTTTTTAACAATTATTGGACCACACTCTGCTACGTAACCAAACCAAGGAATATAAATCCAAGTGTTCATCTGTTTACTTCAAAACTGCGACAGATAGTTAAAAAACGTTAAAAAAATTAATGCATTATACCTTTTTTGACGGAAACGCCCCTTAAAAGTGGGCGTGTCTTAAAAATTTGAAGCACTAACTGCACTTTTTTCAGCATTTAGGCATATGTGTAAGACTACAGCTGAATCGAGTAGTTTTTAAACAATCTTACCTGAACAAAGGTATTTTACCAAAATCACGCCTTTAAAAGTGGGCGTATTGAAAAAATTTACAAAAGAAAATGTAGAGATATATTTCTCAAATAACGAACGGAAGGAAAAAGGTTTAAATTAAACATTGGAAATGCCTTAAATTCTTAAGGCTACGTTTTTCGTTCTTTCATGAAAAGTAGGCGTAAGCCACGCCCAAAATTCAAAAATTTCTTTTCATACACAAACCTTTTCGTTTCTATTAAGAGACGCAAATTTTTGGCTTGCGGATTAATTATAAATACCGTTTATTTACAAAAACAATTTGTTTATAGTTTCTAATGAAAAGTGGGCGTCAGCCACGCCCAAAATCAATTTTTTTGATTTCATACACAAGATGTTTATGTGCCAGTAAGACCCACAAAATTTAATGTTTTTCGCTTTAATATAACAATTGTTATTTTATAAAAACAATATTGATGGTTTTGTATGAAAAATAGGCGTAAGCCACGCCCAAACTGAAATATTTTTATTTGATTGGAAGAAAATTTACCTAAAGCTTACGTGTGCAAAATTTTAGTGTTATGCTTTTATCGTAACTGTACAAAAAAACATAATTTAATTTTATTAAATTGAGGTTGTTCAACAAAAATGGCGATTGTGGGCGTGTTTGTGGGCGGATTTTACCGGTTCAAGAACTTAGCCTTACTCTTGAACCAAAGATTATATATACCAAATTTCAGCTTTCTAGCTCAAAAATTGCGACCTCTAGAGAGTATACATACGGACGGACGGACGGACGGACGGACGGACGGACGGACATGGCTAAATTGACTAGGCTTTTGATTCTGAGTCAGAATATATATACTTTTCTATACCTAACGGTATTATTTCTCTATGTTACAAACTCCACACCAAATACAATATACCCATTCTATGGAATAGGGTATAAAAAAAAAAAAAAACCTTTTAACTGGTGATTTTTAAGTGATTAACAACATTTTATATGATAAAATATCAGATGAGGGGAAAACTCCTGCTTGCATTTTGTTTCTAAATCTCCAGCCCCAAGAATACTATCACATATTAGAGCAAGTTCGTGCGACCCAGTCGTGCAATTTATTTTGACTTCCTTATCATTGTAATGTTTTGTTTGATTGTTAGAATTTTTTTTACGAATGCATAACTTGCCTAACAGTATAGGTACCTACGAAAAGTACTCGTAAAATAAAACTATAAAAAAAAATTAAAAGGAAATCTATTTTATAAAGGCTCCTGGGAACAATAATTTTAGTATAGTCAATTGATAGCTAACCCGCTCCGTGTTTACATTCGAAGTTCAAATAAATTTAATAGTTTGTATTTCAGTTTGGTATTCAGCAAATAAATCTTTTTTTGTTCTTTTATTTGCAGGCATTAACTAAAAGAAGCTCGCATCCTCAAATTGAAATGGAACAATGCACCAAAAGAAACTCTTCAACAAAAGTGGCAATAAGTCTGGCTTGAATCCTAAATTCAAGGAACTCAGTGAAGTAAATCATTACTGTTACAAGCAATGTACAAAAAATAATTGTTTTAAAGTGAGGTCCAGTAATTCATTTGAAATACAAAAGACACGAATAAGTGAGAAATCAGAATGAAACAGGGAGTAAGTTTCCCACACTTCCAGATTGCAGCTATTGTCGATGTGGGTTGGATGGGATTCGCTGGGAATTTAAGCAGCGCAGAAGATATGATTGATAACCAAAATGTTACACCTGCAATATCACAAGTTGTGTTGGCGCCAACTCTTCCAACTCCGACACCAACAGATTTGGGAGATGCAATAACTCAAAGTGGAAATGGAACCGAGGAGACTCTGAACTCGTTTTATTTTTATGAGGTAAGTCGTTATAGCAAGTCTTTTTATTAATTTTAAAGAAAAGATCACATGGCTGGGTCACAAGAACTTGTTCCTATAAAACGCCAAAAAAGAACATGAACCGTGATTAGAAACGGTTAATATACTATCATCTGTTGGGTCTCAAGAGGTTAATACCATGAATTAACACAGAACAATAAGCGTTAAGTAAAGTTGGATAGGAGATAATGGAGGAAAACCGATACCGATACACACTGATTTTGAATAGTTTGTAGCACAGACATACCTACAGATACAGACCGCTAACTTATAGTTTCTCTCTTCTCCTTTGCACATCAAGCTTGCATTTTATTTTGAGTATGATTAAGCTCTCTCTAAAGATCTCCCTTGAATTTTAAATGGAAAACCAATACACGAAACAATATTATATTGAGAAATTTTGCTGGGTAAAAGCCCCGACCCATAGAATCCGTTGGTCCGTTGCGGCAACGCATCCGTTGACGTTTGCCGGATCACCGGATTGGGGGTGACCCAATGAATGCGTTGACGATCCATTTTTGCCTCCTTCTTTTCTTCGAACATGCTGCAAAAAATTATGCTTTCCATAATTACATCTGTAACCAAGACCCTTAGAGAAGAAATATATTTCTCTTCTTCAATGCCGTTGCCGGACGCAACGTATCCTATGGGTCGGGGCCTTAAGGCATTGAATATTCTTGAATTGCGGCTAATTAATGTGTCTCTTTGCTTAACATTTCTATTTGGGGCTCGGTTAAAGCTCTATTGATTACAGAGATTATATAGTTTTTGCTCCAGCTTTGGGAGAGTGTATATACTTTGTAAATTATAGACCGATGAGAAGATAAGAAAATATTTCTTAAATCGACTTAGGAAACCAAAACGTTTCCTCGCATTTTTGACGGTTTGTAATACACTAATCTTGAACGCAAGGCTTTTTAATTCCGTCGATGCAAGAGCAAGTCATGTATGGGTGGTGGTATTAAGGATAGATTGTTCTAAATCAGCAGAAAATGGTTACGAATCTGGGAACGAATATGAGACTTGTACTTGTACTAAATAGCTGGGTGATTGACTCCAAGATGGGTGTTACATCTGCAAGCCGGTCTGTCAGTAGAGGCACGCCACAAGGTGGTGTCCTATTCCCACTCCTTTCGAACTTGATGGTTAATGAAGCAGCTAACAAATGCCGAAAGAGAAGGAAATCCGATGACATTACCATTACGTTTTCAGAAAAATACCTCAACGCTCTATGTAAACTATCAATTGGCAGCTTACCAACTGAGCAGGACGATGTGGCTAAGTATAAAATCCCCTAAAATTAACTTGTCCTCTTTTCAAGGAAAAAAGCACTTCCGCCGTTTAATCCTCCCTTTATTAATAGTTTTTTTGAAGAAGACCAATACTTGATTCTTGTTTTGGACAGAAAATTAAGCCGCTTGCTCATCAATTTCGCATAAAGGCAATGTCACAGCTGAGGAATAGTAACTACGGCCACGCTAACATATACTGAATATTTTCGGTATCCCACAAAGTTACATAGTCTACTCCACGCCTCGTATATTTTTACAAAATCTTCCAAATCAGCATAGCCTCTAGATAACTCTGGGAGTGATAGACAGTCTGAGCTGAAATTTTTAAATTCCGCATATCCACTAACTCTAACTCCAAGAGAGCTATCCAGTGTCAATCATCTCGCAGAGAGATGGCGAAACGGTTTAACATTCACCTCTGTTGGGTGCTAGGGCAAATAGATATTCCAGGTAACTGCAAGGCCGACGAACTTGACATGACGTGATTTGAAATACATCCAGTAATCTGGCAGGCGCCTTAACTCCCTTTTTTCTGGGGCACATCCGCTCACGCAACTTCGTTGATCCGTTAAAGGTATGTCTAGTCGTCTGGCAGGCGCCTGTGTCAACAGTTTTCATAATCAGTATAACACTTGGATTGTCCGCTTCGCGGGATCAAGGGATTTTAACTTCTTTTTCGGGAGCGAACCCGCTTACGCAACTTCGCTGCTCCGCTAAGGTTATGTCCAGTCGTCTGGAAGCCACTTATGTCAACAGTTTTCTTAATTAATAGTACTTTTGGGTGGCACTAGGGATTTGCTTTTGATCATTTGTGATTTTGAAACAATGTTTACCCTCTCTTTAGCTGTGGTTCTCAGAAACCTTTCTGTAAACTTAAAAATTCCGAAGTAAAAAACAAAATCCACGTACTGGGGGACTTGACGTTTCTTTTGTGACGTTTTCTTGTTTTGGCAGACCCTCACAACATTAAAACTATGGGGATGTGAAATTTAACCAAAATGAATCAATTCCTTGAGGCAGATAAATACGCGTGTCTATATTTATTATATTTATTATTTGAGTTTCTATATTCGAGATTTGTGTATGTTTTAGTAAAACAAAAACTCATCGATGTAAAAATAAATTAAATTTTGATTTGATATTTGAGTCGAATTCATAACAAGAAACACGAAAGAGAAGAGATATTTTCTTGAGGGTAATTTTATAATCCAATTTTAGGACTTAACAAAGGAGGTGTGAAGTTTCTCTAGTGAAATAATTTTGTATAATTTAGTAGGCGTTGTAAAGTTTTTTTTTTAATAATTTAATTGTAACGAACGTTCTTTCTAACATCCAAATGTCTGCCATTTTCGATTGCAAACATTCTGCTCCAATAACTTTAACAGAGATAGTCTAAGTGGGGGTTATTGATACATGGGGATATAGATGCAGTCGAAAATAAGTATTAATTCGTTTGAGGGTTTAATAAAGAAGTACCTAACTGAAAAAAATATTTCTTGGATAATCGTAGGACACCAAATTATTTCGCAGTACTTTTTTTTGGCAAGGTCAACCAAAAACGCTGTGCTGTTTGATTTCTCCGATGCTTTTGCCACTCGTGGGCAATGACATGTTTTGGAGGGAATATTCTGCTTCAACGACAGAAGCCCGCAATGAGTTTTTAAAGCATTCACTTTGACAGTTCATAATTTTACATGCTATTAAGTCAAAGTCTGAATTCAGTGAGCCGATGCAATTCTACACCAGAAAAACAGAGTTGGGAGTCTGAAAACAAATATGAAATAAAATGCACGACTGGGTCGCACGAACTTGCTCTTATGATAAGCAATTGCTTAGTGGCTGCATATATGGATTTAAAAAAAAATTTAAATAATTTCGAAAATTCTTTTATTTTTTAAATTAGTTTAAGAGTTTTCTCGGAAAAACAAAGTACACAATAAAATTTCAAAGCTATACGTGAATCTAGGAAAAAAAAATATTGAAAATCGTTCGACCAGTTTTTTTTTAAAAAGGTTATTTTTGAAAAACTTTTCCAAAAAATATTTTGAAATTTATTTGGGTGTGCAAATATATGGCAACCTGTAGTTTATATTTGAAAAAATAATTTTAAAAAAAATCAATATACCCGTTTCCAACATATTTCGAAAACCAAAAATTTTTTTGAAAAAATTATAAAAAATCAAAAAAAAAAGTTTTTGAAAAATTTGAAATGCCATATTAATAAAATTATAAATGACTTCCTGTGGCCAAAATTTTATTGAAATCGAATGTATAGTTTACAAGAAAATTTGATATGAAAATACTGTTTCTATGAGAGGTACCGTTATAAGACAAATTTTGAAAAATATTTTTTAACCAAAAGATAGATTGTCTTACAAAAATAGCATCCTGAAAGTTTTATCAAAATCGTTAGAGCCGTTTTTGAGAAAATCAATTTTTTTCTTCACGATTGTATGGCAGGTGCAGTTATTTTTGGGCTTAGAGCAAAAATAAAAAATACGTTCCGAGGGACGGCCAAATAAATCCTAGATACCAAATTTGAAGCAAATCGGCCCATCCGTTCAGGCTCTAGAAGCGCGAACAGACAGACAGACAGACAGACAGACAGATGGACGGAATTCCCAGACCCACTTTTTTCGACTTCTCCATCATCGTAATGTCATGTGTGATTGTTATCTCGAAATTTTTTTTCTGCACGAATCCATAACTTGCCTTATAGTACCTATAATCGCAAGTAAAAATGTCATCAAGAACTGATCGTCTCGAAATTGGACACCAAACATTGCAGAGGCGCAACGTTTGCACTATCGAACACTGATATTGATTTTAAAGTTTTATCATTTGGACTTGCTGTTCTACCGTGTAACTTGCCTTGTTGATTTTGCATCGGTAACTGAATACTAAACAAAAGATTTGACAGATGGCTGGGTCATGTGGAGCGTATGGACGAAAACGCTCCTGCCCGACGAGTCTTCAATTCCAACCCGGAGGGCCGACGCAGTTCTGGAAGACCCCATCTAAGGTGGCGCGATCAAGTGGTAAACGACCTCAACCAACTTGGTGTGCGCAACTGGAGGCCACTGGCTAGGGACCGGCCTAGCTGGCGAGGATTGTTGGTTGAGGCCGTGGTCCACAATGGACTGTCTGCGCCACCTTAAGTAAGTAAGTAAGATGTCACTAGAATAATATGGCCGCCAAAGGCCGTCAAAATCTACCCTTTACTAATTTGAATGAATTTTTGTTCTCACTGTACTGCAAATAAATCAGCTGACCACATCATCAGGATTCAGGAGTGTCACTTTCAAAGAACATAGGAAAAGAAAGTGGAGTGAAATTTCGTTTTGTTTCTTAGTCTGTTCTTTCGAATTAAGTTCTTCTTCCAACGAATAATAATTAAGAAGAAGCTAGAAGCTAAGCTTCGAGGAGCGAATGCCGAGATATTTATAGATACTCTCGACCACTTCTGCGTGTGCAGCAATAGAAGGGAAACTACAGATGCACTTTTCTTAACAAAGTCTTACTCTTGAAGTATTTGCATCTTCCTCGCGAGCTGCAGAACCCCGAAAAAATGTGATAGAATCAGGGATTGAACCCAGAACCTTCGGTGTAAGCAGTCTCTGACACTTAATATAACAATGTATAAAGTAACTAAAAAAGTTCTCCTACGATTAACATAAGCTGCCTCAATATCTATAAAATTAATTACAAAACAAAATAGAAGCAACAACTGAAACAGTTAACTGAATTTCACCTCAAACTTTCTTCCTGATTTCAATTTTCCATGTACCTACCTACCTAGCAAAGCCACAAACCATTAAACCGGAAACCAAATAATAACCATTATCTGAGTTTGAATAAACATTTTGACAATTTTCTGTTAATTGAAAATAATTACGGTAAGAGTGCTCGTAATTGAAAAGTGCACAAGAAAAGATAAATATATTTCGAGAATCGAGTGATTACAAGGATACTATATAAAAGAGAAATAAAAATCCTTTCTTTTATTATTAATTTAAAAATAGCTAAACCACACTGTTACGAGACCATCCTGACGTTTGCTTTAATTTACAACTGCTTCCCGAGACCAACAACTTCAAACCACACAAAAAGGGGATAAAAGATATACTAGATAAAATGTCCTTCCCAAGGACATACAATTTTCACTTACCCGTAAGCAAGAGGGAAAAGGAGAGCAATCAAATAAATCGGTGATAATATCCTGTTAACTGGACAAAATGTAGATATAATAAACGATTCCGGTTTCTCTTTGATGTGAAACCTCTTTACCTTGCCAGTTGGGCAAGGTAAAGAGGTTTCACATCATTTACACCACCGCCACCGCACCACTATTCAAAAGGACGACCGACAGACGATAGTTGAAGTAGCTAGTAGTTCCTATCTGTGATTTTCGTTTTGGCTCCATTTTTGTAGCAATTCACACACAGATTTGTTGTGTGAACAGCAAAAGTTATTGGCAATAAGACCGATGTTTACGTGGTATTCATTTGTCTTCATTTAACTGTTATTGCTAAACTAAAACAGAGAAAAACTGTTTCTTTTTTTTTAAAGGACAAAAGGATGTAACAGGGTTGGCCAAATTCGTTTATAGGGGTAGTTGGAGAACATTGTTATAGGCGTAAGTCAATAAACAACATTTCCTTTCGTTGAACCTCCTTGATATAGATGCTTAGACTTTTAAAAAGGTTTATTTTTTATTTTTTAAAAGTACTTTGTAACATTGTTACCAAAATTAGCTTGGACATTTTATTAGCTGATTGAGAGCAGTTGTTTGGGGATGCTACAACAAGGAATAAAATGTGGGTTGTCACTTCGTAGTGCGTAATGGAGCAACACAAAAATAAGCAGAAGTTAACAAAACCGTAAGAAACTTTCCCTGGCGTTCTTTGACGTTTCTGCATCATCACAAAAAAGCCGGAGCCGGAGTCGAAGGATCTTCCAATTTACTAACAAGTTTCAAACGTGCTAACAATGTTTTGTCTCTATATAGCTAGTTACTGCCATACTTAAAATGGTGCTCACAGTCAATCGTGTGCTGCAGCCTTAACCAACATAGCGTTCATACAGTCTTAATGTGCAAGCATACTTACTTACTTACTTATGTTGGCGCCACTGGAGCGTGGTACTCCAAGGCCTTGCTGAGAATGCCCCTCCAGCCGGCTCGATCTCTAGCCTGCTGTCTCCAATTTCGTACTCCAAGTTGACGGATGTCTCCCTCTACCTGGTCACTCCATCGAAGATAAGGTCTACCTTGGCTTCTGACTCCCTCGGGTTTGGCGTTGAAGACTTTACGAGCTGGAGCGTCGATGTCCATTCGCTCTACATGGCCCAGCCATCTTAGTCTTTGGATTCGAATTTTTCTGGCTAGGCTTATGTCGCTGTACAGCTCGTACAGTTCATTGTTATATCTTCTTCTCCAAAAGTTGTTTTCGCGATTTACGCAGACAGGACCATAGATCGTACGCAGAACTTTTCTCGCGAAGACTCCAAGTGAATTTTCATCCGATTGGGAGAGGGTCCATGCTTCCGCACCATATAGCAGGACCGGGATGATGAGTGTTTTATACAGTGTCACCTTGGTTCTTCTCGATAGGGCTTTACTCCTCAATTGCTTACTCAGCCCAAAGAAACAGCGATTGGCAAGAGTTAGTCTGCGTTTGATTTCAGCGCTGATGTTGTTGCCTGTGTTTACAGCAGTGCCCAGGTATACAAATTCACTGACTACCTCGAAGTTATACCCATCAATGGTTACGTTCTGACCAAGTCGGTGGTGGGATTGGACTTTTGTTGATGAAAGCATATACTTCGTCTTGTCCTCGTTTATTTTCAGCCCCATTCTGCTTGCAGCTGACTCCATAGTAGTGAAAGCACCGGTTACTGCTCGCTTTGTTCTTCCTATCACGGCTTTGCGTCAGCAAACCCAAGTAATTGTGTCGATCTATTGAAAATGGTGCCTGATGTACTGGCATGGGTGCTCCGTATTACATTTTCAAGCACAATATTAAAACAGCTGCATGACAGTGCGTCACCTTGTCTTAGCCCTCTGGTGGTTTCGAAGGTTTCAGTAGAGTCTCTACCAACTTGGACGGAACAGCGAGCATTTTCCAACGTCATCCTGATAAGGCGTATTAGTTTAGCAGGGATTCTAAAGTTAGACATGGCACGATACAGTTCAACTCTATTAACACTATGGTAGGCGGCTTTAAAATCGACGAACAGGTGGTGGGTGTCGATGTTATACTCTTGAGTTTTCTCCAGGATCTGGCGTAATGTGAATATTTGGTCGATGGTAGATTTTCCAGGTCTGAAGCCGCATTGGTAAGGACCTATCAGATCATCAGCATACGGCTTGAGATGCTCACATAAAACGCTGGACAGGATCTTATAGGCGATGTTTAAAAGGCTTATGCCTCTATAGTTGGCGCAGAGGAGGCGGTCTCCTTTTTTGTGAATCGGGCAGATGGTACTGAGGTTCCACTCATCGGGCATACTTTGCTCCGACCATATTTTGCAGATGAGTTGGTGTATGCTCCTGACCAGGTCATCTCCAGCGTGTTTAAAAAGCTCCGCTTGAAGGCCATCACATCCAGCTGCCTTATTCATCTTTAGTCTGGTGATGGCTACTTTGATTTCATTTTGGTCGGGCGGGTGTAGTTCGTGGTCGTCATCTAGATTAACTGGAACAAGTTGATCTTGGGCGGGATCTTGGCTGTCATCGCCATTTAGCAACCGGTTAAAGTAGTCTCTCCAGATGGCTAACAACGCCTGCGTTTCCACTATGGTATTTCCATCCTGATCTTTGCAGGGCCCAGGGTGGCTTGTGAAACCGGATGTAGACTATTTCACGCTTCTGTTGAAGTTTCACACCTCTTTTCTGCAAAAACATCTCTGCATCTCCTCGACTTCGCGTTGCTGGTGTTCTTTTTTTTCTCCTGAGTAGACGTTTCTCAACTTTCCTTCGCTCAACATAGAGATTTTTGGATGCTCTAGTATCTCTCTGGAGCCACGACTTGTATGCCTCCGTTTTGGCTTTGTTTGCCTGAGCACATTCGGAGTCGAACCAGGGGTTTCTGGGGGTGGATGTGAGAAGCCCAATACCTCTGACGCAGCACTTCTTATGGCTTGTTGACATAGCTGCCATTGGTCTTCCGGGTTAATGTCATCAGTCGAAGGATTTCTCGCAAGCTCAAGGGATACGCGGTCGGCATAGGCAGCGGCGGTCTCTTCCG
The DNA here is from genome assembly GCA_916050605.2 of Platycheirus albimanus. Taxonomy (NCBI): domain Eukaryota; kingdom Metazoa; phylum Arthropoda; class Insecta; order Diptera; family Syrphidae; genus Platycheirus; species Platycheirus albimanus. The sequence continues at coordinate 269,435,580 of OU696696.1, read as the reverse complement.
ATTGAAGACGTCCAACATTGAATTTCCTAGGTATAGTCGGTATTCGCCTAAGAACTTCAATGGAGATCCGTACCCTAAGTTTTGCACCGACTAGGTAGTGGTCCGAATCGATGTTTGCTCCTCGGAATGTACGGACATTCATAATGCTGGAGGAGTGTCTTCCATCAATCACAACATGGTCGATTTGGTTGCAGGTTCAACCATCTGGGGATCGCCATGTGCCCTTGTGGATGTCGGGACGTGGGAATCGCGTGCTGCTCAGCACCATGTTTTTTCCCGCTGCAAAATCGATTAGCCTGAGTCCGTTGTCGGAGGTGTTGTCGTGCAGGCTGTGTTTTCCGATCGTCATACCAAAGATGTCCTCTCTCCCAATTTTGGCATTGAAGTCTCCCAAAAGAATTTTTAATGTCATGTTTTGGGCACTGCTCATATGTTTTGGCGAGGAGCTCGTAGAAACATTCTTTGGTAGCGTCGTCTTTCTCTTCTGTAGGGGCATGGGCGCTAATTAGGCGTATGTGGTGGAATTTGGCCTTAATGCGGATCGTTGTCACTCTCTCGCTGACTTCGCGAAAGCTCAAGAGCTTTTGCCTAAGTCTTCCTCTGACAGCGAATCCGCACCCAAACAAGCTCGATCTCCCATCAAGGTGGCATTTCCCATAATAGAAATTACAGTCCTCTGTAATTCTCAGGCCCGGTCCATCCCATCGCATCTCCTGCAGGGCTGTTATATCAGCGTTGAGACTGGCGAGGGTCTCGGCTAGCTGCTCGGCTTTACGCGGCCTGTTTAGCGTACGCACATTCCAAGTGCATATGCGTAAATCGTTGTCCGTTTTTCGTTTGCGATGGGGGGGGGGGGGGGGGGTCGTCAACATTTTTGGTTCTTTCATCCGAGGCATTTTCTGCGGTTTTCATCACAATCGAGTTTTCCTTTCATGACCGGCTTGTGAGGCCTGTGCATGACATATAGATCTTTGTGGTGGTTGGATCTTCAGAGCGTATCTCTTTCTTCCTGCTCCTAGTTCCTGAGAAGATAACTCAGGTATCTACAACCTATGGATCCGATAGATCCAACGTTCGTCGTTAGTTCACCTTTCGGCTATCCAGCAGGCACCACTTGGAGGTGACGATACGATTTTGCCCACCAATATGCAAGCATACCAATAAATAAATAAATAAATAAATAAACAGTTAGAAGATTTAGTAGTTCGTGCTTAAATCTTCTCCTTCACACTTCCTTGATACATACAGGGTGAGTCATCTAGTGGTTTCTTTTTAAATCAGAGATTGTTTTGACACTGACAGCTGTTTCCCGCTCGAAATTATGCCAGAGTTAAGGTGACTTTACATGGAGCTGCAAGCCCTGATCTGCGAAAAAAGAGGATGCAAAATCAATAAATCATACTTGTGTGATAGAGAGGGAAGGCAAAAATGCAGACGTCTTCATAGATGCAGATTATAGGAAAATTAGAGATGCAGCTTGAAAATTATAGTGAAGACGAACATGTTCATCTTCATCGTCTGCACTTTGATTGTTGTTGTTGCATTTTCGTCTGCATTTGCAGCTCCATGTAAAGCCACCTTTAGTATCATACCTCCACTGAACAAAGTGAGTCGCTTTACGCTTAAACAACGTTGAGAAATATTGAAAAAATATTTCAAAAGTGAGTGCTGTGTAGCATTAGCAGTGCGTTTTTTGAAAAGAAGTTTTGGGTGAAAAATCGTCTTTTCTGACGAGGCGCGTGGCTACGTTAAAAAATAAAATTGCCGCGTCTGAGGCTCGGAAAACCCACACGTTATTGTCGTGAAGCCAATGCATCCACCGAGAGTGAGAGTTTGAGTTTTCTTCCAAAATGGGGCTAAGAACAACATTTCGGTCACCTGTGATCGTTACACAGCCATGTTAACCGATTTTTTTCTGAAATTGAAGAAATGGATTTAGACAACCGCACCAACATCCCAAATCGTGTTATTAGCAGTCTTGGTGATGTCAATAATTGTCCGCCTCGGAGAACCGTGAAGGATCGATGTTATGCCAATAATCCGGTAACGATTCAAGCACTTTAAGACCAATATCATCCAAGCAATCTGTTAGCTACATCAACAAGGTCTTTGAAAATCGGAGTGACAGAATGCGCTACAGCGAAGCCAGCCGAGGCAGCCACTTGAACGACTTTTTCATTAACAGCCCTTTTATTTGCTCTATTAATCGCGCATGTTTTTCCGATGAGGTCAATATCATCGCCAAAGCCAAGTAATTGAACCGCTGGTATTTACATGCGATTTGCGAACGATTGACTCAAGAAAGGTGTTAAAGAGGTTACATGATAGTGCGTCTTAAGCCTTTCGGGGCATCAAAGGTGGTGTTCTAATCAAACTTTACGGAGCAGCTTGAGTTCTCCATAGTCATCGTGCACAATCGAATGAGAGTTTATCAGGGATGCCAGGACGTGACATGGCTCTTCATCCATAGCTTGTTTCTATGAACGACAAAAGACGACATTAAAATTGTTTAAAAGGTATTGAGCATCGATCTGAAATTCTTGGGTCTTTTCTAAAATCTGCCGGAGTATCAGCTCACGCGCTAAAGGTTCCAGACGTCCACACGGAAAAGGCGATGGAATTTTATGAGGGGCATACGGAAAACTTATTCCATTGTAGTTGGCTGAGGCCCAGAGCTTCTTTTTTCTTGTGGATAGAGCAAACGGTGCTAAGATTCCATTCGTCAGGCATACTTTCAACCGGATCATATTATACAGATGAGTCGCTCAAAGGGGTTGCACTTTGACGGGTTGGGAGGTTACGTCAGATTTCTCAGTTGAGCTCCTAAGATGCCAGACAACTAACTTAACCCAATCAATAAGGTTTTTTTGCAGATATGTTGAAAGGTGTTGACATGGTTTTTTGGGAGTTCTAAACTGTTAACAAAAAGGTTGGTGGGAGAGTTTAATCCTGATCTCTCACCCAGTTAGGGAGAATGGGCAATGAGATTCACTCCTGGGTTGAATATAAGTTGGAAAATGTTGTGCTGTGTGGTGTGACCTGGCAAGGTCTTGGACTTGTTTCTGATCTCCCAGTTGCGTGAGAGGGTGGTTGATCGAATAACTATGTCCACTCTAACTAGAGAACACCATGTTGAATGAGTTGTTTTTGTATTTGTGTGTATAGGTGTCCGTATTGGGCCATTTGCTTCTATCTTGGCTGGTGGTTGAATGCGCATATCTGAGGCTGCCAGACTTCGAGTATTGAGGTGCTAATCTGGAGGTGACCTTTGCGGTTGCGAAGCCACCGGAAGCTATATTCTGGAACCACGGGTTATAGGCTCTCTGCGGTGGATAGGATTCTCGTGTATTACGACACTTCTTCACCTTGGACTATCTATGAGGTAGGCCACCTGTGGAAGTATCTTGGTGGCTGTGGTTAACTGACTGTGGTTAAGGACTTTTTCACTACCACAACCGAGAGGGATAGTCAAATACAGCTTCAATGACTAAGACGCATTGATAGCAAGCAATTACGTGCAACCAGTCATGGTTGAAGCCATGACATGTTATTTTGAATTTGATAGACAAATCTTTAACTTTACATGTGTGTAATCTTTTATGAACAAATTTCCTTTTTTATCCTTCATATTCGTATTTTAAGATTCGGAATCAATGGGAAAGAAATAAAGATAACCATATAAGACACCCAAGGAGCATATTTTTTGATTTATTTGCCAGGACACTGGTCGTCCTTCAACTTTTCTTAGGTATGTTAAAGAACTGATCGTTTGTAAATTACTAAAGTTCACACATGTGGACAGAGAGATGACGAAGGTATTCTTCCGGAGAGTATATCAAAAAAGTGTCTTTTGTTTGGAAAACATGCTGACGACGCCGCCGGCGGCATCTTTGAATTCATTCAACATTGTTTGCTAACCCCTGAGCAAATTGTTCATCCTTGGTTTTTCCTTTTTTTGCACCTAGCCCGAAGACAAGAAATTGATAACTATTGAAGGGGAAAGAATTGTGTTCATGTGAGTCTACGCAGGAAATTGAGTCTCTATAGACTTTCGGAAATCAATTCTTTGGAATAAGGAGATACATGTGTTTTAAAGTGACTTTTTAATTCAACTTTTTTCATTGTGAAGTTCAACAAAAGAACTTCGTTAAAATGGTCGGATTGTGAAGTGGAAGGAGTAGGTACTGCAGGCTGCAGCATAGTTATAAAAAAAATTGGGTAGCATGAGATCGTATTAAATAATTTTAGAAAAATCCGACAAAAAGCATGGTTTAAATTAATATTTGAAGGATGCGAAACGTGAAAATACTACTCTATTTTTCGAAAGATGGTATTTCTGACTAGAAGACTACCTCGTTCTTTTTCGATCAAGCTTTGTTACTCTTGCTGTCATACGAAGCAGCCCCATCTCAGCTGGTATTAATTTACTCCCATACGTTTTTTAATTACATACTTAAGGTGGCGCAGACAGTCAATTTTGGACAGTATGAAAATAAGCCTTTCGTGGACACCTATCAATTAAGCCTTAAATACCACAGCGAGCCTACTCACATAACAGAGTCAAATATAGTGTTGACCAACACCCTGTAGTAAACTCCAGTAGCAAATCTGTGAACGTGTTGAAGTTTGTCCACAGCATTAGCTGAGGAGCGCGGCAATACCTCATAGATGGTCCCAGGTGACAAAGCCCAGTGTCGAGAAACACCAGAATTTCACCACCCAGGAGGGCCTATCTCCCGTGGTACCAGAATATAGCTTTCAGTAGAGCTTCGCACCCGTAAGGATCACTTCCAGATGATCACCTCAATGCTTGAGGCTTGGCAACACCAGATATGCGCATTCAACGACTTGTCAAGATAGAATAAAATGATCAAATACGCACACCTTTACAAACAAACACACAACAAACAACTCATTCAACCAGGTGTTTCCTTCTAAGGACGGACCCTGTTATCCGATTACTCAGCTTCTCACCCAACTGGGAAATCAGAAACAAAGCCTACAGCCTTTCTAGGTCACACCACACATCACTACATTTTACAACTAGTTCAACTAGGAAAAACTAATTTCCACCGTAAGCACCATTTTTCTGGGGAAAGTCTAATAACCCGTTGTTTCACTTCGGTTGAGAGATCAGGGTTAGACTTTCCCACCCTTATCAAAACTTATCAACACAACTTATCAATTCAACACATTTCATCTCAATTCTTTCAACTATTATATCGGCACCTTTGGGTTGATTTGGTTGTCTGATTCCTCAGGTGCTGGAGGACTAAGAAATCAGCAAGCCCTCCCACCCCAACAAGGTACAACGTACAACCCGAGGGAAATAGTCCATTGTGGACAACGGCCTCAACCAACAAACCCCGCCGGAAAGACCGGCCCAGTTGCGCACACCAAGATGGTTGAAGTTGTTCTCCACTTGATCGTCCCACCTTAGATGGGGTCATTCTGTACTGCGTCGGCCCTCAGGGTTGGAATTGAATACTCGACCTACTTACAACAAATCTCGAACAAACGAACTCCTTTGCAAAAACTGGTCAGATATAGAAAGAGTGGTGGAAATAAGAACGGGCCACTGGCAAGGCTAGATATTCCCTTGAACGACTACTGCCGATCTTGTAGGAATCAGACAGAGAAGAACACTAATTCATTTATTATGTAAATGTCTTATATCGCATAAGGGTGCTCTTCCTGGGTGAAGCTTTTAATGGAGACCAGGGCCCCTATTCCGGTTCTGTGAAAAAATGAAATGATAAAATTTTGTTCACGATACTTTTCATTGTACGTTTTCATTTTATCATTTCATTTTACTCAGAAAGCTGATTCTCGTTACGTTTATGAAAAAGTATGCTGAATTTATTGCTGAATGAAAAAGTTTTCATCTGACAGCTATCAAATCAATAATAATTAATTCAAATATTTCGGTACATTAAAAAAATGAGTTCGATTTTTATGTATTTAGTTTTGGATGAAGAGCGCAGAAACTCTGAAAGGTTTGTTTTATCTACTTATGTATGTATTGTTTATATAAAAGGGTTAAACAAAATGTTGTCCTTCTTTTAGATTTAAAATGAGAATTTTACGAAGAAGTATGAGGGACAACACAAATCCTTTTGAAACTCTTTCCGAAGAAGGTTTCATCAAACTTTATCGTTTTCCCAAATTCCATTGTCGGGAGTTAATCGATAAACTTTTACCATTTTTAAAGAAACCTAGTCGCGTTCATGGCTTGCTCCCACATATGAAAGTCCTTGCGGCTCTTACCTTCTTTGCTTGTGGAAGCTATCAACGTTTTGTTAGACAGGATTTGCTCTTGGCATTATCGCAAACTTCCGTCAGCCGTTGCGTTCATGAGGTGGCAGGAGTGCTCAACGAAATCTCAGACCAATACATTCAATTTCCATCTAATGCAGAACTGGGAGCAGTGAAGCAAGATTTTTTTGAAGTAGCTTCTTTTCCAGGTGTAATTGGTCTGATCGATGGAACACATGTCAAGATTACTACTCCGAACAAAGATATTGAACATGTTTATTACTGCAGGAAAGGTGGTCATTCGAAAAATGTGCAAATAGTTTGCGATAGTAATTTCATTATACTTAATATAAATGCAAGATTTGGTGGATCTACGCACGATGCGTATATTTGGCGACGTTCAAATTTAAAACAATATTTGGAAGGAAAGTATCAGACAGGTGACAGAAATTATTGGTTACTTGGAGATAGCGGATATCCTCTGCAACCGTGGCTCATGACACCAATTTTAACAGCAACAAGTGAAGCTGAAGAAAATTACAATGTGGCACACAAAAGCACAAGAAATATTGTTGAAAGATGTATTGGTATTCTTAAAGGCAGATTTCGTTGTTTGTTGAAAGATAGAGTCCTTCATTATTCCCCAGAAACAGCTGGAAAAATAATAAATGCCTGTGCAGTGCTTCATAATATTTTGATGAAAGCCCGAGTTCCTTTGCCTGAAGATGAAATAGAAATAGAGGAAAATGAAACAAACTCAAATTCAACATTGTTTGATTCACGTTTACTTTCTGAGGGAAAAAGAGTTCAAACCACAATTGTGAACCAATATTTTAATTAAAATACAATAAAAGGAACAATCTTATGTATTAAAAATTAAATCTTTGTTATTATTTCTTCCAATAGTTCAGCAATTCGTTTAAGTGAATTTACTTTTTCTTTTTCAATTGTTAATTTTTCCTTTTTTACATGCAACAATTCTTCTTCCATTTTCAATTTTTTATTTTCGATTTCAAAATAATTTCCAAAATTTGCTTCGGTGTTAAATGGTATTTTACGTTTTCTTGCTCTTTTTGGAATAAGTTTAGGTAAAGTGGTTTTCGGTGTTGATGTTGCATTAATGTCGATAGGAGATTCTTCCAAAACAATGTCCTTAAATTGAAAAGAAATTTTGTCGTTCTCATAAAGTTTTAATTATTTGTACATATGTATATGTAGGTTTCTAAACAAACCTCACAATGATCCAATGTAACTCCACACTCTTTAACTCCCTCGTCACCATCAACTGCCTGTGGTGTTAAAATTGTAAGAATTCTTTTTTCTAATTCGGACAGAGATTTTATTTGTTTTGTGCCGTTAATACCACTTTTTGTTAGTGTATCATTAATGGCGGAGTTGCGTTCTTTCACATGTTGCCTAAAATAATACCACTTTGGGAATGATTGCGCCATTTACTTAAAAGGAAGCTTACTTTAAATCCTGCCAAAATTTCCTCCATTTTGAGCCATCTTTCTTGGCGCCGCCCAAGGCATTCAACTCTGGTTCTTCCACCGTCTGCACATTCCAACCTATTAATATATTATTACATCAATGCATAATTATTTAAGCTTTTTCCTAAAAAATAATATTTAAATATGTACATACATATTTATGTAGGTACTTACCTATCGTGAGCTAAATCGATATTATTCTCCAAATAATCGATTAGATAACTTTTTTGCTCATCAGTTGGTCTTTTTCCTCTATTTATTTTATTTATTTCCATATCTTTTACTTTTCAGCTGCCTTTTTACCAAAAAAATATCAATGATAAATAATTTTTCATATGAAAACTTTTTGACAGAAGTTTTCATTGCTGAATAGAACAAGAATCGCAAAACAGTATTTTTCAGTGAAAAGTGTTTTCACAGCTCTTTTCATAGAACCAGATGATACAAAATGGCTATGTATAAGTCACTTATTTTGGCTAATAACCTAAACAAGTGATTCTTGAACGGTTCCTAGACTTAATCCGCTATTCTGATCGACCCCTTTGACGGATTCATTGTTACTTTTACCATACCAACCAGTAGGTACATTATCTAGGTGGCATAATAGTCTGAAGTAAGTCGACTAAGGAGTAGTGCCTTCACGGTTTACTATCGTCTTCCCTCCCCCTTTCGTCTAAATCAATCAAAGGGACCGTCTGAGAACCATATACCTCACCTGTTTTTTGGAGAACCAGCGACCTGTCTAAGGAATAAAGTCTGGAGTACGGTTACATGAATTTGTCAAAGTCTTGGCTTTGCAGATTTAGTCGTCTTCCAGGAGAGTACTTGCTCATTCCATCCCTCCCCGTAAAAACTTTCTTCTCATCCCCTAAACCCCCCACCACGTCAGCCATAAATCAAGGGCTCGCAGGAGATTTCTTTTGGGGACAAAAATTTCGCCTAGGTGCTAGGTGACGAGTTATTATGGCGGGTATCGTCGCTTATATTTCAAAAATTGTGTGTGTCGAAATCAACAAATTTTTCAGGAGACACAAGAAACCGATTTAAAAAAAATAAAAGTTCGTGTTTTTTGTAATGATACATACTTGATCCATTCGGGTATATTGAGACTAAGAGACCCAAAAACCCAAAATGTTTTAAGGTTTGTTGATAATCCATAAATTTCCATAAAGTTTTGACTTTGGAGGGTTTGAAAGAAAGAAAACGATAAGCCAAATTATCGATTACCAAAACTCTTAATCACCGAATTTAACCAACCGTTTATACTAAACTTCTGAGGGATATGTTTTGAAAATACCCTTTAATACCCTCTGAGACACGTTGTCCTTATTACTGTCTCAAACTATATACAGCAGTTCATTTAAGTTGTAAGGAGCACTTAAGGAAATCTCAGTAACAATAATCCTTAGTGTTCCCTTCTACAGTTTGAAACTGCTGAACATTATCCTTGCAACGATGCACATCTGGATGCACATCCAACACCTTTCCATTTGAAAAAAAAAAGTTATAAAATCGTGAATGTCATTGTAAGGGGAAACTGTTCTTTATTTTGAGAAATAAAACACAAAATTAAAGCATCACTGAAGAAAATAATATTCCCTCGAGCAAGGATACTAGAACTGGGATATGGGATACTCACTCACATGGTGTTGCCTTTGTGATACTCCTCCTCACATATACGTGGCTGTCTTTTCCATTTTTCCATTTCTTTGGTGCAAGTTCAGAGATTAAAAAAAAAAAATACAGAAAACGCAGCACAAATTCAAATGGAAATAGGAAAAAGGATATAATCTGATTCGACATTCCATGTTTCCGGTTCGATGTTCGAAATTAACTTTTTATGTTCGTTTTTCAATTGTTTGCGTCGTGCATCGTATGCTTCGAATCTTGGCCAGATACATATCACAGTTGAATCAATCTTTGATTTTATTTTTTGCTTGTTGACTAAAAAAACTGATGACTATAAGTTAGCCTTTGGGTTTCAATTGATTTAAATGGGTTGATCCCTGAAGTTTGCTTAAAAAAAGGTCCAATTCAGCCATCAGGAAAATACCCCAGAAAACGAAAAAAAAAAAATCAAAAAAAAAATAATTAGGGATCAAGGCGATTTTTCTCCCAAATTAATTTTACCACACTTCGGTGGATGCCTACGGCCTTTTTTGGTTTTGCTTGCCTCATTTTAATGCTCCTGGATCTTTTTTCGGTATTCGGTTTGTGGTTTGAATAAATTTGAATTTTTCCATGAAATTCTTACCCCGAATTAAAAACAATTAGGAATAAGGTTTTGGAAGACTTCTAGGTAAAAAGATTGACTTGCCGTGATTAAGAGGAAGGCAGATCCCCAAAGAATAGAGAAGAGCTTTGTGGTAATGAGATTTGTTGGGTGGACTTGAATTGATTTCTTGTTATGTTAATAACTAACCGATTCAGATAAACGAAAGAAGTCAGGGAACAAGGACAAGAAGGTAGGTTTTGTGTTTTTGTTCTCAAACTCAATGAAAAAAGTCTTCATTCACAGACTCATAGTTCTAACCACTAAATGCTTTGATAGCTTCTTTTTAAGGTATTAGAAATATTATGTTTTAAAGGGTTTTTCAAGAAGGGTGGGTAGATTTTGAAATGGAATAAAACAAGCTATATGTGAGATATTGACAAAATTAACCTTTAATTAAAGGCCCATGTATGCCATTATGGAATGTGATATCGTGCAAATACCCGCTTTAGTTTCTTATGGTGGAACGGATTCGAGTGGTATGTACAAAATTTCAATTGATCTTCCCAATCGAGCTGAATTTGAGGTTCCGTGATATAAATCCCCAAGAAAAAACAAAAAATATCCCCCAAATTGGGGCTTTATTGCATTATGAAAATAATCCTCGAGTCCCTAAAAACTAATGAAATAAGTCCCCGCGGTTCAGTCGGTACGGCGAAACCACCGGTGACGCCCCTTGTCCCTCAGTCGGAACCTATCGCACCGTCCGCTCCAACGCAACCTCCCTCCCCCCACCACGCCGATCGAACCGAAATTGAAGCTGTAAAATTGAAGAATGACACAAGTCTCCAAATTTGGAGACTTATTTCATAGCTCAATTTGGGGAGTTATTTCATCATGTAATAACTCCCCAAATTAAAAATGAAATATGCCCCCTAAAAGCATGAAATAATTCTACAAGAAATGGGGAGTTATTTCATATGAAATAACTCCCCATTCTCATACAAATGTTTGGGGGTTTGTTTAATTTAGTTTTTTGTTATTTCTTGGGGAGTTATTTTACGGAGCCGAATTCGGGCTTTGGCCTGTGCCATAATCACCTTAAGGTGATTGTGGTTTATTTGCCTAGACCTGCATCTTCAAAGAACCCCACCAGAAAAGAGAAATGACCTTACCATCGTTCATGCTGAATGTCAATCGTGGCACGTAGCGCGAAAATTGGGGTCCTCTTTGTTACGCTCCGAAGCCAAGTCGGCGCGGCGATCTTGCACGGGTGTAGGCCCAAGTTCTGACTCAAAATTCGCCAAGTTAAAGTCCGCGAAAGGCCAAGTAAGGTCCTTAATTTTTATAATTAAATTTTGACAATTACCAGCCTTTTCTTTATATCTTGATGCTGTACCCAATATTAGCGCTTATTTTGAATATTCTATAAATTTAAAATTTTAATCTTCTACTCAATCAAAAGTTTAAAAAAAGGCATAATTGTATCAGAAATTGCAAACAATTTATAATTTTTTAATAATCAAAATGCTATAAATTTTTAAAAAGCAACATTATTTGAGTAAAAGAAAAACCCCACCAACTAAAAATTCCTTTTGATAGAAGATTTTCAAAACCAGTTTTAAGAAACGCGTTTATGGCTTTTCGAAAAGAAATGTTCACTAAATTATTCCTTTCTAATTTACATGCGTTATGGTCTCCTTTCTTTAACGGCATAACAACCTATTAAATAATTTCTTTTCATCAAATTCCTTTAACGACATTTACCATGGAGTCGTCTAAGCATCTATTTAACTTCACACTCTCTCATACATAATTGAGTAATAAAATCATCGGAGTAAGACTTCAAAGGTATATTTTTTTTTTTTTGATAAAATAAGTAATCCTTGTGATATGCAATCAGCCACCAAATAATGTCCTTTCTTCACTGGGCTTCATCTTCACATGTCTGTTTGCCTACGTTAACCTTAATAATTTCCAATTCAACATAGTCTTGCCGTTTAGTATGTCCTTTTGAATTTTATAAAAATAAAAATGGAATAAATTTTTTCGCAGAAAAAAAATGAAGGCGCACAAACTTATGCTGACGTCAAAAATGAAATTCAAAGGATCTTTCTTCATTCTTCACATAAAAAAGTGTGTAGACTTGGTAAATAATATGCTACCTACTTGAATGGGATAACATTTGCTTATTTGTGTCGATTTGTATGTTAAGGCAACCACGACCGAAAAAAAGATACCAACATACGTCTTCCTTTGGTCCTTATCACACACTGAAAATGCAAATACAATAAGACTTGGTAAGCAAATACAAGGATTTTGCAAGTCGAAAAAAAACCAGATAATAGGCGTACAGCCTATACATACTTCAGAAAGTTGCCCATGCAAAACCAAAATAAAATCGTGTGAAAATGCTCACATCCACAAGAAGAATCAAGGAACGCTCCTCTGTATTATAAGATTGCCCCGCGACAGGAAGTTTTCATAGGAAAACGCAGATTGATAAAACCTTGAATGAAGGAGCAAAATTAAAGCTTCTACCACTTGAAAAATTGCGTAGGTTGTTCATTTGAAAGTGATGGGTGGTTGGTTACCTATAATACTCACTTTTATCGTTTTTTTTTATAAAAATAAACAGTAAGTTAAGTAAATTTTAGATTAAAAAAATACATTATTCCTTCAACAACAATTTCGTTCAAAGAACCTTCGCTTACGCAGTCGGGATTTTTCCAGCCAGAACGAAAATGTCTTTGAGTGTCTTTTAAGGTTAGGTTAAAGAAGATCAACTTGAGGTTAGGTATATTGTTTTCTTATAAAAAATATACAAGGACTACTTGACCTTGAACAAATCTCATGCAAATGAAAAAAATATTTACATAAATGTAGTTATCGTTTTGCTCACGAATAAGAATTTATCATACATAAGGATTCCTAACATAAGGATTCCTAACAACTATGAGCCTATTGACATAACGACTTCTCAGCTTGATTCTAAGACTTTTTGATAAACAAATATCACATGCTAACTGAGCCTTGATCGTTCAGCATTTTGTATAATAAAATGCTTTAATTTGCAGCCGATTGTTTTTTTTTTTAATAATTAATAATAATAAATCACACAATGATGGTGGATCTTCGGAGGCATTGGTAATATAAGTTTTTTTTTAGAATTTTCTTCCATTCAATTGTTTTCTTTTGTAGGAGCGTTTATTGGAAAAGATGCCGGACCAGTCACTAAAAAAATTAATAAGGCATAGCCTTAGGGCAATTTTTAGAGATGAGGTTGGTTTTTAAATAAAAATAAACTGTGAATTGCCGCGCTTTTTAACGAATCCATCAATTGCATCCATAACGATGTATTTATTTTTCGTAGAACTTTGCTGCAATTAACAGTTTGCTAGCTTGGCAACAAATTTTATCTTCATTTTGTTTTGGAAAACAGCTATATTTTCGGTATTCGAACTCGATTCAATATATCCCCAAGAGTCCATGATACCAATTCCTTCTCCTATTCAAATTATAATTCGGTGAACCTACCCGCTCCAGCAAGTGGCATAAGCTGGGAATCCGTAAGATATATGGCCCGTGTGGATGACCAAGTTGCTTTTATAAATGATGCAATATCCCACCTGCATAGTATTTTCGTTCCTTTTGTGACAAAAACACTGACCAACTCGAAGATCCCTTGGCTAACACATAGGATTCTTAACTTAATCTCTGACCGCAACCAAGCTTATTTAAGTTGGAAACGATTTAGGATTTCAACTTTCTGGGAAAATTATAAAAGGATTCGAAACCAAGTTAGTCATGAAGTTCGCAGATCTAAGAAAAGGTATTACGATAGGTTACTCGATGCAAAGCAGCCTACAAAGCAGCTATGGTCAAATCTTAACAAATCTGGTGTATACTCAAAGAAATATACTTGTCAAACCGTCGATCCAGATACCATCAATAGAACTTTTCTATAGAATTCCGATCGGACCTCCAACCCTAATCCTATTGATAAGAAGCTGCAACCCGACCTCTTTATGAAAACTTTTCGTTCATGTATGTGAGTCCAAACGAAGTTTTTATCGCCTTACGCAGTATTAAAACTAATGCCTCAGGGGTTGACGAAATTCATCCCAAATTTGTGAAAATGATGGATCACCATTTGGTTCTTCCCTTGACACACGTTATTAACACGATAATCATGTCTTCAACTTTTCCAGCTTTGTGGAAAGCAGCAAAAGTTATTCCTATACCCAAAAATGGCAACTCCCCACCTGAATATCGCCCAATCAGCATTCTTCCAGTACTGTCAAAAGTAGCCGAGAAACTAATCCTAAGACAGATCAATGACTTTTTGCAGCTCCATAACCTTCTTCATGACAACCAATCTGGTTTTCGGCCAAGGCATAACTGCACTACTGCTCTTCTTAAACAAATTAATTCCCTACATATATCATTGGAAGATGATAAACTCACTCTTCTTGTAATGTTAGATTTTTCCAAAGCCTTCGATTCACTTAGCCACTCAACTTTATATCGTAAACTTGTAACTAATTTTAGCTTTTCAGATCAAGCAGCAAAGTTGATTTATAACTATTTAAGTGAAAGAAGTCAGGCAGTGGTTTCTGGTCCCAGAATGTCCTCTTTTCTTCCTGTTAGTTCCGGTGTTCCGCAAGGATCTATACTGGGCCCCCTTCTCTTCTGCATGTACGTAAATGATCTGTTCAATTGTGTTACTCATAGCGAACTAGATTTATACGCAGACGATGCACAGCTTTCACTTGCCAGACCCTTGGGTCTAGTTGAGGATGGGATTAGCTGCATGAACGAGGATCTAGATTCCATACACGAGTGGGCTCGGGACAATTCACTGGTCTTAAATCCTCGAAAATCTCTGAGTATGGTTATCTATAAAAGCTTAATATCAACAACTGACTTTTCTCCAATACTACTTAACGATGTTGTAGTTCCCTTTGTTGAAAAAGCTCACAGTCTTGGCATGACCTTAAACTCCACTCTCACTTGGAATGACCACATTAATTCTATAATTGGGAGGATATATGGAGGTCTGCGATCCCCATGGCGTTCAAGCAATTACACCCCTACAGCAACAAGAAAACTCCTAGCTAGTTCACTCTTATTACCTTTGTTTTCGTATGGCTGTGAAGTTTTTGGAAAACTTGATTCTGCAAATTCGACCAAACTTTCTGTCGCATTTAACTCTATTATACGTTACATATACAACTTGCGAAGATACGACCATGTTTCACAGTATCGAACTTCTCTGCTGGGATGTGATTTATTCTACTACTTTGATTATAGATCCGTGCTTTTGTTGATGAAAATACTAAAATACCGCTGTCCTAGGTACATCTATGACAACATTAACTTTGCTAGATCGCAACGAACCTTCAATATTTTGTTGCCACGATCTAACCTTTTAATCACCAGACGACTGTTCTTCAGTCATACACTGATACTCTATAACTCTCTGCCACATCAAATGAAAACAACGATCAATACCAGACCTTTTAATGTAATCTAAAGCGACTTATTTCGATTTTTCAGTGGTTCTTATTTTTAAGGAGCATTCATTTATTTCATTTATTTCTTTATTGTATCTTAGTATGAATTTATACAATTTTATTCAACTCTATCTCTTCCTGAAATTGTACTCTCTCTTTTATTTTAAATTTTTAGGTATTAAATTTTAATTTTGTATTCCATCTTTGTCAACATAATATGAATATTTGCATGTTTAAAAGATTTAACTCCAGCCTTTGAACTTGGTGGTAGCACACACAAGTTGTTGTTGTTTCATTCTAAATTTTCAATTGTAAATTCGGCAAGCAGCTGCCTTAACTGCGAGTATAAAATTTCATACAAAAAACTCCTTAAAAGATTTAATCTTAAATGTAAATTATGTCTGGATAAATAAATAAACTTCAATAAACTTCAATAAACTTCGATTGCTTCTACCAAATTTTTTTTCAAATACTTTTTGAGTTCATATTTCACTGAGCGGGGCGAGCTCGCTCTCTCTCTCTCTCTCTCTCTCTCTCTCTCTCTCTCTCTCTCTCTCTCTCTCTCTCTCTCTCTCTCTCTCTCTCTCTCTCTCTCTCTCTCTCTCTCTCTCTCTCTCTCTGAAGGAGTGAGTCCGTGGAGCCGACAAACGTCGTTTTACGGCTCCGTATTTGCATCCGTATGCGGAGTCTAGTATGTGAATTTGACTCAGTGCGTGGATCGAATTCAGATCCATTTGCTTGAAGGGCACTGACAAGGGAATTCCAAAAATTGTTTTAGTGACGTAATGCTCACTGCTTTGTGTCGGTGTGGAAAAAGATGAAAAGCTTTTTATTTATTTATTTATATCAACAGGTGGTAATAATAATGCCCCCTGCTCAGCTGTAAGCTATGATTTGTAATGCAAAGAACAGAAAACCTGTGAGAGAAAGAGAAGCAAAGATCCTATCTTAACTGCACTGAACATTTTTGTTGAACAAAGGATAACAACTTCAATATCGGCTTTGCCTGATTTACAGTTCTGTGCATTATGTATTTTGAGATTGTTTTTAAGATTTAACGATAATTTATTTAGATATAGCAATATTGACTTTAACATAAGATGAATCGCAATATTGCTAAAGTTTGTTAATCAGTAGCAGCAACCTCTCTTTAATCTCAGAAAAGATGATTGAATAATCGGGATCAAGTAAGAAACATATAAATCACCAAAACTGACATAAACCCGCTGTGAGGGATTTTCATTTTCAATAACATTGATACAGGTAGGTATGCAGAGCGGAAACCAACGGGCTCAAAATGCAAAAATGCTTTGTGGGACACCTGTGGACTTGTTTTTATCATTCCACACCACTGCTGACATATTCCATTAAGCTGTTCTTATAGACCCAAAATCTTCTTTTAGTTGGTATCAAAAGCAGCTTTAAAATGTACGCAAAATGTATGCAAAGGTTTCTGTTCATCGATATTGCAGGTGAAAGTCGCCTTCAAGTCGGTCCATCCGTCTCGGAGATTAGGCAGAACAAGCAGACAGATATTTTAGTCGTGTGATTAGATTTTCCAGGAAAAAACAAAATTCTTAAAAAATCTGACCACTAGTTGTCGTCGGTATCGTTCGTATCACGAAGGAGAATTTGCTTGAATCAAAAGTGAAAGAAAGTTGGAAGAAAATAATTGATAACCTTACATTAAAATGTTTTTTTTAAACATCCTCGCTTTTACTTTAAGTAACCGCAAGTATCATTCTTAAATATAGAGACGTAATAGATTCAAAAGAGTTCCCTATAAAATATTAAACATTTATCAAAACGTTCTTATTTCGAATTACATGAAGTTTTTTTTTGAATGTCAGTGAAATGAATAAAATACAAAGTTATTGCGATTTCATTGGAGTCATTATTTTTATTGAAAGACATAACCAATATTCCCAACGGAATAGACCGATATATCAAAATCCAAATGGCTTCTTTAATACTTTTTTTAACGTACACTCCAATGAATACGAAAATGTTTTAATGACAATCAATTTGTCTGGCAGTTTGCTGTGTTTATTTTTTCCAATAATCCTTCTTTCCAGTTCCAGTAGCTTTATTAATATTTTATGTTTTTTATTTACAAGCGATTAGTTATTGGGTTACCCATAATTCATATATCCTTTCTATGGTTCCTAAAATTAAAGAAACCGAAGAGTATCATAATTATATCTGCTCTGTTCCATAAGATTTTGAAACGTAAGACTTATGTCGGTGCGTATGATGGAGAGAATAATGTTAAAAAAACATTATTTCTGAACAGCAAAAGATCTTTATTTTTTTGAGAAGCCAAAGCCACCTTCAGAAAATCAACTACTAAAAATCAAACGTCAAACAAAACATAGTTTAATAATTTCGCAATTCACGTCACTTCTGCAAGATATAACCTCACCCTCAAATTGTACATGCAGAATGTCAATCGCAACTGGAACTCCATGTCGTCTAGGTACATATCCTTCAATTTGGGCCGTAAGAAATTGGTCTTCATCGTTCTGCCTCAATATTGACCCTGATCGTCTCACCAACTTTCGAAAGAGTTCGAACCAATGACGAAAAATACTCGCCAAACGATAACTTTGTTAAGAAGGATGCATTGTCACCTGGTGATTCTCGTGTTTGGTTTGGTTTTGTGGTTTACACAGTCGCTATCATCCAAGAATGCGCCTCGTCGCTAAACATGATTTTTCGACCAACAATTTGGGTCCTCTTTCTATTGCTCCGAAGCCTAGTCATCGAACAATCGGCGTTGTGGGTATGGTCATAAATTTTGAGCTCCTATGTCAGTTGGACCTTGTACGGAAGTAGGCCCTTATTGTTATACATCTCCAAATTTGCCAAGTCTGCGAAAGGCCGAAGTCTTGGTTTTTTGTTTCTTAACGAAACTGACTATATGATTTTATCTGGTTCCACTGAAGAATTTTGAAAATATTTGCACCATTTTCTGCTAAACCATCTCTGAATATCCTCTACTTCACGTAGATGGTGGTCTTGACCAAGCGTTTTTCATACTTTCTTTCCTCAACATAGAGCTTACGGGACGCTCCTGTTTTCTTCTTGAGCAACGACCTGTGTAAGCCTCCGATTTGGCTTTGTTTGTCTGAGCCCCCAAGCACATTCGCAAGTGAAACCATTTATTTCCTGGAAGTGGTTGTGAGATGCCCGGGGTTTTGTATGGCTTTTTGACATAATGCCTTTGGTTCTCTAGCTCATATCAACAGCCGTGATTACCCAAGCTTAAGGGACACGTGGTAAAAATAGTTGTAACAGTCACTTCCGATTTGAGTCGTCACTTGTCTGACATTGTATTTCCTGCATTGTTGTTTTTCACCCATGTGCTTCCATGAATATCTGTACTCGAAGCATTGCACCAACTAGCTATGTAGTGATCCGAGCTGATATTGGCTCCTCTGGTTATACGGACATGTAGGTAAAGCACAAGAAGAGTGTCTTCAATCTAGTGACCTCCATGTGCTCTTGTGAATGTCGAGACGTGGGAATGGAGTTCTGCCCAAGTTCTCCTATAAAATCGATAAGTTTAATTCAGATATCGGAAGTGGTGTAGGCTGCGATTGTCTTATAAAAGATGTCCACTCTCCCAATGTCGGCTCAAGGTCTCACTTATACGTTGGCTAGGAATCAAGGGCGTATGAGATCATTTTCTCGCTGACTTCGCGAAAGCTCAGTAAAATTTGCCTAAGTCTTCTATTGATATCAAAACCCCGTCCAAAGAAGCGCGGCTTCACATCGAGGTGACCCACAGAATTCACAAATATATTTGTTTTTCACAGGCCCGGTCCATACCATGGCACAACCTAGCCTACGTTTTAAAACTCGAGAGGGTTTGAGCTAGCTGTTTAGTTTTGCTCTCCCTCTTCAATACTTACGCACGGTCGATGGGGGAGGAGGTGTCACCAACACTTTTTTTGGTTTGTTCATCCGAGACTTACTTGTAGTTTTTAATCACAATATGGTTGCCCTTTACATGGCGGTATTGGGTATCTTTTTTTTTGCTCCTAGACCCTGAGATGGTTAGGTTATACTCACTTTTCAATTACCCATGGACCCGATGGATTCAGTCCTCAACGTTAAATCAGCTAGGGTTAGTGGACACCAAAATTTTTAAGTGATTTAAGGCAGAACTATCAAAAATTGCTATGAGGAACTATACCAACATGTACCATCAACTTCATCAAATTTGTTGAAGGCCAATCAAAAGTTGTAGCTACCATATTAACTGGTCCAAAATGTGTGATGTTTCTTTTTGCAAGAAAAAAAATTAATGAAAGAAGTATTTCTTAAGAAGAAATAGATCTGAAACAAAGAAATTATAAGATTTATTTCCTAAAATTCTTGAAGATTAAACTTAAATTTCAGTCTATTTAAACAATTTTGGTTAGTAGGGGTTGATCTTTGTGCTCACCGCCCTTCTGGCCAACAGCCAAGGACTTGTTGTCTTCTATTTTTCATCATATTGTTCAATACCACAGCCTGAGATATTTTCTTACTTGAAGATGGGTTAGAGGTTTGCGTGTGCAGTCAATAATTCCAAGAAGAAATCATAGTCAAACAAATTTATAAGCAAATAATATCCGGAAATACAGGATACCATACATTATACTTGTGAGCATGGAATCTAGATACTGCATAAATATTCCCATTGTTTGCAATTCTGAGAAAAGTTTCCATCAGAAGCAAGATGATTTACATTAGAAAAGAATAAAATCCTTTCCTTTCCTCTATTACTTTGTCCGAACATTCCTTACTTTTGAACTTTCTTAGACAGATGTGTTAACATTGGGACTAGCAAAAGCCTAGGTTGCGTAGGAGAGCATTGAGTAATAGGTATGTCCTGTGTTGTATTGTTTGGATAAAAAAAAAAGCTAACGTAGAAGCTAGAAATTTACCACCATCTATTTTAGTATCAAGAAAACATTCCAAAGATTAAGTCAACCGGAAATTATTGTTAGAAGACGTGTGTGGTTTTTCCTACAAGAAAGTTAGAATATGCTGTTTTTTGTATGTGTTTGGTTTCGATTTACGAGAAGCACGTGTTCTCCTTCGGATATTTATTACATTTGA
The DNA here is from genome assembly GCA_916050605.2 of Platycheirus albimanus. Classification (NCBI taxonomy): domain Eukaryota; kingdom Metazoa; phylum Arthropoda; class Insecta; order Diptera; family Syrphidae; genus Platycheirus; species Platycheirus albimanus. Next base: position 269,414,998 of record OU696696.1, on the reverse strand, counting down.
ATTGGTTTCCTTACAGAAAAAAGTTCCGGATTGTAATCAAACGTTACATAATGGTTATAAGGGAAAGCCGGAGTAAATATGTTTCGACATAGCATATTGTTTCATATACTTAATGATAAACCTTAAATAACAATTCAATTCACATAATATCTTAAATACTAGGACTGTGGAGTTTCCTCCGCGACAATAAACGGTGTTCTGCAGAGATCCCAAAGCAAGCGCTCCACGTTAATAAACAGTCCCTAGCAACTTTTATTTAAAAAACTTAATGGGGCTTCTGCTGGTATTCCCCGCAGCATACCTTCGTAAGATCGCTTTTCCCGGTACTCTATTCATAATAGAACCTTCTTCCAATTGTAGGGAGGTCGAGTCCGATTTCCCATACAAATCGTACTCCTACTTATGGAATATTCATGCAAAATGAAAATGTGAATTATAACATCAAAAGTTAAAAATACTTTTAAATGTGTATATTCTATTTGGATGATGAATGTATTTGACTGTTCTTCTGGCTAAGGTAGTTGGAACTAGATGGCAGTTCAAATTAGTGGTGCGTGGTAATCGGATTTGCTGCAGGGGTATGTATTGCTTCACGTGATGGTTTTAATAGAAAATCGTCGAGGTGATAGGGGGTGGTGGAAGGAAAATGTGTAACTTCGTTACAAATGTATCTGTTATTTTGTAAGTGTAGGAAAGGTTAATATGTCACCAGTTTCAGCAGTGTCCTACTGGGTTATAGAGAGTGCTTCATATAGCTTAATACCCAAGCAAATAACACAGATCGAGCCTTCAGGATGTTTGGATAGGATATAAAAAGAGATACCGATGCACATTGGTTTTTAATGTCTCTAAGTCGCAATGGGTGGGAAACTTGGGTCGGGCAAATCATTCCGTATTCGTGTCGTGCGGCTAAGGAAGGAGTCTCTATACTAAACAGTGTTTCCGAAATTGTGCTGGAGAGTAAACTGATGTGCGTTTAAAGTGGAACGAGTACTAAGAGGAAACTGTTTCAGGGTAGAAAAAGAAATGCAAATGGATTTTACTGATAGAGTAAGGTGAGACAAAAAAAAGTTAGGCGATTTTTAATACAAACAATTGCATCCGTAACGGTTCTTTTACTATTCCATTTTAAAACTGTTCTATGAATTCCATTGTGGAGACCTGCACAGGCACACCTCCCGTTTCTTTGATGCAAGTGGAGAGTGGAGTTGAGTCTTAGAAGAGTTAAAATCCACACGGTGCATATTTCCTAATTAACCAAAGCTATGAAGAATTAAGTAAGCTGGTGTTGAAACTCCACATCCAAATGATAGGCTTGTGATTCTGGAAACGAATATAAAAAGCTAGGTTTCTGTCGTCATCAAAACAATTTTGTTAGTTCAAATTCTTATACAAGCGATCAAAGATGTGGAAGAGAGTCGAAAACTTGGGGCACACCAGAAGACTGAAAACCGTGCCAAACCGTCCGGTACCTAACTTCTAATTCAACGAAAAAAGAGTTCCACAGATCCATTCAGGCTCTCAAGTACATGAGCAGCCTTGACGGTCTGAAAACTGTGCTGCAAATAAATCTAGTCTCGCTGAGGAGCTGATAACAAGAGTGTCATTAGCAACGAGCGCCAGAACTGAAGATGTAGTAGAACATCTTTACAAAGTCAGTCCATTCTTCATTCCGCTTTAAATATTCTCAGTCGTCTGACAATCAACACTTTTGACAGCTTCTTAATTTGAAACTGGCGACACTACTGCGTGCAAACAGACACTAAAATGAATTCCCATCCTGCTGTATTTGAAAAATAACCCCTTACTTGATAAGCAGGCTTTTCACTCCAGTTGTGTGTTCATTTCTCAAACTTTTCGGTGTAACACTTTTATAGGAATCTATGCATATAGCGAAGAACTGGAGTTAAATCATGACATATTTCGGAAAATGGGGCTCAATATATGCATCAAGCAATCATACAAATATGTATGGTTCTATTTTTTTCTACAATTTTCTCTGTTTGTCTGGTAAGCTCCTGGGCCTGGTTTTTTCGAAATTCACTCAAAAAAAGTAAACACATATTTTAAAAGCCCTTTTTCTTCAGCTTGTTCGTAAACTTTCAAAACTTCGTATAAATTGTTCCAATGCATGTTATACTGTTTTGCAATCGGTTGCGTATCAATTTTAAATCAGTTGCCACTCAATCGCTACAAGCCTAGGTGAACTAAATCAAACCAATTGCAAATTAGACTTTCGAAATTGGTTGCTGGTCAGTTTTAAATCGGTTGTGTTTCAGTTGACAGCGAATCATTCGTGAATTTTTTCTCCACAAGACGCCAATTATTGATTGGATGATTTCTTACGATAGTGTCAAATTTCAAAATGTGTGGCGTGTGAGATATGGCTTAAGTAAAATTTAAATAGCTTTCAATGACATGACAGTATTAAAAAACAAAATAAAACGATTCAAATTTTTTAATTTAAATTAAACTAATTTTCTTATGGAAATGCACAAGTTACTGTTGCGAAAGTACAAATTTGAATATCCATTGTGTTGAAATCCATGGTAACGCGGAAGTCGCCTTCAAGTTCTGATGAATTTGGAGCATCTAATACATTTATCTCCACAATTTTCTTATTAAAACTGAATTTGGTCTTAAATAAAGTAAAACAATAGAATTAAATATCAAAAATTTCTTAAACAAAGGGTTTCACATACTCCTTTTTGTGGTGGACATAGGCGTTGGCCTCTTTTGCCGAATTCTCTCGTCGTTTCATACCACATCTCTTTTGGATTCATTAAATCGGAACAAAAATCTTTTCGAACTATTTCTAGACCAACAGCAGCCCAGCGGCCATTTTTCCTTTTCTGGAGGTCAGTTCTAAGCTTTAAGAAAACAATTCAGAAAAATCAATCAAAAGATAATTTTGGGATTCTTATGGGGTATATATATACTTACATAAATTTCATGATCTGGATCGGTGTCCACAAGAAAAATGACGTATCCATCGAGAATCATATATCCATCGTCAGTCCAATCAACTTCCAGATTAGTCCCGTCAAAAAATCGGGAAATAGAGCTCTCTTCCCTGCCTTCACAATCGGAAAAATCCTCTGTAACGAAGCAAGTTAAGTTTGCTGCTTCAAGCTCTGGAAACAATTTTGAGCAGACTATAGTAACAGTAAGAAGTAATAATTTTGACATTGTATCTTTTAGAGCACAACAATCTGAGTGTCATAAATACATTTCAGATACAATTTTATATAGTGGGTCTTTGTTTTTGTCACAAAAATGGTTACATTTCCGCTGGTAGTTAGTTAATCACTCAATTAAACACTTTGATTCAATAATTTAGACGCGTTTTAAAGTGATTATAATCCGATCTTCAAATTACTAGTTGTTGCACACAATGTGCGCCGTTTGGATTGTATAAAAAATATTTGTGACTATTCAATAACATTTTGTAAAGTATATTTTTGATTCAGTGTCTATTTTAAATACACAAGGGCTAGTATGTGTTTTGGAAATCAGGTTAATGTTTAGTTGTTGTTTTTAGAACTATGCACTCCTGACCCATCTTGGAAGGCTATATTACTAATAAGCTTGGAAACCATTCTCATTGACTTATGAACCCTCGATTTGCTGAATGCTCTTGTCTTATGCTCCAAGCACAAAGCTACATGTGTGACAATTAACCAAAATGTCACTTGGTATGTCAACAGAGCGCTAAAAAAGAACGAATTCCATGAAATTGATATTGGGTGGTGTTGGCAGCGTGTTTTCTAACAAATCTTTTGAAATGATATTTTATTTGGAGTGATTGACAAAATAATATGATCGCTGTGGCTTTAGAGAGTTGGAGAAATAAGGTGTTGTTGGTGGAGAAAACTCAAATCTCGCTTCGAAACTGACACGAATAATTTTTTTTTTTTAATATAAACTTAACTCAAGAAAGAATATATATTCCAGTAAAGTAAGTTTTTAGTTTCGGAACTCAGTCAAGAAATATAAACTTTAAAAATTTGTATGGTACATACGTGGCCGGCCGTTCTGTGGAATCCACATTTTATGATGTCTATATCATCACGTTTTGTTGAACGCTATAATTTTCCATGTTGATTTGACTAGACAGACGAAATAAATTACAGTCAATTTGACAGATCTTTATGCAAAAGGTAAAACGGCTGAAGTCGACTTAAGGCAAAAGTGATTTTTTTAAAATATCTAAATAAATTGAAAAATTTGCTTCATTTCTGTGTCTTCAGATGGTTTCTATTCTATCTAGAAGTCACCTTTCGGGATTGTAAAAACGGGTAAATTCCAGCATATTTTAAAATTTGCATTTGGTAAAGCGTCTTAACTTCAGTCTCTTTTTATTTTTATACCCTATTCCATAGAATGGGTATATTGTATTTGGTGTGGAGTTTGTAACATAGAGAAATAATACCGTTAGGTATAGAAAAGTATATATATTCTGACTCAGAATCAAAAGCCTAGTCGATTTAGCCATGTCCGTCCGTATGTATATTCTAGAGGTCGCAAATTTTGAGCTAGAAAGCTGAAATTTGGTACATATAATCTATGGTTCAAGAGTAAGGCTAAGTTCTTGAACCGGTAAAATCCGCCCACAAACACGCCCACAATCGCCATTTTTAATGAACAACCTCAATTTATTAAAATTAAATTATCTTTTTTGTACAGTTACGATAAGAGCATAACGCTAAAATTTTGCACACGTAAGCTTTAGGTAAACCTTCTTCCAATCAAATAAAAGTATTTCAGTTTGGGCGTGGCTCACGCCCATTTTTCATACAAAACTATCAATATTGTTTTTATAAAATAACAATTGTTATATTCAAGCGAAAAACATTTAATTTTGTGAGTATTATTTGCACATAAACATCTTGCGTATAAAACAAAAAATTTGATTTTGGGCGTGGCTGACGCTTACTTTTCATTAGAAACTATACAAAAATTGTTTTTGTAAATAAACGGTATTTATAATGAATCCGCAAGCCAAAATTTTTCGTCTCTTAATAGAAACTAAAAGGTTTGTCTATGAAAAGAAATTTTTGAATTTTGGGCGTGGCTTACGCCCACTTTTCATAAAAGATCGAAAAACGTAGTCTCAAAAATTTAAGGCACTTCCAATATTTAATTTAAACCTTTTTCCTTCCGTTCGTTATTTGAGAAATATATCTCTACATTTTTTTGTGTAAATTTTTTTAATACGCCCACTTTTAAAGGCGTGATTTTGATAAAATACCTTTGTTCAGGAAAGATCGTTTAAAAATTACTCGATTCAGTTGTAGTTTTACAGATATGCCTAAATACTGATCAAAGCTCAGTTAGTGCTTCAAATTTTTAAGAACCGCCCACTTTTAAGGGGCGTTTCCGTCAAAAGTTGTATAATGCATTATTTTTTTAACATTTTTTAACTATCGGTCGCTGTTTTGAAGTTAAAGGATTTATATTCCTTGGTTACGTAGCAGAGTGTGGTCCAAGAATTGTTAAAAACACCCATAATCGCTATTTCAATTCCAAATCTAATTTTGAAAAATTTTAGTTTTGTCTTGTTTTGTTCAAATCGATCTCCAAGAATAAAATTGAATGTCACTTCGCTCATACTAATTGCCTTTTCAATAAAACGTTTTAACTTTGGGCGTGGCGCACGCCTTTTTTTATTGCGCCAGCACTAATTTAACATAACACCGCACAAAACTAATGTTATTGAATTTTTTTCTGTCTGCTTAAGAAGAACTTTGTTTCTGAAACATCGGCTGTTTGCGGGAGGCAGACGCATACACATACAAAAATATGGGGAATAGGGTATCCAGCAGTTCGTTGCAAAGGCACTGTAGCTCTCGCTTATGTTTTATTTTAACTCAGTGCTTTTAAATTTCAGTTTTTTCGTAAGGACGATAATGTTAAGTAGGTGCAATAAGGCCACTTTTCCAAAGCAAAATCTTATATGAAGTATAATTTTATTTGTACTTAAGCCGGTCTCCCCTTATAAATATTTATTTTAACAGACTTAAGCCCATATTCCAAAAAGTAATTATTAAATTCTTGAGAATGAATAAACAAAAAATCGTGAAACGGAAGACTTGGAAAGCGAAATTTAGGCTAGAACTACTATTATACTACTAGTGCCGGAAAAAACGTTCCTGCAAGAACGATGAGAACTGCTGACAGATTGCAAATGAAAATGTACGCGTACAATTTCACCAACAGAATAAGAAATCATTTTTAAACAGTATTTGAATTTTGGCAACTACATTCTTAAGTTGGCGTTTGTGTTTGGACAGATTTCAACAGAAAAAAAATCCGTTCAGAGAAAAGTGGCAAAACTCCTTGAAATAGCCCAGTTTATAAATTAACAAATACTTGGCACAACAGCTGGGGCCTGGGGCCTTTGACTTATAATCTCGACCATTCCTGTGCATAAGTTTATATTCTGCAGGAATTTAAGGCACCTATAATTATTTTCACTTGCACTTTCCCTTACATGTTGTATCTTTGAAGGATCTGTCACTTCCTCGCAAGAGGCAGTACCCCGGTAGAGAATTGTAGGTGGTATCAGGGATCAAATTAAAACTGTCGGCGTGGCAGTAAAAAAATCGCCAGTTTACGCCCTATATTTCCTGAATCTGAAAGGCATCAGAACTCAAGTCTGTCAGAAATACTTCAAAATCGTTTTGGATGAAACTGACTGACCCATGCTGTACGATGGGCCTAAACAAATCAACGAAGTAAGACAATATACATTATGTAAATATATTATGAGCAGAACTAGCCAACGTTTATGGAGTAAATTTATTGGAAGTCAGTGTGATGGATTTTTGTAATAATCAAACATGACATTACGATAAGAGAGCAGTCGAAAACGGTTGGTCTGAAAATTCTGGCAGCCTGTCTGTACGCATCTCTTCAGCTGAACGAATGGGCCGGTAGCTCTGGATAAAGAAATATTTTCAAGTTTGCGTACTGATAATGATGGATTTCTTTTCATAAACCCACGAAACCAATCCTTTGTGGCCTTTTTTTGCTCAATCCACTTTTCGGGTGCTACATGATTGACAGCTGCAAATTGGTAAGCAAACTCTTTCACCTGGGTTGTACATAGTTAGTCCATAGCACATCTTCGAAAATCTTTTTAAGTAATCTGCTAGTTGTTCCTCTTGTTTAGGGTGAAAATTCTTTTATTTCCAATATTTGGATTATGTGCGAAAGTAGTTGAAGACACTTTAGCTTTTTTGACAGTATCCGCCAAATAGAATTTGGATATTTTATATGCTGATGCCACTGACCGAATCGACTGTCCTTTTTTCATGACTTCTTCGACAGAAGACTCAATTGCATCTTTGTCTGGACGAATCCTCTTCTTTGGGGGCATCTGATGGTCAGGAGTAAATAAACCAGTTTTAAGAAATAATAAGGAAATGCACGAGTAATGAATCGGGCAGTCACTGGCGCATTGAATCGGACGTCCGTTTCACCGCAAAGGCACCTGTCCGATTCATTGCAAATCTAACCTTAAAATAGTTTGACCAGATTCTAAATAATTTAGTTTTGATAAGACTATAACTCACTGCTCTGTATATTTTTCACTATTGCACAACAAATAAAACCACCACAATTGTATTTTAATATAATAATTGAATTTTGTATCACTTTGCAAATATATACGCTTTTTTTACAAAACTAATGCGCTTTAAACACGTGCGAAAAAGTAAATGAAATAATAGCTGCCGGAGTATGTCATTATTGTGGGTTTATCTATGGTAATCAGTGTTGTCAACCACCAAAACATAAATTGTTTCGTTCAGTTTTTTAAGATATCTATAGTGTCCGTTTCATAACCCGTCCATTTTATCGCGTATTCCCAACACTGGCAAAACTGCAGATTTTCGTCAGTTTCTTACCTTCATTCTAAGATGTCTATTTTGTGAAGTTGAATTCTTTCGATTAACTGAAATTGGGGAGACATACGAATTTAAAAATAGGTATATATTTAGTTGAAATGTTTTAAAATAGTTTACAGATCGATACAACCTCACCAAAGCCTGGGCCGGCTAGACTCTCTTTGAGCAACCAATTTTGATTTTTCCATAAGTTTTTACAGCTAAAACAGAATTAAAATGAGAATCGCTTACCAGTTCCAATCCCAAACTGCAAGATAGAAGCAAGACTTAGATGTTAGACTTGCAAGCGTTAGGCTTCCGCTGCGTGTTTAGTTTTCAACGTTATCTCTTTGGTAAACCTCCTCAAAATGAAACGTCCAATAGAATTGTCTGGTCCAAATGATTGATTTTTGTTAAAATGTTTGGCTTTGAACCAAAATCAAAACATTTTTTGCTCTCCTCTTTACATCAGTGCCCTATTAACTATTGAAAAGCAAAAAAAAAAAAAATGTTTCCTTGCAATAAATACGTCTTCCGGTATTTTGTTGTGAAAGCAAATAAAGTTTCGTCTTTGCAGTAGACTTTAATCCAACAAATATATGAACTTATAGACTTAAAGCAATTCAGACATTTTATTAAGAAACACATGACGCCATAAATAGTTTCCTTATTTCTTCCTTTCTCATGTTGCGTAAGTTTTATTTGCACAAAAATAGAAACATTTTGGCTAAGTTATCCGAGGGATGTTGGGAAGAGATTTTTTTTTTCAAAAAAATGGAAATACCTACAAATGAGCTCTTTGCTTTGAGATTACGTATGACGTCATCCCTACGAGAATGTGTGATTCTTATATTGGCATGGGACTTGCATCCATTCAAAGAAAGATACAAAAGTTTTGCTTGCTCCAGTTTATATGAAGATTTGGTGCAATATTAATTAAGTCAGTTTCATTTCTAATTACTTGGCAGCATCTTGAACTCATTTTTTGAGTATACAAGAGATTCAAATGTATATATGTATGTATAGTTGCTACATTTCTTTATAAAAGTTTTACGAATCATAGTCTTCTAAAGACTCAAAGCTAATTGTGTTATGAGATATTTGAATCGAAAATAGAAACATTCAAATGCTAAAGTTTTTATGGAGTCTAGTCCTAATAAAAATGAAATTTGATTGCCAAACTCTAATTGGGAGCGCCACTTTAATATATTAGCTTTGATCAAGGAGAACGCACTTTGCATATTTGCTAATAAATTTCAATACCATAATAAAAGTTTCATTTTGGTAATGACAATGAGCTTTAAAGTTTATAGAATCCGAGTGGATTAATTTTACACTTTTGTTCTATCGCCTCTGAAGTCGAAGAAATTGGTTCAAACTCATTGACAATGTGGGTGGTAGCCAATAAAACACGTCAGCTCGTCAGCACAATATGGCAGTAGCAATAAAGTTGTACAGGTTCATTCATTTGGTGGTTCCAAGTTGGTAGTGCTGGTATTTGACACCTGTCAAACTCAGCTGTCATCTGAAATGTCATAATATTAGTTGAATGTTTGCCATCAACGATTATCGCTTAACGCGTTAAAATTATTAAAACTTACTACAAGTGGGTGTTGGAACAAAAGACAATAAATGGCTGAGCACAATGTTGTTGTGCAGCAGCAGTTGGTACGTAGCAATGACCAAGCTAATGTCAAAAAAAGTAGCGCACTAAGCAGCATGCATGAATACAATTTGTAGCACTGAACTCAAACAAAAATCATGTCTGCCATTTTGGTTTGTTGTTGTTTTGCAACGCAGCACGTTCTTGAAGTTGGAGTCAAGTCGACTTGTAGGTACTTCTGCTGCTCTCTGTGCTGCAGTCGCTACTTCACATTGTAGCCGTTTACTTATTTAACTTTGACAGTGCTACGTATTACTGCTGCAGCTACACCATTGTGTTCAGCCAGTAAATACCGATTTTTCGAACAAAATTTCCGAAGATAATATCCGAAGACAAATATAAAACTGCCAGCACGGTCACACGCCAGCCACTATGACCGACCTGAGAGGAACCGGACACCACCATCAAGTCAACAACCTGAGAGGCCAGAGACACCGGGATAAAAATGTGTCTATCCGGGCTATTTAGATAATGGACCTTACGGCACTTCCAGCAGCATCTGAAACTCCCAAAACCTAAGTTCAGAGATACCCTCTGTTTTCTCTCCAAAATACTGCGATTTAAGGAACGCGGTAGAATTACCTGAATTACTTTTCAATGAAAACTAGTGTGCCATTCTTGTGGGTAGCACCGAGGGAAAACATGAGAAGAGTCGTACCCTTACCAATAACGAACGATCAGTAGAGCAACACAAGCTGTTAACGTAGAATAATCAGATATACAACTTTTGCCTGAGTTTTGACCAGTTCTCCAAGCACTTTTTCTACTCCCATTGAGATACCTTTTGAGTGAAACCTGGAGGAGTTGACTTAACCATTGAAATAACATCGCTGTAATCTGAATTTCGAAATGTTTCCATATTCGTAACCTTAATCTTAACCAAAAACACTGTTATGACAAAAGCACTATAAAGGCGTGATACACTAAATTTGAGTAAAATAGATAGAGCTGTTTTTGAGGTTAAGAGTTCAACCGTTCCCAGGTTAATAGGTGCTCTGTACAACGTCTCCTTGGCTCCTCTCGATAGGGCTTCATTCTTTAATTGCTTACTGAGCCCAAAGAAACAGCGGTAAACAAGAGTTTCTTTCTGTACGTTAGATCTCGGCGCTGAAGTTATTTTTTGTGTTTACAACAGTCTCCAGGTAGAGAAATTCACTGACTGCCTCGAAGTTATACAAGTCAATGGTCACGTTCTGGCCAAGTCGGCGGTGTTGCCGTCGTTAATAAGCAGTCCCATTCTATTTGTTACTGAATTGATGGTAGAAAAGGCACCGGTTTCGGATAGCTTAGTTCTTCCTATTCCCGGTGTCACTTCAATGTCTTCCGCAAACCCAAGTAATAATTGTGTCGATTTATTTGGCATAGTACCTGATGTACTGAATCGATGAAAGGCTGGTGGGTTTCGAAAATATTTTTAAATTTCCTTCAGGATTTGAAGCAATGTGAAGATTTTCCAGGCTGGACAGGATCCTAAATGTGATTTACAAAAAAGACTAATGACTTTAAGGCTGGCAAAGCAAAGCAGGCGGTCTCTTTCTTTGGGATTGGGCAAATCGTAATGAGATTCCAATCGTCGATGTAGGGCATACTTTCTTCCGACCATATTTCGCAGATGAGTTGGTGCATGTTCCTGATTATGTCATGTCCAGTCAGCTGTTTAAATAGTTGCGCTTGTAGTCAGTCTATCGCCTCCTCCTGCTTTGTTAGTTATTATAGTCTGGCAATGGTTGTTTTTATCTCATTTTGGTCGGGTAGTTTCAACTGTTGGTTATTATCATTTTGATTGACTGATACCGACACTCACGAGATCACTAGTTTTCTTCTTGAGCCATGACATGTAGGCCTCCGGTTTGGTTGCCATTGTTCCTGCGGGTTCATATCAATAGTCGTGGAATTCCTCTCAAGTTCAAGAGATACGTGATCAGCCTAGGTTGTAGATGTCACTTCCTTCAATAGGATCTTACATTGATCTTCCTCGGCATAGTTGTTCGTCTAACAGCTTCCATGTATATCCTCACTAGAAGTCTGGCTCTAACTAGGTAACTAGTGATCCGAGTCGGTGTTAGCTCTTCTGAATGTATGGACATGAAGAATGACTTCCGTCAATCGCAACATATTGGTATTTTCATCACAATAAATCACTAACTAAACTTTATCGAAACAGTTGGAGCCGTTTTAAAGAAAATTCCCAAAAACTAAGCCCGTACAATTGAAGGTTCCCGTTAAAGCCAAGTTTAAACTTCAAATTTCCTCTAAGAAATCACAAAATGCTATTTTATACAAATAATCTCAAAGTAAATTGAATTTCCTTTTTCAGCTTAAAAGAATTCAATCTTTAATCAAACACACAAAGAAACATTAAGATTCCAGCTAGAAGAAAATTTTAGTGAAACTGTCAAAGAACTTACTCAAGTTTTTCCAGGCATTTTTCTTTCCCATTACACAGCTTGTGGACATCTCCAACATCTCCTGGCATTCTCATTTTTCCAAATCACAATTCCTATTCCCCTTGTCAAGCAACAGTTTCTTAACCTAGTTTTATTGAATGCCACTATCAGGAATCAGTGCAGTAGGTTAAAGCATTGCGAGCTCTACGTGAAACCTTTTTCTTTTCGCAATGCGCATGTAAGTTCCAAGGAATCAACGTCCTTTGTCAAGGAAAATTAATTTAAATCCCCTTTTGTTGTTGCAGTTGCAGTATACACTTTCTTGGAAGCATACGCAAGTAAACTATAGAACTATTAAAAAGGTTTATGGTAGATATAGCTTAGATTCCAACGTAAGAGAATTGGATTCGATGGAACATCCGTTCCGTACACGAAGGACGAAAGTTTTTGTGATGTTAGACTTTTTGTGTTTAACTTTAAAAATCCTTTGTGCATTGCTTTTTTGTAGTTGTTTTATTTTCAAGAAAGGCACTTTGTGATTTACTTTTAAGAATTTTAGTTTTAAAAACTGTTGTTTGTTGCTTGGATAGACAATTTAATAGCTCTTTTCTCTGGGATTTCCTTCCTGGGAACTTAAAAGTTTGATTTGTAATAAAAAATAATCCCCCTTTTTCTGAGAAATTTATGAAGGTTTCGTTGTTGTTTGCAAGTTTTAAAATTGCCGAGAATGTTATCTAGCCAGTCTCTAACAAACTTAAAAACATTTAAACTAACAAAACATTAGGAACAAATACTTTTGCATTTCATAAAAATTTGCTAAAAAATAGGTCAAACTTGAAGCTGGATCTTTAACTATTTGTTTTTCTCTCTTTAAAAACTTAATTAGCACTTGCAATCTAAGACTTTGTAGATTGTTTTGAAATTATAGTTTCTGAAAGAGTCTTTAGAAAATTCATATTTGGTTACTTTTAAAACAAAATGGTAGATGAAGAATATAGATTCCTATAATCCTATGTCAAAAATCATTAATATTGAAATGAGGCGTTGGTGTATTTAAGTGGCATTTACATAGTTTCGAGATATAAAGGCTCAAAGTTTTTTGATGAGAACTTTTTTCCAAGTATACATACAAACTGAAATTTGTTGGTAAGAAATAAAATAAAGAAAAAAACAGTTTCTTAAAAAAATGTGCTTTATTTCATAAATATTGATTTATCTCAATTATATTTCATTTTAATCTACTCCGTCGATGAATCGACGAAGTAGACACACTTACAAGCACTGGCAACTGAGGCCATCGGCTCAAGACAAAACAAAAAACACGACAGAGAGAGGTAGACAGAACAGAAGAGAGAAGAGTACAAAAACATATGCCATTAGCACGCAGTTATTAGTTTGCAAGAATGATACAATACAAGATTGCGCCGATCGAGAATCCTTCATCTTTATTGTTTTTTCTGATAGCTATGACGTAGAGTGAGCCTCGTGACCTATTCTTCGTTGATTTTGAATCTGGATTTGATTTGTTTTGTGTTCATATAAAAATTTTTTTTATAATTTATTTTATTTTGTGTCTATCTGTTTTACTTTTTATTTTTGAATGTATCTGTTTTTGAAATGAGGTGTGCTTTGTTCGGTGGTAAATCTTTTAATATGGAGAAAGAAAGCAGTGTTCGATTTTTTTAATTTTCCTAAAGATGAAAACATAAGAAAAACCTGGATTCATTTTTGCAAAAGAAAGGACAAATTCAATGCTGATACGTCTTCATTTTAATCATGAAGCCATGGAAAGAAATCTCCAATATGATATGGGTAAGTTACTCGTATGAGCTGGTATTAAATTAATTCAAAATAAACGATGGACACATTAAAGGACTTTATAAGTTGAAGAAGGGATCAATACCTACTTTACACGTTGAAACTAATGCTCCAGTGCCTCCAACTTCCTCTTGCCCTATTGGAATGGAACTAGCCTCTCACATTAATTGCGATGAGAAGGTTAAGAAACTATTTTTTAAAACACGTATGTTCTTTAGAATAAGAAAACTTAAAAAGGAAATAATGGAAAACACAAACAAAAGAAAAAGAAAATTTAATTAAATAAGTAAACAAAATAAAACAAATTGAGTTTATTTTTTAATTCACTTTATTTTACTAGAGTAAAACTTAACATTACAACGATCAACGCTCAGTAATTTGTGAACTGAAACCAAAACAAAAACACATAAAAATGTCAAACGTCTCACTTTATGTACGTCGCGGAAAAAAAATCAATATTTCTTTTGACAGCTCAATCTCGTATTCTATCATTCTTGATTAGTTTGTACGGTTTGCCATCGAGCAAACTGAAAAATGAAATATTAAATATGCACCTACAGCGCCAACTGTCGAACAAACTCGCAGGAAACTGTATCCAACTCTGTCCAGTCGTTTTTAAGTGTTATGCAGTCGAACAAATATAATAATCAATTTTTATATATAAAGGGTGTTTTTTTAGACGTGTGGTCTTAAATCTGGCAATACTTTTTTCTGAGTTGGTCTTTTTGACAGCTGTCACTTGATTTATGCTCAGTATAGTTTGCCACTTCTCAAAGCTGCGCCAACTACAAAGGTATAAGTCTCCTGAATGTCGCCTATAAAATCTCTTCGGCCATTCTGTGTGAACGTCTGAACCCTTTCGCACGTGAACTGATTGGCCCCTATCAGTGTGGTTTCAGGCATTCCTGCTATACTCGTTCGATTGTGCAGGATGACCATAGAGAACTCGCGCTGCTCCGTCAAGGTTGGTAAGAACACCACCGACTCATTTAATGTCGAAAAAGGCTTACGACAGGGTGACGCGCTGTCATGTAACCTCTTCAACATCTTTCTTGAGGCAATCGTACGCAACTCGCATGTCAACACCAGCGGTACGATTTTTTTTAGATCCGTTCAATTACTTTGCTATGCTGATGATATTGACATTATTGGAAGAACGAAGCGCGCTGTCAGTGGAGCATTCGCAAGTATTGAAGTGGAAGCGGCTCGAATGGGTCTGGCTGTAAATGGAGATAAAACAAAGTATATGCTGTCCTCGGGTGAAGTAGATCATCACCGTAGGCTCGGACAAAACGTCACAATGGACATTTATAATTTTGAGGTTGTCAAGGACTTTGTCTATTTGGGTTCCACTATAACCTCTCAGAACAACAGCAGTGAAGAGATCAGTCGAAGAATCACTCTTGCCAATCGCTGTTTCTTCGGGTTGAGAAGGCATCTTAGTAGTAGAGCCCTCTCTCAAAGGACCAAGGAGACACTATACAAGACCCTTATCATCCCAGTCCTGCTGTATGGGGCAGAAGCGTGGACACTGACACAATCGGATGAATACAGGCTGGGGTGCTTTGAGAGAAAGATTCTTCGGGTGATATTCGGGCCTGTATGTATCAATGGAGTATGGAGGAGAAGATTCAATGACGAACTGTACGGGCTATACAGCGACATTGACTTGGTTAAGAAGCTGAAAATACAGCGGCTTAAATGGTATGGACGAAAACGCTCCTGCCCGACGAGTCTTGAATTCCAACCTGGAGACCCCATCTAAGGTGGCGCGATCAAGTGGGAAACGACCTCAGCCAACTTGGTGTGCGCAACTGGAGGCCACTGGCTAGGGACCGGCCTAGTTGGCGAGGATTGTTGGTTGAGGCCTTGGTCCACAATGGACTGTCTGTGCCACCTTTCAAATTGTGCAAATTTATTTTGAAAATGAGGTTCCGCGATGAAGCTCACTTTTAGGGATACATCAACAAGCAAAACTGCCGCATTTGGAGTGATGATAATCCTCAAATCTATGTTTAGACACCGTTACGTCCACAAAAACTGACTGTTTGGTGTGCTTTATTGGTCCATATTTCTTCAAAAATGGAGCCGGCTATAATGTTACAGTCAATCGGGAACGCTTTAGACATAGAGCTTTAATTAATGACTTTTTCGTGCCTGAAATGGAGGGTCTTGATGTGGACGACCTTGGGTTCCAACAAGACGGCGCTATATGCCATACAGCCAACGAAACAATAAATTTATTGAAGGAAACTTTTGGTGAGCGCATTATTTGGCGTCGTTTGCACGGACCAATAAGATACAGACCGCCAACTCACTGTATGGTCTCCCTTTTTACCTACAAGCTGAAAATCAGCTGATATATTATTTATTTTGAGGGTGTGACGTTCTCCCTTGCTCTTTAAATGGGAACAGTAAACACACCCACAAAATAAATGGCATACGCAGGGACGGTTGCCATCACAAAATGTACAGGCAGATGTGTTCACATATTCACAGACACGAACAAATATTTCGAGGGTGTTTCAGGCAAGAAGAGTACGAGTTGGTGGTCTGTATTGG
This sequence comes from Platycheirus albimanus, assembly GCA_916050605.2. Lineage (NCBI taxonomy): Eukaryota > Metazoa > Arthropoda > Insecta > Diptera > Syrphidae > Platycheirus > Platycheirus albimanus. The sequence continues at coordinate 269,398,679 of OU696696.1, read as the reverse complement.
TCTGTGGTCGTGGGTCTGTGGCGTGGCCTCCATGGTCGTGCGATTAAACACCGCTGGATTTTTTTTGGTGGGGTTATGTAAAGTCGCTTGTCTACGCAGATAAACTCGAGACGATTGACGCCTTGGAAAAGAAAATTGCTGCAAAAACTGGGCGAAAATTAGGCCTCTCGGCTGGAATTTATTCGAGCTAGCCGCGGCAGCCACTTACCCGAAATCATTTTTAAAACATATTTAATTATAAGCGTTTTATTTCTTCTGGAAAACTGCACGTCTAAAAAAACCTTTTATGTACTATATTATTGTTAAATTTCATAAGAATCGTTCAAGCCGTTTCGAAGGAGTTTTGTTACAAGCTTCGCGACTCAAGAATTTTATACAGATCTATGTGTTAGAATTAATTTTTTTTTAACAATATATATGTAATGCATAGGTATGTTTGAAAAGCTGTCAAGCGTTAGGTGATATTATGTGAAGTTTTTTGAAGTTTATATACAAATCACAACAACTCTTACAGTTTATCAACCTTACAAGGGATTTTGGCCTCACAACTTAAGATTGGGGCTATAAGTAATATAGCATGTTTGATACATTTTATTAAATCGTCGTAATCTTTGCTTTTTGCAGAAGTCGCCAAATCATAACACCGCAATTGATTATTATTTTTAAAAAAACAAGATTTGACCTCAAGCAAAGCATATGCGTAATTCAAGATGACATCATTGATGATTTTCTGAACGCAAATTTCTTCTTCTATTTCAATATAATTAAATTCGTTTAAAAATTTGTTGGCTTTTTGTTTCAACTCATCCACAGATTTTGAGTTTTGAATTTTCTGAAACAAAAAGAAAATATAAAAATTAATATTGTGATTCAGGAAACACAATGTTTTTAATTGGATAAATATTTTTCATTTGTGTGAAGTCCCCCCCCCCACCCTCCCACAAACCCCATTTGAACTGCTCTTGTGATGAAGTGACAAATCCTCAAAGAATTTGAACTTGAAAGAAAAGTACATCTCTGCGTCGGTAAATTTAACGGTCTTAGTGTGTGCGATGTGAAATAAGAAGTCCAAGTAGCCCAACTACCAGGCATGATTTGAGAATCTCAGAACCTTATAAATATAAGGAATAAATTATAGGTTAAGTTACGGGGGCTGTCAGCTAGAGAGGTATAAGCTGACACACTTAGTCCAAAAGGGAACCATATTACTACAAGTTTGATTGTTACCCCATAAAAACTTTAATACTTAGAACGAATTAGAGAATCGTCTCTACATCTTCTGCAAAAAGTTGCTTGCGAGTACGCCAAGTCTCGCGGCGTGTCTACCTATGAGACTTTGTCTCAGAGCATTTAGGATCCGGCCTTATTCAAATCCGCTTCGTCGCTAGACATGTGTTACCACCTGTCTACCTATGATTTGTCCTCTAAATAGAACTTTGCTTTAGCAAAAACCTACATGTAGCGATGGTAATACCCGAATAGCTGTGCTTTGTTCATGGGGTAGAGTCGTTTCTTGTTTAGCTAGTTTAACTGGAATATATCTCTATGCCCTGTCACCCAACCGAGATGATCGACGATGGAGTAAGTGGAGATGGATTCCAAGGATTTCAGGGCATCCCGACTATACGAGAAAATTATGAGGTCCTTGGAGAATATGAAACACCCTGCAATGTTTCGAAAGGCGGAGCGAGACACTTACATTTTGCCTGTTAGAGTAAACACCACCCATCATTTGGAAAACAGGATTTGTTCAGCTACCAAGAAGACATTTTCCTCGCAAGGTAATCTAGAGGGTATCATTTTCATTTGGAAGTTTTTGTCATAAATAATATAGTAGAGGGTTGAAAAAGTCTATAAGTCCATGTTGCCTTGTGTGGTAGGATTCAGTAAGTTAGCGCTGCCGTAAATAATTTTCTTCCAATGTGAAATCGCCTTAAGTCGAGCTGCTAAACAAGCAGCAGCCTGCTTACTGCAAATATCCAAGCTGGTTAGATAGTTAAATTAAATTATGTGTCGAGCGCTAAAAACTTAACCCAGCTTATCGCATTTTGTAAAGTGGTGTCAAAGGCAGTCAATCAAACGACCGCCATAAAGTTGGATTTCCAGCTTTATTATTTGTCCAACACAATACCATTAAATGGGGGAGGATTAGAATTTCGTTTTCTTTGTAAAATGGAAAAGTTCAGTTTTTGGGGTTTTTGGAAGCTTTCCTACCTGCTTTTAGAATGGACACAACTCACTTCTCCCCATCATAACTGAGGAATGTGGACCATTTCAAAACAATATAATATTCGAAGACTTTTGCCCCTGTTGATCTTGAATTTATTTTGAATAGTTGACCTGGTTAGAGTACAAATATTGCTTACATCTGACAAAGTGGGTGTGGAATATTGGGTGTGTAGTAGTAGTTTGTCGTAAAGTATCCATCTGATTTTTTTTTTCATAAAACTTTGTAACACTGGAAGCAATAAATCATACACTTACCGAATATTTCCAACATGATACAAATTCCAAATCATCCTCAAGAAGATTGCATTGGTCTATTAATTTCTCCATTCGCTCATCAAGGTCTTTATGAAACTTGTGAAATGAAGACCTTTCAAAATCCCTTAGTTTATCAGCTGATTCCACACAAATAATATTTTTTTCAGTTTAGTGATATTCTATAGTTGCATTATTTTTCGAAGCTTCAAGATCATCAAAACATTGCTGATATTTGGGATCACTTCTGTATTTACCTACTTGTAGTTGAATTTTCTTATACGGGTGCTCAATGTTTAACTCAAATCGCAATTTCATCCGAACGTCAAATGCCAGAACCACCTTAGGAAACGAAAAATATTGTCTTTTAATATTTACACATACAAATTAAAGACATTTCTAACAAATTACATTCATAAACCAAGCGAATGAAGCCACACAAAAAATTTTATTTCCCATTGTTTTACACGGTCAAAGGTCAACTTATAACTGAATTCGGGCTTCGAGTTGGTATATCTCCAGCCAAAGCGAGTTGGAACAGTATCGAAATAAAATGGACAGCTGAAATTAATACTTAGGTACAACAAGCTGCGAAATTTTTTTTTGAATGATGCATACCTACATTCATCAGCACTTATCGCTTTAAATATAAGCGATAAGTAAAAATAAATTTTTTTGTTCTGAAAAAGTTTGACTGCTTCCGAAATATTTCTTTCAACTTTATTTACAACAAGCTCTAGTGTGAGATCATAACAGAAGTTTTCTCATACACATACTTCAACTCCTTTCAAAAGTCTAGATCTTTCTGGTGCAGCTTATTCTTGAACACGTTCTACTAACTTCCAAAAGTTTTTCAAAATCCCCAAATATAAGCCTCCAATAAAATATTTCAGTTTTGGTTGAAGTCTTGTAAAATTGTAATGTTTCCTTAGGTAAATTGAAAAGACTCAAAATGCCATTTGCATTGACAGAGGGTAGTCAAACTGAAAGGAGTGCCGGAAAATAAGTCCCCGGGTACTAAGGCAACTGAGAGATCTTCACTTAGTCGTGCCACGTAAAGTGGGGTCTTCCTATTTTGAGTGTTTCCTCAATGTGAAAATCGATGGCTTCACGGGCTGAGTCAACTTCTTTGTAAAGCCCTCAAATAATGTTTTTCAAATCTTGTTCTTAACACACCTTTACTGCTTAGATGCATTCAAAACCAAAAGAAACAGCTATTGTCAAGAGTCGTGATAATGGAACTCAATAGACGAAGTTTGTGATTGAACTTTGTCTAAGACGTTGATGATGTTGCCTGCCTCTTCTGATGACATCATGCACATACCTTTTCTGGTCTATATTATTTACAGTGGAACAACATCTTCACCGCCTTGGATTGGATATTTGAGAAAGCTTCACTGACAGCGCACTGTGTTCTCCCAATGGTACCAATATAACCTTGTTATTGAACGATCAGTTATATGTTGTTTTATACCTTTCGCGACACAAAGAGAGCCAATTTGCCAGATCAGGTGGAATTTTTTGCACAGTCACATTTTTTTGCAAGATTCGTTACTTTCTTAATGAATAAGTATATTTTAGTTTTTAATGTTCGTCATCGTCATCGTGTATATTTGATAATTCGTCATCCAGAAAAAAATTATATTGAGTTACTAGGTTCTAGGTCATCATCATCAGTATCAGCATTACTTGTTTCTTCCTTTGTAAAAACAAAGAACTTAAGAATCGGAAAGCTATAAATTTTGTATAAAACAAAATTTTAGAAAAATACCTGAGTTTTTGTCAATTCGATGGAGTTTGCAGTTTCTTATATTATTTTATATTTATCATCATCACTCACAGAAAAGTCTAGCTCATGATAACTTTCATTTTGAAAACCAGACTAAATATCTATAAAAATATCTCATACTCGTAAGTATCCATTTAAAAATGTTTCAATGACAAAATGTTCATACTGGAAATATGCATTGTAATCATAGCTTCTTAGAATTTTACTTTCGATCCGCTTTCTGTGAAGTTTATTCTGGTATTATTTGTGCATAATATTTTGTTACCCACCTACCCAAAACGTTCTGTTTTCACTCTTAATTTTTCTCTGGAAAATTTGGAAATCATTTTCTCCGCTCCATATTTTAACGGATTTCAAACACTTCATCAACTTAAAGCGATTTGGAAGTATTTCAAACTCATAACATGTTTTGATATGAAGTCTCAAAGGCAACATTATACAACAATGTATACTAAACACTTTTTGAACCTATTATTGTAAATGCGGTATACCTAAAAGGTCTTCTAATAGAGAATTCCGAACTTTGACAGATGATAGAGGCCATCTTTTTGAAGCTTCATCTGTCAAATTGCCTGTTATTGATTCTGTCTATATTCCCAAATACCCGTGGATGGATGAATCGTTCAACAACACGTGCAAATGACAAAATTGTTTTATCGAAATGGGTTTTCTATTCGGCCAAAGTTCCGCGTGCTTCGCCCCTTGTACGGTTGCCAAAGTCGTCAAACCGATAGGGACTATTCGCAGTGGGATGGATAAATGTGAACTGGCTTCCGTGACCGTGTGATTTGAGCCCATTTGACTTTTTTTGTGGGGTTTTCCATTGTATATATAAACTATAGTACTATCACCTTAGTTGCGCCATCTATCGACGAAAAACTAAGCTCGAGAATAATATGGGAAGCAACAACAACAACTAAAATGGTGGAAATTGTTGTTGTTGCTTCCCATGTTATTCTCGAGCTTAGTTTTTCGTCGATAGATGGCGCACCTCAAGTGGGAATACTATAGTTTATATATACAATGGGTTTTCTTAAAGTGTTCCTTAAACATCGATAGTCTGTCGATAGTTATCGATAGTTTATTTTGTATAAAATACATCGATGTTTTCAAAACTTTCGCAAGTGCCAAAAAATGAATTATCCAGCAACAAATGCATCACATGCTCTTTAACTGAACTCTCAGTCTCAACAATCAGAGTTCAGATCAGAGCTCTGAATATAAAAATAAAAGCGCCCTATGTAATGAAAAAAGAAAGTGTTCAGAAAACAACAAACAAGAGGGGAATTACCTGCTTTAAGCAAATGTGTTTGTTATTGTGTTGTTGTTCATGTTGATTTCTTGGCTGCTTTCCGTTTATATTTTCCGTTATCCGTTTGTTTTTGTTTTCAATCATATCATCAATGAGCAATTATTGTTCAATCCTGCTAAGAATAACAAAGACTCGCAACAATTTATTTAATGATTTCGTATAAAAATAATCGCGTGTCTGTTTGTCGTGTTTGAAAATATTTTTCTAAATCCAAGTCGCGAGAAAAATATTCAAAGTGTGATGCCTGCAAAAATGAGTACAAGTGCAATGGGAATACGACAAATTTGGTCGACCACCATCCATATTGAGGAAGATGAAGTTGGTGAGTCTGCACCAAAAACGAGAAAAAATATTAAGGTCTACCTCGACAGAGGTAGCTTCTGTACTAACAACTCCAAAGAAAAGCAGCATTTGGATAAAATGTTTAACCGTATGCTTGCAGTGGATATGGAGCCATTGCCAATGTGTGATCATGCATGTAGGATTTCGAGATGCAATTGCAATTTTCATCTGTCAGGTGTCAGAAATTCTTGATTTTGTTTGTTTTTTTTATCTTAAAGTGTCGTTAAAATGAAAAGGTTTGTAAACATGAATGTTTAAAAATTAGAAACTAGAAATAATTGAAACTTTACTTGTGTTTCAGATATTCAATCAATTTGGATTTCGTTGAGGCTACTCATGTGCCTTTTGTTGCTAATGCTGGGTTCTCTAACTCAAATAAGCCTGACGATTCTTCTGCCAATTCTGTGCCAAAATCATATGAACTTTTTGCTTTTCAAGTACCTTGTGTTGTTCTTGCTGGGTGCTTCCAACACAAATACATAAGTCTGCTGATTCCTCTACCAATTCTGTGAAAAAATCACCTGAACCTCCTGCTTTTCAACGCCTTCTGCTGCTCTTGCTGGTTGCTCCAACACAAATTAGTCTGCTGATTCCTCCACCAATTCTGTCTGTGTGCAAACAAATGAACATCCTACTGCTGTCGACGGTCGACGGTGTTGCAATTTCAAATGATGATGAAATCGACACAGGCAACTCATTAACATCTTCAAAAACCAATAAACATCGTTACCAAATGTTTCGAAAAATCTGGTTAAACGATTTTCCATTCATTAAAGAAGTTGAAAAAAGGCATATTGTGCGTACTGCAAAACTAGTCTCACAAACAACAAACATTTTATAAGACACCAGAATTCGAAACGTCATCAGGAAATAGTTTAAGCCCTGAAGTAGCAACCAAGCATAGAATCAGCAACTTTCGATTCGACTAGGAAAACCGACAAGCAACAAATATTAGAGCTTTGAATAATAATGTTTATTTTGCAGTATAATCTAGCCTTCCCATTAGTCGACCCATTGATTCATCTTATTTAAAGCATTGATGGTGAAACAATCAAAGACTTAAAACTTGTAAGAACAAAGTTTAAGAGAACGATAACATCAAGTTTACTAGATGAGGCTAACCGTGACATCCTAGACATTTCAAGCAAACAAAAATTGTCTCTGATAATTGATGAGACTACGGATGTCAATTCGTCCAAATGTCTATGTATTGTGGTAAGGTATTTTGATTTCAACTACTGTAGGATTAGAAATCGATTTCTTTCTTTAATTTAACTATTGGAGTTCGATGCAAAACACATTTTTGATGTAATATTTAAGTGCTTCAGTGACCTTTCAATATCATTTAAAAACTGCATTGGTCTTGCCACAGACAATGCTGCTGTGATGGTTGACAAAAAAAGGAGGGGTTTGAGCTTCTTTTCTTAAAGAAATCCAAATATGTTTACTTAAGGATGTATGCGTCATTCCTTACATCTTTGTTCCTCAGCTACAAAAATGCCACGAAATATTGAAATATCGCTTACTTTTTTTACTTTGTTTACTTTGCACATACTTCAAAAAGCAAATCGAATTTAAGGAATTCCAGGATGCTTTTAACGTCGAAAAATATGGTTTTAAAAACTTCATTTACTCAATGGCTAGCTCTGGAACAGGTTGTGGCAAGAACATTAGAACAGTGGTCTGCATTGGTGCATTACTTTTTTGAAGAATTCCTTCGAATCCTCTGACAGCATTACAGCAACATAGATCTGGTTCACAAGATTCAAGAAGAACTGAATGATACCACAGAAGTTTACTTACTTTTTCTATCCTATGTTCTCCAGTTAACAACCCAGCTTAACTAAGAGTTTCAATCCCAGTCCGTCCGAATTCATAAGTCTTAGCCATTTATCAAAACGTTTTGCAATACCATTTTACAAAATTTTATCCAGTCGGAATTTTTATTTGATGACGAGTTTTTATTGAATTGAAAATTTTCTGACAATTGTTAGAAAAATATTAATTCTGTATAATATTGAGGCAAAAGCTGAACTTTTTATTACAACGCAAAATTTTCCAACAGATCAAGTTGTCAATTTGTAGTTTTCATGTGAGAAAATAATTTTAAAAAAATTCAATAGATATACCCGTTTCCAAAATAGAGTAAATTCTCGAAAAGATGAAAACAGGCCCGTTCATCTTTTCAAATTGTTCTACTTTCCAAGCATCCAGCATTAGTTTAAGAAAAACATATAGGGTCATGCATAAAAACATTACATCCATCAAATCAACGAATCTTTTTATTTTTTTTTTTAAAAGGGTTCATAAGGGTTAAAAAACAGACTTATTTAGACAATAAAAAAAACTTTTTGGATTTGAGCACTGCAATGGTGGGGTAAAAGCGTTCATCTTCCCGAATTGTTCCTGTTTTAGAAACGTTCATATTTTCTAGATTCTACTGTGTTACGAAAACCAAAAATTTTTTAAAATAAAAAAAGACTTCTCAGAAATTTGACATGCCATATTAATAGGGCTATAAATGATTTCCTGTGTCGAAAATTTCATTGAAATCGGTTGTAGGTACAGTTTACGAGAAAACCTAATTTGAAAATACCGGTTCTATGAAAGGTAACGTTAAAAGACAAATTCTAATACAGTCGAACTTCCATAACTCGAACTTCTTTAAGTCGAATTTCTCTATTATTCGAAGTTTAAATGAGAACTTTGCGTTTTCAACTTTATTTTCATACATTTTTCCCTCCATAACTCGAACTTCTATAACACGAATTTCTCTATATCTCGAACTTTTTTATTGCGTTTATTAGCAATAAAATCCCTTTAAGTCGAACTGTTAACACGAAATTTTTAAAATTCAATCTAGTCTACTCTGATTATATTGGAAATTTGTTAAATACTCGTACATATTCGTATATACATATGTGCGCTGTGCATACCATAGAGGAATGGTTCGTACATATTATGTATACATTTATGTTCATACTTAGTTTATTTTTATTTTTTTGAAATTAACCTGGGTCTACTGCGATTGGTTTAAGATTATAATTGTCATCTGGATTTCGGATTTCCATGAGTAAACCACACATTTTAAATCAGGAATCGAAATGTCAGGAAGAAAATTGAAGCAACTTACTTTTGAACAAAAACTGAAGGTCATTAGTGAAGTTGAGAGTGGTGTTAAAAAGAAGGATGTAGCCTTAAAATATGGTTTACCTCCAAGTACACTCTCCACTATACTGAAGACCAGAGAAAATATAAAAACAAATGCTGAAACTTCAGGAAACGCGCAAACCTCAAAGAGAAGAAAACCTCTTAAATATGATGGTGTTAACAGGGCCGTCTCAAAATGGTTTACGGAAGCCAGAAATGTAAACTTACCAATTTCAGGAGTAATCATAAAGGAGAAGGCTAAGATGTTTGCAACCGAAATGGGAGAAACTCAGTTTGCTGCAAGTACAGGTTGGCTTGATAAATTCAAAAAAAGGTAAGTCCAGCCTAACAAAAAAAAAAAAAAATTGTACAGAAAAAATTTGTTTTACTGATTTTTTTCATAAGAAATGGCATTGTGCAAAAAACGCTTTCTGGAGAAAGTGCAGCGATCAATCAGGAAGACTGTGAGCATTGGAAACGCAACGTTCTTCCAAAACTAATTGAAGACTACAGCGAAGACGACATTTTTAATGCAGATGAAACCGGCCTTTTTTATAAATGTCTTCCAAATAAAACCTTGGCTTTTAAAGGTGAGAAATGTCACGGTGGTAAGCATAGCAAGGAACGAGTCACATGTATGATTGCCGCAAATATGAGTGGAAAAGAAAAGCTTAAGATTCTTTTTATCGGTAAAAGCAATAAACCACGATGTTTACAAGGTGTAAAATCATTGCCTGTTCAATACCGAGGAAATAAAAAATCGTGGATGGTTACTGATTTTTTTGAAGAGTGGTTAAAGGAATGGGACAAGAAATTTTTTAATCAAAAACGAAAGGTTCTGATGTTTGTCGACAACTGCAGTGCCCACAAATCACCAACAAATTTAAAGTCTATTAAGCTTGCATTTTTTCCACCAAACATGACCGCAGCCTTACAACCAATGGACCAAGGAGTGATACAAAATTTCAAGTGTTTCTACAGAAAGAGAATCATCAGCAAAATACTGGCTTCTCTAGAAGGTGGAAATGTTTGTCCAAAAATAACCTTACTTGACTGCATAAAAAATGTTTCAATGTCGTGGGACTGCGATGTAAAGAGCTCGACCATACGAAATTCCTTTATCAAAGCTGGATTTGGCAAACATTCTCTTTGGGATGAAGAAGACGATGTAATTTTGGCAGAGTATAGAATTCATGAAGACTTTGGTGTGCCCATACTAGAGTTCAGGGAAATGCAAGAGGACTTTTCGCGAATACAAAATTTACAAGACATAGAATGCAGCCTTCAAGAATACATTAACTTGGATACTGAAATTATTACTTCACACATCCAGTCTGATCCAGAAATTTTGTTATCAGTGGTGACTGAGTTAGAAACCGTCAGTGACGATGAAATTGATGCTGATACCGACCTAGTTGAAGGTTTAATCGTGCAACCCAAGCAAGTTAAGGTCGTTGAAGCGTTGGAAACAATACGCGATGTTCTATTTACTGAAGAGAACACGCCGGATCGGTTTTTTAATGTTATTCACGAGATTGAAACTTTTTACAAACTTAACTGCAATGAAAGAAAACGTCAACGAACGATTACTGACTTTTTCAAAGCTTCTGTCTGAAAAATTTTATTGTTCTTTAAAATAAAATAAATAAAACAATAAATCTAAAAATGTTTTTATATTTCTTTAAATCGAAGTTTCTATAACTCGAATTTTTGTTCTCTCATTTTGCGATTTCGACTTATGGAAGTTCCACTGTACATCTTTTTAAGCAAAAGATAGACTGTCCTAAACAAAATTGCACTCTGAAATTTTTATTAAAATCATTGGAGCCGTTTTCGAAGAAAGTCAAGGGCTTCTTAAAAATTGCGTTTCAATTTTTAAAATTAACTTCTAGTAATGCAAACTTGAAAGTCAACTTACCTAAAAATCTATTTAAACAAATTTTATTCAAAGATATGTCGTGCTTTATTTGCTTAAAATCTTTTCAAGATTTAAATAAGCTAATCAGTTATTTGACATTTGTTCATGGTTGTAATAAAAACAGAAATTCGAAACGTTTTGAAAAATCTTGTCGTCAAATTTTACGAGGAATGCCTGTCTATAAAAGACACTGAGGTATTCACTTAAGAAGGACCAATAAAACTGAAAAATCAAATTAAGAGCCTGAGCAAAAGCAAGAACATACATACATAGGTATATGGATTGCTGTACTTCAAGTCCGAAAAATGGGCTTATTGATTTCTGAGAGGGTCGGGAAATATTCACCAGACAGCTCTTTTGTTATCTTATCAAAGGGTTTGATGAGAGGAATGCAATCCTGAATTGTTTCCCAATCAGATATTGTCAAGAAATCGGGGGCTTTCGGTAAATCAAGTATTGCAACAGAGAGTGGAACTTTCAAATCCAGCAACCTTCCAAGCATTATAAAGGAAGAGTTCCACTTTGTACCAACATCCTGTTTGAATTTAAGTTGCGGGATTGACAAATTTTCTTGAGCTTTCCTCAGTTTTTCAGTTGCCAATAGGTTGTGTTTGAAATGCCCTACCAATGTCCGGCATTTTTTCAACAAATCAGCAAGCCCGCAGTGTTTGAAGTTATTAGGTCATTGACAGTTAAATTAAGTTTATAGGCAACGCAAGGATGATGGTGTTTCCGCAAATCTTCGTTTATTGCTTTTTTGACGTTTGTCTGAAACTATTGTCACAATTTTCTCAGAAATATCCCATTCCTGGAAAATTACGCTCAACGCATTTGCAATATTTGAACCTGTATGCGACTCCCGCATCTCTCATGTGGCAAGGACAGATGCATATACTTGTCATTAATATTAAAATGGCATGTCAAAGTATAGTAAGATTTGTTGCTGTCTGAGCTCCTCATATCTGTTGTAACAGCCACAAAATCAGTTGAATACAACATATTCCTTATTTTAACAGCAACTTCATAGGACAAATTTGGAAGCAAAGTTGTTGTCAAGAAATTTCTATTTGGCGGCTTATATAGTGGTTAAAAGTTGGTTTGAGTATTCGAGAAATCCCGAATTTTCGACAATTGAAATGGGTTGGTAGTCAGTGATTATCATTTTTACCAAACTTTTCTCAATTTTCTCTTTCTCCCTTTGTAAAATTTTTTGTTCCTTTACCCCAAAGAGTCGCATTTGTTTAATTTTGTTTTGGCTTTCCTTCACAAACACTTGAGAACTTGTTCCAGCAATAACTTCATTTATGGAAGGGCCATCCTGCAGTTGCTGCAATTGTGCAGACTCCTAGTAGGAGTCTGACTGGCATCTTTTCTAAATATAAAACAGAAGCTTCAGCACCTGTTTCATTACTCCATTGGAGAAGATGTAGACGAACAAGATGTTTTCTTAGATTCGTGGTGTTTCCAAAAAACTTTAACTTCTTTTTGCATATGCTGCAATTAACTGCTTTCCCCCCACTATCCTTTTCAAAAAACTTCCAAACTAAAGATTTCTTTCGGTCTGGTTTCATTTTTATTTGCAGCTCAATTAATTATATTTCTATATAACAACCATATATTGATTAGAATTAACAAAGCAACTTAAAACACAAATCCAAACGAACAAAAACCAAAAACGCAATTCTACTTCGTTTCTGCTTTGCCGTTAAATTATAATGTTCTAACTGATTCATTAGAAAAGATCAAATATACTTAATCTAAAAGCACTCCTTCCTTTCCTTCATTTACACGAAATAAAATAGAAATCATCTGATTCTTCCCTTCAAGCAAATGGATCTGAATTAGGGATGCAAACGATACATCGATGTTTTTGTCTAAAACATCGATGTTTTGAATCCGAAAACATCGATGTACCGATGTTATTTGGAGCGATGTTTAAACATCGATGTTTTTTTTTTTTTTTTTTCGTCAGACAGAATTTTTAAAATTGTCTGGTTTTGAACGCATGGCAACTACAATCTACAACATTAGATCCAAGATTCAAACTACTCCATTGTAAAGATCCCTTGGCTAAAAGTAAAATAATTTCTAATTTGAATGATTTCATAAGAGATGGAAGTAATGTGGCTAATATTTCAGATTCTTCTGAAGAGTCAGAAACAGAAGAAAGGCCTTTTGATATTTGGACATATCACAAACATTTGGCGCATCAAAACATCAAGTCCAAACAGTTCCTCTTCCTCTATCTCCACAACAACGGAGACTGAAGTGCAGATGTATCTATAGCAACTATAACTCCAAATCCGGTAGAAATGTGGAATGATATGAAAAATGTGTTTCCAGGACTTTTTTAACAGGCTACCAAATATTTGACAATTGTGGCTACGTCAGATCCAAAATAACGACTTTTTTCTAAAGCTGGAGCAACTATTACTCAACAACGAAACCGATTGACAGGTTGTCCAAGTTGTTATTTTTAAATTCTGTTTTAAATAAATAAAGTACATTTTTCCTTTTTTCTAAATGTCTGCTTATTTCTTTTACTTTTGGGTAGAACTAAGGCACTTTATAGCTACAATTTAGATGACTCTAAAAAATTAAAGAACATAGAGATGAAAAGTCCTAAGCTTTACTTTTAGGGCTTTTCAAAAAACATCGATGTTTCGAAAAATCGATGTTCTTGAAGCCGATGTTTTTAATATCGATGTTTTTTTTTTTAAACATCGATGCATCGAATCATCGATGTTTTTTTACGATGTTTGCATCCTTAATACGAATTGGATCTGCTCGCGGAGTCAAATTCACATACTAGACTTGCATACGGATCCAAATACGGAGCAGTAAAACGACGTTTGTCGGCTCCATTTATTTTATTTCTTTCGTCATTTTTTCTTGCGCGTTTGCAAATAAATGCAACATAGCTATTTATTTTGTAATATTCACTTTTATTCATATTAAATTTTAACTTTTTTCTATCTTTATTTTAAATTTTTTCTTGAGTTTTTATAGGCGCGAATTTTTCTTTGTGCTGTCGTCTCTAATGCAAACCAAAACGGAAACATTTATTATACATAAATAAAAGGCTCGTGCTCTCTACCTCCCTCCCTGCCCCCCCTCTCTCTCTCTCTCTCTTTTATTCTCTCTCTATCTCTCTCATTCTATTACAAAAGCTGTATGCCATGCATGCAATTTAATGAGAGGCCTCGTAAAACGCTGACTCAGGCGACTCAGAAAATGAGCCGTAAATTCTGAAATCAGTGATTTTTCTTTCCGTCATTCCTCAAAAAAAATTTAATTCGAAATACGACAAAGATACTCTACCATCTACCACTATCTCGAGTGATTCGATCATTCGATATCCTTACTCAAGAACTCGAGAAGTTGGTTTTGTTGGTATACGAAGTACCTACAGAGCACGGACCAATATACAGACCGCCAACTCGTACTCCTCTTGCCTGAAACACCCTCGAAATATTTTTTCCAGTCTGTGAATACGTGTACATCCCTCTTTGTGCATTTTGTAATGGCAACTATACCTGCGTATGCCATTTATTTTTTAAGGTGTGTTTGCTAAATGGGTTTTAAGAGCAAGGGAGAGCGTCACACTCTTAAAATAAATGGCATATCAGCTGATTTTTAGCTTGTAGGCAAAAAGAGAGACCATACAGTTAGTTGGCGGTCTGTATCTTATTGGTCCGTGGTACAGAGTACTACTACTAATATAATACTCAACCATAACCAAGAATCGAGTGTGAAAAAAAGAGAAACACAAAAATAACGCGATGCTATCTGGAGATGGCTTGGTGCTAGAGGTATCCCGGATAAAATTGTTGCTCTTATAAAAGAATCGTACAACAACGCAAGGTGTTTTGTTCTGCACAGTGGACAGCTTTCCGACGCATTGGAAGTTCGACAAGGAGTGAGACAGGGTGATGTTCTGTCACCGATTTTATTCTTACTTGCAATCGATGATGTTATGACTGCCACGGTAGGTGAAGGTGAGAGGCTTGGTATCCAGTGGGTCCTCTTTCACAAGCTAAGCCATTTGGACTACGCTGACGACATCTCCTTAATGGCAAACGGAGCTGGAGCCCTTAACTAAATGTGTCACTCCCTTCAACAGAATGGTGAGGCAACTGGCTTAAGGATTAACGCCAAGAAGACACAAATAATGCACACCAGCAGGAACCAACAACAGCAGGTTATTGTGGGGCAGGCGAAAACAAAAGAAGTCACTCAGTTTAACTATCTGGGTAGTTATCTATCACCCGACGGTGGAACAGCAATAGAATAAATAAAGCTCGTAGTGCATTCGGAATGCTTTCTCCTGTGTGGAGCTCTTCAAAAATATCACTTCGTACTAAGTTGAAACTCTTTGAATCCAATGTTAAGTCTGTACTGCTTTATGCCTGTGAAACGTGGAAATGCTCTACCAACATCTCGAGTAGGTTGCAAGGCTTTGTCAACCGTTGTCTGCGTTACATCCTAAAGATCCGATGGCCACAAACAATATCCAACAATGATCTGTGGCTTAGAACTGGACAAACAAAAGTGGATGATGACATCAAGCAAAGAAAATGGCGCTGGATTGGCCACACACTGAGGAAGTCTGATGGCAACATAGCAAAGCAGTGCTTTGAATGGAATCCTCAAGGTGCGAGGCGGCTTGGAAGACCAAAGGGAACATGGAGGTCAACTGTCATGAAGGAAGCTCGGTCCCAAAATTTGCAGTCGTTTGCACAGCTGAGGTATCATGCTAGGAATAGAGAGAGATAGAAGGATCTGGCTGCCGCCCTATGCTTCAGTAGGAGTAAGTGTTGCTGCTAACAGGAGCTTCCGGAAACTAAGAAGAAAAAGAAGTTCGGGATGCCCAGATATTGAAGGCCGAAAAATGGGCAAATTGATTTCTGACTACTAATTCACAGTCCTTCCATTGCAAATATTCTGCTGAAAAAAAAAAATTGGTGGTTTCTTACCACCCTCATAAAGTTTAAGGAACATTTCGACTTTCTAGAAGTAAAGGTTCCTGAGATATTGAAGGCCCAGAAACGGACCTTTTGATTTTTGACTACTTACTTACAGACCTCCCATTGCAAATATTTTGTTGAAAATTTGTTTGTGGTTTTCTAGGTCACCCATACAACTCTCGTGAACATTATTTCAACTTTTTAGAAGTTCAGGATCAGCGTTATATTGATTTTATATTTTATTTTTAAACGGAAATAACAACGGTTAATAAAAAAACATTACATTTCATTGTAAGGTAAGAAATTATTGAATTTCTGTGAGGAACATCGAGGTTGTGTCTCACCAAGAGAGAAACTTCATTTTCTTCAAATATATTCAATTTTGATTTGATTAATCAATTTGAACTTAGCAATACCTAAGTGGATTTTCATTATTTTGTCGGAATCCAAACCTGAAAATAAAGAAGGCCATAAGGCAAATGACTCATAGCCATTAAATTCAATAGTAAATCGGCTAGAGCCTTGCGAATTCACATTCCGCATATCAAGGATCACATCTCTTCACCAGGCTGAGGAAGAATTTAAAACAGTTCACTAAATTTCATTTTGGCTTGTGCTTTAAAACTCCTGACCAAGAAATAAGCACAAACAATAAATTTTCTTGAAAACACCGAGTCAACTATATACGATAACTCACATCATCGCCAAACCCACATCTTTATCCTGTCTCATGAGGTTAAATAAAGGCACTAGTTCGCAATCAAATGTCAGCCATAAAAAATTCTTCAATACTGCGTTATAAATTCTAAATAATGTTTGGCTTTAAATTTTACGGAGCGTTCATTGAAGAGAAAATAAGATTAATAATCATATAAAACAAAACTTCATTATATTTGAATATAAATTATTCTTATCTTAACCAAAATCCTGAATTTCACAGTGAAAATGTCAACGCAATAAATTTCTTCAAGTACCTATACATGTATCACTTAAAGTCTAAAGAATATAAGAAACTACACAATCAATATAGCCTAATGTTCCCAAATCTTAGGCATCGTACACACAAATCAAAGCTTTAAATTCCCATTTAATACGTTCGACTGCACAAAGGTGTCTAGATATTTTTAACATTGGAAATCGATTTCGAAACAGTGATTTACTGTATCACTTGACCCAGACAGGGAGAGAAAACGGCAAAACAACAAAATAATGTCTTCCTAAACATTTTGTATCCGATTTCTGAAGTCACATTAACATCGGTCCATTCAAAAAATAACTTTCTCGAGATTGATTATCATGAATACAAGGGACGGGACGGTTTTTGAAAATATCTAATCATTCGTGGAAAAAGAAAGTTACATTTCATTTATCTTTCTATGGTATTTGATTTTATTTAGATAAAATTCCTGTTTTTGACGGTTCTGATTCAAACTTGTGTGTCATTAAATAAGACATTAGTATTTGCCTTAATATTTTTGAAAACAAAATAAAATTTCTCAAAAACTTTAATTAAAACCAATTTTGTTTATGCAAATGCAATGAACATTTGACTTGTCTAGTCCGAGAAACATTTAAAATTTCATCAATATCATTTAAGCAGTTTGTAAAGTGGAACAGGTTATAATGGAGGCTAACTTTGCGTTGGCAATTAATATGATATCACCATCTGTGCGGTTTCCAAGGCAGAAAAAAGCAGGGAGATATGTGAGGAAGGAGAATGAAGATGTTTCTTCACTTTCGAAACAGAAAGAGTCTTCAAATGGGGACGAGAGATGGTATTCAAAGAACAACTATTCCTGTGACATTGTTGTTTTCATTGTTTTCCTAAGTTGGCATGGTAGGAATTCTCTGGTTTGGAAAACAAATTTAGACACGAATTGTTTGAGGAAGAAATGACTAGGTCCTTTTGGCTACGCTTCATTTTACTTCCAAGAGTTGGATGATCTTGGCAATGTTTTTAAAGTTACATTTTTATTCAAGTTCATTGAACGGACTGGAAGGATGAAGAGACTATCCCACACTTTCTCTTTTCATTCCCTGCTCTCCCCCAAAGACGAAAATTAAATTTCGGAGATTCTTCTTCAACGATATTAGATACCTGGTTTATTCAGTGAGGTCTGAGGTAGTTCTTATTATGTGGTACCAGAATGGGCCTTATATTTTTCTTACTGTGTCATACATTTTCTAAGTATGCAGAATGCCCTCCTTTAGAATTACAAAGTTGGTACTGGCAAGATCAGAGAATACTACGACAAGTCCCCTGAACAAGTTTGGATCTTGTCAAAGCTTTTGAAGCAGCTAGGCTGTCTGAAGAGATGAAGATTGTTTCATATTTGATCCTTGCGCACTGAAATAAAACTCTGATTGGAATATTTACTCGTATTGACACAGGCTGACTGGAAAGTTCGCGCAGAGTGATTCACCAAAAATTTCTGAACCGCTACCTGTTTCCCTTTTCGACCCTTTAATAAGTAGGTATACCAGACCAGATTTTCGCTAAAAGGATGTTGTATGACTTCGACTTTTCCTGAACTGATAGGAATAGGATTATAAGAAGATCAAGATTAAAAAACGTTTGCAGGCTTTTTGGGGTTACCTATATCGGAAAGATCTGGACATATGTACCAGACTTTTACTAGTTCCAAGGCTGATTTAAGTCGCTAGTAATATTGGCTTTTCTTGTATCACTTCACAATGAAATGGTCTTCCAATGATCTTAATATTAACGATTGACCAGATAAGTGGAAAGAAGACTCCTCCTTGAGGACATCTCGTTTTTAGCGCAACCAATACCTACCCCGTGACGTAGTGGTTAGTGTGGTTCTGGGTTCGATACTTGACGACTCCACCTAAAAGTTGTTTTTCGGGGTACTGTCTCTTGCAAGGAAATCCTCCAAGAGTAATTAATGTCATGGAAAGTGCTTCTCTGTTAGCCGTTCGGATTCGGCGGTTAATTGTAGGTCCCTTCCATTCCTGCAGAATATCAACGCACACACAGTAATGGCTGAGATTGTAAGTCGCAGGCCCCAGCCCTGCTTGGAGTTGTTTTCTAGATCAAAAATTTCGCTCTCGATACTTTTGCAACTCAGCAGGAACATAAGGTTCTTGTAATACTGATTCTGAGGACTTCTTCGATGGCTTTAGGAAAGTGACAATTCAGATATCCTTTTTGTCGACAGAGGATTCAATAGATTTTTTCACAGAAGTAAATTTATATCACATAAGACCAGCAACAGGTCGCCACCTTAACCTGAGGTTTAGATCAGTTTCAGTGAGGATATTGCCAATTTCATGTCGTTGGTTTCAAAGAGTTGTCCAGCAGTTTTCCAGTCTCCTCTTTTGTGGATCCTTGACGGTTCTTATTCAAAAGGTAGGTTTATAGCTAGAAGTTCTAGTTGAGGCTGGTTAATGAACTAAGACTCTTCGATTCCATATCGATACCTTTCAAAAACTGTTTTGAAAAAAAGCCTTTCATAAAAAAGTATTGTTTTAAAGAAAACTTTTCGCCTCCTTGTAACGACGCCAAACATTTCCTCCCACCTCTCCGATCGCCACGACGCCCCTACGAATCTAATCATCAATCCCCCCACTCTCATTCTACTGAGGCATCTCCGACAACCCCCCCCCCCCCGCACAACTGGTTTGGCCTGCCATCTACTTCCTTATAATTATGTATACCAGAGGCAGAGGAATAGTCAAAAACATCAATCATGCACACATTTACAAGTATTTTTAACTTTTGGTGTTATAATTCACATTTTCATTTTGCAGAAATATTTCATAAGTAGAAGTTCAAGTAGTACAATTTGTATGGGAATCAGACTTCACCTCCCTACCATTGGAAGAAGGTTCTTTTATAAATAGAGTACCGGGAATACAGTCTCACCAAGTTTTTTTGTCAGCTTTCCACTTCGCTGTTAGTCACAATGGATCGCTGACCGGAACTAGGCCAAGCCTTTTATCGTCGTGGAGCGCTTTCTTTTCAGAGTAATCTCAACAGTCTGCACCTTTTATTGTCGTGGGGTTGCTTCATCTGTAAGCTTCACCACAGATCACCGTTTATTGTCGTGGAGGAAACTCTACAGGCCTAGTTATGAAAAACCGTTTTTTGTCGGGTACTGTTTCTCGGAACTCCACCGACCAAGTATTTAAGATATTGTATGAATTGAACTATTATCAAAGTTAATTAAAAATAAGCCTAAGTACAAAAAATGGTTATTTCAGACCTCAAAAGTGGTTTTCAAACAGCTATATATAGAGAGATTAACCCAAGATCCTTGGAACCATATTTTAAGAAAATCCAGCCAGTTATTAATGACAGACAAAGTACATAGGCTCAGACGGACAGACTTTTCTTATCCATTTTTTCGCAATGCCACTAGGTTTGGTTCTTACCTCTTGGTTCTCCTGAGCCTCATTTAATATTCCTAGCCAATCATGTCCCAATTCGCGCTCGGAGGTCCCTCTCTACCTGATCGCTAGCTCAAGTCAACAGCGATTAGCTAGACTTATTCTACGTTTGATTTCCGCGCTGATGTTGTTATCTTAATGGTACCTATTCATTCATTATCACGCATCGATTACTAGTTCCTTTTAGAATCGATTTGAAACCATCATTATTTAATCTTAAAATAATTCATATTTGCGACAAAATAAGACACTCGTCGATTTATGATTCGTGTATGCGTATTTCCCACTGTCACTCTATAAATAGGTAAGTTTCTTCTTTAACACAATTAAACACCCAAAAAATTGAGTCCTCAGAGGAAACTGGCATCGATCATTTTCACTCGACAAATAAAAGACAACCCCCCAAAACTAACAAAAAACACAAACAAAAATTAACTCGAGCTTATATTATTTACTTTTCTTGTTGTCACTCTCGCTCTAGCTATGTAAATGTAAATATTGTCCTTCCGCAAAACCAAAACACAAACACAAATGACGAGTCATTAACATTTTCCCGGCTCATTAGACACCTATAGCTGGCTTATTACTGGAACATCCTTGATAAAATTTAAGGCCAGACATCCAATTTCTCATTCTTTCACATTGAACTTTCAGAAGATGACGATGACGACGCCGACAGACGACGCGACGTAGCGACGGCGACGGAGACGTCGACACGATGAATGGTCTTTTACCTAACGACTTTGGGAATAACGTTAGGATAACGTTCGTCTTAAACAAATTTATTATTCATGAGCATGGTTTTGGCCACGAACCTAACAGACGGACGCGACGTTAAAATAGACATAGCGCCCGAGGGCAGACGGGAATAGGATTCAAGGCATTATTTTGTTTGTGTATTCGGCTAAAAAGAGGATGTATATTGTCCTGCCTTCTACCTCCTGCCTTTACTGCCTGCTGCCTCTTAAGTTATGTATTTTTGGAATGAAAAAAAAGGCCAAAGGAAATTAACTCGCCCGAGGTTTCACTTCCGAGATACTTGTACCAGAATGTGCTGTGATATCTGATGATTGATTACTCTTGATGGCCACTTTGACAGATGCTTTTGTTTGACACATCCTTTGTTAATATTTTTTTCTTTTTTTTTGCCGCATGGTGGTTTTTATTGATTGCTTTTGTTCAAGGAGGTGGAAAGGTGTCACTTTATGGAAAAAAAAAATATATGTAGAGGCTCGTGACAAATTGTCAAGTTTATTTCTAGATTCAGGGCGGGGTTATTGGATTTTTGGGGGATATTAAATTGATCAAAATAAACCAGCCAGACTCACTGATTGGTATATTAATGAACAATCAATCGATCATTAATAACAAGTTTCTTGCGATGCGTATAGGTGTTAGGTACTTGGGCTGATAAGGCATCCTTCAAATGAAATCGAACTCGCTTGAAGACTCATGTCACACAGAAAACGAAGATGTCTAAATACGTGCATTCTTCAATTCCGCATATGAATCTTCTCTGAAAGACGGTGGCGTGGCCATACAACCCATATCCAACAAATAACTGCGGCTTACAACTTTTGGAACAAAAGTCGCAGAGAAAGTGGCGTAGGTCAACTGTTACAAAGGCAGCTAAGGCGCAACATTTGAGACCGTGTGCAAAGCTGGTATCGTGCGGCGAGTATAGAGAGATGGAAGGATCTGGCTTTCGCCCTAAGTTCTACGGGTAGTTAAAGTATTGCTGCCGACAGTAGCTTCTGCAAACCAAGAGAAAGAGAGAGATAGTTATGTGATGCGTTTTTGTGTCGAGGCTGAGGTAAGCTCGTCGATGTCCAAGGTTGATCCAAAGTAGTTGGGAACTCCAAATTATTTATATTTTTTTTCCAAATGAAACTTATCAAATTATTTCATATAAGGAGCCAATGTCTGTGCTGTTTCTAAGAAATGGTCAACGTCATGCAGGTGGCCAATTGCCGGTCTGTGGTGTTTCCTTTCAAAAGCAAACGCTCCACGACATAAATCGGGTGGCCTATTGCTGGTCTACCTCTTCGACGAACAGCGAAGTGAAAAGTCGTCATAAAACGGTGAACAGGGCTCTTTACGGTATTGCTACCAAAAATTATGAAGCTTCTGACTGGTATTCCCAAACAGCGTGCCTTCGGTTGAGAAATGAATCCCACTAAAACCACTGGTAGGGATTTCGAATTTGGTTTTCAGTGTAATTTTCACTCCTGCTTATACATTATTCCTGCAAAGACAGACTGTGAATTATAAAAATAAAGTACAATATTACCCATGAATATTTTGTTCTTGTGATTCTTGTCGCTTAACTGGGATAAGCCTATTGCAAACGGTTGGTGGTCCATTTCAGTAGCCGAGGGGGCAGGTGTTGCAGGTGTGGTCGGTGGTCGTACTTGTTGTGTGTTGGGATGTGGAATGACTTCGTCGGTGGTGGTTGATGGTGTTGTTGTGTTTGTGTGTGGTGGGAAGTGGGATGACTTCGTCGGCGGCGGTTGGTTAAAACACATCATGTGTAGGTATTGGCCGGAGAGTGGAAATGTGTAACTTCGTTACAGTTCCCATTTGTTTCTTATCGGCAATACACGCGAAAGGTTACTTTTTTGCAGCACAGCTTGGTGCTAATTCTACACTATAAATCTGCTTTCTCACTCGTTTAACTGCAAGATATTTTAAGATCTCGATAAACAGAAATCCGCTGGCCCTTATATTGTCTCCCCCATAGTTTTTTACAAGTCTTTTATCGTGTGGATGTATAACAGCATTGGTAGTTTGTCCCCTTTGTGCAGCCCGATCGTAACATGGACAACAATTCTTCTCCCTACAACTTTCGAATCATCCAACTTCTTCTCACCCCATCATATGCAATGGGTGGTCTTAATAAATGTAGCCCAGAGCCTAGATTATCAACTTATCCAGAATTCCAATCGATACCACCTGAGAAGTTTTCTGGTTTTTACCGTGAATTTGATCCATCAGAGGGGTCGTCCAGCTTAAGCCAATTGAACAATTATGAGGGTACCAGACGGATATTATTCTACTCATTCGTCGTGAAGTAAAATAGTTCTTAGTTGGAGTCTCCACTAGCTTCTTGAAGAATTTTTTGGAAGGAAAACTAGAGTAAGTATTGATAGCAGTCCTAAAAACAACTTTCTTGCCTCGTAAAAGGTGATAAAGTCTAATCTTCTGTTCGAAAAATTTGATAAGGTCTTTATAAAAAGCTTCACCCAGTGACCATGATCAATCTCTAATCCTAGCTGGGTAGTGACTCAGTCAATTAACGACCAACACATCCCTTCACGATGTAAGTAGTCGTTGTAGTCTAGCCTAGAAATGACCTCCTATTTTCCAGTTACCCATCTAATTGCTACTACTCCGGCACCCTGTATTTTCCACTAAGTAAATCGCTCCATATACTATGAAACTGGAATATAAAGTGAAAACGAATAATACTCGTCACAGTCTCTAGAATGTCGACTGTTTCAGCGCGTGGGCTCCACTAGAGCGTGGTGCGCCTAGGCCTTGCTTAATATGCACCTCCAGCCGGTGCGATCTCTAGCCTCCGTCTCCAATTTGGCAGTCCAAGTTGTCAGAGTTCTCCCTCTACCTGGTCGCTCCATCGAAGATAAGGTCTACCTTGGACTCTGACTCCCTCTGGTTTGGCGCTGAAGACTTTGCGGGCTGGAGCGTCAATGTCCGTTCGCTCTACATGGCCCAGCCATCTTAGTCGTTGAACTCGAAAATTTTTCTTGCTAGGCTTATGTCGCTGTACAGCACGAAGGTACATATAGTTCACTGCATTTTTAAAGATTTATTGAAGATGGTGCCCGATGTGCTGGCTTGGGTGTTCCATATGACAGCTGCATGACCTCACCTTGTCTTAGATCTCTATCTAGTGATTTCGAAGGTTTCGGTAGACTGCCTTCTCCTTGCCTTTGACAGAACAGATAGCATTTTCCAGAGTCCGTCATTCTGATGAGGCGTATCAGTTTAGCAGGGATTCTAAAGTTGGGCATGGCACGGTACAGTTCAACTCTATTAACACTGTCTTAGGCTGCTTTCAAATCCACGAATTGGTGGTGGGTACCGATGTTGCATACTTGGGTTTTCTCCAGGGTCTGGCGTAATGTAAAGATTTGGTCGGTCGTAGATTTTCCACGTCTGAAGCCGCATTGGTAAGGACCTATTATATCATCAGCGGAAGGCTGGATAATTTCACATAAAACGCTGGACAGGATCTTACACGCGATCTTAATAAGGCTTTTTTGCCTCTATAATTGGCGCCGTGCAGACGGTCTCCTATTTTGTGGATTGGGCAGATGGTACGGAGATTCCACTCCTCGGGCGTACTTTCCTCCGACCATATTTTGCAGATAGGAGATGCATGCTTCTGACATCTCCAGCGTAGTGTGTTTAAAAATGTCCGCTTGTAGACATCGGATCGAGCTGCTTAGTTCATCTTTAGTCTGGTGATGGCTACTCTGATTTCATTTTGGTCGGGCGGATGCTGCTCATGGTCGTCATCTAGATAAGCTGGTACAAGTCGATCTTGGGCGGGATCTTGGCTGTCGTCGCCATTTAACAACTGGTTAACCCGCAAAGTGGTGACCCACCTGTCTGTGAGACCGGGTTTCAATGTTGTTATTCAGGTCACCACTGGTGGGTTAAATTAATCCCTTCAGATGGCTAACATTGCCTGCGTATCAACTATGTTGTTAGGGGATCACGCAGGGTCATAATGAAGACGAGTAGCTTGAAAAGAAAACTCCTTTTGAGATAATCTAATTTTTCAATTCTGAGCACCATCAAAATGACATAATAATCTTCAAACCATCCCCTCAACTGTGGCTAATTAATAACCACTTGAAAACCCGTTCGTTCAAACGACAATACTACGCACCCTGTATAAATCAATTTTAGTAAACGATTCCCGTTTCCGAGAATAACTTTTTAACTAGAACACGTACGCATTACTGAGGAACCCAATCACTTCTTAAAAGGTAACTACATACTACGAGTACATACATACACACATATATACGGGTACGATTCCAACCATTTTCACATCATATTTCATCCATGCTCCAAGTTTTTGATCTCTCAACGAAATTAACGAATTCATACGATTGGGGATTATACCTCATCGTCCTCGGTATGTTATGTATATGGTGTCACGTTTTCGTTCACGCATCATAATGTTGAAGATATTAAACCTCATGGCATTTTCAAACCAACACCCAACTAAACTAAAAGTTGGGATTGGGAACGAGGAAAAGAGCTCCTCGCCTGCTTGTCACGGTCCGATGGAGGAGCTTTAAGTGTTTTGGAATGTTAATGTACTTTTGCCTCTATACAGCTCTACACACTCTAGAGTTAAATAGGTTTTGTTGTTTCTGGATGCTATAGAGCTGAAGTCCTGGGTTTTCTCTTAAATGTAATTTAATTCATATAGGGTATGTAAGGGGTCCCCCTAATATTATCTTTTATGGCAAAATTGTTACATAGGACCGTGATGAGGGAAGTGAATGAGATTTTGCGAATTACGGTCATCAAAATGAAATGATTTTTTTTTATGTATTTAGGCGATGCGGAAGAGGATAGCGGACATCGGACACCAAAGTGAAATAGTTGGATAATATTGAAAGATCCATCCCTAATAAACTAAATCCCACTTCAAGAAATATAGAAAGTAATCAAAAAAAAATTCGGGAAACCAAAAACTAGAGAGAATCAAGCTTGAATCGAAACATAAAATATTGATTTGTCATCTGTTTGAGTTCCCAGTTCCAACCAAGTTCCCATTGTTATTTCCTCGATTAATTTTCCATTATTGGTCTTCTCTCTAAATTGAATCTTTAGCCACATTTGTATCAATAACAT